>OX451735.1:937966510-940366510 GCA_948472305.1 Vicia faba
GATTGGTATTGTAGGGTGTATGGACTGATGTTGTTCATGTTTGTTGCAGGTTTACTAGCTTGTTTTGGAAGTTGTTTTTGTGATATTTATGTGTAGTGCGATTGCAAATATGTAAGTCTTTGTATGCACACCTGAAATGTGTTAATGCCTTAACCGCCATGCCTATGAAGTTATGGTTCCTGCTGCCTGATGTTGTGCATTTAGGATTCCAAAGGCCCGTATTTAGCTTGTATCATCATACTTGAAATGAATTTCCAAATTTGAATTTATTTTTTTGAACTAATGCGCATGAGTGAACTACAACCTGCCTTGAACTGAACTTGTATGGTTGATGCAACGATCCTTATTTGCAGTTTTCTATTGTTTCTATTTTTCCGTATTGACATTGATTGGTCTACTTTGAAACAGGTAGTGGTTTGATTCTGAACTAGCTGACTTGAACTTGTATGCTTTATACTTGTAGGTTTGGTTGGCTTGAAACATGGTTACACCTGTATTAAAACATGTGAAGACGTTGTGATAAAGACAATAGTTACAGACAAAGTTCATGAAGATGAAGCTTGAAGCAAAATGGAGAGACTTAGCATAAAGGAAATTAAAGAAGGAAGCTTGGTTATCAGTGAAGAAGGATTAAAATTTTAAGATTAAGATAGGTTTTTGTTTTGATGTTGCAGTGAACACGTGATTCTTCATGTAGTGACTTTGTAATGTATTTGTGTAGCGGTAGAAATGTTGAGACTAAGTCATTGGATTGGATTGACTAAAGGAAATGAGAAAGAGATAATAAACCCAAAAGAGAGGGTAAAGAATCTAGGTACGGGGGTTGGTTATGCAAAGAGAATGTATTAGCACCCTAAACATCTATGATACTCCACAGGAACCTCTTTGAAAATCTGTGTGTTTTGGCTATAAAAGGTGTATATAAAAATAGAGGGTGAAGATGGGAATAGAAGTATTTTTACAATTTTTTTACCTACCGCGATTGCGAACCTTTAGTGCCTACGTACCATCTTCTGTGAAATAGGGGACCAGGGTACTCGTAGTTCACCTAAAAATTTTTAAAACACATGTGTGTTGGTTAATTTTAAGATAAGAGACATCATCATGTTATCCGAGAGGAAAACATACTTACTACCCAAAATTATGAGAAAGGAGAATTTTAATCAACTCAAAGTTGATAATATAGCTTGGATTTTAAAATCAACAAGCCTCACTCTACAACCAAGTGAAAAATATATCACTTCATTGCATATCATAGAAGTATAGTAGCTCACGTCACTACAAGAATCGACAAGAGTTTAATCTTTTCAGAAAAAAGTTTAAAGTAAAAAGCCAAAGTGGAAAAATGGTTTGAATCAGGTTAATTGACTTTTAATCTCCTCACAAAAAAATGTTAAAGTATGATTAAATTGATTAAAGTTTGATCAATAAAATATTTTTGAAAATGCATGGACCTTAGTCCAAGTTTATTATGAAAGTAGTTCAAGTTTATAAAACAAGAAGAGTTTTTGAAAATGAGGAAGAAGATTTTTGAAATTAAAGAAGATGGGAGGAGATGAAGAGACTATCCTAAAGCATAAGGTAAAAACTAAGGAAAAGAACGATCTAACGAGCAAGAAGCCAACACTTGACATAAGAAGTCAATGTTGATTTCCCATACTTTGGATTAAAACCAAACAAGCAAAAATACTAAACCTCTAAGAAATACCAAGCTCCGGATGAATTAAGTCTTCACAAAAAAATTGGGCAGAGTAATGGTCGTATACAGAGGAATTCCCAATCACAGACGGAGCACATAATCATAATAACCTACACACAAAGAAAATCAATCCAATATCTTAGAGTAAACCCCAAGAAATTCAGACAAAATAACAAAGCAACAAGGTCCCCAAGTATAAAGGCTTCTAATCCTAAGTCTGAGAGGTCTACAACTCCACAATGCTATCTTGAAAAGAAAATAAAGCTCAAGTGAGCAAAGATAAAATGACATAAAGATAAATGCTTAAATGAGAAAAGATAAAATGGCATGGAATGTAAATTCAAAAGTAAATGGTACATAAAATTAAAGGCATAAAATTAAGGCATAGAGTAAAGATACAAAGTAAAGTCAATTTTTAGTGAATTAGAAGTTAGAAGGTTAGTTGAATGAACATCTTGAAGCTTGCATTTGAAATCTCATTAGAATATTGATAAAATCAAAGCTTCTCAGCAACAAGTCCCATTTTCTTTTTGTCAAGTATATCATTTATTTCAAGTGTACAAAGCAACCACATATGATTGACGATGTTCAAATGATTCACTTAGACCAAAGTTCATGAAGTTCATTAGAGGATTGATAAAACCAAAGCCTTCTAACAATGAGCTTCAAAATTATTGGATCCAAGGTTTCAAATTAAACATACTTGGGCTTACAAACACAGGATTGGGCCACAAATCATCATTTTCGAATTGGGAAAATTTAGCTCTATGTTAAGCAATTTTAAGTGGACTTATGTAGAAGTCACGCCTATTTTGAGGCCGGTCAATAGAAATATATGTACCAACATGTTAGAGAAATGATATGTAGATAATTCTCCAACAACATGCAGCACAAGTAAAAACAATAAAGGGATAAGAAGAAGCGAAAGGGGATGTATCATATGAAATTAGAGTTTCAAATATCATCAACATCATTCATCTATTTTGGTGGATTTGGTTTTTCAACCTATAAATACACAAGATCTAATGAGGTTGAGGAACCTTACCCAAAATAATACTCAAATCAGGACCAAACAAAAATATTAAAATATATTTAATAAAACAATATTTAAATGATTAATAAAAGGGAAATAATTGGTAAAATACACAAAATATGTTAAAACACCAAATAAAAATCCTAGAAAAATATCAGAGTTCAAACATGAGTCAATAAGTGTTGACAAAAAAATTCAAAACTTTTTAAAGTCAGAAACTATTTTTAAAATTTAAAGAAACAAGCAAAATAAACCAAAATTTGTGAAACATAGTAAAATCAAAAATAAAAATAAAATGAGGTCACCCATATTTGTCAAGAGGGCATTCAATCCTTCTATAATTTTTTCAGAATTTAAAAATCAAGAAAAGTATTTTTAAACAATTAAAACAAGTCAAATAAAGTGAAAAATCATAAAAAAATACCAAATCACAAAAGAATTGTGAAAAAATAAAAATCAGGAAGAGAAAAATCAAAAGTATTTTTATAATTTTTCACATTTTTAGAAGTTGAAATGAATTCTTTATGAATTTTTGAAGTTTAAAGCAATTAAATAGAAAAATCAGAAAATAAAAAAAAAGCCAAAAAGATGTGGACCATTAGATCAATGTCAAAATGTGTTAGTAATCAAATCCAAGGGATCTGACACACTATGCATATCATAGTCGTTAGTGAATAACATGCATAATCCTTTATTTTAAAAACAGATAAAACAAGCCACGCGCGGGGCTCGGATTGGTTAAAGACATCCATGTCATCGTCTTCAACCTTAAGATCATTGATAAAGTTAACAATAACACATGATTTACAAGTCTCTTGAACGGAAAAATTAGAGGTTCAGACCGCTACCATTTGATTCGCCTCATCAAGAAGAAGACCATTGTACCCTCAAAATTTTTTTATGTAACTTGTAGCTCAGTCGATTTGAGAAAAACCAGAGAGTTTTGAAAATTTATGAAATCGGAAACAAATGCATCAAACGTATCAGTTAATCAAAATTAAACCATCAACAAGCATCAATGAACATCATGGACCATTCCAGTAATTTAAGTTAAAAGAATTGATGCCAATTACTACCTGAACAAAGTACGGAGAAATTACTCTGAAACCTGACTTGGCTAGCACGATTTAGAGCACTTCAAGGCTTGGTTCTTCTCCCGTTATCTTCAGTGAAGTTCAAGGAAGAAGAATCAATGAAGAAATTGGACCTGGAAGTACTCTAAGTAGGAATTCAAAGTTGCAGAATTTAGAGGTATGGAGGAAGTTTAACCATGGTTTTTTGGCTCTCTAATGCTTGTGGAAAAGAGTGGGATAAAATCTTTTATTTATAGGGAAGTGAATGATGATAAGAATCGAGAAGAATTGTGGGAAAATCATGCAAACCAAGCCATCAGTGATCATGCCAAACGTGTGACTTGAAATGCATCAAAACAATCTCATAACAAGTGCAATTCTTATAAAAGTGCATCTGGGAAATTAGTTAAACATGTTTGGCAACCAAACTTTGAGTAATTCGACTTGTAATCCAAGTTTACTCATGCTAAAAATTCTGACTCGAGGAAAAAACAGATTCCATGGAGCCAACTTCAACAATGCATATCTCACTACTCAGGGATCTTTATAGGATGATTCTTGAAGTATTTTAAAGACAAGGTTACAATATTTACAATTTACCAAGAAAGACATCATTTGGATTCTTGAGCAAAAAGTTACATCACTTTGAAATCGTGAAAAAATCTGAGTTTTGTACTTAGAAATATTGCTAATGGTTGAACTTCAAAATGACCTATAATGTTCTTCAAAATTACATGACTTTCCACTCAAAATTTGATCTTGATACTTGAAGATGACTTGAAGTAGGCCTCTTGAATTGAATTTTTGAATTAAGATCACTCAAAAATCATAAAAATTGAAAGAGATGTGGTCTTTGGAAGATGATGAACAAATTTAGGGAAATTCACAGAGGACCTATAATATTTTCAAATCTTCAACCACTTTCCATGCATCTTCAAGTCTTGTATATTAAAACAAATTTGTAGTAGACATCCGAAAGATTATTATGGAAAAAGAATGGGATAAAGGAGATAAAAATTTACCAAGTTATGATCATTTGAAGTCAAACTCTAAAATCCAAAGGCTCTTCAAGGAGACTTGTAATCTTTCTCAACCACTAGTGATCTTCCATTCAAAATTAGCCTTTGATTTATGAGGAGATCTTGTTAAGGACTCCTTAAAGAGAATCATGGCTTTGGATTCAATCAAAAATCTCAAAAAATGAGCAAGATATGGTCCTTGGAAGTCAACAAACCCTAACTCAGAGAGTGTCAAAATGACTTGAAACCCCTTTCAAATTTTGATGATTCTTCTTGCACATTTGGATATTTAAATGTGAATAGAGGTTGTTGTAGATGATGATAGGATTCCTTAGCTACTAAAGAAACATTGGAAGATTTGATCAAAGTACGGGGAAAGGTACTAGCTACTAAACTCTCTCTAGTAGATTAAAAAACTCAAGTCTAGGTTATGCAAACGAAGTACACTTCAAAGTATTATCCATGGACAGTTTAGGAAATACAAATTGGAGAAATCCAATAATAAGTTATTTAAAAAACCCAACAACAAATACTGAAAGAAAGATAAAATATTGTGCCTTAAGTTATGTGCTAATAGGCAACATATTGTTTAAGAAAACCCCAGAGGGGGTCTTGTTGAAATGTTTAGGAGAAAGTGAAGCTTATTTAGCACTAGCCAACGTGCATAGTGGGGCATGTGGAGCACATCAGGCAGGTCACAAGATGAAGTGGCTTTTGTTTCGATATGGCATGTATTGGCCTACAGTTATAAAAGATTATATAGATTTTTCCAAAGGATGCCAAGAGTGCCAGATTCATGCAGGAATTCAGCATGTTCCTGCAAGTGAACTACATTCAATTATTAAGCCATATCCTTTTAGGGGTTGGGCATTGGATTTGATTGGGGAAATTAGACCATCTTCTTCAAAAAATCAGAAATACATTTTGGTGGGAATAGATTATTTCACAAAATGGATAGAAGCAATACCTTTGGTGAATGTTGATCAAGAAAGCATCATTGAATTCATCCAGAGGCATATAGTTTATAGGTTTGGGATTCCATAAACTATTACAACAAATCAAGGATCAATATTTACTGGTTGAAGGATGCAAGAGTTCGCTAAGAATATTGGTTTTAAGTTACTAACTTCTACACCTTATTATGCACAAGCAAATGGACAAGTTGAAGTAGCTAACAAGGTAACTGTGATACGGTGGGAGAACTGACTTGAGGTTTTGCGTTTGTGTTCGCAAATGTTTCGGTTTAGCAAGAGTCGCCACTGACTTTATATGTTATCCAAAGGAAAGGTCAAAAAGCACAGGAAAGACCTTTGAGATGTTTTCTTGAGTTCGGGGGGTAGATTATGAAAAGGGAAGGTGCTAGCACCCTTTTCATCCATGGTTTTCCATGGTCTCTTAGTTACTTGTTTAGATCACTTTCTTTGCTTTTTCAATTGGTTGAAATGGTGCTTTGTATGGTTTTGAAAGTATTTTTAAAAGAGGCTATCGTTTTGGAAATATTTGTAATGATTCTTGTTTGAAGAATGTATACAAAGATGTTTGTCTTTTGAAAAATGTTTCAATGTTTGAAAGTTTGTTTGGAAATTGTTTTGAAATTGTGTATGTGTTTTTGAAAATAGCAAGGATGGTTTGAAAATTGATCAAGTAACTAGGAGTTGTCTACCCTACTCAAAGATCTTTCCTACACATTTTTAACCCTTTGACATTGTTGTTTTACCATTGTATTTGGTAAACAACCTTATCTTTGGATGTTAAACGGGACGGTCGTGGGTCATCGTATGACCATGATAGCAATGGTGCCAAGTATCTTTAGCAAGTATTGAGGGACTTAAGATCATTTTTGTTTAGGCAACCAAGATAGCGTCATGGAGGGACTATGATCTTTTTTGTTTTGTTTTGTTTTGCCAAGATGCCTAGCATGCATACCATGGCCATTTTAAGGCAACAAAGTGGATGAAACCCTAGGGATGCTTGTGTGAAAGGTGTTGTCATTTTTCATGCATTTTTATCTTGCATTTAGTCATGCTATTTGTTTGATTTTGGTCTTTTGCATACAAACCCTAGTTTTTACTATCATGGCATATAAAAGCAATAAATGCGTAAAGTAAATCTAAGATTATTACCACAATATTATGGGAAGGGGGATACAAGTTTGAATAGGGGGGTATTGCTCAAATAAATCCCTAAAACTATTACAACCATATTGAATTTGTTTGTACAAATAAATTAATGAACAATATTTAAATATGCAATTAAATATAAATATGCAAAATGTTTTTGTATTTATTTCATGTATGTAAAATAAATTTATTTAAGTCTTAAAAATAAGAAAAAAATAAAATGATTATTTTTGAAAGGGTGAAGAAACCCTAATTTTTGTTAAAAAGAAAATATATATTCTATTATTATTTATTTCATTTTTTGTTTAAGAAAATAAAAATAATATGTACAAAAATGTTAAAAAAATAAAATATTGTATGAAAATATTATTTTAAGTGTATAACATAATAAAATAAAAATATATAATATTTTTATAATATTTACAAGTTTTTATTTAGAAAAATAAAAGTATTAAACCTAATAAACTAAATACGATGCAAAAAATAAAATAAATAAAAATATGATAAAATGCCAAAAATAAAGAAAATAATTTTTATGATTTTAAATGTTTAGAAAAAAATAAATAAAGTCAGAAATATGAAATAAATGAGAAAATATACAAAATAAAGAAAATGGGCCAAGGGGGTGCAAATAACAGAATGGGGGGTGTCAAAAGTAGGAGGCCTAAGGCACCTGGCCCATACACACTTCGTCCCTGTCCTCTGGCCAAAACGCGCGCGCCCCTGTACTTCAAATTTGTTCTCTCTATTCTTGGCATGAAATAAAAAACTCACAACATGAAACTTATAGAGTTTTAAACCACGATTCTAATGATATAAAAAACTTGATCTAACTCTCAAAGACCAGAGAGAATTTTGTTGGCCCTAAATTCTGACCTAAAATATTCAGCAAGTTCATCATCCAAATTCTCCTAGCTCAGTTAATATAAATACAAGCTATGCATATGTACAATTCAAGGACATTGAAGACTACATTTTTAGTTCACAAACCTAAGCTTAATGATGCCTAAATAAGGAGTTAGAATCTTGAAAAATACTTGTTTGAGTTGAAGTTGAATATGTCAATGTAACAACTTTTGGTGAGGCCTGAAGGTCGTGTTAGCTTGCCTAAAGTTCCCTCAACCTTTCCCAAATGCTTAGCTTGCTTTGAACTGGCTTGAATGTCCTTGTAGAACTTAACCTGCAAAGCTTCAAAGTGAAAATGGTGAAGTGTGAAAACTAGGTTACAGTTTCTTGAGCAAGGTCTGGACAGCTTAGGTGTGATGTATGGAGTATGTTGGAAGTGATTCAAGATAAAACGCACGAGCCAATTTCAAAATGGCTAAGGTTCTGCAGAGGTTGCCCTATTTTGGGCAGAAATGGGTTTTTTGGTGTGTTTGGGTGTTTGAGATGCTATGAGCTCGTGTTTTAGGCTTGGTATAATGTGTTGAACTTGTTTGTAATGATACTAAGACTTGCCCTTATCAGATTTTTTAAGTTATGGACTTTTTGCACAATTGCTTGTTTTTGAAGAAAAGGTAGGAAGTGACAAAGGCACAGCCTGTACAAGCTAGCTCAAGGCCTGCACATAGTTGGTGAGCTTTTTCTGATGTTTATGGATTTTGTTTGCCACAAGAAATCAGGTCCATGGCTCAAGATAAACAAAGTTTGTAAAAGCTAGCTTTATCAAAGTAACATTGTTAACTTTTTGCCATTTTTGGATTAAACATTTGTACAAAGTTTCAAAGAACAAAACAATGCCATTAACCATTGTATTTGCATTCAATTTTTGAGTTTAAAAAGGATTATAACTTGTAATGCAAGTACAAGCATGATCCAAACTGATTTGCAACTTGTGCCAATGTGAAAAATGCCATGGACAAAAGTGAGAAATGGCCATTTTCTTTCCTTCGATTCTCCATAACCACAAATGATCTTGGAGAGTTCTTGGACATTTTGGAAATCTTGTAACATAATCTACAATCCATATTTGAAATGAATTTTGATATTACACTTGGAACTATGTGAAAAGTTGCCATGAAGATAGGTCAAAATCCTGCCTAAACTAGGGCAAAATTTCACTAAGTTAAAAGTTTCATGGACCCCTATTCACAAAATCATAACTTGAGATCCAAGAATCTTTTGGGAAAACTTTGTGAATTAAAGTTTTAGATTTTCTGGAGGACTACAACTTTCATGTTGGAAGTTTTCTTTGAATCCAATTACATCATGGTGAAAAAGTTGTGAAACGTTGGGTGAAAATAAGAAGTTTTCTAAGTTATGAAAAATTTCAAACTTAAACCCTAATTTTCAAAATTAGGTTTCTTGGTGAACAAGTTTCATGTTTTGACACATCTTGATGAAAAATGACCCCTGGCACTTGATTTTGACCAAAAAGTCAAAGTTTGACTTTTCAGTGTACAGTTGATTTTTGATCAGTTGACTGGAAAATTCATCTGTCAATCCAATGCATTTGAGATCTTTTGAACCTTGTATAGGTCAATATGGTGCCATTGAGTCCTTGAAACCTTGTTTGAACCCAATTTTCCATTGGCTAGGTGAAAAAAATCAGAAATTGCCCTTATGCAGTCAAAACCCTAAAAATGACCATTTTGCCCTTTTGATGATCTGATCAAATTTCTTGAGGAGTTGTGGTCCAAACTTGATAAAATGGTTCATATGAGGCTATAATGTTGATTTGGATAAAAAATTATGAGGTTTGACGGTAAATTGGCCACAGTTGACTTTTTCCCCAATACAGTTGATTTTTAGGTCAACTATCCAATTGACTGGGCAAAAATTTGATTCAAGGCTTGAAACTTGGTATGAGTAATCTTAGAGGTCCAACATGAAGTATGAAAGTCATATTGGTCATTGATGATCCAAAAATCCCTGTGCAAACTCAAACCCTAATTTCAGGTCATCAGTGCAAGGAGATGTCCTGAGCTGAGCAAACCCTAATCTGGTCTTGAGTCCAAAGAGTCCTGTGAGGGGAAATATTGATAAAATGAGAGGGAAATTTTTGGGGTACAACAGTAGTCATTAGTTTAATCAAGAAACATGTGGGCATAAAGCCAAAGAATTGGCACAAAACTTAGATCAAGTCTTATGGGCTTTTCGAACATCCCCCAAAGAGGAAACAAATACAACTCTGTTTGGTCTAACGTTTGGACATGATGCAGTTTTTCCAATAGATATTTACTTACAGTTAGTCAGAATCCAAAGACAAAACAAAATTACCACATATCTTTATTGGGAAATGATGATGAACGAATTGGTGGATTTATATGAGAAAGGTTACATGCTTTAGAAATTCTAAGAAGGCAAAAAGAAAGAGTAGCCAGAGCATATAATAAGAGAGTTAAGGGCAAAACCTTATCAAATGATGATGTGGTTTGGAAGGTGATTCTGCCAATGGATCGAACGAATAAGTTATTGGGAAAATGGTCCCCACATTGGGAAGACCCCTTTCGCGTCATTCAAAATTTCACTAACAATGCCTATGAAATCGAAGAACTGGCAGAAAGAATCTTGAAAGTTAACGGTAAGTATTTGAAAAAATACAAACCTTTTCTTCAAGATTTAAAGATTGCGACAAACTAGTAAATTAGTGAAATAATCAAGCCAACATGGTATAAAACATAAGGGTGCCAAAATGGCTTTGTCTAAGCATGCTTACAATGTAAAGCAAATACAATGAATGGTTTATTACATAAATCAAAACGAGATATTTTTCTTCATCCTTTCATACTTGATCTTTGCTAGGCTAAGCTTATATTGAACATCAGCGTGTATGCTTTTGAGGCGTACAATGTCTCCAGTCATGGATGAAGCTCTTTCAACATGCTCAATGCTCTGTGTAGCCAAAGTATCAGCTTCAGTAGTGTCCAACCCTTTGATAGTAGCTTATTATGCCATAGCATCAGCTATTTACTTCTGTAACTCCACAATATGAGACTCCCAAAGTGTGATTGAAGCGGTGTAAGTGTCGAATTCCACTCGGGCTTCCTTCCTCGAAGCCAACAAATCCTTAGATGCTTTAGAAGTACTCTGAGCTTTATCAAATTCTGCCGTTTGCTCTTTTTCTTTTCCTTGAAGCTTTGAAGTTGCAATAACCTCCCTGTTGTACTCAGTGCAGATTTGGTCAATTAGATTTTGAATATCCATTAAGACCTCACCTACATTAGCAGGACAAGCAGTAATGTTAATGCGATTAATCAGCTTTTTCATCCCAAAGCGAGCAGTAACATCTGTTTTCAGCACTTCAAACAAATCAGCTTCGAACACATCTTTTTTCACTTGGTGAAGGAGTTCGTCATAAGAAGCTTCACTAGCGCTAGCGCCAGATTAGGTCGAAGCCCCAGAAGCGCTTTTGTCAAGAGAAGAATCCCTTAGAGCTATCATCAACTCCACATATATAATGATGGTGAAATTGTTGCATGCATGTCTTGATGGGACGTTTTGAAAAAAGAAATTATGATTAACTATGACGTCAGGAAATGAAGGAAATGAAAGGTTGCTAGTCGAAATCTGGTGATTATAAAAAATGGCCATTTCTTCATTGATTCGAAATGGACATTTAATTGGGGAAATTTGTTAGCTGAAGATTTCGACATTTGATAAAAGTATGAAAGTTGATTTGATAAGATCATGTTTTAAAAATAACATGAAATTTGACCTTATAAGGTTATTTTATATAGCTCATTTTTTATGATTCAACATGTCCAAAGGCAACTTAAAGTGAAAGGAATATTTCAAGATATATGAATACTTCGACAGTCACGTTGGTTGAATTCAAGGTTGAATTCAAAATCTTAGAGCAGGAAGTTTAAATTTCAAACTAATGCGTTTCTCCAGGAAGACACGTGGAAGCGCCAGAATGTATGCATGTAAAAGATGTCGAACGTGGCGTAATCTCATAGAAAGACCGTTAGGGTCAAATTAGTATAAATAGGAGTATTAGATGTTAGGATTAAGGGTGTTCACATCTTTGTACAATATACTCTAATACTCAAACTACCAGTGTTATAGAAACGAGTTAGTGAGACATGTACGTATGAGGCACCATATTTACATTCGAAATTTATTTACATTTAATGAAATTTATTCGTGTCATTTATATTCTATACGATTTACAGTCTAGAGTAGTTTTCTATTTTATTGCTTTTATAAGGACACTTTATTTTGATATCAAAGTGATTCTTTTTGTTTAAAGAAGTTATCATCAAAACCTTTTTCCTAAAAACTAGAACACAATAGTCCTGAGATCAATCTGATCGATCTCGCAAGTAACTGAATCTTTTTAGAGATTTAGATAATCAGCGGATGTTTACCAAATTACAGGGTAAACAATTTCTTGAACGGGCCTAAAGATACCATTCGGAGAGGTGATAGAGTTTCGTTAGAGATGGGCTTATAGATTCCATTCGGAGAGGTGACAGAGTGTCGTTGAAGATGGGCTTATAGATGCCATCCAAAGTAACTGTTGATAGGAATTTCAGAATGAGTCTTTGTTCGACTATATCTGAGGAGTATACTAGAATGAGTTTTTGTCTGATTGTATCTAGTAGATGTATTGGGGAGTGTCAGAATGACTCATATGTCTCGATTGTATCTGAATGATGTTTTAGAATGAGTCAGTCTATTGATTGTATCTATGAGTGGATCAGAATGAGTCTTTTCCCAACTGTATCTGAGATCCGTATTAGAATAAGTCCAAACTTTATTGTATCTAGAAGAGGATCGGAATGAGTCTTCGTCTGACTGTATCTAAGATATGTACTAGAATGAATATCAGAATGGATCCATGTCTTGATCATATCTGAATTGTATCTGGAAGATGTACTGGAATGATTATCAGAATGAATCTATGTATCGATCATATCTGAACTGTATCTATCATATGTATCGGAATGAGTCTACGCCTGACTGTATCCAGAAGGGCATCAAAATGAATTACCGACTGATTGTATCTGAAGGAAGATAAGTTGTTGACAATATTGATCGGTTTGTAAACCAATCTGAAAAAAAGCAAAGTTAATTTTATGAAATGTCATGATGTATGTAATGAATTGTGTAATGATTCTCTCAATATAAATGAGAATGTTATATGCGTTTCGTATACATATGCTATGATAGTCTGTAAATCATGTATAGATGTAATATGTTACTGGAATGCATCGGTCACTCCATATAACATATTTGGTTGGGGGAAAATAAATTCCTGACTATTGCTGGGGAATGAAGAATATGAATCTTCATTCTCCTTTAGAATGTCTACGCTGGGGATTCCTTCTTTCTATTTTAGGATACTGCATTGGGGACGTCCAACTTCTGTTTGGGGATAGAAGAATTCCATAAAATTAATCGTTCATTGTTCTCTTGAAGGACTTGATTCTTATGTACCCTGACTGGGAATAAAAGAGATGGATAACCTTCTGATGTGCTATCTGACTGAGTTTTAGATATGGATGTCAACTCTTCTAGGGAGGACAAAGTTGAATGACATTTGGCCTGGGAAGAGAATTCTGTTGGGGAATTGCAATCATCGGAGAAATAAACTGTGTTGGGGAAATAATCCCTGCTGGAGAAGAGAATTTTGTCGGGGATTTTACGGTGTTGGAGAAATAAGGTCCATTGGAGAATTAAATTCGTATAAACTGCATTGAAGAAATAATCTCTGATGGGGATGAGTTTGTGATGACAGCTCTGTGGGGATTGCTTTGCGAAGATTTGTGGATGACTTGAACATTATCCCAACTCCTAGAGTCTTTAGTAAATGCTAATCCTGTTTTTATGCATACATTTTATTAACCGTAATCATATTCAAATGCATATGTTCATTAAATTTAGTCATTGGACGTTTTTGCAAACAAAACAGTGAAAGTAAAACAATTTTGAATATTGAAGTATATTTGTATTGAAAGTTTACCTATGAACAAGCAGTTTTATACAACGATACAAAAACCCTAGTAAGAGGAAATCGTCGTAAGAATGAAGAAAAGGGTTACAAAGAAAAACAAAGAGAAACAACTATGTAGAAATGATCCCATAGAGTTTCAACTCTGCTATTGCCCCTATGTCTTCAAGCATCTCATCCCTCGTTGTTGGAAGAAGTTGATTAAATTGATCTGTACCATTTGAATGTTACGTTGATCACAAAGCTTTCTATAAGTATAAGGATGATCCAATGGGACATGGTTGTACGCTTTAATCTCTAACTTTTTCCTGGACCGCCCTTTCGTGTTTTCAGTCCACCAAGATACCCTTTTTTGCCTAAGCCGCCTTTTCAGGTTTTCGACTTGTCAGGTGTACAATTATATATATATATATATATATATATATATATATATATATATATATATATATATATATATATATATATATATATATATATATATATATATATATATATCCCTAATTTTTGCCCGAACCCTTTTGGTTCGCCGTGATGCCCTTATTTTTGCTTAAGCCTGTCAACCTAGCGGGTCTCTTTTATGCTTAGTATTTTTTGACTATGCCCGCGTTCACAGGGTGTGAAAAATCTTCACCGTACATAGTGGTAAGTGTCATAGCACCACCAGAAATTATCTTCTAGATCACAAATGGCCATTCTTATGTGGGAGTCCATTTGCCCCTGGGATCACCTTGGGGTAGGATGATGCATTTTGATTACCAAATCACCAGCCTGATATACCTGATGTTTGACTTTCCTATTAAAGGCTTTGATCATGCGTTTATGGTACATCTGACCGTGACAGACAACTGCAAGTCTCTTTTCATCAATCAAATTTATTTAGTCCAACCTAGTCTGAATCCATTCGTCTTCATCTAAACCTGTGTCTTTCATAATCCTTATGGAAGGAATATAGACTTCAACAGGTAAGACAGCCTCCATATCATAGACTAGAGAGAACGGGGTTGCTCCAATTGATGTACGTACTGACGTGCGATAACTGTGAAGATAAAATTGTAGCATCTCATGCCAATCTTTGTATGTCACTGTCATCTTCTGCAAGATTTTCTTGATATTCTTGTTGGCGGCTTCCGCTATGCCATTCATATTTGGTTGATATGGAGAAGAATTGTGGTGTTTAATCTTGAACTGCATGTAGAGTTATGTAATCATTGTATTGTTGAGATTTCTACCATTATAAATGATGATCCTTTCGGGTATGCCATACGACAGATGATGTTATGCTTAATGAAAGGGGCCACAACATTCTTGGTAACTGAAGCAAAAAAGGCTGCTTTAACTCACTCCGTGAAGTAATCAATAGCGACCAGGATAAAAAGATTCCCATTAGAAGCGGTAGGCCTAATATCTCCAATCATATCGATGACCCACATTGCAAACGGCCAAGGAGTAGTCAAGGCAATTAGAGGAACCAGAGGCACATGTACTTTGTCAGCATAAATCTGGCATTTGTGACAAGTTCTGGAATATGATGGCAATTAGTTTCCATGGTCGACCAATAATAACCTACTCTCAGAATCTTCTTAGCCATCAGATGCCCACTGGAGTGCGTACCAAATATTCCTTCGTGCATATCTTCCATAATCTTCTCAACTTCCTTCTTGTCTACACAACGAAGCAGAGTCGAATTATGATTCCGCTTGTATAAAATTTTGTTACTCAGAAAGAACTTGGCAGAGATCCTCTGTAGAAATTTCTTGTCATTAATAGACGCCCCCTCGGGGTACTCTTGAGCCTCGAGGTATCTTTTCACATCATGAAACCAAGTCTTTTCCTCTACTCCATCGATATCAACTTCGTAGCAATGCGCCATTTCGTCTAGTATCTCAATAGTAATTCGAGGAGCTTAATTATCCCATCTGACTTTGAACATAGATGACGTGGTAGCTAATGCGTCTGCTAATTGATTCTCTTCTCGTGGAATATGTTCAAAAGTGATTTCCTTGAAGTACATAATTAATGCCAACATACACTCTCAATAAGGAATGAGATTTGGATGCTTTGTATCCCATTCTCTATGAACCTGACTGATCACCAGGGCTAAGTCCCTGTATACATTTATGAATTCAATTATCATATCGATAGAAGCCTTGATACCCAAGATGCACGCTTCGTGTTCTTCCATGTTGTTGGTATAGTCAAAGCAGAATCTGGTGGTGAAGGGCGTATGGAAACCCTCAGGAGAGATAATTACGACACCAATTCCATTACCAAGCGTGTCGAAAGCTCCATCAAAAACCATGGTCCATTAGGATCTTGGCTCGGGTCCTTCATACGGTCCAGGTTCTTCATGATCTGTGACTAGCATAATATTCTCATCCGAGACTCAAAATTCATAGACTGATAGTCATATACAGCTTGATGAGCCAAATGATCTGCCAGTACACTTCTTTTGATTTCTTTCTGGGTAGTATACTGAATGTCGTATTATGTCAAGACCATATTCCGTGTTGTTATTCTTTCGGAGAGAGCGGGTTTCTCGAATATGAATTTTATTGCATCCATCTTAGAGATCAACAAAGTAGTATGAGTCAACATATACTGTCTTAGTTGGCGAGAAGCCCATGCCAAAGCGCAACAAGTTTTCTCGAGCAATGAGTATCTTGTTTCACAGTTGGTAAACTATTTGCTAAGGTAGTATATTGCATGCTCTTTTCGACCAAACTCGTCATGTTGCCTCAATACACACCCCATTGAGTTATCTAACATTGTTAGGTACATGATCAGAGGTCTTCCTTCAACTGGCGGCATTAGAATCAGAGATTCTTGGAGGTACTCCTTGAGTTTTTCGAAAGCCATATTACAGTCTTCGTTCCACTTTACTACTTGATCTTTCTTCAGTAACTTGAAGATTGGCTCACAAGTAGCGGTCAAATGGGAAATAAATCTGGCAATATAGTTCAACCGTTCTAGGAAACCTCTATTTCCTTCTTAGTATGGCCAGCTGGAATTTCTTGAATGACTTTAACCTTGGCAGGATAAACTTCAATACCTTTACCACTGACGAAGAAACCCAGGAGTTTACCAGATCTTACCCCAAAGTTGCATTTGTTTTGATTCAATCTCAACTGGTATTTCTTCAACCTCTCAAACAACTTGTGCAGGTGGTCGAGACATTCTTCTTTAGTCTGAGATCTGGCTATCATGTCATCAACGTAAACCTCTATCTCATGATGGATCATATCATGGAAAAAAGCTACCATAGCACGCTGATATGTTGCACCGATGTTCTTCAAACCAAAAGGAATAACTTTGTAACAGAAAGTGCCCTACTATGTGACAAAAGTAGTCTTTTCCATGTCTTAAGGTGCCATTTTGATTTGATTATAACCAGAGAAACTATCCATGAAGGAAAATATTTTGTGTTGAGCGGTGTTGTCAACCAGAACATCAATATGCAGAAGCGGAAAGTCATCTTATGGGCTTGCCCTGTTCAGATCCCTGTAGTCTATAAAAATATACACATTATCGTCCTTCTTAGGCACTGACACCACATTTGCAACCCATTAAGGATATGACGTAACAACTAAGAAACCTACATTGAACTGCTTCATAACCTCAGACTTGATCTTTTTAGACATCTCAGGACACATACAATGTACTTTTGTTTTATAAGAGGACAATCTTCCTTCATCGGTAGACGGTGAACCACAATGTCACTATCAAGCCCTGGCATGTTTTCATACGACCAAACAAAGATCTCAATATAGTCGTGCAACATCAGGATTAATCTCTTTTTGACACTGTCTTCTAGGTTGGCACCTATCTTGACTTCTTTATTGTTCTCCTCAGTACCCAAGTTCACAACCTCGAATGGATCTTCATGCAGTTGTATGGCTCTATCTTCCTGCATTAACAGCCTAGCAAGCTCTCCAGGTACTTCACAATCTTCCTCACCTTCGTCCTCGACTTGGTATATTGGATTTTTGAAGTCATAATTGACAATAGAATAATTGTTATCAATGGGATCCAGGGTGGATATGTATCTGCAATTTGTTATGTGGGTGTGTGTAAGAACACATATCTATTTTGAAAGCAATAAAGTAAAAGAAAGACAAAGAGCTCAAAATTTGAATGCAAACGTCCAATGATTTATTAAATGAAAATATGCGGATGAAAAATGACAACCCTAACAAATGGATCATTGTGCCCCGAGTATGGTACAAAGGTTTAAAGTTATTGTTTAAAATTACATATCCAAAATCTTAAAAGCAAGAAAAAAGAAAATAACATTTACTCCTGACTAAAGGAGATTGATATAAAGTCTCCAACCTTCCAATTATTGAGCCCATTATCGGTAGTAGGGAAAATCCATCTGTCTATGTCATAGTCACTATCAACACCTTCCACAACATTGACTCCATTGTTGTTGATGCGAAATAGTGGTCTCCCAGCAAGAGTAAGACGAACATCCCTCTGAGGGGAACCCCAAACAAATAGTGAAACCACCTTCTTCTATCATAGCTCTAGCGTCTTTCAGAGAAGCCATTCTGGGCGGAACCCTGGTAACCTTTGGAATAGCAGAAGCATCTTTAGTAACAGTAGTTTTCTGAGGAATAACTTCAAAGGTCTGGTAGGGAGTCTTGATGAATTTGTTTTCCATCTCAACATACTTGAAGGAGTTCAAGTGTCTCACCATGTATTCTTCTTCGCCAAAAACTGTAACAATCTTTCCTTTCACAGGATATTTCAACTTTTGGTGTAAAGTAGAAGTAATAGTGCATGCCCCATGCATCCAAGGGCGTCCATGTAAACAGAAATAGGATGGACGAATTTCCATCACATACGTGGTAGAGTCGAAGATCTGAGGACCTACTTTGATCGAAAGATCCACCTCTCCGTGCACCATGATCTTCGAACCATCAAAGGCTCTGACCACAATATCACTGGGTTTCAGCACAACCCCTTCACATTCAATCCTATCTAGAGCACCCTTCGGAAAAAAATTCAATGAGGAACCCGTGTCATCCAACACATGAGCTAAGGTAGTGCCCCTACACTCAATAGAGACATATAGGGCCTTGTTATGGTTCCTTCTTGTGGGAGTTAGGCCAGCATCGGGAAAGCCTAGCCCATTATCAGTTGTCAGGCTAGCAACATGATTTTCGAATGGATCAACAAATATTTCTTGTGATACATAAGCAGATTTGAAGAACTTCACCAAATCCTGAGCATGGGCTTCAGAGCATAGCAACATAGATAACATAGATATTTTGGAGGGAGTCTGCCCCAACTGTTCAACAATTTTATAGTCACTTTTCCAGATAATTTTTTGTACTTCCTCCATCTCTTGCTTATAGGTATCTTCAGCACTAATTTCTTTAGGCGCCTCAGCCTGGACAGGCTCAGTCATCTGTTCTTTGCCTCGAGTCTCAGTAGTCGATTCAATAGCAGTAACACGAACTGGAGTAGTAACAGTCTTCAGAGAGATTTCTGGAGAGAAAACCCTTCCACTTATGGTAACTTTATTGGTCCAAACAATATTGCCAATGTTGGGATCAATAATTTCAATATTTCCACTTTCGGCAGTCAATGGTTCTTGCTTGACGCCATGGTAGTAGACATCAACTCCATAATTCCAAGGAATAGCCTTGTAAGAGGAATATGGGATTCGTCTGGGTGCAGTAATGATTAAAGGAGCAACCCTAGGTTCGGCAGTAATCTTCATAGGGCCCTTGCAAGTGATCCTTACAGGAGTTCTGGTAATTACAGACACATCTTAAAGCTCCAAGTCTTTAAACAAATTCTCCATAGAAGGAGTCTTCTCAATTACAATTATATGTTTATCCATTAGACGCTAAATACCTTCTTTCAGTAGTTTACAACCATTGGATTAGGCCGCACAACAGTAGCACTTTTCATGCAACCCAAAAATAAAACGACTTTCAACAGATTCTTATTAATAATCAGGAGGGGAGTAGTCAAGTTACTCACAGTAGAAACATATGAAACATCATCAATAGCATTAACACCTTTGTCATGGTTAGGCATAGCTACAGTGATCACATTGGAAGTCTCGGGAGGATCAAATTCAATCTCTTTGGAGTCAATCATATCTTGAATCTTATTTTTCAAATCCCAACAGCCATTTGTGTCATGTCCGGGACTATTGGAATGATAGGCGCATCTTACATTAGGATTGTACAAAGGAGAGGAGGTGTTGGGATTCTGAGGAGGATCTCTCAACGTAACCAGCTCTGCCTTCAGCAAGTGTTGTAATTCCTAAGACAATGGCATGTTGATCTTGGTAAATTATCTCCCGGGTGCATCCAACCTACGATGATTTCCTTGTTGATGTTATGTTAGGGTGGGATTAGAGATTAGTACCGCCCCCACAGATTGGTTGCGGTCACCTCTACTACGACCCTTCTGGCCATACACAACATTAACTTCTTTCTTACTATTGAACGACTTCTTCACAGTACTTGAAGACGTAGCCACCTTGATTTTTCTACTTCTGATTCCACCTTCAACATGTTCCTCTGTTAATATCAACTCGGTTAATCCGACTGAAGAGCTTCCAATCAGATGATTGAAGAAAAGACCTGTCAAATTTCCCATAAACATATCAACCAGCTCCCTATCAAACAAAGGATGTTGAACTCTTCCTGCTAAATCTCTCCATTTTTGGGCATACTCTTTAAAGCCTTTGTTAGAGCCCATGGTCATACTCTGTAATTGCACACGGGTTGGTACAATATAAACATTATACACTACGCCAAAAATAAGTTTTAGCAGCACACATACGAAAGCGCTTTTAGGAAAAAGCGCTGCTGTAGGTTTTAAAAAAAATTCTCTTAAAAAAAGCGCTTTCAAAGGGTGCCTTAAGAAAGCGCTTTTCAAAAGCGCTGCTAAAGGTCACCCTTAGAAATCGCTTTTTGAGAAGCGTTGCTAAAGGGTGCCTTTCAGAGGGTACCTTAAGAAAGCGCTTTTCAAAAGCGCTGCTAAAGGTTAGCCTTAGAAAGCGCTTTTACAAAGCGCTGCTAAAGCTGGCCTTTAGAAAGCGCTTTTAAAAGCGCTGCTATAGGATATGCTACGAAAGCGCTTTTACATTAAAAAGCGCTGTTATAGGTGACCTTTAGAAAGCGCTTTTAAAAGCGCTTTCGTAGGTAGTTTTATAATAAAAATCAAAAATTCGTATCATCACTTTTCTATTGTTCTTCACGAAATCATCAAAGCCCTAAACCAGAGCTCTGCCGCCGTTAGCATCTACGAGGAGATTTTCGTCACGATCACCACTTGCCACCGTCTTCTTGTTCAGGACCACCGTCTTCTTGTTCAGGACCACCGTCTTCTCTGTTCATCAGTACTCTTTCATTAGAACAACGACCACCACTTGCCACAGGAGAAACGTAAGGTGAAATCACAAAGTTTGCTGCATCAGAAATCACAACAATATACAACACAAAGTTACACAACTCAGCTCTAGGTATTTCAATTTCTAGTATAGTTTTGTATGAATAAATTGTTCTATGCTTGCTTTGATTCTAATTTCTAGAATACTTTTGTATGAATAAAGATGTGACTATCTTCTAATAATTCTTTTAGTTAATTCAATATAGGAAGTTTGTGTAGCATTACTTTTTTCTATAGTGGTATGGGAATGCATATGTGTTTGAGTTTGCAGGTCTGATGGTCAGAGTCGCTAGTTTATGCAGATTCTTTCACATTCCATATTAACTATATTATCGCAGATACAATGTTTGTTGTGGTTGGGTTTTGATTGGACCATAATTGTGATTTTGCCTTGTTGTTTGCCTACAACATATTGATAGTAAATACCATTCATTTCCTGCTTCATAGCTTACTCTATAGTTTTGTTTTGTAGAGTGTGTGTACGATTTTTTCTCTCATAAAACACAATGTAAATGTCATCTCTAAGTTTTCACATATAACAGACATATGAGTTAAATATGTACTATATGCACTATTGTAAACCAAAATATTTAGCCTCGCTATATATGTTTAGAAGTCAAAAGACTTTACGAGAATGAAGGAAGTATCCATGCAAATGTACATTTCCCCTATTTTCATCATTACTTGTAGCATACATTCCATTGATAGTACAACTGAACTGCAAAATTTTATCTTTTTTGAGTTTGAGTACACACATAATTTATGATTGATTTTGAGCAATGATAGTTTCTTGTTTATGGTTTCTTGTGTTATACTTGTGTACTAAAGTAGTTGATAGAATAAAATGAATTTAGTCAAAAGTATTGAGTATTGGTTTTGTTATATGGTTGTGCAAGAGCAAGTGCAAGTTTTGAGTATTGGTTTTGTTTTCTAATTTATCATTTAGCTCAGATTGACTCAGAAACCGTAAACCATGGATAAGACATGGATGTATTCCAATCGATTGTCGAAAGAGTACGAGAACGGGGTATCGGAATTCGTTAAGTTTGCTGTTGCGCATGCCGAAGACCCCGGTCGAATGACATGTCCTTGTTTGTGTTGCTGTTATGGGAATGGGGTTGACGCGGTTCAGTTGGCATCGCATTTAATACGGTATGGAATTGATAGAAGTTATACATGTTGGAATATGCATGGTGAGAAAAGTGACGGGAATGATGAATCGGGGGATAATATGACCTATGCTTCAAACGACAATGGCACAGATACATACGATTATGATCGAGTTGAAGAGATTGCAGAAGCGCTTGAAGAAGATCTTAATGATTGTCCCAAAATGTTCGAGAGGTTGGTAAGAAATGCAGAGAAACCGTTGTATAATGGTTGTACAAAATTCACAAGATTGTCTGCGGTATTAAAGTTGTACAACTTAAAGGCGGGCAATGGATGGTCGGATAAAAGTTTCACAGAGTTATTAGCCCTTATGAAAGATATGCTACCAGAGGATAATGTTCTCCCCAATCGAACGTATGAGGCCAAAAAGATGTTGTACTCTATTGGCATGAGCTATGACAAGATACATGCCTGTCCAAAAGATTGTGTTTTGTTTCAAAACGAGTATGCATCGTTAAATGAGTGTCCTAAATGCGGTGCCCCTCGATATAAGAAAAAGTTGTCTCCGATAAAAGTCTTATGGTATTTTCCTATAATTCTGAGATTTAGACGGATGTATCGTAGTGAAACCGATTCAAGACACTTAACTTGGCATGCAGATGAAAGAATTGTTGATGGAAAGTTTCGACATCCGGCAGATTCACCATAGTGGATGAAAATTGATAATGATTATCCTGAATTTGGAAAAGAAGCAAGAAACCTTCGCTTGGCATTGTCTACTGATGGAATGAACCCACATGGTATTCAAAGTATCTCGCATAGCACATTGTCTGTGATTCTGATGATTTATAACCTACCTCCGTGGCTATGTATGAAGCGTAAGTACATGATGTTATCTATGTTAATTTATGGGCCTAAACAACCAGGAAATGACATAGACGTATATTTGGAACCTTTAATCAAAGATTTGAAGATTTTGTGGGAGAACGGTGTGGAGGTTTATGATGGGTATAAGAAAGAAAGTTTCAACTTGAGGGCGATGTTGTTTGGAACAATTAACGATTTTCCAGCCTATGGAAATCTATCCGGGTATAGCATTAAAGGTGAAAAAGCGTGTCCTATCTGTGAAGATGGAGCCGATACGATGCGATTGAAACTTTGTCAGAAGAATGTCTTTCTCGGTCATCGTAGATTCTTAAATTCTAAACATCAATATCGTGGATGGAGAAAAGCGTTCAACGGAGATACCGAACAACGTAGAGCTCCGCCTGGATGGACAGGTGATCAATTATTTGAAAAGGTGAAAGATGTGAGTATTCAGTTTGGCAAGCCTTTTGCACATAAAGTTGTTACAGGTGGGTGGAAGAAGAGGTCGATTTTTTTTGAATTGCCATATTGGAAATCTTTGTACGTAAGACATTTTCTTGATGTTATGCATATTGAAAAAAATGTATTTGACAGTGTTATTGGTACGTTACTCAATATAAAAGGGAAGTCTAAGGATGGTCTTAAAGCAAGGGAGGACATGGTAGAGATGGGAATAAGAACTGAATTGGGACGCGTGAAAAAAGGAAGACGAACATATCTACCACCTGCTGTTTACACTCTATCCAGAAAGGAGAAAAAATATTGTGGAAGTTCCTAAGTGAGGTTAAAGTTCCAGAAGGCTACTAATCAGATATTAGAAGACTTGTGTCTATGCAAGACCTCAAGTTAAAGAGTTTAAAGACACATGATTGTCATGTTATAATGGAACATTTTCTACCGATAGGTATACATTCTATTCTTCCAGAAAAAGTAATAAGCGCAATAACTAAACTGTGTTTTTTCTTCAAGTCAATTTCAGCAAGGTGATCGATCCTGAGATCTTACCAACATTGCAAAAAGAAATAATTGTTACTTTGTGTGATCTTGAAATGTATTTCCCTCCCTCGTTTTTTGACATAATGGTTCATCTTGTCGTTCATCTTGTCAAAGAGACACAACTGTGTGGACCAACTTATATGAGATGGATGTACCCTACTGAACGTTATATGAAAATATTAAAAGGGTATGTGAAAAACCAAAGTCGACCAGAGGGTTGTATTGCTGAACGATATATTGTTGAAGAAGCGGTTGAGTTTTGTACTGAATATCTGTCAAATGTTCAATCAATTAGACTCCCCAAATCTCATGTTGTTGAAAAAAAGAAGGTAAGAAGCTAATTGGAAATAAAGTTGTGACAGTATTAATGGTCGAACAAGATCAAGTGCATTTGTATGTTCTGCATAATGAGCTTGAAGTTGAGCCGTATGTTGAAATTCACAAGGGTGTTCTTCGAGGTTTAAATCCGAATAGAAATGAGAATTGGATTGTACGAGAGCACAATAGAAGTTTCATACCATGGTTTAAGGAACATATTTATTCAAAGTATCGTTCAGATCATGCTTCAGTAACAAAAAGATTGATATGTTTAGCATACGGTCCAAGTTTAGTTGTGTTTTCTTATAGCGCATATGCAATTAATGGATACACATTTTATACCAAAGAACAGGATGACAAAAGTACTATGCAAAATAGTAGTGTCACCTTGATCGCTGAAGCAATGCATATATCAAGTGTGAAGGACTTAAACCCAAAATTTGCAAATCTGTCATATTTTGGGGTTATCGAGCGCATTTGGATGTTTGATTACGAGAAGTTTCAGATTCCTATATTTGGTTGCAAGTGGGTTGAAAATAATAATGCCATACGAATGGATAAGTCAGGTTTTTTGCAAGTAGATCTTAATAGGGTGGGGTACAAAGATGAGCCTTTCATTCTAGCCTCTCAAGCTAAACAAGTGTTTTATGTCAATGATCCGACAAGTACGAAATGGTCTATAGTGCTATTATATAACAAAGTAATTGATGAAAGCATTGGAGATCAAAGTGATATTGGTGTTGACATTGAATCTTTACCCATAACTGATCAAAATGATAATGAATCATGTATTAGAAACGATCATAATGAGGGTATTTGGATCAATCCAACTGTCCGCGTTGTTAAGAGACGAGTAGAACACATTCCTACCAATAAAAAAAAGAGACCTTAGTGAAAAGGGTAATAGTATATATAATTATAGCCTATATCATTCAATAAAATTTAATTTGTCATTTCATTTTTATTTGTCATTTCATTTTTATTTGTCATTTCATTTTTATATTTGTCATTTCATTTTTATTTGTCATTTCATTTTTATTTGTCATTTCATTTTTATTTGCCATTTCATTTTTATATTTGTCATTTCATTTTTATTTTTTTTCATTATTACAGGTCAAATGGCTAGTAATCAAGAAAACTCAAAAGATGCAAATGCTCCTGAAAATGCTCCTGAAAATACTCCAGAAAATACTTCAGAAAAGACTTCAGAAAAAGATATTACACGAGGTATAACTATTATGAGGGGAATCATCCGTGATAGAGATAGAGGAGTAACATATAATGTAGATTGGAATGATAATGACCAACTAATTGGGTCTAATGCTGCAAAGTTGACAAGCTACATTGGTACGCTTGTTCGTATACACATTCCGATCAACACTCCTAGATGGAAAAGAGGAGAGTTGGATGAGGCTAAGGAGAAAGTTTGGACTGAGATAAAGGTACATATATGGTTTTTGTTATTTGCTTTATCTTGACGATAATATGTGTTTAAATTTCTTTTACTAACACACTTTATGCGTATGTTTTTTTGTAGAGGTCTTTTAACATTGAAGATACCCGTAAAAAGTATATAATGGGTTTGGAAGGAAAAAGACACAGAGGGTGGAGAACATTTTTAACAAACAAGTATCTTAAAGATGATGAAGGAAATTTTCTTGAAGAGGATCCGGAACGTCCAAAGAAATATGAGAACTTCATTACACCTGAAGAATAGGTTGGTTTTGTAGGCCAAAGAAGAGACGAGAATTTCAAGAAAGTGAGTGCTATAAATCGCTGGAGAGCGTCAAAACCCGCATATCCATACAAAAAAGGGTGTTTGGGATATGCTCGCTTAGAGGAAAAAATTGTAAGTAAATATAAATTCTACGATCTTATTAATTCTCTCAATGTGTTATAATTGATGATCTTAAGACTTGTGTCAATGCGTAGTTAGAAGAGACGAAAAGTGATGCAACATCACTACCGACACATTTGTTGTGGAAGGAAGCCCGTGTGGGAAAGGATCAAGCTGTTAATCCCGATATTCAACATGTGTATGATGAATGTGTAAGTATAAGATTGTGTCTTTAGTTAAATCAATTAATGTTTATTAATATTTAAATAATTTTTTATCTCCACTAATAATTTTCTATATGTAAATGAATTACAGGAGACCTTGTCGCAATCGGTATCCCCAGGTGGGGATCATCAGGATACTAGGAGCGTACTTAGTCGAGCACTAAATATTGCTGAGTATCCGGGTCGGGTGAGGGGTAAAGGTCATGGTGTGACTCCAACCTCTTTGTATAAGCATCCAAGGAGAAGAAATCCTAGCAATGCAGAAGTGATGCAAACATTGCAGGATTTACAAGCTCAAGTCCGTGAATTGCAAAAGGATAAAGAGAGATATATGGCGGAAAAGAGTAGTTCACAATTGAAAGAAACTAGTGACAAAGCTAGTATCAACTGTCAGCATAAATTTCCCGAGGTAATTTTCAATATATATCCGTTATTATTATAGAATATTTTTAGTCACTTCTAACGGTTTTTATTGGTTTAGGGCATTTCATCTTTCCAGCTATACCTATCATCGCCGACTTATCGACTAGTTGGCAAGGGAAAAGTCCATAACACTTCGGGAGATTTACTTCACCATAGACGGCTTCCGAATGGACACATGAAAGTATCGGTTGACATTGCTTTAGATATGGATGCGTTGCTGCCGGTACCTGACATTGTTGTTGAGTTTATGAATCTTTAAGTCTTCAACTCTCAGTTCTGACCTCAGTTATTTCAACGGTAATTATAGACTCCTACAACACCCGCATCTAAGGGTAAAGGGATTTTGCGGCACGACGAGTCTGATGTATCACAAAAAGAGGTACGTTTAAAGTGTTAATTATATGATCCGAATAAAAAACTGCATAATTTTATAATTTAACTGAGTTTATATGATTTTTAGGTACCTTTTCAAGGGTCACAACAAGTGAGCCAGAAAATCGTTGGCGTACCACCCAAGAAAAGGGTGCCTACTAGATTTTTCCCTCGATACCGGCAGTGTATTGAAACAATAGTGGGAACAACATATTTGATGGATGGTGGTATTCGTCAAATGGATATGGATCAAGGTATCTTTGGTTTTCTTTGCAACGAAATAATTGGACATTAGGACGTGGAACATATTTTCCGTCATAAAGAATTAGGCGTCAGTATTATGCACGCATACATCCGGTAACCCCATCTTTATATTATGTAATTAGCTGAAATATTTTTTAAACATTTCAATGACTATAGTCTAATATTAATTATGTTTTTATTTAAGGTTGTTATATGACAAATTGATGTGCGGGAATCAATTGTCAAACAGATTCCATTTCGTGTCTTCCTCCCGTGTCAGCGGAACGACAATTGGCAGGGAACCGGAATCAGTAAGAGAGCACTTAGTCGAAAGATTCATGGCAACTGGCAGTACAGAAAGCTTATATCTTTGGGCGTATAATACTATTCCTACAGGGTTAGATTTTCATTCTAAGTTCATTTTAATATTTGTAATTTTTGCGTAGAAAAATTTCTTCTAAACAGTTCTTTTAATTTATAGACGTCACTGGTTGTTGGTTGCTATCGATCCTATAAAAGAAGTGGTCTATTATTTGAATTCGGTTGATGGTGATTGGACAAATTATCCGGATATGAAATTAATGATTGATACGTAAGTGAGATTATTCTAAATTTTTGTGTGTATTTATATATTTAATTATTTCTGTGACATTGTTCTAAATATATATTTTTATTTTGTTAGAGTGATACAAGTACTCCGGTGTCAAAGAGAAGCTCGGGTACGACGGTCTAAATCAAACAACATTAATTGGATCAAAGTGCATGTATTTTAATTTCCACTATTTTGCTTATAATATTTATGCTATTTGATAAAACAATACAACTATATATTCTTATTTGTTTTTCTATGTAGTGTCCTCAACAGCAAAACAATATAGATTGTGGATACTTCGTTATGCGGTTTATCAAAGAAATCATTCAACTGAATCAAATAGAGATTTCAGTCACGGTATGGATTTATAACTTAGGATTTGTTTTATTATTTCTCGGATATTTCATATAATTTTTTACTTTTAACTAAATCATGCATATCATGTTTTGTTATGTAGTACTTCGATGAGTACAAATATGCATATTACACGAAACTTCAGTTGGAAGAAATCACAGAGGAATTATGTCAATATTTTATTGAGCTGAGAATCATATAAGGATTGGTTTAGTTGTTGTTAGGGTTGATTTTGTAAGACTGATTTTGAGTTACAATGTTGATAACAATGGTTTATATATATTTTGAGGTACAAAAATGGTGTATATATATTTTGGATTACAATGGTATACAATGCATTAACGTTGTTTATGAATTACAGGTTATGGCAACTGGTTTATATAAATAATATGCTGCAAACAATGCAGGTATATGAATTATATAAATTATACCTCTAAAAAAACACCCTATGAAAGCGCTTTTTGAAGAAAAACGCTGCCTTAGGTAGACCTATGAAAGCGCTTTTTCACATAAAGCGCTGTCTAAGGTAAACATATGAAAGCTCTTTTCCAGAAAAAAGTGCCACCTTAGGTAGACCAATGAAAGCGCTTCTTCATAAAAAAGCGCTGCCAAAAGCCTACTTAAGAGAGCGCTTTTTAGAAAAAGCGCTGCCAAAAGCCTACTTAAGAAAGCGCTTTTTAGAAAAAGTGCTGCCAAAAGCCTACTTAAGAAAGCGCTTTTTAGAAAAAGCGCTGCCAAAAGCCTACTTAAGAAAGCGCTTTTTAGAAAAGCACCGTCATAGGTAGACCTACGAAAGCGCTTTTCATTAAACAAAAAGCGCTGCTAAAACCTATAGCAGCGCCACCTTAGAAAGCGCTTTTAAGCGCTTTTAAAGGCCAAAAAAAGCGCTTTCGTAGGTCTTTTTTGGCGTAGTGATACCGGTATTTCTTGTAGAAAGCAGCAGCCAAATATTCCCAGGTACATATATTGGCCCCTTCTAGTTGATAGAACCATTCCAACTGTATTCTAGATAGGCTCTCTTGAAAGAAATGCACCCATAACTTCTTGTCAGTAGTGTACGGTTGAGTATTCCGAACATATGATTTCAAATGCAGCTTTGGGTAAGAAGCACCATCATACTTTTCAAAAGTTGGGACCTTGAATTTATAAGGAATGACAACTCCTGAGACTAAAACAAAATCTTCAAAATCCAAACCAGGCACCTTCTGGATCTCCATAGCATTCACATGATCCTCTAACTGTTTGTATTTCTCATCAATAGGAGGATATTGTTCATCTGAATAGTCTGCTTCCTCTTCATCAAAACATTTTTCAGAATATTGGTTGTTATTTTCCTCAACTTTCACACTCTTACCATCTTCATCTTGGTTATCATCTTCATTTGATGGGACCTCAAAATATATAGGTCGCTTGATAGGACCTCTGAACCTTCACCCCATGTTAAGGATTCCAACTGGTTTCTTAGTCTTCTTCTTCTTATCTTTGGTGATATGTATCTTCAGTTCCTCCCGCCCCTTGGCTAAGTTCAGGAACATCTGCTGGAACTGAGCATTCTGAGCTTGAAGATTTTTGACTGTTTGTTCGAGAGCCATCTTTCTGATGAAATAAACAACAAGAAGATGAGAAAACCTGTTTTGGGAATACCTGATATGTAATGATATGCATGACATGTAGAAGCATATGCAATATTTTCAAGGATATCGTGGGATAAATAAAAATTTAAATGTTATAAATTGAGTCTGGCTGCAGCTTTGTCTAAAGAACTTCGGGTCTTCATCTTTGAATTTCCTTCTATAAAAATTTAGCTCACCATGTCAAGTGGGTCGTAGCCTTTGACTCGCGAGAATGTACTTTGATCTTGACAATATATGGCTAGAGGAAAATAAATCCTCCAGCCCCTTGCTAGAAATCTGGCTTATGATAATACTGCATCACAAGTCCCTAAGATCTTTGAAATGGCCAGTAAAAATTCCATGTCATGATGATATGATGTTATGGTGTCATGTTAAAACAAGTACCAAACACAAACAAATCACACAAGAGCCTTAGGTTTAAAGGCTTGCACGAGGTCCGTAGGTTAGTACCCTTCTCTATTGATGTTAAGTTGGCTCAACCTGTCCTAAAAATAGTAACCGGCTTCTAGGAATCTCATATCACCTATTTTTCTCGCATGTTTTATTTTAGTACGACAACTGTCTCGGCACCAAAATATCCCGAAAGTCGAATCTCAATGAGCGTAGTTTCGAGTATAAACCAAATCCAGATATCTCACTACCTTCAAATGCCCAAGATGGGTCAATTAAAGTTCTAAAAGTAGGTTAATGCTAAATGACACCATGCGGCAGCCTAATGTTATCCTCGACTAATCGAGGAACATCAAGACAAATCAAAGTGTCACACTAACATTGTCATCATTTCAACAATATTCTTGTACGCCGTACAATTTTCGTGATCTATTTCTACTTACCTAAGGCATCCCTAGATCCGGGTGTAGGATCTTACAAGAAATTAAACCCAAACGAGCCCTTAAATTTAAAGCAAATAAAGAAGACAAATAAAGCAAGTAAAAGCAATCTAAGACTCCAACTAAACTCCTCTTTTAAGTCGAATATCCCCAATAGAGTCAACGGTTCAGTATTATGGTGGGAGAACTGACATGTTTAGCATTTTATCACAAACGTTGCAGATAGCACGATTCGCCAACGACTTTTCTTTTATCCAATAAGGAAAGGGTGGAAAGAATAGGAAATACCTTGATAGATTTTGAGTTCGGGGGGTAAGTTTTGAAAACTTTCTTTTTTTGTGTGTGTGATTTGAAAATATTTTTGAGAAACCAAAGTAAGGCTAACTTTGTAATAATTCTTGTATCGGTCCTCAAGAATGTATACAAAGTGTTTGAAAATATCTTGTTTGAAAAGTGTGATGTGAGAAATGTTTTTAAGAAAAGTTTATTACCAAGCGTTTAAAAGTTTCTTACCCACTCAATGTCACTCTTCTTTATTTCCTTCTCCTTTAGAGATAGTGCTATATGTACCATTAGTTAGTAGGTAGCCCTATCTATTGGACGTGAAGGGATAGGCGAAGGGTCATCGTATGGTCATCAAAGGCAATAAGTAAGGATACTTTAGCAATTTCGTAATGGATTGTCATCATATTATTCGTAAGCAACTCGAGGGACTAGATCATTTTTCTGTAGGCAACATCGAAAGGTCATTGAGGGACTATGATATTTTGTATGATGATGACTTGATCGAGGGTCTTTTTCTAAAGCATCCCTACTTTCGAGGGACGTGACCATTATTCCGAAAGGCAACGAAGAGAGGTTACCCTAGAGGTGTAAGTGTGAAAGTGTGTTTGTTTAAGTTATTTATCTTGAAATTAGGGTTTGCTACTGATTGATTTTAGTCTTGCCATACAAACGCTAATTACAAGCATTTGCATAAAAATATAATAGTAGAATGTAAAGTTAGGAATATGAAATTAAGACTATTACATGGCTTCAGGGCAGTTACATAAGAATGAAATGCAAAAAGAAAACCCTAAAACTATTGCATACTTGGAGCAATTACATAATCGAAAAAGAAAGCAGGAAATATAGATCTAAGCTATTACATAGGGGAATACGCGATTTATACAACTTGATCCAGGAAAATAGAAATAAGAAGAAAAATAGAAAAGAAAAATGTTTTTTTTGTGATTTTTTTGAAGAAAATAGTTTATGATAATAATTAATTAAAACCTAAAATTCTAATTAATTTTAGTATTAAAAAAATAATGGTTAAATAATTAATTAATTAAAGGTTAATTAAAAAGAATTAGGATTAACCAAAATAGGTTAGGGGAAGAAAAATCAATGAATAAGGAAAAAGACCAAGAAAAAGGCAAAATTGCATGGGGTGGGTGTTGAACACACACCCTCTAGGTCTTCTCCTGCCTTGCTTGCCACTACGTCAGGTGTGTGTTGGTGTTAGACAAGTGAGTGTTGCACAAAATATATTATACCTGCGAAAATTGGAAAATATGAAAAAAGTAGCAAAAGGTATGGATTGAACCCACGCCCTTAAGGACTAAAGACTTAACGCGCGTGCTCCTACCACGGGGGTGGCTGTTACATCCGGTAGTATTCCGAAGAAAAATATAAAATAAAATAAATGACTGGGCCGGAGAGGCGTCGGAGCCCTAGCTCCGATCCCCTTCTCCGGCGAGCTTCTTTCTTGTACATGTAAAATAAAAGCACGTTAGTGATCCGAGAAAACCCTACCCCCCTAAATTTCACCCTTGCGAGTTCAATGGTGGCTTTGGTTTTGGCTAATTCTTCCTGCATGATGAGATACAAAGAGAATAATATAAATCATTGTAATAATGGCAATGTATGATTTTGGCCTCATGGGACTCATGCAATGGGTTAAACCTGTATATTTACACCTCAGAAGCACATTAGAAACATTAGTATGAATCAAAGCATGATAAAATTTAAAACACCAAATTTATGAAATATGTCAACTGGCCATGCTTGGAATGCTTGTTTCATGCACTTTTTATCATCAAGAGTGATCAAGTCTTACCCTATAACACCTCAGGGATTGATTGGGACAACTAGTTTTCTTTGAGAAGGGCTGGAACAATGATTTCAAGTTTTCCCTATTTTGGAAAAATTTGGATACTTTTGAGGTTGTTTTCTTGTAATGGTTTCGTGTCCTCTCTTGTCTGAAGATGAGGGATATTTATAAGAGAATATTAGGTTAAAAAAGTGGGCTTGGATACCTTGTAGGACAAACTTTGATTTTATTTTGAAAATAGATTAGTATGAGACAAAACTATGGATATTTGATACAAAAATAGGTTCACACGGTTGGCAATGCAATCTTGGGCCTCCAACATATTTGAATGAAAGGCCTTTTAAGCCTTACACCTCTCTTTAATAATTATTTAATTTAATTTTGAATTTAAATGAATAAAATCAAAATAAATGAAATAAAAAGTTAAAATGGTGTATGAATAGATTTGGAGGTTCATTATGAGATCTAGAACACGTTTGGACCTTGAAACATAAGCCCATTAGTCCGAAGATTCAAGTTTGCTCAATTTGGGTTTCATGCAGTTTCTCAAAATTTCCCAACTTTCACCAATCATAACTCTCTCAATTTTCATCAGACGAAGATGATCTTAGACTTTTTGGAAATCCCGAGATGTCCCCTACAATATCCATGCTGATCATTTTTTCATTTGAATAATTTATCTGGATGTAAATTGCCTTGACAAAAAGTGTCTTTTGTTGACTTTTGAAATGACCTGTAATGTTTTGGCCCATATGTCTCAAATGAAGCATTTTTTGGAATTGAGCTTAGATTGACAAAGTTGTAGAGAATTGAATTTCCTTAAAAATTAGCTTTGGTTGAGAACTTTCTGATGAAACATGTGGAAGTTATGCTTCGTCAAAGTTCAGTTGACTTCTCCTTAGGAAAACCCAAATTTAGAAATTTTTGATTTTTGATGAATCTTGAGTTTTCTTGAAGAATCATGATCAACCATTTATCTAATGATGAGTGTGACCTTAAAATATTGATGTTGAACAAAAATCTTGAAGTTTGACTATATTTTGACCACAATTGTCTTTTTTTATCCAATACAGTTGATTCTCAACTATTTGAGCAATTGACTGAGCAAACTTGTGATGTAAGGCTTGAAACATGTCATGAGGGTACCTTGAGACATATGAGGAACCATGAAATCCACTTGAAGCATTAGAAGTGCAATTTTCCCTGAGAAAAACAAAACCCTAGTTGTAGGTCAACTGCTTAGGAGGAGAGTTTGTCTGATCAAACCTTGAGTAGTTGAGAACCCTTGGAGCATGAGGAGGCATCTTGAGTTAATTATGGGAGGACAAATTTTGGGGTACAACAGTTTTACTATCAACCAACATATCAATATATGGTAATGGAAAATCATCTTTCAAACTTGCTTTATTTAAATCTCTATAATCAACACACATGCAAATTTTTCTGTCTTTCTTTGGTACTAGAACAATATTGGCAATCCACTTAGGGTATATTCATGACACAAGAAAACTAGCATCAATCTACTTCAAAAGCTCTTCTTTAATCTTAACTTCCATGTCAGGATGAGTTTTACGCAGCTTCTGCTTGATTGGTGAACATTCTGGCTTTAGCTATAAATAATGTTCCACAATATCAGTGTCCAAACCAGGCATGTCTTGCTAAGACCAAGAAAAGATATCCACATAATCTTTTAGAAACTCAATCAACCTGCTTTTCACATTAGCATGAAGCAGTTCCCCAATCCTGACTTCATTCGGATCTTTCTTTGAACCCAAGTTAATCGTCTCCACAACTCTTTATAGGGTTGAATGGTATTTTCCTCGCACTCGAGAAACTATGAAACCTCTTTTGGGATTTCATCATATTCTTCTTCTTCAGCCACATACACAGGATGTTCAAAGTTGGGAGAGGGTGTAGGGTCATTGCACTAAACAGTTTTTTTCATTAATCTACACGTATAATTTATGATTGCTTTTAGAAATTGACACATCTAACAAGTGATTATGCAGATTTTTTTTCATTATTATTATATATTTTTAAAGTTTTTTTCTGATTACAATTTTCCAAGAAAAAATCTGAAAATAAAGACATAATTTAGAAATCAAGAACAACTTTTATTAATGATCTTAAAATTCAAAACAAAAGACATGCCCATTGTTGCGCGCGCAAAATCAGAACCGAGAGAGAACAAAATTGCGAAAGTAATGATATGTAAAGAAATGTAGAGGTAAAGATTTGAGATTAAGCCATCAATTGACTTATCTCAATACAATGAAGTCGCAACCGCACTATATTGTTTCCAAATGGAAATGGGAAAAAAGCGAACAAAACCCAAAAAGATCAGAGATCAAGGTATGAGGGTCGGTTTTGCAAAGGGAAGGTGTTAGCACCCTAAGCATCTACGGCACCCCGCATGATATACTTTGTTTGGCTTCTTTTAAAAGGAGTGTTATGTAAAGGTTTACTTGCTAAAGGGAAAAGAACGAATGAGTATTTGCAAACAAAAGAAAATGAAATTTTTTTTGTTATTTTTGTTGCTCGCCTTGGATCGTAAGACTTAGTACCTACGTATTTCCTCGTGCAATGGGAAACTCAGAGCATCATAGTTCGGCTAGAAAAGACTTGTTTGTTGGTTGATTTTAAATAAGGAGACAAGTTGTCATTGTTAGGAGAGAAATCTCGACTAACGCCCACAAGGTGTGAGAAAGATGGACCCTGAGTCAACAATAGTGAGGGTTTGAGAACGCCTCTGGTACTCAAGTGGAAAAGTTGACACCTTTATAACCATAGGGATAGGAGAATGCTGCTCGAATATCAATGGATCATGTCTCAACTTGAAAAAAGTTTTGAAGGGTAAAGGTGCTCGAGCTTACAAAAAGGTTTGAATGAGTTGAAATGTTTTTGTTAATTTCGAAATATGTCAAAGTATGATTAAGTGAATTGAAGTTTGTTTAAAGAAAAGTAGTTTTAAAAGAAAAGGAACTCGACAAAGTCGAGGTTTATCATGAAAGCAATTCGAGTTTATAAACAAAGAAGATTTTGAAAAAGATGAGAAGATTTTGAAAAAGATGAGAAGATTTTGTAAAAGATGAGAAGATTTTGAAAATTAAAGAAGATGAGAGGATATGAAGGGACTATCCTAAAGCATAAGGTAAAAGCTAAGGAGAAGAACCATCTAACAAACAAGAAGCTGATACTTGACATTATGGTTCAAGATAGAATTCCCATTCTTTGGATTGAAACCAAGCAAGCAAAGATACTAGACCTCTTGAGAAAACCAAGCTTCAATTGCATTAAGTCTTCACAAAAATTGGGCAGAGTAACGACTGTATATAGAGGAATTCCAGATTATAGACAAAGTATGTAATCACAATGACCTGCATACAAAACAAACAAACAACCCAATGTCTTGAGGTAAACCTTAAGAGCTCCAGACAAAATATCCATTAAGGTCATAAGGTCTCCAACATAAGCCAAGGTCTCTAATCCTAAGTCCAAGAAGTCCATCACTACATAATGCCAAGGATAGTAAGCAAGTAGTCCAAGTATCATTAATGTTTTTTATGGTTCATCTTGATTATTAAGTATCTTCAAAAGAAAAGAAAAGCTCAAGTGAGCAAAATAAAAATGACATAAAAGTAAATGCTCAAGTGAGAAAATATGAAAATAGCATAAAAGTAAATGCTCAAGTGAGCAAAGATGAAAATAACATGAAATGTAAACGCTTAAAGTAATTGGTACATAAGGCATAAAATAAAAGCATAAAGTAAAGTCAATTGTTAGTAATTAGTGGTTAGTGGGATGACCATCTTGAAACTTGCATTTGGAACTCATTAGAGGATTGGTAGAACCAAAGCCTCCACACAACAAGTTGCATTTGCTTTTTGTCAAGTATATCATCCATTTTGAAATCCTCAAAAAGTAACATTTAATGATCAACATTGTTTAAGTGATCCGCGTTAACCAAAATTGATGAAGATCCATTAGATGATTGGTAAAACCAAAGCCTCCACACAATCAATCTCAAGGTTATTGGATCAAAGAGATCAAATTAACATACTTGGGCTTGAAAACATAGGTTTGGGCTATGAATGATCATTTATTCGAATTGGGACAAAATTTAGCGCTATGTTAAGCAATCGTAAGTGGACTTATGTAGAAGTCGCACCAATTTTGACGTCGGTCAATAGCAATATATGTACTTCATGTTTGGATAAATGATATAGAGATCATCATCCCTTAACATGTAGCACAATTAAAAAATAAAGGGATAAGATGAAGAGGGAGGGGAATTATTAGCTAATTTGGATACTACCTCAAATTTCTTTCATTTTTAAATTCAATCACTCATCTAGATGAATTAAAGCACTAAACATATCATCAATCCAAAGAACCAAAAATGAATTAAATAATTCACTCTTTGGTAGATTTAATTTGATGAACATTTATCCAACTTCATCTACACCATAAAGTCCATTGAATTTAAAGAGAAATTGGACATTTAAAATTGCAATCTAAACCAACAATCAAAAGGAGTGAGTAGAAAAAGCATTTTGGATCAAAGCTGCCCCAAAATAAGGCAAAAAAATGCATCTTGTCTTTGTGCTAATCGATTGCACTACAGTGCAAATTGATTTGCACATTGTTTTTTTTCAAAATTTCACATGAAATGCTTCTATGCAATCGATTGCACCAGGACAACAATTGATTGTACATTGTTACAGTAGGAAAAACAACATTTCAAAAGGCCAAATCCTTGTTCAAACTTTCCATCAAACACCTTATGCTCATGGATTCAATTGAACACGAAAATTCCATCGAATTATGATAAAATAGCACCAATGGAATCACAAAACAATGCTCAATAAATTAATTCCAAAGATCACCAAGAGATCACATTGTGAAAGATGGAGAATCCAACTTACCAAAGGTAGATCTAGAGAATTATCAATACAACTTAAAGAATTTTCTTCAATTCAACCACAAGAATCAATTTCCCAAGCTTGGATGTAGAGAATTTATGAAGAAAAAGTGTTTGGATGAAGGTTTAACTCAAAGATTAGTAAGCTTCAATGCAAAGCTTACTAACTTTTTTTGAAAATGGAGCTTTGAGTGAATTTGGTAGATGGAGAGAATTGAGAGATTTTTTAGCAAAGTGATTTTGGCTTTCAAAATCTTGAAATTTGAATGAAATAAGGGCTCTATTTATAGAGTTTTAGGCTTGGAATTAGTGGTAATTTGGTAATTGATTCTTGGAGCCAAAATTTGAATTAATGATAATTATGTCAAAAATTAGAGGAAAATTGGAGCCAAAATTTGACAAGCTTGAAATTGCTGATTTTTTTTTTCAAATTTTCACGTTGTGCAATCGATTGCACTACAGTGCAAATCGATTTGCACAGTGTATTTTTTCAAAAATTGCACAAAATTCACTTTGTGCAATCGATTGAACTCTAGGAGCAATCGATTGTACAGTGAAAAAAATGAATTTTTTTTAATTCTTTTTCTTTGCAAACAGAGATTTTAGGGAAATAATACCGAAAAACCTTATTTGCTATATGCTTTGACTCGGTTCCTACAAAACAAAAATATGCAAATAGAAAGACAAATATTTTTTTTATTTTGATTAGAAGTTAGTCAACAACACAAGAGCAAACTTAAAGATAGGATGCAAATGTGATGAATGAAACTATTTATTAATGATTGTGACTGAATGACAAAATATGGTATGAAAGTGCGATTGAAAAAATTAGGGGTGAAATTTAGGGTACAACAGCTGCCCTTATTTAATTACCTTTCTGCCAGATAGGTGGAAAGTAATTAAATAAAAACAGACCTGAATTTCGTCCCCGACGCAATGAGATGATATCATATGTTATGAATGAATGCATGGACTGTTTTTTTTTACATATATTTTTGAATGATGTATGAGACGAGACAGAATTTGTAGGAATATGGAAAGACTTGAAACTTGAAACTTATGGTAGTTCAGATGAAATGACGTGGGAAGTCACGCTAGGGAAACAACAAGATATTTCTGGATATCTGTTAGGGCGACAAAGAGTAACCATCAATACTTGGAAAAAATAGATAAAACCCAAGAATGCAAGCAGCAACATCCAAGAATGGCATTGAATGAGGCGAGCAACTCTATGGAAAAGACAATTAGAAGCACCTAGAAGAACATTAGATGTGGGATGAGACCAAATCTGAAGCTGCATCAGAGTCGTCCAAGAAAGACGATGGACGGAAGAGAAGCACGACATCCAATATTGGCTTTGAATGAAGGGAAAACTCAACGTCTAATAATGGCTTTAGACGAGGGAAAAGATCACAACATCCAATACCGTTTTTAGATGAATAAAAAACTCAACGTCTAATAACGACTTCAGACGAGATAAAAGATCACAACATCCAATACTGGCTTTGAATAAAGGGAAAGCTTAACGTCTAATAATGGCTTTAGACGAGAGAAAATATCACAACATCCAATATTGGCTTTGAATGAAGTGAGAAAAAAAAACACCAAGGCGTCCAATACTGGCTTTGAACGACAACAAAAGATTCCGACATTCAATAATGCCTTTGAATGAAGGGAAAACTCAACGTCTAATAATGGCTTTAGACGAGAGAAAATATCACAACATCCAATATTGGATTTGGATGAGGTGAGAAAAATCATCAGGACATCCAATACTGGCTTTGGACGGCAGAAAAGGTAGCAACATCCAATATTGGCTTTGAATGAAGGGAAAACTCAATGTATAATAATGGCTTTAGACGAGAGAAAATATCACAACATCCAATATTGGCTTTGAATAAGGTGAGACAAAAGATAGCAACATCCAATATTAGCTTTGGACGGCAACAAAAGGTAACAACATCCAATATTGGCTTTGGATGGAAGAAAAGATGGTGTCATCCAATATTGGCTTTGGATGGCAGAAAAGATGGTGGCATCCAATATTAGCTTTGGATGGCAACAAAAGGTAACAACATCCAATATTGGCTTTGGATGGAAGAAAAGGTAACAACATCCAATATTGGCTTTGGATGGAAACAAAAGAGACCATATATCCAAGATTAGTATTGGACGAAAGAGAGAAACAACTCATCCAAGATTAGCATTGGACGAAAGAGAGATGGCTGAACTGACGTTTGCTTTGGTAGGTGCCAAGTAAGTTGGACTTTAATCTCAAGGTGACATGTCAACTCCAACAAGACCTCGGGAAATGCAAATGAGCATAAAACACTCTTGTTATGCATTATGTATGAATTTTGTTATGCATGATATGTGAATGATCTATGCATGTAATGGTGACGTTTACGACAATGGATTTTAACTCTTTTGTGGAGGTAAGATTGGAAGTTTGATTCCTCAATACGGAGAACACTGCCAAATTTTCTTGGGAAGAAAATATCTTAAACCCAAATTTGTCAGACTTGTAAACTGTATTGAACTGATGATCTTCTAAGGAAAGACATGGAGAGATGCTTGGGGATTTGTCCCATATTAGATGACTGTTGAGGATAAACTAATCATGGCTTCAGTCGAAATTTGCTGGAAATGAGCTGATCATGGCTTCCACCCTGAAATGACTGTTGGATATAAAATGATCATGGCTTCAACTTTGAGATATTTGTTGGAAATAAACTGATCATGGCTTTAGTTCATGAAATGATTATTGGTGATAAACTGATCATGGCTTCAGCTCTTGAAATATTGTGAGAAATAAACCGATCATGGCTTTAGTTCTTAAAATGTTTGTTGGGAAGGAATGCCCCAGTATGAGTCTTGAAAATGATAATCTAGCTAACCAATTCTGAGAAAACTTGCACTGAGCAACAAATCTTGAATTGATTCACAACTGGATCTGGAAGATACTTTCCCTTAATAGGGTCACTGACCAAGTTTCTAAGCTGTTTGAAATTCCTTGACGAGGAAAGCTTGTTTGCAAGAAAAATTGTTTATTCAAACATGGTAATTTTAATTCAAAGTTCATGCAAAAGTTTTTTAATTCAAAATCATTTTTGAAATGATGTTATTGGTGTATAGAAAATGTATCACTGGTTAAAAACACAATGGTTTATACTTTTAAAGTGAAAAAAAAGGTATGACACCAAAACAAATGATTCGCAAAAGATCATAGGAGTCAGTTTACGCAACCTTGCTGTAGTATGCTTTCAAAAGAAACCTGGCTTAAATTAGGTCTTTTGAGGGTTGTAACGTGGTCTGGTTCACAGTTTAAGAAATAAAGGATAAAGGCTCAAAGTTTATTTGTACCCAACCCAATCTTCATGATGTTCTTCAGTCCTACTTTTAGTTAATTCAGACTATGCATTCAGGTTCCAAGAGATTTTGGAATTGCACTGATGGCAATAATGACAATGGCTCGGAAGCTAAAGGATTTTTGAGAATGACAATCGTTTCTTCTTACATCTTTTTGCTGTTTTGAGGACTTTTGTCAACTCTGGTGGAGAATTTTGAGGATTTAAAGACCTCTTATGATTGAATTTATTATTCCCAACTTTTTCCTAAACTGTTTCATTTCAGATTACAGTCAGCGGGATGCCCCAGTTTTTTCCTAAACTATTTCATTTGGAATTACAGTCAGCGGGTTGCCCTAGTTTTTTGCTAAGTCTCCTTCAGAGGTTTTGACTTAGCGGGATATTTCTTTTGATTTTTCTTTTAATTTCATTTTTATTTTTGGAAGGATCATGACTTCCTTGCTCAATGATTACGGGGAACCATCTTTGTCATTTATGGTTTGGGAGCATCTTTGTCACTTCTTGTTGTGTGCAAAGGAAGGCTTGATCGCGACCTTTGTTGAAATGTGTCTTGCACAATTTCTCTTGTAATTGAATGCACAACTAAATTAACTGAGAACTACCCATCCCTAGGTTAATATTGCGTGTTTTTCGTATAGAAAGAAACTCCAATTTCTAGGCTCAAAGGGGTGAACGAGGGATTAACTTCCTTATTTCTCCGGTGCTTGGGAGTTGAAACAATGCCTGTATATCCTCAGCAAAGTTTTATTCGAAAGCATACCAGAAACAACTATGGGTATTTCGTTTTCATTATCCTCCCTCAAATCTTTGCATAAACAAAATCTTGATAAAGAGAGTAAACAAGATAAATATATTTGAAAATAGTAAATTAAAACGATTTGAATCAAAACATTGCAATGCCCATTTCAATAGAATTAACATGAAAGTATAAACAGTATTTGAAAGCAACAATTTTAACATAAACAAGGGAAAATGCAAATAGAAAGAAAGATGGCATAGTGACTAATCAGTCTTGTACCCCAATTTTTTTCCCTAATATCCCTTCATCATACCATGTTGATTCATTCACAATAAGATCACATTAGGATTCTTGGTTCCCATTCCTATATGTAGCTTTTCTCTTTGAGGAATCACCAAGCACCTTGACTTGTGTCCTTTTATGATCATGAATATTTTTGTCTTGATTTCTCCTCTTAATTAATAAAATGCAATGTTGGTTTGTCTTTCTTGTTACTAATATAGGTAAAGACAATGAGATTTAACAAGTTGCTCCATGGGTTCATGAGTTTATTTCCATGCCCTAGTCAATAAAGCTTGAGAAGTTCAAACCTCACCATTGTATTTGTTTTGGAAGGAATGCCATGGAAAGGTTATTTTGGTTCACCACATTTCAAGGTTATCGAATTTGGTTCAAAAGCACAAGGGATTGATTGGAGAAGTTGTCATGCTTGGACAAGGCTTTGTTCCCATTTGTCACAAATGCATATTTCTCTCAATTCTCAAAATATGGAAGTGGTTGTGGTTGCTATTAGTTCTCATTATCATCCTCAACAACTTATATTTACAAAGCATTTGTGTTGGTACAAAAAGTTTGTTCAAAATTGTCAAAGTTCCTCAAGGCATGTTTCTTGATCTAGGAGCTACGGTTTTGAACTTCAAATGAGTATATCTTTCTCATATTTTGGTAACTTTGAGTGATTCCAAAGACATCATTCTCTTCAAAGGGGTATTAACAAATCACTTCAAAAGTTCCAAGGAGTTTTCATGTGGAAGAAACTTGATGAAGAAGAAAGATTACAAGTCCTCCAGGTGAATCCCCAATTTTCCATGTATCACCTTTAGCCCGTACGTTTTCCACAATGATTATGAGGATGTGAGCTTTATTCCTTCTTTTATGTGTAAAGTGAGAAAATGGATGGAAGTTGCCTCAGGGATACAAAAGATTATAGGTCATTTTATGAAATTTTGCCAACTTCAACAAGTTATAACTCTATCAATTTTTGTAGATTTTGAATGGGTCAAGTTTCAAAATGTCATTCAAGAGATCTACTTCATGCCATCTTTTTTGGTAAAGAGAAAATTCCAAGTGGAAGGGTATGTTTGGATGCAAGACATTATAAGTCACTTTTGAAGAAAATTTTGAAATATTTCTAAGTATGGAAAGTCAACATTTTATTCAAACTTTGACTCGTTATAACTTTCAGCTCAAGCATCCATTTGTCTCCATTCTTTTCACATTGCAAATCAAAGCCTCATATTTCTAAAGCATCAAGAATCATGCCATAAGACCCCTTGAGCCGAGAATGCCATTGGTCAGAAGATGGCAATTTAAAACTGAATTTTTCACCAAGCCAGAAGTTTGAATTCCTTGATTTGGCTTCTAAACAGTTTGTTTCTGTGTGTTTTTTCTTCTGAACGTGTTTAGTGAACTTCCAGAAGTGATTAGCATAGCAAAACGTGCGTTTTGGATGTGTTTTGATTAAATTAGAAGTCACACTTTTCTTGTTTGCAACTTCACATGATTTACCACCAAACTTCATCATTTCACACGCTTGGACATTCCATTTGATTCCTTATAAATAGAGGGTCATCCGTCATTCATTTTCTCAAGCTTGGATATCCAGAATCACCCTGCCAAACTTGTTCAATAACAAAAAATTCAGCAACTTCGAAATCCATATACAAGCCTTTTCAATCCCATTTTTCCATCAATTCACCTTCCTTGATCTTCCCGGAAGCTAACCATATAATTACATTCAAGAATCGTTCCCTATATTGCTCCATAGAAGTCCAGTTTCAGAGATCTGCAATACAACTTCAATAGGTAGATTCCTTCATCAATTCTTTAAAACTTTGATATCACTGTGATGCTTTCATTGCCCTGGTTCTAGTCGCAACACTTGCTTTTTACTGGAAACAAGTTTTGACCATGAAATTACAAATCCCTTTTCAAAACTTTATTTCCAAATTGCTTGATCTACAGTTTATATAAATTTGGCACGAGGGTGTGGTTGTCTTCGTCTTTAAGAGACAAAATGAATGGCATAGGTCTGAGCTTCTGAATTTACAGTTTGAGAGACCTACAATTCACGTTGGCTGGAGGTTGAAGATGGCCAACGTGTCATCTTCCAATCAATGACGGCGTGCCACTTTTTTTTTTAAAATCTGATTTTATTTTTGATTCTATGCTTTATTCACTAATTACCATGATATTCACAGTGCACCAGATCCTTTGGATTTGATTACTAACGCGTTTTGACTCTCATCCAATGGTCCACATATTTTTGACTTTTATTTTCATTTCTTATTTTTATATTTAATTGTTTTAACTTCAAAAAATCATAGAAAATTCGTTTTTAGTCCAAAAAACCTGAAAACAATTATGAAAAATATTTTTTGATTATTCTCTTTCTGATTCTTATTTATTCATAATTTAATTTTTTGTTTTGGGATTTTTTTATAAATTTTCACTTTATATGAATTATTTTAAATGTTTAAAAATACTTTTATGCATTTTTAAATTCTAAAAAATTATGGAATAATCCAATAATATTGTGACAAATATTGGTAACCTCACTTATTTTTTATTTCTGACTTTGGTATTTTTCATAATTTTTAGTTTATTTTACTCATTTCTTTTAATTTTAAAAATAGTTTCTAACTTTAAAAAATTACCAAAAAAATTATATAATCATTTGAGTCCTTTTCTGATTTTTCTATGAATTTAATTTTTATTTCTTGATCAATTTAAAACATTTTTTGTATATATTAGATGTAATATTACTTTTGTGACTATTTTCTAGCATATCTTGGGTTAAATTTTGATCATGAACTTTATTAACATCATTGGATCCATGGTGTTGAGTCTAATTTTACAAAAATAGATGGATGATTTTAATAATAGTTTGATTAAATTTAATTCCAAAGTGGTTTGTATATTCTCTCCCACCCCTCTTCATCTCATCCCTTTCTTATTGAACTAAGTGTTATTGGAGCATGATCTCTATATCATGTCTAAAAACAAATGGTGCATAGATTGTTATTGACTGGCCTCAAAATAGGTGCGACTTCTATATAAGTCCACTTACGATTGCTTAACATAGCGCTAAATTTTGTCCTGATTCTAATAAATGATCACTCGTGGCCCTAACTTATGTTTGCAAGCCCAAGTATGTTAACATGATCTCTTTGATCCAATAACCTTGAGATTCGTTGTGTGGAGGCTTTGGTTCTACCAATCCTCTAATGGATCTACAACACCTTTGGTCAATGCAGATCACTTAAACATCGTTGATCATTAAATGGTACTCATGAGGATTCCAAATGGATGATATACTTGACAAAAAGCAAATGCAACTTGTTGTGTGGATGCTTTGGTTCTACCAATCCTCTAATGAGTTCCAAATGAAAGTTTCAAGATGATCATCCAACTAACCATTAATCCCTAATAATTGACTTTATCCTTTATTTTTATTATATGCCCCTTTATTTTTATGCACTATTTACTTTTAGCCTTTACATTTCATGTCATTTTCATCTTTGCTCATTTGAGTATTTACTATCTTGTCATTTTTTTTGCTCACTTGAGATTTTCTTTTCTTTTTCAAAACACCTAATAATCAACATAAACCCTAAAACTCTTTAATGATACTTGGACTATTTGGTTATTATCCTTGGCATTATGAAGCATTGGACTTCCTGGAATTAGAATTAGAAATCTTGGCCTATGATTGGAGACCTTGTGACCTTATGTGATTATTTTGTCTGGAGCTCTTGAGGTTTACCTTAAGGCATTGGGTTGTTTGTTTGTTTTGTGTGCAGGTTGTTGTGATTACACTCTTTGTTTGTAATCTGGAATTCACCCGTATACAGCCGTTACTCTGTCCAATTTTTGTGAAGACTTAATACACTTGAAATTTGGTTCCTTCAAGAGGTCTATTATCATTGCTTGTTTGGTTTCAATCCAAAGAATGTGAATTCTATCTTGGCTCATAGTGTCAAGTATTGGCTTCTTGTTGTTTATATGGTTCTTATCCCTAGCTTTTACCTTATACTTTAGGATAGTCCCTTCTTCTCCTCCCATCTTCTTTAATTTCAAAAATCTTCTCCCTCCTTCTGAAAAACACTTCTTGTTTTTTTAACTTGAACCACTTTCTTAATAAACTTGGACTTAGGTCCATGCATTTTCAAAATATTTTCATAAATAAACTTCAGTAAACTTAATAATACTTTGACATTTTTTTTGTGAGAATACTAAAAGTAAATCAATCTCATTTCAAACCATTTTGCAACTTTGGATTTTATCTTTAAACTTTTCTCAAAAAGATTGGACTCTTGTCAATCCTTGTAGTGATGCAAACAACTATACTTCTACAATATGTAGTGAAGAGAGATATTTTCCACTTGGGTGTTGAGTGAGGCATTGTTGATTTTAAAATCTAAGCCATATCCTCCACTTTGAGATGATGCAAATTCTCCTTTCTCATTATTGTGGGTAGTAAGTATGTTTTCCACACGGACAATGATAATGATGTTCTATCTCATAAAATTAACCAACACTCTTGTGTTTTAAAATTTTTAAAAGAGGAAATACGTGTACCCTGATCCCCTATTGCACGGAAGGTGGTACGTAGGCACTAAAGGTTCACAACCGCGATGGGTGCAAAAACCATAAAAATATATTTCTTTTCTCACCTCCACCATCCATTTTCTATACAACATTTTTATGGCCAAAATATACAGATTTTACAAAGAGGTTCCTGCAGAGTACCGTAGATGTTTAGGGTGCTAATACCTTCCCTTTGGATAACCAACCCCCTTACATTGAATATTTTCCCCCTCCTTGAATGCACGGTGGCGATTTTTATTTTGATCTGTATAACTCTAGTCAATCCAATGGCTTAGTCTTAAACATTTCTACCGCTACATAAAAATGGCGACTTCACTGGGGAAATATTAACCTCTTGCTGGTCCTTCCCTAAGTGAGTTGAGCCTATCTTTGTCTATATCTGTATATGTGTTATTTTTATTTATGTGTTATATTATTTATTGTATATATGTTTGACTGGATTTTCCTGGTTTTCAGGGTGCTTGGTGATTACTTATAAGTCTTATACTCGGACTTGGGAAAACTTTAAGATAGGAAGGGCGGTATAGTCATGTTAACTTTGAGGGAGTAATCCCAAAAAATGAGGCATGAGATCCCCCACTCAGTGGATGCCCCTTTGACTGTAGTGTCGTTTACCGAGTAATCGGGAAGATGTACTGCTTTCGACCCGGGAGCCTGCTGAAACTGAGGACCGTAGAATACCAAACCCCTCTTGGCCTTTTAGGTGTATTGCAAAAGCTATGATGGAGTAATCCGGAAATAGTTGTCACACGATACTATGCTCAGACGAGTTTTTCTTGAGAATATTACTAATTACCGAGTTAATTGGGAAGTTGGTAATATCCGAAGGAAGGATGTAGACTCTGGGAACCTCTAGAACCTTGTCCGGCAGGTGATAAATTTTAGACCAATACCTTATGGGTAGTACCTTCGACCTCATGCTCGTGACATTAAACCTATGAACCCTATATGTTTGATCTTATGTGTGATTGTTGCATCATGCATCCATGCATCCATAATCATCTTTTGAAGAGATCTTATTTCAAGGGATTTAAAAATTGACCATTTGTGAACATCTCAGGTACTTTTTAACCATGGATTCTGGAAAGAGAAAGACCGGGAAATACAGTTTCAAGGATCCCAAGATATATGAGTTGATCAGTCTATTCCCCAAGATCGAGTGTTCTGCAGACTTTCGGAAGAAGTATGGATCCATCATTCCTCTTATGAAGGTGAAGATGAAGGAGGGTATTCTCTCGACCTTGGTACAATTCTATGATCTGATGTATCATTTCTTTACTTTTCCCGACTATCAGTTGATTCCTACACTAGAGGAGTATTCTTATCTATTGGATTTACCTGTTACCGATCGTGTTCCTTTTACTGGTTTGGAGGGTGAGCCAAAATCACATGAGATTGCTGCTTTGATTAATCTGGGGAAGTATGAGGTTGAAGCCCATATGACAACTAAAGGAGGGATTAGAGGATTAACAGCTCAGTTTTTATTAGAGAAAGCTTGTTACTTTTCCAGGATGAAGAGTACAGTCGCTTTTGGGCCATCTTTTCTCTACTTGCTTACGGGTTGTTCTTATTTCCTAATGCGGACAAGTTTGTTGACATTAAAGCTATCACGATCTTCATGATTTGAAACCCAGTTCCTACCTTGTTGGGTGATGATTATTACTCTATTTGTCTTCGGAATTCTTATCATGGAGGGATGATTATCTATTGCACGCCCCTGTTGTACCAGTGGTTTATCTCTCATATGCCTCAGTCTGATGCTTTTTGGGATGTCATGAAGGAACCCCGTTGGGCTCCTAAGATCATGGCACTTACTCACTCGGATATTGATTGGTATCATCGAGCTTACGAGGATATAGAGATTATTGACAGTTTTGGTAGTTTCCCCAATGTACCTCTTCTTGGTACAAAGGGAGGAATTAACTATAACCTTGTTCTTGCACGACGACAGCTCGGTTATCCAATGAGGGACAAACCAAATAGTATTCATTTGAGTAGTTTCTTTTTGAAGGAGGGAAAAGACCATAGGGAAGCTAGGGAGAAGATTACGAAGGCTTGGCGTCACATTAATAAGAAGAGTATGAAGGATTTGGGACCTAGGGGTGCTGTTTCTTTGGAGCCATATCTTCAGTGGGTCCAAACGAGAGCTATTTAGTTGAAGATGACATATTCCTGAGAAACACCTATGCTTGACCTATTTATGAAGACCACTCCTCCCTTATTGGATGATATAGAAGAGCTACAACTTACTTTGGTCATGATGCAGTAGGAAAAGGATGCTTGGAAGAATAAGTGCCAAACATTAGAGATTTCCTATAGAGCATACTTGAAGGAAAGATAATTTGATTGAGATCCTTGAGAGTCGAGGTGTAGAGACCATGGAGAAGCAAGGGGATTTATTTTCTCCTAATCCTTAGACAGATGCCATTTGCTCACTCCCTGATTCAGGTGATTGGAAGGAGGTTGCCACCAGATATGCAGAAGAAAACCAGAGGTTGAAGGCTTAGATTGTCAGGCTCACGGGGAAGCGCCAGTGTATAGAGTGATCTCCGTCAGGTTTGCTTCTCAGGGTTTTAGATTTTATTTTCATCTTGTACTTGGGATCATTGAAACTTGTAATCCATTTTGGAGTTGTTATAATAAAGATTTTCAGTATTTCAAATGCGTTATTACTTTGATATTTACAATATGTCCATAAATTTTTAATCCCTTAAAATATTAAATAAAATAAAATCATGTGTATGATACGGTGGGAGAACTGACTTGGGTGTTTTGCGTTTGATCGCAAATGTTGCGGTTAGCAAGAGTCGCCACCAACTTTTCTTTTATCCAAAAGGAAAGGTGAAAAAGCACAGGAGAGACCTTTGAGATTGTTTCTTGAGTTAGGGGGTAGATTATGAAAAGGGAAGGTATTAGCACCCTTTTCATCCATGGTTTTCCATGGGATCTTAGTTACTTTCTAGATTACTTGCTTTTGTTTGAAATTGTGCTTTGTGTTGTTTTGAATGTATTTTTGAAAAGAGGCCATTGTTTAGGAAAACTTTATAATGATTATTAATCATAAGAATGTATACAGAGTGTTTGTCTTTTGAAAATGTTTTCAAGTTTTGAAAGATGTTTTGAGAGTGTTGGTGTTTGTTTTTGAAAATAGCAAGGATGTTTTTGTTTTGAAATGGAGCAAGTAACTAGAAACATTCTACCTACTCAAAAGTCTTCCATGTTCATTTCATTTTTCCTTTTACATTGTTACCTTACCATTGATTTGGTAAGTAACTCTATCTTTGGATGTAAAAGGGACGGGCGTGGGTCATCGTATAACCATGATTAGCAATGTTGCAAGGTATCTTAGCACTTTTCTTTAGGGACTAAGATCATTTTGAAAGGCAACTTTTGATAGCGTCATCGAGGGACTATAATCTTGTATTTTCCTTGTCTTTGCTGAGATACCTCACATGCGTAATATGGTCATTTTTGTAAGGCAACCAAGTGGATTTACCGTAGGGGTGCTTGTGTGCAAGTGTATTAATTTTCATGCTTGGTTTTTGTCTGTAATTAGGGTTTGCTACTTGTTGATTTTATCTTTCCATACAAACCCTAATTACTAGCATTTGTATATAAAGCGATAAATTGCGGAATTTAAAAATACTACGCTATTACAATACTTAGGAGAGGGGGTATACAAATTACAAATGGGGATTTTTGCAAGAAAGTTAAACTTAATTATCTATTACAACCATATTGAACATTGTACAAAATTGAAAATAAAATGCAAGAATATAAATGGAAAAAGAAATGATTTTTGTTGTTTTTATGAAAGGGGTTTTAATCTAATTAAGAGAGATGATTAGTGAAAAATAAACAAAATTTAAACCTAAATTAATTAAGAAGGAAATTAAGTTGAAAAATGTGTTTTATGGTTTTTTATGAAAAAGTTTTAACTTAATAAAAATAATATGAAAATTAATTAATTAAAATAAACCTAAGTTCTAAATTAATTTTAATTAAGATATTAAATAATTAAACCTATGTCTAGATATTAATTATTAAAAAGAAAGTAATTATTAAGAGAAAGGTTTTATAGTCTTTTTGTTTTATAGAAAAAATAAAATATATAAGTGTAAATAATAAATAAAAATATTTTTGGATTTCTCATTAATAAAAATAAAAATAATAAAAATATTAAAGAAGAAAAGAAATAAAAAAACAAAAATAAGAAAAAAGAAAATAATAAAAGAAAATTGGGCCAGGTGGTGTCTTAGTAAAAAAAGGGTGTCTGAGGATAGCAAAAATATAAAAAAGAGGCCCAAGACTGAAGGGCCCAACGCCTATTTTGATCTCATGTTGCTGGCTTATTGTGATGTACCATGGACCTACTCATGTGGTGCGTTGGTTCCAGTCATGCAATGATCAGATGGTGATGAGATGAGGACACTTGATGCACGCGCTGGCTTGGTTTGCATTGAATCTGTGAAAATAAAACAAGAAAAAATAAAAGGATACCACTAAGGCTCGAACCCAGGTCCCTATAGGCACAGGCGCACGCTTCTACCACTGGGGTGGCTATACATCAGTTTATTAATACAAAACCATAAATATATATTTGAAACACATTCCTATGCCCGTATCTTCTTCAACCTTGAGCCAGACCATTCAACACAATTTTTGAAATTGCTTTCTCTCTCATTTCTCAACCATTTTCAAAAGTACAAACATGAAAGTTGCTGGAGATTTTATCACGAATCCAACCATGTAAATAACTTAAGCTAACAGTCAAAGATGAATGAGAATTTTTCTGGCCCTAATTTAAAACCTAAAAATTTCAGAAACTTCAACTCTAAAATTCTCTAAGCTCAGGCCATTTAAATTCAAATTATGGATATGTACAGCTTCGTGGCAATGGTATCTATGTTTTATCTTCACAAATCAGTATCAAATGATGCTTCTATGATGAGATAGAATTTTGAAAACTTACCTCTTGAAGATAGAGTTGTGTATGGAGTTTAAGCAACCTTTGTGATGGCCTGATGATTTCTGTAGCTTGCCTGGACCTCCTTGAATGTGTTCCAACTCCTACTTTGCTTTGAGAATTGCTGAAACACCCAACTCAAGTCAAGTTGCAAGCTTCAAATTTGGAAATGGTGGATAGTGATGGAGGAGATACAGTCAAGAAACAGGGGTCTGGATCACTTTGATATGATGTATATTAAGTGTTTGGATGGTTAAAACTCAATACGCACGAGTGGATTTGGAGATGGCTATGTGAGAGTCAAAACTGTTAAGTTATGGCAGATTCTGAGTTGCAGAGTGCATGTGAGTGTTTTGGAGTCTTAGCGTTCGTGTCTTATGTTGCAATAGACTTGTGTATGTATGTGGAAAAGGTTAGAGATCAAATTCACTCAAGGTTTCTGAGTTCTAGCCTTTTGGCTCTATAACTTGCTTTTGAAGAAAAGAGAGAAGACAAATCTTAAAGTGTTGTACAAACATGTTCCGAGTTCAAAGAGGATTTAGAAACATTGATTTTGGTTTACAATGGTTGTGTGTGAATAAAGAACAAGTGCAAACTCAAAAAGTTGACAATTGCAAAAGTGATGCTTTATCAAAATGGAAATGGCAACTTTATGCCATAAATGGAAATGTAACTTGGATAAAGGCTCAAGTTCTTGGATTAAAGCTCTAACAGCTGTGTAAACATTTAATTATGGAGTGACAAACAAGTTTGAGGCCTTCAAAGCAAATATTATACAACCTAGGCTTGGATTTGAATTTTTGTTCATCATGAAATGGCTTGTAATTTAAGTTTGAAAACCCTAACTTCATCTCTTCTATTCTCCTTGCTCACAAATAATCTCAAGGAGTTCCTTGACATTTTGGAAAGCTTATTATTTTCTCTACAGCCCCTCTTTGAATCACTTTTTAAAATTCCCATTGGAACTATATGGAAAAGTGCCATGAATTTAGGTCAAAATCCTGCCTAAACTAGGGAAAAATTTCACTAAGTGTTTAATTTCAAGACCATGACTTTGTGAATTAATAACTTGAGATCCAAGAATTTTTAGGGGAAGTTGTGTAAATAAATGTTGTAGATATCATGGATATATAAAACTTTCATGTTGAAAGTTTCTTTTGAATCATCTTGCATCATGCACTACAAGAAAATTGGCAGATTGCGACAGGTATTTTTGTAGATTACGACGGTTAAAACCGTCGCAATTTGCTTTCCACAACGGTTGCTTTACCGTCGCAGAAGTGTGTGTCCCCAACCTATTTCGCGACGGTTACAAAAACTGTCGTTCATGTTTACGACGGGTTGATACCGTCGTGACTATCTTTTGAGTTTCTTTTAATTATTGATGGCGACGGTTCGATACTGTCGTGAATATCTTTTGAAATTGATTAAATTGTTTATGGCGACGGTTCGGTACTGTCGCCATGACTTTTGTTTATGTCTTGATTTTTTTTTATTTTTCTATTATATATATTTTTTATTTAAATTATTATCTATGTAAAAAATTTTAAATATAGTTTTTTTTTGTGTTCTTTTTTTCTTTAAATTATTTCTTCTTTAATATATTTATTTATAGTATTATTTTTTGTTTTATTTTCTATCACTTTGTAATATAGTAAAAATAATTTCAATAAAAAATATTTAACATCAATACAAAAATATTCTTATAAAAGAAGCCAAAAAGGGGTATAAAAGGTGTTGTATAAGAATAGAATCAGCTGGAGTATTGTTTTAAAGTAATATCGTATGATATTACCCGAATCTAGTTCGCAAACGATTAAGTTAAACAATTCCATACAACAAAGCGACAGTGGACACGATAAATACATGTCCAAATGAATAATATAATCCTGAAATAAAGCATTACATCATATTGTGTTCCCACTCAAACTCATGTCTCATCATCTCCCATACTGACTGAATAATGCCCGAAGTTCCTGCCCTGTTTGATTCAACAAAAATGGAATCCAGTCAAACTAAATCCAAAGGGACAAATACAACTAATTTTGTGCTATCTAAATTTATCAGATGTTTGAATAAATAAATGTATATAGTATATTAGTATAGAGCAGAGGACCTCTTCCTTCATGTCAAATCTGCGTGAAGCAGATTCTTTGATTAACGAACATATTTTCCCACAGGAGCTTTTGTCAGCAGGAAACACTTCAGACAGAAATTTATTCACTGCATATTCATCTACTCCTTCAATAAGGATAAAAAATTACATCAAATGAAGAACAATTTGAAAGAGCAAAAGAGTGTTGGATAGAAAGAGCCTTTGGTCATATTAGAGTCATTTGTTTGTTTCTTTGTAATTTAATAAAATCAATCATTTTTTTAAACAAAAATAGCTCATGTCAGACTTGACATGATCAAAAAATCAAACTCCAAACTTTGCTTATTATATAAATCATTTAAGGTTTGGTATGACAGATTATCCTACTTAAATATCAAGAATAACATCTCTATGATGAAAGATCTCAGAGGGTTTTATAGTTTCAAATCAATTTAATTGTTTTGATGACAGTATGTGTTGTTTTGAATTGATAGTAGTGTTTTCTTGAAAAATGAATTGAGAAGTTATTTTGATAACTGCTGCACAGATTTGGAAGCAGATTTGGAGGTGGTTTAGAGAATGATGGTTAGCTCAATTGGTCTTGTCAAAAAAGGGTACAATAGCAATCATATTCCTATAAGATCGTGTATGTTCTGTTCTCTCCAACAACAAAATAGGTTCACAAAGGCGTTTCTAGTGAATAGTAATCAAGACACATCATATTCCTATCTATAATACACTATGACAATGTAGTAAGCTAGTCGTTACACTGTAATTAGATATAACTTATCCATGCCTTCGAATACATATGACTTTGCCATGCCAAAGACTTGATTTGACATTTTTAATTAACAATCAACTAATAGATAGCAACCTATACATAAACTATTCAACAGAAAAACTTCAAAACAAATAGAGGAACTAAACTGAACTCATTGGACACCTAACTAAATAATTCACTTACCTCACAAAGTAGGGATATACCCAGCAAGATTATAAACACTCAGTGACAAAGATCAAATGGAATTAAACACTCAGTCACAAGATTATGAACACTCAGAACCTATAACCTTGTTAACACAGACCTGTCATTCAGGTTTACTACTCAAGTTTGAATTCCAACTCAAATCATTTCTCTGCTCCCTTAATCAATCTATGCAAAACTATTTATCAGAATTTAGAATTTAGAAGACATCATATACCTGTACATACTCTTCCAGACTTCCAGGTAAACTGTAATGAATTACCTAAACACAGTTATGACAATGGAGTTTCAATAAGAATTATTGTAACACACAAGACCATTCACATTTCAAAGCAAATGAGGTAGTGTGAAAAACAAAGATAAAAGTGACTACAGATTGCAGAGTGGTTCTAAGAAAAACAGCCTTACATAAAATGTGGCTATCAGAACATTTGCATTAACAGAGACGAAGTAAAGAGCTCGGTTCTCCATTACCATTTACCCCCATTTTGCAATTTGAAATTTCTAACAATAAATAACTTTTGAGAAAAAACTCGATTGTTTCTGATACAGCTAGATAACAAAGGTCTAAAACATAGACACAGAGAAAGCGGGTCACCTTGCAACAAGAGCACAATGAGAAAAGTGGGTCATCATGCAAACTAATGCAAAAATAAAATATAATATAAGACTTACTGCTCCAACATCTCTTTTATCTAGTCCCATACCAAATGCCACAGTTGCAACAACCTTCATAAAAAAAATTGCAAGGTATGAGTTGGACTAGCAATGTTGTATTAGAAGCATTGCACCATAAAATTGATAAATTGAGTGATTAAAACAATAAAATAAATCTAACCACTCTGATCTTGTTTGAAGCAAACAACTCCTGTACGTTGCCACGTTCCTTTGCAAAAATACCACTATGATAACTCTAAATGATGATTCAAATCAATTGTCAGATTTCACATACAGTGACGTGGGTTACACTTACACAGAATGCCATGCAATGTCAAAAAGTGAAATGTGGAGCTTACCTTTGCCGAGATATTGTTATCATTCAAGTATCTGCTAATTTGATCAGTTTCAGACTGAATAAAAAAAAATCAATTATCGCATATATAAATATATATGATAATATGATATCCACTGCAAAATAACATTACTTGCAAACTTAAGTAATTAGACACATACTAAACCTGAAACATAAAGAACTTAATAACTTTTACTTTGCAAACAAGGTTGTACATTTCAAATACTGTGGTTGTTGTTGTTGTATAATGCAGATGACTATATAAAACAACATAACTCTGAAATCAAGTACCAGAAAATTTGGAAAATGAAGTCCATATACACACCTGAAATTTGCAGTATACTATGATGCCTTTAACATCCGCAAAAGGAGGAGACTTTATCAGAACCAGTAGGTCTTTCATTCTATCATTGATGCATACGTTTAACAAAATCAGAGAAGGAAAGTTAAAGGGAGTACAGTCAGAAGCGGTAAAATAGAAGCATCTGACTTGCCTATTTTTTATCAAAGACGCCGACAAACGCAAATTGTCCCTTAAGTGTGCATTCTGAATAAGATTTGTAAAAGGAATATCTAGGGCAGACATGATGGCATCTAAGGTTGTGGTTGTAGCAGTTGCTGTCATTGCGAGAACAGAACCTACATTAAGACTTCTATGAAGTAGTGATGCTCTAAGTCTCATGAATGAAGGTCAGAAATTGTGAGACCTGTAAAAAAATCTCAAAATCTAAATATCAACATGGAAGTAGATGCATACAAAGTGAGATCTCCAAATTAACAACATGATTTGGAAGAATTTGCTTAGACAATGCGGCACTGAAATCCCTCACCATTCAGATATACAATGTGCTTCGTCAATAACAACGAGTGAGACAGCTGACCCAACAGAGATAGCAGACAGAAACTCCTTATTCAAAAACCGCTCGGGTGAAACAAAAAGCACCTGGATGAATTAGAATTGCTAAAATTAGCTTCAGGTAAGTAATGGTACTAACAACATTGACATAATAAATAAACCCACCATGCTTGTAACTTGTATTGCTCATTGAATCGTGAATAAATTGGGGTTTTAGGGTTTATTGTTGGTGATTGGGTTTAATGTCGATATGAATGCTTGTTGTGATGTTTGAATCACAAAGAGCTCAACCCTAAGATTCATGTGAATCTCCAATGGTGAAATCAATGTTAAAGAATGAGAGAGATATGTGAAGATGAGAACAAAGAAAAAGTGTTATAGAAAACTTACCGGTTGGAAGATGAGAGATGTTCGAAGAATAGTGACGCAGGAGGACATTAGAATGTATCAACTTCATAGAATATATAATAATGCATAAACTTAACCTTAACAAGAGAGAACTTAAATATACATAACAATTATAATTAGATAAAATATATAAGTTAGCAAGAGATTTTTAAAGGTTTTGGGTGCGACGGTTGTTTTACCGTCGTGAAATGAATTTTAGGACGGATAATTTTACCGTCGTGAAAGGTTTAAGGGTGCGACGGGTGCTTTACCGTCGTGATATGCCTTTTAGGACGGTTAATTTTACCGTCGTGACTAATTGTTGGTGAAAAATCAATATTAAAAGTGTTAAATGGGGGCCGACGGTTGTTTTACCGTCGTAATAATAATATTATGATGGTTAAATATACCGTCGCAAAATAAATTTTAGGGACGGTTGGTGTCAACTGTCGTAAACACTGTCTCTATATGTCAATTACGACAGTTATCACATAACTGTCGCAATTTTTGTGTCGTTAAACACTAATTTTCTTGTAGTGATGGTGAAAAATTGGCTCAAAGTTGTGAAAAACATGAAGTTTTAAACACTTAGAAAAATTTCTAAGTTAGAAAACTTTGACTTTTCAAAATGAAATCTTGACTTTTTGATTTCTTAATGAATAAGTTTCATATTGTTACATGTTTTTATGAATTGTGCTCTTTGACATTGGATTTTGACCAAAAAGTCAAAATTGACTTTTTAGTGTACAATTGACTTTTGATCAGTTGATTGAAAATTCACTATCAATCCAATTGATCTTGAACAATGTTTTGGGTCATGCCATTAGGTCAAAATTATTCAATTTGAATCTTGAGATCATGCTTCACACCAATTGAACATTTGCTAGGTCAAAAATCATAAATTTCCCCTTCTCAGTCAAAACCCTAATTTTGACCATTTTGCCCTTTTGATGATTTAATCAAATTTCTTGTGGAATTATGGTCCAAACTTGATCAAATGATAAATATTAGTTTATAATGTTGATGTGGATAAAAAACTATGAATTTTGACTGTAAATTGGCCAAAGTTGACTTTTTCCCCAATACAACTGATTTTTAGGTCAACTGCTCAATTGAGTGAGAAAAAGTATGATCCAAGGCTTGAAACTTGACATGAGTAATATTGGGGGTCCATAATGATCCAAGAAATTAATATTAAGCATTTAAAGTTCAATTATCCTGGTGTAATCTCAAACCCTAATTTTGGTCATCAGTGCTTAAGGAGGTATCTTGAGTTGATTAACCCTAGTGCAGTCTTGAACCAAGAGAGATCTTTGTGAGAAAAATATTTGATAAATGAGAGGGAAAATTTTGGGGTACAACAGCTGCCCCTGTCCAGTCTTCTTAAACCTGAAGAGTTAGATTAGCAGATTTGCCATTCGTGACTTGAAGGTGGAAGATGATTGGACACTAGAGTGCCCAGAAATTTGCACTCGAGGATGTGATGGTTGATGGTATAGGGAATGGGCTTAAATATGCCATTTGGATAGGTGATGGAGAGTTGTTAGAGATGGGCTTGTAGATGCCATCCAAAAATGATTGCTGAACCATATCTGCAAGCTGAATCTGAATGAGTATCAGAATGGCGTTCGTATTTGGAGCGTATCTGAACTGTATCTGGAAGTTGAATTCGAATGAGTATTAGGATGGCATCCGTATCCGGAGCATATCTGTACTGTATCTGAGAGAGAATCTGATTGAGTATCAGAATGGTGTTCGTGCCTAGAGCGTATCTGAAGGCTGAATCTGAATGAGAATCAGAATGGCGTTTGTGTCTGGAGCATATCTGAACTGTATCCGTGAGTTGAATCTGAATGAGTATTAGAATGTTGTCCGTGTCTGGAGTGTATCTGAACTGTATCTGAAGGCTGAATCCGAATGAGTATCAAAATGGCGTTCGTGTCTGGAGCGTATCTAAACTGTATTTGAAAGCTGAATCTGAATGAGTATCAGAATGGCGTCCGTGTCTGGAGTGTATATGAATTGTATCTAAAAGCTCAGCTGGTCGTGTAGATAATTGTCCTGAATTGTTTCAGGTATCCATCTCTGACTTTGCAAATTGATGATAGCCATTTGCTGACTGATCTTTCCTGAAAAGATGAATAATTAGTTGTAGCAATGTCGTGATGTAAGAAATGCATTGTATAATGATGTTCTAAAAAAATAAATGAGATTATGTTGTATGCATTCGTGTTGTCAATGTCATGACGTATGGATGCGATGTATGGGCATGTAAGCTATGCTGTTGTAATACTGTTGGATTAGGGAAAATAAATCCCTGACTGTTGTTGGAGACATGGAGTGTAAGTCTTCATTTTTTGAAGTGTTGATTAGTTGATTAACTCCTATTTGTTAGAGAAATAACTTTGTCGTAAGGGTAAAGCCGTGTATTGCCCGTGAAATCCTGTTGGGGAATCTTGAGAAGTTGGGCGACCTTTACTGGGGAGTGATAACTGGAAGTTTTGTTATGCTAGGGATTAAGCTGCACACTGTGGGGACTTTTATGGAATAGTCTAAAGATATTATCCTATTTCTTAAAGCCATTAGTGATTGTCTTAGATTTTAGCGCATTTGTAAATAGTAGTTACCTTTAAATGCATATGTTCAAAAATAAATCATTGGACATTTTTGTAAACAAAACACAAACATAAAGAAAAACAGATAGTTTTGCACTTTCAAAGGAGTATCTTTGTATTAACTTGAATAAGTATTTTGTACAATGAGACGAACATCCTAGTAAGAGAATGTCGTCGTAAAAAATGAAAATTTGATACAAAGAAAAGATAGATATGTGCAATAATCCCATGGGGTTCCCATTCTGCTATAGCCTTCGTTTCTCTGGGCGTCTTGTCCACTTGTTGCCTTGTCCGAAGTTGATTGGTTTGATCAGAACTACTGAGTTTGTCAGTTGAAGCCAAAGGTTGCCCGTAAAGGTGATCTAACGGGACATAGTCGTACGCTTTAATTCCCTAACTTTTGCATAGACTGCCCTTTCGGGTTTTCAGTTCACTGGGATACCCTTTTTTGCCCAAGTCGCCCTTTCGGGTTTTCAACTTGCCGGGTGTATAGATTTTTTTTGTTTTATCCCTAATTTTTGCCTGAACCTTTTGGTTCGCCGAGATGCCCTTGTTTTTCCTAGGTGTGTCAACCTAGCAGGTCTCTTATGCGTAGTATCTTTTGACTATGTCAGCGTTCAAAGCGTGTGCCAGGTCATCGCCATCCATAGTGGTCAAGATCATTTCTCCACAAGAGAATATGCTTTTGATCACAAATGGTCCTTTGTATGTAGGAGTCCATTTTCCCTTGGGATCACCTTGCGGAAGTATGATGCGCTTGATCACCAAATTTCCGACTTGATACACTTGGCGTATGGACTTTTTCTTGAAAGCCTTGATCATCCATTTTTGATACGTTTGACTGTGAGAGACAGCAGTAAGCCTTTTCTCATCAATTAAGTTCAGTTGATCAAGTCGAGTCTGGATCCAATCTTCTTCATTCAATCATGTATCTTTCATAATTCTCAAAGAGGGGATCTGGACCTTAATTGGAAAGACAACCTTCATGTCGTATACCAGAGAGTAAGGTGTTGCCCCAGTTGATGTGTGTGCCGTGGTACGATAACCATTAAGGGATAATGGTATCATCTCATGCCAATCTTTATACGTGACTGTCATTTTCTGTATGATCTTTTTGATGTTCTTATTTGCGGCTTCGATAGCACCATTCATCTTTGACCAGTAAGGGGAAGAATTGTGGTGTTGGATCTTGAATTGCACACACAGTGTGGTGATCATAGTGTTGTTGAGATTCGTACCATTGTAAGTGATGATCCTCTCTGGGATACTGTACCGACATATGAGATTCTTTTTGATAAACCGGGCGACAACATTCTTGGTAACGGAAGCGAAGGAAGCCGCCTTAACCCACTTTGTAAAATAGTCGATGGCCACCAAGATGAAGCGGTATCCATTAAAGGTTTTTGGCTTGATTTCCCCAATCATGTTGATGCCCCACATAGCAAAGGGCCAAGGATAAGTCAATACGTTCAAAGGAACCGGAGGCACGTGCACCTTGTCAGCATAGATCTGACACTTATGACAAGTTCGAGAGTGCTGATAGCAATCAGCTTCCATGGTAGACCAGTAATACTCGGCCCGTAGGATCTTATTTTCCATCGTATGCCCACTGGAATGGGTGCCAAAAGTTCCTTCATGTCGATCAGTCATGATCTTTTCTGCCTCAACCTTGTCTATGCAACGGAGCAAAATAAAGTCATGGTTGCGCTTGTAGAGAATGCCATTACTAAGGAAGAACTTAGCAGAGAATCTCCTTAGGAACTTCTTATCATTGACTGAAGCTCCTTCCGGATACTCTTGAGCCTCGAGATACCTTTTGACTTCGTGAAACCAAGGCCGGTCCACTACTTCTTCAGTATTGATCTCGTGACAGTGAGCTGGTTTCCATTCGTTCAATGGTGATCTGGGGAGCCTCGTTATCCCATTTAAGTTTAAACATGGATGACATTGTGGCTAGCGCGCCTGCTAGATGATTTTCTTCTTGTAGGAAATGGTCGAAGGTAATCTTCTCAAACTGTGGGATTAATGTCAACACATGTTCTTTGTAGGGGATAAGGTTTGGGTGCTTCGTGTCCCATTCTACTTTGATCTGGCTAGTGACCAAAGCTGAATCTCCGAATATACTTAAGGAATTGATCCCCAAATCTATGGCAGCTTTGAGACCAAAAATGCATGCTTCGTATTCTTCCATGTTATTTGTACAGTTGAAGTAGAGTCTTGCAGTAAAGGGAATATGCATCCTTCTGGAGATATGAGTACAACACCGATGCCATTTCTGAGTGCGTTGGATGCCCCATCAAAAACCAGGGTCCATCGGGATCCTTGTTCAGGTCCGTCATATGGTCTGAATTCTTCACAGTTGTTTACCATCATGATGTCTTCATCTGGGAATTCGAACTTCATGGACTGGTAGTCATCCACAGCTTGATGAGAAAGGTGATCGGCTAGTACACTGTCGTTTATTGCTTTTTAGGTAGTATACTGAATGTCATATTCCTTCAGGATCATCAGCCATCTTGCTATTCTCCCAGAGAGGGAAGGCTTCTCGAATATTTATTTTATTAGATCCATTTTGGATATCAATAAGGTAGTATGGGTCAACATATACTGTCTTAGCCGGTGAGCAGTCCATGCCAGAGCGCAGCAAGTTGTCTCGAGCAACAAATATCTTGTTTCACAGTCGGTAAACTTTTTGCTCAGGTAGTAAATAACCTGCTCTTTTTGGCCAGACTCATCATGCTTCCCCAACACACACCCCCATTGAATTTTCCAAAATAGTTAGATACATAATCAAGGGTCTTCCCTCCACTGGCGGCATTAAAACAGGAGGCTCTTGTAGGTATTCTTTGATCTTGTCGAAGGTAGTTTGACATTCATCATTCCATTTGACTACTTGATCTTTCTTCAGTAATTTGAAGATTGGTTCACAAGTAGCTGTTAAATTAGAAATGAATCGGGCAATGTAGTTTATCCGTCCCAAGAATCCTCTGACTTGCTTCTCAGTAGAGGAGCAGGAATTTATTTTATAGCTTTTACTTTGGCAGGATCCACTTTGATACCTTTACCGCTAACGAAGAAGCCTAGGAGTTTACCAGACCTCACCCCAAATGTGCATTTATTCGGGTTCAACCTCAACTTGTATTTCTTTAGTCTCTCAAAGAGTTTCTGTAAATGGTCAAGATGTTCCTCTTCAGTTTGAGATCTGGCTATCATGTCGTCCATATAGACCTCTATTTCGTGATGTATCATGTCGTGAAATAGATCTACCATGGCACGCTGATAGGTTGCCCCATCATTCTTCAACCTGAATGCCATAACCTTGTAACATAATGTGCCCTATTGTGTGACCAAGGTTGTTTTCTCCATGTCCTCAGGCGCCATCTTGATTTGATTGTAACCTGAGAAACCGTCCATGAAGGAAAACACCTTATGCTGTGCTGTATTGTCAACCAAAATATCGATGTGAGGAAGTGGGAAATCATCCTTAGGGCTTGCCCTATTCAAATCTCTGTAGTCCATGCACATTCGTACCTTGCCGTCCTTTTTAGGCACGGGAACAACATTGGCGACCCATTGCGGATAGGAGGTGACGGCTAAGAGTCTGGTGTTGAATTGTTTCATGACTTCCGCTTTGATCTTCTCTGACATGTTTGTTCGCATGCGACAGACCTTTTGTTTTATCGAAGGGCAGTCTTCTTTTGTTGGTAGACGATGTACCACGATATCAGCATCCACTCCTAGCATGTCTTCATACGACCAGGAAAAGACCTCGACATAATCATGTAGCAACTGAGTCAGACGCTTCTTGACACTGGGTTCCAGATTGGCACCCACCTTGACTTCTTTCTTGTCCTCTTCGGTACCTAGGTTAACTGTGTCCACTGGTTCTTCATGGGGCTGAATGGTCCTCTCTTCTTGTTGTAGTAACCAGGTTAGTTCCCCTAGCACTTCACAATCTTCCTCACCTTCGTCTTTGGCTTGGTAGATTAGATTTTCAGAGTCATAAAAGGCCATAGCAGAATCGTTACCCATGGGATCCGGAATGGATGTAGATATGCATTTTAAATGTGAGTGTGTGTAAGAGTATAACTATCTTTGAAAGAAGATAAAAATGTAAAAAAGAAAGACAAAGAACAAAAAGTTTGTATGCAAAATCGTCCATGATTCATTGATGACATAGGGAAATGAGGTAACAACCCTTACAAATGGACCGTTGTGCCTCAGGTAAGGCAAAAGGCTTTAAAAGTCTGAATTGTTTAATTATTACAGATTCGACAAAATTTAAAGACGATTACTGTTGGATAAAAGTAATTGGGACAAAATCTTTAGCTTCCTAGTTGCTGAGTCCTCCATTGATAGTTGGAAAAATCCATTCCTCCAGGTCGTATTTGTCCTTATCATCTTCCACTGTGTTGACTCTGTGGTTGCTGATCTTCAAAGGGGGTCCCCTGGTGCGAGCACGGCGTACAACTTTCTGGGCTCCTGAAGTGAAACCCAAACCAAATTTGTCAGATTTGTATGGGATATCTGGTAGTTGGCCCCAAATAGTGCACCCACCTTCTTCTATAACTTCCTTGGAATCTTTCAGAGAAGACATCTTTAGTGGAGGTCTTATAACCTTCAGGATTTGGGAAACAACTTTTGTTACCGCCACGGTTGGTGGGACTTCCTCGAAATGCTGAAACAGAGTTTCAATAAATTCACCATCCAACTCCATGTATCTGAAGGAGTTTAAATGACTGACCATATATTCCTCTTCTCTATGGATAACAATGATCTTCCCCTTGGTTGGGTATTTTAGCGTTGATGTAATGTAGAGGTGACAGCACCAGCATTGTGAATCCATGGTCGGCCAAATAAGTAGGAGTAGGAAGGGGGAATGTCCATCATGTAAAAAGTTGAATCAAAGGTTTGGGTTCTAACATTTATGGGGATGTCCACCTCCCCATGAACCATTCTCTTTGAACCGTCGAAGGCCCTTAACACTATATTTCTAGGTTTTAAGGTCAAACCTTCACAGTCGAGTCTATCAAGAGCCTTCTTAGGCAGCACATTCAAAGACAAACCGGTATCCACCAAGACATGGGCCAAAGTTGTGCCCCTGCATTAGACAGAGACATGCAATGCCTCATTGTTCTATCTCCCTCAAGGTGTCAAGTCAGCATCAGAAAAGCATAAACCATTATCCACGGTCAAGCTGGCCACACAGTCTTGGAACTGATCAACAGAGGTTTCTTGTGGTACGTGGGAAGTTTTAAGGAATTTCACCAAGGCCTTTGCATGAGCCTCAGAGCACAACAATAAAGCCAGCATGGAAATCTTTGATGGAGTCTGCCCTAGCTGCTCGACTATGTTGTAGTCGCTTATCTTTATAATTTTCAGAATTTCTTCCATCTCCTTTTTGGAGGCCTCAGGGATAGATATTGTTTGCGCCTTCATCCGGACAAGCTCAACCAGAATGGCTTTTCCCCGAGTGTTGGTTGACTCGGTGGTAGGAGTATTAGCAGGTGTAACTATAGGAATTGTAGTAGTAGTAGTAGTGTCAATAGGGGTAACCAAAGGGATTGTAGTAGTAGTGTCAACAGGAACAAGAATAGGGATGATCACAAGACCGGTAACAGTCTTTAGAGGAGCAATCTCTGTGGAAAATACTCTGCCACTTTGAGTTATCTTGCGGGTTATCGCAATATTACTGATGTCGAGGTCAGCCTTCTCAAGAATTCAGTCTTCATCAATCAGCCAATATTTCTTGACGCCGTGATAGTAGACATCGCCCCAATAGTTCCATGGTAGAGTTTTATCTGATGAGTACGGGATTGGACCTGGCATATTAATTATCAGCGGAGCTACTTTAGGAACTTATGTAATCCTAATGGGTCTTTTGGTGGAGACCCTGGAAGGATTGGAGGAAATGGTTACTATTGAAACATCTTTGTAAGAAACGGTTGGAACAGGAGTCTTCTCAAACAAAATCTCTTTGTCATCCATTAGGTGTTGAACACCAGCTTTCAATAAATGACAACTAGTTGGCAGGGATAAACAGAAGTGGAAGCCTTCATCACATCCCGGGAATAAACTGGCCTTCAATAGGTTCTTCTTGATGGTCAGGAGAGGAGTAACAAATTCATCAACAATAGAAACAAACATATCATCTTCAACAGTGTTAATACCGCAACCATGCTTGGGCATAGGAGCGGTGATAACGTTCGAGATTTCAGGAGCATCAAACTCAATTTCCTTTGCTTCAAGAAGGTCTTGCACCTTGTTTTTAAAAGCCCAACAATTGTTAGTATCATGGCCTGGACTTTCTGAATGGTATGCACAGAGAGCATTAGGATGATAATGAGGAGAGGTTGTGTTAGGATTCTTTGGAGCTTCATTCAAAGTTACCAGATTGGATCTCAACAAATGTGGCAGTACTTGAGATAGTGTCATATTAATCTGAGTAAATTGTCTTACTGGTCTTTCTGTTCTAGGTTGATCGTTCCTTTGTTGAGTAGGTGCAGGCTTAGGGATCATGACAGCCCCTACCATTAGATGATGTTCAGTTCTTTCTTCATTACTTTGAGGATACACAACACCAACTTCTTTCTTCCCAATAAATGGTTTTCTTGCAGCAGCAAAGGATGCATCTTTTTGGATCTTCCAACTCTTAATCCCAGCTTCCACTCTTTCTCCGCAAGATTAGTTTAGTGAAGCCTACTAAGGAGCTTCCAATTAAAGGATTAAAGAAAGGACCGGACAAGGTACCTAGAAACATGTCCACCAACTCTCTTTCGAACAGGGGAGGCTGGACTCTTTCTGCTAAGTCCCTCCATTTCTGAGCATAGTCTTTGAAACCTTCATTTGAAACCATAGCCATACTCTGGAGTTGAGTACGGGTAGGAGTAAGGTATGCGTTGTACTGATATTGTTTATAGAAAGCAGCGACAAGGTCTTCCCAATTGTGGATGTTGGCCCTTTCCAGTTGATAGAACCAATCAAGTTGAGTTCCGGATAGACTGTCTTAGAAGAAGTGGACCCATAAATCTATGTCAGCAGTGTGAGGCTGTATCTTTCTCACATAGGATCGAAGATTCATTTTGGGACATGAAACTCCGTCGTATTAAGAAAATACTGGTGCCTTGAATTTTGGTGGAATGACAATCCCAAACACCAGACCTAGATCCTCAAAGTCTATCCCAGGAACTTTCTGGATTTCCATTGCGCTTAATCGTTCTTCCAGATGTTTGTATTTGTCATCGGCCGGGGGATACTAATCTTCAGAGTAATCCTCTTCTTCTTCCTCTTCAGATTCTTACTGGATAACCACTTCCTTGCCTTTCCCATCTTGATTATCTTTTTCACCAGATGACGTTTCAAAGTCTAGGGTTCGTCTTGCTTGTCCTTGGAACCTCCGTCCCATATTCAGAACTCCGGTTACTTTCTTTTTCTTCTTCTTTTCTTCAATCAGCAAGGTTTTCAAATCTTCTTGTCCTTTGGCTAGAGTCAAGAACATCTGTTGAAACTGAGCATTCTGCACCTGGAGGTCTTTTACTGTTTGCTCGAGATTCATCTTACTGAAATAAACAGTAGAAAGATGAGGAGACTTGTTGTAAGAAACCTGCTTATGTTATGATGAATGGAAAATGCATATGCAATGATTTCAAGGAAATTAGAGATTTTTGCTTTAGACCAAAAAAAGGAACACACATTATATTAATGAATCAAAGCTTGAGTACATCATGCCTCTTTTGGGCTTACAAAGAAATACAAAAAACTCTAAGATAAAAAGTTTGTGCGCATCCTCTTTGGTGCGATGTAGGTATTCAGGCTCCGCTCCTCATGAAGATTCCTAGTGAGTTCTAAAACCTTCTTCTCACTGGCGTAGAATTGGGCTTCGAAAGTGTCTCGCTCACCCTTAAGTTGTATCCAATCTCTTTGTAAGTCTTCAAGAGAGGTGGGCATGTCAGGATGCAGGACAGTGTATGGAACATCTCCTTCCTCAACTGGCTCTATGATTACCAGGAGAATGGAGGGGTAAGGCATCATAAGACTTTGAGCACGAGCTCGTACCCATTTGAGGTAAGGCTCAAGAGGGATGGAATTCTTATGCCTCAATGTCTTGCTATCTACCTTGTTCAACATCCTCCAATCTCGGATTAATCTCTGGCGATGACCTTGATCGTTGTTCTCATAGTCAAATAATAAACCTTGAATAAGCATCTCATGTGAACCATCCCTTCGGGCATAACCAAACTGTCTTAATGCTAAGCAAGGGTTGTAGGTGATACCCCCTCTAATGCCAAGTAAATAGACATTAGGGAATTCTCCACAACGGTCGATAATAGTAACATTTTCTATGGATCGGGAACACCAATGAATGTCTGAATGTTTGAGCATCATCAACCTATGTGACCACCTAGAACCTTGCTCGTTCTTCAATACAGATTGGGGAAGATGCAAAATAAACCATCTTGCCAAAAGAGGAGTACAACACATAAGGATACCTCTTTTCCTCATAGTGCGAGTGTGAAAAGAATGTAGGATGTCCCCTAGCAAAGTAGGCACCGGGTTACGAGACATGAAGATTTTGACGGTGTTCACATCAATGATTGGTCAGGATTTGGAAACAAAACCAACCCATAGATGAGGAGAGCCACGATTTCCTCAAAAGTTTGCAAATCTAAAGAGTTCCAACAGTTTTGGGCTTTCTCAAACAAGAACTTTGCTAGGAAACCTTTGACACCACTCTTTGTTTCCCAATTAGTTGTGATATCAGATGGTTGCAAGTGTAGAGCTTGAGCAATATCTTCTGGCTTTGGATCTCTTTCCGTACCATTGAAATGTAGTTGATTGAGAATGGGAATCCTCAAGAGTCGGGAGAATTCTTCCAAAGTTGGAACAAGTTGATAATCGGGAAATATGAAGCAATGGTGTGAAGGATCAAAGAACTGAAAGAGCACCTTCATCATGTCCTCATCAGTGTTGGAGGTGACCATGTTTACTAGGCGACCATGTCTTTAGGTGAATGGAGAATTTTCAGGAATCCTTGATGCTAGCTCTTTAAGTTGAGGAGGGATCCTTACAAGATTGACTTGAATGGTTTTCTTGCGAATAGAATCCACGTCCTACAAAACAGAACAAAGATAAATCCCAAGATCCTTGAAATGGTTAGTGAATATGAGTATGATGTTATGATGTTTATGATGTTATGTACAAGTATTTATATACAAACAAAGCAAACAAGTCCTTAGGTTTAGGCTTGCATGGAGTCTCATAGGTAAGTACCTATTGAAGGTTAGTTGGCTCAAACATGTCCTAGTAATAGTAACCAGGTTCTAAGGAGCTCAATATCACTGATTTGTTTCCTTGGGAATTTTTTCAGCGCAAGCCTCTTTAATGGCGACCGAAATATCCCAAAAAACCAAACCTCAATGAGTGTAGTATCGAGTATCTACCAACTTCGGACTGCACCAAAGCTGGTCATCTCACTACGTCCTAATGGCTAACTTGGTCAAGTAAAGGTTCTAAAAGTTCATTAGTGCTTCATGACATCACTCAGCGGCCCCTTATTCTCCTTGACTACTCAAGGGCTACCGGTACCCACAAATATGTCGCACTAACGTAGCTATTGCTTAGACCATGTCGGTATACCCTGCACAGTTTCTATAACGTATTGCTACTTACCTATAAGGTATCCCAAATCCAGGTAGAGGATTCAAACCCAAACAAATAACCATAATGTAAACCATACAAGTCAAACAATGAAAGCAAGTAAATGTGATCTAACCCTAAGGTAACCCCACTTTTAAAATTTCCCCGGCATAGCCGCCATATCTGTGATACGGTGGGAGAACTGACTTTGTTTTGCGTTTGATCGCAAATGTTGTGGTTAGTAAGAGTAACCACCAACTATTCTTTTATCCAAAAGGAAAGGTGAAAAAGCACAGGAAAGACCTTTGAGATTGTTTCTTGAGTTCGGGGGGTAGATTATGAAAAGGGAAGGTATTAGCACCCTTTTCATCCATGGTTTTCCATGGGCTCTTAGTTACTCGCTAGATCACTTCCTTTTGTTTGAAATTATGCTTTGTGTGGTTCTGAATGTATTTTTGTAAAGAGGCCATTGTTTAGGCAAACTTTGTAATGATTCTCGTTCATAAGAATGTATACAAAGTGTTTGATCTTTTGAAAATGTTTTCAAGTTTTGAAAGATGTTTTGAAAGTGTTGGTGTTTATTTTGGAAAATAGCAAGGATGTTTTTGTTTTGAAATGGAGCAAGTAACTAGAAACATTCTACCTACTCAAAAGTCTTTCATGTTCATTTCCTTTTTCCTTTGATATTGTTACCTTACCATTGATTTGGTAAGAAACCCTATTTTTGGATGTAAAAGGGACGGGTATGGGTCATCGTATAACCATGATTAGCAATGTTGCAAGGTATCTTAGCACTTTTCTTTAGGGACTGAGATCATTTTGAAAGGAAACTTTTGATGACGTCATTGAGGGACTATGATCTTGTATTTTGCTTGTCTTTGCTGAGATACCTCACATGCGTAATATGGTCATTTTTGTAAGGCAACCAAGTGGATTTACCCTAGGGGTGCTTGTGTGCAAGTGTATTGATTTTCATGCTTGGTTTTTGTCTTGAATTAGGGTTTGCTACTTGTTGATTTTATCTTTCCATACAAACCCTAATTACTAGCATTTGTATATAAAGCGATAAATTGCGGAATTTAAAAATACTACGCTATTACAATACTTAGGGGAGGGGGTATACAAATTACAAATGGGGATTTTTGCAAGAAAGTTAAACTTAATTATCTATTATAACCATATTGAACATTGTACAAAATTGAAAATAAAATGCAAGAATATAAATGGAAAAAGAAATGATTTTTGTTGTTTTTATGAAAGGGGTTTTAACCTAATTAAGAGAGATGATTAATGAAAAATAAACAAAATTTAAACCTAAATTAATTAAGAAGGAAATTAAGTTGAAAAATTTAGAACTTTGTAATTTAGAACTTAGGTTTATTTTTGTCTTAATTAAACCTAAATTGATTTTATAAACCTAAGTTCTAAATTAATTTTAATTAAGATAATAAATAATTAAACCTATGTATAGATATTAATTATTAAAAAGAAATTAATTATTAAGAGAAACTTTTTTTAGTCTTTTTGTTTTATAGAAAAAATAAAATATATAAGTGTAAATAATAAATAAAAATATTTTTGGATTTTTCATTAATAAAAATAATAATAATAATAATAATAATAATAATAATAATAATATTAATAATAATAATAATAATAATAATAATAATAATAATAATAATAAAAATATTAAAGAAGAAAAGAAATACAAAAAAACAAAAATAAGAAAAAAGAAAATAATAAAAGAAAATTGGGCCAGGTGGTGTCTTAGTAAAAAAAGGGTGTATGAGGATAGCAGAAATATAAAAAAGAGGCCCAAGACTGAAGAGCCTAGCGCCTGTTTTGATCTCATGTTGCTGGCTTATTGTGATGTACCATTGACCAACTCATGTGGTGTGTTGGTTCCAGTCATGCAATGATCAAATGATGATGAGATGAGGACACTTGATGCACGCGCTGGCTTGGTTTGCATTGAATCTGTGAAAATAAAACAAGAAAAAATAAAAGGGTACCATTGGGGCTCGAACCCAGATCCCTATAGTCACAGGCGCGCGCTTCTATTACTGGGGTGACTATACATCCGTTTATTAGTACAAAACAATAAATATATATTTGAAACACATTCCTAGGCCTGTATCTTCTTCAACCTTGCGCCAACCCATTCAACATAATTTTTGAAATTTCTATCTCTCTCATTTCTCAACCATTTTCAAAAGTACAAACATGAAAGTTGCTGGAGATTTCATCACGAATCCAACCATGTAAATAACTTAATCTAACAGTCAAAGATGAATGAGAATTTTTCTGGCCCTAATTTAAAACCTAAAAATTTCAGAAACTTCAACTCTAAGATTCTCTAAGCTCAGGCCATATAAATGCAAACTATGGATATGTACAGCTTCGTGGAAATGGTATCTATATTTTATCTTCACAAATCAGAATCAAATGATGCTTGTATGAAGAGATAGATGTTTTAAAACTTACCTCTTGCGGCTAGAGTCGTGTATGGAGTTTGAGCCACCTTTGTGATGGCCTGATGATTTCTGTAGCTTTCCTGGACCTCCTTGAATGTGTACCAACTCCTACTTTGCTTTGAGAATGGCTGAAACACCCAACTCAAGTCATGTTGCAAGCTTCAAATTTGGAAATGGTGGATAGTGATGGAGGAGTTACAGTCAGGAAACAAGGGTCTCGATCACTTTGATATGATGTATATTAAGTGTTTGGATGGTTAAAACTCAATACACACGAGTGGATTTGGAGATGGCTATGTGAGGTTCAAAACTGTCAAGTTATGACAGATTCCGAGTTGCAGAGTGCTTGGGAGTGTTTTAGGGTCTTAACATTTGTGTCTTATGTTTCAATAGACTTGTGTATATGTATGGAAAAGGTTAGAGATCAAATGCACTCAAGGTTTCTGAGTTCTAGCCTTTTGGCTTTATGACTTGCTTTTGAAGAAAAGTGAGAAGACAAATCTCAAAGTGTTGTACAAGCATGTTCTGACTTCAAAGAGGCTTTAGACACATTGCTTTTGGTTTATAGGGGTTATGTGTGTAGAAAGAACAAGTGCAAAGCTCAAGAAGTTGACAATTGCAAAAGTGATGCTTTATCAAAATGGAAATGGAAACTTTGTACCTTAAATGGAAATGTAACTTGGATAAAGGCTCAAGTGCTTGGATTAAATCTATAACAGCTGTGTAAACATTTAATTATGGAGTTACAAACAATTTTGAGGCCTGCAAAGCAAATATTATGCAGCCTAGGCTTGGATTTGAATTTTTGTTCATCATGAAATGGCTTGTAATTTAAGTTTGAAAACCCTAACTTCATCTCTTCGATTCTCCTTGCTCACAAATGATCTCAAGGAGTTCTTTGATATTTTGGAAATCTTGTAATGTGATATACAACACCTCCTTGAATCACTTTTGAAAATTCCCCTTGGAACTATATGAAAAAGTGCCATGAAGTTAGGTCAAAATCCTGCTTAAACTAGGGCAAAATTTCACTAAGTGTTTAATTTCAAGACCATTACTTTTTGAATTAATAACTTGAGATCCAAGCATTTTTAGTAGATGTTGTGGCAATAAATGTTGTAGATATCATGGAGATCTACAACTTTCATGTTTAAAGTTTCTTTTGAATCATCTTGCATCATGGTGAAAAATTGGCTCAAAGTTGTGAAAAACATGATGTTTTAAACACTTAGAAAAATTTCTAATTTAGAAAACTTTGACTTTTCAAAATCAAATCGACTTTTTGATTTCTTTATGAATAAGTTTCATATTTTGACATCTTTTGATGAATTGTGATCTTTGACATTGGATTTTGACCAAAAAGTCAAAGTTTGACTTTTCAGTGTACAGTTGACTTTTGATCAGTAGACTGAAAATTCAATATCAATCCAATTGATCTTGAATAATGTTTTGGGTCATGCCATTAAGTAAAAATGTTGGAATTGGACTCTTGAGATCATGCTTCAAACCAATTGAGCATTTGCTAGGTCAAAGATCAGAAATTCCCCTTCTCAGTGAAAACCCTAATTTTGACCATTTTGCCCTTTTGATGATTTGATCAAATTTCTTGAGGAATTATGGTCCAAACTTGATCAAATTATACATATGAGTTTATAATGTTGATGTGGATAAAAAATTATGAAGTTTTACTGTGAATTGCCCAAAATTGACTTTTCCCCCAATACAACTGATTTTTAGGTTAATTGCTCAATTGACTGAGCAGAATTGTGATCCAAGGCTTGAAACTTGACATGAGTAATCTTGGGGGTCCATAATTATCCATGAAAGTCATATGAAGCATTGAAAGTTCAATTATCATGGTGCAATCTCATAACCTAATTTTGGTCATCAGTGCTTAAGGAGGTATCTCGAGTTGATCAACCCTAGTGCAGTCTTGAACAGAGAGATCTTTGTGAGAAAATATTTGATAAATGAGAGGGAAAACTTTGGGGTAAAACAGTTTCCCTTGTTCAATCTTCTTAAACCTGAAGAGTTAGATTGGCAGATTTTCCATTCGTGACTTGAAGGTGGAAGATGATTGGACACTAAAGTGCCCAGAAATTTGCACTCGAGGATGTGATGGTTGATGGTAAAGGGAATGGGCTTAAATATGCCATTTGGAGAGGTGATGGAAAGTTGTTGGAGATGTGCTTGTAGATTCCATCCAAAAATGATTGTTGAACCATATCTGCAAGCTGAATCTGAATGAGTATCAGAATGGCGTCCGTGTCTAGAGCGTATCTGAACTGTATCTGGAAGTTGAATCTGAATGGGTATCAGGATGGAATACGTATCTGGAGCGTATCTGTACTATATCTGAAAGAGAATATGATTGAGTATCAAAATGGTGTCCGTGCCTGGAGCGTATCTGAAGGCTGAATCTAAATGAGTATCATAATGGCGTCCGTGTCTCAAGTGTATATGAATTGTATCCGAGAGTTGAATCTGAATGATTATCAGAATGGCGTCCGTGTCTGGAGTGTATCTGAACTGTATCTGAAGGCTGAATTTGAATGTGTATCAGCATGGCGTCCGTGTCTTAAGCGTATCTGAACTGTATCTGAAAGCTGAATCTGAATGAGTATCAGAATGGTGTCCGCGTCTGCAGCGTATCTGAACTGTATCTAAAAGCTCAACTTTTCGTGTAGATAATTGTACTAACTTTTTTCAGGTATCCATCTATGGCTTTGCTAATTGAAGATAGCCATGTGCTGATTGATCTTTCCTGAAAAGATGAAAGATTAGTTGTAGCAATGTCATGATGTATGAAATGCATTGTATAATGATATTCTGAAAAAATAAATGAGATTATGTTGTATGTGTTCGTGTTGTCAATGTCATGACGTATGGGTGAGATGTATGGGCATGTAAGCTATGCTGTTGTAATAATGTTGGATTAGGGAAAATAAATCCCTGACTGTTGTTGGAGACGTGGATTGTATGTCTTCATGTTTTGAAGTGTTGATGAGTTGATGAACTCCTATTTGTTAGAGAAATAACTTTGTCGTAAGGGTAAAGCCGTGTATTGCCCGTGAAATCCTGTTGGGGAATCTTGAGAAGTTGGGTGACCTTTACTGGGGAGTGATAACTGGAAGTTTTGTTCCGCTGGGGATTAAGCTGCACACTGTGGGAACTTTTATGGAATAGTCTAAAGATATTATCCTATTTCTTAAAGCCATTAGTGATTGTCTTATATTTTTGCGCATTTGTAAACAGTAGTTACGTTCAAATGCATATGTTCAAAAATAAATCATTGGACATTTTTGTAAACAAAACACATAAATAAAGAAAAACAGATAGTTTTGCACTTTCAAAGGAGTATCTTTGTATTAACTTGAATAAGAATTTTGTACAATGAGACGAACATCCTAGTAAGAGAATATCGTCGTAAAAAATGAAAATTTGATACAAAGAAAAGATAGCTATGTGCAATAATCCCATGGGATTCCCATTCTGCTATAGCCTTCGTGTCTCTGAGGGTCTTGTCCACTTGCTGCCTTGTCCGAAGTTGATTGGATTGATCAGAACCGCTGAGTTTATCAGTCGAAGCCAAAGGTTGTCCATAAAGGTGATCTAACAGGACATAGTCGTACGCTTTAACTCCCTAACTTTTTCCTGGACTTCTCTTTCGGGTTTTCAACTTGCCGGGTGTACAGATTTTTTTTGTTTTATCCCTAATTTTTGCCCGAACCTTTTGGTTTGTCGGGATGCCTTTGTTTTACCTAGGTGTGTCAACCTAGCGGGTATCTTATGCGTAGTATATTTTGACTATGTCAGTGTTCACATGGTGTGGCAGGTCGTCACCATCCATAGTGGTCAAGATCATTGCTCCACCAGAGAATATGCTTTTGATCACAAATGGTCCTTCTTATGTAGGAGTCCATTTTCCTCTGGAATCACCTTGCGGCAGTATGATGCGCTTGATCACCAAATTTCCTGACTTGATACACTTGGCGTCTGAACTTTTTGTTGAAAGCCTTTGTTGCACCCCAAAATTTGCCCTCCCATATCCATCAAAGATTTGTCAAGTCAAGGCCACAAAATTCCCCAAAGGTTGTGTAGCTCAACTGTCTCCTATACAGTCAAAACTAGGGTTTGAGTTCTGGTCAAGCAAATGAACTTTTTAAAGGCCCAATCAAGTCCCATATGCCTATAAAGATGGTCAAGTGTCTTCATATCAAGTTTCAAGGCATTCAGCTCAAAATTGCACAGTCAAAACCCTAGATTGCACTACAGTCAACTGTAGGGGCAAAATGGTCATTTGACAGTCAAAAGTTCAAATTTTTGGTCAATATATCATTTTGAAGCTACAAACATCATTTGATCAATGCTTGATCATGATTCTCAAAATTTGGCTCAGAAATCATCAAAGATGCAAAAGTTGCTATATTTGGACAGCTGAAAAAGTCAACTGAAATTGACCAGGGCATAACTTTCACATGGATTATCAGAAAAATTCCATCCAAAGCTCATTTTGAAGAGAAAGACATTTCCTACAATTCATCTTCATGTTTCAAGTCCAATAAATGCTCTCACAAAAAGTTATCAATTTCAACATTATAGGTCATTTTCAAAAGTCAACAAAAAGGGACTTTAAGTCAAAGGCCATAACTTGAGATTGGTAAATCAAAATGACATGGGACCAAAGGCATTGGTTAGAGGACTCAAAGACCTTTCCAAAATGTCCAAGAACATGTGAAAAGCTTAAAAATTGAGCAAGTTATGCCTTGTGGAAGTTGGGAAATTTTTGGGAATTTTGAAAAGTCAACAATGGTTCAAATGACCTAAAAATGCAAATGGGCCCATTTTTCTTCCAAGTTTCTTCATGCCAAGCCTATGCACGACCATTAGGCCCAAAGGGAAGTATTTTCATATTTTTTAATTATTTATTTGAATTTATATTAATATTAATTCATTTAAATTATTTTAATACATGAAAAATATAAACCTAACCTAAAAAAATCTTTTTATGCACATTCCAAGGTCAATATTTCGTGCACATCTTAAATAGGCAAGTTTTGGTGTGATTTGATCATGATTGAACCAAATAACATGAAAAAAGATTCAAAAAAGATTTTCCAAAATCAAATATGTGAAATCATCAATGCAATGGATTTTGTCTAGTTTTCTTGACCTAAATCGTTCCATACAAGTACTAGATCAGAACCCTAATGCAAAGAGACTGCAGGCTGCGCATAAGAAACCATTACAATATTGAAAATTCTCCTAAAAACTCAAACACTGAAAACTAGCTTTAAGGTCGATTCAAGCTTCAACTTTCATTCCATTAGCATCCTGAGACATCCTTGAACGTTTCTCAATCAATAACATCAACAAAAACACCCTGAATTGGTACCCCTAAGTCAAACCGTACCTCAAAGTTCTTGAAATTGCATAGCATAATTCAAGCATTGTTTTTCATTTTTATTTATGTATTCATGATCACAATGATGTTTCTAAGCTAACCATGGTGTTTGATTGCATTTTTGTTGACCATACGCGATTTTGCCATTGCTAAAATTTAGGGTTACAGGTTTCTTGAAATAGGGCTTTTGCGTAGAGGAAAAATCAGGGTTCATGAATACCATGGTTGAACTCAGCGCTTAGAGACGAAGAAGAAAATATACTCGCGAACAATTTATGAAGCCCATGGTTCTAATCGCTATTTTTCAATAGACACCTTTTTGCAACGCTTCAAAAACCGTGGCCAATGTGCTTTATTTACAGGGACGACGAAGAAGAAGGCATCGTGTCAATTGGTGATAGGTCCATTCGAATTTCGCGCGTTTTCCATCCACTAACACCATATTTTATTTATTATATTTACGTGTTATTATATGTTAAATTGAACGCGCTTGGCTCAGTGGTAACACGTTGTGCATATAACCTCAAAGACCTGGGTTCAAGTCCCAGGTCTGGAAAATTTCAATACTATTTTTCAATATGAGATCCTATGCTTTGCTGACGTCCAGGATTACCATGTTCCATCCTCATCCAACCTCCACGCGTCCAAAGGGCATCAGATCAATGGCCAATATTCAAGGCGCAGCATACACCAGGTCAACGCGTTGGCACATGATCCAAAAAAGTCAACCAATTTCCATCTTATTGGGCCAATGTTCTAGGGCCTATACCTCCTGAATTGGGGACTACACCCCACCCTGGTTTGCATTCCCTAATCTTTTTATTTATTTTTTATTCTTGTTTTAATAATTACTTTTATTTAATTATGTTTATTTAATTAATTATTTTTAACAAAATACAAAAACACACAAAAAATCAGAAAATATAAAAAATATAATATTTATTTTATTATGATTATTTTCAAATAAACATGTAAATAATTTAGTAAATTAGGTTATAAGTTTGATTCCTTTTTAACAAAAAATGTAAAAAATATAGAATTAGGTTAATAAACACTTTTTCTTTTTTTTTTTTAATTTTTTCTTTTTTTCCCCACAGTAATAATTATTTATTATTTTATTTTTATGATTAAAAATTGTACATAAATAAATTAGGGTTTAATTTAGATTATATTTTAAGTCTTTCATAATAAATAAAAATATTAGAATTAGGGTTTGCCGTTTAATTTAATTTCAATTAACTCCTTTTTCTCATTAAATCTAAAAAACACAAAAATACCATTTTCATTTAATTTTAATTTTAAATTCCTTGTTAATTTTAATTGTTTGCAAACGGGTCCAACGCCCATTGTTTAATCATTTAATTTCGCATGATTCATTTTTATCGTTCATTATAATTATGTAAATCTCCCAAAGCCATGTAACTTTACTTTTCGCACTTTTATTTACTTTTCTTTATTTATTTTCCGCTAAATCGGGTCCGGTTTAATTTGGCGATGTGGACCCGCGCCATTTGTAATAGTCTTAGATTTATTTTTTCGCAAACTTTATAACTCTTAAATATGCATGCAAGAATGAATGGCCCTAACTAAAATCAAGCGCAGAACACGACAAACATGACAAGACAAATAACTGAAACATGACACACAATTCGCACACACCACCCCTAGGGTACGCCTCACTGTTGCCTTTCGAAAGGTGATCGTCGAGTAGAGGACGTCTTGGTAAGTCCTCATAATCCGGGAACCTGGCATGAGGGTAGCTTCTAAGGTGTCTTCCCATTGCTCTGGTGATCACCACATCCCTAAAACTCGAATTGACCCGAACACCTCCAACGGTGGTGCTACCTACCTCTCAATGGTGGGATAGCACTACTTTAAAGGACTCTTACACAGACGAATTCCTTAGGGTAGGTAGGTTCTCAAGGATACTTGCTCTAATCTCAAAACAAACTCAAAAAAGACTTTTCCCAAACACTTTTCAAAAGCTTTCAAAGCAAATTTTTCAAACACTCTGACGTATGAGTCGAACTGAAATTTTTCAAAGAATCTTTTTAAAACCCACATTAAAAAGCAAACGAACAATTTTGAAAACACATTGAGCAAGTATCTAAGAGCCCATGGATAACCATGGATAGAAAGGGTGCTAACACCTTCCCTTTCTATAACCTACCTCCCGAACCGAGAGCAATCTCTTAAAGGAATTTTTCTGTGCTTTTGTCCTTTCCAATTGGAGAAAATAAAAGACGGTGGCGACTCTTGCTTCCGCGACATTTCGCGAACCAGCTTTAAACAAGTCAGTTCCAGATCCACCGATCACAGAACTGGCGACTCTGCTGGGGATAAACTTAAAGTGAGGTGTACCTTAGGGCTAGCTTATAACTATGTTTTCAATTGTTTTCCTTGTGTGCTTTATTATTGTGGGTTGCTTGGGAGTTCTATAGATCCTAACCCGGATCTGGGGGATACCTTTCTTAGAAAGTAGCAACAAGGCTGTGAGGGAACTGTGCGGGGTATACCGACATGGTTGAAACAGTCTGCTACGTTGATGTGGCACTTTGGTGTGTACCGGTAACCCTTGAGTTCAGTCAAGGAGAGTACGGGGCCTCCGTGTGGTGTCGTGAAGCATCAACAGACCTTAGGAACCTTAATTGAACTATCTTGGCCTCTTTAGGGTAGTGAGATAACTGACTTTGGTGCAGTCCGAGGTTGGTTGATACTCGATACTACACTCAATTGAGGGTTGCTTTCCTGGAATATTTCGGTCGCCAGTTCAGTGGCTAAATCGAAACGATGAACAATGAAAGCAATCCCGTGATATTGGGAACCTTAGAACCCGGTTACTTTGATTAGGACAGGTATGAACCCACCAACTTCAAGAGGGTACTACCCAGACCCCATGCTGGCCTTAAACCTTAAGGGCTTGTCTTGTGTGCCTTGTGTGCCCTACATGTTTGTCTTTGTAAATATCTGTGGTGTGTTTAATCATAGCATCATGACATCATCCAGCATCATATGCATTGACTAACCATTTCAGGGGTTCGAATTTTCATCTTTGTTCTTGTTTTGTAGGACATGGAAACTGCTCGTAGAAAGACAATTCAGGTCAATCTTGTAAGGGTCCCTCCTCAGCTTAAGGAGCTTATATCCAGGATTCCCGAGAACTCTTCATTCAGTGAAAGGCATGGAAGCCTCATCAGCTTGGTCAACACCAACATTGAGGAAGATATGATAAAGGTCCTGTTCCAGTTCTTTGATCCTCTGCATCACTGCTTTACCTTCTTGGACTATCAGTTGGTACCTACATTGGAGGAGTTCTCCCGGCTCCTGAAGATTCCTATCCTTGATCAGCTACCCTTCAACGGTACAGAAAAGGAACCTAAGCTGGAAGAGATTGCTAAAGCCTTGCACCTACAGTCATCTGACCTCAAGGGACATTGGGAAGATAGAAGTGGTATCAAAGGGTTCTTAGCCAGGTTTCTGTTTGAGAAAGCCCATGAATGTTGGAACTCCCTTGACTTGCAAGCTTTTGAAGAGGTTGTGGCCCTCCTTGTTTATGGTTTGGTGTTGTTCCCTAACCCAGATCAGATCATTGATATCAGTGCCGTTCAGATCTTTATGTCCAGGAATCCTATACCTACGTTGCTGGGGGACATCCTTCACTCATGTTACACTCGAACCATGAGAAAAAGAGGTGTCCTTATGTGTTGCACTCCTCTCCTGGGAAGGTGGTTTATTTCGCACCTTCCGCAATCAGTCCTGAAGAATGAGCGGGGTTTGAGATGGTCACAACGGTTGATGACTCTTACACATGCCGATATACATTGGTGTCCTAGATCCAGAGGAGATGTCACTATCATTGATCGCTACGGGGAGTACCCTAATGTTCCTTTACTTGGAATCAGAGGAGGTATTACTTATAGCCCATGCCTGGCTTGGAGACAGTTTGGTTACGCTCGGAGGGACGGTCCTCATGACATGTTGATTCCTGACATAGTTTTTGACTTCGACAGTGATACTCAAGGACTTCGTCAGAGATTTATCAGAGCCTGGAGGATGCCTAGTAGGATAGACAGCAAGACACTGGGGCACAGGAACTCCATCCCTTTGGAGCCTTATCTCAAGTGGGTACGCGCCCGCTCCCAGAAGTTAGTGATGCCTTATCCTCACATGCTTCCAGTAATCAAAGAACCTGTCTTGGAAGGGGAAGTGTCTCATGTTATTCAGCACCCTGATATGCCCACATCCTGGGAAGAGATGCAGAAGAGCTGGATCCAGCTTAAGGAAGAGCGGAATTCTCTTGAGACTAGTCTGCATGCCAGCGAAAAGAAGGTCTTGGAGCTCACCCGTCTGTTGCATGAAGAGAGGAATCTCAACACCTACATAGCTCCGAAGAGGATGCGCAGTGTATTTTGGGATTGACTTGATTTTTGTACTTTTTGCCCATGAGGCCTTGATGTATTAAACAATGATTTCCTTAAAAATAACGTGTGTTCTTTTCTGGTCTACAACAAATTTGAACTTTCGAACCCTTGAATGCATTGCATACGCATTTCATACATCATGTGCATAGCAGGTTTTCCCCCTTTTCAGGTTGCTTACAGTTCTTCGCTGTTTATTTCAGCATCATGAATCCCGGATCTGAATCAACTGAGACATCAATCAAGGCTCTCCAGGCGCAGAATGCGCAGTTTCAAGAACTAATCATGGGTCTAGCTAAAGGCCAAGAAGAACTGAAGACTATGCTCCTGAAGAAGGAGAAGAAGAAGAAAAGAAGAACTGTTCTATTCAACTCGGGCCGAAGGTTGGGTAATACTCTGCAGCATGAAGAGGCTGTTTCTTCTGTTGGTAGGAGTCCTTCTCAGGCAGAAGTTAAGGTTCCTACTCCAGTGGTCTCCGACAACGAGACGGATTTTGATGAAGAGCAGTACCCTCCTGAAGACAACAGATACAAACAACTGGAGGACAGGTTGAAGGCTATGGAGGTGCAACAGGCACCTGGGCTGGATTTCGGAGATCTGGGTTTGTCGACTGGGGTGATCATCCCACATAAATTCAAAGCACCCACCTTCTCCAAGTATGACGGGGCATCCTGTCCCAAGCTGCACCTGAGGTCCTATGTTCGAAAAATTCAGCCGTACTCTGCGGACAAGAATCTATGGATCCACTTCTTCCAGGAGAGTCTTTCAGGGACTCATCTCGAATGGTTCTATCAGCTGGATGGGACCAAAGTTCGTAACTGGGAGGAGCTGGCTACTGCTTTCTATAAGCAGTATCAGTATAACGCCGACCTTGCCCCCACACGTACCCAACTCCAGGGTATGGCGTTAGGTGCAAGCGAAGGTTTTAAGGAGTACGCTCAGAAGTGGAGAGACCTGGCTGGCAGGGTGCAGCCACCATTGACTGATCGGGAGCTGGTAGACATGTTCTTGGGGACCCTATCTGGGCCATTCTTTAACCATCTCATCGGGAATTCTTCTGATGGTTTCACTGATTTGATCTTGACTGGAGAGAGGATTGAAGCTGGGCTGAAGTCTGGGAAGATTGCAAAAGCTACATCATCTAGTTCGGAAAAGAAACCGTTCAAGAAAGAGTCTAGCACCGTATATGGTTCCAGAAGATCAGAAAGACATGAGCACCGCCAATCTGTCAGTGCGGTCATGATTGCTAAGCCTGCTGCCGCTCCCCGGCCAAACAATGCTCAGAAGGTGGAAAGACCCCGGAGAGAATTCTCCCGTTTAAACATGACCTTGTCGCAGATCCTGCCACAGTTGCTCTCAACTAATTTAGTGACTGTCAGGGAGGCTCCAAAGTTCCCAAATACTGCATCCCCCAAGTACAACCCGAATGCTCGTTGTACTTATCATTCAGAAAGCCCGGGGCACTCTACTGATGACTGTTGGGCACTAAAGAACAAGCTGCAGGACCTCATTGATGCTAAGGAGGTACAGTTTGAGGCGTCTGACAAGCCTAATGTGGTAACAGCTCCCCTGCCTGCTCATGGAGTTAATGCTATTGGGGATGAAGAGGAAGTTGATGAAGCTGAGTTTGATAGCTGGATCTACCCGGCTGCTGACGGTGGACTTAACAATTGGAGCGCCAAGGACAATCTCCCTGTTTCTTTTGTTACTAAGTAATAAATTTCTTTGTTTTGTTATTTTGTAATAAACAATGATAAACTCTATGGCCCGGTGTCTTACCCGAGGCACCGTGGTTCTATTTGTGAGGGCATACAAACTGTCATTTTATACATCATGAATGCAAATCTTGGACGTTTTCGCATTGCAAATATTGTGTTCCTTTTCTGTCTTTCATTTCCTTTACATAATTTTCAAAAACAGCTGTATTTACACACACACTCACTCATACAGGTTCCAATCCACTCTGGATCTCACTGATAACAGCTCTGCTAATGTCAATTTTGACTTCGAAAATCCGATCAACTTAGCCGAAGACGAAGGTGAAGATGATTGCGAAGTGCCTGGCGAGCTTGCAAGACTGTTACTTCAGGAAGAGAGGGAAATTCAACCCCATGAAGAGCCAGTGGAAACCATAAACCTGGGTACTGAGGCAGACAGGAAAGAGGTAAAGATTGGTGCCAACCTAGAGCTCAGCGTGAAGCAACGGTTAACCAAGATGCTGCATGACTATATGGAGATCTTTGCCTGGTCCTACGAAGACATGCCAGGGTTGGATACCGATATTGTTGTCCATCATTTGCCAACTAAGGAAGACTGCCCTCCAGTAAAACAAAAAGTCCGTCGGATGCGTCCAGAGATGTCAGAGAAGATTAAGGCCGAGGTCATGAAACAGTTTGATGCCGGGTTCCTTGCAGTGACTTCTTACCCTCAGTGGGTTGCTAATGTGGTGCCAGTACCTAAAAAGGACGGCAAAGTCAGAATGTGTGTCGATTACAGGGATCTGAACAGGGCCAGCCCCAAGGATGACTTCCCCTTACCTCACATTGATGTCCTTGTTGATAATACGGCTCAACACAAAGTGTTCTCTTTCATGGATGGCTTTTCAGGTTACAATCAGATCAAGATGGCACCTGAAGACATGGAAAAGACTACATTCGTTACTCAGTGGGGCACCTTCTGTTACAAGGTCATGCCGTTCGGATTAAAGAATGCTGGGGCAACCTACCAACGTGCCATGGTTGCCTTATTTCATGATATGATCCATCATGAGATCGAAGTGTATGTGGACGACATGATCGCTAGGTCCCAAACTGAGGAAGAGCACCTAGATCATCTGCAGAAGTTGTTCGATCGGTTAAAACTGTACAAGCTGAGATTGAACCCAAACAAGTGCACCTTCGGGGTAAGATCTGGGAAGTTGCTAGGCTTCGTGGTCAGCGACAAAGGAATTCAAATGGACCCTGCTAAGGTCAAGGCTATTCAAGAGATGCCAGTTCCCAAGACAGAGAAGGAGGTCAGAGGCTTTTTAGGACGCCTGAATTACATTGCTCGATTCATCGCTCATCTGACTGCTACCTGTGAGCCAATCTTCAAGCTGCTGAAGAAAGATCAGGTAGTACGCTGGAATGATGAATGTCAGGCTGCTTTCGACAAAATCAAAGAGTATCTCCAAGAACCACCTATCCTTATGCCACCAGTTGAAGGGAGACCTCTGATACTATACCTGACAGTGCTTGACAACTCAATGGGGTGTGTGCTGGGGCAGCATGACGAGTCTAGCCGAAAAGAGCATGCCATTTATTACCTTAGCAAAAAGTTTACCGACTGTGAGACCCGATACTCACTGCTTGAGAAAACTTGCTGCGCTTTGGTATGGGCTGCTCGCCGGCTGAGACAGTATATGCTGACTCACACTACCTTGTTGATCTCAAAAATGGATCCTATAAAGTACATATTCGAAAAGCCTGCTCTGTCTGGGAGAATTGCAAGATGGCAGATGATCTTGACGGAATACGACATTCAGTACACGACCCAGAAAGCCATCAAGGGAAGTGTATTGGCAGACCACTTGGCACATCAAGCTGTAGATGACTATCAATCAATGAACTTCGAGTTTCCGGATGAAAGCATTATGATAGTGACTGATTGTGAAGTACCTGGACCGGATGAAGGACCTGAACCAGGATCCCGATGGTCTATGCACTTTGACGGAGCCTCCAATGCTTTGGGAAACGGTATCGGCGCCATAATCATATCTCCACAAGGTACTCATACTCCACTCACTGCCCGGCTATGTTTCAACTGTACCAACAACATGGCGGAGTATGAGGCGTGCATCATGGGTCTTCAAGCTGCGATCGACCTAAGGATCAAGTTTTTAAGTGTCTTCGGAGATTCCGCTCTTGTGATCAATCAGATCAAAGGAGAGTGGGATACGAAACATCCAAACCTGATCCCTTACAGAGAATGTGTGTTGACCCTGATCCCCCACTTCACAGAGATAACCTTTGAGCACTTTCCAAGAGAAGAGAATCAGTTAGCGGACGCGTTAGCTACAATGTCTTCAATGTTCAAGGTTAAATGGGATAATGAAGCTCCCCGGATCATCATCTGGAAACTGGACGAACCGGCATACTGTTGTGATCTCGAAACTACTGAATTGGTAACTGAGAAGCCTTGGTACCACGAAGTGAAGAGATATCTGGAAGCTCAGGAATACCCTGAAGGTGCCTCTGTCAACGATAAGAAATTCCTGAGGAGGTTTGCAGCCAAGTTCTTCCTAAGCAACGGCATCTTGTACAAGCGAAACCATGATTCAACCTTATTGCGTTGTGTAGATAAGATTGAAGCGGAAAGAATCATGGAAGAGCTACATGAAGGGACCTTTGGTACGCATTCCAGTGGACACACTATGGCTAAGAAAATCCTACGGGCAGGATACTACTGGTCCACAATGGAAGCTGACTGCTACCAACACTCCAGGACATGCCACAAGTGCCAGATCTATGCGGATAAGGTGCATGTTCCTCCGGTTCCCCTGAATGTTCTGACTGCGCCTTGGCCGTTTGCAATGTGGGGTATAGACATGATCGGCGAGATAAAACCTACAGCATCTAATGGACATCGCTTCATCCTAGTAGCGATCGACTATTTTACGAAGTGGGTCGAGGCAGCCTCCTATGCTATAGTAACCAAGACTGTTGTGGCACGGTTCATTCGGCACAACCTGATCTGTCGGTACGGCGTCCCTGAGCGGATTATTACAGACAACGGTACCAATCTGAACAATAAGATGATTGCTGAGCTTTGCGAACAGTTCAAAATACAGCACCACAATTCTTCTCCTTACAGACCGAAGATGAATGGGGCTGTAGAAGCAGCTAACAAAAACATCAAGAAGATCGTGCAGAAAATGACAGTAACGTATAAAGATTGGCACGAGATGTTACCGTTCGCTCTGCATGGATACCGTACCTCAGCCAGGACGTCAACCGGGGCAACTCCTTTCTCTCTGGTTTATGGCATGGAGGCAGTCTTGCCGATCGAAGTACAAATTCCCTCTCTCCGGATAATGAAGGATGCAAATCTGAACGAGGATGATTGGATCCAGACACGACTTGACCAACTCAACCTCATTGACGAAAAGAGACTTGCTGCTATCTGTCATGGTCAGACGTATCAGAAACGAATGATCAGGGCATTTAACAAAAAGGTCAGACCACAGGAATATCAAGTTGGGGATCTGGTTATCAAGAGAATCATCCTTCCTCAGAGTGATCCAAGGGGCAAATGGACCCCTACATACGAAGGGCCATTTGTGGTTAAGCATGTGTTCTCAGGAGGAGCAATGATATTAACCAACATGGATGGTGACGACCTTCCTCACCCCGCCAATGCAGACATAGTTAAAAAATACTACGCATGAAAAAAGACCCGCTAGGCTGACATGCCTAGGCAAAAATTAGGGCTTCCCGTCGAACCAAAAGGGTTCGGGCAAAATGTAGGGATGAAAATGAAAAAAATCTGTACACCCGGCAAGTCGAAAACCTGAAAAGGCGGCTTGGGCAAAAATGGGTATCCCGGTGGGCTGAAAACCCGAAAGGGCGGTCCAGGCAAAAATTAGGGATAAAAGCGTAAAACTATGTCTCATTGATCACTATGCATCCAGAATCCGGTATCTACATCAAACGGCATCGATCAGTCAGCTTCACCTTCAACCAAGGTCATCAAGTGATGAGACGCTCGGAGTTATAAAGGCAATAGCAGAGTTGAAACCCAGTGGATCATTCATCTTTCACACAGCTGTTTATTTTCTTTTGTACAAAACTTGTATAAACTCTTTTGATCGGTGGCGTACCTCTTACTAGGACGTCAGCCTCTTGTATACAAAACGCCTATTCATGGGCCATTCAAAATCAATACAAATATGTTTTTCAGTTAAACGTGCCAAATGTTTTCTTTTTCTGTTTTGTTTTGCGAAGAACGTCCAAGGTTCAATTTGTGATGTATGCATTGACAATAATTTGCTAACTCATAAATATTTGCATACGAAACAAAGGAATTAATTGCAGATGACATTAGAAATAGGGGCAATAAAGAGTTGTCTGAGCAGTCCAATTGTTCTATCCTCCAAGGTACCAAGGTAGTTTCAGCTAAAGAACATGACAGTGTATCCTAATTCCCCAGAGAATGGTTCAGCAAAACAGTACATTCTTCTCCAGGCAGAATTATCAAATATCAAGGAAATTGAGTATCCTCCTGTAGATCTCAATACTTCCCCAGCAGCACGCATTCTTAACGAGCACCCCCGGCAGTCTTGGTCTAAAGATTGTTCTCCGGCGGTACATCAACATTCAAAGGAATCACTTCCCTGCAATTCAAACTTCCCCAGAAGAGTCCAATCCAGCTTCACCAGCAAAGTTGGAAGTCATATCCCCAAGCAGTAAGCTTATCCCCAGTAGATTCTGGAAGCTTATCCCCTCGCAAAGCACGAACGCGTCGCCCGGCTTTATTTAAAGAGTTATTTCCTTAACAGGATATAACTGGGTTATCCTCAGCCAAAAGCCATGGAAAGGTCGTCGTCAGCGTAGTTCTTTCATATCCCCAGCGAAGTCCGTCAACACTTCATACAACAACAGCATCCTCAGTAAGTTACTATCAACATTCAGCAAAGCATCTCTATCCCCACAGAGTATTGCTTCCCAGCATGGTCGCTAGAGTATCTTTTCTCCCCGCAGACTCTTCAATTGCCAAGCTTATTCCACAACGGAGTCATCTTCTCCTACCGGTATTCTTGCAGTTATCATCCCCAGCGGAAGCAAAATTTATTCTTCAACATCAGCCCAGGATACAACTTCCTGGCACCCGTCAAGGATTTACTTTCCTAGACGAAAACATACATAAAACATCACATACATCATTATAGCATGCATAACACATTGCATCATACAAGTCTCATTTATATCGAGAACATCATTGCTTGACCCATATCATGCATTGCATATGACTGACCTTTACCTTTCAGGAAAGATGCAGTTGAAATCCTCAATCACGTCTCAAGACTTTGACCGGTTCAGTTAAATCGACCCTAAGATTTTCCTGATTCTTACCCAGTCCAAGGCCTTCTCTTGGTTCAGTCAGATCGACCCTAAGATCTCCCTGATGCTTATCCAGTTGAAGATGTTTCAAGACCTAGACCGGTTCAGTTAAATCGACCCTAAGATTTTCCTGATTCTTACCCAGTCCAAGGCCTTCTCTGGTTCAGTCAGATCGACCCTAAGATCTCCCTGATACTTATCCAGTGGAAGATATTTCAAGACCTAGACCGGTTCAGTTAAATCGACCCTAAGATTTTCCTGATTCTTACCCAGTCAAAGGCCTCTCTGGTTCAGTCAGATCGACCCTAAGATCTCCCTGATTCTTATTCCAGTAGAAGACACCCAAGATTTTTATCAACGAGCGTTGTTGAAGTTAAAGTCGCCCAAGGTTCTCTTACCATTCATGTTAAGATAGTAACCATCCCTGGTTCATTCATCAGCGTTTGAAGCTCCAGATTCAGCTCCTGTAACCAGTCAGGACACATCTATACCAAGCATCTAAAATCAGCTCCTGCAACGTGTCAGGTACTCATTTTCTCTTTTGCAGGTATGCAGGTTCTCGCTAAGGAATCTCCTACGCGATCAACATCCGGATGGCATCTATAAGCCCATCATCCTATCCAGCAACCTCTAAATGGCATCTATAAGCCCATTCCCCCCATCACTGCTACTATGTGAGCGCAAAATTTCTGGGCACTCTAGTGTCCAATCATCTTCTACCCTCGGATTACGAAAGGCACGTCAGCCAATCTGAATCCTCAGGTCTAAGAAGATTGAACAGGGGCAACTGTTGCACCCCAAAATTTGCCCTCCCATATCCATCAAAGATTTGTCAAGTCAAGGCCACAAAATTCCCCAAAGGTTGTGCAGCTCAACTGTCTCCTATACAGTCAAAACTAGGGTTTGAGTTCTGGTCAAGCAAATGAACTTTTCAAAGGCCCAATCAAGTCCCATATGCCTATAAAGATGGTCAAGTGTCTTCATATCAAGTTTCAAGGCATTCAGCTCAAAATTGCACAGTCAAAACCCTAGATTGCACTACAGTCAACTGTAGGGGCAAAATGGTCATTTGACAGTCAAAAGTTCAAATTTTTGGTCAATATATCATTTTGAAGCTACAAACATCATTTGATCAATGCTTGATCATGATTCTCAAAATTTGGCTCAGAAATCATCAAAGATGCAAAAGTTGCTATATTTGGACAGCTGAAAAAGTCAACTGAAATTGACCAGGGCATAACTTTCACATGGATTATCAGAAAAATTCCATCCAAAGCTCATTTTGAAGAGAAAGACATTTCCTACAATTCATCTTCATGTTTCAAGTCCAAGAAATGCTCTCACAAAAAGTTATCAATTTCAATATTATAGGTCATTTTCAAAAGTCAACAAAAAGGGACTTTAAGTCAAAGGCCATAACTTGAGATTGGTAAATAAACATTACATGGGACCAAAGGCATTGGTTAGAGGACTCAAAGACCTTTCCAAAATGTCCAAGAACATGTGAAAAGCTTAAAAATTGAGCAAGTTATGCCTTGTGGAAGTTGGGAAATTTTTGGGAATTTTGAAAAGTCAACAATGGTTCAAATGACCTAAAAATGCAAATGGGCCCATTTTTCTTCCAAGTTTCTTCATGCCAAGCCTATGCACGACCATTAGGCCCAAAGGGAAGTATTTTCATATTTTTTAATTATTTATTTGAATTTATATTAATATTAATTCATTTAAATTATTTTAATACATGAAAAATATAAACCTAACCTAAAAAAATCTTTTTATGCACATTCCAAGGTCAATATTTCGTGCACATCTTAAATAGGCAAGTTTTGGTGTGATTTGATCATGATTGAACCAAATAACATGAAAAAAGATTCAAAAAAGATTTTCCAAAATCAAATATGTGAAATCATCAATGCAATGGATTTTGTCTAGTTTTCTTGACCTAAATCGTTCCATACAAGTACTAGATCAGAACCCTAATGCAAAGAGACTGCAGGCTGCGCATAAGAAACCATTACAATATTGAAAATTCTCCTAAAAACTCAAACACTGAAAACTAGCTTTAAGGTCGATTCAAGCTTCAACTTTCATTCCATTAGCATCCTGAGACATCCTTGAACGTTTCTCAATCAATAACATCAACAAAAACACCCTGAATTGGTACCCCTAAGTCAAACCGTACCTCAAAGTTCTTGAAATTGCATAGCATAATTCAAGCATTGTTTTTCATTTTTATTTATGTATTCATGATCACAATGATGTTTCTAAGCTAACCATGGTGTTTGATTGCATTTTTGTTGACCATACGCGATTTTGCCATTGCTAAAATTTAGGGTTACAGGTTTCTTGAAATAGGGCTTTTGCGTAGAGGAAAAATCAGGGTTCATGAATACCATGGTTGAACTCAGCGCTTAGAGACGAAGAAGAAAATATACTCGCGAACAATTTATGAAGCCCATGGTTCTAATCGCTATTTTTCAATAGACACCTTTTTGCAACGCTTCAAAAACTGTGGCCAATGTGCTTTATTTACAGGGACGACGAAGAAGAAGGCATCGTGTCAATTGGTGATAGGTCCATTCGAATTTCGCGCGTTTTCCATCCACTAACACCATATTTTATTTATTATATTTACGTGTTATTATATGTTAAATTGAACGCGCTTGGCTCAGTGGTAACACGTTGTGCATATAACCTCAAAGACCTGGGTTCAAGTCCCAGGTCTGGCAAATTTCAATACTATTTTTCAATATGAGATCCTATGCTTTGCTGACGTCCAGGATTACCATGTTCCATCCTCATCCAACCTCCACGCGTCCAAAGGGCATCAGATCAATGGCCAATATTCAAGGCGCAGCATACACCAGGTCAACGCGTTGGCACATGATCCAAAAAAGTCAACCAATTTCCAGCTTATTGGGCCAATGTTCTAGGGCCTATACCTCCTGAATTGGGGACTACACCCCACCCTGGTTTGCATTCCCTAATCTTTTTATTTATTTTTTATTCTTGTTTTAATAATTACTTTTATTTAATTATGTTTATTTAATTAATTATTTTTAACAAAATACAAAAACACACAAAAAATCAGAAAATATAAAAAATATAATATTTATTTTATTATGATTATTTTCAAATAAACATGTAAATAATTTAGTAAATTAGGTTATAAGTTTGATTCCTTTTTAACAAAAAATGTAAAAAATATAGAATTAGGTTAATAAACACTTTTTCTTTTTTTTTTAATTTTTTCTTTTTTTCCCCACAGTAATAATTATTTATTATTTTATTTTTATGATTAAAAATTGTACATAAATAAATTAGGGTTTAATTTAGATTATATTTTAAGTCTTTCATAATAAATAAAAATATTAGAATTAGGGTTTGCCGTTTAATTTAATTTCAATTAACTCCTTTTTCTCATTAAATCTAAAAAACACAAAAATACCATTTTCATTTAATTTTAATTTTAAATTCCTTGTTAATTTTAATTGTTTGCAAACGGGTCCAACGCCCATTGTTTAATCATTTAATTTCGCATGATTCATTTTTATCGTTCATTATAATTATGTAAATCTCCCAAAGCCATGTAACTTTACTTTTCGCACTTTTATTTACTTTTCTTTATTTATTTTCCGCTAAATCGGGTCCGGTTTAATTTGGCGATGTGGACCCGCGCCATTTGTAATAGTCTTAGATTTATTTTTTCGCAAACTTTATAACTCTTAAATATGCATGCAAGAATGAATGGCCCTAACTAAAATCAAGCGCAGAACACGACAAACATGACAAGACAAATAACTGAAACATGACACACAATTCGCACACACCACCCCTAGGGTACGCCTCACTGTTGCCTTTCGAAAGGTGATCGTCGAGTAGAGGACGTCTTGGTAAGTCCTCATAATCCGGGAACCTGGCATGAGGGTAGCTTCTAAGGTGTCTTCCCATTGCTCTGGTGATCACCACGTCCCTAAAACTCGAATTGACCCGAACACCTCCAACGGTGGTGCTACCTACCTCTCAATGGTGGGATAGCACTACTTTAAAGGACTCTTACACAGACGAATTCCTTAGGGTAGGTAGGTTCTCAAGGATACTTGCTCTAATCTCAAAACAAACTCAAAAAAGACTTTTCCCAAACACTTTTCAAAAGCTTTCAAAGCAAATTTTTCAAACACTCTGACGTATGAGTCGAACTGAAATTTTTCAAAGAATCTTTTTAAAACCCACATTAAAAAGCAAACGAACAATTTTGAAAACACATTGAGCAAGTATCTAAGAGCCCATGGATAACCATGGATAGAAAGGGTGCTAACACCTTCCCTTTCTATAACCTACCTCCCGAACCGAGAGCAATCTCTTAAAGGAATTTTTCTGTGCTTTTGTCCTTTCCAATTGGAGAAAATAAAATACGGTGGCGACTCTTGCTTCCGCGACATTTCGCGAACCAGCTTTAAACAAGTCAGTTCCAGATCCACCGATCACAGCCTTGATTATCCATTTTTTATAAGTTTGTCCGAGAAAGACAACAGTAAGCCTTTTCTCATCAGTTAAGTTCAGTTGATCAAGTCGAGTGTGGATCTAATCTTCTTCATTCAACCTTACATCCTTCATAATTCTCAAAGAGGGGATATGGACCTCAATATGCAAGACAACCTCAATGCCGTATACCAGAGAGTAGGGTGTTGCCCCGGTTGATGTGCGTGCCATGGTACGATAACCGTGGAGGGCGAATGGTAGCATCTCATGCCAGTCCTTATACGTGACTATCATTTTTTGTATGATCTTTTTTATGTTCTTATTTGCAGCTTCGACATCACAATTCATCTTTGGCCGGTAAGGGGACAGAATTGTGGTGCTGGATCTTGAATTGTGCACACAATACGATGATCATAGTGTTGTTGAGATCCGTACCATTGTCAGTGATGATCCTATCTGGGATACCCTACCGACATATGAGATTATGTTTGATGAACCAGGCGATAACATTATTGGTAACAGAAGCGAAGGAAGCCACCACAACCCACTTTAAGAAATAGTCGATGGACACCAAGATGAAGCGGTGTCCATTAGAGGTTGTTGGCTTGATTTCCCCAATCATTTCGATGCCCCACTGTTGTACCCTAAAATTTTCCATCTCATATTTCTCAAATAAGATCCTCAAATTGCTCAAGGAAGTTCAAGGGTTGACTAGACAAGCTCCCTCCTAAGGCAGTCTACCTCAAATTAGGGTTTCATGTTGCATCAAGATACTTCATTACAAGGGATCCCAAATGCTTACCATTGTCCTAATATGTTCTCAAGATCATCCATGTCAAGTTTCAAGCCTTGCAGAGAAAGTTTGCTCAGTCAATTGCTCAAAGGCCTAAAAATCGACTGTGTTAGAGCAAAAGTCAATTGTGGTCCACATACAGTCAAACTTTAATATTTTTGGTCAACATCCTAAGTTTTAAGTATTATTCATCATTTTATCAAGGTTTGATCATGATTCATCAAGGATTGCTCACAATTCATCAAAACCCAAAAGTTGCTAAATTAGGGTTTTGTAGGAAAAGTCAACTCAACTTTGACCAAGCATAACTTTCTCATACTCTATGAGAAATGACCCATCCAAAGCTCATTTTGAATAGGATGCAATTACCTACAATATATATTCATATCCCAAGTTCAAAATATGAACTCACAAGAAGTTATGAATTTTGAAATTATAGGTCACTTTGAAAGGTCAACAAAAACACCTTTTTTTGTCAAAGCTTCATACATGAACATGGAATAACAAATTGAGATGAGACCAAAAGGGTTGCTTAGAGGACATCTAAATATTTCTATAAAGTCAAAGAACACCTTCAAAGAGTCAAAATTGACGATGTTATGCATTGGTGAAGTTGACCCTTTTTGCAAAATTGTCAAAAGTCAACTATGCCTAAAATTGCAATTTTTGTTAAATGGGCCAAATCTTTTGCAATTGTTTTGAGTTGGTAGCATGGTCCAAGAGCCCTAGATCTTTCCACTTGTATTTATCTTATTTTTATTATTTATTTTTATTGAAATTAAATCAATTTAAATAAATAAAAAATCATGAAAAAATCCAAATCATTGAAACCTCAAGATATTGTGCATATTTCAGGTCCTATATCCAGCTAGCAAGTGGACCAATTCGTGCAAGGCAAAGGTGGGCACAAAAAGATTGCTTTTCGCCTATTTTGAAAGATCTTCAAGTGAATCAAATCAAGATCAAAAGCTATAATGGATAAAGATTGAGAGCATAATTTCAACCCTAATCCAATCCTTGGTATATAGTGAACATTTGCAAACCTAAAACACAAGGTTTTGGAGGCGCACAAGGCAGAACAAACTTGGAGAAAAACAGAAAAAAGTGTTGAGTTGATTTCATAGTTCCAGGCGATTACAAGGCTCCCTGACCATCTCATTCACTTCCTGGGATCACAAGCAAGCTATACCAATCAAGAACAAGGAGTTTCCAGTGCCAGAACTCACTGTATGTCAGCCACGACAATGGCTTCTTCTTGAAATCGAATTGCACGATTTTGGCATCTATAGAATGAAATACTTGTATATTCTTGCTCCTTGAAACATTTTCAAGCTATCTATAACATTCAATTGCATTTTTGTGGACTATATCAAGATTTGCCATTATTAGGGTTTTATGCTTCGTTTTAGGATATTTTGGTACATGTAAAATTGGGCCACAAGAAAGGCACCATCGTGCTCAGTAAGCCAAGGCGACTTGATTCACAGTCTTAGATTCCATTGATCATGCTTGTGTGTTGATTTTGCAATATGCAGGGTTGTAGTGACGGGTGTTGTTTGTAAGTAAAAGTCTTTGACTTTTACCAACGGAGAGAGGGCAAGGATGACTTGCGTGGCACCATTGGATTGGTTCATTGGAATTCTTGTGCAATTTTTTTATTTTCCCCCACTAACACTCATTATTATATATTATCAATTGTTATCATTCTATATACAAGAAACGAATCCAGCATAGTTGGTAACAAGGTGATTGGAAAAGGCTTCAGGACCTGGGTTCGAATCCCAGGCCCCCCATGTATTTCGCATTATTTTTCTGTAAATGTTCAGCCGCGCACACAAGGCCAAAGGATCACCATGCATCCTCAAGATTCAACCTTTGGATCTCCAGATGGCCAGATCTAAAGGCCATCAGATAAAGGAGCATCATAGGCCTTGGTCAACATGCAGCATGGGAACCTTGAAGGTCAACGTGGACCTTTGGTTTTGGGCCAGAATTGCTAGCAACACCCCCCCCCCCCCCCCCCAATTACTGATTTCAGGCCCAAGTTTCTTTTCTCTATTCTTTTATATTTCTTTTATTTAATTCATTTAGTTTTTTTTATTCACATAAAAAATTAATTCTTGTTTTAATAAAATCACAAAAATAACATTTTCATCCAATTAGATTTAGAATTTATTTTTTATACAAATATTAATTTAATTAGTTTATTTAATATTCGGGTAACTTTAATTCTTTTGTAAATAAATTAAAAACAATTATAAAATTAGGGTTTTAGTTTAATTTAAATTCTATTTTGTTTCTCATAAAAAAATAACCAAAAATTTAAAAACCTTATTCTTTTTTTCTTAAATAATTTAAAAAAAACAAAAATAATTGTTTCTTTCGATTAGGTTAGACGGGTTCAAAACCCTATTTCTCTCTCGTTCTCGATTCACCCATTTATTTATTTTTACCATTTTGATGTAATTGCTCACAAGTTGTAATAGATTAATTAAGATTTTTCTCCTTTTCATTTATCGTTTTGACGGGTTGTTTTTGGCTATGTAATTAATACCCGAAGCCTTGTAATAGCTTAGCTTTATTTTCCGCCTTTTAATTCCCGTAAAATATTAACTGTTAGATGTATGATAATAGGGATGCATGACAAGAATGTATGTAAACTTTAAAAACAGTTAGCGAATATTAAATGTGCAAAGATAAATAACTTGAAATTGAATCACTCGCACATGCGCACTCCTAAGGTATACTCTCACTTCGGTTGCCTTCGATAAACGATCATTAAGTATAGGGTATTTTAGTGGTCTCTCTCTTGTCTCAAAGATCAAAGTTTCCCCAGAAAGGTTGCCTCGGATATGTTGTCTCGAATATTGATCTTAAGACATTAGAGTTATTACTAAGACGTCCTAACATTGCTTTAGTGATCGTACATCCCTTTCAAATTGACCCTTAAAACTCCAACGACGGTGCTATCTACTCACTAATAGTAGGATAGCGCTGTCTAAAGGAAAAGAATATAGAACAATTCTTTTTTAGAGTAGGTAGATACTAGTAGGTACTTGGTCAACAACAAACTTTTTCGCACTTACACTCCCTTTCAAACAAAGTTTCAAAAACACTTCGTAACACTCTTGAAGACAGAAGCAAGGGTTAAATCGAAGTCAAACAATTTTTTTTTTCAAATCAAACACACATAAGCAATTTTGAAAATGATGAGCAAGTACCGAAGAGCCCGTGGAAAACCACGGATAGAAAGGGTGTTAATACCTTCCCTTTCTATAATCTACCCCCTGTACTCAAAATCTCGAAAAAGGAATTTTTCTGTGCTTTTTTCCTTTCCAGATGGATAAAATAAAAGTCGGTGGCGACTCTTGCTTACTGCGACATTTTGCAAACACAAACGCAAAATGCAAACCAGCATCTCAAACAGTTTCGGTTCTGCCACCGTATCACAGAACTGGCGACTCTGCTGGGGAGTTAATAAGTGGGGTATACCTTAGGATTAGTTCATCATATTGTTTCTATTGTTTGATTTGATTGCTTTATCTTTGTGGGCTTTGTATCGGAGTTACTATAGATCCTAACCCGGATCTGGGGAACACCTGTTAGGTAAGTAGCAATAAACTGTGAGGGAACTGTACGACGTAGACCGATACGGTTGAAGCAGTAGCTATGTTGATGTGGCACATTGGTTGGTACCGGTATCCCTTGTGGAGAAACAAGGAGAATACAGGGCTGCTTTATGGGTCGTTAAGCATCAACTGACCTTAGAACCTATAATTGACCAACTTGGTCATAGGAAGTAGTGAGATAGCCGGCCTCGGTATAGAGCTGAGAACTTGTTGATACTCGATATTACACTCATTGAGACCATACTCTCGAGATAGTTCCGGCCGCAAGAAAAGATTGCATGAGCTGAAACCATGACCGATGGAGGATGGTCAGTGATATTGAGAATCTCTAAAACCCGGTTACTATTATTAGGACAGGTTGAACCAACTGAACTTCAAGATGGTAGTTCCTAGACCTCATGCAAGCCTGAAACTTAAGGGGATCTTGTGTGACTTGTTTTCCTTTACCATGTTTGTTACCTGGTATATCTATTGTGTGTTTTATCATGACATCATGCATCATTACATAGCATGCATAATTCATTGTACTAACCTTTTCAAAGACCGAGGGGATTTATCTTTGTTCTATTTTGCAGATCATGGGTTCCATGCGCAGAAATACCATTCGAGTTAACTTTGTGCATATCCCTGCTCAACTCAGAGAGTTGGTCTCAAAAGTTCCTGACACTTCCTCATTTGTTAGAAGACATGGTCATCTCCCTAGCCTTGTCACTTCAAAGTTGGATGAGCAGATGATGAGCGTCCTTTTCCAGTTCTTCGATCCGGTGCGTCATTCTTTTACCTTCCCGGATTATCAGCTAGTCCCCACTTTGGAGGAGTTTTCTGATTTATTAGGCATATCTATCCTCGAGCAGACACCCTTCACAGGTTTGGATGAGGTTTCCTGATGTAGTATCCAACTGGGAGACACGGAGTGTGGTTAAAGGATTCTTAGCTAAGTTTCTGATGGATCAAGCTCAACAGTTATGGGATAACTTGGATTTTAAAGAATTTTAAGACATCTTGGCTCTCCTCATCTACGACTTGGTTCTTTTCCCGAATCCAGATTCCTTCATAGATGTGAACACGGTCAAGATCTTTTTGTCTCGTAATCCAGTGCCTACTCTTATGGGTGATATCCTACATGCTCTCTACACCGGTTCCGTGAGAATAAGGGGGACTCTCATGTGTTGCACGCCGCTGCTGGCGAGGTGGTTTATTTCGCACCTCCCCAAGTATGTATTGAAGAATGAAGAAGGGTTAGGTTGGGCATACAGAATCATATCCGTTGCCCATACAAACATTCTTTGGAGTTCTAAAGACATGGAAAGAGTAGTTGTCATTGATCAATGTGGGGAATACCCTGATGTCCCATTGCTTGGAATTAGAGGGGGAATAACCTACAGTCCTCGCTTGGCTCTACGACATTTTGGTCGCGCTCGGAGAGACGGTCCTCATGAGCTACTTCTTACAGATATTGTCTTTAACTACAAGGGGATGTTAATGAGCATCGCCGAAGGTTTATACGAGCCTGGGGCAAGGTGAACAGGTCTGACCCTCACGAGCTAGGACGAAAGACTTCTCTCCTGATGCAACCTTATCTCCAGTGCGTTCGAGCCCGTGCTCAAAAGCTGGGGATGCCTTATGATGATGTCTTGCCAGTGGTTCTGGAGCATACTAATGAAAAAGGTGTTCCTTATACAATCCTCTATCCCTATATACCTACTGATCTTAGGGCATTGAAGAGATATTGGATCCAGTTGAAGGAAGAAAGGGATACCTATCGGGAGAAGTATCATGAGCAGGAAAGGAAAATCTTGAAGCTCACGAGGCAACTTGAGAATGAAAGGACAATCAATGATTATATCAGCACAAAGGGAAAACGACCATGGGATTTCTGATGTCTTTTATTGTTTCTAGTTTAGATTTGCTTTTTAGTTTATTTCTTTTGTAACGCCTTGAAGGCATTGTTAAACATTGTTACGAGTTTAATCTAATAAAGTGTGTTTTATTTTGTTTTACAAATTTGAATCTCCTAAAGTCTTTGAAATCATTTCATACGCATACCATTACCATGCACCTCATCACAGGTACCATTACAGGTTTCTTATCTTCTTCGCTATTTATTTCAGCACAGAATGTCTTCTGAACCACCTATCGATCAAGCCATTAAAGCTATTCAAGCACAGGAAGCTCAATTTCAAGAGATGTTCTTGAACTTGGCCAAAGGACAAGATGACTTGAAGACTCTCATCTTGAAGGAGAAGAAGAAGAAGAAGAAGAAGGTGGTCCTTCTGAATATGGGTCACAGGTTTGGGAATAGGTTGCGATACGAAGCTGATCTGTCTCATTCATCTGAAGGAGGAGAGAATCAAGAGGAAAGAAAGGGTCCTAGTCCCGTGGTATCTGATAGTGACACTGATTTTAATGACGAACAGTACCCTCCTGCTAAGGATAGGTACAAATAACTTGAAGACCGTCTGAGTGCTATGGAGATTCAGAAGGTTCCCAGTTTGGACTTCGGAGATTTGGGACTGGCATCGGAAGTGATGATCCCTCACAAGTTTAAAGCTCCGGTTTTTGCTAAATACGATGGAGTTTCCTGTCCAAAACTCCATCTCCGCTCATACGTCAGAAAAATTCAGCCTTACACTGCTGATAGGAATCTGTGGGTGCATTTCTTTCAAGATAGTCTGTCTGGGAATCAGCTTGAATGGTTTTATCAATTGGAAGGAGCTAATGTCCGCAATTGGGAGGACCTTGCTGCTGCTTTCTACAAGCAATACCAGTATAATGCCGACCTTTCTCCCACTCGTGCTCAGCTTCAGAGTATGTCCATGGGTGCAGACAAAGGTTTTAAGGACTATGCTCAGAAGTGGAGAGATCTGGCTGGAAGAGTCCAACCCCCTCTGTCTGATAGGGAGTTGGTTGATATGTTTCTAGGGACCTTGTCTGGTCCATTCTTTAATCATCTCATCGGCAGTTCATCATCTGGGTTTACTGAATTGATTATGACTGGGGAGAGAGTAGAGGCTGATATCAGAAGTGGCAAGATACAAAAAGGTGCTTCATCAAGTACAAAAAATAAGCCTTTCAGGAAAGAAGCTAGTGCAGTTTACAGTTCGAGGAGCCAAAATCGACTTGAACGCCGCCAAGCAGTGAATACGGTGGTAATATCAAGACCTACAGTTGCCCCACAATGCAACAATCAACAAAGAATGGATAGGCCGCAGAGACAATACACTCGGCTTAATATGACCTTGTCTCAAATTCTACCGCAATTGTTGAAGACCAACCTGGTAACTCTATGGGAAGCCCCAAAGAATCCCAGCACCACATCTCCTCTATATAATCCGAACGCCCAATGTGCCTATCACTCTGATAGCCTGGGTCATGATACGAACAACTGCTGGGCTTTGAAGAATAAAGTGCAAGACTTGATTGAAGCTAAGGAGATTGAGTTTGACGCTCCAGAGAAACCCAACATCATAACGGCTCCTATGCCCAAGCATGGTAATAGAGTAAATGTTGTGGACGATGATTCATTTGAGACCTCTGTGGAAGACATTACTACTCTGTTGATGACCGTTAAGAAGAATCTATTGTTGGCCAGTTTATTTTTGGGTTGTGGTGAAGGTTGCCACCTATGTTCCATTCTGCCTGCTGGTTGCTATTTACTGAAATCAGGTATTCAGCGCCCGACGGATAACAAAGAGATCTTGTTCGAGAAAACTTTGATTCTGTTGATTCTTGTTGAAGATATTTCCATCATAACCATTTCCGCCAATCCTTCCAAGGCTTCCTCGAGAAATCCTGTTAGGATTACATATGTTCCAAGAATTGCTCCATTAATCATTACTATTCTTGGTCCTATCCCATACACTTCGGATAAGGCTATCCCGTGGCACTATGGGGCCGATGTGTATTATCATGGGATCAAACAAGACTTGAAGGTTGAAGAAGCTGATGCTGATGTCAGCAATATTGTCGGGTCTAGCAAGGTCACCAGAAGTGGAAGACTTTTCTCTCCTGAGATTTCCCCTCCGACTATTCAAAAGCCTGTTGTCATTCCATCTGCTAGTACATCAGCTACTGTTCCAATTCGTACTCCAGTTATCACCTCTGTCGCCGAGTCATCCGACACTCGGGGCAAAGAAGTTACATGTGGGCCTGCCCAGATGGAGGCGCCTAAGAAGATTATCGTAGAAACCTCTAAGCAGGAGATAGAGGAAATTTTGAAGATTATCAAGAAAAGCAACTACAACGTAGTCGAACAGTTGGGGAAAACCCCGTCGAAGATCTCCATGTTATCTTTATTGTTGTGCTCAGAAGCCCATGCAAAGGCTTTAATTGCTTTCCTTAAAACTGTGCATGTGCCGCAGGAAACCTCTGCTGATCAATTCAAAGATTGTGTAGCTAGTTTGACCGCTGACAACGGGTTGGGTTTCTCCGACGCAGATCTGACTACCAAAGGAAGAAATCACAATGATTCTTTGCATGTCTCGATCGAGTGCAGGGAACTACTTTGGCCCACGTGCTGGTGGATACTGGGTCCTCATTAAATGTTTTACCCAAGAAAGCATAGATCGGCTGGATTGTGAAGGGTTGGTTCTAAAGCCAAGTAATATTGTGGTTAGAGATTTTGATGGGTCAAAAAGGATGGTGCACGGGGAGGTGGACGTCCCTATTAAAGTTGGCTCTCAGACTTTTGCATCGACGTTCGATGTGATGGATATCCGACCATCTTATTCTTGCTTGTTGGGTCGCCCTTGGATTCATAAGGCTGGGGCAGTGACTTCTATGCTCCATCAGATGTTGAAGTATCCAGTAAAAGGAAAGATTGTTACGATACAAGGTGAGGAGGAGTACATGGTGAGTCATAATGATTCCTTTCACTATGTGGATATGGATGGGGAGTTCATCGAAACCCCGTGTCAGAACATTGAAGAGGTCCCCCAGACTCTGGCATCGACTGAAATTGCTGCCGACAAACATCCGATGAAGATGGCTTCCCTCAAGGATGCCAGGGTTGTGATTGAAAAAGGTGGGTGTGCGAATTGGGGTCAGCTCCCTGACTTTGCACATAAAACTGACAAGTTTGGTTTGAGCTTTACTGCAGAGGCTCAAAGGGCTGTTCGGCGCGCGCGGATTGGAAGACCTCCACTGCGCATCAGTAATCCGCGAGTAAATGCAATTGAAGATGATGAAGAAGAGTCAGATATCGACGGCTGGATTTACCCGACTACCAACGGTGGCTTGAACAATTCAACAGCGAAGGACTCCGTGCCCGTTTCTTTTATTACACAGTAATAGACTTTTGTTTTGAGACTTGTAACAGACAATTTGAAACTTTACGGCCCGGTGCCTTGCCCGAGGCACCTTGGCTTTGTTTGTGAGGGCTCATTATTTGTCATTTCCATATATCATCAATAAAGCATTGGATGTTTTCTTGCATTACAAATTTTGTGTTCCTTGTTTTTCTTTTCTATCTCGCACTTTATCAAAACAGCTACTTGTCTTACACACACTCACATATCATAATACAGGTCCACATCCTTTATGGATCCTATTGGTAACGACTCTGCTACTGCCAGTTATGACTTCGAAAATCCGATCAACCAAGCTGAGGACGAAGGTGAGGATGATTGTGAAGTGCCTGGGGAACTTGCTAGACTGTTACTACAGGAAGAGAGGGCCATACAGCCTCATGAAGAGCCAGTGGAATCAGTGAATCTGGGTACAGAGGAAGACAGGAAAAAGGTTAAGATCGATGCAAATCTGGAGTCTAGTGTCAAACAACGGTTGATACAGATGTTGCGTGACTATGTTGATATCTTTGTTTGGTCTTATGAAGATATGCCTGGTTTGGATACTGATATTGTGGTGCACCACCTGCCAACTAAAGAAGATTGCCCCCCGGTAAAGCAGAAGGTTCACCGTATGTGCCCCGAGATGTCTGAAAAAATAAAAGCTGAGGTCATGAAACAGTTTGATGCCAGTTTTCTAGTTGTTACTTCCTACCCACAGTGGGTTGCCAACGTGGTTCCGGTGCCGAAGAAAGATGGTAAGGTACAAATGTGTGTGGACTATAGGGATCTGAATAGGGCGAGTCCCAAATATGATTTCCCTCTGCCTCATATCGATGTTCTGGTTGACAACAACGCACAACATAAGGTCTTCTCCTTTATGGATGGTTTTTCTGGTTACAATCAGATTAAGATGGCTCCCGAAGACATGGAGAAGACAACCTTCATTACGCAGTGGGGAACCTTTTGCTATAAAGTAATGCCTTTCGGGTTGAAGAATGTTGGGGAAACTTATCAACGCGCCATGGTCGCTTTGTTCCACGCCATGATTCACCATGAGATTGAGGTTTATGTTGATGACATGATTGCAAGGTCTCAGACTGAAGAAGAACACCTTGACCATCTTCAGAAGCTATTTGATAGGTTGAAGACGTACAAGCTGGGGTTAAACCCGAACAAGTGCACCTTCGAGGTAAGGTTTGGTAAGCTACTGGGTTTCGTCATTAGTGATAAAGGTATTCAAGTGGATCCCGCAAAGGTGAATGCTATACAGGAGATGCCAGCTCCCCGAAAAGAAAAGGAAGTCAGAGGATTTTTGGGACGTCTGAATTACATTGCCCGATTCATTTCACATCTGACTGCTTCTTGTGAGCCAATCTTCAAGCTGCTGAAGAAAGATCAAGTGGTAAAGTGGAATGATGAATGTCAGGCCTCTTTCGAAAGGATCAAAGAATATTTCTAAGAGCCACTTATTCTGATGCCTCCAGTTGAAGGGAGACCTTTGATCTTATACTTGACAGTACTCGACAATTCGATGGGGTGTGTGCTGGGGCAGCATGATGAGTCTGGCCGAAAAGAGCATGCTATTTACTACCTTAGCAAAAAGTTTACCGACTGTGAGACCCGATACTCACTGCTTGAGAAAAATTGCTGTGCTTTGGCATGGGCTGCTCGTCGGCTAAGACAGTATATGCTGACTCACACTATGCTATTGATATAAAAAATGGATCCAATCAAGTATATCTTCGAAAAGCCTGCCTTGTCCGGAAGAATAGCAAGATGGCAGATGATCTTAACTGAGTACGACATCCAATACACAACCCAGAAAGCAATCAAGGGAAGTGTGTTGGCAGATCATTTGGCGCATCAGGCTGTAGACGACTACCAATCCATGAATTTCGAGTTTCTGGATGAGAACATCATGTTGGTGACTGATTGTGAGAAACCTGGACCAGATGAAGGACCCGAGGAGGGATCCCGATGGTCTATGTACTTTGATGGAGCCCCAAACATGGGTAATGGCATTGGCGCCATGATCATATCTCCAGAAGGCTGTCATACTCTGTTTACCGCCCGGTTATGTTTTAACTGCACCAACAATATGGTGGAGTATGAAGCATGCATCATGGGCCTTCGAGAAACTATTGATTAAGGATTAAGTTCTTGAGTGTATTCGGAGATTCCGCTCTAGTGATCAGTCAGATCAAAGGCGAGTTGGATACGAAGCACCCAAATCTTATTCCTTATAAAGAGTATGTATTCACGTTGCTTCCACATTTTGAGGAGATAACCTTTGAACGTTTCCCCAGAGAGGAAAACCAGTTAGCGGACACGCTAGCTAGCATGTCTTCTATGTTCAAGGTTAGATGGGACAATGAAGCTCCCCAGATTACCATCGAGAGGTTGGACGAACCCGCACATTGCTGTGATATTGAGACTGAAGAGGTAATAGATAAACCTTGGTTTCACGAGGTAAAGAGGTATCTTGAGGCTCAAGAATACCCCGAGGGGGCATCTGTTAATGATAAGAAGTTTCTGAGGAGGTTCGATGCGAAGTTCTTCATCAGTAATGGTCTCCTTTACAAGCGTAACCATGATTCAACCTTACTGCGATGTGTGGACAAGAACGAGGCATAAAGGATTATGGCAGAGTTACATGAAGGTACTTTCAGAACTCACTTCAATGGACATACCATGGCGAAGAAAATCCTAGGGGAAGGATATTATTGGTCTACTATGGAAGCCGACTGTTATCAACATTTTCGGACCTGTCATAAGTGCCAAGTCAATGCTAATAAGGTGCATGTACCTCCAGTTCCTCTGAATGTCTTGACAGCTCCTTGTCCTTTTGCAATGTGGGGCATCGATATGATTGGCGAGATCATACCTACTGCATCCAACGGGCATCGCTTCATTCTGGTAGCAATTGATTATTTCACGAATGGGTTGAGGCGGCTTCCTTTGCTACAGTAACCAAGAATGTTATGGCGCGGTTCATCCGACATGATTTGATTTGTCGATATGGTGTACCAGAGAGGATCATTACGGACAATGGTACAAATCTAAACAATACGATGATCACCAAGCTCTGAAAACAGTTTAAGACACAACATCACAACTCTTCTCCCTATCGACTGAAGATGAATGGGGCTGTTGAAGCAGATAATAAGAACATCAAGAAGATTGTGCAGAAGATGACGATGACATACAAAGACTAGCATGAGATGTTACCATTCGCTCTTCATGGGTACCGCACCTCAGAACAGACGTCAACGGGGGCAACACCCTACTCTTTGGTGTATGGCATGGAAGCGGTCTTACCCATTGAAGTCCAGATACCCTCTCTTCGGATTATGAAGGATGCAGGTTTGAGCGAAGACGACTGGATCCAGACCCGACTTGATCAACTGAACTTAATCGATGAAAAGAGGCTTACTGCTATTTGTCATGGTCAGACGTATCAAAAGAGGATGATCAAGGCATTTAACAAGAAAGTCAGACGACAAGAGTACCAAGTCGGGGATCTGGTGATCAAACGCATCATACTGCCACAAGGTGATCCCAGGGGAAAATGGACCCCTACTTATGAAGGGCCATTTGTGGTTAAGAACATTTTCTTAGGAGGAGCTATGATTCTAACCACCATGGATGGTGACGACCTTCCTCACCCTGTCAATGCAGACATAGTGAAAAAATACTATGCATAATCAAAGACCCGCTAGGTTGACTGGCCTAGGCAAAAATAAGGGCTTCCCGGCGAACCAAAAGGGTTCGGGCAAAAATAAGGGATGAAATGAAAAAAACTGTACACCCGACAAGTCGAAAACCTGAAAAGGAGGCTTGGGAAAAAAGGGTATCCTGTTGGACTGAAAACCCGAAAGGGCGGTCCATGCAAAAATTAGGGATCAAAGCGTAACACTATGTCTCTTTGGATCATCTTGCAACCAGACATCAGTATCGACTATCAAGCTCAGACGGCGCCAATCAATCTGATCTACCTTCAACCAAGTAGCAATGTGGTGAGACGCTCAAAGACATAAGGGAAATAGCAGAGTTGGAACCCAGTGGGATTGTTCACATAACTGTTTTTCTTTGTTTTTTTACAAATTGTATGATTCATCTTTCGGCGGCGTTCTCTTACTAGGACGTCAGCCTCTTGTACAAAAATGCCTATTTACAGGCCAAACTTCAAAATCAATACAATTCATTTTCACAAAGAAATTTTAAATTATTTTCCTTTTTTTGTTTTATTTTGCAAGAATGTCCAATGGCTCATTTTTGATATATGCATTTAACAATAATTGCTGCTCATAAATATTTACATGCAAAACAAAAGACGATTACTCGTAATTTTAGAAACAGAGGCAAACAAGAAATGTCTGAGCCCTTACAGTTGCTCTATTCACCAGGTACAAGGATAGACCTAGCTGGAGAATACGACTAAAAACGCATACACTCCCTGCAGAGTAGGAAGTACCAGAATACAGTATTATCAACTTTCCCCAACTGAGGTTCGCAATTGCGAGTGAGTCGGTAAGATTCTCCCCAATCAGAGTTCATCTTTCACCAACAATGGAAGACCATCCCCAGTGGAGTTTATTTCTTCCACAAACAGAAACTTTATCCCCGACAGGGTTCATCATCGCCAACAACGGTAATTCATCCACAACCGAGGGTATTTCTCCAAATCAGCATGACCTATCACCAAAGTATCTCTTCCCCACAGAGTCATTTCTCTCGCCAGTTTATTCTCCAGCAAGATTACTCTTCAAATCATCCTCGGTCGTTATCCCCAGTGAGTGAAACTCTTCATATTCTCCAGCAGCAATCCGGGATTTATTTTCCCCAGCTAAAGAACATCATAAAAACATTACACATCCATACATCATGACATGCATATACGCATCATACAACATAATCTCATTTATTTTGAGAACTTCATTTCTCAGTACATATCATGCATCACATACGACTAACTCTTTACTTTTCAGGAAAAGATACAATCAAATTCTCACAAAGTTCAAGCTATAAAGCCCTGGTACGACCAGATAATATCTTGATTCCTCCATCATATTGTGAAGCCAGGAGAACGATCGGATAACAGTATCAGAATACCACGAAGCCTGGACTCGACCAGATAGTGGTATCTCTTAAAAGCAAGATATGAAGCCCGGATTCGACCGGATAGTAGTTTATTCCCTAACAAGTTACTGTGAAGCCTGGATTACGACCAGATAGCAGTACGAGATGTCATGAAGCCTGGATTCGACCAGATAGTGGGATATCATAAACACAAGCCATGAAGCCCGAAGTCGATCGGATAGCAGCTTAACAAGTTATTGTGAAGCCTGGAATACGACCAAATAATGGTAAAAGACATTGTGAAGCCTGGATTACGACCAGATAGCAGCCAAGAATATTAAGAAGCCTGGATTACGACCAGATAGTGGTATATCTTTAATACAAGTTATGAAGCCCGGATTCTACCAGATAATATCTTGATTTCCCCGAATACCATGAAGCCTGGATTCGACCGGATAATGGTATAAGACATCGTGAAGCCTGGATTCTGACCAGATAGTGGTATGATACATCGTGAAGCCTGGGTTACGACCAGATAGCTGTAAAAAGAATAATAAAGCCTGGGATTACGACCAGATAACAGTAAGGGACATTGTGAAGCTTGGATTTCGATCAAATACCAGTTTACCCGGCCAATTACTATGAAGCTCGGAGTCGACCGGATATTAGTAGGCCTTAAAATCAAATGGAAGCCCGGATGCGACTGGATATCCACTTGATTTCTTCTGAAGCCTAGATTTCGACCAGATAAGAAGTGAGGTATTGTGAAGCCTGGATTCGACCAGATAGCAGTACAAGACACCATGAAGACTGGATTCAACCAGGAAATGGTATCAAACATCGTACAGCCTGGATTACGACCAGATAGCGGTACTAGACATTGCGAAGCTTGGATTTCGACCAAATAGCAATTTTACCTTAACAATTACTAAGAAGCCCGGAGTCGACCGGATATTAGTGTGCCCTAAATTCAAGTTAAAGCCCAGATGCAACCGGATAACAACTGAATTCCTTCTGAAGCCTGGATTATGACCGGATAAGAATTGAGAAATTGCGAAGCTTGGATCACGACCGGATAGCAAGATTGATCTCATCTCCCTAGTAAGCCACTGTGAAGCCTGGATTACGACCAGATAACAGCCGATCTTATCACTATGAAGCCTGGATCACGACCAGATAATAGTTCATTTTATCCTCTTCGACCAAGAGATGATTCCCCAGTAGAATAACGGACGACTAAAGCTCCTAAAGTTCAACTTTTCTCAAGACACAGAACAACATTCCCCAGCGGAATCCTCCTCAACAACAGGTATACAAGCTCTCGTTAAGGAATCTCTTATGCGATCGACACTTCTTCTGATGGCATATTTAAGCCCATCACCCATCATCAATCTCCAAATAGCATCTGTAAGTCCATTCCCGACATCACAAGACAAATACTACTTCATGCGAGTGCAAATTTATGGGCACTCTAGTGTTCAATCATCTTCCACCTTCAGATCACGAAAGGCAGGCAAGCCAATCTAGATCCTCAGGTTTAAGAAGATTGAACAGGGGCAGATGTTGTACCCCAAAATTTTCCATTTCAAATTTCTCAAATGAGATCCTCATATTGCTTAAGGAAGTCCAAGGGTTGACTAGACAAGCTCCCTCCTAAGGCAGTCTACCTCAAATTAGGGTTTCATGTTGCATCAAGATACTTGAGTCCAAGGGATCCCAAATGCTCACCATTGTCCTAATATGTTCTCAAGATCATCCATGTCAAGTTTCAAGCCTTGCAGAGAAAGTTTGCTCAGTCATTTGCTTAAAGGCAAATCGACTGTGCTAGGGCAAAAGTCAATTGTGGCCCACATACAGTCAAACTTCAAGATTTTTGGTCAACATCCTCATTTTGAATTATTATTCATAATTTGATCAAGGGTTGATCATTATTTATCAAGGATTGCTCACAATTCATCAAAACTCAAAAGTTGCTAAATTAGGGTTTTGTAGGAAAAGTCAACTCATCTTTGACCAAGCATAACATTCTCATACTTTATGAGAAGTGACCCATACAAAGCTCCTTTTGAAGAGGATGAAATTCCCTACAATCCATCTTCAACTCCCAAGTTCAAAATATGCACTCACAAGAAGTTATGAATTTTGACATTATAGGTCACTTTGAAAGGTCAGCAAAAACAGCTTTTTTGTCAAAGCTTCACACACGAAAATGAAATACCAAATTGAGATGAGACCAAAAGGGTTGCTTAGAGGAAATCTCAATCTTTCTAAAAAGTCCAAGAACACCTTCAAAGAGTCAAAATTGAGGAAGTTATGCATTGGTGAAGTTGACCCTTTTTGCAAAATTGTCAAAAGTCAACTATGCCTAAATCTGCAAATTTTGTTAAATGGGCCTAATCGTTTGCACTTGTTTTGAGTTGGTAGCATGGTCCAAGAGCCCCAGCTCTTTCCACTTTTCTTTATCTTATTTTTATTATTTATTTTGATTTTTATTGCAATTAAATCAATTTAAATCAAAACAAATCATGAAAAAATCCAAATCATTGATACCTCAAGATATTGTGCATATTTCAGGTCCTATATCCAGCTAGCAAGTGAACCAATTCGTGCAAGGCATATGTGGGCATAAAAAGATTGATTTTGGCCTATTTTGGAAAGATCTTCAATTGAATCAAATCAAGATCAAAAGCTATAATGGATAAAGATTGAGAGCATAATTTCAACCCTAATCCAATCCTTGGTATATAGTGAACATTTGCAGACCTAAAACACAAGGTTTTGGAGGCGCACAAGGTAGAACAAACTTGTAAAAAAAACAGAAAAAAGTCCTGAGTTTATTTCATAGTTCCAGGCGATTACAAGGCTCCTTGACCATCTCATTCACTTCCTGGGATCACAAGCAAGCTATACTAATCAAGAACAAGGAGTTTCCAGCGCCAGAACTCACTGTAAGTCAGCCACGACAATGGCTTCTTCTTGAAATCGAATTTCATGATTTTGGCATCTATAGCATGAAATAATTGTATATTATTGCTCCTTGAAACATTTACAAGCTATCTATAACATTAAATTGCATTTTTGTGGACTATATCAAGATTTGCCATTATTAGGGTTTTATGCTTCATTTTAGGATCTTTTGGTACAGGTAAAATTGGGTCACAAGAAGGGCACCATCGTGCTTAGCAGGCCAAGGTGACTTGATTCACAGTCTTAGATTCCATTGATCATGCTTGTGTGTTGATTTTGAAATATGAAGGGTTGTAGTGACGGGTGTTGTCCGTAAGTAAAAGTCTTTGACTTTTACCAACGGAGAGAGGACATGGATGACTTGCGTGACACCATTGGATTGGTTTATTTGAATTCTGGCGCAATTTTTTTATTTTTCCCCACTAATGCTCATTATTATATATTATCAATTGTTATCATTCTATATACAAGAAACGTGTCCAGCGCAGTTGGTAGCGAGGTGATTGGAAAAAGGCTTCAGGATTTGGGTTGGAATCCCAGGCCCCCCATGTATTTCACATTATTCTTCTGTAAATGTTCAGGCGCGCACACAAGGCCAAAGGATCACCATGCATCCTCAAGATTCAACCTTTGAATCTCCAGATGGCCAGATCTAAAGGCCATCAGATGAAGGAGCATCATAGGCCTTGGTCAACATGAAGCATGGGAACCTTGAAGGTCAACGTGGACCTTTGGTTTTGGGCCAGAATTTCTAGCAACACACCCCCCCAATTACTAATTTCAGGCCCAATTTCTTTTCTCTATTCTTTTATATTTCTTTTATTTAATTCATTTAGTTTTTTTTATTCACATAAAAAATTAATTCTTGTTTTAATAAAATCACAAAAATAACATTTTCATCCAATTAGATTTAGAATTTATTTTTTATACAAATATTAATTTAAGTAGTTTATTTAATCTTAGGGTAACTTTAATTCTTTTGTAAATAAATTAAAAACAATTAGAAAATTAGGGTTTTAGTTTAATTTAAATTCTATTTTCTTTCTCTTAAAAAATAACCAAAAATTTAAAAACCTTATTCTTTTTTTCTTAAATAATTTAAAAACAACAAAAATAATTGTTTCCTTCTCGATTCACTGCGTTTATTTATTTTTACCATATTGATGTAATTGCTCAAAAGTTGTAATAAATTAATTAGGATTTTTCTCCTTTTCATTTATCGTTTTGACAGGTTGTTTCTGGCTATGTAATTAATACCCGAAGCCTTGTAATAGCTTAGCTTTATTTTCCGCATTTTAATTCCTGCAAAATATTAATTGTTAGATGTATGATAATAGGGATGCATGACAAGAATGTATGTAAACTTTAAAAACGGCTAGCGAACCTTAAATGTGCAAATATAAATAACTTGAAATTGAATCACTCGCACATGCGCACTCCTAGGGTATACTCTCACTTCGGTTGCCTTCGGTAAACGATCATTAAGTGTAGGGTATTTTAGTGGTCGCTCTCTTGTCTCAAAGGTCAAAGTTACCCCGGACAGGTTGCCTCAGATATGTTATCTCGAATATTGATCTTAAGACATTAGAGTTATTACTAAGACGTCCTAACATTGCTTTAGTGATCGTACGTCCCTTTTGAATTGACCCTTAAAACTCCAACGACGATGCTATCTACTCACTAATAGTAGGATAGCTCTGTCTAAAGGAAAAGAATATAGAACAATTCTTTTTTCGAGTAGGTAGATGCTAGTAGGTACTTGCTCAACAACAAACTTTATCGCACTTACACTCCCTTTCAAACAAAGTTTCCAAAACACTTCATAACCCTCTTGAAGACATAAGCAAGGGTTAAATCGAAGTCAAACAAAAACTTTTTCAAATCAAACACACACAAACAATTTTGAAAATGATGAGAAAGTACCTAAGAGCCCGTGGAAAACCACGGATAGAAAGGGTGCTAATACCTTCCCTTTCTATAATCTACCCCCCGTACTCAAAATCTCTAAAAAGGAATTTTTCTATGCTTTTTTCCTTTCCAGTTGGATAAAATAAAAGTCGGTGGCGACTCTTGCTTACCGCGACATTTTGAGAACAAAAACGCAAAACGCAAACCAGCATCTCAAACAGTTCCGGTTCTTCCACCGTATCACACCCACATACCAAAGGGCCAAGGAGATGTCAAGACTTTAAAATGAAACAGAGGAACATACACCTTGTCAGCATAGATCTGAAACTTATCACAAGTTCGAGAGTGCTGATAGAAATCTACTTCCATGGTAGACCAGTAATACCCGACATGTAGGATCTTCTTTGCCATCGTATGTCCACTGGAATAGGTGCCAAAGGTTCCTTCATGTAGATCAGTCATGATCTTTTCTGCCTCAACCTTGTCTACCCAACGAAGCAAAACAAAGTCATGGTTGCGCTTGTAGAGAATGCCATTACTAAGGAAGAACTTAGCAGAGAATCTCCTTAGGAAATTCTTATCATTGACTGAAGCTTCTTCTGGATACTCTTGGGCCTCGAGATACCTCTTGACTTCGTGAAACCAAGGCTAGTCCACTACTTCTTCAGTATTGATCTCATGACAGTGAGCTGGTTCATCCATTCGTTCAATGGTGATCTGGGGAGCCTCGTTATCCCATTTAAGTTTAAACATGGATGACATTGTGGCTAGCGCGTATGCTAGATGATTTTCTTCTCGTGGGAAATGCTCGAACGTAATCTTCTCAAAGTGTGGGATTAATGTCAACACATATTCTTTGTAGGGGATTAGGTTTGGGTGCTTTGTGTCCCAAACTGAATCTCCTTTGATCTGGCTAATGACCAAAGCTGAATCTCCGAATACACTTAAGGACTTAATCCCCAAATCTATGGCAGCTTTGAGACCAAAAATGCATGCTTCATATTTTGCCATATTATTTGTATAGTTGAAGCAGAGTCTTGCAGTAAAGGGAATATGACATCCTTCCGGAGGTATGAGTACAACACTGATGTCATTTCCGAGTGCATTGGACGCCCCATCCAAAACCAAGGTCCATCGGGATCCTTGTTCAGGTCCGTCCTATGGTCTGAATTCTTCATAGTTGTTTACCATCATGATATCTTCATCTAGGAATTCGAACTTCATGGATTGGTAGTTATCCACAACTTGATGAGCAAGGTGATTGGCTAGTACACTTCCATTTATTGCTTTTTGGGTAGTATACTGAATGTCATATTCCGTCAAGATCATCTGCCATCTTGCTATTCTCCCAGAGAGGGCAGGCTTCTCGAATATGTATTTTATTGGATCCATTTTGGATATCAATAAGGTAGTATGGGTCAGCATATACTGTCTTAGTTGGAGAGCAGCCCATGCCAGAGCGCAGAAAATTTTCTCGAGCAGTGAATATCTTGTTTCACAGTCGGTAAACTTTTTGCCCAGGTAGTAAATAGCGTGCTCTTTTCGTCCAGACTCGTCATGCTTCCCCAACACACACCCCATTTAATTTCCAAAACATTTAGATACATAATCAAGGGTCTTCCCTCCACTGGAGGCATTAAAACAGGAGGCTCTTGCAGGTACTCTTTGATCTTGTCTAAGGAAGTTTTGCATTCATCATTCCATTTGACTACTTAATCTTTCTTCAGTAATTTGAAGATTGGTTCACAAGTAGCTGTTAAGTAAGAAATGAATCGGGCAATGTAGTTTATCCATCCCAAGAATCCTCCGACTTCCTTCTCAGTACGAGGAGCAAGCATTTCTTGTATAGCTTTTACTTTGGCAGGATCCACTTCGATACCTTTACCGCTGAAGATGAAGCCTAGGAGTTTACCAGACCTCGCCCCAAATGTGCATTTATTCGGGTTCAACCTCAGCTTGTATTTCTTTAGTCTCTCAAAGAGTTTCTGTAAATGGTCAAGATGTTCCTCTTCAGTTTGAGATCTGGCTATCATGTCGTCCACATAGACCTCTATTTCATGATGTATCATGTCGTGAAATAGAGCTACCATGGCACGCTGATAGGTTGCCTCAGCGTTCTTCAACCCAAATGTCATAACCTTGTAACAGAATGTGCCTCATTGTGTGACAAAGGTTGTTTTCTCCATGTCCTCAGGAGCCATCTTGATTTAATTGTAACCTGAGAAACCGTCCATGAAGGAAAACACCTTATGTTGTGCTGTATTGTCAACCAAAATATCGATGTGAGGAAGTGGAAAATCATCCTTAGGTCTTGCCCTATTCAAATATCTATATTCCACGCACATTCATACCTTGTCGTCCTTTTTAGGCATGAGAACAACATTGACGACCCATTGCGGATAAGAGGTGACAGCCAAGAATCCGGCGTTGAATTGTTTCATGACTTCCGCTTTGATCTTCTCTGACATGTCTGGTTGCATGCAACAAACCTTTTATTTTATCGGACGACCGTCTTCTTTTGTTGGTAGACGATGTACCACGATATCAGCATCCAGTCCTGGCATGTCTTCATACGACCAGGCAAAGACCTTGACATAATCATGTAGCAACTGAGTCAGACGCTTCTTGACACTGGGTTCCAGATTGGTACCCACCTTGACTTCTTTCTTGTCCTCTTAGGTACCTAGGTTAACTGTGTCCACTGGTTCTTCGTGGGGCTGAATGGTCCTCTCTTCTTGTTGTAGTAACCTGGCTAGTTCCCTTGGAACTTCGTAATCTTCCTCACCTTCGTATTCGGCTTGGTAGTTATATTTTCAGAGTCACAAAAGGTTATAGCAGAATCGTTACTCATGGGATCCCGAATGGATGTAGATCTGCATTTTGAATGTTAGTGTGTGTAAGAGTATATCTATCTTTGAAAGAAGATAAAAATGTAAAAAAGAAAGACAAAGAACACAAAGTTTGTATGCAAAATCGTCCATGATTCATTGATGACATATGGAAATGAGGTAACAACCCTTACAAATGGACTGTTATGCCTCGGGTAAAACACAAGGCTTTAAAAGTCTGAATTGTTTAATTATTACAGATCTGACAAAATTTAAAGACAATTACTGTTGGATAAAAGTAATTAGGACAAAATCTTTTTCTTCCCAGTTGCTGAGTCCTCTATTGATAGTTGGGAAAATCCATTCCTCCAGGTCGTTGCTGTCCTCATCCTCCTCCATTGTGTTGACTCCGTGGTTGCTGATCTTCAAAGGGGGTCCCCCGACGCGAGCACAACGTACAACTTTCTGGGCTCCTGAAATGAAACCCAAACCAAATTTGTCAGAATTGTATGGGATATCTAGGAGTTGGCCCCAAATAGTGGCCCCACCTTTTTCTATCACTTCCTTGGCATCTTTCAGAGAAGACATCTTTAACAGAGGTCTTGTAATCTTCAGGAATTGGGAAACAGCTTTGGTTACCGCCACGGTTGGTGGGACTTCCTCGAAATACTAAAACGGAGTTTAAATAAATTCACCATCTAAGTCCATGTATCTGAAGGTGTTTAAATGACTGACCATACATTCCTCTTCTCCATGGACAGTAATGATCTTCCCCTTGGTTGGGTATTTCAGCATTTGATGTAATGTAGAGGTGACAACACCAGCATTGTGAATCCATGGTCGGCCCAATAAGCAGGAGTAGGAAGGGAGAATGTCCATCACATAAAAAGTTGAATCAAAGGTTTGGGTTCCAACTTTTATGGGGATGTCCACCTCCCCATGCACCATTCTCTTTGAACTATCGAAGGCCCTTACCACTATATTGCTAGGTTTTAAGACGGACCGATATCCCCCAAGACATGGGGAAAAGTTTTGCCCCTGCATTCGACGGAGACATACAATGCCTCGTTGTGCTTTCTCCCCCTAGGTGTCAAGTCAGTATCAGAAAAGCCTAAAACATTAACTGCGGTCAAGCTGGCCACACAGTCTTAGAACTGATCAACAAAGGTTTCTTGTGGTACGTGGGCAATTTTAAGGAATTTCACCAAGGCCTTTGCATGGGCCTCGAAGCACAAAAATAAAGCCAGCATGGAAATCTTTGACGGAGTCTGCCCTAGCAGCTCGACTATGTTGTAGTCGCCTCTCTTTATAATTTTCAGAATTTCTTCCATCTCCTTTTTGGAGGCCTCAGGGATATATACTGTTTACGCCTTCATCCGGACAGGCTCAACCATAATGTCTTTGCCCCGAGTTTCGGTTGACTCGGTGGTAGGAGTATCAGCAGGTGTAACTATAGGAATTATAGTAGTAGTAGTAGTAGTGTCAGCAGGGGTAACGAATGGTATTGTAGTAGTAGTAGTAGTGTCAACAGGAACAGGAACAAGGATGATCACAGGACCGGTAACAGTCTTTGGAGGAGCAATATTTGTGGAAAATACTCTGCCACTTCGATTTATCTTGTTGGTTCCCACAATATTACTGATGTTGGGGTCAGCCTTCTCAAGAATTGAGTCTTCATCAGTCAACCAATCTTGCTTGATGCCGTGATAGTAGACGTCGCCCCCATAGTTCCATGGGACAGTTTTATCTGATGAGTACGGGATTGGACCTGGCATAGTAATTATCAGTGGAGCCACTTTAGGAACTGATGTAATCCTAACGGGTCTTTTGGTGGAGACCCTAGAAGGATTGGCAGAAATGGTTACTATTGAAACATCTTTGTAAGAAATGGTTGGAACGGGAGTCTTCTCAAACAAAATCTCTTTGTCATCCATTAGGCGTTGAACACCTGCTTTCAATAAATGATAACTAGTTGGCAGGGATAAATAGAAGTGGCAGCCTTCATCACAGCCCGGGAATAAACTGGCCTACGATAGGTTCTTATTGATGGTCAGGAGAGGAGTAACAAGTTCATCAACAGTAGAAACAAACTTATCATCTTGAACAACGTTAATACCGCGGCCATGCTTGGGCATAGGAGCGGTGATAACATTCTGGATTTCAGGAGCATCAAACTCAATTTCCTTTGCTTCAAGAAGGTCTTGCACCTTGTTTTTCAAAGCCCAAATGTTATTAGTATCATGGCCTGGACTTTCTGAATGGTATGCACAACGAGCATTAGGATGATAATGAGGAGAGGTTGTGTTAGGATTCTTTGGATCTTCTTTCAAAGTTACCAGATTGGATCTCAACAAATGTGGCGGTACTTAAGATAGTTTCATATTAATTCGAGTAAATTATCTTACTGGTCTTTCTGTTCTAGGCTAATCGTTCCTTTGTTGAGTAGGTGCAGGCTTAGGGATCATGACAGCCCCTACCATTAGACGACGTTCAGTTCTTTCTTGATTCCTTTGAGGATACACAACACCAACTTCTTTCTTCCCAATAAATGGTTTTTTACAGCATTAGAGGATGCGTCTTTTTGGATCTTCCCACTCTTAATCCCAGCTTTCACTCTTTCTCCGGTCAAGATTAGTTCAGTGAAGCATGCTGAGGAGCTTCCAATTAAATGATTAAAGAAAGGACCGGACAAGGTACCTAGAAACATGTCCACTAACTCTCTCTCGGACAGGGGAGGTTGGAGTCTTCCTGCTAAGTCCCTCAATTTCTGAGCGTAGACTTTGAAACCTTCATTTAAAACCCAAGCCATACTCTGGAGTTAAGTACGGGTAAGAGCAAGCTATGTGTTGTAATGATATTGTTTATAGAAAGAAGCGGCAAGGTCTTCCCAATTGTGGATGTTTGACCTTTCCAGTTGATAGAACCAATCAAGTTGAGTTCCAGATAGACTGTCTTGGAAGCAGTGGACCCATAAATCTTTGTCAGCAGTGTGAGGCTGTATCTTCCTCACATAGGATCGAAGATGCATTTTGGGACACGAAACTCCATCGTATTTAGAAAATATTGGTGCCTTGAATTTTGGTGGAATGACAATCCCAGACACCAGACCTAGCTCCTCAAAGTCTAGCCCAGACACTTTCTGGATTTTCATTGCGCTTAGTCATTCTTCCAAATGTTTGTATTTGTTGTCGGACGTGGGATACCACTCTTCAGAGTAATCCTCTTCTTCTTCCTCTTTAGATTCTTGCTGGATAACCGCTTCCTTGCCTTTCCCATCTTGATTATCTTTTTCACCAGATGATGTTGCAAAGTCTAGGGTTCGTCTTGCTTGTCCTTGGAACCTCCTTCCCATATTCAGAACTCCGGTTACTTTCTTTTTATTCTTCTTTTATTCAATCAGCAAGGTTTTTAGATCTTCTTGTCCTTTGGCTAGAGTCAAGAACATATGTTGAAACTAAGCATTCCGCGCCTGGAGGTCTTTTACTGTTTGCTCGAGATCCATCTTACTGAAATAAATAGTAGAATATAAGGAGACTTGTTGTAAGAAACCTACTTATATTATGTTGAATGGCAAATGCATATACAATGATTTCAAGGAAATTAGAGATTTAAATTTGCTTTATACCAAAAAAAGGAACACACGTTATACTAATAAATCAAAGCTTGAGTACATCATGCCTCTTTTGGGATTACAAAGAAATACAAAAAACTCTAAGATAAAAAGGTTGTGCGCATCCTCTTTGGTGCGATGTAGGTATTCAGGCTCTGCTCCTCATGAAGTTGCCTAGTGAGTTCAAAAACCTTCTTCTCATTGGCGTAGAATTGTGATTCGAAAGTGTCTCGCCCATCCTTAAGTTGTATCCAATCTCTTTGTAAGTCTTCAAGAGAGGTGGGCATGTCAGGATGCAGGACAGTGTATGGAACATCTCCTTCCACAACATGCTCTATGGTTACCGGGAGAATGGAGGGGTAAGGCATCACAATACTTTGAGCACGAGCTGGTACCCATTTGAGGTAAGGCTCAAGAGGGATGGAATTCTTATATCCTAATGTCTTGCTATCTACCTTGTTCAACATCCTCCAAGCTCGGATAAATCTTTGGAGATAACCTTGATCGTCGTTCTCGTAGTCAAATACCAAACCTTGAATAAGCATCTCATGTGGACCATCCCTTCAGGTGTAACCAAATTGTCTTAATGCTAAGCAGAGGTTGTAGGTGATACCTCCTCTAATGCCAATAAAAGGGACATTAGATAATTCTCCATAACGGTCGACAATAGTAACATTCCCTATGGATCAGGAACACCAATGAATGTCTGAATGTTTGAGCGTCATCAATCTATGTGACCACCTCGAACCTTGCTCGTTCTTCAATACATATTGGGGAAGATTCGAAATAAACCATATTCCCAAAAGAGGAGTACAATACATAAGGATACCTCTTTTCCTCATAGTGCGAGTGTGAAAAGAATGTAGGATGTCCCCTAGCAAAGTAGGCACCGGGTTACGAGACATGAAGATTTTGACGACGTTCACATCTATGAGTTGGTCAGGATTTGGAAACAAAACCATCCCATAGATGAGGAGAGCCATAATTTCCTCAAAAGTTTTCAAATCCAAAGAGTTCCAATAGTTTTGGGCTTTCTTAAACAAGAACTTTGATAGGAAACCTTTGACACCACTCCTTGTTTCCCAATTAGTTGTGACATCAGATGGTTGCAAGTGTAGAGCTTGAGCAATCTCTTCTGGATTTGGATCTCTTTTCGTACCGTTGAAAGGTAGTTGATTGAGAATGGGAATCCTCAAGAGTCGGGAGAATTCTTCCAAAGTTGGCACAAGTTGATAATTGGGAAATATGAAGCAATGGTGTAAAGGATCAAAGAACTGAAAGAGTACCTTCATCATGTCCTCATCAGTCTTGGAGGTGACCAAGTTTAGTAGGTGACCATGTCTTTCGGTGAACGGAGAATTTTAAAGAATCCTAGATGCTAGCTCTTTAAGTTGAGGAGGGATCCTTAAAAGATTGACTTGAATGGTTTTCCTGCAAATAGAATCCAAGTCCTATAAAACAGAACAAAGATAAATTCCAAGATCCTTGAAATGGTTAGTGAATATGAGTATGATGTTATGATGTTTATGATGTTATGTACGAGTATATATATACAAACAAAGCAAACAAGTCCTTAGGTTTAGGCTTGCATGGAGTCTCATAGGTAAGTACCCTCTTGAAGTTTAGTTGGCTCAAACCTGTCCTAGTAATAGTAATTGGGTTCTAAGGAGCTCAATATCACTGATTTGTTTCCTTGGGCATTGTTTCAGCGCAAGCCTCTTTAATGGCGACCTAAATATCCCAAAAAACCAAACCTCAATGAGTGTAGTATCGAGTATCTACCAACTTCGTACTGCACCAAAGCCGGTTATCTCACTACGTCCTAATGGCCAAGTTGGTCAAGTAAAGGTTCTAAAAGTTCATTAGTGCTTCATGACATTACTCAGCGGCCCCATATTCTCCTTCACTACTCAACGGCTACCGGTACCCACAAATATGTCGCACTAACATAGCTATTGCTTAGACCATGTCGGTATACCCCGCACAGTTTCCACAATGTATTGCTACTTGCCCTTAAGGTATCCCAAATCCGGGTAGAGGATTCAAACCCATACAAAGAACCATAATGTAAAGCATACAAGTCAAACAATGAAAGCAAGTAAATGTGATCTAACCCTAAGGTAACCCCACTTTTAAAATCTCCCTAGTAGAGTCTCCAATTCTGTGATACGGTGGGAGAACTGACTTTGGTGTTTTGCGTCTGATCGCAAATGTTACGGTTAGCAAGAGTCACCATCGACTTTTCTTGCATTCAAAAGGAAAGGTGAAAAAGCACATGAAATACCTTTGAGATTGTTTCTTGAGTTCGGGGGGTAGATTATGAAAAGGGGAGGTATTAGAACCCTTTTCATCCATGGTTTTCCATGGGCTCTTAGTTACTTGCTAGATCACTTACTTTTGTTTGAAATTGTGCTTTGTGTGGTTTTGAATGTATTTTTGAAAAGAGGCCATTGTTTAGGCAAACTTTGTAATGATTCTCGTTCGTAAGAATGTATACAAAGTGTTTGATCTTTTGAAAATGTTTTCAAGTTTTGAAAGATGTTTTGAGAGTGTTGGTGTTTGTTTTTGAAAATATCAAGGATGTTTTTGTTTTGAAATGGAGCAAGTAACTAGAAACATTCTACCTACTCAAAAGTCATTCATGTTCATTTCCTTTTTCCTTTGACATTGTTACCTTACCATTGATTTGGTAAGTAACCCTATCTTTGGATGTAAAAGGGACGGGCGTGGGTCACCATCCATGATTAGCAATGTTGCAAGGTATCTTAGCACTTTTCTTTAGGGACTAAGATCATTTTGAAAGGCAACTTTTGATAGCGTCATCGAGGGACTATGATCTTGTATTTTGCTTATCTTTGCTGAGATACCTCACATGCGTAATATGGTCATTTTTGTAAGGCAACCAAGTGGATTTACCCTAGGGGTGCTTGTGTGCAAGTGTATTGATTTTCATGTTTGGTTTTTGTCTTGAATTAGGGTTTGCTACTTGTTGATTTTATATTTCCATACAAACCCTAATTACTAACATTTGTATATAAAGCGATAAATTGCGGAATTTAAAAATACTACGCTATTACTATACTTAGGGGAGGGGGTATACAAATTAAAAATGGGGACTTTTGCAAGAAAGTTAAAGTTAGTTATCTATTACAACCATATTGAACATTGTACAACACTGAAAATAAAATGCAAGAATATAAATGGAAAAAAAAATGATTTTTGTTGTTTTTATGAAAAGGGTTTTAACCTAATTAAGAGAGATGATTAATGAAAAATAAACAAAATTTAAACCTAAATTAATTAAGAAGGAAATTAAGTTGAAAAATGTGTTTTAGGGTTTTTTGTGAAAAGGTTTTAACTTAATAAAAATAATATGAAAATTAATTAATTAAAATAAACCTAATTTCTTAATTAATTTTAATTAAGAAAATAAATAATTAAACCTATGTCTAGATGTTAATTATTAAAAATAAATTAATTATAGAAAAATAAAATATATAAGTGTAAATAATAAATAAATTTATTTTTTGGATTTTTAATTAATAAAATAATAATAATAATAATAATAAAGATATTAAAGAAGAAAAGAAATAAAAAAACAAAAATAAAAAAAAAATAAAAAATTGGGCCAGGTGGTGTCTTAGTAAAAAAAGGGTGTATGAGGATAGCAAAAATATAAAAAAGAGGCCCTAGACTGAAGGGCCCAGCGCCTGTTTTGATCTCATGTTGCTGGCTTATTGTGATGTACCATGGACCTACTCATGTGGTGCATTGGTTCCAGTCATGCAATGATCAGATGGTGATGAGATGCAGACACTTGATGCACGCGCTGGCTTGGTTTGCATTGGATCTGGGAAAATAAAACAAGAAAAAATAAAAGGGTACCACTAAGGCTCAATCCCAGGTCCCTATAGTCACAGGCGCGCGCTTCTACCATTGTGGTGGCTATACATCCGCTTATTAATACAAAACCATAAATATATATTTGAAACACATTCCTAGGCATGTATCTTCTTCAACCTTGCGCCAGACCATTCAACACAATTTTTGAAATTGTTATCTCTCTCATTTCTCAACCATTTTCAAAAGTACAAACATGCAAGTTGTTGGAGATTTCATCACGAATCCGACCATGTAAATAACTTAAGCTAATAGTCAAAGATGAATGAGAATTTTTTGGCCCTAATTTAAAACTTAAAAATTTCAGAAACTTCAACTCTAAAATTCTCTAAACTCAGGCCATATAAATGCAAACTATGGATATGTACAGCTTCGTGGCAATGGTATCTACATTTTATCTTCACAAATCAGAATCAAATGATGCTTGTATGAAGAGATAGAAGTTTGAAAACTTACCTCTTACAGCTGGAGTCGTGTATGGAGTTTGAGCAACCTTTGTGATGGCCTGATAATTTCTGTAGCTTGCTTGGACCTCCTTGAATGTGTTCCAACTCCTACTTTGCTTTGAGCATGGCTGAAACACCCAACTCAAGTTAAGTTGCAAGCTAAAAATTTGGAAATGATGGATAGTGATGGCGGAGTTACAGTCAGGAAACGGGGGTCTGGATCACTTTGATATGATGTATATTAAGTGTTTGGATGGTTAAAACTCAATACGCATGAGTGGATTTGGAGATGGCTATGTGAGGTTCAAAATTGTCAAGTTATGGCAGATTCCGAGTTGTATAGTTCTTGGGAGTGTTTTGGGGTCTTAACATTCGTGTCTTATGTTGCAATAGACTTGTGTATATGTATGGAAAAGGTTATAGATCAAATGCACTCAAGGCTTCAGAGTTCTAGCCTTTTGGCTTTATGACTTACTTTTGAAGAAACGTGAGAAGACAAATCTCAAAGTGTTGTACAAGCATGTTCTGAGTTCAAAGAGGCTTTAGACACATTGATTTTGGTTTATAGGGGTTGTGTGTGTAGAAAGAACAAGCGCAAAGCATAAGAAGTTGAGAATTGCAAAAGTGATGCTTTATCAAAATGGAAATGGCAACTTTGTGCCATAAATGGAAATGTAACTTGGATAAAGGCTCAAGTGCTTAGATTAAAGATCTAACAGCTGTGCAAACATTTAATTATGGAGTGACAAACAAGTTTGAGGCATGAAAAGCAAAGATTATGCAGCCTAGGCTTGGATTTGATTTTTGTTCATCATGAAATGGCTTGTAATTTAAGTTTGAAAACCCTAACTTCATCTCTTCGATTCTCCTTGCTCAAAAATGATCTCAAGGAGTTCTTATATATTTTGGAAATCTTGTAATGTTATCTACAAACCCTCCTTTAATCACTTTTGAAAATTCCCCTTGGAATTATATGAAAAAGTGCCATGAAGTTAGGTCAAAATCCTGCCTAAACTAGGGCAAAATTAGACTAAGTGTTTAATTTCAAGACTATGACTTTGTGAATTAATAATTTTAGATCCAAGCATTTTTATAAGAAGTTGTGTAAAGCAATTTTGTATATATCATGGATATCTACAATTTTCATGTTGAAAGTTTCTTTTGAATCATCTTGCATCATGGTGAAAAATTGGCTCAAAGTTGTGAAAAACATGAAGTTTTAAACACTTAGAAAAATTTCTAAGTTAGAAAACTTTGAATTTTCAAAATGGAATCTTGAATTTTTGATTTATTGATGAATAAGTTTCATATTTTGACATGTTTTGATTAATTGTGATCTTTGACATTGGATTTTGACCAAAAAGTCAAAGTTTGACTTTTTAGTGTACATTTGACTTTTGATCAGTTGACTGAAAATTCACTATCAATCCAATTCATCTTGAACAATTTTTTGGGTCAATACATTAGGTCAAAATGATGCAATCGGACTCTTGAGATCATGCTTCAAACCAATTGACCATTTGCTAGTACAAATATCAGAAATTGCCCCTTCTAAGTCAAAACCCTAATTTTGACCATTTTGCCCTTTTGATGATTTGATCAAATTTCTTGAGGAATTATGGTCCAAACTTGATAAAATGATACATATGAGTTTATAATGTTTATGTGGATAAAAAATTATGAAGTTTGACTGTAAATTGGCCAAAGTTAACTTTTTCTCCAATACAACTGATTTTTAGGTCAATTGCTCAATTGACTGAGCAAAAGTGTGATCCAAGGCTTGAAACTTGACATGAGTAATCTTGGGGGTCCATAATGATCCATGAAAGTCATATGAAGCGTTGAAAGTTCAATTATCCTGGTGCAATCTCAAACCCTAATTTTGGTTATCAGTGCTTAAGGAGGTATCTTGAGTTGATCAACCCTAGTGTAGTCTTGAACCAAGAGAGATCTTTGTGAGAAAATATTTGATAAATGAGAGGGAAAATTTTGGGGTACAACAATGTGAATTTTATATCATGCATCATATTGCACATATTTCTTGCATTTTTTATGCATATCCAAGTGTCTTACTAAGCTTCTTTACTTCATCCAGCAAGCCGACTCACCACTACAACACTCGGGCTAATTTCATAAAGAAGTTGGACAACATAGAACAAGAGAATCGCGAGCTGAGTGAAGAGGTTTATGCTTTGAAGTCCGGCATGTCCAATCTGACTACTCTGATGGAAGCTCTGGTGGCTGCTCAGAATCAGCCACCGAGTGTCCAACCTCAACCAACAAGGGTAACTACTGAAGCTCCGATTGTTCCCGTATCTACTACTCCAACTGTTGTTCAAAACCGCATGCCTCAAGTTTATCCATGGGGAATGCCAGAGAATTTGGCACCTGAAGGTTTCAATCTTGGTCGTCAAGATGCCCCAATTGTTCAGACTATTGTTACACCGGCACCTCCTGTGGTGCATGCTGCTCCTGCTGCACCTCCTTTGGTGAATATGGTTTCGTTTGTTAACGATATGTGTCGTCCTTTCCCTCCACCGAGTGAAGACTTGGGTCTTTATGACAGAATGGATGATTTTCAAGAGCAGTTTGACAAGATGCAAAGAGAGATGAAGGCCCTTAGGGGAAAAAAGCTATTTGGGCATAATGTGAATGAGTTATGCTTGGTCCCGAATGTTAAGATACCTGCTAAGTTTAAGGTCCTGGAGTTTGAGAAGTACAAGGTGAACACTGGCCCTTGTGCTCATATGGTGATATATGTAAGGAGAATGTCTACCCATACTGATGATCAACTTCTGCTGATTCACGTTTTTCAGGATAGTTGACCGGTGTTGTGCTGAAGTGGTATATGATTTTGGATAGTTTTAACATATATACTTTCAATGATTTGGGAGAAGCATTAATCAAACAATACAAGTACAACGTAGACATGGTGCCTGACTGTGATCAACTCAGGGCCATGGTTCAGAAAGATATGGATTCGTTCAAAGAATATGCACAGAGATGGCGTGAGGTAGCCGCCCAAGTGATTCCTCCCATGGAAGAGAAGGAGATGGCCAAGATTTTCTTGAAAACACTGGGTGCTTTCTACTACGATAGGATGGTAGCCAATGCGTGATGTGACTTTACTGAAATGGTAGAAATGGGTATCCGCTTAGAAGAGGCTGTAAGAGAGGGTCGTTTAACAAAGAGTGAAAGTTATGGAGGTGTGAAGAAACCATCTTATGGGTTTACCAAGAAGAAGGAAGGGGATGCAAATGTTGTTATGCAAGAGAGGAGGGTTAATACTCCTAGAAGGAATTATCAGCGTCATCAGCAAGTCGCCTCAGTTACTCCAGTTGTGGGTGCAGCTCCAACTACCGTTGCTTATCATAGATCATCCCAGCAGGGGAATTAAGGGTATAATCAGAGAAGGGAGAGTTATGTCCCTATTCCTATGAGCTATACAGAGTTACTATCGGCATTGATTCAGAAGAAGCTGGTTTAGACCCGACCACCTCCCGTTGTACCATCACCATGGTCGTGGTATTACAAGGCAGACCAAACATGTGCTTTTCATCAGGGAGCACTAGGGAATAATGTTGAGAATTATTATCCTTTGAAGACTGAGGTGCAGAAATTAGTGAAGTATGATATTCTATCTTTCAAGGATGTGCGCCCTAATGTGAAAGACAATCCTCTACCCAAGCATGGAGGAGTAAATGTTGTGAATATGGTGGCCGGTTGTCTAGGCGACTTCCTGATTTTTGATATTAATCTGGTTAGAGGAGATTTGGTGAAAATGCACGCAGACCTTTGTGAATTTAGCTACTATACACATGACCATTCCCATTGTGCTATTTTCAGTACAGACATACATAGTTGCGATAAGATAAAGGCTGATTTACAAGAGATGATGGATGAGGGCCTCATCCATATAATCAGGCCTAGGGTAGAGTATCAAGAGGAGGTGAATATGGTTTCTGGATGTCCTGGAGAATTTAAAATTTTCGATGTAGAATATATGAATGAGGACCTTGTGCAATTGCATGCTACTTTATGCCATATGGCTGGTCAGGTAGAACAACAGTATAGATCTTGCTGAATTTGCTGTCGGGACTCCCGATGATGTTCAATTGTGAAGAAGGGTGTTCAGTTGTTGTTGGACAATGGAACTATCAAGGTTACAGGTCAAAGGAATGATTACCATGAAGTTGATTCGATTGAGGTTTGCTTGACTGAAGAAGAGTCGGATGAAGAGTATGCCTCTGCTGATGAGTATTTCTCCTCAGATGAGGATTTGTTTTCTAAAAATGACTCAATAATGACTGATTGTGTTAAAGAAGGGGTAAACGTCATTGTACCTTGTTTTGGGGCACCCTCCCATCTTGAAGTTGAATACTATAGCAAGAAAGATGTTACCCCATTGGTGATTAGTTTGTCGGGTCCTATCCCCTAGAAGTCAGATAAGGTTGTGCCTTACAAATACAATGCTACAATCTTAGAGGATGGAGTGGAAGTTCCCATCCATCCAATGCCTGATGTTTGAAATATTGTTAAAAATAGCAGGGTGACCCGCACATCGGTCGTGTGTTTGCACCAGTTGTTTGAGGAGATGTTAGTGCTAGAAAGAAAATTGTTGAGAACGTTGAACCCAAGAAGGATTCATGTGAGACTAGTGGGGATATGTTATAGAAAGAAGTGGATGATATTTTGAAGATATTCAAGATGAGCGACTACAAAATCGTAGATCATCTACTGCAGACTCCTTCAAAAATATCTATCTTGGGGTTATTGATGAACTCCTCTACTCACAGAGAATCCTTGATGAGGATATTGGACCAAGATTTTGTGGAGAGTGATATGCCAATAGACCAATTCAGCAGCGTAATAAGGAACAATACGTCATGTAATAATTTCTGTTTCTGCGATGATGAATTACCAGAGGAAGGAAGGAATCACAACCTGGCCCTCCACATCTCTATGAATTGTAAGAATGATTCACTATCCAATGTGTTGATTGATAATGGATCCGCTTTGAACGTTATACCGAGGAGAACTCTTATGAATTTGAAATATCAAGGAACGCCTATACGCCCGAGTGGCATCATTGTGAAAGCGTTTGATGGATCAAGGAAATCTGTTATTGGTGAAATGGACTAGCCTATTCATATAGGACCACATTTGTTCCAGATAACTTTCCAGGTCATGGATATTGTACCCGCTTATTGTTGTTTGCTAGGAAGACTGTGGATTCACGAGGCGGGGGATGTCACTTCAACCTTACACCAGAAACTGAAGTTTGTACGTGAAGGGAAAGTAGTGATCATAAATGGGGAACAAGCATTATTAATAGCTCATTTGTCCTCTTTCAGCATCGTGGAGGCAGATGAAGCATCTGTCGGAACTCAGTTCCAAGCCTTATCCATTGACAACATAAGATGAAATGAGAATTCCATGGTTTCGCTTAAGGATGCGTAACAAGTTGTGCAAAAGGATCATAGCGAGGTATGGGGACAGATTATGGATCCACCTGTGAACAAGAACAGGGCCGGCTTGGGGTTCTCTTTGAAAAATGACAAAGGTAAGAGCATGAAGCCGAATTCTGCTACGAGCAAGTATCAAGACATCTTCCATAGCGGGGGTTGTCTTCATCCAACTATTTCCGGGATTAACGCCATTGTGGAAGATGAAGCAGAGCCAGAAATGTTGAATTATGTGACAAACAAAGTTAGGGTTCAGAATTGGATCACCATTGATGTTCCCTCTTGCATACATATTTCAAAGTAATTTGTTTTGTTAATCTTTTTGAAAATCTTTCACTCTGCCCAAGGTCGAAGTATTAATGTTGTAGGGCTTATCTGTTTGCTATGACTTTTAAAATCAATAATAAAGGTTGTCTTTGTTTCCCAAATTGTGTCTTTATTTTCGACTTTTTTTCTTGGAAAATGGTAATAAGAAAAAACCCTTCAAAATAAATAAATAACTTAAATTCAATCTGCATGATCACTTGTTATACATGTCAGTTTCTAAAAGCAATCATAAATCATATGTGCAGATTAATTAAAAACCCCGTTGAATACAATGACCCTGCACCCTCTCCCAGCTTTGAAACTCCTGTAAATGGGGCCGAAGAAGAAGATTATGACGATATTCCAAAAGAGGTCTCACGGTTTCTTGAGCACGAGGAAAATATCATTCAACCATATAAAGAGCCATTGGAAGTGATCAATTTGGGTTCAGAAGAAGATCCGAAGGAAGTCAATATTGGAGCATTGCTGCATCCTGATGTGAAGAGCAGGTTGATTGAGCTGTTGAAAGAGTATGTGGATATTTTTGCTTGGTCTTATCAAGATATGCCTGGTCTAGATACAGATATTGTAGAGCACCGTTTTCCGTTGAAGCCAAAGTGTCCGCCAATCAAACAGAAGTTGAGAAGAACTCACCCAGATATGGCAGTGAAGATCAAAGAGGAGGTTCTAAAGTAGATTAATGTTGTTTTTCTTGTAACGTCAGTGTATCCTCAATGGATTGCCAATATTGTCCCAGTACCGAAAAAGACGGAATAGTTCACATGTGCGTAGATTACAGAGATCTAAATAAAGCTAGTCCAAAAGATGATTTTCCATTGCCACACATTGATATGTTAGAGGATAGCACATCAAAATTCAAAGTATTCTCATTCATGGACGGATTTTACGGGTATAATAAAATAAGAATGGCTCTGGAGGACAAGGAAAAAATAACGTCTATCACACCCAGGGGAACATTCTGTTACAGAGTGATGCCCTTCGGGTTGAAGAATGTTGGTGCAATGTACCAGAGGGCTATGACAACCGTATTCCATGATCTGATGCACAAAGAAATCGAAGTATATGTTAATGATATGAATTCCAAATCCCAGACTGAAGAAGGGCATGTAGATGATTTGTTGAAGTTGTTTCAGCGTTTGAGGAAGTATCATCTCCGCTTGAATCCAAATAAATGCACCTTCAGTGTTTGATCAAGGAAATTGTTGGTTTTCATTATTATCCAGAAAGGATTTAAAGTTGACCCTGATAAAGTCAAATAAATTCAAGAGATTACAGCGCCAAGAACTGAAAAGAAAGTCAGAGGGTTCCTCGGGCGTTTGAATTATATTTCCAGATTCATCTCCCACATGACTGCAACATGTGAACCGATATTTAAGTTATTAAAGAAAGATCAAGGTTGTGTATGGACGGATAACTGCCAAAGGGAATTTGAAAGTATTAAAGAATATCTGCTTGAACCTCCTATCTTGCTCCCTCCTGTCGAAGGAATACTGTTGGTTATGTATCTGACGGTGTTAGATAAATCCATGGGTTATATTCTGGGACAACAAGATGAAACAGGGGAGAAAGAGTTCTCCATTTATTATCTCAGTAAAAAGTTCACTCATTGTGAGTCGTGGTATTCCATGTTGGAAAAGACATGTTGTGCTTTGGCCTCGGCGGCAAAGCGTTTGCGGAAGTATATGTTGAATCACACTACTTGGTTGATCTCCAAAATGGATCCAATCAAGGAAATTTTTGAAAATCCCGCTCTTACTGGGAGAATTGCCCGCTGGAAGATGTTGTTATCTGAATATGATATTGAATACCATACTCAAAAAGCTATTAAAAGCAGTGTGTTGGAAGATTATCTTTCTCACCAACCAGTAGAGGACCATCAGTCTGTAGAATATGAATTTCCCGATGAGGATGTGATGTTCCTGAAAGTGAAATATTATGATGAACCATTGACTGAGGAAGGTCCTGATCTTGAATCTCGTTGAAGTTTGATATTTGATGGAGCTGTGAATTCTTATGGAAAAGGAATTGGTGTCGTGATTGTCACTCCACATGGATCGCACATTCCTTTTACCGCAAGGTTAACATTTGATTGTACTAACAATATGGCAGAATATGAGGCTTGCATCATGGGTCTCGAAGAAGCTATTGATCTTAGAATTAAAAATCTACATGTGTATCGTGATTCAGCTTTGGTAATATACCAGATTAAAGGATAATGGGATACTCATCACCCCATTTTGATCCCTTACAAAGATTATTCTAGAAGGTTATTACGCTTCTTTAATAAAGTTGAATTCCATCATATTCCAAGAGATGAAAATCAGATGGCGGATGCTCTGGAAACTATGGCTTATATGTATCAAGTAAATACTTGGAATGATATACCTTGAATTATGGTTCGGAGACTGGATAGGCCCACTCATGTGTTTACAACAGAAGAGGTAGCAGATGAAAAACCTTGGTATTATGACATCAAGCATTTTCTTCAGACTCAGGAATACCCGATTGGTGCATCGAAGAAATATAGAAAGACATTGAGAAAATTAGCTGGAAGCTTATTCCTCAGTGAAAACGTGTTGTACAAGAGAAATGATGACATGGTCTTGCTCAGATGCGTGGACAGACACGAAGCAGGCGTGTTAATGAATGAGGTTCATGAAGGTTCATTTGGCACTCATGCCAATGGACATTCAATGGCTAAAAAGATGCTAAGGGCAGGTTACTATTGGCTGACAATGGAATCTGACTGTTATTAATTTGCAAAGAAGTGCCATAAATTTTAGATTTATATGGATTAGGTCCATGTGCCTCCGACACTTCTCAATGTGATTTCCTCCCCGTGGCCTTTCTCCACATGGGGTATTGACATGATTGGATGATAGAACCTAAAGCTTCGAATGGACACCATTTCATCTTCGTAGAAATTGATTACTTCACCAAGTGGGTGGAGGCTGCTTCATATGCCAATGTTACTAAGCAGGTGGTTGTGCGCTTCATCAAGAATAATCTTATATGTCGGTATGGTATGTCGAGTAGAATTATCACCAACAATGGATCGAATTTGAAAAATAAAATGATGACAGAGTTGTGTGAAGGGTTCAAGATTGTCCATTATAATTCCTCTCCGTATAGGCCAAAGATGAATGGGGTTGTTGAAGCTGCTAATAAGAATCTCAAGAAAATTATCCAGAAAATGGTCGTTACTTATAAGGATTGGCATGAAATGCTCCCTTTTGCTTTCCATGGATATCGAACGTCTATCCGCACTTCAACAGGAGCAAACCCTTTCTCCCTGGTGTATGGAATGGAAGTTGTACTCCCAGTCGAGGTTGAGATTCCCAGTCGAGGTTGACCAATTGAATCTGATCGAAGAGAAGAGGATGACAGCTTTGTGTCATGGACAGGTATATCAGAAAAGAATGAAGAAAGCTTTTGATAAAAAGGTTAAACCTCGTGAATTCAGATAAGGCGACCTCTTGCTCAGGAAGATCATGTCTTTCAACACTGATTCTAGGGGCAATTGGACTCCCAATTTTGAAGGCCCATATGTTGTCAAGAAAGCCTTCTCCGGCAGTGCATTAATTCTTGAAACTATGGATGGCGAGGAGTTCCCACGTCCCATGAATGCTGATGCAGTCAAGAAATACTTCGCCTAAAGAAATAAAAGAACAACTCGCTAAGTTAAAAACCTGAAAGGGAGTCTTAGGCAAAAAAGAGCATCTCTGTAGGCCGAAAACCTGAAAGGGTGGTCTAGGAAAAAGTTAGAGACATAAACAGAATAAATTTCCCGCTAAGTTGAAAACTTGCAAGGGAAGATTAGACAAAAGTTAGGGACTTTCATGGCAAGTAACTGCATCATGCAAGATCTGATCAATGAAGCAACAAACTTCTTGAATTCTCATCATACTTCAACAGAAGCTGCTGCTTAGGATTTCAAAAATATTTTAGAGGGGATAGTGGTCATTGTATCTCAATGTATCTTTTCCATTATACATTACCATTTTCCGAACTTTGTAATCATCTACGGAGTCTCGCCATTCGCAGACTACCATTCTATTAATAAAGTTTGAGTTGTTACCCAATTCTTTGTGTTTCTTATTTTGTTTAGCTTGCAAAGACTCCATTTATTATTGATAATAACTTTCAAAGCAAAAAGATTAAATAACAAAATCGACTTTTCAAAAAGAATTTACAATTTGCTTTTACTTTAGAATTTGTGATGCAAAAAAAAAACAATAACAACAAAAATGGTGATCCCAGGAATGGACAAACTCCAGTTGTTTTAAGAAGTTTTTGTTCCCCTCAAGAAAGTTTACTCAGGATGATTCACCGTATTGGGTTCGAGACTCCAGTATCCTTGGTCAAGTTTGGATTCATTTCTCCTCCTTGTCTGAGTTTTCATGATGTAAGGTTTTAATCCGAGATTCCTCCATTGAAGTTTTCATTGGGTCTAATGGAAATTCTTTTTCCAGAGAAGTCGGTACCGTAATCACTCTTGAAAAGTCCAGGTCCCCAGTTTCTCTAGTGAATAGCGTATTGTGGTTTTCCCTTTAAGGATGTGGTGATTAAACTCTCCAATAATGTGGGCCTGAATTCCCCAGTGAATGTTTTAAAATATTTGGTGTCCATCTACTTTACTTGAGATTGGTTTTGAAATCCCCAGTAGAAGTGTTACTCTTGAAAACATTTGTTTCCCCGGTGAAGCCTGGAAAATGATTTCCTATTTGTGTATCTATACTATTCTGTCACTTTGTTTTGTTTACTTCCGGATTGTGTTTCTCCCCAGTAAAGCTGAAGCGGGCAGTAGGTTATGTTTCCTCAGTTGGCGCTTACTTTTTCTTGGAGTGATCATCTTGGATGTGATTTAGCCGAGTGTTGTTAAGGCCTGGGATGGTTTTGACTAGTTACTCCCAGTGTTGTACATCTATTTTGTCAGCATACGCATGATAACACTCATATATTCATACATACATCATGCATAGCTATAATTGGCAAATCTCTACCCATTAACATTTGTTAATATTTTTGTTGACATATCACCCTGTTTTGCAGAGTTACATTATCCTCTCATCAATAGAGTGTTGGCCTTAAGCAAAAAGCGTATATTCTTTCAATCTCCTCACTGAGTTATCCCTCGTGGAAGATTTTTGCTTTAGCCTTCCTGTGCAGCTCCTTGTTTGGATGGATTTGGTTTTCCCTCTTGAGTTTATTTCTCAAAGGATATATTTTGGTTGACTGCTCCATTCCAGTTTATTTCTGGTTTGAATCTTTGGTTTCCCATCAATATTATTTACTCTGTATTTCTAAAAACTTCGGGTTTTGGTCTGTGCATTTATTTTGCACAAGAAGACTTTATCTCCTTAGCAGGAATATCGTGGCATGTCTCAAGGAAGTCATATTTCATTCCCCAGGAAGCCATACTATTCTCCCCATAAAGTCATTTCTTTTTTACAATCCTCCATGACAACAAGTGACAAGTCTATTTATTTGAGCAATTTGTGCTTCCTTGTAAAAGTCGACGTAACTTTTTTTTTGCTATCTCCTCCATGAGTGGATAGTTTGCAGTCCGCCATCGGTTTACGCTAACGGATGGCAAGACTTTCAAATTTGCAGATACAGTTCGTTATGAAATCTTTGCATGTGATAGTCTCTTTATTTAAGATTAGCTTACCCTTTCCAGGAAAAATGCCTCGGTTAAAGAAGAAGTTGTGACCCGTTCTAGGCGAAATGCAAGAATTTTAGGGAAACTTGTTATCTTTTTGTTACCTTCAGTGAACATTGGTAGTTCATCGTTAGTGAACGGCGATGGTATGATATATTTTATCTCTACCTTCATTGAATGTTGTTAGGTCATCGGCAGTGAACGTCGATGATTGTTATCTTTTTGCTACCTTCAGTGAACGTTGGTAGTTCATCGTCAGTGAACGGCGATGCTATGATATATTTTCTCTCTACCTTCAGTGAAAGTTGGTAGATCACCATCAGTGAAAGTTGGTGATTGTTATCTTTTTTCTACCCTTAGTGAACATTGGTAGTTCATCGTTAGTGAATGGCGGTGCTATGATATACTTCCTCCCTACCTTCAGTGAAAGTTGGTAGATCATCGGCAGTGAACGTAGATGATTGTTATCTTTTTTCTACCCTCGGTGAACATTGGTAGTTCATCGTCAGTGAACGGAGGTTCTATGATATACTTCCTCCGTACCTTCAGTGAAAGTTGGTAGGTCACCATCAGTGAAAGTTGGTGATTGTTATCTTTTTGCTACCCTCAGTGAACATTGGTAGTTCATCGTTAGTGAATGGCGGTGCTCTGACATATTCTCTTCCTACGTTCAGTGAAAGTTCGTAGGTCATCGACAATAAAGGTCGATGATTCTTTCTCTCTGCCTTCAGTAAACGTTGGTAGCTTCCCCTCTAGTAGGAATTGGTGTATCCTTTGACCATTTTACCATCCTCTCTGATTCAGTTCTTTTTGAACCACCAGTGATTTATTTTCCTGGTTGGGTTATTCTCTTGTTTCTTTATTACATCCCCTGTGGCGTTTTGAATCTCTTTGGTCTTGTTCATATGCATTCATGCTCATAAGCATTGCATGGCATCTTAGGGCCAAAAATACGGTTTGTTTTATATTTAATTATCTTCGATCACGTCAACACGAAGATTTTTAACCTTCGTATCTCCGAATAGAAGAATCTTAAATAAGGGAAGCTGCTGTACCCAAATTTTTTCCCCTAAGATCCCTTCATCATACCATGTTGATTCATTCACAATAATATCACAATAGGATTCTTGGTTCCCCTCCCTACATGTAGCTTTTCTCTTTGAGGAATCACCAAGCACCTTGACTTGTGTCCTTTTGTGATCATGAATATTTTTTTCTTGATTTCTCCTCTTAATTAATAAAGGGTAATGTTGGTTTGTCTTGCTTGTTACTAATATAAGTAAAGACAATGAGATTTAACAAGTTTCTCCATGGGTTCATGAGTTTATTTCCATGCCCTAGTCAATAAAGCTTGAGAAGTTCAAACCTCACCATTGGATTCGTTTTGGAAGGAATGGCATGGCAAGGTTATTTTGGTTCACCACATTTCAAGGTTATCAAATTTGGTTCAAAAGCACAAGGGATTGATTGGAGAAGTTGTCATGCTTGGACAAGGCTTTGTTCCCATTGATCACAAATGCATATTTCTCTCAATTCTCAAAAATATGGAAGTGGTTGTGGTTGCTATTAGTTCTCATTATCATTCTCAACAACTTATATGTACAAAGCATTTGTGTTGGTACAAAAAGTTTGTTCAAAATTGTCAAAGTTCCTCAAGGCATGTTTCTTGATCTAGGAGCTAGGGTTTTGAACTTCAAAGGAGTATATCTTGCTCATCTTTTGGTATTTTTTAGTGATTCCAAGGACACCATTCTCTTCAAAGGGTTATTAATAAATCACTTCAAAAGTTCCAAGGAGTTTTGATGTGGAAGAAACTTGATGAAGAAGAAAGATTACAAGTCCTCAAGGTGAATCCCCTATTTTTCATGCGGGACTTCAAATGATAATAACTTGGTCAATTTTTATCACCTTTAGCCCATTATTTTTCCATAATGATCTTGAGGGTGTGAACTTTATGCCTTATTTTATGTTCAAAGTGAGAAAATGAATGGAATTTTCCTCAAGGATACAAAAGATTATAGGTCATTTTATGAAATTGTTCCAACTTCAATAAGTCATAACTCTCTCAATTTTTGGATATTTTGAATGGTTCAAGTTTCAAAATGTCATTCAAGAGATCTACTTCATGCCATCTTTTTTGGTCAAGATCAAATTCCAAGTGGAAGGCTATGTTTGGATGCAAGACATTATAAGTCACTTTTGAAGAAAAATTTGACTCGTTATAACTTTCAGCTCAAGCATCCATTTGTCTCCATTCTTTTCACATTGCAAAGCTTGTAGCCTCATGTTTCTAAAGCATCAAGAATCATGCCCTAAGATCCCTTAAGCTGAGAATGCCATTGGTCAGACGATGGCAATTTGAAACTGAATTTTTCACCAAGTTAGAAGTTTGAAATCCTTGATTTGGCTTCTAAACACTTTGTTTCTACGCGTTTTTGCTTCTGAATGTGTTTAGTGAACTTCCAGAAGTGATTAGCATAGCAAAACACACGTTTTGTATGAGTATTGATCAAATTAGAAGTCACACATTTCTTATTTGTAACTTCACACGATTTCCCTCCAAACTTCATCATTTCACACGCTTGGACATTCCATTTGATTCCCTATAAATAGAGGGTCATTCCTCATTCATTTTCTCAAGCTTGGATATCCAGAATCACCCTCAGAAACTTATTCCATAACTCAAAATTCATCAACTTCGAAATCCATATACAAGCCTTTTTAAAGCCAATTTTTCCATCAATTCACCTTCCTTGATCTTCCCTGAAGCTAACCATATAATTACATTCAAGAATCGTGCCCTATATTGCTCCATAGAAGTCCAGTTTCAGAGCTCTGCAACTCAACTTCAATAGGTAGATTCCTTCATCAATTCTTCAAAACTTTGATATCATTGTGATGCTCTCATTGCCCTGGTTCTAGTTGCAACACTTGCTTTTTACTGGAAATACGTTTTGACCATTAAATTTTAAATCCCTTTTCAAAACTTTCCTTCCAAATTGCCTGAGCTACAATTTATATAAATTTGGCGTGAGGGTGTGGTTGTCATCGTCTTGAAGAGAGGACGCGAATGGCATAAGTCTGAGCTTCTGATTTTACAGTTTAAGAGACCTGCAATTCACGTTGGCTGGAGGTTGAAGATGACCAATGTGTCATCTTCCAACCAATGATGGCCTGCCACTTGTTTTTTTTTTTTAAATCTGATTTTATTTTTGATTCTATGCTTTATTCACTAATGACCATGATATGCACAACGCGCCAGATCCCTTGGATTTGATTACTAACGCGTTTTGACTCTCATCCAATGGTCCACATATTTTTGACTTTTATTTTCTTTTCTGATTTTTATATTTAATTGTTTTAAACTTCAAAAAATCATAGAAAATTCATTTTTTGTCCAAAAAATCTGAAAAAATTACGAAAAATATTTTTGATTATTCTCTTTCTGATTCTTATTTTTTCACAATTTAATTTTGTGTTTTGGGATTTTTTACAAATTTTCACTTTATTTGAATTGTTTTAAATGTTTAAAAATACTTTTATGCGTTTTTAAATTCTGAAAAAATTATGGAATGATCCAATGATATTGTGACAAATATTAGTGACCTCACTTATTTTTTATTTTTTATATTGGTATTTTTCATCATTTTTAGTTTATTTTACTCATTTCTTTTAATTTTAAAAATAGTTTGTAACTTTATAAAATTACCAAAAAATTTATAAAATCATTTGAGTCATTTTATGATTTTTCTATGGACTTACTTTTTATTTCTTGATCAATTTGAACATAGTTGATATTTTTCTCTTTTATTTCTATTTTTTAAACATTTTTTAAACCTGTTTTTGTATATATTAAATGTAATATTATTTTGTGACTATTTTCTGGCTGATCTTGGGTTAAATTTTTGATGATGAACTTTATTAACATATTTTGGATCCATTATGTTAAGTCTAACTCCACAAAAATGGATGAATGATTTTAATAATAGTTTGATTAAATTTAATTCCAAAGTGGTTTGTATATTCTCTTTCACCCCTCTTCATCTCATCCCTTTCTTATTGCACTAAGTGTTATTGGAGCATGATCTTTATATCATGTCTCAAAACAAATGGTGCATAGATTGCTATTGAGCGGCCTCAAAATAGGTGCGACTTCTATATAAGTCCACTTACGATTGCTTAACATAGCGCTAAATTTTGTGCAGATTCAAATAAATGATCATTCGTGGCCCAAAATTATGTTTGCAAGCTCAAGTATGTTGACTTTTTCTCTTTGATCCAATAACCTTGAGATTCATTGTGTGGAGGCTTTGGTTCTACCAATCCTCTAATGGATCTACAACACCTTTGGTCAACGTGGATCACTTAAACATCGTTGATCATTAAATGGTACTCATGAGGATTCCAAATGGATGATATACTTGACAAAAAGCAAATGCAACTTGTTGTGTGGAGGCTTTGGTTCTACCAACCCTCTAATGAGTTTCAAATGCAAGTTTCAAGATGATCATCCAACTAACCACTAATCACTAATAATTGACTTTATCCTTTATTTTTATTATATGCCCCTTTATTTTTATGCACTATTTACTTTTATCCTTTACATTTCATGCCATTTTAATCTTTGCTCATTTGAGTGTTTACTTTCTTGTCATTTTTATTTTTGCTCACTTGAGCTTTTCTTTTTTTTTTCTTTTTTAAAACACCTAATAATCAACATAAACCCTAAAAATCTTTAATGATACTTGGACTATTTGGTTACTATCCTTTGAATTATGAAGCATTGGACTTCCTGGACTTAGAATTAGAAACCTTGGCCTATGATTGGAGACCTTGTGACCTTATCTGATTATTTTATCTAGAGCTCTTGAGGCTTACCTCAAGGAATTGGGTTATTTGTTCGTTTTGTGTGCAGGTTATTGTGATTACACTCTTTGTTTGTAATCTAGAATTCACCTGTATACAGCCATTACTCTGCCCAATTTTTGTGAAGACTTAATACACTTGAAGTTTGGTACTTTCAAGAGGTCTAGTATCATTGCTTGTTTGATTTCAATCCAAAGAATGGGAATTCTATCTTGGCTCATAGTGTTAAGTATTGGCTTCCTGTTGGTTAGATGGTTCTTATCCCTAGCTTTTACCTTATACTTTAGAGAATATATAAACATCAAGTAAGAGAATATATAAACACTCATAGAAAATAAACAAATAAATCTGGGATTGACCCACTTAGGAATGGACCAGCAATAGGTCAATCTGTCCCCAGTGAAGTCACCACTTTCTGTCGCACGCGCAAATCAGAACTGAGAGAGAACAAAATTGCGACAGTAATGATATGTAAAGAAATATAGCGGTAAAGATTTGAGATTAAGCCATCAATTGACTTATCTCAACATAATGAAGTCTCCACTGCACTTTATTGTTTCTAAAGGGAAATGGGAAAGAAAGCGAACAAAACCCAAAAAGATCAGAGATCAAGTTACGAGGGTCGGTTATGCAAAGGGAATGTGTTAGCAACCTAAGCATCTATGGTACCCCGCAGGATCCACTTTGTTTGGTTTCTTTTAAAAGGAGTGTTATGTAAAGGTTTACTTTATAAAGGGAAAATAATGAATGAGTATTTGCAAACAAAATAAAATGAAATGTTTTTTATTATTTTTGTTGCTCGCCTTGGATCGTAAGACTTAGTGCCTACGTATTGCCTCGCGCAATGGGAATGTTAGAGCACCGTAGTTCAGCTAGAAAAGACTTGTTTGTTGGTTGATTTTAAACAAGGAGACAAGTCATCATTGTTTGGAGATAAATCTTGACTAACGACCACAGGGTGTGAGAAAGATGGACCATGCGTTAGCAAGAGTGAGGGTTTGAGAACGCCTATGGTAATCAAGTGGAAAAGTAGACACATTTATAACCATAGGGATATGAGAATGCTTCTCGACTATCAATGAATCATGTCTCAACTCGAAAAATATTTGAAGGGTAAAGGGGCTCGAGCGCACAAAAAGGTTTGAATGAGTTGAAGTGTTTTTGTTAATTTCGAATGATGTCGAAGTATGATTAAGTGAATTGAAGTTTGTTTAAAGAAAATAAGTTTTAAAAGAAAAGGCACTCGACAAAGTCGAGGTTTATTATGAAAGCGATTCAAGTTTATAAACAAAGAAGATTTTGAAAAAGATGAGAAGATTTTGAAAATTAAAGAAGATGGGAGGAGATGAAGGGACTATCCTAAAACATAAGGTAAAAGATAAGAAGAAGAACCATCTAACCAACAAGAAGCCGATACTTGACATTATGGGCCAAGATAGAATTCTCATTCTTTGGATTAAAACCAAGCAAGCAAAGATACTATACCTCTTGAGAAAACCAAGCTTCAATTGCATTAAGTCTTCACAAAAATTGGGCAGAGTAACGGCTTTATACAGGAATTCTATATTACAGATAAAGTATGTAATCACAATGACCTGCATACGAAACAAACAAACAACCCAATGTCTTCAGGTAAACCTCAAGAGCTCCTGACAAAATATCCATTAAGGTCACAAGGTCTCCAACATAAGCCAAGGTCTATAATCCTAAGTTCAATAAGTCCATCACTCCATAATTCCAAGGATAGTAACCAAGTAGTCCAAGTATCATTAATGTTTTTTATGGTTCATGTTGATTATTAAGTATCTTCAAAAGAAAAGAAAAGCTCAAGTGAGCAAAATAAAAATGACATAAAAGTAAATGCTCAAGTGAGCAAAGATGAAAATAGCATAAAAGTAAATGCTCAAGTGAGAAAAGATGAAAATAGCATGAAATGTAAATGCTTAAAGTAAAAGGTACATAAAGCATAAAATAAAAGCATAAAGTAAAGTCAATTGTTAGTAATTAGTGGTTAGTTGGATGACCATCTTGAAACTTGCATTTAGAACTCATTAGAGGATTTGTAGAACCAAAGCCTCCACACAACAAGTTGCATTTGCTTTTTGTCAAGTATATCATCCATTTTGGAATCCTTAAGAAGTAACATTTAATGATCAATGATGTTTAAGTGATCCGCGTTGACCAAAATTGATGAAGATCCATTAGAGGATTGGTAGAACCAAAGCCTCCACACCATGAATCTCAAGGTTATTGGATAAAAGAGATCAAATTAACATACTTGGGCTTGCAAACATAAGTTTGGGCCACGAACGATCATTTATTCGAATCGGGACAAAATTTAGCGCTATGTTAAGCAATTGTAAGTGGACTTATGTAGAAGTCGCACCTATTTTAAGGTCGGTCAATAGCAATTTATGTACTTCATGTTTGGATAAATGATATAGAGATCATCATCCCTTAACATGTAGCAAAATTAAAAAAGAAAAGGATAAGATGAAGAGGGAGGGGAAGGATAAGCTAATTTGGATCACTATCTCAAATTTCTTTCATCTTTAAATTGATCACTCATCTAGATTATTTAAAGCACTAAACATATCATCAATCCAAAGCACAAAAAATGAATTAAATAATTCACTCTTTGGTAGATTTCAATTGATGAACATTTATCCAAATTTATCTACACCATAAAGTCCATTGAATTTAAAGAGAAATTGGACATTTAAAATTGCAATCCAAACCAACAATCAAAAGGAGTGAGTAGAAAATGAATTTTGGATCAAAGCTGCCCCAAAACAAAGCAAAAAAATGCATTATGTCTCTGTGCAAATCGATTGCACTACAGTGTAAATCGATTTGCATAGTGTTTGTTTTCAAACTTTTGCGTGAAATGCTTCTGTGCAATCGATTGCACCAGGACAACAATCGATTGCACACTATTACAGTAGGAAAAACATCATTTCAAAAGGCCAAATCCTTGTTCAAACTTTCCATCAAACATCTTATGAGTATGGATTCAATCAAGCACGAAAATTCCATCAAATTATGAGAAAATAGCACCAATTGAATCACAAAACAATGCTCAATAAATGAATCCCAAAGATCACCAAGAAATCACATTGTGAAAGATGGAGAATCCAACTTACCAAAGGTAGATCTAGAGAATTAACAACACAACTTCAAGAATTTGCTTCAATTCAACCACAAGAATCAATTGCCCAAGCTTGGATGTAGAGAATTGATGAAGAAAATGTGTTTGGATGAAGGTTTAGCTTAAATATTAGTAAGCTTCAATGCATAGCTTACTAACTTTTTTTGAAAATGGAGCTTTGATTGAATTTGGAAGATGGCGAGAGTTGAGAGATTTTTTAGAAAAGTGATTTTGGCTATCAAAAGCTTGAAATTTGAATGAAATGAGGGCTCTATTTATAGATTTTTAGGCTTGGGATTAGTGGTAATTTGGTAATTGATTCTTGGAGCCAAAATTTTAATTAATGATAATTCTTTCAAAAATTAGAGGAAAATTGGAGTCAAAATTTGACAAGCTTAAAATTGCTGATTTTTTTTCAAATTTTCACGCTTTGAAATCGATTGCACTACAGTGCAAATAAATTTGCACAGTGTATTTTTTCAAAAATTATGCAAAATGCACTTTGTGCAATCGATTGCACTCTAGGAGCAATCGATTGTACAGTGGAAAAAAATGAAATTTTTTTAATTCTTTTTCTTTTCAAATAGAGATTTTAGGGAAATAATACTGGAAAACCTTATTTTCCATATGCTTTGAATCGGTACCTACAAAACATAAATATGCAAAGACAAAGAAAAATATTTTTTGTATTTTGATTAGAAGTTAGTCAACAACACAAGAGCAAACTTGAAGATAGGATGCAAATGTGATGAATGAAGCTATTTATTAATGATTATGACTGAATGACAAAATATGGTATGAAAGTGCGACTGAAAAAATTAGGGGCAAAAGTTAGGGTACAACACCCGCACCACATCACTTTCACCTTTGGCAGAGTGAAAGTCTTTTGAAAATACAGACAAAAAACAAATTACTTTTAAATGTGAATGCAAGAAGGAACATCAACAGTGACCCAATTTTGGATTCTAACTCCATGTGTCACAAAGTTCAACATCTCTTACTCTGGCTCTTCTTCGAGAATAACGTTGATCTTTGGAGTAGTCAGATGAAGATATTATACACTGAAAGATGTCTTGATATTTACTCAAAGAGGACTCCGGCTTCATGATTTCATTCTTCATGGAGAAACCAAAACCAGTCCCATTCCAGTTAACATGTGGATTAATAACCTGCCCCCACACCTTGCTAGGGCCCTTCTGCACAACTTGTTATGCATCCTTAAACGAGGTGATAGAATCTTCATTCTTCCTTATATTATCAATGGACAAAGCTTGGAACTGAGTTCCAAAAACGGCTTAGTCAACTTCTACAATGCCAAAGGAAGACAAATGAGATATCAATAGAGCTTGTAAACGGTTCATAATGACTAGCTTTCCTTCACGAACAAATTCAATTTTCCGATACAAGGTTGAAGTAATAGCTCATTCTTCATGGATCCATGGTTGTCCCAATAAATAGCTAGAGGCTAGGATAATATCCATAACTTAAAAGGTGATCTGGAATAAGTGTGGGCCTATGTGAATAGGTAAATCCACATCTCTAATGATGGACTTTCTCGAACCATCAAAAGCTTTTACTATAATGCCACTAGGACACATAGGAGTTCCTTGGTACCTTAAGCTTCACGAGATTAATTCTCGGTATGACATTCAAAGCAGATCCATTGTCTATCAGCACATTGGACAAAGAGTCATTCTTTCAATTCATAGATATATGTAGAGCCATGTTATTGTTTCTCCCTTCATCAGGCAACTCGTCATCACAAAAGCTCAGATTGCTACAAGATGTAATATTCCCCACAACACTGTTGAACTAATCCAGAGACATGTCATTTTCAATAAAATCCTCATCCAACACCCTCATCAGAGATTCCTGATGAGCAGAAGAGTTCATCATTAAGGCTAAAATGGAAATCTTAGATGGAGTTTGGAACAATTGATCCACAGTCTTGTAATCACTCATCTTGATGATTTTCAACAGATCATCAACATATTGTTTCAAGGTGGAGCCACTAGATTCTCCTACAACTTTCTTAGGCTTAACATAAGTCTCCACAATCTTTTTTCCAGGATTAACATCTCCTTAAAAGGTAGGGGCGAAGACACGACCACTGTGAGTTACCCGACAAGCTTTAACAATATTCTCAACATGGGACAAAGGTTGGATAGAAATTTAAACACCATCTTCCAGGATAGTTGCATTGTACTTATAAGACACACTTTGTATGATTCATATGGGATTGGACTAGGCAGATAAATAACTACGGGAGAAAAACCAGGCTTGCTGTGGTATGTAATTTCTACATGAGCGAGAACACCAAAACACAGTACAATAACATTTACCCCTGCTTCTTCATAATACTCAGGAACATCATAATCATTATCAGAAAACATATCTTCATCAGAATAAAAGAACTCATCAGCAAAAATATACTCATCATCAGACATGGCTTCAATGGAGTAGTCTTCAATCATATTAACCCTATTATAATCATCTATGTTTCTTGTGACCCTGATGGTAGCATCATCTAGAAGTAATTGAATACCTTTTCTCACAATAGAACAACCACGAGAATCTTTGCAGCAAATCTGATATGACATATACTGATGTACCTCCTGGCCATCCATGTGACAAAATGTGGCGTGAATTTGTACCATATCATCACCCATGTAATTCACATCAAAATTCCATAATTCACTAGCACATCCATAAACCATATTCACATCTTCTTCATATTCAGCAATTAGTCTGATCATGTGGATAAGACCTTCATCCATCATTTCTTGAAGATCAACTCTCACCTTATCACATCCATGAATATTTGAACTGCAAATACTACAATTAACATGTCATGTGTATAATAACTGAACTCACAGAGATCAGCATGCATCTTCACTAAATCACCTATGACCAAATTTATATCAAAAATCTGGAAATACCCAGGACAATCACCAACCATATTTATAGCACTTCCACCACCATGTTTAGAAGACCAAATCTTACCATCTTCTACACTTCAGAAATCAATGAATAACAATTTTCAATGTTATACTCTGGGGCTCCTTGATGAAAAGCACATGTCTGATCAGCTTTGTAATACCATGGAATAGTTAAAGGCATAATAAGGGGAGACCTAGTATGCACCAATTTCTTCTAACCTTGCCCTTGATTATCTTGAGAAGGTGCTCTCTGATATGCAACAGCACTCGGAGCCACATTGAAAATCGGAGTTACTGAAGCAACCTCTTATTGATATTGGTGACATCTTCTCGGAGGTTTAACCCATCTTTCTTCAGCAACAACATTTGTTTCACTTTCTTTCTTCTTAGAAAACACATATGATGATTTCCTTGTTCCACTTGAAGCTTCCTCTTTTGTCAATCGTCCTTCCTGGATAGCTTCTTCTAGACGAACACCCATACTCACCATCTCAGTGAAATCACTCGGTTCACTTGCAACCATCCTTTCATAGTAAAATGAACCAAGGGTTTTCAAGAAGACCTTAGTCATTTCTTGATCTCCCATCGGGGGTACCACTTGATCAGCAACTTCGCGCCAATGATACATATACTCTTTAAATGACTTCTTATCCTTCTGAGCCATCACTCTCAATTAGTCACGGTCGGGTGCCATAAACATATTATAGTTATACTTTTTCACAAAAGCTTCACCCAAATCATTGAATGTTCGGATGTTGCCACTTTCCAATCCCATATACCATTTCAAAGAAGCACCAATTAAACTATCCTGTAAGAAATGAATGAGAAAACGTTGGTCATCAGTATGAGTGGACATCCTTTTGATATACATCATCAGGTGGTCACAGGGACAAGAATTACCCTCATACTTCTTAAATTCTGGAAACTAAAACGTTGTTGGAACTTTCACATTAGGAACCAAGAAGAGGTCACTAACATTTTGTATGAATAACTCTTTCCCTCGAAGATCCTTCATTTCTTTCTGCATTTCATAGAATTTACCCTGAAAGTCATCCATTCGAGCATAGAAGCCCAAACTTTCACTAGATGGAGGAGAAGGATGATAAACTTCATCATTAATAATAGGCATATTATTCACTGTAGGAGATGCAGCGTGATAAATATCATTATTTACTAGAGGAGCAGCATGTACCACATGAGGTGCATAAACAATAGCATTTTGAGGAAATGGAGCAACTTTAGCAGCAGGATTGTAAACCTTCTGGCACGAAATTCTCAGACATTCCCCATGGGTAACCGCGAGGCATATACTATTGAGAAACAGTAACTGGAGTAACAGAAGTGGGACCTGACTGAACCTCTGAAATAACAGTCATTTGTTGTGGTTGAGTAGCATGAGGAGATGGAGGAAGAAGAGGTAGATGATTCTGAGGAGCCACCAACGATTCCACCAAAGCAACCAGGTTGTCCATACCATCTCTCAAAGAATTAATTTCTTCGTGCAACTCATGTAAATGTGGATTTACTGAGATGGGCTTAAAGGTGCCATCTAGTAAATGTGGATTTACTGAGATGTTCCTTTGACGGGAGTCCCTGCTCCTGTCGTTGAGGCGAAATCTATTGAGGAATGTTGGTATATGTCTCGAGAAATAGAGCTTTAGGAGCTTCAGTTGTCCGTTACTCTACTGGGGAAATGCGAAACCAATCGTGTTTGATTAGGTCTCGATCTTACAGTGTTGTGGACTGATGTCTGGAGATAAGAGGGAAGGATCCTGGATAGTAGGGTTACTTTGATATGAAATCCTGGATAGTAGGGCTGTGAGAAGGGACCTGGGTAGTAGGGTTACTTCATTATGAAAGCCTGGATAGTAGGGCTGTGAGAAGGAACCTGGGTAGTAGGGTTTCTTCGATATGAAAGCCTGGTAAGTAGGGATGTGAGAAGGAACCTGGGTAGCAAGGTTACTTTGATATGAAAGCCTGGATAGTATGTTAGAACAAAGTTTGAATCTACTACTCTATGTTTAAGTTTTGATGATAACAAAGTGAAAAGATATATTATTTATATGATTCATGTATGAACTATCTGCTGCCTAAATTATTACATTCTGATTTGCAGATACTCTGATTGATATAAGCAAGATCACACCTAATCAGCATCAGAAATTTGGTTCCTGACATCAGCATCAGAAGTTGCCATATCAGAATGTCAGAATCAGAAGATTAATTTACGTATATGTTGAAGTCTGATGAACAGAACTGCGCTCAACACTCTGATAAAGAAACACAACAGTTCATCAACAGCTAAGCAGAGTCAGAATGAGCCAAGCCAGAACTTGCATTAAGTAAGCAACGGTACTGTGCATTGAAAGCAAATTAATACCAACGCCTCATTCCAGACAAGATCTGCTCGATAAGGAAAGTTTGTTATTAGCATTGAATCAAGAATATTGCTCCAACGTTCAACATCTCAGTGCTATATAAACAAGACTTTGAAGATTGAATTGGCTAATGCTCTCCAAATCTTTACACGCATAAAAGCTGATCAAAATCCTCCTTCTCTCAGTTTTGCTAAACACTACACATTCTCTTATTCAATCATGGTTTAGCAATCTAGTTTGTAACCTTTAAGTTGTGTATACATCACAGTTGTGATACAGTTTTGTAGAAAACATTCACACACTTAGATTTATCTTCTTTGTAAGAAAGTGTTTCCTTGACAAACCGGGTTGTGGTTTGCATCAAGAAGGCTTTAGCAGTTGTTAAAGAAGTCTGTAATATTCAGTTGAATATAGTGGATTAAGACCTCGTTGGAGAGAGGCGAAATCACCTTGACGGGTGGACTGGAGTAGTTTGAGATCAAACGAACCGGGATAAAAATATCTTGTTCATTGCATTGATTTTCAGTTTTACAATTCAACCCCCCCTTCTTGTGTTTTTCACTACTTCAATTGGTATCAAAGCGCCTGGTTCTGAGCAAAAACACTTAACCGTGTCAGTACAAGATCCAGCGTCAGAAAAACACAATGGCAGGAAACAATTCTCACATCAGCAATGACAACAATGAGGATAGAGACAGATTCAGCGGCAAACCTCCAGTCTTTGATGGAGAAAATTTTGATTACTGGAAAGACAAAATTGAAAGCTTATTTCTGGCACATGATGCTGATCTGTGGGATATAGTGACAGATGGATACACGCACCCTGTGAATGCAAGCGGTCAGAAGATTGATAGAAAAACAATGTCTGACCAACAAAAGCGTGACTTCAAGAATCACCACAAGGCCAGAACCATCCTCCTCAACGCCATCTCCTATACTGAATATGAAAAGATCTCCAACAGAGACACAGCAAAGAATATTTTTGACTCACTCAGAATGACGCATGAGGGCAACGTTCAGGTCAAAGAAACAAAAGCTCTGGCGCTCATTCAAAAGTATGAGGCGTTCAAAATGGAAGAATCTGAATCCATTGAAACAATGTTCTCAAGATTCCAGATTCTGGTAGCTGGTCTCAAGGTTCTGGACAAAGGATACTCTACTGCTGACCATGTCAAGAAAATCATTAGAAGTTTACCCAAGCAGTGGAGACCTATGGTTACAGCTCTGAAGCTAGCTAAAGATCTCAACAAAATCACTCTGGAGGAACTTATCAGCTCCCTCAGAAGTCATGAGATAGAGCTAGAAGCTGACGAGCCTCAGAAGCAAGGTAAGCCTTTAGCATTAAAATCTAACAAAAAATTTGAGTCTAAAGTTTTGCAGGCAGTTGAAGAAACATCTGATGGATCCTCATCAGAAGAAGACGAACTCTCCCTCCTCTCCAGAAGAGTAAATCAACTATGGAAGCAAAGACAAAGGAAGTTCAGGAATCCCAGAAGATCTGATCAGAACGAGTCTTCCTCCAGATACAGAAGGACAGATGCTTCCTCTAGATACAGAAGATCTGAAGGCTCCTCCAGTAGCAAAAAGTCAAACACCAAGGACATCATCTGCTATGAGTGCAATGAGCAAGGACACTATAACAGTGACTGCCCAAAGCTTCAGAGGGAAAAGCCCAAAAAGAAGTTTGGAAGAGAGAAGAAGAAAAGTCTCATGGCTACATGGGATGACTCTGACTCGTCTGAAGCTGACTCAGAATCAGATGATGAGAGGGCAAACATAGCTCTCATGGCTAACATCTCAGAAGATAGTGAAGCTTCTGAATCAGACTCAGAATCAGATACTGAAGAGGTATTTCCTAACTTTGTTGTTAACTTTACAAAGGCTGAACTTGCTGAAAGCCTTAATGAGATTCTGGAACGGTATCAGCAAATTAGAGTTAAATTCAGAGACCTTAAAAGGAATCTTGAATCTGACTCTAACAAGACTGAGAGTCTCAAATTGGAGAATTCTGAGCTGAGAAATAAGATTTCAAAATTAGAAAACACTTTACAAAACTCTCAGAAGGAACCAATTTCTGAAACTCCCAGCAACGCTGATGAGATCATCAAGGAGTATGATCACAATTTCCAGAAGTTCCTCGCTAAAAGCATAGATAGAAGCAAAATGGCTTCAATGATCTATGGAGTTAGCAGAAACGGCAGGAAAGGAATAGGATACCAAGGTAAGGTTCCTACACCAAAGAATGTCATGGACTTAACCATTAAACACATTCCTCTGAATTCACATTTTGTGTATGGTCACACACATGATATTAAATACACTAGCAGTAAGCACTCTGTGAAACCAAAATTCAACCAGAGTTTTGGTAAAACTAACAAATCAGGACCCAAGAAAATCTGGGTACCTAAGGATAAAATAATACATGTTGCAGATATCTTTAGCAGCAAGTCAGAAACACCAGTCATGGTACCTGGACTCTGGCTGCTCGCGACACATGACGGGAAGAAGGCATATGTTCCAAAGCCTGGAACTTAAGCCTGGAGGCCACGTTGGTTTTGGAGGCAATCAGAGGGGAAAGATAATTGGCTCTGGAACTGTAGGTAATGGAAATCTTCCCTCTATTAATAATGTTCTGCTAGTAGATGGATTGATGCATAATCTGTTATCCATAATTCAATTAAGTGATAACGATTATGATATAATCTTTAATCAAAAATCATGTAAAGCTGTTAGTCAGAAAGATGGGACTATCCTGTTTAATGGTAAGAGGAAAAACAACATTTACAAAATCAAACTTTCTGAACTAAAGAGTCAGAATGTAAAATGTCTTCTGTCTGTTAACAACGAGCAGTGGATCTGGCACAGAAGATTGGGGCATGTTAGTATGAGAAGAATATCTCATATTAACAAACTCAATCTGGTCAGAGGACTTCCTAATTTGAAGTTCAATTCAGATGCTCTGTGTGAAGCATGTCAGAAAGGCAAGTTTGCAAAACCTTCTTTTAAATCCAAAAATGTTGTTTCTACCTCTAAGCCATTAGAACTTCTGCATATTGACTTATTTGAACCAGTTAAAACTGCTTCAGTCAGTGGTAAGAAGTATGGGTTAGTAATCGTAGATGACTATAGCAGATGGACATGGGTAAAGTTCTTAAGACACAAGGACGAGTCACACTCTGTGTTTGTTACCTTCTGTAACCAAGTTCAGAATGAAAAGGATCTTAGAATCGTTAAAGTCAGAAGTGATCATGGTGGAGAATTTGAAAACAAAGATTTTGAGTCATTCTTTAATGACAGAGGCATTCTGCATGATTTCTCTTGTCCTAGAACTCCCCAACAAAATGGAGTTGTAGAACGAAAGAACAGAACATTACAAGAAATGGCCAGAACCATGATCAATGAGACAAACGTTGCTAAGACCTTCTGGGCAGAGGCAATAAACACAGCGTGCTACATTCAGAATAGAATCTCAATAAGACCTATTCTGGAAAAGACTCCATATGAATTGTGGAAGAACAGAAAGCCCAACATTTCATATTTTCATCCATTTGGATGTACATGCTTTATATTAAATACAAAGAATTATTTGAACAAGTTTGACTCTAAAGCACAGAAGTGTATTATGTTAGGATACTCTGAACGCTCAAGAGGGTAAAGAGTATACAATACAGAAACACAGATTGTGGAAGAATCAATCAGTGTTCGTTTTGATGATAAGCTTGACTCTGAAAAGTCAAAGCAGAATGAAGTTTTTGCAGGTATGGAAATTGAATTTACAGGTTCTGAAGACAAGTCATCAGAAGCTCTCAACACAGACACTCCTTCAACGTCTGAAAGGAGCACTGCTAGCAATCTTACAACAGCTGCTGATCAACCTCAGAAGAGATTACCCAGAAGCAGCTTGAATCACCCAGAAGAGACTATCTTAGGAAGAAAGGAAGATCCAATCAGAACAAGAGCAAGCTTCAGAAACTCTGAAGAAACTCTTATGGGACTTGTGTCTCTGATTGAACCTTCTTCTATTGATGAAGCACTTCTGGATAATGACTGGATTCTGGCAATGCAAGAAGAGCTGAATCAATTCACCAGAAACGACGTATGGGATCTCGTTCCCAGACCAAAAGGATTCAACGTCATTGGAATAAGATGGGTGTTCAGAAACAAGCTAAATGAACAAGGTGAAGTCATCAGAAACAAGGCACGACTGGTTGCACAAGGTTATAGTCAGCAAGAGGGGATAGACTATACAGAAACCTTTGCCCCAGTCGCCAGGTTAGAATCTATCAGAATTTTAATTTCATTTGTTGTTAATAGAGGCATCACTCTGTATCAGATGGATGTCAAGTGCATTCTTAAATGGTTATATAGAAGAAGAAGTTTATGTACACCAACCCCCTGGTTTTGAAAATACAAAACATCCAGAACATGTTTTCAAACTAAAGAAGTCACTATATGGTCTGAAACAAGCTCCCAGAGCTTGGTATGAAAGGCTGAGTAACTTTCTATTAGAAAATGAATTCACCAGAGGGAAAGTGGACACTACTCTATTCTGTAAATCAGTTAAGAATGACATCTTAGTTTGTCAAATTTATGTTGATGATATTATTTTTGGTTCTACTAATCCTTCTCTTGGAAGAAAATATGCTAAGTGTATGCAGGCAGAATTTGAGATGAGCCTCATGGGGGAACTGAAATTCTTTCTAGGAATTCAGATCAATCAAACTCCAGAGGGAACTTACATTCATCAGAGCAAATACATCAGAGATCTTCTGAAGAAATTTGACCTCTCAGAATGTAAGCCATCAAAGATCCCAATGCATCCCACGTGCATTCTGGAAAGAGAAGAGGTAAGCAAAAATGTATAACAGAAAGTCTACAGAGGTATGATTGGTTCTCTCCTCTATCTGACTGCTTCAAGACCTGACATATTATTCAGTGTTTGTATCTGTGCTAGATTCCAATCAGATCCTAGAGAATCTCACTTAACAGCTGTTAAGCAAATTTTCAAGTATCTGAAAGGTACTACTAATCTGGGTTTGTTTTATAGAAAATCTAGTGATTACAACTGCGATGCTGATTTTGCTGGAGACAGAGTGGAGCGTAAAAGTACTTCTGGAAGCTTCCAGTTTCTGGGATAAAATCTGATCTCTTGGTCCAGCAAAAGGCAATCAACAATTGCGCTATCAACAGCAGAAGCTGAGTACATAGCAGCAGCAGGATGTAGCACACAAATGCTCTGGATGAAAAGCCAGCTTGAAGACTTCCAGATTTTTGAGAGTAACATTCCTATACTCTGTGATAATACTTCTGCTATTTGCTTAAGTAAGAATCCCATTTTACATTCTAGAGCTAAGCATATAGAAATAAAACATCACTTCATTAGGGACTATATTCAGAAAGGAATTTTGAACTTAAAATTTATAGATACAGATCATTGATGGGGTCTGCGATCGATTTAATGTCTGATGGTATCTTAACTGCAAGCACACATCCTATCGCGTAGTTTTAAAAGATATCGAACCCACAGGGACTTTGTAATCACGCTAGTGTTGTAAAACAGGTTGGTTTAGCTAAGGCGGAAATTGTCACGTTGGTTTTGGGAAAATTAAGGAAGGTAAATTAATTGATTTTAAAGTAATTATAAAATGAACGGTCGGTATGCAATAGAGTCAACCTAAGGGATCTAATCGGGCCTAGGCATATAAGGATGGTCAACTTAGTTTATCCGTAGAATTAATCAGTTTAAAAACCCTCAACTCACACTTTCATGGTCTTATCTCGGATTATACGTCTAAAGCCCTATACCTGCTTTCGCTAGCCTATAAGTGTTTAGAAGTATTTTTTGGAAACTTAATTAATTCTAATTTGGTTTAAAGCGCTTTCACTGTATTTAAATCAAATGCCTAACTTTAGCTATCCGGTTAAAAACCTCACACTTTCGTGGTCTCGATTTAACCTATTTACTCTTCTTACTTTCGTAACAAAGATTTTATTATTAAGCATAAAAAGTTATAACCAGAGTTAAGTTGATTAAAGTTTTAGTCTAAGTTTGATTAGAAGCCTAATGTCTTTACTATTCCATACCGACACTAAAGGTTTAGCTAGCCATGGAAATCAAAATAAACATACTGTAAATAAAAGCAAGCAAATATAAATTGGACATTATAAATAATAAATAACAAGCATGCATTAATAAATTAATTAAAATGAATTTAATACAATTGCAAAATAAAAACCTGACAGTAAAGCCAATACTTCAATCCTTCTTCCACAAATCGGAAACTCGGACTTGGTATCGGAGTATTGCAAATTCTGAAGCTTGAATGATAAATCTTAAACTAGAATAATAATTCCCTAATGTTGGAAATTATTATTTGGACAGTGGAACTTAAAAGAATTGAAATAAACAAATGCTGGAAAATGAATACTGAAATAATACTGGTTTCAATTTTGGCAGAGCTTCGGCACAAATAAGCTGTAATAAAACTCCGTGCTTTTTTTGTTTAATATTGAGGTATTTATAGAATAATAAAATCTGGCAGTTGGTTTGTCAAACTTGGAACTCAGTCTTCCTTCAAAATCTCCAAAAATATAGTAACCTAGTAGTTGAGGGAGAAATGGTGAACGTGGTGTTTGACTGGAGAGAATTAAGGAGTTTGGAAACTCCTTCTGTTATGCTTGCCACGTTCTGCATTTTCCAAGTGAAGTATTATACGCATTACGTTCGTTACATTGGCGTTACGAGCAGATTTTGGTCTTTCCCGTGTTACGGTCGTGGCCACTGTGTTACGGTTGTAACACTCTTCAAACTGGCTTACGGTCGTGGCAGCTTCATTACGACCGTCACAGCTACAAAAGTGCAGTTCTTTGACAGATTTATTCTTTTCTTATGTTCTTTTGATGCTTTCTTGCATTATTTCATGTTTTCTTCCATTTTGAGCTCAATTATGAAATACCTGCAAAAGTGATGACAAACTCGAAATATTCGGGAATTAATCGGGTCAAAATAATACAAAACGTACGAATTTCATCGCAAATAAACGATACGATTTCGTGTTATCAAATTCTCCCATACTTAAACCTTTGCTTGTCCTCAAGCAAAACAATCAAATTTAGAATATCGGACAAGTTTTCATAAACGCACATAACTAGTATACCTTTCGTTTTCAAATAATTTCAAGAAATCCTAAGTTAGTTCGGCTGAGAAAATCGAATGAAACAACAACGATACGTAAATGATACAAGCAACAAGCTAGTCGACGACTATCCGTTTTAAACGAAGCGTCCAATTACACCGTTATAATTCAACTCAAGGTTTCTCGCCCATATTTCACCCGGTTTCGTTCTTGCGCAATCACATTAAGCCCATTATCCTTGCACGCACGTAGTGGAATAGCCGGTTAGTGGTTCTGATCAAAACACAACGGTTTCCGGCACAAATATGTGGCAACCTCTTTTATCCAATTGCAAGATGCGGGGGATCAAACCGTAGTCTGCCCTACCGAGTTCAGTACCAGATGCTTCCGAACCACCTAGACAATGGATTCTTATGTTACTTAGTAGAAGCTTTTGCATCCGTTGGATTAAACGATCGGGTGAGGATCGCCCAATTTAGTTGGTGCAATATCTATTTCCTTAAAGCATGTAACATTGTATTTAAATCAATTTGCAAGATCATCCACTTATGTTCATCGACTTTCCACGTGGATTGTGTTAGGACTGGTGCTGACTGCTAAGATAAACTACTAGGGGCTAATTTAAGGTTCGAAACTCAAAGTATCGGTATAACGAAAAATGAAGACGATTCGCGTGAGTAGAGAGTCGAAGGTGTCATAATCGTATAGTTCTTGTTGGATCTCTCTCGGCCTTCTAACCAAGATTTCAGTTAAAGTAGGTAACTAACGGTTGTGCGAATATAAAAGGCTAAAAATTTTTGGTATGGCTAAATAAAATGGGGAGAAAATGAAATAGCGAAATATAACAGAAATAGAAATGAAATTACTCGTTCTGGATTAAGAATGCAGTGCTCCTCCCACACTATATCAAACATTGTCTCAATGTTATGACATAATGGCGAGGTTAAATAAAAGTACATCAGAAAAACAAGGAAAACAACAAGAAAAGGAAAAACTACTGGCGACCACGGCGGCTTCGGGTTCGTGACCGTCTGGAAGGAGTAGCTTCAGGGTCAGAGTCCTGGGGTCCAAGAGATGTAACATCCATCCTCAAAGCGTTAAGCTCGCATAGCACTTCATCTAGCCTTTCATTTGTCGAGCGTTGACCACTCAAGATTTGGACATTTTGCTGATGCAAGGCGTCATAACGCTCCTGATTCTTCCTTTCAAGAGCTACAGCCATCTGATTCTCCTGATGGAGGGCTCTAAGGACGTCCTCCATAGTAAAAGGAGGTGGTGCAGAAGAGGATGACTCAGGAATGTCAGGCGCGGGAGCAGCTCGATCCATTTCTTCCTGCATCTCATCGGCGGGGCCGACATGAGGTTCTTCTTGGGCAGCAGCAGGGCCTTCAGGGTTAAATAGCCAGTTGGCTCGGTTCCGAGGGTCGATTCTTTCCCTGCAAGGAAAAACAATATTAGTTTAAACTCGGTTTTGTATCACTGGATGAAATCTTCCATCGTCCCGTTCATGGATGAGGTGGGCCGATTTACAATGATCCAAAGTGAGCAGAACCGGTGGTCGGGATGGCAGATGAACAAGGGTGTCACCATGGTTTAGTGCTAAAGCAAGAGAAGTGACAAGCCCTCCAAAATAGAAAGGTTTGCCGCCTCTGGTGCAGATGGAGTGAATATGAGCCAGGAGGAAAGGTGCGGTATTAATTTTCTGACCCGAGAATGCACAATGCATGAAAAATAGCTCCTTTGAGTTGAGCTTGTGGTTGCTATCTCTCGCAAAGATTGTGTTGGACAAGATGCGGTGGAAGTAACGAATGGCGGGGTTGTGGAATTGGGTGGAATTTAGGTGATCGTATGAATCAGCCCGATTATTGGTCAAGCTATGCCACAAGTTGAAAGATTCCTCATGAAAAGTGTCAGGCACGCGTAGGTGAGCGCCTTCATCGATACAGAAATCAAGTAGGCGACCGAATGCGTTTTGAGGGAATTCGTATTCGGTGCTGAAAATTCGGAACCTTACCACACCGGTAAGTTGATTTCTTGTACCGTTTGGAGTAATGTAGCAGAATGAACTGAGAAACTCAAGTGTGAGAGTCTCGTACGTCGGTTGTGGCTGGCTACATAGCGTCCAAAGGTTGACACTTTGTAATAGGTGTTGGACACTTTCGAGCAACCCGAGGTTTCGAAGGCAGTCAGTGTCGACGAACCTCGTAGGGTGGATGCCTCGACGCTGGAACTTTAGGAACCGTGTCCGTTGAGTTTCACCTGCTTCGCCATTTCTTAGGGTAATGCCAGGAATGAAATTGTCTACCATTTGCATGCAAAGTGTTTGAGTGAAAATGGGTCTTGGTTGGTGAATGAGAGAATGATAATGATGATACGGGTAATGGATGTATATATGGTGGAAGGAGGTAGTGGAAGTTTGAAAATTGATAGGGATTAATTTTGGGTTGAATGGGTTAATGGGGAGTTATGGAAGAAGAAGAAGAGAGAAAGGTGCAGGAAAAGGGATCGTTCTGCTAACAGGGTTACTGATGTAACCCGTGTTACGGTCGTAACACCTGGCTGACGAGCGTAATGCTCTGAAAGGCGCGTTACGTTCGTGGGGGATAGATGACGATCGTGGCAGCTACAAGTTTTGGTTTTTTTCACAGAACAGAACACAATATAATTTCACATAGTATATTTTTATAGCAGCAGAACATCTCAGGCATTCTAACATAAACACAGCATTAATTAATTCAACATATAATCCAACATATATAATTCGCAAATAGAGTAGAAAACCGTAAAATATTTTAAGCGGCATAATGATTGTGAGTTTAAAACTGAAAACAAACAATTGCATTGGTTTAAACTGAGTAACTTGTTCCTTTTTTGCCAGAAAAAAATAAATAAATGACGCGTAAGTTTAAATGCAGTAACTTTAAAAATTGGAACTAACTAAAAACAAAGCAAAATGGAAAAAGTCTAAAAACAAAGAATTGAAAAACTGAAAACTGAAAATTGAGAAACTATAGACTGCTTCATCCAATCTTTTCTTTTAATATTTCCAAAGCTTGAGTGATGTGATAGAACTGCTCCACCGAGATGTCATTCAAACCCATAAGATCCAAACGCATAGTCTTCAATTCATTCTTTATTCCATCAATATCAGTTTTATAGGCATCCAAAGTGGTTAGAATGGTGTTTAATTGTGTGGTATATTCTCCTTGGTTTGTATCAGGGGCTGCTTGTGCTTCAGCCATATTTGTAAAGTCATGATAACCAGGAGGGGTTTCGGGATCTGTTTCGGTTTCAGACATGAAATTATTATCAACAGAATATGATTATGGTGTTTCCGGTGTTGAAGGGTGATCGGGTGGATTCAATTCGTACAACCAATTTTCGCGGTTGTGGACACTTATTCGGGCATGGTTCGGGAGGGTAAAAAGAGTAATAACCTCATCTCTGATCAGGTAGTCATAAGGCGCAGGGCCTAAGTTTCCTATTATCCGATTGTTAAAACAAAAATTAATATTCATAGGCCTAATTGATCCAAATGGTGCACAGTTATTAAGTTGGCAACGAGGTCCAAGAGCATGTGCAATCATTGTAACCAATCCTCCCACACTGACAGGAACATTAGGGTCCTCACTAATGCGGGTAAAGGTCTTCATCAGGAGTAAGACCGCATTGACAGGGCGTCCTAGGTTCATACAATAAAGCAGAGATAATTCATCCTTGGATACAGCGTTTTGATTTTGCTCTTTTCCAAACAGGGTGTGGGCAAGAATCCTATGGAAATAACGGATGGTTGGGTTATGTATTTCGTTGTTATCCATACTTTCTGGGTCAGGGTGATAGTTTCCGGTTAAAGTACCCCAGAAGTAGTCCAGCTCAAAATCCAACAGATCGGCCTCAGGGCTGGTAAAAGCTAAGGGTCCACTGGGGAATCCTAATAAAGTAGCTAAGTCCCTATGGTTATAGGTGAATTCAATACCAAAAAGTCTGAAGGTAATGAATCCTTTTCGGGTTCCAACACCGTGTTCAGGGATGTGAACTAGAGAACTTAGGAATTCAAGGGTAAGCTCTCGGTAAGTGACGAACCTATTTTTCAGGTGGGCTTTCTCCCATCCCAACCGGTTGAACATGTAGTGAATACTGTCAGTAATTCCTAAAGAGTCCATAGTGGGTACATCATGATACAGGGTTAAACTGATTGCTCGCTGAGTCAAAGCCTCAAATCGTCTTTGTTGGTTTCTACCTCTAAAGGCGGCTTCCATAAAGGTCTGTGGGGGATCCATAGGAAAAACAAAACAGGGAAACAGAGTAGAGGAGAAAGTAAAGAGAAAAAGATTATTCAGAAATCCTGTGTCAAGTAAAATTGATTTGAAATCAGCAGCAGTTTCATAAAAGTTTTTAGAAACGAAAAATACTTATATAGAATGCAAAAACAAGTAATATAAACAAGATAGCAGGTAAAAACAAATAAAATGGGTTGCCTCCCATGAAGCGCTGTTTTTAACGTCATAAGCCTGACGAAATGCCTGGTGAAAGATTATTCGGGAGAAATAGGTAGCAGTTCTACGAGTTTAAGCTTATTCGTATAATCTCTATTATCTACACGATGATATTGTTTTAACCGCTGCCCGTTTACAATAAACGGGGCGTTATTTCTATCCGTGATTTCTACCGCTCCGCTGGGCAAAACTCTTGTAATGTCGAAAGGACCGGACCATCTAGATTTAAGTTTTCTAGGGAAGAGTCTAAGTCTAGAGTTAAATAAAAGTACGACATCTCCCACATTAAATTCTTTCCGTGATAAGCGTTGATCGTGCCATTTTTTAGTTCGTTCTTTGTATATTTTAGCGTTTTCGTAAGCGTCTAGTCTTAATTCTTCCAGTTCATGTAAATCGAGGATTCGTTTCTCGCTAGCAGCAGTGTAATTGATATTGAGTGTCTTTATCGCCCAATAAGCTTTATGCTCTAATTCTACCGGGAGATGGCATGATTTTCCGTAAACAAGTTTGAAAGGTGTAGTTCCGATAGGAGTCTTATAAGCCGTCCTATAAGCCCATAAGGCGTCGTTAAGCTTGGATGACCAATCTTTTCGAGATATCGCGATGGTTTTTTCTAATATTTGTTTAATCTCTCTATTCGAAACTTCAACTTGTCCGCTAGTTTGTGGATGATAGGGTGTTGCTACGCGGTGGTTCACTCCATATTTAGATAGTAATTTATCAAATATCTTCGAAACAAAATGAGATCCACCATCACTGATAACAAGTCTGGGAACACCAAAACGCGGGAAAATTATATTCTTGAAAAGCTTTATCACTACTCGTGTGTCATTTGTGGGAGAAGCTATTGCCTCGATCCATTTTGAAACGTAGTCGACAACGACGAGTATAAACTTGTTTCCAAAAGAAGATGGGAAAGGTCCCATAAAATCTATTCCCCAAACGTCAAAGATTTCCACTTCAAGTATTCCTTTCTGAGGCATTTCGTCGCGTCTTGAGATATTACCGGTGCGTTGGCATCGGTCACAGTTTTTAACGGCGACGTGGACATCCTTCCACGGGTTAGGCCAGAAAAAGCCGGCTTGGAGAATTTTGGCACACGTTTTGAAGGTGCTAGTATGTCCGCCACAAGGAGATGAATGGCAATGGGAAATGACGTTTGCTATTTCTTCGTCAGGTATACACCGCCGGAAAATTCCATCGGGTCCTCGTTTAAATAAAAGTGGTTCGTCCCAATAGTAACTCTTGAGATCTTGGAAAAATTTCTTTTTCTGTTGGTAAGTTAAATCAGGTGGAAGTGCTCCGACATCTAAATAGTTAACGATGTCAGCATACCAAGGCAATCCTATGGTCATGTCGATGGCTTCCATAACTTCTTTAGCTTCTGGTTTATTTAAATTCAATTGATCTAGGTCGCTTATCATTTGTGCTATCAGATGTTCATACGGAAAATCGTCGTTAATTGGCACTTGTTCGGGTTTTATACCTTCTAAACGGGATAAATGATCCGCTACGACGTTTTCGGTTCCTTTCTTATCTTTAATTTCCAAGTCGAATTCTTGTAAGAGTAAAATCCATCGGAGGAGTCTGGGTTTTGCATCTTTCTTGGCAAGTAAATATCGGATAGCAGCATGGTCTGTGTAAATGGTGATTTTCGCTCCTACAAGGTAAGAACGGAATTTGTCGAGTGCGAAGACCACGGCTAAGAGTTCTTTTTCAGTGGTGGCGTAGTTCATTTGAGCTGAGTCTAGCGTTCTGCTGGCGTAGTAAATTGCGTGAAGTTTCTTATCTTTTCTTTGTCCAAGTATTGCGCCGACAGCGTAATCACTTGCATCGCACATGATTTCGAAAGGTAACCTCCAATCGGGCGGTTGCATGATTGGTGCAGAAATAAGTGCGGCCTTAAGGGTTTCAAAAGCTTGAAGACAATCGTTATCGAATATGAACTCAACATCCTTCATTAATAGACCGGTTAGTGGTTTTGTAATTTTCGAGAAATCTTTAATAAAACGTCGGTAAAAACCGGCGTGTCCTAGAAAACTGCGTATCTCTCGAACGGTCTTTGGTGGTTGGAGTTCTTTAATCACCTCTATCTTAGCTTTATCAACTTCAGTTCCTTTATTAGAAATAACATGTCCAAGTACGATTCCTTCTCTGACCATGAAATGGCATTTTTCCCAGTTGAGCACAAGGTTTACTTTCACACATCGTTCTAAAATACTTTCTAAATTAGACAAACATCCTTCAAAGCTTTGTCCACACACAGAGAAGTCATCCATAAACACTTCCATGATGTCGTCAATGAAATCTGCAAAGATGGCCATCATACATCGTTGGAAAGTTGCGGGAGCATTACATAATCCAAATGGCATTCGTCTGTACGCGAACGTTCCATAGGGACACGTGAATGTAGTCTTCTCCTGATCATCAGGGTGAATCGGAATTTGGAAAAATCCGGAATAACCGTCTAAATAGCAGAAATAGGAGTGTTTGGCTAATCGTTCTAACATTTGATCAATAAAGGGTAAAGGAAAATGGTCTTTCCGAGTAGCTTTGTTCAGTTTTCGATAATCAATGCACATTCTGTGTCCACTAACTACTCTTTGTGTTATCGATTCGCCTTGTGCGTTTTTCACGACAGTGACACCTCCTTTCTTAGGTACGACATGCACTGGGCTAACCCATTTACTGTCGGAGATCGGGTATATAATTCCGGCTTCCATTAGCTTTTTGATTACATCTCTGACTACAGTGCTTAGAATCGGATTGATTCTTCTTTGAGGTTCTCGAGAGGTTTTGCAATCCTCTTCTAATAGAATACGGTGCATACAAATTGAAGGACAAATTCCTTTTAAGTCTGATATGTTGTAACCTAACGCAGTAGGGTATTTCCTTAGAACGTCTAAAAGTTTTTGAGTTTCGAGCGTTCCTAAACTGGAATTTACTATTACAGGTCGAGTTTGTTCAGTATCAAGGAATTGGTATCGTAGATTTTTAGGTAGAACTTTCAATTCTAGTTTTGGTTTCTTGGAACATGGCATATGGTTTGGTGTAAGTGCTAGACTTTCGCTTAGACTGTCATCTTTATATGGTTCTCGCCAATTGTCGTCTTCGAATATCAGAGGGGTTTCGATTTTCATTATTTCGGAATATGTGGTTTGTTCAACTTCTATCTCTCTCACACACTCATCTATAATATCGAGTAAGTAACATGTGTCATTTATGGCGGGTGCTTGTAGAAATTGAGTGAGGATGAATTCCACTTTTTCCTCTCCGACTTCGAATGTTAATCTGCCCTTCTTTACATCAATTATAGCTCCGGCGGTGGCTAGGAATGGTCTTCCTAGTATGATAGGGGTAACTGAGTCCTCGGTTATGTCCATGATGATGAAATCGGTAGGGATATAGAATTGACCTATTCTAACTGGAACGTTTTCCAGTATACCTACAGGATATTTAACCGATCGGTCGGCTAATTGGACGGACATTTTCGTGGGTCTGAGTTCTCCCATCTCTAGCTTTTTGCAAATAGATAAGGGCATGACACTAATGCTTGCTCCTAAGTCACATAGAGCTTTGTCTATGACAAATTTTCCAATATTACAAGGTATAGAGAAACTACCTGGGTCTTTTAGCTTAGGAGGCATATTGTTTTGAATGATCGCGCTACACTCGGCAGTGAGTGTAACTGTTTCGTTATCCTCTATCTTCTTCTTGTTGGATAGAATTTCCTTAAGAAATTTAGCGTACGAGGGCATCTGAGTGATGGCTTCTGTAAAAGGTATGGTTATATTGAGTTGTTTCAGAAGTTCAACGAATTTCTTGAACTGGCCCATCGTTTTGGAATTTGTAAGTCTTTGAGGATACAGGATTGGTGGTTTATAAGGTGGTGGAGGTACATAAGGCTTCTCTTGCTCCACTACTTCTTGCGTTTCGCTTTCCTTTTCTTTAGGCTCATTGGCTTGTTCAGGCAGCTCGCTCTGCTTTTGGTACATGGCTGGATTTTCTAGTCTCGGGTCAACAGGTCCGTCGAGTTCTTTTCCACTTCTCAATATCACAGCATTAGCATGTCCTTTCGGGTTGGGCTGTGGTTGACCAGGAAAAATTCCAGCTGGTGCCGCAGTAGATGCTTGTTGTTGAGCTACTTGTGAGATTTGCGTCTCAAGCATCTTGTTATGGGTGGCTAAAGCATCAACCTTGCTAGCTAATTGTTTTATCTGCTCATTAGTATGCAAATTTTGATTCATAACGTCTTTATTAGTCTGAGCTTGGGTAGCAACGAAGTGTTCAATCATGATTTCTAGGTTAGATTTCCTAGGAGTATTAGGTCCATTACCAGGATGATTTGGGATAGCTTTTGGATAACCGGGTGGTGTGGCAGGAGCTTGTACAGGCGCGTATAACGCGTTGTTGTTTTTGTATGAAAAGTTCGGATGATTTTTCCAGCCTGGGTTATAGGTATTGCTATAAGGGTTCCCTTTGTACATAGTTTGCTTGTTCAGCTGGAACTCCTGTTAGAAGTGGGCATTCTGGAGCAAGATGTGATTGAAGACCACATAGATCGCAAGTTTGGACAACTGCAGCTACGGTAGCTGCAGGAGCAGTGGTGAGGTTTTCTAGCTTTTGGGTAAGAGCTTCCACTTTTGCATTGACTTGGTCCACCATATTCACTTCAGACATTCCACCTTTGGTTTGGGATTTCTCCACATTAGATCTTTCGCTTCCCCATTGATAGTGGTTCTGGGCCATACTTTCGATAAGTTGATTTGCTTCGGCATATGGTTTATCCATCAGTGCGCCACCAGCAGCGGCGTCTATAGTCATTCTTGTGTTATACAACAGACCATTGTAAAACGTATGAATGATTAGCCATTCTTCTAAACCATGATGAGGACAGAGTCTAATCATATCCTTGTAACGTTCCCATGCTTCGAAAAGTGATTCGTTATCTTTTTGTCTAAAACCGTTGATGTTAGCTCTAAGCATAGCAGTTTTGCTTGGTGGGAAATATCTAGCCAAGAAGACTTTTTTCAATTCATCCCATGTGGTGATTGAATTTGAAGGAAGGGATTGGAGCCAGGCTCGGGCTCTGTCTCTTAAAGAAAAAGGAAATAGGCGCAATCGTATTGCCCGGGGTTTACACCATTCGGTTTTACAGTGTCTGCGTACTGCACAAACACTGACAGATGTAAATTAGGGTCGTCAGTAGGAGATCCAGAAAATTGATTCTGCTGAACGGCGGATAGAAGCGAAGGTTTCAGCTCGAAATCGTTTCGAGCGATAGCAGGGGCGGCAATGCTGTTGTGAGGCTCCGCTTGCGAAGGAACTGCATAGTCCTTAAGAGCGCGAGGCAGATTTGGTACGTCAGCCATTGTCGATTCTTCGGTAGATTCTGATAACGGGATATCAGGAATTTTTGTTGGAGGAAGATTATTAAGAGATCGGTATTCTTGAATTCGATGTCTTAATCTTAAGTAACGCTCGATATCGTTAATTTGTAAATGCAAAGGCTCGTTCTGAGAACGAGTGTTTGGCATACACAGAGGGAAATGTAAAAAGTTGCCTTAGTCTAGACAGCGTTGTTTTCAGATTACACTAGTGACTAAACTAAAGTCCCCGGCAGCGGCGCCAAAAACTTGATGGGGTCTACGATCGACTTAATGTCTGATGGTATCATAACTGCAAGCGCACAGCCTATCGCGTAGTTTTAAAAGATATCGAACCCACAGGGACTTTGTAATCACGCTAGTGTTGTAAAACAGGTTGGTTTAGCTAAGGCGGAAATTGTCACGTTGGTTTTGGGAAAATTAAGGAAGGTAAATTAATTGATTTTAAAGTAATTATAAAATGAACGGTCGGTATGCAATAGAGTCAACCTAAGGGATCTAATCGGGCCTAGGCATATAAGGATGGTCAACTTAGTTTATCCGTAGAATTAATCAGTTTAAAAACCCTCAACTCACACTTTCATGGTCTTATCTCGGATTATACGTCTAAAGCCCTATACCTGCTTTCGCTAGCCTATAAGTGTTTAGAAGTATTTTTTGGAAACTTAATTAATTCTAATTTTGTTTAAAGCGCTTTCACTGTATTTAAATCAAATGCCTAACTTTAGCTATCCGGTTAAAAACCTCACACTTTCGTGGTCTCGATTTAACCTATTTACTCTTCTTACTTTCGTAACAAAGATTTTATTATTAAGCATAAAAAGTTATAACCAGAGTTAAGTTGATTAAAGTTTTAGTCTAAGTTTGATTAGAAGCCTAATGTCTTTACTATTCCATACCGACACTAAAGGTTTAGCTAGCCATGGAAATCAAAATAAACATACTGTAAATAAAAGCAAGCAAATATAAATTGGACATTATAAATAATAAATAACAAGCATGCATTAATAAATTAATTAAAATGAATTTAATACAATTGCAAAATAAAAACCTGACAGTAAAGCCAATACTTCAATCCTTCTTCCACAAATCGGAAACTCGGACTTGGTATCGGAGTATTGCAAATTCTGAAGCTTGAATGATAAATTTTAAACTAGAATAATAATTCCCTAATGTTGGAAATTATTATTTGGACAGTGGAACTTAAAAGAATTGAAATAAACAAATGCTGGAAAATGAATACTGAAATAATACTGGTTTCAATTTTGGCAGAGCTTCGGCACAAATAAGCTGTAATAAAACTCCGTGCTTTTTTTGTTCAATATTGAGGTATTTATAGAAGAATAAAATCTGGCAGTTGGTTTGTCAAACTTGGAACTCAGTCTTCCTTCAAAATCTCCAAAAATATAGTAACCTAGTAGTTGAGGGAGAAATGGTGAACGTGGTGTTTGACTGGAGAGAATTAAGGAGTTTGGAAACTCCTTCTGTTATGCTTGCCACGTTCTGCATTTTCCAAGTGAAGTATTATACGCATTACGTTCGTTACATTGGCGTTACGAGCAGATTTTGGTCTTTCCCGTGTTACGGTCGTGGCCACTGTGTTACGGTCGTAACACTCTTCAAACTGGCTTACGGTCGTGGCAGCTTCATTACGACCGTCACAGCTACAAAAGTGCAGTTCTTTGACAGACTTATTCTTTTCTTCTGTTCTTTTGATGCTTTCTTGCATTGTTTCATGTTTTCTTCTATTTTGAGCTCAATTATGAAATACCTGCAAAAGTGATGACAAACTCGAAATATTCGGGAATTAATCGGGTCAAAATAATACAAAACGGACGAATTTCATAGAAAATAAACGATACGATTTCGTGTTATCAACCATCAATGGGCTGATATCTTTACTAAACCCCTTTCAGAAGATAGGTTTAATTTCATTCTGAAACATCTCAGCATGAAAGTCTGTCCAGAGTGAAAATGTTTTAATTCCATATATTTACCTTCAGAATGTAATTGTTTTACTGTGAACTTCTGATCAATCTTCTTTCAGAAAGATAGAACATGCAGATTGTATCAGATGCAAGTCTAAAGATTTGAGAGTCTAAGCTCAAAGACAGACGTGCTGATCACTATATCAAACAAGTGTCATCCAATCATCAGCAAATCTCTGAAGCAGAACGCGTGCACGCTTCTGAGAAGGCAAAGCGCTGATTGGGTGCATTGAGACACATGTCTGGTAACCGTTTTTAAGTATCTTTCTCAAATCCCCCAAAATCAGCAAGCATTTAATAAAAGTAATCATGCTTTTAAAATGCAATCATGATTTTTCTCTTTCTTAAAAACGTTTATTTTTTCAAAATATTCTGAAACTCTATTTAAACACAGTAACCGCTCATTCTAATTCCTTATAGTTTCTCACTAATTCTCAAGCATTCTCTGCATTTTTCTGTGTTCATCTCTTGTAAAACCCTTTTTCCCAGTTTCTTCTTAAAATCTTTTAGTGTGAACATGGAAACCTCCAGCAGTGCTTCTGCAGGTCCTCAGAAGAAAGCATCATCTGAGCAGTATCAAGTGCCATTCAGAACACTCATCACTCCTGTGAAGAATCTTGAAGTGTTATCTGAACTGATCATTGATTTTGGAAGCTTGAAGGAGAACGGTTTTGACCTAACAGAAGAAGTTAGGGCACAGAAATGGGAAAGGTATTTTGACAGGTTGGTTGGACCAACATTCCCTATGTTAGTCAAGGAATTCTAGATTCATGCCAAGGCTTCAACGCATCTAGTCACCTCCTTCGTTATGGGGAAGAAGATTGTGATCACTGAGGATCACATAGCAAGGTTAATCGGTTACAGTGGCGGTGGCGTCCGCTGTGTTGATATGGCTGAGAGATGTGCTGACGTGGGCGTGATAGCTGCAAGGATTTTCACCCATGGGGTGCCCAGCAGCAAGATCAAAGATCTGAAGGATCATCACAATGTTTGGGCTAAGATAATTCTGGGGTGCTTCAACCATAGGAAGCCAACTAGTTCACCTGATTACATAAATGTGGATCAGCAGTTTCTGATCTACTTTATTGATCAGAAGGTAAAAATCAACTTGGCTCATCTTCTGTTCAACCACCTCAGAACAAGTGTGAAGGAAACCAGGGAAGAAGAAAGAACAAAGAGGGATTGGATACCCTTTGGAAGGTTGATATCAGATATTCTGACAGAGAATAGGCTGATAGAGCATCTGATAGAAGCTCAAGAGCTAAGCACCATTGAACCAACAGTTGGGAAGCCTCTGAACGCGAAGAACTTGAAGAAAATGAAGTTGATAGAGAATATCAAAAAGGAACCCAGAGCTACTCCTATTGCTGATATCACCAGCAGAAGAGTTCCTCTGAGTGACTTTCCTTTATTTTCTGAGATAGAATCTAAACCAGAGGTGGTTCTCAGATACTTAGATGCGTGCAAGGCAGATGGTACAGATCCAAATATGATTATCAAAGCTCTGCATCAACCTCAACAAGAAGTGACTCTGAAGAAGACGAAGAAGAGGAAGGCACTTTTAGAAGGATCATCCCGGCAAACACCCAAGAAAAGAGGTAATTTATCTGCTGCTTCTGTTTTAAATTCTTCTAATATTCCAGCATCTATTCCTCCTCCAACCTCTCATAGAATCTCAATCCCCATCCCAACAATAGATGAAACTGAACCAGAAGATGACCCTTCTGAGGCATTAAAACTCAGAAGACCCAGAACCAAACATCCCAAAACAATCTCAACAACATCAGCAATTGACAAAGTGCTGTCTGACATTGATCAACACACTTCTGATCACTCCGCCGATCCAAACTCTGAACCACAAATTGTCCCTCCTCCACAACCAGAACAACAGCAATCTGCTGAAGAACCAGAACAACAACAACAACCTCTCTCATCAATTCCAGAAGAACCCCTTATCCCTGAACAACCAGAAATTCCAACAACTTCTCCTCAACCAGCAATTCCATCTCCCTCTCCTCAACCAGAAATTCATCCACCATCACCTCAACCTGAGTTTCATCACTGTGAAACTCCTTCTCCTCAACCATATGAACCTCATTCACCTCAACCATCACCTCTGGCAATCCAGCTGCCAGGTGGAACAACAATCACCTTGGCACAGTTTCCATCCTCACCAGAATCTACACCACCAAATACTCCCAAAACACCAAGCAGTCCAATCATAATTTCTGATTCTCCCACTCCATCTCCAAAACAAACAGCTGCCAAGCAAACCACCGAAAACCCCAGCAGGACCTTCATAGACTTAACCAGTCTTGACCGTCTTGCTGATATGAAACATAAAATAGCCATCCCTAAACCAAAACAACCAGATGTTGGCTCTGGTATTATGAATTTTGAAACAGGTGTGCAGCAATGGATTGCTTCTTTGAAGCAAGTCTGTCCTGGAATGATTGACGCAGCTGCTTCTGATCAGCTCTGGTTACAATTCAGACTTTGGATACGTGCTGAAGCCCTCAAGTTGTAGGATATCAACTATGAGCAGGCACAACATAATTTCAGCAAGCTTCTGAAGGAAGTTGACAGTCTGCTGCCTCAGGAAGTTGTGCTCCCTCTGGATAGTGAATCTTGGTCTGAGAAACAGCTAGCTTCAAAGGTGCAACCAGAAGAAGACAAGACCATTCAAGCTGAAGCAAGTCAAGCAGAAGATGTTGCAGAAAGCTCTCAGAAGCTTCCTGCTTCTGATGCTTCTCAAGCTGCCTTGGACAGGCAGACTCTGGAAGAACTGAAGCTAAATGACATGCGTCTGCAGCAGAGGATGGATGAAAACGACCAGAAGATGAAAGAAAGAATGGATGTGCAGGATAGCAAGATTGACACTGTTGTCAGCATGGTGCATAAGCAGAATGAGACTGCTGATCAGATCAAAGCCATGCTGGAGAACCTGTTCACACGCTTTCCTCCCCAACCTTAGTTTTTTCATTCATGTCTTTTTCATGTTTTCTTTGATTTTCTGATGTACTATTTGAATATGTTTTGTTTGATTCTGAACCTTTTAATATGACAAGTTTTTTCTGATCATAATTGTTTTAGCACTCACCTACACTTTTTGATTGCTGACAAAAAGGGGGAGAACAAGAATGATATTTTAAACAATAACGGTTAACTAAGATAGAAATTCTCAAACATTCTAACTTCATTATACTTGAAAATGTTTTTTGTTTTGCTTAAAGTCTACAGGTACAAGGAAGCTCCTGGACACTCTGAAGACTAAAAGCTATGAAGCTCTGATCCGCTCTGATACTCTGATCCAAAGCAAACCTCTGACAAGAAAAGCTCTGATACGCTGATCTGAAGCTCTGCTCTGATATGCTGATCTAAAGCTTCTGATAGTCAAAGACTCTGATACTCTGATAATCAAAGAAAGGCAAAAAGATCTGATCCTGAAGAACACTTGTAATCAAAAAGGGAAGTAATAAACTCAAGGGGAGTATCTCTCAACTCTGATATCTTTTCATCCCTTATCTTTGATAACCTCTTACTCTGATGCATCTCTCTGATACCTTTTCACGTTATTTTCATTTAAAAATATCTAGTTTTTGTCATCATCAAAAAGGGGGAGATTGTTAGAACAAAGTTTGAATCTACTACCCTATGTTTAAGTTTTGATGATAAGAAAGTGAAAAGATATATTATTTATATGATTCATGTATGAACTATCTGCTGCCTAAATTATTACGTTCTGATTTGCAGATACTCTGATTGATATAAGCAAGATCACACCTAATCAGCATCAGAAATTTGGTTCCTGACATCAGCATCAGAAGTTGCCATATCAGAATGTCAGAATCAGAAGATTAATTCACGTATATGTTGAAGTCTGATGAACAGAACTGCGCTCAACACTCTGATAAAGAAACACAACAGTTCATCAGCAGCTAAGCAGAGTCAGAATGAGCCAAGCCAGAACTTGCATTAAGTAAGCAACGGTACTGTGCATTGAAAGAAAATTAATACCAACGGCCTCATTCCAGACAAGATCTGCTCGATAAGGAAAGTTTGTTATTAGCATTGAATCAAGAATATTGCTCCAACGTTCAACATCTCAGTGCTATATAAACAAGACTTTGAAGATTGAATTGGCTAATGCTCTCCAAATCTTTACACGCATAAAAGCTGATCAAAATCCTCCTTCTCTCAGTTTTGCTAAACACTACACATTCTCTTATTCAATCATTGCTTAGCAATCTAGTTTCTAAGCTTTAAGTTGTGTATACATCACAGTTGTGATACAGTTTTGTAGAAAACATTCACACACTTAGATTTATCTTCTTTGTAAGAAAGTGTTTCCTTGACAAACCGGGTTGTGGTTTGCATCAAGAAGGCTTTAGCAGTTGTTAAAGCAGTCTGTAATATTCAGTTGAATATATTGGATTAAGACCTCGTTGGAGAGAGGCAAAATCACCTTGACGGGTGGACTGGAGTAGTTTGAGATCAAACGAACCAGGATAAAAATATCTTGTTCATTGCATTGATTTTCAGTTTTACAATTCAACCCCCCCTTCTTGTGTATTTCACTACTTCATAGTAGGGCTGTAATAAGGAACCTGGGTAGTATGGTTACTTTGATATGAAAGCCTGGATAGTAGGGCTGTGAGAAGGAACCTGGGTAGCAGGGTTACTTTGATATGAAAGCCTGGATAGTAGGGTTGTGAGAAGGAACCTGGGTAGTAGGGTTACTTCGTGATAAGTTCGTGTAAAACTTCAAAAGGAACATGGGTAAGGTTATTTTGATATGAAAAGCCTGGATAGTAGGGCTGTTTCGTGACGAGTTTGGGTAAAACTGCAGCGGGAACTTGGGTAAGGTTACTTTGAGATAAGTTTGTCTAAAACTTTAAAAGGAACCTGGGTAAGGTTACAAGTTTGCGTAAAACTTCAGGATGAACCGGGGTAGGGTTATAAGTTTGTGTAAAACTTCAGGATGAACCGGGGTAAGGTTATAAGTTTGTGTAAAACTTCAGAAAGAACCGGGGTAAGGTTATAAATTTGTGTAAAACTTCAGAAAGAACTGGGGTAAGGTTATAAGTTTGTGTAAAACTTCAGAAAGAACTGGGGTAAGGTTATAAGTCTGTGTAAAACTTCAGGATAAATCGGGGTAGGGTTATAAGTTCGTGTAAAACTTCATAAGGAACTTGGGTAAGGTTACTTTGTGATAAGTTCGTGTAGAACTTCTAGGAGGAACCGGGGTAAGGTTACCTTCTGATAAGTTCATGTAAAACTTCAGGAGGAACCGGGGTAAGGTTACCTTGTTATGATAATGTAGATTAGTTAACCAGTTTGATTTTGGGAATTGGGTTTCCATTAGTTGTCCGTAGATGTGATCTGTATAACTACTGGATTCATTGAAGCTAATCGTTTTTTCCTGAAAAATATCAGAGTTAGTTATATGTGATGCATGAAATGCAGGGCGAGATGATGTTCTCAAAATAAATGAGATTATGTTGTATATGATATGTATGTGTATGTCATGATGTATCTTCATGAAATGTTATCGGGGTATGCTTACGCCTGGGAAAATAAATCCCTGACTGTTGTTAGAGATTCGCAAATATTTTATCGGGAAGAGGTGTTGGAGAAGTAACTCTGCGAGGGCCATACTTTGGGGGAAGAGATACTCAATTGGTAGACCTGCTGATCTGGAGGAATAAACTCAACTGGGGATGAAATTCCATTGCTGGAAGTGATGAGCTCTGTTGGAGATTGAGCTTCTGTATCTGTAGAAATAGACTCCGCTTGGGGAATAAAATTTAATGACTCGCCTGCGATTACGAACCTCGTTTGGGGATAGTTATGTCTTTTTTCGGGAAAGTCGACATCAATGCCTTTGGATATTTTTACTCTGTGGGGAGTGCACATACCAATAATTATGTTCCCAAGTATGACTCTATCCCGATACCTTCGGGGCAAAGTGACTGTAGGGTTCGGTACTTCTTATTTTCCCTATTTATGGAATTACGAGTAATTGTCTTTTGTTTCTTATGCAAATATTTATGAGCAGCAATCATTTTCAAATGCATATATAAAAAATAAATCATTGGATGATCTTGCAAAACAAAAAAAGAAAAAGAAACAAACTGAAGTTTTATAAAAATGACTTGTATTGATTTTGAAATTGGCCTGTAATAGGCGTTTTGTACAAAGAGGATGACGTCCTGGTAAGAGGACGCCGCCGAGAGAAATTACAATTTGTGCAAAAGAAAGAAAAACAGCTATGTGAAACAACCCCATTGAGTTCGAACTCTTCTATTGTCTTTATATCATTAAGTGTCTTATCACTTTTCTACTTGGCCGAAGGTTGATCAGATTGATTGGTGTCGTCTGAGCTTGATAGCTGATACCGAAGTCTGGTCGCAAGATGATCCAAATGAGACATAATGATAGGCTTCAATCTCTAACTTTTGCCTGGATTGCCTTTCGGTTTTTCAATCCACTGGGATACCCTTTTTTGCCCAAGCCTCCCTTTCGGGTTTTCGACTTGCCGGGTGTACAGATTTTTTCATTTTTATCCCTTACTTTTTCCCGAACCCTTTCCGTTCGTCGGGAAGCCCTTATTTTTACCTAGGTCAGTCGACCAAGTGGGTCTTTGATTATGCGCAGTATCTTTTCACTATGTCTGCATTGACGGGGTGAGGAAGGTTGTCACCATTCATGTTGGTTAGAATCATGGCTCCTCCCGAGAAAATGTTCTTAACCACAAATTGCCCTTTGTACGTGGGGGTCCATTTGCCCCTGGGATCACCTTGCAACAGTATGATGCGTTTGATCACCAGATCCCCGACTTGATATTCTTGACGCTTGACTTTCTTGTTAAAAGCCTTGATCATTCGCTTTTGATACGTCTGACCATGACAGATAGCAGTAAGTATCTTTTCATCGATCAGATTTAACTGATCAAGCCGGGTTTGGATCCAGTCGTCTTCGTTCAAACCTGCATCCTTCATAATCCTGAGAGAAGGTATCTGGACTTCTTTGGGTAGGACTGCCTCCATGCCATATACCAGAGAGTAGGGTGTTACCCCTGTCGACGTCCGTGTTGAGGTACGGTACCGATGAAGAGCGAATGGTAACATCTCTTACCAGTATTTATATGTCACCGTCATCTTTTGTACAATTTTCTTGATGTTCTTATTAGCTGCTTCAACAACGCCATTCATCTTCAACCGGTAGGGAGAAGAATTATGATGCTGTATTTTAAACTGTTTATAGAGCTAGGTGATCATTATGTTGTTGAGATTTGTGCCATTGTCAGTAATAATCATCTCTGGTAAACCATATCAACAGACCAGATTGTGTCGGATAAACCGCGCCACGACATTCTTGGTTACTGTAGCAAAAGAAGCTTCCTCAACCCACTTCGTGAAGTAATCAATATCCACTAAAATGAAGTGATGTCCATTGGAAGCGGTGGTTCTGATCTCGCCGATCATGTCGATGCCCCACATTGCAAAGGGCCAAGGAGCTGTCAGGACGTTCAAAGGAACCAGCGGTACATGCACCTTATCAGCGTATATTTGGCACTTATAAAAAGTTTGAGAGTGGTGATAACAATCGTCTTCCATGGTGGACCAATAATATCCTGCCCGTAGGATCTTCTTATCCATGGTATATCCACTAGAATGGGTTCTGAAAGTGCCTTCATGTAGATCTGTCATGATCCTCTCTGCTTCGCTCTTGTCTACGCACCGTAATAATATGGAGTCATGGTTGTGCTTATAGAGGATCCTATTAATGAGGAAGAACTTTGCAGCGAACCTCCTCAGCAACTTCTTATCGTTGACAGATGCCCCTTCGGGATACTCCTGATGTTCGAGATACCTTTTGACTTCGTGAAACTAGGGTTTGTTTGCCACTTCTTCGGTATCGATCTCACAACAGTGTGCTGGTTCATCCAACCTCTCAATGGTAATCTGGGGAGCTTCATTGTCCCACCTAACTTTGAACACATAAGACATGGTAGCTAGCGCGTTCGCTAACTGGTTCTCCTCTCGTGGGAAATGCTCGAAGGTTACCTCCTCAAAGTGTGGGAGCAATGTCAGTACATTCTCTCTTTAAGGAACGAGATTCGGGTGCTTCGTATCCCACTCGCCTTTGATCTGACTTATCACCAGAGCAGAATCTCCGAATACACTTAAGAACTTAATCCTCAGGTCAATAGCAGCTCGAAGACCCATAATACATGCTTCATACTCCGCCATGTTGTTGGTGCAGTTGAAACATAATTGGGCGGTGAAAGGAGTATGACAGCCTTCGGGAGATATGATCACAATGCCAATGCTGTTACCCAGTGCTTCGGGGCTCCAACAAAATACATAGACCATCGGAATCCCTCCTCATGTCCTTCATCTGGTCCAAGTTCGTCGTAGTCAGTCACCAACATGATATTCTTAACCGGGAACTTAAAATTCATGGACTGGTAGTCATCCACGTCCTGATGAGCCAAATGATCAGCCAATACACTCCCCTTTATAGCTTTTTGGGTTGTATATTGTATGTCATACCCAATTAAGATCATTTTCCACCTTGCTATCCTTCCGGAGAGAGCGGGCTTCTCGAAAATATACTTGATCGGATCCATCTTTGATATCAACAAAGTAGTGTGAGTCAGCATATACTGTCTCAGCTGGCGAGCAGCCCATGCCAAAGCGCAACAAGTTTTCTCGAGCAATGAGTATCGGGTCTCACAGTCGGTAAACTTTTTTCTAAGGTAGTAAACAGCGTGCTCTTTTCAGCCAGACCCGTCATGCTGCCCCAGCACACACCCCATTGAATTGTCTAGCTTTGTCAAGTATAATATCAAATGTCTTCCTTCAACTGGAGGCATCAGAATTGGCGGTTCTTGAAGGTATTCTTTGATTCTTTCGAAAGAAGTCTGGCATTCATCATTCCACTTTACCACTTGATCTTTCTTCAGAAGCTTGAAGATTGGCTCACAAGTAGCAGTCAGATGTGAAATGAACATGGGGACGTAATTCAGACGTCCCAAGAAACCTCTAACCTCTTTCTCTGTATGGGGAACCGACATCTCTTGTATGGCTTTTACCTTCACAGGTCTACCTGAATACCCTTGTCACTGACGACAAAACCCAGAAGCTTACCAGACCTTACCCCAAAGGTACACTTGTTCGGATTCAACCTCAGCTTATATGTCTTCAATCTGTCAAATAATTTCTGGAGATGATCAAGATGCTCTTCCTCAGTCTGAGACCTGGCTATCATATCATCAACATAAACTTCGATCTCATGGTGAATCATGTCGTGTAATAAAGCGACCATAGCATGCTGATATGTTACCCCAACATTCTTCAACCCAAAAGGCATCACCTTGTAGCAGAAGGTGTCCCACTGTGTGATGAAAGTTGTCTTCTCCATGTCTTTAGGAGGCATCTTCATCTGGTTGTAGCCCGATAAACCATCCATGAAGGAGAAGATTTTATGATGCACGGTATTGTTGACCAGAACATTGATGTGAGGAAGTGGGAAGTCATCCTTGGGGCTTGCCCTGTTCAGATCTCTGTAATCCATACACATTCGTACTTTACCATCCTTCTTAGGTACCTGAATGTTAGAAACCCACTGTGGATATGAAGTGACAGCTAATAATCCTACATTGAACTGTTTCATGACCTCTGCCTTGATTTTCTCTAACATTTCAGGGTGCATATGACGAACCTTCTGTTTAACCGGAGGACAGTCTTCTTTAGTCGGCAGGAAATGTACCACGATATCAGTGTCTAAACCAGGCATGTCTTCATAGGACCATGCGAAGATCTCAACATGGTCGTGCAACATCTGTATCAACCTCTGTTTGACGCTAAGCTCCAGATTTGCACCTATTTTAACCTCTTTTCTGTCTTCCTCAGTACCCAAGTTCACTGTCTCAACCGGCTCTTCATGAGGCTGTATGACCCTCTCTTCCTGCTGTAATAGTCTAGCAAGTTCTCCAAGCACCTCACAATCATCCTCACCTTCGTCCTCGGCTTGGTTGATCGGATTTTTGAAGTCATAACTAGCAATAGCAGAGCTGTTATCAATGGGTTCCAGAGTGGTATGGATCTTCATTATGATACATGAGTGTGTGTAAGAGAATAGCTGTTTTGATAAAGTGAAAAGAAGAAAGGAAAAACAAGGAGCACAAAATTTGTATGCAAGAAACGTCCAATGCTTTATTAATAACTATGAAATGACAAATAATAGCCCTCACAAGCAAAGCCAAGGTGCCTCGGGCAAGGCATTGGGCCGTAAAGTTTCAAACTGTTTATTACAAATCTTAAAACAAAAAGAAGTCAATTACTGCAGAATCAAAGAAACAGGTATGAAGTCCCTAGCCGTCCAGTTACTCGGTCCACCGTTGGTAGTTGGGTAGATCCAATTGTCAATGCCCGAGTCCTCTTCATTGTCTTTAATGGCGTTAATCCCACGATTGTTGATGCATAGGGGAGGTCCTCTAGCCCGAGCGTGTCTAACAGCCCTTTGATCCCCTGTAGTAAAGCCCAAACCAAATTTGTCAGTCTTATTAGTGAAATCAGGGAGCCGACCCCAATTGGCACACCCACCTTCTTCAACCACAGCCCTGGCGTCCTTGAGAGAAGCTTTCTTCAAAGGATGTTTATTGCTAGTAGTTTCAGTCGAAGCCAAGATCGGAGGGACCTCTTCAAAATTCTAACAAGGAGTTTCGATGAATTCCCCGTCCATCTCTACGTAGCGGAAGGAGTTGAGGTGACTCACCATATATTCTTCTTCACCCTGCACTATGACGATTTTTCCTTTCACTGGGTACTTCAGCATTTGGTGGAGTGTGGAGGTGACTGCCCCAGCCTCGTGGATCCAAGGACGACCCAACAAATAAGAATACGACGGCCTGATATCCATCACATAGAAAGTATACCCAAAAGTCTGAGAACCCACTTTGACAGGGATGTCTACCTCCCCGTGCACCGTTCTCTTCGATCCGTCAAAAGCCCTTACCACAACGTTACTAGGCTTTAGAGTTAGACCCTCGCAATCCAAATGGTCCAACTCCTTTTTCGAAAGAACATTCAGTGAAGACCCAGTATCTACCAGAACATGAGCCATAGTGGTGCCCCTGCATTCAATTGAGACATGAAGAGAATCATTATGCTCCCTTCCCTTTGATGTCAAATTTGCATCTGAAAAGCCCATCCCATTATCAGCAGTCAGGTTGGCCACACGATCTTTGAACTGATCAGCGGAAGTCTCTTGTGGCACATGCGTAGTCTTGAGGAATGCAATTAGAGCCTTCGCATGGGCTTCAGAATACAACAGCAAAGACAACATGGATATCTTTAATGGGGTCTGCCCCAGCTGCCCGACCACATTGTAGTCGCTCTTCTTAATGATTTTCAGTATTTCCTCTATTTCTTGCTTAGAGGCTTCCACAACAATTTTCTTAGGCGCCTCCGTCTAGGCAGGCTCACCTAAAATTTCCTTGTCCCGGGTATCAGATGATTCGCCGACTGGAGTAAGAACAGGACCAGTAGTTGATGTACTAGCAGGAACAATAGATGTAATGACAATAGGCTTGCTAACAGTCTTAGGGGAAATCTCGGAAGAGAACACTCTTCCAATTCGAGTGATTTTACTGGTTACGACAATGTTATCAATATCAGGATCATCTTCTTCATCTTTCAGATCTTGTTTGATTCCATAATAGTACAAATCGGCACCATAATGCCAGGGGATAACTTTGTCCGAGACATACGGGACAGGACTAGGAGCTGTGATTATCAGCGGAGCAATTCTTGGAGCAGATGTAATCCTAACAGATCTTCTCGAGTAAACCTTGGAAGGATTGGCGGAAATGGTTATAATGGCAACGTCTTCAATTGGAAAACAGGAATCATACTTTTCTCGAACAAAATCTCTCTGCTATCTATCAGGCGTTGAACACCTAATTTCAGCAAATGACAACCAGAAGGTAGAAGCGAACACATGTGACAACCTTCACCACAACCCGGAAATAAACCAGCCAACAACAAATTCTTCTTGACACTCATGAGAGGAGTAGACACTTCATCGACAGAGGTAACAAACAAATCAGTATCAATAGCATTAACTCCACGGTCGTGCTTGGGCATGGGAGCAGTTATGACATTTGGCTTCTCCGGAGCATCAAAATCTATTTCCTTAGCTTCAATCAAGTCTTGTAATTTATTCCTCAGAGCCCAACAATCATTTGTATCGTGACCAGGACTCTCAGAATGATAAGCACATCGGGCATTTGGATTGTATCGGGGAGATGTAGTATTTGGATTCTTGGGAGCCTCTCTCAAGGTTGCCAAGTTGGATCTCAGCAGATGAGGTTGAACTTCAGCTAAGGTCATGTTGATGCGGGTAAACTGTCGTTGTGGTATTTCCACGCTTTGTTGATTGTTGCATTGTGGAGCAGCTGCAGGTCTAGGTATCATTACGACACTTACTGTTTAGCGTTGTTCAGCCATGTTCTGGCTCCCCGGGCTATAGATGGAACTGGCTTCCTTATTACAAGCAAAAGGCTTCTTTACTGAACTTGATGAGGCATCCTTCTGTATTTTTCCGCTTTGAATCTCAGCTTCTACTATCTCTCCAGTTAGAATCAGCTCGTTTGAAGCCATCTGATGAACTTCCGATCAAATGATTAAAAAATGGACCAGATAGCGTCCCCATTAAACATGTCAACCAACTCCCTATCAAACAACGGGGGTTGAAATCTCCCAGCCAAGTCTCTCCATTTTTGTGAATAATCATTAAAACCTTCAGTTGCACCCATGGACATACTCTAGAGATGAGTATGAGTAGCAACAAGGTCGGCATTATATTAATACTGCTTGTAGAAAGCAGCAGCCAGATCTTCCCAGTTTTGGACATTGGCTCCCTCCATCTAGTAGAACCATTCAAGCTGAGTCCCTGACAGACTATCTTGAAAGAAATGCACCCATAAATTTCCATCAGCTGTGTGGGGCTGAATCTTCCTGACATAAGAGCAGAGATTGAGCTTTGGGTAGGACACCCCATCATACTTGGCAAAAACTGGAGCTTTGAACTTTTGCGGGATGACCACTCCCGACACCAATCCCAATTCTTCGAAATCTAGTCCAGGTATCCTCTAAACTTCCATGTCACTCAGACAGTCTTTTAACTGCTTGTATCTATCCTCAGCAGGAGGATATTACTCATAATATAATTAGTATCATTATCAGAGACTACAAGAATAGGGTCATTCTCTCCTTCTTGGTTCTCCCCTTCCTTAGATGAAGAGATCAGGTCGACCTGTCACTTCAACCGCTCTCCAAACCTTCGGCCCATGTTTAGAATACCAACAACCTTCTTCTTTTTCTTCCTCTCTTTCAGAACGAGGGATTTCAGATCCTCCTTCCACTTTTCCAGACTGATAAACATTTGTTGGAACTGGGTGTACTATGCCTGCAGGTCCTTAATGCTTTGTTCGGAAGACATTTCTGTTGAAATAAATAGCGAAGGAGATGAGAAACCTGTAATGGTACCTGTAATGATGTGTATGATAATGGTACGCGCATGCAATGATTTCAAAGACCTCGGAAAAGTTAAATTTGCGAACCAAAAAGTAAACAAAAACTTTATTAGCTGAAATTGAAGTTCAAATGCCTTTAAGGCATTACAATTAAAAATAAATCTAAAACTAGAAAGAAAAATCAAAAGTCCCATGGATGTTTCCTCTTTGCGCCGAGATAATCTTTCAGTCCTTTTTCCTCATGCAACTTCTTTGTGAGCTCTAAGACTTTCCTCTCCCGAGCATGGAACTCATCCCTGTAAGTATCCCGCTCTTTCATCAACTGACCCAAGACCTCTGTAATTCACCCAGATCAGTGGGAATGTAAGGATAGAGAATCGTGTAAGGAATGCCTTCTTCAGTAGTGGGTTCCACAATCACTGGTAAAACAGCCACGTAGGGCATCATAAGCTGCTGAGCACGAGCTCGTACCCATTTTAGATAAGGTTCCATTGGAATGGAAGTATTTGGCCCAAAATCCCTGACGCTCAATTTGTTTACCATGCCCTAAGCTCGTACGAACCTCCGGCGATACCCTTGAATATCCTCCTCATAGTTGAACATAATGCCTTTGATTAGTAACTCATGGGGACCATCCCTTCGAGGGTAACCAAATTGTTGTAGGGATAAACAAGGAGTGTAGGTTATACCCCCTCTGATACCAAGTAATGGGACATTAGGGTACTCCCCTCAGCGTTCAATGATAGCAATGTTTTCCATATATCGAGAACACCAAAGAATATCTTTATGAGCGAGTGACATTATCCTTTGTGACCAAACCAGACCTTCTTCATTCTTCAGTATGGACTTAGGGAGGTGAGAAATAAACCACCTCGACAGCAATGGCATGCATCACACAAGAATCCCTCTTCTCCTCATGGTACGAGTATGAAGAGTATGCAAAATATCTTTGAGCAAGGTAGGCACCGGGTTGCGAGAGAGAAAGACCTTGATAGCATTCACATCTACGAATGAGTCCGAATTAGGGAAGAGAACTAAACCATAGATAAGAAGAGCCAAGACCTCCTCAAATCCTGAAAATCCATATTATCCTAAAATAGTTGGGCTTTGTCTATCATAAACTTAGCTAGAAAGCCCTTGACTCCGCATCTAGTTTCCCAATTGGATACCACGTCGGCCCGTTTTAGATGTAAAGCTGATGCAATGACTTCTGGCTTAGGAACTTCTTCTAGACCTGTGAAGGGTACCTGTTCAAGAATAGGTATATCCAATAGCTGAGAGAATTCTTCCAAGGTAGGCACCAACTGATAGTCTGGAAAGGTGAAGAAGTGGTGATTGGGATCGAAGAACTGAAAAAGTACACCCATCATCTTTTCATCAAAGTTTGAAGTAACCAGGTTGAGAAGTTGACCATGTCTTTTAGTGAACGTAGAAGTTTTAGAAACCCTTGATTCTTGCTCTTTGAGTTGGGAAGGTATCTTCACAAAGCTGATTCGGATGGTATTTTTACGAACGGAAGCCATAATCTGCAAAATAGAATAAAGATAAATTCCCTTGGTCTTTGAAATGGTTAGTGCAATAAGCATGGATGCCATGTTATGATGCATGATGTCATGATAAACCACATGTATAGCAAACACAGTCAAGTCACACCAAGTCCTTAGGTTTAAGGCTTGCATGAGGTTAAACGTAGTACCCTCTTGAAGTTTTAGTTGGTTCAAACCAGTCCTAAAAAAGTAACACGGTTTTAGAGATTCTCAATATCACTTACCATCCTTTATCAGGCATTATTTCAGCTCTCAATATTTTCTTGCGGCCAAAATTTCCCTAAAGTCTGGTCTCAATGAGTGTAGCATCGAGTATCAACCAGTTCTCAGCTCTACACCGAGGCCCGCTATCTCGCTACTTTCTAATGGCCAAGTTGTTCAACTAAGTTTCTAAGGTCTGTTAGTGCTTCACGACACCACGCGGCGGCCCCGTATTCTCCTCGTTTCCCTACGAAGGATACTGGTACCAACCAAAGTTCCACACTAACACAACCATCGCTTAAACCATATCTATCTACGCCGCACAATCTCCAAGATCTTTTGTTGTTTACCTAATGAGTGCCCCCATATCTGGGTGTAGGATCTATAGTAACCCCAAACAAACCCTCAAAAGTAAAGCAATCAAGACAATCAAGAGAAGAAATTTTAATGACCTAGATCCTAAGGTATACCCCACTTATTAGTCCCCAGCAGAGTCGCCAGTTCTGTGATACGGTGGCAGAACCGACTGTTTAATACTAGTTTACGTTTAATGTTTTTTGTTTGCAAAACGTCGCGGTAAGCAAGAGTCGCCACCGACTTTTATTTTATCCAATTAGGAAAAGGAAAAAGAACAGAAAAAACCTTTTTCGAAATGTTTCTGAGTACGGGGGGTAGCTTATAGAAAGAGAAGGTGTTAGCACCCTTTCTATTCGTAGTTTTCCACGGGCTCTTAGGTACTTGCTCATTTTGAAATTTCTTGTGTGTGCTTTGTTTTGAAAATGTTTTTACTTTGTGATAACCCTTGTATCATTCTTGAAGGATGTGATAAAGTTTGTTTTGAAAATTTGTTTTGAAAGGTGTTGGTGTGAAAAAGTTTTTATTAAGCAAGTACCTAAGATTCTACCTACTCGAAAAAAGATTGTTTTTGCTCTCGTTTCCTTTAGACAGTGTTATCCTACTATTAAGGGGTAGGTAGCACCGTCGTTGGATTTTGTAAGAGACATTCGAAAAGGGACAAGTACAATCACCAAAGCAATAGTTAGAAAACATTAGTAATAACCTTAGAGTCTTAAGATCTTTCCGAGGCAACAATTCTGAGGCAACATTTCTAAGGCAACATTTCCGAGGAAACATTCGAATGGGATAATTTGATCTCTTTAGACTGGAGGGCAACCACTAAAATCTCCTATGCTTAATGATTGTTTACCGAAGGCAACCGAAGTGAGGTAAACGCTAGGAGTGAATATGTGCATATGATTTGTTTCAGTTATTTAATCTTTGCACATTAGGTGATCTACTGTTTTAATTTTCCAGACATTCTTTCCATACAAACCTATTAGCCATGGATCTAGACAGTTAAAGATTGCGGAAATTGAAAGTGAGAGGAAGTAAAACCTAGATATTACAAGGCTTCAGGGAGGGGGATTAATTACATAACCAAAAATCGGGGATTTAAAGCAAGAAATAAAACCCTAATTTAACTATTACAAACCCTGAACAGTTACAAAATAATGGAATAAATAATTACAGGCGCGCGGCAAATTAAATACGAGGACAATAATTAATAACTTAAAACCCTAATTGAGAGAAAGAAATTTTTGTGGATTTCTATTTGAGAAAACAATTAAATCACAAATTAATTAACCCTAATTTCTAATTGTTTTTAATTATGAGAGAAGCTAATTAACCTAATTCACTAATTAAATTAAAAATGTATTTTATGAGAAAAATAATTTTTGTGTATTTTTTTGAGAAAATTAATTAAATTGTACGAAATCTCAAACCCTAATTCTACTTGTTTTAAATTATGAAAGAAATTAAAGTTACCCTAAATTAATTAAACTAATTAATTTAAAAAATATTTATTAAGAAAATAAATATTTTTGTGATTTTTGATTGGTTAATTTAATAAAATAATTTTTGTATTAATAAAAAAAAACAAAATAACTGAAAAAAGAAATTAAAGAAAAAATAGTAAAAATAACCAAGTGGGCCTGCTATTAGCAATTCTGAGGGGGTGTGAATCTGAATTCCTTGGTGTTGTACCCCAAAATTTTCCATCTCATATTTCTCAAATGAGATCCTCAAATTGCTCAAGGAAGTCCAAGGGTTGACTAGACAAGCTCCCTCCTAAGGTAGTCTACCTCAAATTAGGGTTTCATGTTGCATCAAGATACTTGAGTCCAAGGGATCCTAAATTCTCACCATTGTCCTAATATGTTCTCAAGATCATCCATGTCAAGTTGCATGCCTTGCGGAGAAAGTTTGCTCAGTCAATTGCTTAAAGGCCTGAAAATCGACTGTGCTAGGGAAAAAGTCAATTATGGCCCACATACAGTCAAACTTCAAGATTTTTGGTCAAAATCCTCATTTTTAAGTATTATTCATCATTTGATCAAGGTTTGATCATGATTCATCAAGGATTGCTCAAAATTCAGCAAAACCCAAAAGTTGCTAAATTAGGGTTTTGCAGGAAAAGTCAACTCAACTTTGACCAAGCATAACTTTATCATACTTTATGAGAAATGACACATCCAAAGCTCATTTTTAAGAGGACGCAATTCCCTACAATCCATCTTCAGCTACCAAGTTTAAAATATGCACTCACAAGAAGTTATGAATTTTAACATTATAGGTCACTTTGAAAGGTCAACAAAAACACCTTTTTTGTCAAAGCTTCATACATGAACATGGAATACCAAATTGAGATGAGACCAAAAGGGTTGATTAGAAGACATCTAAATATTTCTAAAAAGTCAAATAAAACCTTCAAAGACTCAAAATTGAGGAAGTTATGCATTGGTGAAGTTGACCCTTTTTGCAAAATTGTCAAAAGTCAACTATGCCTAAAATTGATATTTTTGTTAAATGGGCCCAATCTTTTGCACTTGTTTTGAGTTGGTAGCATGGTCCACGAGCCCTATCTCTTTCCACTTGTATTTATATTATTTTTATTATTTATTTTGATTTTTATTGCAATTAAATCAATTTAAATCAAAACAAATCATGAAAAAATCCAAATCATTGAAACCTCAATATATTGTGAATATTTCAGGTCCTATATCTAGCTAGCAAGTGAACCAATTCGTGCAAGGCATAGGTGGGCACAAAAAGATTGATTTTGGCCTATTTTGGAAAGATCTTCAAGTGAATCAAATCAAGATCAAAAGCTATAATGGATAAAGATTGAGAGCATAATTTCAACCCTAATCCAATCATTGGTATATAGAGAACATTTGCAGACCTAAAACACAAGGTTTTTGAGGCGCACAAGGTAGAACAAACTTGGAATAAAACAGAAAAAAGTGCTGAGTTGATTTCATAGTTCCATGCGATTACAAGGCTCCCTGACCATCTCATTCACTTCCTGGGATCACAAGAAAGCTATACCAATCAAGAACAAGGAGTTTCCAGTGCCAGAACTCACTGTAAGTCAGCCACGACAATGGCTTCTTCATGAAATCGAATTACATGATTTTGGCATATATAGCATGAAATACTTGTATATTCTTTCTCCTTGAAACATTTGCAAGCTATATATAACATCCAATTTCATTTTTGTGGACTATATCAAGATTTGCCATTATTAGGGTTTTATGCTTCGTTTTAGGATCTTTTGGTACAAGTAAAATCGGGCCATAAGAAGGGCACCATCGTGCTCAGCAGGCAAAGGCGACTTGATTCACAGTCTTAGATTCCATTGATCATGCTTGTGTGTTGATTTTGCAATAAGCAGGGTTGTAGTGACGGGCGTTGTTCGTAAGTAAAAGTCTTTGACTTTTACCATTGGAGACAGGATATGGATGACTTGCGTGGCACCATTGGATTGGTTCATTTGAATTCTGGCGCAATTTTTTTATTTTTCCCCACTACCGCTCATTATTATATATTATCAATTGTTATCATTCTATATACAAGAAACGTGTCCAGCGCAGTTGGTAGCGAGGTGATTGGAAAAGTCTTAAGGACTTGGGTTCGAATCCCAGGTCCCTCATGTATTTCACATTATTTTTCTGTAAATGTCCAGGCGCGCACACAAGGCCAAAGGATCACCATGCATCCTCAGGATTCAACCTTTGGATCTCCAGATGGCCAGATCTAAAGGCCATCAGATGAAGGAGCATCATAGGCCTTGGTCACATAAAAAATTAATTATTTTTTTAATAAAATCACAAAAATAACATTTTCATCCAATTAGATTTAGAATTTATTTTTTATAGAAATATTAATTTAATTAGTTTATTTAATCATAGGGTAACTTTAATTCTTTTGTAAATAAATTAAAAATAATTAGAAAATTAGGGTTTTAGTTTAATTTAAGTTCTATTTTCTTTCTCTTAAAAAATAACCAAAAATATAAAAATAGGTCATGTAAATTATTTTCTAATTAATTTAATTACTAATTAATTTTGTATTTAATTTAAAAACCTTATTCTTTTTTTCTTAAATAATTTAAAAACAACAAAAATAATTGTTTCTTTCGATTAGGTTAGACGGGGTCAAAACCCTATTTCTCTCTCGTTCTCGATTCACCGCGTTTATTTATTTTTACCATATTGATGTAATTGCTCACAAGTTGTAATAGATTAATTAGGATTTTTCTCCTTTTCATTTATTGTTTTGACGGGTTGTTTTTGGCTATGTAATTAATACCCGAAGCCTTGTAATAGCTTAGCTTTATTTTCCGCATTTTAATTCCCGTAAAATATTAACTGTTAGATGTATGATAATAAGGATGCATGACAAGAATGTATGTAAACTTTAAAAATAGTTAGCGAACCTTAAATGTGCAAAGATAAATAACTTGAAATTGAATCACTCGCACATGCGCACTCCTAGGGTATACTCTCACTTCGGTTGCCTTCGGTAAACGATCATTAAGTATAGGTTATTTTAGTGGTCGCTCTCTTGTCTCAAAGATCAAAGTTTCCCCGGAAAGGTTGCCTCGGATATGTTGTCTCGAATATTGATCTTAAGACATTAGAGTTATTACTAAGACGTCCTAACATTGCTTTAGTGATCGTACGTCCCTTTCGAATTGACCCTTAAAACTCCAACAACGGTGTTATCTACTCACTAATAGTAGGATAACGCTGTCTAAAGGAAAAGAATATAGAACAATTCTTTTTTTGAGTAGGTAGATGCTAGTAGGTACTTGCTCAACAACAAACTTTTTCGCACGTACACTCCCTTTAAAATAAAGTTTCAAAAACACTTCGTAACACTCTTGAAGACAGAAGCAAGGGTTAAATCGAAGTCAAACAAATTTTTTTTCAAATACAACACACACAAGCAATTTTGAAAATGATGAGCAAGTACCTAAGAGCCCGTGGAAAACCATGGATAGAAAGGGTGCTAATACATTCCCTTTTTATAATCTACCCCCCGTACTCAAAATCTCGAAAAAGGAATTTTTCTGTGCTTTTTGCCTTTCCTTGTTCGATAAAATAAAAGTCAGTGGCGATTCTTGCTTACCGCGACATTTTGCAAACACAAACGCAAAACGCAAACTAGCATCTCAAACAGTTCCGATTCTGCCACCATATCACACTTAGCCCATTAAGCCTCTAAGCCCAGTCAACTTTTGGATCTGGTGTAGCCTTGCCTTGCATGTGTACCATGGGCCTTCAAGGGAGAAGCGTGAGATCCGGCCAGCTGGGCATCCAATGGATGGGCGTTGATGGTATATGATATACGTGTGAGGGAGCATTGCATGGATTGGCCTGGAATTATTAGGAAAATAATAAAATGCACACGCCTGGGATCGAACCCAGGACGTGTGCATCAAAGGCATGCCTCCCAACCATCTGCACTGGATTTGTTAGTTGTAAACATAATAAACAAATAAAATCAAAAGCCAAATTAACTATCCTGCCAGAGAAATGCGCGAAATTTGAATGGACTAATCATGCCTTGACACACATCATCTTCTTCCTTGGACCGTTGTTTTAGGTAAAACACTTTTACCTACGGACGCTTGTTCATGGCTATAACCCTGTTCATCTCAAAAATCATGTACAAGCAAGATAAATTAATTTGGTGACCATGAATCAACTGGGCGTGAAGCCCTGATTATCATGGTACCCATTATCAAACCTAATTTTTCCTAGGTTAAGAAACCCCAAAACGAAGCTCGAAACCCTAGCTATGGCATATTGCAATTCTTGCGCTATAAATGCAATTAAATGGTACCAATAACTTGCAAACAAGATGATGAACAAGAATATATGATTAGAATAGGTTTATGATACGTAAAACATGGTAAACGATTTTGAGTTCTTAGTGCAAACCGTAGTGGGTGGTGGGCACGATTCCGGGCCTTTTGAAGCTTGAGGATGGGTGGAATAGCTTCCTGAGACGCCAAGGAGTGTATTGCTGGCCTTGAACTGCTTTGAATCACACTGTAGAAGGATATGTGATCCCCACTTCTTGCCCAAAAATTGAATTTTGTTCTTTCTCTTTCACGCCTTCAACCCTTGTGGTTTTGATCTGGAATTATTATGCACTTATAGTAGACTGAATTAGGTCAACAAAATTGTATCATATCTTTGAGTATTATGAAAATTGGATATGATTTGCTTCATGTATGATATATTTCCAAAACTTGTCTCAATCCAATCTTTTTAAACCCTAATGACCTTTGCACGAATTGATCATCATGCTAGCTGTACATGGACTCCAAATGTGCACAAAATCTCAAGATTTGATTTATTTTCATTATTTTACCATTTAATTTGATTTATTTTGATTTAAATAAATAAAAAATCAAAATAAATGATAAAAATAATAAAATAAGAGGTGAATGAGCTCAGGGGTCGTGGGTCCTATTAGAAACATGTTTCAAGCAAGAAAACACGGGCCCCTTTGGAAAAAATGCAAATTTGATCAATGTTGACTTTTGACAATTTTCCAAAAATTGCCAACTTTGACAATGCACAACTCTCTCAATTTTGACCCTAGGAGGGTGTTCGTTGACTTTTTAGAAATATTGGGATTTCCCCTAACCAACCCTTTTATTCTCATCTCAATTGGATCTTCCATGTACATGTATGTAGCTTTGACCGAAAAGGAGTTTTTGTTGACTTTTCAAAAGGACCTATCATGTTAAAATCCATATATTTTTATGAGTGAATATTTTGAACTTGTGAGATGAGGATGTATTGTAGGTAATTGTATCCTCTTCAAAATGAGCTTTGGATGGAAACTTTCTGATAAAGTATGAAGAAGTTATGCTTGGTCAAACTTGGGTTGACTTTTCCTACAAAACCCTAATTTAGCAACTTTTGGGTTTTGATGAATTTGGAGCATCCCTTGAGGAATCATGATCAACCCTTGATCAAATGATGGAATTTACTTCAAAATGTTGATGTTGACCAAAAATATTTAGGTTTTACTGTATGTGGGCCACAATTGACTTTTGACCTAGTACAGTCGATTCTCAAGCATCTGAGCAGTTGGTTGGGAAAAATTCTTGTGAAAGGCATGAAACTAGACATGTGGGGTCTTAAGAACATATTAAGACAATGGAGAGAATAGGAGACCTTTGTGGTCCACCCATCTTGATGAAAATAGAAACCCTAATTTGGGGTATACTGCCTTTGGAGAGAGCTTGTCTGGTCAACTCTTGGGCAACCTTGAGCAACTTGGGGACCTCACTTGACATTTGTTGAGTAAAATGGGAGGGCAAATTTTGGGGTACAACACTGTCCAAAACATCAACCCAAATCTCAAAGCCCATTTCCAATCATTTTATACATTTTATTTTATATTTATTTGAAATAAATTAAAATAAATATGAATAAAATAGTTAGAAAATGCAAGGCATGGCAAGAATAATTTTAGAGGTCCTCTATAGGCTTAGGAAGATGCTTGAAGTCCAAGAAATTGAGCCCTTGACTTAAAACTTCAAATTTGCTCAATGCATAATTCTTGAAAATTCCCAAATTTTCCCAACTTAGGCAAGCCATAACTTGCTCAATATTTATCTCATGATGATGATCTTGGAATTTTGGAAAGAAAAACATGTCTACTTAAATCCCTCTTTTGATCAATTTTTCATTGAAGATTTTATCTTGGTGTAAAATGTCTTGGCAAAAAGTGGCTTTTGTTGACTTTCTAAAAATGACGTGTAATGTATGAACTTGTATCTTTCAAATGGTGCATTTCGTGAACTTGAGGGCTGAAAAGAAGTTGTATTGAATTGTATTCTCTTTAAAATGAGCTTTGGTTGGAAAATTTCTAATAAAGTATGAGAAAGTAATGCTTGGTCAAAGTTCAGTTGACTTTTCCTATAGAAACCCTAATTTGCCATTTTTGACTTTTGATGAATTAGGAGCATTTCTTGAGGAATAATGATCAACCCTTGATCAAATTACGGATATAACTTCAAAATGTTAATGTTTACCAAAAGTCTTGAAGTTTGACTATGCATGGGCCACAATTGACTTTTGACCTAGCACAATTGATTTTCCAATACTTGAGCAATTGACTAAGCAAACTTATTATGCAAGGTATGAAATTTAGCATGGATAATCTTGAAGACATATTAGGACCATGGGAAACATTTGAGACCATTGGAGCTCAACCATCTTGATGAAAATTGAAACCCTAGTTAGGAGTTCATTACCTTAGGAGGAGAATTGTCTGGTCAATTCTTGGTCAACCTTGAGTAATTGAGGGCTTTTAGGAATATATCTTGTGTGAAAATGGGAGGGAAAATTTTGTGGTACAACAGCTGCCCCTGTTCAATCTTCTTAAACCTGAAGATGTAGATTGGATTGTCTGCCTTTCGTGATTTGAAGGTGGAAGATGATTGAATACTAGAGTGCCCATAAATTTGCACTCACCCAAAGTGAGACTGCTGGTGAATAATATCGGGAATGGACTTACAGATGCCATTTGGAAAAGATGACCGAAGATTTTCAGAGATGGGCTTAAAAATTCCATCCAAGGAATATGACGGAGAGTCATCGGAGATAGGCTTAAAGATGCAATCCAAAATAGATGCTGACTTCATAAGGAGTCTCTTTGTGGGGATTCCTGTTCCCGTTGTCCGAGGAAGAGTCCGTTGGGGAATGTTTTTTAGGGGAATAGAGTCTAGGAGCTTCAGTTGTCCACTAAACTACTAGGGAGTCATCTCTTGACTGAAGAGACGGAAGTGAACTACTATCTGGTCAGGGTCCAGGCTTTACAGTGACTTGCTATGGATGATGAGGCTGACTTCTATCTGGTTGTATTCCAGGCTTCACAACGACTTAGTGGGGAAATGAGGTTAAACTGTCATCTGGTCATACTCCAGGCTTTGCAGTTTCTCAAACTGGGATAGAAATCAGAAAAATCTTAGTGTCAATTTAACTGAACCAGAAAAAGGTTTACCGGAAAAGAATCAGTAACAAATCAATGGTCGATTCGAACTGAACCAGCAGAGGTCTCGGTTTATCTTTGACTGGATAAGAATCAGAAAAATCTTAGTGTCGATTTAATTGAACTAGTAATGGTCTTGGAATATCTTCAACTAGAATAGAAATCACAGATATCTTAGTGGCGATCTGACTGAACCAGAGAAGGTCTTGATTCATCTTTGGCTAGATAAGAATCAGAAAAATCTTAGTGTCGATTTAACTGAACCAGTAAAGGTCTTGAATTAACTTTGACTTGAAATCAGGAAAATCTTAGTGTCGATTTAATTGAGCCTGACAAAAGTCTTGGGATATCTTCAACTGGAATAGAAATCAGAGAGATCTTAGTGTCGATCTGACTGAACCAGAGAAAGGATCTCTCGGAAAAGAATCAGTAACAAATCAATGGTTGATTCGAACTGAACCAGCAGAGGTCTTAGATCATATTCAACTGGAATAGAAATCAGAGAGATCTTAGTGTCGATCTGACTGAACCAGAGAAGGTCTTGGATTAACTTTCACTAGAATGGAAATCAGAAGAATATTAGGATCGATTCAAAAGAACTAGACAAAAGTCTTGGAATATCTTCAACTAAAATAGGAATCAGAGAGATCTTACTGGCGATTTGACTGAACCAGAGAAGGTCTTGAATTATCTTTGACTAGAATAGAAATCAGAAGAATCTTAGGATCGATTCAACTTAACCAGACAAAAGTCTTGGGACATCTTCAACTGGAATAAGAATCAGAGAGATCTTAGTGTCGATCTGACTGAACCAGAGAAGGTCTTTAATTACCTTTGACTGGAATGGAAATCAGAAGAATCTTAGGATTGATTCAACTGAACCAGACAAAAGTCTTGGAATATCTTCATCTGGAATAGAAATCAAATAGATCTTAGTGGCAATCTGACTGAACCAGAGAAGGTCTTTAATTAACTTTGATTGGAATAGAAATCAGAAGAATCTTAGGATCGATTCAACTGAACCAGACAAAATTCTTGGGTCATCTTCAACTGGAATAGGAATAAGAGAGATCTTAGTGTGGATCTGACTGAACCAGAGAAGGTCTTGGATCATCTTCAACTGGAATAAGAATCAGAGAGATCTTAGTGGTGATCTGACTGAACCAGAGAAGCTCTTGAATTAAATTTGACTGGAATGGAAATCAGAAGAATCTTAGGGTTGATTCAACTGAACCAGACAAAAGTCTTGGAATATCTTCAACTGGAATAGGAATAAGAGAGATCTTGGTGGGGATCTGACTTAACTAGAGAAGGTCTTTTGAGGGCATCTTTATGAGGAAGATCCTGAGATAACCCTTTGTTATACATAGCTTTTGAGAAGACTATCAGGTCACATAAGTAGTCCACGGTGTTTGTTTATTTGATCTTTCCTTGAAAAAGGTAAATAATTAGTCATATGCAACAATGTAATGATGTATGAAATGCATTGTGATGATGTTCTCAAAATAAATGAGATTACGCTGTACGCAATGTGTATGTGCATGCCATCATGTATAAATAGGGGATGTTATTGTGATGTTTCTTAGTCTGGGAAAGTAAATCCCAGACTGCTGCTGGAGAGTATAAGGAAGTTGAATCCTTCATTTCTGTTAGGGATGGTGAATGGATATGATTTTCCAGGGATTTCCTCTTTCTGTTTGAGGATATTCTGCCGGGGATTGGCTCTGCTTGAGAATAACTCCGTGGAGGGAGGATGCTTTGTTGGAAGATCTTGCTGATGTAGAGGAATAGACTCTTTTAAGGAATGAGCTTCCACAGTTTGAGAAATAAACTCTACACGGGAGGAGGTTTTATGAACTATTAAAACTTTGCTGGAAAAATCATTCCCAAAATCCCCAGTCGATGACCTTCACGTTTTCAATTCCCAGCAAAATCAATACATTAAGTCTAAACCAGCACTTGTCTGTGTCAGTCTTCAAACACTCATCTGCGTCAACTCATAAACACTCATCTGTGTCAGTCTCCTAAACACTCGTCCGTGCTTAAACTTTCCTTGGTACTCGTCTGTATCTTTTCTCAATGCCCGTCCGTATTGATCCAAACACTCGTATGTTTCAGTTTCCTAAACACTCATCCGTGTCAGCTATCCAAACATTCGTCTGTGTCTATCTGTCTTTCACAATTCCCAACAAATTCAATGCAATAAACTTGGTCATTCTCGTATCTCCAATTATCGTGTCATGACCAATACCAACACCTTCCTAGAATTGTAGGTCGTCCATAGACCTAGTTTTTGGTAGACCGACCGTAGGTCTTACCTTAGGATCTTAGATCGACCATAGATTTAGATTCCCTTGTAGGTAGACCATAGACCTAGTTTTTGGTAGATCGACCGTAGGTCTTACCATAGGATCTTAGATCGATCGTAGATCTAGATTCCCTTATAGGTCGACCGTAGACCTAGTATTGGCATACCGATTGTAGGTCTTACTTTAGGATCTTAGATTGACCGTAGATCTATATTCCCTTGTAGGTCGCCCGTAGACCTAGTTTTTGATGGAACACCCGTAGGTCTTACCTTATGATTTTAGATTGACCGTAGATTAAGGTTCCCTTGTAGGTCGACCGTAGGCCTATATTTTCGTAGATCGCTCGTAGATCCTCCCTAGCATATCGTCCGTAGGTCTCGCTTTAGAACCTGAGATCACATGTAGGCTAGGTTCTTCCCATAGATCATCTTAGAACCTAAGATCGCCCATAGGCTAGGTTCTTCCCATAGATCATCGTCGAACCTGAGATATCCTGTAGGCTAGGTTCTTCCTTAGATCATCATCGAACCTGAGATCGACCGTAGGCTAGGTTCTTCCTCAGATCATCTTATAACCTGAGATCACCCGTAGGCTAGGTTCTTCCACAGATCATCTTCGAACCTAAGATCGCCTGTAGGCTAGGTTCTTTCTCAGATCATCTTCGAAGCTGAGCTCGCCTATAGGCTAGGTTCTTCCTTGGATCATTGTCGAACCTGAGATCGCCCATAGGTTAGGTTCTCCCTTAGATTATCGTCTAACTTGAGATCGCTCGTAGGCTAGGTTCTTCCCTCAGATCATCTTAAAACACGAGATCGCCCGTAGGCTAGGTTCTTCCCATAGACCATCGTCGAACCTGAGATCGCCTATAGGCTAGGTTCTCCCTTAGATCATCATCGAACATGAGATCGCACGTAGGGTAGGTTCTTCCTTAGATCATCGTCGAACTTGAGATCGCTCGTAGGCTATGTTCTCCCTTAGATCATCGTCGGACCTGAGATTGCCCTTAGGCTAGGTTCTTCCTCAGATCATCTTAGAACCTGAGATCACCCGTAGGCTAGGTTCTTCCTTAGATCATCATCGAACCTGAGATCAACCGTAGGCTAGGTTCTTCCTCAGATCATCTTCGAACCTAAGATCTCCCGTAGGCTAGGTTCTTCCATAGATCATCTTCGAACCAAAGATCGCTCATAGGCTAGGTTCTTCCTCAGCTCATCTTAGAACCTGAGATCGCCCGTAGGATAGGTTCTTCTTAGATCATCTTCAAACCTGAGATTTCCTGTAGGCTAGGTTCTTCCTCAAATCATCGTCGAACCTGAGATCGCCCGTAGGCTAGGTTCTCCCTTAGATCATCGTCGAACTTGAGATCGCTCGTAGGCTAGGTTTTTCCTTAGATCATAGAACATGTGATCGCCCGTAGGCTAGGTTCTTCCCTCAGATCATCTTAAAACACGAGATCGCCCGTAGGCTAGGTTCTTCCTATAGATCATCATCGAACCTGAGATCGCCTATAGGCTAGGTTCTCCCTTAGATCATCGTCAAACATGAGATCGCCCGTATGCTAGGTTATTCCTTAGATCATCGTCGAACCTTAGATCGCTCGTAGGCTAGGTTCTCCCTTAGATCATCGTCGAACCTGAGATTTCCTGTAGGCTAGGTTCTTCCTCAGATCATCTTAGAACCTGAGATCACCCGTAGGCTAGGTTCTTCCTTATATCATCATCGAACCTGAGATTGCCCGTAGGCTAGGTTCTTCCCATAGATCATCTTAGAACATGAGATTTCCTCTATTCTAGGTTCTTCCCATAGATCATCATCGAACCTGAGATTACCTCTTAGATAGGTTCTCCCTTATATCATCGTCGAACCTGAGATCACCTCTTGGCTAGGTACTTCATTAGATCATCGTTGAACCTGAGATTGCCTCTTGGCTAGGTTCTTCCTTAGATCATCGTCGAACCTGAGATCGCCCTTAGGCTAGGTTCTCTATCTAATCACTCTCATGTTTCACCTTAGGATCGTAGGTCGCCCGTAGACCTTGTCTAATGTCTTTTAACACTAACCTTTGTCTTGTATTGGCATCACGCCACGTTACAAGTCCAATCTCCGTCTCTTCACTGAAAAATGGAAAAATTCTTCCCCCAGCAGATGTCAAATATATATATATATATATATATATATATATATATATATATATATATATATATATATATATATATATATATATATAATGCTTACACTCACTCTCAGGACAAATTTTTTCCATTAGTATTTAATCATCTTGTACCTCGAACTTCCGAAAGGCACGCGCCAATCGTACTTTTAGGTTTATGATGATTAAATAAGGGCAACTGCAATACCCCAAATATGTCCTATCCTTTTACTTTTAATTGGCTTAAGCTTTTTCATTTATCTGCATATATTCCATTAGATCAATTAACACCTCATGCATCATTAACCAATAAACTTAACACATGATCATGGATTTCGAGGAATTAGGGTTTCTCTGTGCGTTTAGGCTCTCATCTTCATGCAAGTCTGGGTCAATATGTTTCATTAATAATCAAGGTTTGAAGCAAGGGTTTTGTGTCCATAAGTATTGTGAAATTCATCTCTCATCAAGCTACAAGGCTTTCCTTCATCAAAATACATTGGGAAGTGTATTAGGTCCCGCCATCAGTTGAAGTTCAAATTAGTGGGTTATTACCACCACTAGAAGACATAATTGTTTGATTACTTGAATTATGAGTCGTTGGCTTTGGGCTTTAATGTGATTTGCGCATAAAAGAGGAGATTAGGGTAGTGAATTCAAATTAAAAAATATGTCGAGACTTTGAGTTTTGACCAAAACCTCTCAAGGTTTTATGGTTGCTCCTCTTATTATGTTTCTTTCAAGTTGCAAATTGAAAATGATGTATAAGAATTTATAGTTTGAATTCAAACAAGTGGGGAGAAGCTTTCATCTTTTTCTAAATTCAAAAGTCTCATTGAAAATGTACCATTGTCAGTAAGTACAATACTATCCCAAAATCACCAGTACAAATCTTCCATTATATCAGGACTTACAAAGATTCAAAAGGAGATTCCAAGTTGTATCTTGGTCAACAAAAAATCCAGTTATACACAAAAGGGAATCGTAAAAAATACATGGTAGCCTATTGTTTCTAATTCAAACAACACGGCCCTTCTTCGAGTCAATATTCGAGCTTCCATCTTCATTTTCTTTCAACCTTTTGCCTCAAGTCTACATCAAAGAAAAATCAGTTCATGACTTGCAACATCACAGAGTAAAATCGCTACACCCCTGTTCCAAAATATCCTGCACCAATTCAGAACACCAATTCAAAACAAAGAGGAAAAAAACAGTTACCAAAAAGTAGAAGAATAAAAAGAGGAAGAGTAGAAGAAAGGATAATCTCACCGGAAGTCTTCGCCAGAAAACACACGGTAGTCGTCACTAATCGTTCACCACCGATTTGGCATTTTCTCGTTGTTCTAGTATGGTCTTCACATCATAGACTTCTTCCCCCATGGTTTCAGCTCGAGTAGAGGTGTCGGCACCGTTTAATCGAAACTTTACGACTTCTAAGGGTTTCAATTTATAGAAGTATTATGAAGAATTTGGAAGAATCAGAGGCCGAATTCAGGTGTGGGATTCAATTTATAATAAGGTCCGTATAAGCCTTGTGTGTGTTCCATGGATGTTCGGCGATCCAACCACCGTAGAAGAAGGCAAAATCGGTCGCCGGAAATCGCAAGACGGGAGAGTTCTGGGAGAAAATGAGTTTGGGACACGAAGGAGCACTCCACTAAATGCACCGTTTGTGAATTTCTTTTTTTTTTCTTTATTTGTTTTTTAATTAATAAATCAATAAACAAAATATTGAATGAAGAGATTTTGAAGGCTGGATGAGAAGTAAGGGTTTGGGCCAGATTTGCTTTGATTAGGCCCCTTCCTTGCATTTTTTTATGTTGAATTAAATACAAAAAAAGCTTTATGGATTCTGTGATGGGCCTAATGTCATTCAGTTTTTTTACTTCTGTAGCATCCTGAATTAGGCTTGCACCCCTTGGAGCTTCATGTGCTATTTTGATTTCAATACCATATTTTTAATTATCGTGATTGAAATCTTATGACATTAGAAAATAAAATAGATTTAGGTGAAGATTTCACGAAGCTCTAAAGCTAGCCAAGAGCATAATTTTTGTCAAGGAAATTCAAGGAGATTTTAGTAGAGTTTTCTTATTGCTTGCGTGGTTTCGAAGAGGCAGCGGACCTTATCTATTCGGTATCATTGCAACTTCACTTTTATTCCTCATCTTCGCACTTTATACTTACTTACTGCTTTTCTAGATACCATGATAAGTAGGAAATAAAGAGCGTGCGCTCGAAGTCGCTGTTTAAAGACCTGTAGGAGGCATTCCTCATTTCATTTGCTATATGTGTTGTGCTTGTGCTTGTTTCTGTGATTGTTGATCAATGAGTCACTCAACTTAGGAATTGAGATCACGACCTCGCTCTCAGTGCATGCTCCCTATAGGACTTTATCGCTTTCCTTTATTTCTTGTTGATCGATGAGTCACTCGATTTAGAAATTGAGATCACAACTTCGCTCTCAGTGCATGCTCCCTATAGGATTTTATCGCTTTCCTCTATTTCTTATTGATCGATGAGTCACTCAATTTAGAAATTGAGATCACGAATTCGCTCTCATTGCATGTTCCCTATAGGATAGTTTTGTTAGACTTTCTTTGGCATGCTAACCTAGATAGGATCTCTCTAGGTGTGCTCTCTTGAGATTATTAGCTTGTTTGCTTTATCCTTGTACATACCATGTTCCCTTAGGATGTGCTTGCTCCGTTCGGATGCAAGTTAGACCTTAGGTTGTAAACCATGCATGCTAACATTAGGTAGAAATTTCTCCTTTCATCCTTGACGTAGGGCTACCGTTGTATGATAACAATAGGTTAGAGATAGGCTAGTCTCCCTTAGACTCTTTTCTTTCCCTTTTTGCATCCTTGCATTTAAAACTAACTCATTTTCTTTAGCAAATCATAAAACATGCTAACAACACTTAAACCCTTTTTAAAGGTAACAAAACACAAACCAATTCAAAACATTTTGTGCGCTCGAGCACATGTCTCTAAAAAACCCTTTTCAGGAAAGGACATGATTAATTTACTTTTGTGCCAAACGCATAAGTCTCCAAAGGTCGAGCTGTGGCAGAAGGCGGAATTAACATTGTCCATAAAAAACACAAAATAAACAAAAACATGTGAGCCAAACTACGGTAGCTCTGATTCCTCAAAAAGGATACGTAGGCATTGGGGTAGGGCCCAAGCGAGTACAATTTTTTTCCCTACATTTTTTTATCTTTTCTTTTGCATGCATTCTCCCTTCAGTAGTATAGTAAACAGTAAGCATAGATTAGACACACCCATAAGCTAGATAACAAGAGTGGATACCGTAAAGTACTACGGGCGTGTGGGGTGCTAATACCTTCCTCTCGCGTAATAGACTCCCTTACCCGATCTCTCGGTCGCAAGACCGTGACTTCTCCCTTATCAGGTTTTCTCGATGTTTACCTTTCCCTTCATGTGGGATAAAAGACGTTCGATGGCGACTTCATTGTTTGATGATTTTTAGATGGTTGTTTCAGCTGGCGACTTCATTGTGGGATAGGTCAACCAAATGCTGGTCCATCCCGGAGTCGCTCCTAGCTCTTGCTTTATTTTCTTTGGGTGTTTATTTTTATGCTTTCAGTTTATTCACTCATTTTGTATATACTTGGGCATATATATATATATATATATATATATATGCATTGCATTTTACTATCTTCCATATACTACTGCTGTACCGGATCTGCTTCTTATTGGGTGGGTGTTACTATTGAGGTAAAAGGCCCAGTACCCAGGCCAGAGTGCACTAGGACCCTAGGAATATAGTGGAACATGAACGGCTAGTTGACGTAGGTTTTACTCTTGCCGCCATGTCATCCACGCTTAGATGAGGTACAAATGAGGGGCTACCATTTTCACGTAGGTGATACGGCGATAGTTTTCTCAAGAGTACCCTCGATTCTGAGTTACCATTGCCTTACCCTGACCTAGTCTTCAACCGTGAGTGGGGGGATTATTATCACAGGTACAGTTGGTGACTATGTTCAGATGGTGACTATGCTCAGACAGTGACTATTGGTTCTAATGGTTATGTTCTGGATTTCTGTCAGTTACTTATGCATATGGTGTTCTGTTGGTGACCATATGGTTCTCAGATTTAATTTCTGAGTTCCTGACTTGTTTACCTGGAGATTCATTCAAGCCTTCGATCTTGGTATTCCCAGCATGTTCAGAAAATGCTCAACAACATCCAGTTCCAGAAGCCTTGATCTCGTACTATTGATGATCCACGTGGTACTTGGTTCTTATATGTGTGAAAGCTATGCCAGACCTTTGACTTGATGATACTCATGTGGTTCAGAAACAGTGCAACAATCATATTCAAAAGTGATAGAACTATGATCCCATTTGATCCCATTTCTTTGCATACATAACATGGTTACCGTATGCGTAACATACATGTTCTGTTATTTCCAGGAAAGCATATTTGTGAGTCTTGTACTAAACTCTTCCATCTTTTACTTGCGTATAATAAAAATAAAAGCACACAAATTCTTTGGAAATTGCGGAACAAGACATGACATCCATTCATGCACCCCACGCATATTCATGCATTCATAACAGGTACCTGAAGATTAGGGATTCTTATTCAGACCCAGTGCTCTCTTCAGAAGTTCAGGCTTGATTTCTTGCTGTCACATGTTCAAAATCAGTATGGGATGACTCTGTGAGGGATTGATCGTTACGAAAACCTCGATGGGGTTAGTTATGGTATACATGCAAACTTTGGCTCGTGGTCAGATATTTCTTTGAGAAGGAAGATAATTTATTGGAGACTCAGATAAACCAGGTCATGAAAGCTCTAATGAGGATGTCAACACTTACGGCCACAATAGGTTCTCTCTTCTCCTCAAATTTTAGGGATTGCTTTCAACCATGGAGTGCTACACAATCTTGAGTCCTTGGAACCTCTTATCAGCAAATGGTTCCCATTTACTATGGGATCTTATATCAGTGCTCCATTATTGTTGACCAACATCAGATGTTATCACTACATCGGGCATCAGGCTATTCAATCAGGGGCACTCCCCACAGCTTTGTATTCCCTGATCTGTCCAACATCAGTCAATCTTTATTCCACAAGTGAATTAATGGGGTAAAGTTTTTAAGAAAATACGAAAGAAGCCTGATGAGCATGGTGATGCGACTCCAGCGCATTACATCCAATTATTTCCTCTCCTGGTGGAAGTTCAACAAAGCTTTGATCTTTGGGGTCCTCTTCCCACAAACATCCCTTCTCATTGCGATACACATGCTAGATGTATCCTCTATTTTGGGGCACCCGGTTTTTATATTTAAGACTGTAAAGGGGTTGAAGTATAAAGCCCAACACTTGTCTGGCGTCTCTTCCAAAAGTCCAATTCTTATTTGGCCAACTGCCACACTCTTTCTCACCAGATGGATGTCTTTGTTGTTCTGATAGAAGACGAACTGTATTATTTCTATATGGCGTAATATGCTTGGTGATGCAATTTATACTGATTTTCTTGATAAAGAATTCATTCATTCTCCTAAAAGGATCTTTATGCATTTTATTTCGGGGAACCTCGCAATTCGATTGAATATGGTATGTCATCCGGAGACAAGGTCCAAGACGGGATCAATCCAAAGACTATTGTGTTCACATCAGATCAGAAGGGGCGTTATCTCGCCTATTCAAGCATCGAGACTGCTGAAAGTCGTCAGAATGAATTAGTCCATACGGAGTCAAGTCTCTTCAACTGCGGAAACCATTGGTTTCTTTATTGCATTGTCATTCGCATTCTTGCTTGTTTGTTTAAACATTACTTGCATGTAGAAACTTGTCTATTTTTGAATGAAAATCTTAATGCAATAAGTATGCTTGTCTTGAAGTGTTCTTTTGTTTTTATTCATTCATTAGTTATCACTCTTTAAATGTTTTACTTGCATATTGATTCCAAGTTTCCTAATCTGATGCCTAGGTTAAGATTCGAGAGAGGATGACGATAATCTAAAAACGCAAAAATCTCTGGTTGGTACGCTTTTGAGTAAGACCCTATTGACGATGTACATGCCTTGTTTCTATTCCTAAACACCAGAGATATAAGGGAGATAGACCCTCGTGAACCCCTCTGAGCCTTCGAAGTAGGAGTTTCTTTTATGTTCAGAAAAAACCCTCATTTTAACCCTGGGGCGGGTAGATTCCAGTTAATTTGATCAAACATTCATAACTCATCAAGAGTGTACATCCAAGGATACAACAATGGTTATCCATCAAAAGGTTGAGGAAAGTCAAAACCACAATGGTTAACCCTCATCTAACGATAATGTGCGTCTATTGACAAGATCCCAATGGGTATCTTATGCACATCAGGAGGTCAACAAATGACGATACAATAATGGCTATCCCTCATCTACTAAAGACTCAGACATTCACGATCACTTCCGAAAAATCAAATACAATGCAAAGATCAATGACTTGTTCAAAATGGAAATACGAATAAGAAAGAAACAAAAATCCCCGCTAAGTCGAAACTTGAAAACAAGTCGCTTAGGAAAAAGTTGGGACATCCTGCTGGACTTCCAAATAGAAATTCAAAAGAATTTGTCCAGGAAAAAGCAAGAAGGAAATTGAAATGCCTAAAAGGAGAGAAAAGGATAACCAATGAAAATCCTCATCAAAGAACAAAGTCGTCTAATCAGACACCAAAATCAAAAGTTAGTGAGTATTGTGTCGAAGAGGCCTCAGTGGTTCCTCAACCATCGCAAAATCTTCGAGAGAGATGAATGCTTGTATCGAGTCAACTGAACGTAGGAATGGAGAACATCATGGAGAATGGGTGGGAACCAAATAATTTTGAGCCTTAAATCCTTTTTTCTAAAACTGTGAACCAGGTTACGTTATAACCCATAAAAGTCCTAATTGAAGCATGTGTCAATTCGAAAGTGTGCTACAACGAGATAACGTTTAACTGACTCCTAAGAAGTATGGTTGATTATCTGTGTTTTCATCATATGCTTGCATTATCTTTTACAAAAAAATAATTTGCAAATATTTCTCTCTAACTAGTGACTCGTTCACAACAGAGTTATGACATCATTTCATTTGAAGTTTTTTCAAACTTCAAGACTTACATATGTGTTGCATTAGAATTATCATTCTCATAATAAACATTCTTCTGCATACAAAACAACTGATCGACATCAAGTAAGTTTACACAATGAACAATCAGTAAAGAGCTAAATATTGTCAGAGAAGAGAGTCTTGAATAACCTGTTGAAGCAAGAGTTATCCGTCACAAGAGAAATGACTTATCCAGGGGCATGTTAACCAGTGTTTCTATCCATAGAAAGCATCTTAGTGCTTCATAGTCTGAGTACCCTTAAGGGATGAAGTTAGAAGATTCCGTCAATCTAGGGCAATCAAGTCGAGAGTAAATCTCTCCAAGCTCAGCCAAATCTGGGGCATTCCCTTAAAGCTTCCAATCAGAGCATATCACGATGATAAATCTCTTCAAGCTCGACCAATCAGAAGTTATCATGTCAATAAATCTCTTCAAGTTACCGCTAATCAAGGGCTCTCACATTGATAAATCTATTCAGAAGTCATTCAATCTTAGGCAGTTACGTCGAGATCCGACAAATCTCTCCAAGAAAGCTGTAATCAAGAGCAGTTTATTTCGTGACTCAAGACATTGGGGAAGGCCACTTCGTATCGTATTATGGCGTGAATATTCTGGTCTTCTATTCAACATATATCTTCTCAGAGATCCTCCAGACATGGGCATTCCTCATCTGTACTTGCAAAGTTGCTCAAGCCAATTATGTTGTACGAGATGAAACAAGCTAAAAGCATCATAACAATCACCCTGACCTAGCCATTTCACGGAGCCGCCTTCATCCACTACATACAATTTCAAACCTGATTCCCCAAGTGAATTAAGAAAGTCCAGAGTCATCGTTTGACTCAGCACGCGCAAGTGCATCCCCAATGGAGTTAATCAAGTGCATCCCCAATGCAGCTAAACCGGGGCATTCACATAGCTAAACCGGGGTATTTGCAGAGCTAAACTGGGGCACTCACGGAGCTAAACGGGGGCATTCACATGTGTCCATGCCCATCTTTTATCCCGTTGTGATTCAAGAGGTAATTCCCCAGTGTGCGTAAATTTGGGGCATGTATTCAAAGAGATCCACATGGTGTTCAGTATCCATTCTTCGACATATTCAGCTCTACCATCCTCTCAATGGTTCAAGATGTATAGAAGTCTGGCCAGATTACCTCTTCCCCAACAACGCAATTCAGAATTCAACAACGTACCTAAAGTCTTGCTTCATCGGCAATTCAATCTTCAGCAGAGTCATCAATAATCTGCGGTATTGCGAGCTCCCCAATGCAAATTCTTCCCAGTATCCCCAATAATCTTTGGTACTGTAGGTTTCTAGCACCGACATGTATTGGCATCCCTAGTGATGAGTAACGGTTCCCAATGAGCCTTTGCTTATCCCCATGCAGTCTATTTATTAGCATTGCATATATCTATCACTACATAACATTGCATCTTCAAAAACGCGTAGTTGATCCATCTGAGTGGATCTTTGCGGCAAAAGAATTTCAAACATGCATACGAAGCATAAGCCATATCAGGTACCTTACACGAAATACCTGAATCATTCAAGGACAATAATACATCCCTACAAGAGGATATCATTCCCAAAATCCCCAGTTGATGACCTTCATCTTTTCAATGCCCAAAAAAATCAATACACCAAGTCTAAACCCATCACTCCTCTGTGTCGGTCTCCAAACACTCATCCGCGTCAACTCATAAACACTCATCTGTTTCAGTCTCCTAAACACTTGTCCGTGTTTAAACTTTCCTTGGTACTCGTCTGTATCTTTTCTCAATACCTGTCTGTATTGATCCAAACACTCGTATGTGTCAGTTTCCTAAACACTCATCTGTGTCAGTTATCCAAACATTCGTGTGTGTCTATCTGTCTTTCACAATTCCCAAGAAATTTAATGCTAATACCACCACCTTCCTAGAATTGTAGGTCGTCCGTAGACCTAGTAGTTTGGTAGACCGACCGTATATCTTACCTTAGGATCTTAGATCGACCGTAGATCTAGATTCCCTTGTAGGTCGACCATAGACCTAGTTTTTGGTAGACCGACCGTAGGTCTTACCTTAGGATATTAGATCGATTGTAGATCTAGATTCCCTTGTAGGTCGCCCGTAGACCTAGTTTTTGATAGACCGACCATAGGTCTTACCTTAGGATCTTAGATCGACCGTATATCTAGATTCCCTTGTAGGTCGACCGTAGACCTAGTTTTTGGTAGACCGACCATAGGTCTTACCTTAGGATCTTATATCGATCGTAGATCTAGATTCCCTTGTAGGTCGACCATAGACCTAGTTTTGGTAGACCGACCGTAGGTCTTACTCTAGGATCTTAGATCGACCGTAGATCTAGATTCCCTTGTAGGTCGCCCGTAGAACTAGTTTTTGATAGACCGCCCGTAGTTCTTACCTTATGATTTTAGATCGACCGTAGATCAAGATTCCCTTGTAGGTCGACCGTAGGTGTAGTTTTTGGTAGATCGCTCGTAGATTCTCCCTAACAGATCACCCGTAGGTCTCGCTTTAGAACCTGAGATCGCCTGTAGGCTAGGTTCTTCCCATAGATCATCTTAGAACCTGAGATCGCCCGTAGGCTAGGTTCTTCCCATAGATCATCATCTAACATGAGATCGCCCGTAGGCTAGGTTCTTCCTTAGATCATCGTCGAACCTGAGATCGACCGTAGGCTAGGTTCTTCCTCAGATCATTTTCAAACCTGAGATCGCCCGTAGGCTAGGTTCTTCCTCAGATCATCTTCGAACCTAAGATCGCCTGTAGGATAGGTTCTTCCTCAAATCATCTTACAACCTGAGATCGCCCGTAGGCTAGGTTCTTCCTTAGATCATCGTCGAACCTGAGATCGCCTTTAGTCTAGGTTCTTCCTCAGATCATCGTTGAACCTGATATCGCCCGTAGGCTAGGTTCTCCCTTAGATCATCGTCGAACCTGAGATTGCTTGTTGGCTAGGTTCTTCCTTAGATCATATTAGAACCTAAGATCGCCCGTAGGCTAGGTTCTTCCCTCAGATCATCTTAAAACTCTAGATCGCCCGTAGGCTAGGTTCTTCCCATGGATCATCGTCGAACCTGAGATCGCCCGAAGGCTAGGTTCTCCCTTAGATCATCGTTGAACCTAAGATCTCCCTTAGGCTATGTTCTTCCTTAGATCATCGTCGAACCTGAGATCGCCCGTAGGCTAGGTTCTTTCCATAGAGCATCTTAGAACCTGAGATCGCCTCTTGGCTAGGTTCTTCCCATAGATCATCATCGAACCTGATATTGCCTCTTGGCTAGGTTCTTTCTTAGATCATCGTAGAACCTGAGATCGCCCCTTGGCTAGGTTATTCCTTAGATCACCGTTGAACCTGAGATCGCCTCTTGGCTAGGTTCTTCCTTAGATCATCGTCGAACCTGAGACCGCCCTTAGGCTAGGTTCTCTATCAAATCACTTTCATGTTTCACCTTAGAATCGTAGGTCGCCCGTAGACCTTGTTCGTTGTCTTTCCATACCAACCTTTGTCTTGTATTGGCATCACGCCACGTTACAAGTCCAATCTCCATCTCTTTACAGAAAAATGGAGAAATTCTTCCCCCAGCAGATATAAAAAAAATACTTACACTCTCTCTTAGGACAAATTTTTTGCATTAGTATTTAATCATCTTCTACCTAAAACATCCAAAAGGCACGCGCCAATCGTACTTTTAGGTTTAAGACGATTAAATAAGGGAAACTGTAATACCCCAAATTTGTCCTATCCTTTTACTTTTATCTGGCTTAAGCTTTTGCATTCATCTTCATATATTCCATTAGACCAATTAACACCTCATGCATTATTAACCAATAAATTTAACATGTGATTAGGGATTTCGAAGAATTAGGGTTTCTCTGTGTGTTTAGGCTCTCATATAGGGTTATAGTTGATTGTTGTTTGTTCTTGAATTGGATGTATTATGAATGATATATGGCGAATATTGATGAATTCTTGATGAATATTAATGTTATTATGTCGTTTAATCGATGGAGTATTAGAGTATAATGTTTAGTGATGAATTATCATGGTTATAATGAGGTTTGTAGGACTGTCACATAATTCCCATAACGAAATTACATAAGAAAATGCAGAAAATTATGCAGACTATAGTTGTATGCGTCGACCCCAAACTGGATGTGTCGATACATGAAGGGTGTTAGACTCGGGATGAGTGGATACAAGGAGGGCTTGCATCGATGCATGATAGTTATGAGACTCAATATGAGTCGACACGAAGAAAGGATGTGTCGATACATAAGTGTGTGAGACTCAGGATGAGTCGACCAGTGAGATGCATTTGTCGATACATGTTGTGTTTTGAAGCCAGGATGAGTCGATCCATACGGTTTTGCATCGACGCATGTTGTACAGATGAAGCAGGATGAGTCGATCCATAAGGTTTTGTGTCGATACATAATGCCTGGTTTTTGACAGAATTGGCTTTTAATTGTTGTAACTTGAGTTTTAAGATGTTGTTTGAGATGTCGTTCGAAGCGTTGGATAGCTAATGCGATGAATATTATTCTAGATGATTTAAAATGATGAATAAGAAGTGTATTCCTAGTAACTAACTCAGGATTTAGAACTAATCCCCGTAGATGATCGTTGTACTGATTTTTGGACAGAATGATGAACATGAGATGTTTATAGGCTGGTGTTAGAATTATGATAGTAGGATTAGTGACAGTAACGATATAAATTAGCAGAATAACAAGATGGATTATTGAACTATTAATATACAATTGAGTATTAGTGAGATGTTATTGATGAAGTTGTGTTCGATGATTTTGTGATAATAAATGATGTTTAATAAATTATTTTGATGTTATGAGATGTTGTTAATTAAGATGTTTTGAGATGATTTAGATGTTGTTGTTTTAAAATGATTGAGATGTTGTTGTTTTAAGATGATTGAGATGTTTTGAGATGACTGAGATGTTGTTATTTTGAGATGATTGAGATGTTGTTGTTTTGAGATGATTTTAAATGTTGTTAACTTAGGTGTTGTTATTACATTCATGATGAGTCGCATACATTGCATTTTTGAGATGGAGTTGATGCTCGTTGAGATGGCCTGGATTGGAAAATTTTGAGATGAATGCTATGACTTGTTGATGCCTCTATTAATTGGCAGATTTTTGAGATGGGAGTTCTGCTCCAATGGTACCACATGTATTTGCATAGTATTGAGTCGCATTATATTAGTGAATGATGAAGTGTATTTTAATGGTGATGAATATGTATATATGTTGTAATTGTTGTTGATTATGAGATGATAAGTGGTGGTGTCATCGATCTAATTTAATATATTAATTATCATGCGCTTTATTATATTGTTAGATATCTTACCCCTTCTGTTTGAATGTTGCCCTTATGTTGGTAATGTGCAGGTAATCGAGAGTAAAGGTTGTATACCTTCAATAGTTCGAGTCGGTGTCATTGCTATGATATGTAACACTCGGGGGGATGAACGCTTGCTGATATTTTATTGTTGATTTTCAGTTGTTGACTTTTAAATTGAATTATTATTAATTACGAGATGTTTTGATGTTGCTGTTTCATCTAGAGATGTTATTGAAGAATTTCGCTGCGTAGTTGTTGAATATTTAATGAAAGATGTTATATTGTTAGTTCATCTGATGTTTTGAAAAAGTGCTATATATCCACGATGAATGCAATGAATTTGTTAGAAGAATTTGTGACGTACCGATTCATTTGTATGATTGAACTTTTATAACTCTGATTTATCTTGCATAATTGCTTGGGGTAGAATTGGGGTGTTACAAAGTTGGTATTAGAGCAAAAGGTTGGTCTGACCTTGTCGTCGAGTCTTATTTGTCTAACAATTGAGTGTTGTTATTTGAGTTCTAATCGTTGTTTATGTTGTAGTGAGAAGTTGATATGGCTGGAAGGAACAATGCTGCTCTTGCTGCTGCTCTAGAAGCAATGGCTCATGCGATTGAAAATCAGCCGAATGCTGACAGGAATGCTGGATCTCGTAGCTTGGCAACTTTCCAGAGAGAGAATCCACCTACGTTCAAGGGAAAATATGATCTTGATGGAGCATTGGAATGGTTGAAAGAGATTGAGAGGATCTTTCGCGTGATGGACTGCACTCCAGCGCAGAAGGTTCGTTATAAGACTCATATGCTAGCAGTCGAGGCTGATGACTGGTGGATAGAGACTTGCCAGAACTTAGAAGCTGCAGGTGAGAATGTCACTTGGGCTGTGTTCCGTAGGGAGTTTTTGAGAAAGTATTTTCTTGAAGATATCATTGGTAAGAAGGAAATTGAGTTCCTTGAGCTGAAGCAAGGAAATTTGTCAGTTGTTGAGTATGCTGCCAAGTTTGCTGAGTTGGCCAAGTCTTATCCGCATTACGCTGAGGAAAATGATGAGTTTTCGAAGTGTATTAAGTTTGAGAATGGGTTACGCCCGGAGATTAAGAAGGAAGTTGGATACCAGAAGATCCGTGTCTTTGCTGATTTGGTTGATAGCTGTAGGATTTATGAGGAAAATAATAATGCTCATTACAAGATTATCAGTGAGAAGAGGGGTAAGCACCCATAGAATTGTGGTAAACCTTATGATGCCCCAGCCGGTAAGGGTAAACAGAGAGTTGCTCATGGTCAGAGGACTAGTGGGGGAGATGCTCCTGCTGGTGTGATTTGTTTTAAGTGTGGGAAACCTGGACACAAGAGTAATGTGTGCACTACTGAAGTGAAGAGGTGTTTCCGTTGTGGCAAGAACAGACACGTTGTATCTAAGTGTGAGCACAAGAGTGTGGTTTGTTTCAACTGTAAAGAAGAAGGGCACATCGGTAGCTAGTGTCCGAGGTCGAAGAGGGCTCGGTCAAGTGGTAAAGTGTTTTCTTTGGTTGAGGATCAGACAGCTTCCGAGGACGTACTTATTAGAGGTAAATGTTTCATTAATAGTACTCCTTTAATTACTATTATTGATATCGGTGCTACGCATTATTTTATTGATGCTGATTATGTTGAAAGATTGTGTCTTGTGTTGTCTTCTTTGAATGGAGAAATGGTCGTCGATACTCCAGCCAAGGGGTCGGTGACTACTTCTTTTGTGTGTGCTAATTGTCCCTTGTCGGTCTTCAACAGAGACTTTGTTGTTGATTTGATTTGTTTTCCGTTAAGAGGTTTGGATGTAATTCTGGGTGTGAACTGGTTGGTCATAACTGCGTTCATATTAACTGTTATGACAAGTCTGTGAAGTTTTCTACTCCTGAGGAAGAGGAAGATGGTATGTTGTATGCTAGACAGTTGAGAAAGTTGATGCAAGAGGAAGCACATATGTTTTCGTTGATGGTGTCTCTATCTGTAGAGACTCAAGCTATAATTGAGGAATTGCAGGTGGTGTGTGAATTTCCTGAAGTTTTCCCTGATGAGATTCTTGATGTACCGCCAGATAGGGAAGTTGAATTTTCAATTGATCTTGTACCTGGTACCAGACCTGTGTCTATGGCACCATACAGGATGTCTGCATCTGAGTTGTCAGAGTTAAAGAAGAAATTGGAAGAGTTACTTGAGAAGAAGTTTGTAAGACCAAGTGTATCGCCGTGGGGTGCTCCAATGTTGTTAGTGAAGAAGAAAAATGAAAGTATGAGGCTTTGTGTTGATTATAGATAGCTGAATAAGGTGATGATTAAGAACAAGTATCCGCTTCCAAGAATATATGACTTGATGGACCAATTAGTGGCTGCTCGTGTGTTTAGTAAGATTGATTTGAGGTCGGGTTACCATCAGATTAAAGTGAAGGATGAAGATATTCAGAAGACGGCTTTCAGAACGCGTTATGGACATTACGAGTATTCAGTGATGCCTTTCGGTGTTACTAATGCGCCGAGAGTATTCATGGAATATATGAATCATATCTTTCATACTTATTTGGATCGGTTTGTAGTGGTGTTCATTGATGATATTTTGATTTACTCTAAGTCGGAAGAAGAGCATGCTGAACATTTAAGAGTAGTATTGCAGATTCTGAAAGAGAAGAAGTTGTATGCAAAGTTGTCCAAGTGTGAATTCTGGCTAAAAGAGGTTAGTTTTCTTGGTCATGTGATTTCAGGTAGTGGCATTGTTGTAGATCCATCGAAGGTTGATGTTGTGCTGCAATGGGAAACTCCAAAGTCATCTACTGAGATTAGAAGCTTCTTGGGATTAGCTGGTTATTAAGAAGGTTTATCGAAGGGTTTTCTAAGTTGTCAATCCCGTTGACTAAGTTTACTTGTAAAGGTAGAGCTTTTATTTGGGATGTTCAGTGCGAAGAAAGTTTTACAGAATTGAAGAAGACGTTGACGTCGGCTCCAATTTTGACGTTGTCTAATCCAGGAGAGCCTTTTGTGGTGTATTGTGATGCTTCTAAGATGGGTTTAGGAGGTGTGCTTATGCAGAATGGTAAGGTAGTTGCTTATGCGTCGAGGCAGTTAAGGACTCATGAGAAGAACTATCCTACACATGATTTAGAGCTTGCTGCAGTTGTTTTTGTGTTGAAGATTTGGAGGCATTATCTTTATGGTTCTAGATTTGAAGTGTTTAGTGACCATAAGAGTTTGAAGTATTTGTTTGACCAGAAAGAGTTGAATATAAGGCAACGAAGATGGTTAGAATTGTTAAAGGATTATGATTTTTGTTTGAATTATCATCCAGGAAAGGCAAATGTGGTAGCTGATGCGTTGAGTCAAAAGACTTTACATATGTCAGCAATGATGATTAAAGAGTTGGAATTGATTGAGCAGTTCAGATATTTGAGCTTTGTTTGCGAGGTTACTCCGCAATGTTATGTTGGGTAAGTTGAAGATTAATAATGAATTTCTAGACAGTATCAGAGAAGCTCAGAAGTTGGATGTGAAACTAGTAGATTAGATGGTTGGGACTGATCAATCTGAGAGTAGTGATTTTAAGCTAGATGAGCAAGGTGTGTTGAGATTTCGTATCTGGATTTGTATTCCTGATGATGCTGAGATGAAGAAAGTGATACTGGAAGAGAGTCATAGAAGTAAGTTGAGTATTCATCCAGGAGCTGCAAAGATGTATCAAGATTTTAAAGGTTTGTTTTGGTGGCCTGGGATGAAGAGTGATGTGGCTCAATTTGTGTATGCATGTTTGACTTGTCAGAAGTCGAAAGTTGAACATCAAATGCCTGTAGGATTAATGCAACCGTTGGAAGTTCCAGAATGGAAATGGGATAACATTTCAATGGACTTTGTGACAGGGTTACCTAGTACTATAAGAGGACATGATTCGATTTGGGTGATTGTTGATAGGCTGACGAAGTCAGCTTATTTTATTCCTATTAACATCAATTTTCCAGTGTCGAAGTTGGCTGAGATTTATATTAGTGTGATTGTGAAGCTGCATGGTGTTCCTTTGTGCATTGTGTCAGATAGAGATCCAAGATTTACTTCTGATTTTTGGAAGAGTTTGCATGAAACGTTGGGTTCTAAGTTGAGGTTGAGTTCAATGTATCATCCTCAGACAGATGGTCAGACTGAACAGACGATTCAATCGTTGGAAGACTTGTTGAGGGCATGTGTTCTTTAGAAGGAAGGTTCGTGGGATACTTATCTTCCATTGATAGAGTTCACATATAATAACAGTTACCATTCTAGTATAGGAATGGCTCCTTTTGGAGCGTTGTATGGTCGAAGATGTACAACTCCGTTATGTTGGAATGAATCTGGTGAAAGTATAGTACTTGGACCTGAACTTGTTCGTGAGACTACTGAGAAGGTGAAGTTGATTCGAGAAAAGATGAAAGCTTCACAAAGTAGACAGAAGAGTTATCATGACAAGCGAAGGAAAGATTTAGAATTTCAAGCTGGTGATCATGTGTTTTTGAGAGTTACACCTGTGACTGGTGTTGGGCGAGCGTTGAAGTCTAAGAAGCTCACTTCTCATTTTATTGGACCATATCAGATTTCAGAGAGAGTGGGGAATGTTTCTTATAGAGTGGCTTTACCACCTAATCTTTCGAATTTGCATGATGTGTTTCATGTGTCGCAACTTCGGAAGTATATTTAAGATCCATCTCATGTGATTCATATGGACGATGTGCAAGTACGGGATGATCTTACGGTGGAGACGATGCTTGTACGAATCGCGGATCGTGAAATTAAGACTCTGAGGGGCAAAGAGATTGCCTTGGTTAAAGTGGTTTGGTTAGGAGCTGCAGGAGAAAGCATGACTTGGAAGTTGGAGAGCAAGATGCGAGACTCCTATCCTCAATTATTTGATTGAGGTAAATTTTCAAGGACGAAAATATTCTAAGTGGGGGAGAATTGTAACGCCCATAATTTAATTAATTATTTTATTAAATTATTTTAATATTTGTGAGGTGGTGTTATAATTAAATTGGATTTATTTTATTAAGTGGAGAAATAATAATATATTAGAGGTATTATATTATTATGTGGTGAAATAATACTAGAAGTGTAATATTATCAAGGTGGGCTTAATTTGAGATAGTAGAAGTAATAAGGGGTTGTAGATTTTGAGCCCAATATGAAATAAGAAATAATAGAATATTAGGTTTTTTTTATTTGTTGTTAGAATAGAAGAAAGAAGAAACAGTAGAGGAAATAAGGATTTGAGAAGAACATGAAGCTGCTGGAGATAGAAGGAAACCGCTAGAACAAGGATTCAACCCAGAAAATTGTAGAGCGACTTTCAATCCAAGGTAAGGATGGGGTTCTTACTTTATAATTGGGTTCATGATGTTTGATATATGGGGTGAGAGGTGATTGTTGTTTGTTCTTGAATTGGATGTATTATGAATGATGTATGGTGAATATTGATTAATTCTTGATGAATAATGATGTTATTATGTCGTTTAATTGATGGAGTATTAGAGTATAATGTTAAGTGATGAATTATCATGGTTATAATGATGTTTGTAGGACTATAACATAATTCCCGTAGCGAAATTACAGAAGAAAACGTAGAAAATTATGCAGACTGTAGCAGGATGCGTCGACCCCAAATTGGATGTGTCGATACATGAAGGGTGTTAGACTCAGGATGAGTCGATACAAGGAGGGCTTGCATCGATGCATGATAGTTACAAGACTCAGTATGAGTCGACACGAAGAGAGGATGTGTCGATACATGAGTGTCTGAGACTCAGGATGAATCGACCGATGAGATGCATGTGTCGATACATGCTGTGTTTTGAAGCCAGGATGAGTCGATCCATAGGGTTTTGCATCGACCCATATTGTACAGATGAAACTGGATGAGTCGATCCATAAGGTTTTGTGTCGATACATAATGCCTGATTTTTGACAGAATTGGCTTTTAATTGCTGTAACTTGAGTTTTAAGATGCTGTTTGAGATGTCGTTCGAGGCATTGGATAGCTAATGCGATGAATATTATTCTAGATGATTAAAATGATGAATAAGAAGTGTAGTCCTAGTAACTAATTCAGTATTTAAAATTAATCCCTGTAGATGATCGTTATACTGACTTTTTGATAGAATGATGAACATGTTATGTTTAGAGGCTGGTGTTAGAATTATGACAGTAGGATTAGTGACAGTAACAATATAAATTAGCAGAATAACAGGATGGATTATTGTACTATTAAAATACAATTGAGTATTAGTGAGATGTTATTGATGAAGTTGTGTTCGATGATTTTGTGATAATAAATGATGTTTAATAAATTATTTTGATATTATGAAATATTGTTAATTGAGATGTTTTGAAATGATTGAGATGTTGTTGTTTTGAGATGATTGAGATGTTATTGTTTTAAGACGATTGAGATGTTTTGAGATGACTGAGATGTTGTAGTTTTGAGATGATTGAGATGTTGTTGTTTTGAGATGATTTGAAATGTTGTTAACTTGGGTGTTGTTATTACATTCATGATGAGTCGCATACATTGCATTTTTGAGATGGAGCTTATGCTCGTTGAGATGGCCTGGATTGGAATATTTTGAGATGAAGGCTATGCCTTGTTGATGCCTCTATTAATTTGAAGATTTTTGAGATGGGAGTTCTGCTCCAATGGTACCACATGCATTTGCATAGTATTGAGTCGCATTATATGAGTGAATGATGAAGTGTATTTTGATGGTGATGAATATGTATATATGCTATAATTGTTGTTGATTATGAGATGAGAAGTGGTGGTGTCATCGATATAATTTAATATATTAATTATCATGCGCTTTATTATATTGTTAGATATCTCACCCCTTCTGTTTGAATGTTTCCCTTATGTTGGTAACGTGCAGGTAATCGAGAGTGGAGGTTGTATACCTTCAATAGTCTGAGTCGGTGTCATTGCTCTGATATGTAACACTCGGGGGGATGAACGCTTGCTGATTTTTGATTATTGATTTTCAGCTGTTGACTTTTAAATTGAATTATTATTAATTATGAGATGTTTCGAAGTTGTTGTTTCATTTAGAGATGTTATTGAAGAATTCCGCTGCGTAGTTGTTGAATATTTAATGAAAGATGTTATATTGTTAGTTCATCCGATGTTTTGAAAAAGTGTTATATATCCACGATGAATGCAATGAATTTTTTAGAAGAATTTGTGACGTCCCGATTCATTTGTATGATTGAAATTTTATAACTCTGATTTATCTTGCATAATTGCTTTGGGTAGAATTGGGGTGTTACATGGGATGCATTGGAGTCTTTGAGGGCTTACATTCTGAGAGGTCAAATTTCTTCATAAGTTCTCTGACATATTTTCTCTGATGAATGTAAGTTCCTTCTAGAGTTTGGTTTATCTGAATTCCCAGAAAGAATTTAAGTTCCCCCATTAAGCTCATCTCAAACTATGCCTGCATGCACTTAGCAAATTCTCTTCCCAGAGAAGTTTTAGTGGATCCAAAAATGATATCATCTACATAAATCTGACAAACTAAAATGTCATTCTTAAATGTCTTACAGAACAAGGTTGTTTCCACTTTCCCTTTGGTGAATTCCTTCTCTAACAGGAAGTTACTTAGTCTTTCATACCAAGCTCTGGGAGCTTGTTTTAAACCATAGAGTGACTTCTTTAGTTTGAAAATATATTCTGGGTATTTAGAATTTTCAAACCCAGGGGGTTGGTGCACATATACCTCTTCATCTATGTAACCATTTAAGAATGCACTTTTGACATCCATCTGATACAGAGTGATGCTATTATTGACAGCAAAGGAGAATAGGAGTCTGATAGATTCTAACCTGGCGACTGGAGAAAATGTTTATGTATAATCTATCCCCTCTTATTGACTATAACCTTGTGCAACCAGTCGTGCCTTGTTTCTTATGACTTCTCCTTGCTCATTCAGTTTGTTTCTTAACACCCACTTTGTTCCAATAACGTTGAAGCCTTTTGGTTTGGGAACTAGATCACATACATCATTTCTGGTGAACTGGTTTAATTCCTCCTGCATTGCCAGAATCCAGTCATTGTCTAGAAGAGCTTCATCAATTGTTGTTGGTTCAATCAGTAAGACCAGTCCCATGAGGGATTCTTCATAGTTTATGAATGTTGATCTTGTTCTGATTGGATCATCTTTCTTTCCCTGGATCTTATCTTCTAGGTGAGCTATGCTGCATCTGGATAACCTTTTCTGGAGTTGATCAACAAAAGGTACTGGATCACTTGTAACATTTCTTTCTGAAGTTGTTGGAGCGTCTCTGTTGGGAACTTCTGATGAGTTGTCTTCAGTGCCTGTGAATTCAACTTCTATATCTACAAAAGATTCATTCTGCTTTGACTTTTGAGGGTCAAGCTTATCATCAAATCTAACACTGATTGACTCTTCAACAATCTGTGTTTCTGTATTGTATACTTTGTACCCTCTTGAGCATTCAGAGTATCCTAACATAATACACTTTTGTGCTTTAGAGTCAAACTTGTTCAAATGATCTTTACTATTCAGAATAAAACATGTGCATCCAAATGGATGGAAATAAGAAATGTTAGGCTTTCTGTTCTTCCACAATTCATATGGAGTCTTTTCCAAAATAGGTCTTATAGAGATTCTATTCTGAATGTAACACGCTATTTTAATTGCTTCTGCCCAGAGGATCTTAGCAATGTTAGTCTCATTGATCATAGTTCTGGCCATTTCTTGCAATGTTCTGTTCTTTCATTCTACAACTCCATTTTTTTGGGGAGTTCTAGGACAAGATAAGTCATGCAAGATGCCTTTTTTATTAAAAATTGTTTCAAAATTTTTATTTTCAAATTATCCACCATGATCACTTCTGATTTTGACAATTCTAAGATCCCTTTCATTCTGAACTTGGTTACAGAATGCAACGAACACAGAATGTGACTCGTCCTTGTGTCTTAAGAACTTTACCCATGTCCATCTGCTATAGTCATCTATGATCACTAACCCATACTTCTTGCCACTAACAGATGCAGTTTTCACTGGTCCAAATAAGTCTATGTGCAGAAGTTCTAATGGCTTAGAGGTGGAAACAACATTTTTAGATTTAAAAGCAGGTTTCGCAAATTTTCCTTTCTAACATGCTTCACACAGAGCATCTGAGCTGAACTTCAGATTATGAAGTCCTCTGACCAGATTGAGTTTGTTAATCTGAGATATTCTTCTCATACTAACATTCCCCAATCTTTTGTGCCAGACCCATTGCTCGTTGTTAATAAAGAGAAGAAATTTTACATTCTGACTTTTTAGTTCAGAAAGTTTTATCTTATAAATGTTGTTTTTCCTCTTTCCATTAAAAAGGATAGTTCAATCTTTCTGACTAACAGCTTTGCATGAATTTTGATTCAAGATTATATCATAACCGTTATCACTTAATTGACTTATGGATAACAGGTTATGTATTAATCCATCAACTAAAAGCACATTATTGATAGAAGGAAGATTACCATTACCTATTGTTCCAGAGCCAATGATCTTCCCTATTTGGTTGCCTCCAAATCCCACGTAGCCTCCAGGTTTAAGTTCCAGGCTTTGGAACATATGCTTTCTTCTCGTCATATGTCGAGAGCATCCAGAGTCTAGGTACCATGACTGGTGTTTTAGCCTTGCTTCTAAAGATATCTTCTACATATATAAGTTTGTCCTTAGGTACCCATATCTTTTTGGGTCCTGGTTTGTTAGTTTTACCAAAATTCTATTTGAATTTTGGTTTGACAGAGTAATCATTACTAGTGTATTTTAGGTCATGTGTGTGCCCATATGTGAAGTGTGATTTTAGTCGTGTGCGTTTTATAACAAGGTTCATGACTTTCTTAGGTGGAGATACCTTACCTTGGTATCCTATTCATTTTCTGCCATTCCTGCTAACTCCATAGATCCTTTTAGCCATCTTGCTTCTATATATGTTTTTAGCCAGAAACTTCTGAAAGTTGTGATCATACTCTTTGATGATCTTATCAGTATTACTAGGAGTCTCTGAGATTATTTCTTTCGGAGAGTTTTTCTAAATCATTTTCTAATTTTAAAATATTTTCTTTTAACTCAGAATTCTCTAATCTAAGACTCTCAGTTCTTTTAGAGTCAGAGACAAGTTCCCTTTTCAGGTTCTTGAATTTGACTCTGATCTGCTGATACGTTTCTAGAATTTCATTTAGACTTTCTGCAAGTTCAACCTTAGTAAAATTAACAGTAAAATCAGGGAATACCTCTTCTGTGTCTGATTCTGAGTCTGAACTAGAAGCTTCGTTGTCTTCTGTCACATTCTCCATGAGAGCTATGTTGGCTCTTTCATCATCTGACTCTGAGTCAGCATCAGAAGTGTCTGGATCGTCCCATGTTACCATGAGGCTTTTCTTCTTCTCCTTGGAGAACTTCTTTTTGGGCTTCTCCTTCTAAAGCCTTGGGAAGTCACTTTTGTAGTGCCCTTGTTCATTGCACTCATAGCAGATGATGTCTTTGTTATTTTACTTTCTGTATCCTGAAGAAGATTCAGATCTTCTGTGTCCAGAGGAGGACTCAAACTTTCTGTATCAGGAGGAGGATTCATTTTGATTCTCTGATCTTCTCGAATTTCTGAATTTTCTTTGTCTCTGCTTCCATAGTTGATTGACCCATCTGGAGAGAAGAGACAATTCATCCTCTTCTGATAAGGATCCATCAGAGGTTTCTTCCGTAGCTTGCAAAACCTTAGAATCAGATTTTTTGTTAGATTTTAATGCAAGAGGCTTACCTTGCTTTTGAGGCTCATCTTCTTTTAGCTCTATCTCATGACTTCTGAGGGAGCTGACAAGTTCCTCCAGAGATATCTTGTTTAGATCTTTAGCAAGCTTAATTGCAGTGACCATTGGCCTCCATTGCTTGGGTAGACTTCTGATGATGTTCTTTACGTGATCAGCAGTAGAGTATACTTTGTCAAGAACTTTTAGCCCAACAACAAGAATCTGGAATCTTGAGAACATTGCTTCTATGGATTCACTGTCTTCCATCTTGAATGCTTCATATTTATGAATGAGCGCAAGGGCCTTGGTTTCTTTGACTTGTAAGTTTCCTTCATGCGTCATTCTCTGAGAGTCAAACATGTTTTTAGATGTCTCTCTGTTTGAGATTTTCTCATATTCTGAGTATGAGATGCCACTGAGAAGTATTGTTCTGGCTTTATGATGGTTTCTGAAATCACGTTTTTGCTGGTCAAACATCCTTTTTCTGTCTATCTTCTGACCACTTTCATCCACAGGATGTGTGTATCCATCAATTACCATGTCCCATAGATCAGCATCATGAGCCAGAAAGAAGCTCTCAATTCTTTCTTTCCAGTAGTCAAAATTTTCTCCATCAAAGACTGGAGGTTTGTCGCTAATTCTTTCCTTGTCCTCATGATAGTCACTGTTGATGTTTTGGCTTGGTCCCACCATAGTGTTTTTCTAAAGCTTGGATCTTGTACTGACACGGTTAAGTGTGTTAGAACATAGTTTGATTCTACAACCCTTGATTAGAGTTTTGATGATAACAAAATACAAAGAATAAATAAAACCAAAGATATATACAAAGAACAAAAATGCTACTTAAAATTATGTTTTGTATATGCAGAAGTTCTGATGGAATCAGCATCAGAAGATCAGCAATATGTGCTACACGCTGAGGCTACCAGATTATACGCTGAAGTTTGATGACCAGAATCTGCGCCTAAACAAGTACACTCTGACTCTGATCAAAGGCATCTTTACCAAGTCATCAACATTCTGAAGCATCATCAACAATTTAGCAAAGAAGACTCTGAAGCGTTACTGATTATTCAAGACAGAATTAAATACTAACGACTTTCTTCAGACAATATCTTCTTCAAAAGGAAAGTGTGTTATTATCATTAAAATTGCTTTATGGACAACGTATCTTTTCCTTGCCTATATAAACAAGTCTGCTTGTGAAAAGAAGCACGTACGTATGCACACAACAATTTGCCAAGATTTCCAAATCACGCATATTCAAGCTCTAGAAAATTCATTTTATTCCAAGCTTAATCTGTGTAATTATCACAGTTGTGATATATTGTTTTGTTAGAAAACAACAACACACTCTTGTTCAATTATTTGTAAAAGAAGTTCCTTGAGATTAACCGGATTGTGGTTGTACTCAAGAAGACTTTAACAGTTGTTAAAGTAGCTGTTGTAATCCTTTGAGAATAGTGGATTAAGACCTCGTTGGAGAGAGGCGAAATCACCTTGACGGGTGGACTGGAGTAGTTTGAGATCAAACGAACAAGGATAAAAATAATGTGTCATTAAGCTATTTTTATTTGATCCAAGTCTTTCAATTCAACCCCACCTTCTTGTGTTTTTCACATCTTCAATTGGAATCAGAGCGCCTGGTTCTGAGCTTAAACACTTAACCGTGTCAGTACAAGATCCAGCGTCAGAAAAACACAATGGCAGGACCAAGTCAAAACATCAGCAATGACAACAATGAAGAAAGGGACAGATTCAATGGCAAACCTCCAGTCTTTGATGGAGAGAACTTTGACTACTGGAAAGACAGAATTGAGAGTTTCTTTCTGGCCCATTATGCTGATCTGTGGGACATGGTGACTGATGGATACACGCACCCAGTGGATGGACGTGGTCAGAAGATTGACAGGAAAATGATGTCTGATCAGCAAAAGCGTGAGTTCAGAAATCACCACAAGGCCAGAACAATTCTTCTCAGCGCCATCTCATATTCAGAATATGAGAAAATATCAAACAAAGAAACTTCCAAGAATATGTTTGATTCTCTGAGAATGACGCATGAAGGCAACATTCAAGTCAAAGAAACCAAAGCCCTTGCGCTCATTCAGAAGTATGAGGCATTCAAGATGGAAGATAGTGAATCAATAGAAATTATGTTTTCAAGATTCCAAATTCTTGCTACTGGTCTAAAAGTTCTTGACAAAGGGTATTCCACTGCTGATCACGTTAAGAAGATCATCAGAAGCTTGCCAAAACAATGGAGGCCAATGGTCACAGCGCTTAAGCTAGCCAAGGATCTCAATAAAATCTCTCTGGAGGAACTTGTCAGCTTCCTCAGGAGTCACGAGATAGAGCTAGAAGGAGATGAACTTCAAAAGCAAGGTAAGCCATTAGCTTTAAAATCTAACAGAAAATCTGACTCCAAAGTTTTGCAGGCTGTGGAAGAAACCTCTGATGGATCCTCATCAGAAGAAGATGAACTATCTCTGCTCTCCAGAAGGGTGAACCAACTATGGAAGTAGAGGCAAAGGAAGTTCAGGAATCCCAGAAGATCAGAAAATCATAATGAATCTTCCTCTAGATACAGAAGGTCAGAATCCTCCTCTGGACACAGAAGATCTGAAGGTTCTTCAGGATACATAAAGCCAAACAACAAAGACATCATATGCTATGAATGTAACGAGCAAGGGCACTACAAAAGTGATTTCCCAAATCTTCAGAAGGAGAAGCCCAAGAAGTTTATCAAAGAAAAGAAGAAAAGCCTCATGGCTACATGGGATGATTCTGACACATCTGAAGCTGACTCAGAATCAGATGATGAAAGAGAAAACATAGCTCTCATGGAAAATGTATCTGAAGACAATGAAGCTTCTGGTTCAGAATCAGAATCAAATACAGAAGAGGTATTCCCTGACTTTACTATAAACTTTACTAAGGCTGAACTAGCTGAAAGCCTTAATGAAATTCTGGAAAGGTATCAACAGATCAGAGTCAAATTCAGAAACCTAAAAAGGATTCTTGCTTCTGACTCTGATAAGACTGAGAGTCTCAGATTGGAGAATTCTGAGTTAGAAGATAAAATTTCAAAATTAGAAAACCAATTGCAAAACTCTCAGAAGGAAACAATCCATGAAACTCCCAACAATACTGATGAGATCATCAAAGAGTATGATCAAATCTTTCAGAAGTTTCTAGTTAAAAACATAGACAGAAGCAAAATGGATTCAATGATCTATGGAGTTAGTAGAAATGGAAGAAAAGGGATAGGATATCAAGGTAAGATACCTACACCAAAAAATGCCATGGATTTAGTTATAAAACTTACTCCACTTGATTCACACTTTATATATTGGCACACACATGACATAAAATACACAAGTAGTGATTACTCTGTCAAACCAAAATTCAACCAGAGTTTTGGTAAAACTAACAAATCAGGACCCAAGAAAATGTGGGTACCTAAGGATAAAATAATACATGTGGTAGATATCTTTAGCAGCAAAGCAAAGACACCAATCATGGTACCTGGACTCTGGCTGCTCACGACACATGACAGGAAGAAGGCATATGTTCCAAATCCTGGAACTTAAGCCTGGAGGCCACGTAGGCTTTGGAGGAAATTAGAGAGGAAAGATCATTGGCTCTGGAACAGTAGGTAATGAAAATATTCCCTCTATAAGTAATGTTTTATTAGTTGATGGATTAATGCATAACCTGTTATGCATAAGTCAATTAAGTGATAACGGTTATGATATAATCTTCAATCAAAATTCATGCAAAGCTGTTAGTCAGAAAGATGGGACTATCATATTTAATGGAAAGAGGAAAAACAACATTTATAAAATTAAACTTTCTGAACTAAAAAGTCAGAATGTAAAATGTCTTCTGTCTATTAACAACAAGCAATGGATCTGGCACAGAAGATTGGGACATGTTAGTATGAGAAGAATATCTCAGATTAACAAACTCAATGTGGTCATAGGACTTCCTAACTTGAAGTTCAATTCAGATGCTCTGTGTGAATCATGTCAGAAAGGCAAGTTTGCAAAACCTGCTTTCAAATCCAAAAATGTTGTTTCCACCTCTAAGCCATTAGAAATTATGCACATTGACTTATTTGGACCAGTAAAAGCTGCTTCAATCAGTGTCAAGAAGTATAGGTTAGTAATCATAGATGACTATAGCAGATGGACATGGGTAAAGTTCTTAAGGCAAAGGACGAGTCACACTCTGTGTTTGTTACCTTCTGCAACCAAGTTCAGAATGAAAAGGATCTTAGAATCGTCAAAGTCAGAAGTGATCATGGTGGAGAGTTTGAAAATAAAGATTTTGAATTATTCTTTAATGAAAAAGGCATTCTGCATGATTTCTCTTGTCCTAGAACTCCCCAGCAAAATGGAGTTGTAGAACGAAAGAACAGAACATTGTAAGAAATGGCCAGAACCATGATAAACAAGACTAACGTTGCTAAGACCTTCTGGGCAGAGGCAGTAAACACAACGTGTTACATTCAGAATAGAATCTCCATAAGACCTATTCTAGAAAAGACTCCATATGAATTATGGAAGAACATAAAGCCCAACATTTCTTATTTCCACCCATTTGGATGTACATGTTTTATTTTGAATACAAAAAATTATTTAAACAAGTTTGACTCAAAAGCACAAAAGTGTATTATGTTAGGATACTCTGAACGCTCAAGAGGGTAAAGAGTATACAATACAAAAACACAGATTGTTGAAGAGTCAATCAGTGTTTGGTTTGATGATAAGCTTGACTCTCAAAAGTCAAAGCAGAATGAATTCCTTGCAGGTATGGAAGTTGAACTCATAGGTACTGAAGACACCTCATCAGAGGCTCTAAACAGAGACACTCCCTCAACATCAGAAAGAGTCACAACAAGCAATCCAACACCTTATGTTGATCAACTCCAGAAAAGACCATCCAAAAGCAGCATTGATCACCCAGAAGAAACAATTTTAGGATGGAAGGAAGATCCAATCAGAACAAGATCTACTTTCAGAAATTCTGAAGAGTCTCACATGGGATTGGTTTCTCTGATTGAACCAACAACAATTGATGAAGCACTTCTGGACAATGACTGGATTCTGGCAATGCAAGAGGAGCTAAATCAATTCACCAGAAACGGCGTATGGGATCTGGTTCCCAAACCAAAAGGATTCAACGTCATTGGTACAAAGTGGGTGTTCAGAAACAAACTGAACGAACATGGTGAAGTCATCAGAAACAAAACACGACTGGTAGCACAAGGTTATAGTCAACAAGAGGGGATAGACTATACATAAACCTTTTCTCCAGTCGCCGGGTTAGAATCTATCAGACTTTTAATATCATTTGTTGTTAATAAAGGCATCACTCTGTATCAGATGGATGTCAAGAGTGCATTCTTAGATGGTTATATAGAAGAGGTATATGTGCACCAACCCCCTGGTTTTGAAAATTCAAAAAATCCAGAATATGTTTTCAAACTAAAGAAGTCACTCTATGGTCTGAAACAAGCTCCCAGAGCTTGGTATGAAAGACTAAGTAACTTCCTGTTGGAAAAGGAATTCACCAGAGGGAAAGTGGACACAACCTTGTTCTGTAATACAATTAAGAATGACATCTTAGTATGTCAGATTTATGTTGATGACATCATATTTGGATCCACTAAACCCTCTCTGGGAAGAGAGTTTGCTAAATGTATGCAGGAAGAATTTGAGATGAGCCTAATGGGGGAACTAAAATTCTTTCTGGGCATTCAGATTAATCAAACTCCAGAAGGAACTTACATTCATTAAAGCAAATATGTCAGAGAAATTCTGAAGAAATTTGATCTCTCAGAATGTAAGCCATCAAGGATTCCAATGCATCCCACGTGCATTCTGGAAAAAGAAGAGGTAAGTAAAAAGGTAGAACAAAAGGTCTACAGAGGTATGATTGGTTCTCTTCTCTATCTGACGGCTTCAAGGCCTGACATTCTATTCAGTGTTTGCATTTGTGCTAGATTGCAATCAGATCCTAGAGAATCTCACTTAACAGCAGTTAAGCGAATTTTCAAGTATCTGAAAGGTACTGCTAATCTGGGTTTGTTTTATAGAAAATCAAGTGATTGCAGCTTAGTAGGATACTGTGATGCTGGTTTTGCTGGAGGCAGAGTAGAACATAAAAGAACTTCTGGAAGCTGCCAGTTTCTGGGAGAAAATCTGATCTCATGGTCCAGCAAAAGACAATCCACAATAGCTCTATCAACAGCAGAAGCTGAATACATAGCAGCAGCTGGATGTAACACGCAAATGCTCTGGATGAAAACTCAACTTGAGGACTTCAATATATTTGGGAGTAACATCCCTATCCTCTGTGACAATACTTCTGCTATTTGTCTCAGTAAAAATCCTATCTTGCATTCTAGGGCTAAGCATATAGAAATAAAACATCATTTTATTAGGGACTATATTCAGAAAGGGATTCTCAATTTAAAATTCATTGACACAGACCATCAATGGGATGGTGTATTTACAAAACCTATTTCTGAAGATAGGTTTAACTTCATTCTGAAACATCTCAGCATGAAGCTCTTCCCAGAATAAACTGTTTTATTTACATATCTTAACCTTCAGAATTTTTGTTATTTTCTGTGAACTGCTGATCAACCTGCCTTCAGATTTTTAGAAGCACATATTGTATCAGAATCTATCCATGAAGATATGAGCGTTTCATTTCAAGGATAGAAGTGTGTTGTTCACGTAAGCAAACAGTTGTCATCCATTCATCAGCCACCTTCTGAGGCTGAACACGCGTTCATTTTTCTGAAAGGTCAAAAGCGCTGATTGGATGCATTGAGACACATGTCATGGGTAACTGTTCCAATATCTTTCTGAATCCCCTAAAATCAGCTGTCATTAATGCTTATAATCATTAAAATTTATTTCTCTCTCTTGCATTTTATGTTTTCAAAATCTATTTAAACGCATTTTTCACTCTTTCACTTTCACTTTCTCTCAATCTAATTGTTTTCTGCTTGTACTTTCAAAACCCCTTCATTTCCTTCTCAAATTTTTTCTGTGTGAACATGGCTTTCTCAAGCATCCCAAATTCCAGTACTCAGAGAACAGAATCCATGGAACAGTATGAAGAACAGTTCAGAACTCTCCTCACGCCCATTGATAACTTAGAAGTGCTTTCAGAACTGATCGTGGATTTTGAAAGTCTTCAAGAAAATGGATTAAATTTGTCTGAAGAAGTAAAAGCTCAAGGATGGAACAGGTATTTTGATCGTCTTCTAGGACCAAAGTTTCCAATCCTTGTGAAGGAATTTTGGGTTCATGCTTCATCCTCCAACCATTAAGTCACTTCGTATGTAATGGGGAAGAAGATAGTCATAACTGAAGACCTTATTGCAAGATTGATAGGTTACAGTGGTGGTGGCGTAAGGTGTATAGACATGGCTGAAAGATGTGCTGATGTCGCTTCAATTGCTAGAGAAATTTTCACTCTGGGTCTTCCCTCCAGCAAGATAAAGGATCTGAAGGATCATCACAGAATATGGGCTAAGATTATTCTGGGATGCATCAATCACAGGAAGCCAACCAGCTCTCCTAACTACATAAATATTGATCAATAGTTTCTGATCTACTTCATCTCCCAGAAAACTAAGTTGAATCTGGCTCACTTGTTATTCAATCATCTGAGGACCAGTGTTAAGGAGACTAGAGAAGATGAGCGCACCAAAAGGGACTGGATACCCCTTGGAAGTATCATATCAGATATTCTGACAGAGAATAGGCTGATAGAGCATCTAACAGAAGCACGAGAAATCAGCTCTTTAGAGGCAACTACTGGAAAGCCTTTGAATGCAAAGAGTCTTAAAAAGATAAAGATTATTGAGAACATCAAGAAGGAACCCAGTGTTACTTCTTTTGCAATAATCACCAGCAGAAGGATTCCTCTGGATGATTTCCCCATGTTCTCAGAAAGTGATTCCAAGCCTGAGATTATCGTCAGATACTTGGATGCATGCAAGGCAGATGGCACTGCACCAGGGTTAAACATCCAGGACTTACAACAGGCGGCTCCAGAAGTTGTGTTGAATAAGAATAAGAAAAGGAAGGCAACAGCAGAAGGATCATCCCAACGGACTCCCAAAGCTGCTAAAAGGAAAGGTAATCCTTCTACTGTTAATGTTTTAAAATCAATATCTTTATCAACATCTAAACCAATTCCTACCCATTCAGAAATTCCTACCCCACAAACATTTGATGATTTTGACATAGGTTTTGACCCCTCAGAAACATTAACTCTTAGAGAAACTCACTCCCTACCTATCAATCCAAACACTGAAACAACTCAACCAGAACTTGCAAAAGTTCTGTCAGATATTGAAACTTTTGACCAAAATATTTCTGCTCCCATACCAGAATATCCAAACTTTGAAACCACTTCAGAAGCACCACAACCAGATATTCCCCTCTCTCAACAACCAGAAATACCACTACCTCCATCTCCTCAACCAGAAATTCATCCACCTTCTCCACAACCTGAACAATCACAACCAGAAGTTCAAACTTCTGAGGTCTAACCTTATGAATCCTGCGAACCAGAACCTCATAACGTTCAATCCAACCAAACTGATGATTCTGATACCATTCCAATTCCTGGAATCACTGAACCTCTGGCCATCCGTATGCCCTTGACCATTCTGGATATTCCCCAAATTCCCTCTTCACTAGAATCAACTCCACCAAATTCCCCAACTAGTCTAATAATTATACCAGACTCTCCCACTCCCTCACCAAAGAACAATCCAGATGACAACACCAAAACTGTCATTGATTTAACTGGTTTCGAACGTCTTGCTGCCATAACCCACAAAACAACCATTCTAAAACCAAAACCATCTGAACCCACACCAGATGTTGGTACTAGTTTATTGATGTTTGAAACAGAAATGCAGAAGTGGATAACCTCCCTGAAGCAAGCTTGTCTTGGGATGATTAATCTTGCTGCTTCAGATTATCTTTGGACAAGTTTTAGAAAAGGGATAAGTTCTGAAACTCATAAGATGCAAGAACAGAGCTACAGACAAGTTCAACAGAATTTCAATAATTTTCTAAAGGTAATTGAAGACCAAGTTCTGAGCCAACTGCTCAAGGAAGAAGTTCTCCCTCTGGACAATGCTCCCTGGTCAGAACATCATCCAGCAGACAAAGTTCAACCAGAGTCAGAAGGTCTCATTCTGACTGATGCTCCAGAGAAGATGATTCCTGTAGAGGAACTGGTTCAAAAAGATGAAGTTGTAGAATGCTCTGAGAAGCATCCAGTTACTGAAGATTCTCCAGTTTCCTCCTATGAAAGGCAGACTCTGGAAGAACTGAAGAGAGCAGATATTATTATGTAGGAAGGGATGGATAAACAGGATGACAAAATTTAGGAAATCAAGAGCATGTTAAACAAACAAGAGGAAACCAACATCCAGATCAAGGGCTTGTTGGAAGCTTTGTTCACGCGCCTTCCTCCTCCATATTAGATTTTACTATGTTTTTAAAATCTGTTTATCTGTAATATTTGTTCTACATTTCTGTTGTTCTGAACTTTTTATCATTGCTTCCTATTTTAAAGATAAATCCTTTTTAGCTCTGATTATATGTTCTTTTTGATAACGGACAAAAAGGGGGAGAAAGAATAAGATATTTTCAATAACGGATTACTGAGACATAAGTCTCAAACATTCTGATCTACTTAATTTCTTTCTTCTGAAAAGCTTGAACAGGTACAAAACTCTGATGAACGACGTAGTCAAATTCTGATGCTCAAGGACTCAAAGAATTTAAGGGAAGTAATCAACTCAGGGGGAGTTTTTCTTCTTAAATTCTATACTTTTTATTCTTTATTTTTAATTAAAAAATATGGTTTTTGTCATCATCAAGAAGGGGGAGATTGTTAGAACATAGTTTTATTCTACAACTCTTGATTAGAGTTTTAATGATAACAAAATACAAAGAATAAATAAAACCAAAGATATATACAAAGAACAAAAATACTACTTAAAATTATGTTTTGTATATGCAGAAGTTCTGATGGAATCAGCATCAGAAGATCAGCAATATGTGATATACGCTGAAGCTACCAGATTATACGTTGAAGTTTGATGACCAGAATCTGCGCCTAAACAAGTACACTCTGACTCTGATCAAAGACATCTTTACCAATTCATCAACATTCTGAAGCGTCATCAGCAGTTTAGCAAAGAAGACTCTGAAGCGTTACTGATTATTCAAGACAGAATTAAATACTAATGGCTTTCTTCAGACAAGATCTTCTTCAAAAGGAAAGTGTGTTATTATCATTAAAATTGCTTTATGGACAACGTATCTTTGCCTTGCCTATATAAACAAGTCTGCTTGTGAAAAGAAGCACGTACGTACGCACACAACAATTTGCCAAGCTTTCCAAATCACGCATATTCAAGCTCTAGCAAATTCATTTTATTCCAAGCTTAATCTGTGTAATTATCATAGTTGTGATATACTGTTTTATTAGAAAACAACAACACATTCTTGTTCAATTATTTGTAAAAGAAGTTCCTTGAGATTAACCGGATTGTGGTTGTACTCAAGAAGACTTTAACAGTTGTTAAAGTAGCTGTTGTAATCCTTTGAGAATAGTGGATTAAGACCTCGTTGGAGAGAGGCGAAATCACCTTGACGAGTGGACTGGAGTAGTTTGAGATCAAACGAACCAGGATAAAAATACTGTATCATTAAGCTGTTTTTATTTGATCCAAGTTTTTCAATTCAACCCCCCTTGTGTTTTTCACATCTTTAAAGTGTATGAACTCAGAATCAGGCGCTCTGATGCCAATTGAAGAAGTGAAAAACACAAGAAGGGGGTTGAATTGAAACTTAAAAACAAAAGCAGGAGACACGGTATTTTTATCCTTGTTCATTTTATCTCAAACTACTCCAGTCCACCCGCCAAGGTGATTTCGCCTCTCTCCAACGAGGAATTAATTCACTAATCAAATCTGATTACAATACCACTTTGACAACTGCCAAAGTCTTCTTGAGTACAACCACAATCCATTTTATCTCAAGGAAAACTAGCTTAATCAAAATAAAAGAATATATTGTGTACTTTTGTTTTTCCTTGCAAGAAACTGTATCACTATTGTGATATTTTACACAATTTAAGCTTATATGAGAATATGAAAGATTGCGGTGTTTGAGAGGTATATGCAGTGGTATGTCTCAAAATCGTGAATGATTTGTCCTTTAAGCTTGTTTATATAGGCGTGGAATCCTGACCAACATAAAACGTGATAATGGATATTCAATGCTATTTCCATATTGAAAAGATTCTTGTCTGACTGAAGTCGTTGCATATGATGCTGCTTTAATTGAAAAGTAACGCTTCAGAACTAGAATCTTGCATGCTGCAATTGCTTCAGAACATTGAGGCTCAGAGTTGTGTGGATCTGATGGTATATTAGACTTCTGTTCAGAATCAGAGTATTCTTCACTTCAGTGCAGATTCAGATCATCATTCTTCAGAAAATTCTGATTACCTCAGCTTGAAAGCTTTTGTAGCTTAATTTCTGATGTTGTTTAAGTCAGAACTTCTGCATACAAAATAACACAAATTTAGATTGCATATTTTTTCGTTGTGTTTGTTATCATCAAAACTCTAATTAAGGGTTGTAGAATCAAACTATGTTCTAACAAGGATTTCTTTAGTTTGAAAACAAAATTTGGATTTTTATGATTTTCAAAACCAGGAGGTTGGTGTACATATGCTTCTGCGGTTATGTAGGCATTCAGAAATGCACTCTTAACATACATATGATACAAGATGATGTTATGGTTAATAGAAAACAAAAGTAAGAGATGAATAGATTCTAACCTGGAAATTGGTGCAAACATTTCTGTATAGTCAATCCCTTTTTGCTGACTATAGTCTTGTGCAACTAGTCGAGCCTTATTTCTTACCACTTCTCTATTTTCGTTGAGCTTGTTCCTGAAGACCCACTTGATTTCAATCACGTGGTTCCTTTGGGTATAGGCACAAGATCCCACACATCATTGATATATAATTGATTTAGTTTTCTTGCATTTCCATAATCCATTATGTGTCAAGAAGCGCTTCCTCAACAAATGTAGGTTCTACGAGGGACTCGAAACTTAGAATCGTCTCTTTTGAAGGTTTGAAGGAGGATCTTCTTCTAACTTGTTCAGTCTTATTACCCATAATCAATTCTTCAAAATGTGAAGATCTTTGCATTTGCTTCCTCAAAGCAGTCTGACCTTCAACAACATATGGTTGATCATCTAGAAAGTCTTTCTTTTGAGGTTCATGGGCAGCAACTTCATTTCCTTCAGAGCCTGAATAGGTAATCTCCAGATCTGTAAAATTTTCAACTAGCTTTGACTTTTCAGAGTCAAGCTTATCATCAAATTTAACATGAATATATTCTTCAATAACAAGTGTTCTAGTGTTGTACACTCTGTAGCCTTTTGAGCGTTCAGAATATCCTAACATGAAGCACTTTTGTTCCTTAGAATAAAACTTGTTAAGATTTTCCTTATTGTTAAAGATAAAGCAATCACATCCAAAAGGATGAAAATATGAAATATTAGGTTTTATGTTCTTCCACAATTCATACAGAGTCTTACCTAGAATAGGTCTTATAGAGACTTTATTATAACACGACATGTTAACTACCTCTGCCCTGAAGCGCTTAGCAATGTTAGTCTCGTTGATCATGGTTCTGGCTATTTCTTGAAAATTCCTAATCTTCCTCTCTACAACTACATTCTGTTATAGAGTTCTAGGGAAGGAGATATCATGGGAAATGCCATTTTCATGAAAAAGCTTTTCAAAATGTTTATTTTCAAATTCGTCACCATGATCACTTCTGACTTTGACAGTTTTGAAATCTTTCTCATTTTGCACTTGAGAATAGAAGGTAAAGAACACATAATGTGACTCATACTTGTGTTTTTAGAATTTAACCCAAGTCCATATGCTATAGTCATCAACAATGACTAATCCATACTTCTTACCACTAAATGGAACAATTTTCACTGGTCGAAACAAGTTAATATGTAGAAGATCCAAAGGCTTATAGATAGAAACAACATTCTTTACTTTAAAATAATTTTTTTAAAACTTTCGTTTCTGACATGCTTCACAAAGAGCTTCTGAAGAGTACTTCAGATTTGGAAGGTCGGTAACAAGATCAAGCTTATTTAGCTAAGAAATCCTTCTAATGCTAAGATGGCTCAAACGTCTATGCCAAGTCCACTTCTCTTTGTTAACAAACATAAGACATTTTACATTTTACTATTTAAGATCAGAAAGTCCTATCTTATAGATGGTGTTCTTCCTCTTGCCATTGAAAAGGATTGAGCCATCCTTCTGACAAATTTCTTTACATGAGTTTTGATTAAAGATTATATCTTAACCATTGTCATTTAATTGACTTATGGACAATAAGTTATAAACTAATCTATCAACAAGCAAAACTTTAGTAATATAGGGGAGTGAACCATTAAATATTATTTTGGAGCCTATGATCTTTCCTTTCCGATAACCTCCATAATCGAGAAGCCTTCGGGCTTAAGTTCCAGGCTTTGGAACATATGCCTTATTCCCGTCATATGTCGCGAGCATCTAGAGTCCACGTAGCACGACTGGTGTTTGAATTTTTCTACTAAGCATATCTACAACATATATTAACTTTTTCTTAGGTACCCATATCTTCTAGGGTCCTTTCTTGTTAGTTTTCCTAAAGTTGTTCATAATCTTAGGCTTAGATGCAGGATAATTATATCTAATTTCATAATTGAAACGAGATTTTGTTGTTTGTTTAGCCTTAGGTTTTAAAAAAAATTCTTTAGGCTCATATCCATCAGAAACAAAATATGACTCAAGGGTTCTTGGTTTATCTTCTTTATAAGAATTGGAGTCTTCATAAGGAAAATAATCAATACCTCTTGTACTATTTCTGCTATTGCCATAGATCATTTCAGTCATTACGCTTCTACTAAATCTTTTAGCCATAATTTTTTTTAAATATTTGTCTTATTTTTAATGACATTATTAGTGCTTTCAAAAGCTTATGAAATATTTTCCTTCTCAAGTTTGAAACTCTTGCTCCTAAGAGATGATTTATCATTCTTAAGATTGAAATTTTCTTCATTCGGAATCGATAATTCTTTCTTAAGATTATTGAAACCTTCAGAGTCAGATACTTGGATATTTTTTTAGTATCTTGTATTTTATTTGATGTTTAGGATACTTTTCAAGAATGTAAGAAAGAGAAGATGCTAACTTAGAACGAGAGAGATCAAAGAATACCTCTTCAGAATATGAATCAGATTCTGACTCTACTTCTATATGAATCTCCTTATCAGAACCTCTAATGATTTCCATCAGAGCCATGTCGGCTTTCTCCTCTTCAGAAAAATATGGGGGTTTGGTTCAAAAATACAATGAAAATAGTGTGTTGAATCATTGTTTATCGGATATTCAAAAACTCATAACTTTTGTCTGGTTCAACGTTTCTGGATGGTTCTTTGGGTGAAATATTCATCTTGATTTTATCTTGGATTCATATGTTCGGGTCAAAAGTTAATTCTTTGAAGAAGATCTCCGAAAGTGAAAATTACTAGATAAAATTGCACCCTGAAATGGTTTTTTACCGGACTGTTTCTCGTATTGAAAAATTCAGAACTTTTTCAATTTTTATCAGTTCAGGACGATTCTCGAAGCTTGAGATCAAAAATTTCATGAGCTATAACTTTTCTCCAGGTCCTGAGTTTGGATTGTGCTTCGAAGGCTTCGGTTTGTGGCTTGCTTCCCAAAGTGTGCATGAAAATATGCTGAAGTTTTCAATGCAGCAAAATAAGTCCACTAATTTTTTCCATTCATAAAATCATAACTCATTTGATTTTTATCGTATCAAGGTGATTCCTTTGGCACCGCATCACAAATTTTGGCGACGACGTTTGTGTTTCAGGTTGTGCGTCACGATTATGCGCCGAAAGAAATGAGCTTGTGGTTTGTTCGCGAACAGTGCACTAAATAATCAAAAAAAATATACAATGTGAATTTTAAAATTGAGTTCTCGCCATTCAGAGCATCGTAACTTACTCAAATTTTATCGTAACGGGGCTGTAATAATCGGCTTAAAAACATAGAGTCGCCACCCTTAATTTTTATCTTTAGGAACCGAATATAAAGGATAACCCTAATTTGGTCAGAGATTCTAAGTTGTTGAATCGTTTTTAGACGGAGGGAAGGTGTTAGGCACCCCCGACCTACCTTGTTCACAAGGATACTAGGGTTTAAATTTACAGTTTAGGAAATAGGGTTTTAATTTTTATTGGGGAACTCGTCACGATTTTAGTCTTATGCCTACGTATCCTCTTATGAGGAATCAGAGTCTCAATTCGTAGTTCGCAGTTGGTTGGTGTTTATTTATGGATTACAAAAATATTTCGAATTAATCCTTGAACCAAGTCTAGGTTTGAAATAGCGAAGTGTTTAGAAGAAGTTCATAGTTAATGAGAAAAATCTCCATAATCCTTTTTGAAAATTATATCTTGGATTTTAAATTATGTTAGTGGAAAATTGTTAGAAATTTGATTGATTAGATTTTTTTTAAATATATTAAAAAAGAAAAACATTTTTAATGCATGAGGAAAATAATTTTAATGCAACAAAAATATTTTCATAAGTTAGTATTTTTAAAGATTTGAATTAATACATAAATTATTTTAGAAAATAAATATATTAAAAATTAAAATATAATAATAATAAATAAAATAAATAAATAAAATATATAAAAAGAATAAAATTAGTTAAAAACGCAGAGTTGTATTTTATTTGGGATGAGTAATTCAGGGGGGTGCAGATAAGAGGGACTAAAATTCAGATATTAGATTTAGGCCCAAATCACAAAGGGAGGTGTTAATATGTACTACGCAACAAAATTGGGGGGTTTGGTTTAGCAAGGGCCCAAGTTCAGATATTGAACTGGGCCCAATAGCGCAGTGGGGTAAGTTTTTGTGTTAGTTAAGCAAATCAAGGGTGCGCTTAGTAACGGGCTAGGCCCAAAGAAAATATTAGGTCCGTTAGATAGAGTGTGGATGAACGCACAGAGTGACGGTGGGCACGCATTTGAGAGACATCTGATGATGATCAAAGCGTTGTGACGAAAAGTGTATGGTAAGGGGAGGCGCACTAGATTAGAGGGTGTTATATTAACATATTCATCCTATTTTCTTCGTTTTTTCCTTTCTGTTTCTCTCTCTAACCTTGTTCTCTCAATCCAAACAAAATTTTAGAGAGAGATGTTATCCCATCTCTCTAGAATTCAACCGATCGAGAATCGCCTCAACCGGTGGTGCTGCCTTGCACCACCCTGAGCCACCATTCACCTGTCATAGAAACCCTGTTCTTTGGATGAACTTCAACCGAGAACTTCATATGTTCATCCGAACCACCACTAAAACCCAGAACCCTTTACACATTCAACCTAAACCATTAGAACCCTAAGTGTTTTAAACCTAACCCTAGGGTTCTTGCATGAACCCTAATAATCCCCTAACCCAGAAATGTATGCTCTTATGAACCCTAACCCTAGAATTGAAGAACCCTAACCCTAAGGATGAACCTTATCCCTAGAAAGCCCATTAAAAATATGAGTCCTAAAGCTAAGTGATTCTCGGCTTACCTTTCCCTAAGTTACCTTGGTCGTATAATCCCATTATGATTTTTTCTTTTTTCCTCTTCTAATTCCTTCTTTTTTCTTATTGCGGGTGAGAAGTCTGGTGGCAAAAACATAGATGATGGAGGCATGGCTTGAAGTACAGATCTAGGGTTTCAGAAATTGAAACCCAGATCTCAAGAAGGTGTCTGACTCGCGGATTAGTGTTCTCACTGTCACGATTCTTTTCTCCAAATTCTTCCGCCTTTCAAATAGTTTTTTAGGGTTCTTTATATAGGTTAGAACATTTAGATGAATTAGGAAATTTTTTATTATTGTCTTTATGTTTTAGTGATTGAATCAATTAGTGATTTGGTTTGATCTGATTTTGTATAATTTGTTTTCCGTTTTTTAGATTTGAATGTACTTGGTCATTATCTTATGTAAATCCAAAATAAAACATTTTTTATCTAATCTTTAAGATTTGATTCAAATAATCTGTAAATATCCTATATGATTTTGTTTTATGAAAGATTTGATTCATATAGTATATGTTTCTCTTGGGTTGCTTAATGTGACACAAAACAAGGCGTTGTTTGGCTTGGTTGGAAATTGGGGGTTGAAACCATAATTTTGACTAAAGTCAACGAAATGATAATAAATATAATAATAAGATAATTTATAAAAGTAAATTGATATAAATATAATTGCCATAATTATTGAAATTCAAATGTTACGGTTTTGTTCCAAAAGTCAGCCTCTGGCCCAAGAATTCTAACCCAACAACGGAAGAACCCCCCCCCCCCCCTTTGAACAACAATTTTAAATGGGCCAGCAATTCAATGGGCCTATGCAATAAAACTGAAGCAACAAAAAAACGGATACCCCTCTATTATTTTGACAGCATTCTTAATGGGCCAATATATAGAGACTTTGGTGGGCCAATTTAAGAATGAGGCAAAAAACTCCCTTCTATTTTTTTTAAAGCACACAACCTTAATGGTCTTAAAAACTAAATACACTCCCTCTTTAAGGTTTAAACCCCCATAAAATAATACACAAACAACCAATTTTAAATATCATGAATGTAAATTGGCACCACTGTAATAATATGGATATTGAATTTAGGGGAAATTTTGGGGTATGACAACGACCCCTATTTAATTACCCTTCGATTGTGGGTGGAGAATACGTAGGTCTCGCACATTCGAATAAGAGGTTTATTAAATAATGGAAGACCCCTAAAATTTGTCTGAAAGATTATAAGGATACATTGTACAGCGTTCCCACGAGTATGAAAAATAGGAATAGATGATGATGTATCATCTTACCAGAGTTTAAACAAAGAGTTATGATTGATCTAGATGTGGCGACGCGGATAACTCTCCAAAAACTAGAAAAGTGATTGTAGATTTTTCATGTATTTACCATATCCTAGGAGGTAAATAATAAAAGTTTTAAAATCGACTTACTAATTCTTTAAGACTAACAAAGTAAGATTAATACATAGCTTTTGTCTGTTCATCATAACCTAGGAGATGAATAAAAAAATCTTGATAACACATTGTCGGATGGAGACTGACACAATGAATTATAACGCAGATTTCGTTACATTTACTACAACCTAGGGAGTAAACAATATGAGGATAAACTTGTGTACTTACTGTTGTACCCTAAAATTTTCCCTCTCATTTCTTCATTATTTTCTCATCCCAAGACCCTTGAACTCAAGAACAAGTTGGGGTTTCCTCTGCTCAAGATTTCTCCTTGCACTGTTGACCCAAATTAGGGTTTGTGTTTGCACAAAGATGTTTTGACCCAAAGTGCCCAAAATGACTTTCATGCTTCATATTGAACTCACAAGTTTACCCATACCATGTTTCAAGCCTTGATTCCAATCTTTGCCCAGTCAATTGGACAGTTGACCTAAAAATCAGCTGTATTAGGGGAAAAAGTAAACTGTGGTCAATTAACAGTCAAACCTCATGATTTTTGACCCATCTCAACATATTGAACTCATATGAACCATTTGATCAAGTTTAGATCACAAATCCACAAGAAATTTGATCAGATCACCAAAAAGGTAAAATGGTCATTTTTAGGGTTATGACTGCACAAAGGCAATTTTTGATTGTTTGACCTAGCCAATGGCAAACCAAGCTCACATATGGACTCAAGGACCCCTTGGATTTGTCTTGGTATGTTCAACAAATTCAAAAGATCCCAAATGCATAGAATTGACAGTTGAATTTCCCAGTCAATTGATCAATTTTTGACTGTATACTGAAAAGTCAAACTTTGACTTTTTGGTCAAAATCAAATGTCAAGATTCATTTTTCATCAAAACATGCCAAATCATGAAACTTGTCCATCAAGAAATCAAAAATCACAAATTAGGGTTTGAAATGAAGGATTTTCATAACTTAGAATTTTTTAAGTTATGAAAAACCCTAATTTTTTCTTAACTTTGTCCCATGGTTTCACAAAGATGCATTTGGATTCAAGAAAAAGTCAAAACATGAAAGTTGTAACCTATTGCAAAATCTACAACTTTGATTCACAAAGTTTCCTCAAAAGAAGCTTGTAGCTCAAGTTAAAATTTTTGGAATAAGGGTGCAAAACCATTCTTAACTTAGAAATTTTTTTGACCTATTCTAGGCAGGATTTTTGCCTAACTCCATGACAACTTTTCACATGCTTCCACTTGGAATTTCAATTTTCATTACAAAGATGGATTGTAGTACTCATTCCAAGCTTTCCAAAATGTCCAAGAACTCATCAAACTACCTCATGGTTAGGGAGAATCGAATTTGGCAAGTTGGGAAAAACTCACTTTGTTCATGGCCATGTACATGTTCATACATTATGCATTTTCAAACTCAGCTTGCTTCAAACTAGATTACAGGCCTCTAATCCCATTCTCACTCAATAATTTAATGCATATCTTTTGTGCTCATGTCTTGTTTTGTGTATTTAACCATTACATACAAGATTAAGCCATATTTGGAAAAAGCATTTTAGCCATTTTTGAAAAGGTGTACTTTATGTCAAAACACAAATCAAAGAAGTACAGGCCAGATCTTTTGGGCAAAAGATTATGAACATATCCCACTGTTCAAGAACCAAATGTGCAGCATGCTTGAGGGGCCTGTATTGCCCTATAACCCAACTTGCATTTTGTTTGCTTAGATAAGAAGAAAGCTTGCATTTTGTACCATAACTCACATTCCTGCAAAGACCAACCTAAGCAAACTTTGTCCTCACATTTCATACTCCCTAGCTGACCTAAAACACGACCAAACCACCCTTCATCCATCCTCATACAGAAAATCCCAGTTTTGTGGTAAAACAGGGCATATTCTGCAACTTGAATCCCACAGTCCATTCCTGTCGTGCGTTTTGTCTACAACCTCTTCATACACCTTCCATAACATCCATATAAACTATTCCAAACATTGAACTGAGACTGTAACAGCCATAGCACCATTTGCCATTTCCATTTTTCTCTCTTGCAGGTTGACTTCTGTAGCTTGATTTAGCACGATTCGAAGCACACCAAGCATTGGGATAGCATCACTGCACTTCAAGCAAGCTGTACAAGTCCTCACTTTGCCTTGAAACTGCCTCCATTGTTGCACACGATCCCAACTGAACAGGTAAATTCTGGAACTTTTATCTCCCTATCCAAGCATATCTAGGCTTAGGTTTGTGAAGAAGTTATGTCCTATTCATGGCCCTGAATCCACCCATATCTTTACTTTCCATTTATTTTGCATGTGCTGTGAGAATTTAAGGTCTGAACATTGATGAAAACTTAGGTTAAGAATTAGGGATGGAGAAATTCTCTCTCATTTCTGAGAGTTAGGTTGAGTTTTTTATATGTATGGAATCGTGGTTTGATGCTTGACATCTTTCATGTTGTGAGTTTGTGCTAAAAGTCCAGGAATCAGGAGTTGTGTTTGAAACAAGAGAAGGCGCGTTTTTTCAAATATTTTGTCTGAAGGTTGAAGACAACCTTGTCATGGGCTGGGCTTGTCTTGTCTGTTCTATTCACACCCCATTTTTCCACATACACCCCCTTGGCCCATTGTGCTTATTTTTATTATTTTTGACTTTTTCTTTTTTGTTTCTGACTTATTATTTTTTGTTAAAATATAAAAAACATTAAAAATATTTGTTCAACCATTTTTGCATTTTTATTTGAATTTATTTGCTTTTAGTAAACATAAATATGTAAAGAAATACATATATACTTTTTATTTAAACCCTAGAAAATAATATAAATACATTTTTATGTTCTGATCTTGATTTATTTTATCTTTTGAAAATATTTTCTGAAAATATACTTTTTTTCAATAATATTAAATATTTTATTTCTTGTGCATATAATGTATATTTAATAAATAATGTAAATACTTATACATTTATTATAATATTTAGGATAAAAACATAAAAATAATACTTTTTATTTTTATTAATATTTTGACCTCAAAAAATGCCTTTTTACAATATACCTTCTTTTATCCTTTTTTTGTATATATATTAATAAATATTTGTATATATTCAATAGATAATACATTTTTATTTAACAAAATTAGGGTTTTGCCCTAAATACATAAAAACACCAAAATTAATATTTTTTATTTTTATTTTGACCTCAAAAATACTTTTCTTACAATATACTTTCTTTTTATTTATTTTTGTATATAATTAGTAAATATTGTATATACTATATAATAAATACATTTTATTTAGTAAATTAGGGTTTTGCCCTAAGACATGAAAAAACCAAAAATTAATACTTTTTATTTTTGTTTACTTAACACATGAAAAATACTTTTTTTACATACATATAAAAAACCATTTTTTTTGCATATGGCATATTTATTTTATTGTTATTTAATTTGTGCAATTAAATACCTTGTAAATTTCAATTTTGATGTAATAGTTAGATTTAAGTTTCTTGCTAAAATCCCCCATTTGAACATTTGTACCCCCCTTACCATATATTGTGTTGTAATAATTTAGGACCTTTATTTTTCGCATTTTAACGCTTTCTAATTATATCATGATAGAATTAGGGATTGTATGCAAAAATTAACCAAAAATAGTTTGACCTAAATTCAAGATAAACAAGCATGAAAATGAACAACACTAATCACACTTGCACCCCTAGGGTACTCCACTTGTTGCCTTCAAATAATGGGCCATGTTGCATGTTAGGTATCTTTGGCAAAAACAAAACAATTTCAAATGATCATAGTCCCTCGATGACGCTTTCGAAAGTTGCCTAAAAAATGATCAAGTCCCTTAAAGGAAAAATAGCCCAAAGATACTTGGCACCATTGCGATCATGGTCTAAACGATGACCCGCGCCCGTCCCATTAACATCCTAACACAAGATTGTCCACCAAATACAATGGTGGAACAAAATTGTTAAAAGGGTTAAAACATAGCAAAGATCTTTGAGAAATTTAGGGTAGACGAACTCTTAGTTACTTGAATCAAACTTGCAAAAACACTTGCCTATTTTTCAAAACACACAATGCAAACACATTTTCAAAACAACTTTCAAAAACATTGAAAACCTTTCAAAAAGACATACACCTTTGTATACATTCAAACATGGATCATTACAAAGGTTGCCACAACAAATGGCCTCTTTTCAAACATTTTCAAATCCACACACAAAGCACCATTTCAAACAATCGAAAGCACCATTTCAAACAATTGAAAATCAAGGCAAGTGATCTAAGCAAGTAACTAAGAGCCCATGGATAACCATGGATAGAAAGGGTGCTAATACCTTCCCTCTCTATAATCTACTCCCCGAACCCAAGAAAACATCTCAAAGGTTTTTGCTGGGCTTTTTAAACCTTTCCTTAGGATAAAATAAAAAGTCAGTGGCGACTCTTGCTCAACCGAAACATTTGCGAAAACAAACGCAAAACCCAAGTCAGTTCTCCAACCGTATCACAGAACTGGCGACTCTGCTGGGGAAGATATTTAAAATGGAGTAACCTTAGGGCTTAGATCACCCTCTTGCATGACTAATTGTTTGCTTTGTTTGCTTTATCCTTTTGTTCTCTTGTTTGGGCTTGAAATCCTACACCCAGATTTGGGAAACATTCATAGATAACAATACGTTTTGGAAACTGTGCGGGGTATACGGACACGGTTGAAGCAATAGCTATATTAGTGCGACATATTAGTGAGTATCAGTAACCCTTGAGTTCAATCAAGGAGAGTACGGGGCCGCTGAGTGATGTCACTAAGCACTAATGACCTAGAACCTTACTTGACCATCTTGGCCTTTCATTAGGGGTAGTGAGATGACCGGCTTTGGTGCAGTCCGAAGTTGGTAGATACTCGATACTACACTCATTGAGGGTTGTTTTCTTGGAATATTTTGGTCGCTAGTTAAGTGGCTAAACCAAAACAATGAACAATGAAAACAATCCCGTGATATTGAGCTCCTTAGAACCCGGTTACTATTTATAGGACAGGTTTTTAAGCCAACTACACTCAAGAGGGTACTTACCTATGAAACCTCATGCAAGCCTGAAACTAGGGTTTTGTGTGATTTGCTTGTACATATGTTTGTGCATACATCATGAACATCATAAAGCATCATATGCATGCACTAACCATTTCAAGGGTTTAGATCTTCATCTTTGTTCTTATTTTGTAGGTCATGGAAATTCCTCGCAGGAAAACTATCCAGGTCAACCTTGTGAGAATCTCTCCTCAACTCAAGGAGCTCACATCCAGAATTCCCGAAAGCTCTCTCTTCAGTGAAAGACATGGTAGATTGCTCAGCCTAGTCAACACCAACATTGAAGTGGATATGATAAAGGTGTTGTTTCAGTTCTTTGACCCCCTTCACCATTGTTTCACTTTTCCCGACTATCAATTGGTGCCCACTTTGGAGGAATTTTCTCAACTCCTGAGAATTCCTATCCTTAATCAACTATCCTACAACGGTACGGAAAAGGAACCAAAGCCTGAAGATGTTGCTCAAGCACTACACTTGCAACCATCCGACATCAAGGGGCATTGGGAAACTAGAAGCGGTGTCAAAGGCTTCTTAGCAAAATTCTTGTTTGAGAAGGCACAAGAGTGTTGGAATTCATTGGACCTACAAGCCTTTGAAGAAATTGTAGCACTCCTCATTTATGGGTTGGTCTTGTTCCCAAATCCTGGCCAGCTTGTAGATGTCAACGCCGTCAAAATCTTCTTATCTAGGAATCCAATACCAACATTGCTTGGGGACATTCTCCACTCATTTTACACACGAACAATGAGAAAGAGGGGTGTTCTCATGTGCTGTACTCCTCTCCTTGCAAGGTGGTTTATTTCGCACCTTCCGCAATCTGTCTTGAAGAATGACCAAGGCCTAAGGTGGTCACAACGGTTGATGACCCTTACTCACTCTGACGTACATTGGTGTTCTCGGTCCAGAGAAAATGTCATCATCGTCGATCGTTGTGGAGAGTTCCCTAATGTTCCATTACTTGGCATTAGAGGAGGTATTACCTACAACCCTTGTCTAGCTTTGAGATAATTTGGATATGCACGGAGGGATGGCCCTCATGACATGTTCATTCCTGACCTAGTTTTTGACTTCGACAACAATGCGCAAGGGCTTCGCCAAAGATTCATTAGAGCTTGGAGGATGCCTAACAAGGTAGATACTAAGACACTGGGGCACAAGAACTCCCTCCCTCTTGAGCCTTATCTCAAGTGGGTACGAACCCGAGCCCAGAGCCTAATGATGCCTTATCCTCATGTTCTTCCTGTGATTAAAGAGCCCGTTAAGGAAGGAGAGGTTCCCTACACCATCCTATATCCTGACATGCCTACATCGTGGGAGGAGATGCAGAAGAGTTGGATCCAACTCAAGGAGGAACGTAACACTTTTGAAGCCAGCTTCTACGCCAGTGAGAAGAAGGTTTTAGAGCTCACCCGTCGACTCCATGAGGAAGAGACCCTTAACATCTACATCGCACCAAAGAGGATGCGCAACGTCTTTTTACATTGAGAAGTTCTTTTGTAATATTTGGCCCATGGGGCGTTTATGTACTGACAAAATTTCTTCTTATTAATATGACGTGTGTTCTTTTTTGTCTGCAACAATTTTGAATTTTCTAAATCCTTGAATGCATTGCATAAATAAGCATACCATTCATGATGTGCATAAGCAGGTCTCTACACCAGGTTTCCTTATCTTTCTACTGTTTATTTCAGTAAGATGGATCTCGAACAGACGGTCAAGGATTTGCAGTCTCAAAACTCACAGTTTCAACAACTCTTGGTGACCTTGGCTAAGGGTCAGGAGGATCTACAGACCCTGCTTGGGAACAAAGACCAAGTCAAGAAGAAGAAGAAAAGAGTCGGAGTGGCTACCCTGGGAAGAAGGTTTGAGGGTGAAGCCAGAAGAGTTCTTGAATTTCCCCCTACTTCTGAGGAGGGAACCAGTAAAGGAAAAGGGGCTGCGGTGCTTTCTGAATCCGAAGCTGAAGAAGAAGAGGCTGAAGAGGATGAGGACTACTCAGATCAACAATATCCGCCCGCTGATGATAAGTACAAGAGCTTGGAAGACAGGTTGGCATCTATGGAGCTGCAGAGAGTTCCCGGTTTAGATTTCGAAGATTTGGGATTAATTGCTGGAAGTATGATCCCCCTGAAGTTCAAAGTGCCAGTTTTTGCAAGATATGATGGGCTGTCTTGCTCAAAAATGCATCTAAGGTCATATGTCCGAAGAATCCAACCTCACACTTCCGACAGAAACCTTTGGGTACATTTCTTTCAAGATAGCTTGTCCGGTAATCATCTAGATTGGTTTTACAAATTGGAGAGATCAGAGATACATAGCTGGGAGGATCTGGCAGCTTCTTTTTATCGCCAATATCAGTATAATTCTGACCTGGCACCAACTCGTACTCAGCTACAGAGTATGGGATTGGCCTCTGGTGAGGGATTCAAGGAATATGCCCAGAAGTGACGCGATCTGGCCGGAAGAGTGCAGCCACCTCTTTCTGATAGAAAACTTGTTGATATGTTTTTGGGGACCTTGTCTGGTCCATTCTTTAATCATCTGATCGGTAGCTCTTCCGTGGGGTTTACTGAATTAATTCTGACTGGCGAGCGGGTAGAAGCGGGTATCAAGAATGGGAAGATTCAGAAGGAGGCCTCTGCATCTACAATTGCTAAGAAATCATTTCCAATGAAGAAAGAAACAGCTGCTGTATATTCTCAGAGGGGAGCAGTAAGAAGTGAATGTCGGCCAACTGTGGGGGCCGTGATGATCCAAAATCCAGCAAATGATCAGCCTCGCAATAATCAATCCAGACCTAAACAACAATGGGGAGAACGGCCACCACGGCAGTTCACCCGCATTAATATGACGACCGCGCAAGTTCTGCCACACTTGTTGAAGCTGAATCTCACAAATATCAAAGAAGCGCCGAAGAATGTGAATACGACCTCACCTGCTTACAATGCCAATGCCAAATGCGCCTACCATTCTGATAGCGTCGGACATGACACAAACAATTGTTGGGCGCTGAAAAATAAGATTCAAGATTTGATAGATGCGAAAGAGGTGGAGTTCGATGCTCCGGAGAAGCCAAATGTGATATCGGCTCCGATGCCGAAGCACGGTAGAAACGTCCATGCTATCGAGGAATATTTGTATGTTTCTGATGTCAATGACCTGATAACTCCACTGTTAACCATCAAGTTAAATCTGTTAAAGGCTGGGATTTTCCCGGGATGCAAAGAAGATTATTACTGTTGTTACTCTCTACCGATCGACTGCCCGTTACTGAAGAAAGGCATCCAAGGCCTAATGGACAGTCGACAAATTCTGTTTGAAAAGGTTTCTGCTATTCCAACCCCTACTGAAGATGTTTCAATTATCACCATTCACGCCAATCTTTCCAAGGCCGTCAAAAAGCCTGTTAAGATTACATCCGCTACAAAGTTCGTTCCTCTGAAGATAACTATGCTAGGGCATGTCCCCTACAGTTCTGAAAAGTCAATACCATGGAATTACGGTGGATAAATCTACTTCCATGGTGTTAAACAAGTTGAAATAACCGAAGGAAGCTCTGATGAAGAGGATGCCAGCATTGGAAACATTTTTGGCACAAGAAAGATCACCCGAAGTGGGAGAATATTTTCTCCAGAGATTGCCCCCCCAAAGGCAATCTTTGGACCCTCATCTGCCGCCAAATTTATTCCTGCACCGATAAAGCTTGCCGCTAGAACTCCGTTGACTGAAGATGTTGTTATTCCTGTTGTTGTCCCTCCTACTTCTGCTGATAAGGGGAAAGGGATCCAAGATGAGCTCGTCAGGACGAGGGCTCAACCTTTGATCATCCCGGAAACCTCTAAGAAAGAGATAGAGGAGATCTTGAAGATAATTAAAAAGAGTGATTATGACGTGGTAGAGCAACTAGGGCAAACCCCCTCGAAGATCTCCATGTTAGCATTGCTACTTTGTTCTGAGGCGCACGCCAAAGCATTGATAAAATTCCTAAAGACAACCCATGTACCCCAGGAAACTTCAGCCGACCAATTTCAAAACTGTGTAGCCAGTCTTACAGCGGACAACGGTTTAGGTTTCTCTGATGCTGACTTAACCTCAAAAGGAAGAAAACACAACGATGCATTACATGTGTCAGTAGAGTGCCAAGGAACTACTCTGGCCCATGTTTTGGTCGACACGGGTTCTTCTCTGAACGTGCTACCTAAGAAGGCTCTCGACCGTTTGGACTGTGAAGGCTTGGAACTAAGGCCAAGTAACATCATTGTAAGGGCGTTTGACGGGTCAAAGAGAATGGTACATGGGGAGGTAGACATTCCCATTAAGGTTGGCACGGAGGTGTTTCCCTCAACTTTCTATGTGATAGACATCCGTCCTTCATACTCTTGCTTATTGGGAAGACCGTGGATACATAATGCTGGGGCAGTCACCTCTTCCCTACATCAAATGCTGAAATACCCTGTCAAAGGAAAAATCATAACTGTGCACGGTGAAGAAGAATACATGATCAGCCACCTGAACTCCTTTCGGTATATAGAGGTAGAGGGTGAATTCATTGAGACACCATTCAAGCACTTCGAGGAAGTCTCTCCTGAGATGGATGTAGCAAAAGTGGTGCTGAGGTACCAAAGCAGGTGGCCAGGATGGCATCTCTGAAAGACGCAAAGGCTGCGTTGAAGGAAGGGAAGAACTCAACATGGGGACATTTGCCGGATATTCCTCACAAGACAGATAAATTTGGTTTGGGATTCACCGATGCAGGGCAGAAGGCTATGCGCCGCTCGAAGATTGAAAAGGCACCCATCAAGATTTCTCCTCATAGAATCAATGCTTTGGAAGACGAAGACGAAGAGAGTAACTTTGAAGAGTGGATCTTCCCAACCATGGAAGGGGGACTACGCAACTAGGAGGCAAAGGACTTTGTCCCCATTACTTTTATTAATCAGTAATTTATCTTTCGAACATTTCCTGTTGGTCTGTAATATTTATTTCTAAATAATCTGCACACTACTTTTTCACCTCATGCCTTGCCCGGGACATGTAGGTCCATTTGTAAGGGTTTTGATTATCTTCATATCCATATTCCATGTTTAATGATTCATTGGACGTTTTTCATTGATAAATTGTTGTGTTCATTTTCTTTCTCTTTTTCATTTTTGCTTAAAGATGGCTATCCCTTACACACACCCACACTCACAAATGCAGGTACCCATCCACTCTGGATTCTATGGGTGACTATTCTGCTATGTCCTTCAATAACTCTTAAGATCTGGTCAATCAAGCTGAGTATGAAGATGACGAAGGTTGTGAAGTACCAGGGGAGTTAGCCAGACTTTTACAGCAAGAAGAAAAGACCATCTTACCTCACGAAGAGTTGTTGGAAACAGTCAACTTAGGAACCGAGGAAGATCGGAAGGAAGTGCAAGTAGGTGCCAATCTGGAACCGAGTGTCAAGGAGCGCCTGATACGGCTGTTAAATGAGTATGTTGAAATCTTCGCCTGGTCTTACGAAGACATGCCTGGGTTGGATACCGACATAGTAGTTCATCACCTGCCTACCAAGGAAGATTGCCCTCCGGTGAAGCATAAGGTCCGCCGAATGAGGCCCAACATGTCCGAAAAGATCAAAGCCGAGGTCATGAAACAATTTGATGCCGGATTTCTAGCAGTAACTTCTTACCCTCAATGGGTTGCCAACGTGGTTCCCGTGCCGAAGAAGGATGGAAAGGTACAGATGTGCGTGGATTACAGGGATTTGAATAGGGCGAGCCCTAAGGATGATTTCCCTCTGCCTCATATAGACGTTCTGGTTGATAACACCGCTCAGCATAAAGTTTTCTCCTTCATGGATGGCTTCTCTGGTTATAATCAAATCAAGATGGCTCCTGAAGACATGGAGAAGACCACTTTTGTTACTCAGTGGGGGACCTTTTGCTACAAGGTCATGCCTTTTGGGTTGAAAAATGTTGGGGCAACCTACCAACGTGCCATGGTTGCTTCATTTCATGATATGATCCATCATGAAATCGAAGTGTACGTCGACGACATGATTGTGAGGTCCCAAACTGAGGAGGAACACCTTGACCATCTACAAAAGTTGTTTGATCGTCTGTGGTTGTACAAACTAATGTTGAATCTAAACAAATGCACCTTTGGGGTGAGATTCGGAAAATTGCTAGGCTTCATCGTAAGCGACAAAGGTATTCAAGTGGACCCTGCCAAGGTGAAAGCCATACAAGAGATACCAGCTCCCAAGACAGAGAAAGAAGTCAGAGGCTTTCTAGGACGGTTGAACTATATCGCCCGATTCATCTCACATCTAACTGCTACATGTGAACCAATCTTCAAGCTGCTGAAGAAAGATCAAGTAGTACGTTGGAACGATGAATGTCAGGCCGCCTTCGAAAGAATCAAATAGTACCTCCAAGAGCCACCCATTCTTATGCCACCGGTTGAAGGGAGACCTTTGATATTATACTTAACAGTACTTGACAACTCAATGGGGTGTGTGCTGGGGCAGCATGACGAGTCTGGCCGAAAAGAGCACGCTATTTATTACCTTAGCAAAATGTTTACCGACTGTGAGACCCGATACTCACTGCTCGAGAAAACTTGCTGCGCTTTGGTATGGGCTGCTCGCCGGCTGAGACAGTATATGCTAACTCACACTACTCTGTTAATCTCAAAAATGGATCCAATCAAGTACATATTCGAAAAGCCTACTCTGTCTGGAAGGATAGCGAGATGGTAGATGATCTTGACAGAATATGACATCCAGTACACGACTCAAAAAGCAATCAAGGGAAGTGTATTGGCTGATCATTTGGCACACCAGGCAGTGGACGATTACCAGCCAATGAACTTTGAATTTCCAGATGAAGATATCATGGTAGTAACTGATTGTGAAGTACCTGGACCGGATGAAGGACCTGAGAAAGGATCTCGATGGTCTATGCACTTTGACGGAGCCTCGAACGCTTTGGGTAATTGTATCGGCACCGTGATCATATCCCCTAAAGGCACTCATACTCCACTCACCGCCCGGCTATGTTTCAACTACACCAACAACATGGCAGAGTATGAGGCATGTATCATGGGTCTCCAAGCTGCAATTGACTTAAGGATCAAGTTTCTGAGTGTCTTCGGAGATTCCGCTCTCGTGATCAATCAGATCAAGGGTGAGTGGGATACGAAACACCCTAATATTATTCCTTACAAGGAGTATGTACTGACGTTGATCCCCCATTTCGAAGAGATAACTTTTGAACACTTCCCAAGAGAGGAGAATCAATTAGCGGTTGCATTGGCTACGATGTCTTCCATGTTCAAAGTCAAATGGGACAACGAGGCGCCCCGGATCATTATTTGGAAAAAAGATGAACCTGCACATTGCTGCGATCTCGAGATCGAAGAGGTAACAGAAAAACCCTGGTATCATGAAGTGAAGAGGTATCTTGAAGCCCAAGAATATCCCGAGGGTGCATCTGTTAATGACAAGAAGTTCCTGAGAAGGTTTGTGGCAAAATTCTTCCTCAGCAACGACATTCTCTACAAGCGAAACCATGATTCAACCTTACTGTGTTGTGTAGATAAGAATGAAGTAGAAAAGATCATGGAAGAGCTACATGAAGGTACCTTCGGAACTCATTCCAGTGGACATACCATGGAAAAGAAAATCCTTCGAGCAGGATATTTTTGGTCCACAATGGAAGCCGACTGTTATCAACATTCTCGGACTTGTCATAAATGCCAGATCTACGCTGATAAGGTGCACATCCCTCCGGTTCCTCTGAACGTCTTGGCGGCACCTTGGCCTTTTGCAATGTGGGGGATTGATATGATCGGCGAAATCATACCTACGGCATCTAACGGGAACCGTTTCATCTTGGTAGCGATTGATTACTTCACCAAATGGGTTGAGGCAGCCTCCTTTGCTACGGTAACCAAGAATGTCGTGGCACGGTTCATTCGGCATAACCTGATCTGCCGCTACGGTATACCTGAGAGGATCATTACGGATAATGGTACCAATCTTAACAATAAGATGATCACTGAGCTCTGCGAGCAATTCAAGATACAACACCACAATTCTTCTCCCTACCGGCCGAAGATGAACGGGGATGTAGAAGCAGCTAATAAGAATATCAAAAAGATTGTGCAGAAGATGACAGTGACCTACAAAGATTGGCACGAAATGTTACCATTTGCTCTTCATGGGTACCGTACCTCAGCACGGACATCAACAGGGGAAACTCCCTTTTCCTTGGTTTATGGCATGGAGGCAGTCCTGCCTATTGAAGTCCAGATACCCTCTCTCCGGATAATGAAGGATGCCGGTTTGAACGAAGATGACTGGATCCAGACTCGGCTTGATCAATTAAACCTAATTCATGAAAAGAGACTTACTGCTATTTATCATGGTCAGACGTATCAAAAACGTATGATCAAGGCATTTAACAAGAAATTCAGACGACAAGAGTATCAAGTCGGAGATCTCGTGATCAAGCGGATTATCCTGCCGCAAAATGATCCCAGGGGAAAATGGACTCCTACATACGAAGGACCATTTGTGATCAAGAGCATATTTTCTGGTGGTGCAATGATCCTGACCACCATGGACGGCGATGATTTGCCACACCCTGCGAACGCAGACATAGTCAAAAGATACTACGCATAAATAACCCGACAAGTCGAAAACCCGAAAATGCGGCTTGGGCAAAAATGGGCATCCCGGTGAACCGAAAATCCGAAAGGACGGTTCAGGAAAAAATTAGGGATAAAACAAAAAAATTTGTACACCCGACAAGTCGAAAACCCGAAAGGGCGGCTTGGGCAAAAAGGGGTTTCCCGGTGGATCGAAAACCCGAAAAGGCGATTCAGGCAAAAGTTAGGGAATTAAAGCGTATGACTATATCTCGTCGGATCACCTGGAGGATAATCTCTTCATCAACCAGCTCCAAGTTTCTGATCAATCCAGTCATCGGCATACAAAGTATTGAATGGAAAGATACTCAGAGTTGTGAAGGCTATAGCAGAATGGAATCCCATGGAATTGTTTCACATAGCCATCTTTCTTTTGTATAAATTTTTCAATATTTACAACGACATCCTCTTACTAGGATGACCGTTTCCTTTGTACAGATATACTCATAGAAAGTTAATACAAATACTTTTCCAAATACAGAAATTTGCGTTGTTTTCCTTTCCCTTTTTCTGCAATTATGTTTTATTTTGAGAAACGTCCAATGTGTTGTTAAATAGGCGTATGCATTTGAACATAATCATTTCCTTATGAATCAAGAGAGTTGGTTACTGATAGGTTGAAGGTGCAGATAGTTATCTTGATACCCTTTCAGAGAAAATCCCAGCAGATCTAAACTCCAAATTCCTCGATCCAGAATTTAAATTCCCCAAACAGAGTTAAGATTCAGAATCCTCAGCAGAGAAAGCTTCCCCAACACAGATTTCCCTAGCCAGAGAGCCTTCTAGGACTCACTTCCCCTCAGAATTAAATTTCAGAATCCCCAGTGGAGCTTTGTAGATCTTAAAATTCAGAATCCCCAGCGGAGCTTTACAGGTATGGAAGTCCAATCCCCAGCGGAGCTAAAATTTCCAACCATCAACCCCAGTGGTACCAGACTAGCAGTCTTTCTCCCCACAGAGAGACTTCCCTCCAAGTTGAAGATTCTCAGTCACACCTCTCCAGCATGAGTCTATCAGATCCTTAACTCCCCAGTAGAGGTCTCCAGAATTTCTTACTTCCCGCAAGTCACCAAGAAATGCCAGTTCCCCGGCAGTGGTCCTAGGTTCCCTCAACAGTTGAAGATCCTGCATTGCCCCAAGCAGAGTGAAGGCTCATTCTCAGTTCCTCACAGGATAACCAGTTGTTCTCTAGTGAAGATCTCCTTAAGACAAGAATCCCCAGAAGATTGGCATACAACCCAAGCTCCTTTTTTCTCCAACAGTAGTCAGCAGGGATGTCTCATCCTCAACATTTGAATTCTTGCGATCCCCTGCAGCAGTCTAGGACTCACTTTCCCTGGCAGCAGTCAAGATTCTTTATCTCCAGGATTCATCTATCCTCAGCAAAGACAGCTCTTCAGCTTACATACGCATTCATTTACATTCATATCATAAACATTGACATAGCATATATATTGCATCATGCATATCATGCAACATAACTTTGTGTCACAGCTAACATCTCACCCTTTTCAGGATAAGATTAAAAGGCTATCATTAACAATTGTTCAGATACAGTGTGGATACACCCCAGACACGGCGGTCATTCTATTACTCATTCAGAATTTCAAGTCAGATACAGTACAGATACACCCCAGACACGGCAGTCATTCTATCACTCGTTCAGACTACAGCAATCAGATACAGACTAGATACGCTCCAGACACGGCAGCCACTCTCTCTCTCATTCAGATTCATTTATCCACCTCGAGGTTCAATGCATTCCAAACGCGGATGCCTTTCTGACCCTTACAACAACAGTTTGATTCTCCCCAGTGTGTTCGCCACGGAAGTCATTCTGCTACTCATACAACTTTCAACTTCAGATACAGTCCAGATACGCTCCAGACACGGTTGCCATTTTGTCACTCATTCAGAATTTGTCCCCAACACGCAGTTGCTCCATACAGATGTTCCTCTGTTACCCAGATACAATACAGATGCACTCCAGACACGGCAGTCATTCTGATATTCATTCTTCAATCATAGTTACAGCTCAGATACGCCCCAGACACGGAGGCCATTCTTCTGCTCATACAAACTCAGTCCTTAGATACGGTTCAAGTACGTTCCAGACACGGATACCATTTTGATCCTCATTCTTCTAACCAATCACATTGCAGTTCAACAAACACTCTAGATGGCATCTTTAAGCCCATCCCCGACAAGATTCTGTCACCCTTCCAGATGGCATCTCTAAGCCCATCTCCAAATGGCATCTCTAAAGCCCATTCCCACATCCATTTGTTCTGACGAGTGCAAAATTAAGGGCACTCTAGTGTCCAATCTCCTTTTACCTTCGAGACGCAAAAGGCAAACCTGCCAATCTAACTCTTCAGGTGCAAGAAGATTGAACATGGGCAACTGTTGTACCCTAAAATTTTCCCTCTCATTTCTTCATTATTTTCTCATCCCAAGACCCTTGAACTCAAGAACAAGTTGGGGTTTCCTATGCTCAATATTTCTCCTTGCACTGTTGACCCAAATTAGGGTTTGTGTTTGCACAAAGATGTTTTAACCCAAAGTTCCCAAAATGACTTTCATGCTTCATATTGAACTCACAAGTTTACCCATACCAAGTTTCAAGCCTTGATTCCAATCTTTGCCCAGTCAATTGGACAGTTGACCTAAAAATCAGCTGTATTAGGGGAAAAAGTCAACTGTGGTCAATTAACAGTCAAACCTCATGATTTTTGACCCATCTCAACATATTGAACTCATATGAACCATTTGATAAAGTTTAGATCACAAATCCACAAGAAATTTGATCAGATCACCAAAAAGGCAAAATGGTCATTTTTAGGGTTATGACTGCACAAAGGCAGTTTTTGATTGTTTGACCTAGCCAATTGAAAACCAAGCTCACATATGGACTCAAGGACCCCTTGGATTTGTCTTGTCATGTTCAACAAATTCAAAAGATCCCAAATGCATAGGATTGACAGTTGAATTTCCCAATCAATTGATCAATTTTTGACTGTATACTGAAAAGTCAAACTTTGACTTTTTGGTCAAAATCAAATGTCAAGATTCATTTTTCATAAAAACATGCCAAATCATGAAACTTGTCCATCAAGAAATCAAAAATCACAAATTAGGGTTTGAAATGAAGGATTTTCATAACTTAGAATTTTTCTAAGTTATGAAAAACCCTAATTTTTTTCTTAACTTTGTCCCATGGTTTCACCAAGATGAATTTGGATTCAAGCAAAAGTCAAAACATGAAAGTTGTAACCTGTTGCAAAATCTACAACTTTGATTCACAAAGTTTCCTCAAAAGAAGCTTGTAGCTCAAGTTACAATTTTTGGAATAAGGGTGCAAAACCGTTCTTAACTTAGAAAATTTTTTGACCTATTCTAGGCAGGATTTTTGCCTAACTCCATGACAACTTTTCACATGCTTCCACTTGGAATTTCAATTTTCATTACAAAGATGGATTGTAGTACTCATTCCAAGCTTCCCAAAATGTCTAAGAACTCATCAAACTACCTCATGGTTAGGGAGAATCGAATTTGGCAAGTTGGGAAAAACTCACTTTGTTCATGGCCATGTACATGTTCATACACTATGCATTTTCAAACTCAGCTTGCTTCAAACTAGATTACAGGCCTCTAATCCCATTCTCACTCAATAATTTAATGCATATCCTTTGTGCTCATGTCTTGTTTTGTGTATTTAACCATTACATACAAGATTAAGCCATATTTGGAAAAAGCATTTTAGCCATTTTTGAAAAGGTGTACTTTATGTCAAAACACAAATCAAAGAAGTACAGGCCAAATCTTTTGGGCACAAGATTATGAACATATCCCACTGATCAAGAACCAAATGTGCAGCATGCTTGAGGGGCCTGTATTGCCCTATAACCCAACTTGCATTTTGTTTGCTTAGATAAGAAGAAAGCTTGCATTTTGTACCATAACTCACATTCCTGCAAAGACCAAAACACGACCAAACCACCCTTCATCCATCCTCATACAGAAAATCCCAGTTTTGTGGCAAAATAGGGCATATTCTGCAACTTGAATCCCACAGTCCATTCCTGTCGTGCGTTTTGGCTACAACCTCTTCATACACCTTCCATAACATCCATATAAACTATTCCAAACATTGAACTGAGACTGTAACTGCCATAGCACCATTTGCCATTTCCATTTTTCTCTCTTGCAGGTTGACTTCTGCAGCTTGATTTAGCACGATTTGAAGCACACCAAGCATTGGAATAGCATCACTGCACTTCAAGCAAGCTGTACAAGTCCTCACTTTGCCTTGAAACTTCCTCCATTGTTGCACACGATCCCAACTGAACAGGTAAATTCTGGAACTTCTATCTCCCTATCCAAGCATATCTAGGCTTAGGTTTGTGAAGAAGTTATGTCCTATTCATGGCCCTGAATCCACCCATATCTTTACTTTCCATTTATTTTGCATGTGCTGTGAGAATTTAAGGTCTGAACATTGATGAAAACTTAGGTTAAGAAGATGGAGAAATTCTCTCTCATTTCTGAGAGTTAGGTTGAGTTTTTTATATGTATGGAATCGTGGTTTGATGCTTGACATCTTTCATGTTGTGAGTTTGTGCTAAAAGTCCAGGAATCAGGAGTTGTGTTTGAAGCAAGAGAAGGCGCGTTTTTTCAAATATTTTGTCTGAAGGTTGAAGACAACCTTGTCATGGGCTGGGCTTGTCTTGTCTGTTCTATTCACACCCCATTTTTCCACATACACCCCCTTGGCCCATTGTGCTTATTTTTATCATTTTTGACTTTTTCTTTTTTGTTTCTGACTTATTATTTTTTGTTAAAATATAAAAAACATTAAAAATATTTGTTCAACCATTTTTGGATTTTTATTTGAATTTATTTGCTTTTAGTAAACATAAATATGTAAAGAAATACATATATACTTTTTATTTAAACCCTAGAAAATAATATAAATACATTTTTATGTTCTGATCTTGTTTTATTTTATCTTTTGAAAATATTTTCTGAAAATATACTTTTTTTCAATAATATTAAATATTTTATTTCTTGTGCATATAATGTATATTTAATAAATAATGTAAATACTTATACATTTATTATAATATTTAGGATAAAAACATAAAAATAATACTTTTTATTTTTATTAATATTTTGACCTCAAAATATGCCTTTTTACAATATACCTTCTTTTATCCATTTTTTGTATATAAATTAATAAATATTTGTATATATTCAATAGATAATACATTTTTATTTAACAAAATTAGGGTTTTGCCCTAAATACATAAAAACACTAAAATTAATATATTTTATTTTTATTTTGACCTCAAAAATACTTTTCTTACAATATACTTTATTTTTATTTATTTTTATATATAATTAGTAAATATTGTATATACTATATAATAAATACATTTTATTTAGTAAATTAGGGTTTTGCCCTAAGACATGAAAAAACCAAAAATTAATACTTTTTATTTTTGTTTACTTAACACATGAAAAATAATTTTTTTACATACATATAAAAAACCATTTTTTTTGCATCTGGCATATTTATTTTATTGTTATTTAATTTGTGCAATTAAATACCTTGTAAATTTCAATTTTGATGTAATAGTTAGATTTAAGTTTCTTGCTAAAATCCCCCATTTGAACATTTGTACCCCCTTCCCATATATTGTGTTGTAATAATTTAGGACCTTTATTTTTCGCATTTTAACGCTTTCTAATTATACCATGATAGAATTAGGGATTGTATGCAAAAATTAACCAAAAATAGTTTGACCTAAATTCAAGATAAACAAGCATGAAAATGGACAACACTAATCACACTTGCACCCCTAGGGTACTCTACTTGTTGCCTTCAAATAATGGGCCATGTTGCATGTTAGGTATCTTTGGCAAAAACAAAACAATTTCAAATGATCATAGTCCCTCGATGACGCTTTCGAAAGTTGCCTAAAAAATGATCAAGTCCCTTAAAGGAAAAATAGCCCAAAGATACTTGGCACCATTGCAATCATGGTCTAAACGATGACCCGCGCCCGTCCCATTAACATCCTAACACAAGATTGTCCACCAAATACAATGGTGGAACAAAATTGTTAAAAGGGTTAAAACATAGCAAAGATCTTTGAGAAATTTAGGGTAGACGAACTCTTAGTTACTTGAATCAAACTTGCAAAAACACTTGCCTATTTTTCAAAACACACAACGCAAACACATTTTCAAAACAACTTTCAAAAACATTGAAAACCTTTCAAAAAGACATACACCTTTGTATACATTCAAACATGGATCATTGCAAAGGTTGCCACAACAAATGGTCTCTTTTCAAACATTTTCAAATCCACACACAAAGCACCATTTCAAACAATCGAAAGCACCATTTCAAACAATTGAAAATCAAGGCAAGTGATCTAAGCAAGTAACTAAGAGCCCATGGATAACCATGGATAGAAAGGGTGCTAATACCTTCCCTCTCTATAATCTACTCCCCGAACCCAAGAAAACATCTCAAAGGTTTTTGCTGGGCTTTTTAAACCTTTCCTTAGGATAAAATAAAAAGTTGGTGGCAACTATTGCTCAACCGAAACATTTGCGAAAACAAACGCAAAACCCAAGTCAGTTCTCCCACCGTATCACACTTACCATGACATAGAGGATAAATGACACAAGTGTAAGGCGGTGGGAGAACTGACTTGGGTTTTTTGCGTTTGATTGCAAATGTTGCGGTTAGCAAGAGTCGCCATAGACTTTTCTTTTATCCAATAAGGAAAGGCTGAAAAGAAAAGGAAAGACCTTTCGAGATTATTTCTGAGTTCAGAGGGTAGATTATAAAAGGGAATGTATTAGCACCCTTTTCATCCGTAGTTATCTACGGGCTCTTAGTTGCTTGCTAGATCAGTTGCTTTTGTTTGAAAGTGTGCTTGTGGTGTGGGTTTTGAAAGTATTTTAAAAATGTGGCTTTGTAATCGTTCTCGTTTCTATAAGAACGCGTACAAAGTGTTGTTTTGAAAATAGTTCAAAGAGGTATTTGTGGAATGGTTTTTTGAAATTGATTTTGAAAAGGTATATTTGTAATGGCTCTCGTTTCTATAAGAACGCGTACAAAGTGTTGTCTTTTGAAAATGTTTCAAAATGAGAGTGTTGGTGTATAAAATGTTTTTGTTGTGAGCAAGCGAGCAACTAGGACCAAATCTACCTACTAAAAAGGTCTTAGATGTTCTTTTCCTCCTCTTTTAGATATTTCCAACTTACCATTGATTTGGTAAGAAGCCCCATCGTTGGATGTGAAGGGACGGGCGCGGGACATTTGTATAGTTATATAAGGCAACCTATGGGACATTTTAGCAATGTCGTTTTAGGGACTAGATCTTTTATCGAAGGCAACATCGAGGGTCATCAAGTGACTATGATCTTTTATCGAGGGTCTTCGCTAAAATACCCATGTTCGAGGGACATGACTATTCTTCTGAGGCAACAAGCGAGATTACCCTAAGGGTGCTTGTATGAATAGTGTGTTTGATTGCATGCATTTTGTCTTTGATTTTTGGATTGTCTACTCGTTGGTTTTATCTTGCCATGCACACCTAATTACTAGCATTTGTTCGAAAGTAACAAAAGGTGCAAAAAATAAATCCTACACTATTACAACCATATTGAAGTGCATAGAAATGTAAAGGCAAAAATAAGATAAAAAGAATAAAAAATAGAGTATTTTGATTGGGGCAGGAGCAGCCTTCGATTTGCATTTTTGGGATTCCTTCGATTGGGAGTTTCCACCAGTGAGGTCATGGAATTCGATTGGGCGTTGGCACCAGTCAGATCATGTATTTCGATTGGGGGTTGGCGCCAGCATGGGAGTTCCTTTCTACTGAGCCTGGACTTAGTGCAAGTGTGCATTTGGCCGGGCCTTTCTGCTTGGTTGCCTTCTTCGATTGGGCCAGTGAAATCAGTGTGAGCGTGCCTCTGGTTGGGCCTGTAGGTCAGTATGTTTGAAGCAAGTGTGTTTGTGTGCTGAACATGTCTATATCAAAGCATGTGTATGCATCGAAGCAAGTATATCGAAGCATGCATATTTTATATTCCAACATTTTTAGGGGACTGTACAGATTAGCTTTAACATACACTTGGACAAGGATAAACATGGAATCGAAAGTATAGAAATAAAAAGGGAGAAAATATTATTTACATGTTATGTTTGAAATGAAAAGCTTAAGGTTAAGGGGACTTACATTGATTGACATTGAAATGTAAGTGTTGGAACTTTAGCTGCTGCCTTGATGCTTCTGGATTCGAAGGAGGAAATACACAAGTGTCTTGTTTCTAGTGTATTTGAAGGTAACAAGGTACAGGGACCTTTTAGATTCGTTCCTCTAGTAAAAAAATCCCCTCTTGCCTTTGCAAAAAGTTCATATATTTATAGAGAAAAGCGGACGTGTTTGTCCATAGCCAGTTTTGCAAAGAAATGATAAAATAATGTAGCATGAAAGTACATGTGGGGGCCTCTTGGCAGTTGATTAGACTTGTGCCTCTCGCCCTGCTTTTCGTTCAGACAAAATTCAGGTGGAAAGTTGCTTTCGTGATAAAAGTACTCTCTATGAAAAGAAAGGGTATGTAGCCTTTTGCAAGAATAGTATTATCCAAAAGACAAAGTTTAAAACCTTTGTACAAGCCTCTGATTATGTAAAGATTTGGAAGCAACATAGCCTGGCCAATGAGATTTGGTCTTGAGTCGGATGCAAGAATGACATTGAAGCACACCTGTTAGAAGGAAGCCTTTGCCTCAGTCGAAGCTTGTGGTTGAAATAAGCTTACTCGAAGGAAGCTAACACCCGGTCAAACCTTGGGATCGAAGCAAACACATTGCCCAATTGAAAGCTCATGTTCGAAGGAAGCATGTTGCCCAATCGAAGCATGTGGATCGAAATAAACATAAAGGGAGTCATTGCCTCTTAGCGCGGGGGAAGTTCCTGGATTCTGAATCGAAGGGTGCTCTTTCATGGGAAGCAAGAACTTAGTCAAATCTTGTATGAAAATACCTCTTGGCTCAAACGAAGCTTGTATGAAGCAGATTTTGTAAGAGGCCTTTGGTGCAAGTGGATTCAAAGGAGGTTTCAAATCCAAATGAAGGATGTACCGAAGTTGCATTCGAACGAGGCTTTAAGTTCAAAATGAAGGACATACCCAAGTTGCATACGAAGGAGGCTCTTGTTCAAAACGAAGGATGTAATCCAAGTGGCATGATGCCCTTGCTCAACTGAAGTTTGCATGCAGGCACGCAAAAGGTGAGTTCCCAAATGAAGACTTGCATGCAGGCACCTGTGTCTAAACAAAGAGTTTGCCTTGCAGGGGGTACATGTGGCCAGCAGGTCATGGCCTTCGATTGCAAGCATGCAGGCAACATACTTGTCCAATCAAAAGGCTTTCCCTGCATGGGGCACTTGTGGCAGCAAACTTGTGCATATCGAAGTAGGCTTGCAGGTAGCTATTTTTTGAGCAATCGAAAGAGGCTGAGAGTCAATCGAAGGGTGCTGAATCGAAAGAGTCCTATTTTTCTCCAAATTTGTCAAAATGTTATTTTTATCTGTTTTCTCCCTTTTTGAAAGTTTCGTTTTAATTTTGGTACTGGAAAATCCCAATGCACTTGTGCAAGCTTGAATCCTGAGAATCTTTGTGAGAAAACCCTTGAGAATTGAGAGGGAAAATTTTGGGGTACAACAAATCTCCCTATTCAATCTTCTAACATTTGAAGAGTTAGATTGGCGATTCTTCCATTCGTGACTTGAAGGTGGAAGATGATTGAACACTAGAGTGCCCAAAAATTTTCACTTGATGATGTGGTGGTTGATTATGTGGGGAATGGGCTTAAAGATTCCATTTGGTAAGATGATAGAGAGTTGTCAGAGATGGGATTATAGATGCCATCCAGAGTGATTGTTGACAAAAATTGGATTAAGTCTAAATTCTGACTTCAATTGGAGAATAGGAGGAACCTGTGTAGGGTTGCTTCATGATAAGTCCGTGTAAAACTGCATCTGGAAATGAGAAGGAACCTGGGTAGGGTTGCTTGATGATGAGTCTGTGTTTAACTGCATATGGAAATGAGAAGGAACCTGGGTAGGGTTGCTTGATGATGAGTCAGTGTTAAACTGTATCTGAAAATGAGAAGGAACCTGGGTAGGGTTGCTTGATGATGAGTCCGTGTTAAACTGCATCTGGAAATGAGAAGAAACTTGGGTAGCGTTTCTTGATAATAAGTCTGTGTTAAACTTCATCTTAGAAATAGGAGGAACCTGTGTAGGGTTGCTTCATGATGAGTCAGTGTAAAACTTCATCTTGGAATAGGAGGAACCTGTGTAGGGTTGCTTCATGATGAGTCCATGTAAATCTTCATCTGGAAATGAGGAAGAACCTGTGTAGGGTTGCTTTATGATGAGTCCATGTAAAACTTCATCTTGAAATGAGGAAGAACCTGTGTAGGGTTTCTTCATGATGAGTCCGTGTAAAACCTCATGTGGAAATGAGGAAGAACCTGTGTAGGATTGCTTCATGATGAGTCTGTGTAAAACACTATCTGGAAATGTATGAGAAGGAACCTGTGTAGGGTTGCTTGATGATGAGTCTGTGTAAAACTTCACCTTGGAAATAGGAGGAACCTGTGTAGGGTTGCTTCATGATGAGTCTGTGTAAAACTTTATCTTGGAAATAAGAGGAACCTGTGTAGGGTTGCTTCATGATGAGTTCGTGTAAAACTTCATCTGGAAATGAGGAAGAACCTGTGTAGGGTTTCTTTAGCTGGTCGTGTAGATAATTGCCCTGACTTGTTACATGTATTAATCTCTGACCTTGAAAATTGTTGGTTGTTGAGATAGTTATCCTGTCTGGTTTCAGGTATTAATCTCTGACCTTTTGAAAATTGTTTTTAATAGCCATCTGTTGATTGACCTTTTCCTGAAAAAGGTAAAACATTATTTGTATGCTATGTCATGATGCACGGTGTCATGATGTTCTCAAAATAAATGATATTGTGTCGTATGCACTTATCATATATGTAAATAGGACGTATGAAATGTGAAATGTTATTGAAGTGTATCTTTGTCTGGGAAAATAAATCCTTGACAAATGTTGGGGAGTCATTAAATCCCGGCCTGCTGTTGAAGAGTAGGTGTTCTTCAAACTTTGCATGGAATATTTCCACTGGGGGTTCCTGTTTTGTTGTTTTGAGGAGAAATCCGCTGGGTAATATTGAAAACTTTGTGGAGAGTGTTGATTCCTTCTTGGGAAAAGAGTTCAGGAGTCTCAGTTGTCCTTTGCTCTATTGGGGAGTCAAAGTTAAACTGATGTCTGGTCGCGTCCAGGCTTCACAGTAGCTTGTTGGTGATTGTAGAGTAGTCTACTGGAGAAGAGGAGTTGCGGTCCTTTGATTTGTAGTAGTCGGAGAGACAAACTCAAGATGAGGAATCCTGCTGTTTGTTGGGGAAATAAACCATGTTGCCGGTCTGTTGGAGAGGTGGCGACTTCATTGGGAAAAATCCTCAAGGATTCTTGAGGTCAACTCAGCTGGTGAGAAGTTTTCAGAGATTGAAACTCTGGCTGGAAGTCATCCTATGAGAAGGATTTTGGGGAGATTTGTCATTGCCCCTAGTAGCAAGTGTATGTGGCACTTCCAGGAACTAATTGAATGTATGTAATCCTTTGTTGGGATTTACATTCAATGCCCCAAGATTTAGATGGAGACCTGCCCTTGGTTATTCTGTACTTCTTGAGAGATTTCTTGGAATCTTGACTGGACTTCCCCAGGTGTGTTGGATAGTGACATGTCATTCTCCCTTGTTGATAGGAGATTTATCATTGGAAATGTCATCCCACTTGAAGTGATTTTGTTCACTGGGAGAGCTTTCATTCATCGGATATTCGTTGTGTGAATTTTTTTGTTGTCAAACAAATATCCATATGCAAACAACGATATTCCTATAATGCAAAGTTTATGCTTGTCTTGAAATTTTGAAAATGCATTTTTAGCAAGAAATTTCGTAAGAAAATTCAACTCCGTATTTAGAGTAAAGTCTTACAGGAGTCAGGATACCTTTTGTAACAGTATGCTTTCGAACTAACCCATGCTTCAATTAGGACTTTTGAAGGGTTGTAACGTGGTTTGGTTCAAGGTTTAAGAAATAAAGGATAAGGCTCAAAGTGTATTTGTACCCACCTGCTCTTTGTGATGTTCTTCAGTCCTAAACTCAGCTAATTGTACGTTTGAACTCCAATTGAGTCTGGAATGACATTTTGATGATGGTTCAGACAAGTTAATTTTGTCGGAAGGAAGTCATTTTTTTCAACATTTTTCATGTTGTTAAGTATTTGTAGTGACCTATTTTTTTATTTATTATCTCTGGTTTTTGCGTAACTGTTCTTGTTTTGAGATTACAGTTAGTGGGATGCTCTAGTTTTTCTTAAGTATCCTTTGTAGGTTTTGACTTAGTGGGATTTTCTTTTTGAGAGATAATGACTGCCTATTTGGTAGGGAACCATCACTGTCTTTTGATTCTAGGGGAATGTTTTTGATATCACTCGTTGTATTAAGAGATGAGAGTTTGCGGCTAAACGCGCGTTTGAATTAACTAAGTGACTACCCTTCCCTAGGTTTTGATTTAAAGGTTTCAATTTGTGTAAAAGAAAACTTCTACTTCTTTGCCGAGAAGGGGTTGACTAGGGATTATCTTCCTTATAACTCCAGTGTTTAGGATTTGAAAGAACACTTGTACATCGTCAGTAAGGTCTGTCCAAAAGCACACTGTATGAGATTATGGCATTATTTTAGTCATCCTACCTCTAAAGGCTTGTAACTTTTAGCAAGAGTTGAATGTTATAAAGAGAGTAAAAATCATATTTTAAATATAGTGAAACCGAATGGATAAATTCAAGACAAACATATGCAAGGCATTAATAAACAGAGTTTGACATTAATAGATAATTGTTTGAATAAACAAAGAAAATTACAATTCAAGATTCCAAATGAACATAAGCTTCTTCGTCTGAACTTGTCACTTTAGATGGTGAGCCTTTGAGGGACGGCAGAAGAATTCCAGTTGATCGTCTTGTGTAAACTCTAACACTCCTTTGTGGATAAGGTCTTGAATTTTGTTTTTCAATGTCCAACAACTATCAGTATTATGCCTAAGACTGTTGGAATCATATGCACATCTTTTATTAGGATGATAACTAGGGGCGATAGTATTTGGATTCCGAGGAGGATCCTTTACTGTGACAAAATTTAGATTCAACACGTGTAGCAAGACTTGCGACATTGGCATGTTGAGTTTGGTAAACTGCCTACCGGGTGCATTCTGTTTACGCCGACTCCTCTGTGCTGGTTGACAAGGTGGTTGTTGGGCTCGTGATGTAGTAGCAACTTGGGAAATTCTACTCTCCACCAAGTCAAACTCTTATCTTATGGGAGGTTGAGTAGTGCCTTGATCCCCAATCTTGATCGTTTGTTTCATACGGTTGCAACCGTTTTGATGAAGTTCGTTGACGAGGGATCCTAGCTCTTCTTGTCCCCGAGCTAAGTTTTGGATGAGAGCCATTTTTCCCAACATTTGGCTTCTCATCTTTGCTACCTCCGCTTGCAATTGTCTTATCTGACTTTCCTTACCGCCTTCAGGATCATCATTAGTCACGTTCTCAATAAACAGTATCTTCAACTCTTCTTGCTCCTTGGACAAGTTCAAGAACATCTCTTGTAGTTGAGCATTTTGAGTCTGGATGTCCTTGATAGTCTGTTCTAAAGCCATCTCTTGCTGAAACAAATAGTAAGGAGATAAGGAGACCTGTGTGGGAAAACATGTCATGATATGATGCATGATATGTGGATGCATGTTTTCAAGGATCTCGCAGGGTAAACACAAGAAAATGTTAAAAGTTGAACTTTGATCAACAACTTTAATTAGAGAATTTCGTATCGGTGGATGTCCTTCCACGAGAATTAACCTCACCATGTTAAGTGGGTCATAGCCCTTGACTCATGTTTGTTGTACTTGATCTTTGACGGTGTTTGTTTAGAGGAAAATAAATCGTCTTGCCCCTTGATAGACGCCTGGTTCAACATGACCCTATATCATAGACCCTTGAGATCCTTGAAATGGTTATTGAAAATGGTATGGTATGATGTCATGATGTTATGGACAAGTATGCAAAGTAAGAAAGTTGTTATGTACAAATAATCATATACATACAAAGCATACAAGTCCTTAGGTTTAAGCTTGCATGGGGTTCGTAGGTAAGTACCCTTTTGAAGTTTAGTTGGCTCAACCTGTCCTAATTAATAGTAACTGGGTTCTAAGGGATCTCAATATCACTGGCCTTTCTTTTAGGCATTGTCTCAGCACAATCAATCTTTTCTTGCGGCCGAGATATCCCAAAATTCTAGTCTCAATGAGTGCAGTTTCGAGTATCAACCAATTTCCAGCTTTCCAACGAAACCGGTTATCTCACTACCTCCTAATTGGCCAAGTTTGTTCAATTAAGCTTCTAAGGTCAGTTAGTACTTAATGACGCCGCTCAGCCAGTACCAACAAATGCGTCACACTAATGTAGCCATTGTTTCAACCATATCGGTCTATGCCGTACAGTTTCCACAATCTATTGCTACTTACCTAAAAAGGTGTCCCAGACCCCGGTAGAGGATCAAACAAGCCAAAACATGGAACTATAATGTAAAGCATGCAAGTCAAACAAGGAAAGCAAGTAAATGTGATCTAGCTCTAAGGTAACCCCACTTTTAAGTTTTGTCCCCAGCAGAGTCGCCAGTTCTGTAACGCGGTGGGAGAACTGACTTGGGTGTTTTGTGTTTGATCGCAAATGTTGCGGTTAGAAAGAGTCACCACCGACTTTTCTTTTATCCAATAAGGAAAGGCTGAAAAGAACAGCAAAGACCTTTCGAGATTATTTCTAAGTTTGGGGGGTAGATTATAAAAAGGGAAAGGTATTAGCACCCTTTTCATCCGTAGTTATCTATGGGCTCTTAGTTCCTTGCTAGATCACTTGGGTTTATTTGAAAGTGTGCTTGTGGTGTGGGTTTTAACAGTATTTTGAAAATGTGACTTTGTAATTGTTCTCATTTCTATAAGAACGCGTACAAAGTGTTGTTTTGAAAATAGTTCAAAGAGGTGTTTGTGGTATGTGTTTTTGAAAGTGATTTTGAAAAGGTATCTTTGTAATGGATCTCGTTTCTATAAGAATGTGTCCAAAGTGTTGTCTTTTGAAAATGTTTCAAAATGAGAGTGTTGGTGTATAAAATGTTTTTGTTGTGAGCAAGCGAGCAACTAGGAGAAAATCTACCTCCTAAAAAGGTCTTAGATGTTCTTTTCCTCCTCCTTTAGATGTTGTCATCTTACCATTGATATGGTAAGAAGCCCCGTCGTTGGATGTGAAGGGACGGGCCCGTGACGTTTGTATAGTCATATAAGGCAACCCATGGGTAGTTTTAGCAATGTTGTTTTAGGGACTAGATCGTTTACCGAAGGCAACATCGAGGGTCATCGAGGGACTACGATCTTTTTACGAGGGTCTTTGCTAAAACCCGTGTTCGAAGGACACGACTATTCTTCCGATGCAACAAGTGAAATTACCCTAAGGGTGCATGTGTGAATAGTGTGTTTGATTGCATGCATTTTGTCTTTGATTTTTGGATTGTCTACTCGTTGGTTTTATCTTGCCATGCACACCTAATTACTAGCATTTGTTCAAAAGTAACAAAAGGTGCAAAAAATAAATCCTACACTATTACAACCATTTTGAAGTGTATAGAAATGTAAAGGAAAAAATAAGATAAAAAGAAGAAAAAATAGAGTCTTTTGATTGGGGCAGGAGCAGCCTTCGATTTGTATTTCTGGGCTTCCTTCGATTGGGAGTTGGCACCAGTGAGGTCATGGCCTTCGATTGGGCGTTGGCACCAGTCAGGTCAAGTACTTCGATTGGGGTTTGGCGCCAACATATGAGTGCCTTTCGTCTGAGCCTGGACTTATTGCAAGTGTGCCTCTGGTTGGGCCTTTCTACCTTGTCACCTTCTTCGATTGGGCCAGTGAAATCAACGTGAGCGTGCCTCTGGCTGGGCCTGCAGGTCAGTGTGTTTGAAGCAAGTGTGTGTGTGTGTGTGTGTGTGTGTGTGTGTGTGTGTGTGTGTGTGTGTGTGTGTGATGAACATGTCTGTATCGAAGCAAGTATATGCATCGAAGCAAGTGTTAGAACAATGTTTGAATCTACTACCCTATATTTAAGTTTTGATGATAACAAAGTGAAAAGATATAGTATTTATAAGTTTCATGAATGAACTATATGCTGCCTAAAATTATTATGTTCTGACTTGCAGATACTCTGATTGGTATAAGCAAGATCACGTCTTTTCAGCATCAGAACTTGATTTCATACACCAGCATCAGAAGTTGCTACATCAGAACGTCAAGATCAAATAATCAACTCACGTACATGCTGAAGCTTGATGAACAGAACTGCGCTCAAACACTCTGATACAGAAACACAATAGTTCATCAGCAGCGAAGCAGAATCAGAATGAGCCAAGCCAGAACTTGCATTAAGTAAGCAACGGTACTGTGCATTGAAAGCTAATCAATTCCAACGGCCTCATTCCAGACAAGATCTGCTCAAAAAGGAAAGCTTGTTATTAGCATTGAATCAAGAATATTGCATTCAACGTTCATCTCTTCAAGTGCTATATAAACAAGGCTTTGAAGATTATAATGGATAATGCTCTCCAAATCTCTACACGCACAAAGCTGATCCATAATCTTCATTCTACCAGTTTTGCTAAACCACATACTCTGATACTCCACTATTGTTTAGCAATCTAGTTTCTAAGCTTCATTTTGTGTATACATCACAGTTGTGATAAAGTTTTGTAGAAAACATCCACACACATTGTTTTATACCTTTGTAAGAAAGTGTTGCCTTGACAAACCGGGTTGTGGTTTGAATCAAGAAGGCTTTAGCAGTTGTTAAAGCAGTCTGTAATATTCAGTTGAATATAGTGAATTAAGACCTCGTTGGAGAGAGGCGAAATCACCTTGACGGGTGGACTGGAGTAGTTTGAGATCAAACGAACCAGGATAAAAATATCTTGTCAATTGCTTTAGATTTCAGTTTTACAATTCAACCCCCCCTTCTTGTGTTTTTCACCCCTTCAATTGGCATCAGAGCGCCTGGTTCTGAGCTAAAACACTTAACCGTGTCAGTACAAGATCCAGCGTCAGAAAAACACAATGGCAGGAAACAATTCTCACTTCAGCAATGACAATAACGAGGACAGAGACAGATTCAGTGGCAAACCTCCAGTCTTTGATGGAGAAAACTTTGATTACTGGAAAGACAGAATTGAAAGCTTCTTTCTAGCACATGATGCTGATCTGTGGGATATGGTGACAGATGGATACACGCACCCTGTGAATGCAAGTGGTCAGAAGATTGATAGAAAATCAATGACTGATCAACAAAAGAGTGACTTCAAGAATCACCATAAGTCTAGAACCATCCTCCTCAGTGCCATCTCCTATACTGAGTATGAAAATATCTCCAACAGAGACACAGCAAAGAATATCTTTGATTCTCTCAGAATGACGCATGAGGGCAACGTTCAAGTCAAAGAAACAAAAGCTCTGGCGCTCATTCAGAAGTATGAGGCGTTCAAAATGGAAGAATCTGAATCCATTGAAACTATGTTCTCTAGATTCCAGATTCTGGTAGCTGGTCTCAAAGTTCTGGACAAAGGATACTCTACTGCTGACCATGTCAAGAAAATAATCAGAAGTTTACCCAAGCAGTGGAGGCCTATGGTTACTGCTCTGAAGCTAGCTAAAGATCTCAACAAAATCACTCTGGAGGAACTTATAAGCTCCCTCAGAAGTCATGAGATAGAGCTAGAAGCTGATGAGCCTCAGAAGCAAGGTAAGCCTTTAGCATTAAAATCTAACAGAAAATCTGAGTCTAAAGTTTTGCAGGCAGTTGAAGAAACATCTGATGGATCCTCATCAGAAGAAGACGAACTTTCCCTTCTCTCCAGAAGAGTAAATCAACTGTGGAAGCAAAGACAAAGGAAGTTCAGGAATCCCAGAAGATCTGATCAGAACGAGTCTTCTTCCAGATACAGAAGGACAGATTCTTCCTCTGGATATAGAAGATCTGAAGGCTCCTCCAGTAGCAAGAAGCCAAACACCAAAGACATCATCTGCTACGAGTGCAATGAGCAAGGACACTACAAGAGTGACTGCCCAAAGCTTCATAGGGAAAAGCCCAAAAAGAAGTTTGGAAGAGAGAAGAAGAAAAGTCTCATGGCCACATGGGATGACTCTGACTCGTCTGAAGCTGACTCAGAATCAGATGATGAAAGGGCAAACATAGCGCTCATGGCTAACATTTCAGAAGATAGTGAAGCTTCTGAATCAGACTCAGAATCAGACACAGAAGAGGTATTTCCTAACTTCGCTGTTAACTTTACAAAGGCTGAACTTGCTGAAAGCCTCAATGAAATTCTGGAACGTTATCAGCAGATTAGAGCTAAATTCAGAGACCTGAAAAGGAATCTTGAATCTGACTCTAATAAGTCTGAGAGTCTCAAATTGGAAAATTCTGAGCTGAGAGATAAAATTACAAAATTAGAAATCACTTTACAAAACTCTCAGAAGGAACCAATTTCTGAAACTCCCAGCAACGCTGATGAGATCATCAAGGAGTATGATCACAGTTTCCAGAAGTTCCTTGCTAAAAGCATAGATAGAAGCAGAATGGCTTCAATGATCTATGGAGTTAGCAGAAACGGCAGGAAAGGAATAGGATACCAAGGTAAGGTTCCTACACCAAAGAATGTCATGGACTTAACCATTAAACACACTCCTTTAAATTCACACTTTGTGTATGGTCACACACATGATATCAAATATACTAGCAGTAAGCACTCTGTGAAACCAAAATTCAACCAGAGTTTTGGTAAAACTAACAAGTCAGGACCCAAGAAAATCTGGGTACCTAAGGATAAAATAATACATGTTGCAGATATCTTTAGCAGCAAGTCAGAAACACCAGTCATGGTACCTGGACTCTGGCTGCTCACGACACATGACGGGAAGAAGGCATATGTTCCAAAGCCTGGAACTTAAGCCTGGAGGCCACGTTGGCTTTGGAGGCAATCAGAGGGGAAAGATAATTGGCTCTGGAACTGTAGGTAATGGAAATCTTCCCTCTATTAATAATGTTCTGCTAGTAGATGGATTGATGCATAATCTGTTATCCATAAGTCAATTAAGTGATAACGGTTATGATATAATCTTTAATCAAAAATCATGTAAAGCTGTTAGTCAGAAAGATGGGACTATCCTGTTTAATGGTAAGAGGAAAAACAACATTTACAAAATCAAACTTTCTGAACTAAAGAGTCAGAATGTAAAATGTCTTCTGTCTGTTAACAACGAGCAGTGGATCTGGCACAGAAGATTGGGGCATGTTAGTATGAGAAGGATATCTCAGATTAACAAACTCAATCTGGTCAGAGGACTTCCTAATTTGAAGTTCAATTCAGATGCTCTGTGTGAAGCATGTCAGAAAGGCAAATTTGCAAAACCTTCTTTTAAATCCAAAAATGTTGTTTCCACCTCTAAGCCATTAGAACTTCTGCACATTGACTTATTTGGACCAGTTAAAACTGCTTCAGTCAGTGGTAAGAAGTATGGGTTAGTAATCGTAGATGACTATAACAGATGGACATGGGTAAAGTTCTTAAGACACAAGGACGAGTCACACTCTGTGTTTGTTACCTTCTGTAACCAAGTTCAGAATGAAAAAGATCTTAGAATCGTTAAAGTCAGAAGTGATCATGGTGGAGAATTTGAAAATAAAGATTTTGAGTCATTCTTTAATGACAAAGGCATTCTGCATGATTTCTCTTGTCCTAGAACTCCCCAACAAAATGGAGTTGTAGAACGAAAGAACAGAACATTGCAAGAAATGGCCAGAACCATGATCAATGAGACAAACGTTGCTAAGACTTTCTGGGCAGAGGCAATAAACACAGCGTGCTACATTCAGAATAGAATCTCAATAAGACCTATTCTGGAAAAGACTCCATATGAATTGTGGAAGAACAGAAAGCCCAACATTTCATATTTTCATCCATTTGGATGTACTTGCTTTATGTTAAATACAAAGAATTATTTGAACAAGTTTGATTCTAAGGCACAGAAGTGTATTATGTTAGGATACTCTGAACGCTCAAGAGGGTACAGAGTATACAATACAGAAACACAGATTGTGGAAGAATCAATCAGTGTTCGTTTTGATGATAAGCTTGACTCTGAAAAGTCAAAGCAGAATGAAATTTTTGCAGGTATAGAAATTGAATTTGCAGGTTCTGAAGACAAGTCATCAGAAGCTCTCAACACAGACATTTCTTCAATGTCTGAAAGGAGCACTGCTAGAAATCCTTCAACAGTTGCTGATCAACCTCAGAAGAGATTGCCCAGAAGCAGCTTGGATCACCCAGAAGAGACTATCCTAGGAAGAAAGGAAGATCCAATCAGAACAAGAGCAAGCTTCAGAAACTCTGAAGAAACTCTTATGGGACTTGTGTCTCTGATTGAACCTTCTTCTATCGATGAAGCACTTCTGGACAATGACTGGATTCTGGCAATGCAAGAAGAGCTGAATCAATTCACCAGAAACGACGTATGGGATCTCGTTCCCAGACCAAAAGGATTCAACGTCATTGGAACAAGATGGGTGTTCAGAAACAAGCTAAATGAACAAGGTGAAGTCATCAGAAACAAGGCACGACTGGTTGCACAAGGTTATAGTCAGCAAGAGGGGATAGACTATACAGAAACCTTTGCCCCAGTCGCCAGGATAGAATCTATCAGACTTTTAATTTCATTCGCTGTTAATAGAGGCATCACTCTGTATCAGATGGATGTCAAAAGTGCATTCTTAAATGGTTATATATAAGAAGAAGTTTATGTTCACCAACCCCCAGGTTTTGAAAATACAAAACATCCAGAACATGTTTTCAAACTAAAGAAGTCACTGTATGGTCTGAAACAAGCTCCCAGAGCTTGGTATGAAAGGCTAAGTAACTTTCTGCTTGAAAATGAATTCACCAGAGGGAAAGTGGACACTACTCTATTCTGTAAAACAGTTAAGAGTGACATCTTAGTCTGTCAAATTTATGTTGATGATATCATTTTTGGTTCTACTAATCCTTCTCTTGGAAGAAAATTTGCTAAGTGTATGCAGGCAGAATTTGAGATGAGCCTCATGGGGGAACTGAAATTCTTTCTAGGAATTCAGATCAATCAAACTCCAGAAGGAACTTACATTCATCAGAGCAAATACATCAGAGATCTTCTGAAGAAATTTGACCTCTCAGAATGTAAGCCATCAAAGATTCCAATGCATCCCACGTGCATTTTGGAAAGAGAAGAGGTAAGCAAAAGTGTAGAACAGAAAGTCTACAGAGGTATGATTGGTTCTCTCCTCTATCTGACTGCTTCAAGACCTGACATATTATTCAGCGTTTGTATCTGTGCTAGATTCCAATCAGATCCTAGAGAATCTCACTTAACAGCTGTTAAGCGAATTTTCAAGTATCTGAAAGGTACTACTAATCTGGGTTTGTTTTATAGAAAATCTAGTGATTACAGCTTAATAGGCTACTGTGATGCTGATTTTGCTGGAGACAGAGTGGAACGTAAAAGTACTTCTGGAAGCTGCCAGTTTCTGGGAGAAAATCTGATCTCTTGGTCCAGCAAAAGGCAATCAACAATTGCTCTGTCAACAGCAGAAGCTGAGTACATAGCAGCAGCAGGATGTAGCACACAAATGCTCTGGATGAAAAGTCAGCTTGAAGAATTCCAGATTTTTGAGAGTAACATTCTTATACTTTGTGATAATACTTCTGCTATTTGCTTAAGTAAGAATCCTATTTTACATTCTAGAGCTAAGCATATAGAAATAAAACATCATTTCATTAGGGACTATATTCAGAAAGGTATTTTGAACTTAAAATTTATAGATACAGACCATCAATGGGCTGATATCTTTACTAAACCCCTTTCAGAAGATAGGTTTAATTTCATTCTGAAACATCTCAGCATGAAAGTGTGCCCAGAGTGAAAATGTTTTAATTCCATATATTTACTTTCAGAATGTAATTATTTTACTGTGAACTTCTGATCAATCTCCTTTCAGAAAGATAGAACATGCAGATTGTATCAGATGCAAGTCTAAAGATCTGAGAGTCTAATCTCAAAGACAGACGTGCTGATCACTACATCAAACAAGTGTCATCCAATCATCAGCATATCTCTGAAGCAGAACGCGTGCACGCTTCTGAGAAGGCAAAGCGCTGATTGGGTGCATTGAGACACATGTCTGGTAACCGTTTTAAGTATCTTTCTCAAATCCCCCAAAATCAGCAAGCATTTAATGAAAAGTAATCACGCTTTTTAAATGGCAATCATTATTTTTCTCTCTCTTAAAAACGTTTATCTTTTCAAAATAATTTTGAAAACTCTATTTAAGCACATTAATCTCTCATTCTTATTCTTTACGCTTTCTCATTAACACTCAAGCTTTTTCTGCATATTTCTGAGTTCATCCTTTGCAAACCTTTTTTTTCTCAATTCATTCTCAAAGCTTTTTAGTGTGAACAATGGCATCCTCCAGCATTTCTGCAGGCAATCAGAAGAAAGCAACCTCTGAACAATATCAGGTGCCACTCAGAACTCTTCTCACTCCTGTAAAGAACCTTGAAGTGCTTTCTGAGTTAATCATTGACTTTGAAAGCTTGAAGGAAAATGGTTTTGACCTAACTGAAGAAATTAGGGCTCAAAAGTGGGAGAGGTATTTCGATAGGTTGGTTGGACCAACATTCCCAGCGCTGGTAAAGGAATTTTGGATTCACGCCAAGGTTTCAAAACATCTAGTCATCTCCTCTGTCATGGGGAAGAAGATTGTGATTTCTGAAGATCTCATTGCAAGGCTAATCGGTCAAAGTGGTGGTGGCGTCCGTTGTGTGGACATGGCTGAAAGATGCGCTGATGTAGGTGTGGTAGCCAACAGGATTTTCACTCTTGGAATGCCCAGCAGCAAAATTAAGGATCTGAAGGATCACTGCAGAGTATGGGCTAAGATTGTTTTGGGCTGCTTCAACCACAGGAAACCAACAAGTTCTCCTGATTACATAAACGTGGATCAGCAGTTTCTGATCTACTTTATTGATCAGAGGATAAAGATCAATCTGGCTCACTTCTTGTTCAACCATCTCAAGACCAGTGTGAAAGAAACAAGAGAAGAAGAAAGAACCAAGAGGGACTGGATACCTTTTGGAAGGCTAATATCAGATATTCTGACAGAGAATAGGCTGATTGAACATCTGATCGAAGCTCAGGAGCTGAGCACTATTGAACCAACAATTGGGAAACCGCTGAACGCTAAGAATCTGAAAAAGATGAAGCTGATAGAAAATATTCAGAAGGAACCCAGAGCTACTTCAACTGCTGATATCTCCAGCAGAAGAGTGCCTCTGAGTGATTTTCCAATATTTTCTGAAATGGAACCCAAACCAGAGATGTTTCTCAGGTACCCAGATGCGTACAAGGCAGAAGATACAGGTTCAAAGCTGAACATCAAAGATCTGCGTCAACCAGAACCAGAAGTGACTTTGAAGAAGACAAAGAAGAGGAAAGCGCCATCAGAAGGATCGTCTCATCAGACTCCAAAGAAAAGAGGTATTTCATCTGCTGCCCCTATTTCAATTTCATCTACTATTCCAACATCTGCTACCCCTCACAGAATATCAATCCCAATCCCTACCATTGATGAAACCATACCAGAAGACCCTTCTGAGGCCTTACTACTCAGAAGACCTAGAACCAAACTCCCCAAACAACCAACAATTTCAACAACACCAGCACTTGACCAAGTGCTAGCTGATATTGAGCGTGAACATGCTTCTGCTAAACCAAACCCTGAACCACAAAATGTTCCTCCTCCACAACCAGAACAACAACCAGAACCAGAACCACAACAACAACAACCACTCACAGAAGAACCTCTGATCCCTGAGCAATCAGAGATTCCACCTCCCCAACCAGAAATTAATCCACCTTCACCACAAACAGAGTTTCACCATTCTAAAACCCCTTCTCCTCATAAATCTGACCCTCACTCACCTCAACCTTCACCGCTGGCAATCCAGTTGCCATGTGGAACCACTATTGTCATGCCCCAGTTACCATCCTCAGAAGAATCAACACCTCCAAAGACTCCCAAAACACCACCTACTCCAATCGAAATATCTGATTCTGATACCCCTCCTCCAAAACAAACAGCCTCTCAGCAAACCTCTGAAAACCCCAGCAGGACTTTCATTGACTTAACAAGTCTTGAACGTCTTGCTGATCTAAGACATAAAATTTCTATCCCAAAACCAAAGCAACCAGATGTTGGCTCTGGTATTTTGAATTTTGAAACAGGTGTGCTGCAATGGATTGCTTCTTTGAAGCAAGTCTGTCCTGGGATGATTGACCCAGCTGCTTCTGATCAGCTCTGGTCACAGTTCAGACTATGGGTACGTGCTGAAGCCCTCAAGTTGCAGGATATCAACTATGAGCAGGCACAACAGAACTTCAGCAAGCTGCTGAAGGAAGTTGAAAGTCAGCTGCCTCAGGAAGACGTGCTCCCTCTGGACAGTGAACCTTGGTCTGAGAAACAGCAAGCTGCACAGGTGCAACCATCAGAAGAAGACAAGACCATTCAGGATGAAAGTCAAGCAGCGGATGTCGCTGAAAGTTCTGAGAAGCCTCCTCCTTCTGATGCTTCTCAAGCTGCCTTGGACAGGAAGACTCTGGAAGAACTAAGGCTGAATGACTTGCGTCTACAGCAGCAGATGGACGACAATGATCAGAAGATGAAAGCAAGAATGGATGTGCAGGACAGCAAGATTGACACTGTTGTCAACATGGTTCAGAAGCAGAATGAAACTTCTGAAAAGATTCAAGCGATGCTGGAGAGCCTGTTCTCACGCATGCCCCCTCAACCTTAAATCTTTTTCATGCATAACTTTTTTCCATGTTTTCCTGATTTTCTGATGTACTGTTTTGATTATGTTTTGTAATGTTTGCTCTGATTCTGAACTATTAATATGATTAGTTTTTCTGATCTAAATTGTTTTAGCACATCACCAACACTTTTTGATTGCTGACAAAAAGGGGGAGAACAAGAATGATATTTAAATCAATAACGGCTAACTAGACAGAAACTCTCAAACATTCTAACTCTATTACTTGAAATGTTTTTCTGTTTTGTTTAAAGTCTACAGGCACAAGGAAGCTCCTGGACACTCTGAAGACTAGAAGCTTTGATCAAAATGTAGAAGCTCTGATCAATGTTGCTCTGATCAAAATGAAGTTCTGATCGACTTAATACTCTGATCCAAAGCAAAGCTCTGACAAGAAAAGCTCTGAAGCTCTGCTCTCTGATAAGTCAAAGACTCTGATAATCTGATGTTCAAAGAAAGAAAAAAAGATCTGATCCTGAAGAACACGTATATCAAAGGGAACTAATAAACTCAGGGGGAGTATCTCTTAACTCTGACTTCTCCGTACTTCTTATTCTGATACATATCCAGATACCTTTTCACGTTATTTTAATTTAAAATATCTAGTTTTTGTCATCATCAAAAAGGGGGAGATTGTTAGAACAATGTTTGAATCTACTACCCTATATTTAAGTTTTGATGATAACAAAGTGAAAAGATATAGTATTTATAAGTTTCATGAATGAACTATATGCTGCCTAAAATTATTATGTTCTGACTTGCAGATACTCTGATTGGTATAAGCAAGATCACGTCTTTTCAGCATCAGAACTTGATTTCATACACCAGCATCAGAAGTTGCTACATCAGAACGTCAAGATCAAATAATCAACTCACGTACATGCTGAAGCTTGATGAACAGAACTGCGCTCAAACACTCTGATACAGAAACACAATAGTTCATCAGCAGCGAAGCAGAATCAGAATGAGCCAAGCCAGAACTTGCATTAAGTAAGCAACGGTACTGTGCATTGAAAGCTAATCAATTCCAACGGCCTCATTCCAGACAAGATCTGCTCAAAAAGGAAAGCTTGTTATTAGCATTGAATCAAGAATATTGCATTCAACGTTCATCTCTTCAAGTGCTATATAAACAAGGCTTTGAAGATTATAATGGCTAATGCTCTCCAAATCTCTACACGCACAAAGCTGATCCATAATCTTCATTCTACCAGTTTTGCTAAACCACATACTCTGATACTCCACTATTGTTTAGCAATCTAGTTTCTAAGCTTCATTTTGTGTATACATCACAGTTGTGATAAAGTTTTGTAGAAAACATCCACACACATTGTTTTATACCTTTGTAAGAAAGTGTTGCCTTGACAAACCGGGTTGTGGTTTGAATCAAGAAGGCTTTAGCAGTTGTTAAAGCAGTCTGTAATATTCAGTTGAATATAGTGAATTAAGACCTCGTTGGAGAGAGGCGAAATCACCTTGACGGGTGGACTGGAGTAGTTTGAGATCAAACGAACCAGGATAAAAATATCTTGTCAATTGATTTAGATTTCAGTTTTACAATTCAACCCCCCCCCCCTTCTTGTGTTTTTCACCCCTTCAGCAAGTATATCAAAGCATGCATATTTTATATTCCAACATTTTTAAGGGATTGTATAGATTAGCTTTAACATACACTTGGACAAGGAAAAGCATGCAATCGAAAGTATATAAATAAAAAGGGAGAAAATATTATTTACATGTTATGTTTGAAACGAAAAGCTTAAGGTTAAGGGGACTTACCTTGATAGACATTTGATATGTAAGTGTTGGAACTTGAGTTGCTGCCTTGATGCTTCTGGATTCAAAGGAGGAAAGACACAAGTGTTCTATTTCTAGTGTATTCAAGTGAACAAAGTAGAGGGACCTTTTAGATTTGAAGGGAAAAACCTTAAGGATGACTGGGATTGAAGGAGGTACAAAAGCAGGTGTAAGGCTTCTTTCCACTGGATTCGAATGAGAGGGGCCTGAAACTTGGCTTGGAATGTTGATTCAAAGAAAGAAAAGAAACAAGTGTTATGTTTCTTTTTATGCTAGATTCGTAGGATACTTAAGAGTTGGGAGTTCTTCAGAATCGAAGGAGATGGGTGTGATTCTGGGTTTTTGATTTCTCAATTGTTGATGAACTTGAGAGTTTTGGTTGTGTTTTAGAAGATTTTGGAGGTTTCGTTCCTCTAGTCAAAAAATCCCCTTTTGCCTTTGCAAAAAGTTCCTATATTTATAGAGAAAAGCGGGTGTGTTTGTCCATAGCCAGCCTTGCAAAGAAATGATAAAATAATGTAGCGTGAAAGTACATGTGGGGGCCTCTTGGAAGTTGATTAGACTTGTGCCTCTGGCCCTGCTTTTCGTTCAGACGAAATTCAGGTGGAAAGCTGCTTTCGTGATAAAAGTACTCTCTATGAAAAGAAAGGGTATGTAGTCTTTTGCAAGAATAGTATTATCCTAAAGACAAAGTTTAAAACCTTTGTACAAGCCTATGATTATGTAAAGATTTTGAAACAACATAGCCTGGCCAATGAGATTTAGTCTTTAGTCAAATGCAAGAATTACATTGAAGCACACCTGTTCGAAGGAAGCTTATGCTTCAGTCGAAGCTTGTGGTTGAAACAAGCTTACTCGAAGGAAGCTAATGCCGGTCAAACCTTGGGATCGAATCAAACACATTGCCCAATCGAAAGCTCATGTTCGAAGGAAGCATGTTGCCCAATCGAAGCATGTGGATTGAAACAAACATAAAGGGAGTCATTACCTCTTAGTGTGAGGGAAGTTCCTGGCTTCTGAATCAAAGGGTGATCTTTCAAGGGAAGTTAGAACTTAGTCAAATCTTGTATGAAAATACCTCTTGGATCAAATGAAGCTTGTATGAAGCAGAGTTTGCAAGAGGCCCTTGGTGCAAGTGGATTCGAAGGAGGTTTCAAATCCAAACGAAGGATGTACCCAAGTTGCATTCAAAGGAGGCTTTAAGATCAAAATGAAGGACATACCCAAGTTGCATTCGAAGGAGGCTCTTGTTCAAAATGAAGGATGTAATCCAAGTGGCATGAGGCCCTTGCTCAACTGAATTTTACATGTAGGCACGCAGAAGGTGAGTTCCCAAATGAAGACTTGCATGCAGGCACCTGTGTCTAAACGAAGACTTTGCCTTGCAGGGGGTACATGTGGCCAGCAGGTCATGGCTTAAGATTGCAAGCATGCAGGCAGCATACTTGTCCAATCAAAAGGCTTGCCCTGCATGGGGCACTTGTGGAAGCAAACTTGTGCATATCTAAGTAGGCTTGCAGGAAGTTATTTTTTGAGCAATCGAAAGAGGCTGAGAGTCAATCGAAGGGTGCTGAATGGAAAGAGTCCTATTTTTCTCCAAATTTGTCAAAATGTTATTTTTATCTGTTTTCTCCCTTTTTGACAATTTTCTTTTAATTTTGTTATTGGAAAATCCCAATGCACTTGTGCAAGATTGAATCCTGAGAATCTTTGTGAGAAAACCCTTGAGAATTGAGACGAAAAATTTTGGGGTACAATAATGACGATAGGCTTATGTATTCATCACGACCTAGAGGATAAATAACACAACCCTAATAACTCGCATACCTACCAAAACCTAGAGGATAGATAATACGAGGATAGGCTTGTGTATTTATCACGGCCTAAAGGATAAATAACACAACCTGATAATTCACATACCTACCACAACCTAGGGGATAGATAATATGAGGATAGGCTTATGTATTCATCACGACATAGAGGATAAATAATATAACCTTAAAATTTTGCATACCTATCACAACATAGGGATAAATATTTGAGAAAGTTTGTGAGTTTATCACAACCTATAGGATAAATGACACGAAGATAAACTTATGTATTCATTATGACATAGAGAATGAATAACATAAATCTGAAAACTCGCACATCTACCACGACCTAGAGGATAGATGATTGAAAAGTTTGTGTGTTTATCACGACCTAGAGGATAAACGACACGAAGATAGACTTATGTATTCATTACGACCTAGAGAATGAATAACATAAACCTGGAAACTCGCACATTTACGACGACCTAGAGGGAATATAATTGAAAATTTTGTGTGTTTATTACGTCCTAGAGGATAAACGACACGAGAGTAGTCTTACGTATTTATCACAGCCTAGAGGATAAATAACGGAATCCTGAAAATTTGAATACCTACCACGACCCAGAGGCTAGATAATTGAAGAGTGTTTTCGATAATTGAGTCTTAGATAGATAGACCAAAGATAAGATCGGAGTTTTACCGATTGTGTCTGTTCTCAACCAAGGTATTTGTCTTCTTTCTGGACCAACTGATCCAATCATGAGCCCCAAGAAAGTTCCTATTTTAACCAAAAATGTGTTTTGGCAATGTCATGCATGATGCATGATGCATAATGCCCTAAGTTGATATGGAACCCAAAATGTATATGCACCGAGTATTTTTATATGCCCCAAATGTAATGTTTGTACATGCCCCCAAATTCTGGTTTGTGAAAAATAACTTTTTTGTTTTCTCCTTTTAAATCGTTGGTTTTATGTTACTAACTCTCCAATGTTGTATGTTGTATCATCGCGGTATTTTGATTTGAACAAGATGAATGAGTATTAGTAGGATTTTGATATTTGTATTGCAGGTGCAGTTGTGGACGCAGTTGTGGACGTAGGCATGGATATGGCTATGATCGCAGGCATGGACGTAGGCGTAGTTTCCTTTCAATGTTTTTTACTAACCAAAATGCTTTTTGATGTTATATCTAATGCTTTTATTTTTCAAATCCCTAAAATAATTTCAACGCAGTATTTACAAGAAATATTTGTAGGATTTTGAAAACAAGTCTGAAAAGGAAAAACACAATTGAAAGATTGAAAAAGTAAATGTTTTATTGATAAATATGCCTCTAAATAGGCGAGAGAACAAGATGCAATTCCTAAAAAGAGGTAATTATAGAAAGATTTAGAACTGAGAATGGAAATGAAAATGATAATTGTTATTGCTGATTCTCCAATGTCCTTTTGATAGCTCCAATCTCCTTTGCTTATGAGTTGAATGATTTAGATTAATCCCTCTCCTTCGTGGTCGTAGTCATGGTTCTTAGATCAAAGTCTTTTTGTTATTTATTTCTTAGCTAGATACTTAACTTTTACCTTGATCGACCTTCGGGTTTTCAATCCACCGGTATAAATTTTTTTGTATATGTCCCTAATTTTTGCTAAGATTGCCCTTTAGGATTTTTGATCCACTGGGACGCTCCTTTTTGCCTAAGTCGCCCGTTTAGGGTTCGAACATAGAAAGCTTTTTATACAAAGTACTTTTTTACTGCGTCTAAATTTTCCAGATGTGGCAGTTATTCCCTATCCATTATTGTCAGGATAAGACCACTACACGAGAATACTGTTTTCACTACGTACGGACCTTCGTAGTTGGGTGTCCACTTACCACATGAATCAAGGAGAGGTAGTAGAATTTTCTTGAACACCAAATATCATTTTTTGAACACTCGAGGATGAACCTTCTTGTCAAATGCTTTCTTCATCCACTTTTGGTACAACTGACCGTGGCACAAAGCTGTTAAGTGTTTTTCTTCAATGAGGTTAAGCTAATCAAGTCGCGTATGAGCCCACTCTGCTTCTTCAAGCTTTGTTTCCATTAGGAATCGAAGTGATGGAATCTCTACTTCAATCGGGAGTACCGCCTTTATGCCATATACTAGAGAGAAAGGAGTTTCACATGTTGATGTACGTACAAAAGTACGATAGCCATGTTGAGCAAAGGGAAGCATTTCATGCCAATCTTTGTATATCTTCACCATTTTTTGAAAGATTTTCTTGATGTTCTTATTGGAAGCTTCAACGGTCCCGTTCATCTTGGGTTGATATGGTGAGGAACTATGATACTCAATCTTGATGTCATTACATAACTACTTCATCATTTTATTGTTCAAATTGGATCCGTTCTCTGTAATGATTCTGCTGGGAACCCCATATCTGCATATAAGATTCTGCTTAATGAATCGAGTAACCACTTGTCGTGTCACATTTGTGTAGGATGCAACTTCCAAACTTGAGCAATTGACATATATGAGTTCAAATGTTGATACTGATAAAAAATTATAAAGTTTGACTGTAAATTGACCATAATTGACTTTTTACCCAATACAGTTGATTTTAGGTCAATTGTTCAATTGACTGAGCAAAAATGTGATCCAAAGCTTGAAACTTGACATGAGCAATCTTGAGAGTCCAAAATGATCCATGAAATTCATATAAAGTCCAATTGTACTTGTGCAAACTCAACCCCTAATTTTGAGTCATCAGTTCTTGAGGAGGTGTATTGAGATGATCCATCCTTGTGCCTTCTTGAACCAATGGACATCTTGTGAGAGAAATCTTGATAAAATGAGAGGGAAAATTTTGGGGTACAATGGTAGGCATGCATCTTTCTAAAATACATGCATAGATGATTCCTTGGACATGTGAGTCCCTTGTATTTTACAAAGTCAAGTACTTTTAATTTTTTAGGGATCACTACATCAGGGACTAAACCCATTTCGAGAGCGTCAACATCGAAAGAATCGTAACCCTCCACAACTTTCAATATTTCCTCAAGAGCTTTGTATTTATTGAGCGCCAAGGGATTTTCAAAAAATTTGGGTTGGTATGCTTGAGTGACACCTTCCAAATCAAGATCTCCATATTGTAGATCTACATAGTTGTTCGTATTATTGAATATAATCTGCAAAGTATGAGATGCCCCTACCATTGGTGAAGGTGGGACAGACCCTTCAGTATCCACTTACTTATCTTCTTTTTTAGCCCTAGTTTACTTTTGGGGTCCTGACTCTAGTTCTCTTCTTGGTTGGTAACCGCTCGATGAACCAATAATTTGGGCTATTTCTTCAAAGGCTATCCTAGGAATCATCTCTTGCCTCTCGATAATGTTCTTCAAGGCTAGAAGAACTTGACTCGTGTCTCCTTTCATTGATTCAATGTTTCCTTTTACCTGATCCAAATCGTCCCTGAATACGGCTTGGTTTTCTTCGACATGTTCCATCATTTTCTTTCGATGGGCCCTTGTTTGATACAGCGGTCAAAGAGGTGGTGCTTTCTTACCAATGATTTAATTGGAGATTATTTTGAAAGTTAATGAGTTTTTATGTGATGAAATATGAAATTATGTGATTTTTGCGAATGCATGGATGCGCATGAATATGCTAAGCGTTTTTGTTTTTGAATGTCTTATTCACTTGGATTTTCCATATATTTTTTCTTTTCGTATTTATATTTTTTCAGCTTTTGCTTTTTATTGGTGAGTATCTAAAAAATAAATACACAATCAAAATATGGAAACAAAATACTTTTATTGAAATAACCATTGTCCTTAAAAAGGAGAATACATTTCAGATATTGAAAAATATTCAAACTTAAAACATCAAAACTTGCTGAGAGAAATAACAAAGGGAAACCAAATCTTCTAAGCGCGCCTGTGGATTTCTGCTCTAAAGCCATCGACAATTTTCCTAAAAAGCTTGAGGAAGTCTTCAATTTCTTTCGGGAGATGGACCATAAAATTTTCCGCATCTCTCAAACTTCTAGGGATGTCACCAATAAGATTGTTGGCTAAGAAGGCTACTATTGCATGGTTGTGTTTGTAGAATCAGTATTCTTGGTAAAGGTATGGAATTATCTTATGATTATCCTCTCCTTCCTTGGTGATCTTTACATACTGCTCTTCCCAATATAATTTTTCAGCCCTCATCTCCGTATAGAGTATCCGTTGTATTAGGAAATCCTTTCGGAGGTCTTCTAACTCAAGACACACTTGTTCGTATTCATCAGTCTTTTGGGCGAGAAATCTTTCGGCCATCATCCTTTTGAGGTGTTCTCCTACCTTCGATTCTTGGCTATCTTGGAGTCTCGTGGTAAGATACTTCATTTTTTCTTCTTGATCTAAAGAAACTTGCACCAAACTTTGTATTTGAGCCCTCAAATCTTCTTCCATCTCCTTATTGCCTTGCATTTCCTTTTCGTACCACCTACTTAGTTTCCCGATTTCGCTAGTAGCATCTTCCAAACGTTGGTTATGGGAATCCAAGTCAAAAGTAGCACTCAACAACCTTTCAGTCGAATGCTTCCTCTTAAGACTCTCCTTTTCAAATGCCTCGTTATCTTTCAAAATCTTTTGAACTTTTAATTCAAGTATGTGTCGCATCTGTCTTTTCTCCTTAGCTAAGTTATGGAGGTTAAGCTCCAATTCTTCTTTCTGTTTTTGAGCTTGTTTCAAAGCTTTCTTCAAGTTGTCTATTTCTCCGAAGGACATAGGAAGAGAATATGGGACATCTGGCTTATACTCATGATCAATGTCAAAAGGTAGCTTAACAACTTGTACCCTATTTAAAACCCATCGAGTGTAAGGTTCTTTTTCCATAGCATTCTTCCTTCCGGCCTTTCTTTTATTAACCCTACTCCAAGCTCGAATGATCTTGTTAAGCAACTCTCGGTCATTTTTTCCCATGTCATGAATGATCAATTGTTGAAGTTGTTCATCGGAGATTTTATCCTCCAAAGGGTACCATAATTGTCGCAAATCCAAGGTAGGGTTGTAGTTGGTGCAACCACGGGATCCAATCACTGGAACATTCGGAAAGTCTCCGCAACTGTAAATGATATCTCTAATTTCTAGCTTCCTCGCATACCACAACACATAATTAGCAGTAAGAGACCTTAATTTTTGAGGCCACTCGTATCTCGTCAGATTTAGAACAATGTAATCTTCTTTATAGAAGTGATTCATAAACCAAGAATATAAAAGTGGGATACAATAATTTAGAGTACTCCTCCCTTTTTCATACCGAGTGTGAAGTGCATAATAAACATCAGCAAGTAAAGTAGGAGTTGGGTCCATACTCAAAGCTTTTGTACCCCAAAATACACTAATAGTTGCAGGGCCAATATAGTCCAAAGTCCACGGAAACAAAACTACACGAAATACAACTAGCCCCAAGCAATCAACACAATACTCCCATTCTTTGTTATCGGCAAAATAAAGAGATTTAGTTAAGTGACAATACTCACATCACCTTCTTTTTTGTTATTAAGTGACAATACTCCCATTTGCTAAGTCTTTAATGTTAATAATCTGCCCAATTCCCACATAAGCTCTTCCCTTAGATAAATTCAAGAGTCTATCAAACTCTTCCAAAGTCGGCGCTAGGTGAAAGTCTTGGAAGGTAAAGCACCTCAATGGAGGATCGTAGACATGAACCAAGGCAGAAACAATATCCAATTGTACATCCACTTTTGTCAATTCAATGGTATCCCCATAATGGCGAGTAAACATCTTCAAATCTCTTTCAGATAGTTTCTCTTTGATATTCTTGATCTTCGTCATGTCTAGCTTGACGCCATTAACACAGACAAGTTGTTTCCCTCTGACATTCATTTTTAAGACACTTCACCAAAAACCTTCGACTATATTTTTTATCCTGTGAATAAGACAAACAAAAAGAATAGAGAATAATTAATATATGAAATGCAAGATGTATGAATGTATGATTGTATGGCATAGTAACGAGATTTCATGAAAGGTATCCTTAGTTGGTAGGCTCCTAGTTTTGGCCTACATATATTCTACCTCCCCATAAGGTGGTTTCCTTAAGGGTATCATGGATAACTGGTCGGAAAAATAGCAAGTGTATTATTTTCACTGATGTAGTAATAATGGGTTTTACCCCAAGTATCCATCACGAGGACTGCGTATTAAATACTGATTCTTATTATTAATTCAATCGAACAAAAACTATCGTTTTGGTTTGTTTGGATAAATCCTTGAACATGTGTAATTTCTTAAACAAATTTCCATACTGATAATAAATCATAATTTAGCAAAAATGTATTATTATTTGGAAACTCCAACTTACCGTACTGACAACTCTAAACATGTCAGAATTACGCAAAACAAATAAAAGTGACTTTTAATGATCCAAAACAACTCTATTGATAACTTTAACAACACTATTGACAATTCTATCGACAACTCTAACAACTCTATTAACAACTCTAACAATTCGATTGACAGCTCTAATGCAATTAAAATTAACTTAATTATCCAATTAACTCAAATATTTAACTCTTAAATGTTATACTATTATTTATTATTATTATACTAATAGAATATTATATATATATATATATATATATATATATATATATATATATATATATATATATATATATATATATATATATATATATATATATATATATATATATATATATATATATATATATATATATATATATATATTTTAGAGCATACAAAGCAAAATGTATATAGCAATAGCTATTAATATATGTATACTGTAGTAATGTAGGTATCAATATATATATATTAACAAGGTCATGTGTATCTATATATAATGAACCTATCCTTTAAAAAATATAAAAATAATTTGAAGCAATTATACTAAGTGCCAAACTATAAAAACTATTATTTATTATCATTTGAAACAGAACTCTAGAGTATGTATGAATTTGCTATTTTCTAAATCATAATGTCGCTACAGTAGCAATATAATGACGCTACAGGACTGCTATAGTGCATAGGTATATCATAATGAAGTAATATATCTATTAATATATAATTTCTAGCGAGACAATGTATATATGAGTATATCATAATGAAGTAATATATCTATTAATATATAATTTCTAGCGAGACAGTGTATATATGAGTATACAATTTATGCTACAGTATCGGAATATATTATATTGGATTCTCAATTTCAACAATATATCAATTTCAAACACAAACAACAACAATTTTATAATTCAATCTCACATACCATTCATCACATATCTTATTATAGAGTCAGAATCTCACCATTACTTTGAATTGAAGGTTGCTCTAACTCTCTGATTGCACTTAGCTTTGCCTCCTCTTTGCACTTCTACGTATCTCTTTCAAAACTCTAGGTTCCTTCTTCTGTTAAAACCTATTCTTCTTTCTGTTACTGATACTTCTACTTCTTATTATTTCTAAAATAACTAATATAATATAACTATTATACTATTATTCTTTTTTTTTTATTGGGCTTAAATTTCTACACCTCCATTTCTACTACTTCTAACATTAAAATAGACCCACATAAATAATAATAGTATTATTCAATATTAATCCTGCAACTTAATCAACTAATTAATTCAACTAAGAACGAAATAACTTAAATCAATATTTAACAATATTGAAAATTTAATCGGAAAAATATTTGAAAATATTTAATTAAATAATTAATTAAATATTAGACGTTACAGACCCTGTTTAGTCCACCTCCTCCTTTGTCTTTGTCACCTGTTTTTGCTAATCGACACTCAAAGAACTCACTCTTTGCCAGAAAAGAAAACCTGAAGTACATCATGAAAACAAAACAAAAGAAATAATTAGAAATAAGACTCGTGGGTTGCCTCCCATGAAGCGCTTCGTTTAACGTCACATGGCTCGAGGGTCGTCCCTCTTACCCTGTAAGACGAACATTATCAATCAGACTCCTCTCCTGCCTAGTGTAATATATCCATGTTGGCTTGATTTTTTAATTCTATCGCTCCATGGGGAAATACTTTATGAACAACAAATGGTCCTGACCATCTCGACTTCAGCTTGCCAGGGAATAATCTCAACCAGGAATTGAACAGGAGAACTAATTGACCTTCTCAAAATTCCTTTTTCTGGATCTTTTTATCGTTCCATTTCTTTGTTTTTTCTTTATAGATTATGGCATTCTCATAAGCTTGATTCCTAAACTTTTCTAACTCACGGAGTTGAAGAATTCGGGATTCACCAACATTCATCAGATCATAGTTAAGGAATTTGGAAGCCCAAAATGCCTTATGCTCGAGTTCGAGCGGCATATGACAAGCTTTACCATAAACTAACTGATAAGGATACATACCTATTGGAGTTTTGAATGTTGTTCTGTATGCCCATAGTGAATCCTCTTGTTTCACTTACCAGTCTTTTCGCGATGCACTGACAGTCTTCTCAAGAATATGCTTTATCTGTCTCTTTGATACTTCAACTTAACCACTCGTCTGAGGATGATACGAAGTGGAGATTTTGTGTTTCACATTGTATTTCTTCAGCAGATTCTCCATCAGCTTGTTCAAGAAATGGGCACCTTCATCACTAATTAGAGCTCTAGGAACCCCATACCTTGAGAAAATATTGTTTTTCAGGAAATTGACTATAACCTTGGCATCGTCAGTGGATAATGCTACCGCTTCAACCCACTTTGAGACATAGTCCACCACCCCCAAGATGTAATTTTTCCTAAATTAGGGTGGGAATGGCCCCATGAATTCTATTCCCCACACATCAAATAATTCTACCTCCAAGATGGAATTCTGAGGCATTTGGTTCCTCTTTGAGATGTTTCCTGTTCTCTGACACCTGTCCCATTCTTGCATTATGCCTTGGGCATCCTTGAAAAGTGAGGGCCAATTTATCCCAAATTGGAGGACTTTTGCCGATGTTCTATCTCCACTAAAATGTCCTCCATTTTCTGAGTCATGGCAGACTTTTATGATATCTTTATGTTCTTCCTCTGGGACACATCTTCGAATCAGTCGGTTGATCCCTTTCTTATACAGGAATGGTTCGCCCCACAAATAAAACATGCAATCATGTAAAAACTTTTTCCTCTTGTTAGAATTAAAATCATCAAGTATTACTCCACCTACCAAGTAGTTCGCGTAGTCTGCAAACCACGGTACACCAATCGCAGCTAGGATTCACTCGTCAATAAGTATGATATAAACTTGTCAAAATCATGCAACATTGCTATTAGTGACATCCGGAACAAGTGATCATTAACAATGTTCTCACATCCCTTTTTGTCCCGAATTTCCAGATCAAACTCTTCCAAGAGTAAGATCCACCTCATCAACCTTGGTTTTGATTCCTGTTTAGACAAAAGATACTTCAAAGCTCCACGGTCAATATAAACAATTTCCTTCGAACCCAACAAGTATGATATGAACTTGTCAAAAGCGTACACCACTGCTAACAATTTTTTCCCAGTGGTAGCATATTTCATCTAGGATGGACTCAAAACATGACTTGCATAATAAATCACATGCTAGAGCTTTTCTCTTCTATGTCCCAACACTGCTCCTACTACTATATCACTTGCATCACACATGATCACAAAAGGTAGAGACCAATCTAGAGAGATCCCAATCGAAGCAGGCACTAGTTTTCTCTTCAAAGTCTCGAAAGCTTCACTGCACTTTTCATCAAAGAGAAACGGTGCTTCCTTCACAAGAAGACTCGTTAAACGCTTCGAAACCTTGGATAAATCTCTTATGAACCTACGATAAAGTCCCGAATGTCCTAAGAAGCTTATATCCCTTTCTCATTCACTGGTGGGGGTAACTTTGTTATTACCTCCCTTTGGCTTTGTCAACTTCAATTCCCTTATGGGAAATTTTGTGACCCAATACTATACCTTCACACACCATAAAATGACACTTTTCCTAATTCAGAATTAAATTAGTCTGCTGACATATTTCTAACACCAGAGATAAGTTCTTCAAGCAATTCTCAAAAGAAGATCCGAAGACTGAAATATCATCCATGAACACTTCCATATGCTTTTCAAGCATGTAGACAAATATGGAGGTCATACATCTCTGAAAAGTAGTAGGTGCATTACACAACCCAAATGGAATTCTCCTATAGGCGAAAATACCATAAGGGCATGTGGGCGTAGTCTTCTATTGATCTTATGGAGTTACCACAATCTGATTGTATCTTGAATACCCATCAAGAAAACAGTAGTAATCATGAGCAACTAACATTTCCAACATTTGGTCAATGAATGGTAAGGGAAAATGGTCTTTTCTTGTAGCAGTATTCAATCTTCGGTAATTTATGCACACTCTCCATCCTGTAATGGTTCTGGTGGGAATTAATTCATTCTTCTCATTTTTTATGACAGTTGTCTCGCCCTTCTTAGGTACCACATGAAGCGGGCTCACCCATGCACTATCGGATATAGGGTAAATAAGACCCGCATCCAACAGCTTCACAACCTCTTTTCAGACAGCTTCTTTCATAGTAGGATTAAGTTTTCTTTGCGGTTGGACAACATGTTTCTAATTATCTTCCATCAATATCTTGTGCATGCAAGTTGTGAGACTAATTCCTTTCAAATCTTCAATGGCCCATCCGATAGCACCCTTGTATTTCTTGAGCACTTCAATGAGTTGGTTTTCTTGAACATATTTTAAGCTAGAGTTGATAATAGCTGGACATTTCTCATCAGTGTCAAGAAAGATATACTTGAGATTTTCAAGTAGCTGTTTCAACTCTTTTCCCTTTTTCACCTCTTGTTTTTCTCCAGGAGATTGTGGTGGTCTTAAATCTTCTCACCATTGTGGTTTTGATCTATTCCACGGAGGTTATGCTTCAAACATAGCCAGCACTTCAGATTCTTTCTCATCTATTTCCTCACTGCTTACAGAAATTGACAAGCCAAGAACTCTCTACAAAGGTAATTCAGGAATTTTGCTTTGAACTGAGTGAATGAACACTGTGTCTAACACTTCAATACTCTTACTTGTATTTTCCTCATCTTTGAATTTCATGGTTTCTCGCACATTAATTTTTAGCTTCTCATCATAGACCATGAGGGTTATGGTACCTTCCTCAATATCTATCATACATCTTCCCATTTCTAGAAAAGGTCTTCCCAGAATTAGCGGTATTTATTCATCTTCTTTCAAGAAGCACGAAATCAACAGGGAACACAAATTTGTCAATTTTCACAAGAACGTCGGTCGTGATACCATAAGGTTTTTTAACTAAATGATTTGCAAACTGAAGTGTAATTCTTGTGTCTTGCACCTTAACGAGCTCAAGCTTTTTGAAAATTGAGAGTGGCATCGGGCTTACACTAGCTCCCAAATCAATAAGTGCTTTCTTGAAAGATCTATCCCCAATGGTGCATAGAATAGTTACTGCACCCTTATATCTCTTTTTCATATGAATTTTGAGACTCTGCAAAATAACACTACATGTTTCAGTCAGCATTACCGGCAAATTATCTATGAAACACGTCTTGGAGATGATGTCTTTCATGAATTTGGCATATATAGGCATATGTTCCAGAGCTTCATTAAAAGGGATGTTAATTTCAAGTTTCTTGAACTATTCCAAGAATTTCTCAAAAAATTTCTCGTTAACATCTTTCTTCCTTGTTCTTGAAGGATAAGGAAGAATCATTTTAGACTTAGGATCCTTCTGTTTTTCCTTCTCAACCACTGGCTCTATAACCACTTCCTAAACCTGCTTCAGATCATCTCATATTTATAGATCCACTTCTACCAAACCTTCATCAGGTATTTCCTCTGTTTCAACATTCACAGTTAACTTACCTCTTTCTATCAGAACTGCATTCACAATATGATTATCTCTAGGATCTGTAACCGTTCCACCAGGCAAAGTTCCTGGTGCTTGAGCATTAGCCATGTATTGCATTATTTGACCCATCTGTACCTCCAGATTTTTAATGGAGGCGAATGTGTGTTGTACCCCAAAATTTTCCCTCTCTTTCTCAAGACATTTCTCACAAGAGATCTCAAAATCTTAAGGATTCTCAAAGAGTTGATCAGACAAGCTCATCTCCTAAGCACTGAGACCACAAATTAGGGTTTTGATTTTCAGAAGGAAATTTGGACTTCTAGTGCCCAAATTGACTTTCATGGTATATTATAGGTCTCCAAGAATGATCATACCAATTTTCAAGTCTTGCATCTCAAAATTGCTCAGTCAATTGCTCAGATGATTGAAAATCAGCTGCATTAGGTAAAAAGTCAAATATGGTCAACATACAGTCCAACTTCAAGATTTTTGGCCAACATCAACATTTTGAAGTCAGATTCATTAATTGATCAAGAGTTGATCACAATTCCTCAAGAAAAGCATTCAAATCATCAAAAGGGCAAAATTGTCAAAATTAGGGTTTTGATTGAGAATGATTGATCATTGACTTTTGACCTAATACATGACTTAATGGCTTGAAGTATGTTCTTAAAGATTTAAACACAATATATTGACCTAATTTCATGGCTTAAATCATTTCTCAAGATCAAATGATTGATAGTTGAAATTTGATCAACTGATGAAAAGTCAACTGATACACAAAAAGTCAAACTTTGACTTTTTGGTCAACATTTAATTTCAAAGATCAAGATTCATTAAGATATTCAAAAATATTAAACTTGATCATCAAGAATCAAGAAAGTCAAGAAAAGTCCACAAAAAGTCAACATTTCTAATACTTAGAAAAAAATTCTAAATGTTTTAACCTTGATAACTTCACTACTTCATGACAATTTTTCACCAAGATGCAATATGATTCAAGGAAAACTTTCAACATGAAATTTGTAGATCTTGATGAAATCTACAACTTTGAATTAAAGGGTTGATGTCGAAAAAATGCTTGGATTAGGAGATATAGGCCCATGAAGTCATGACATTTTTACTAAAACACTTGGTGAAAATTTTGACAAGTTTGATCAGATTTTTGTCCCAACTTCTTGGCCAATTTTCACCTAGTTACAATTTGATTTATCTAAAGTGGTAAACATGATGGTTATGGACAAAGTTTCAAGCTTTCCAAAATGTCTAAGAACTTGAAGAGATCATGCTTGAGCTAGGAGAATCGAAGAGATGAAGTTGGGCATCCATTCTTAAATTATAGGTCATTTTGATGATGTACACTTGAACAAATCTCATAGCTATGCTGCATAATCTTGCTTTGAAGGCTTCTAACTTGCAAATAACCCAATAATTAATTTTTTACACAACTGTTAGAGCTTTGATCCAAGCATTTGAGCCATTGTCCAAGAGATTCATCCATTTTTGGCACCAAGTAACATTGCCATTCTTGAAAAGTTGCTTTAATCACAAAGTCAACTTGTCTTGAGCCTCTAACTTATTTTGTTCAGAACACACTCAACACGAAAGATCAGATAATCATGTTTAAAGCCTCTAACTACTGTATATTTCTTTGTACTTCACATTGGGACAATGTTTGTCAAGCTTGCTTCAAAAACAAGTAAAAAAAGCATAACGTGTGATCTTGTGATTCTGATTACTTGAGCCTTCCAAACCTCTTCCCTATAAGTAGAGGATGTATTTTCAAGCAAACACATGAATTCACAAGCCTTGAAACTCCCTCAAACTCCCTGAAATCAGAAATTTCACGAAAAACTCCATAACTTGCCATTTCTAACTTTGAATCCCAAACTCATAAACCACTCGTGCGTTTTCCATTTCAATCCTTCAAACATCATGCATACACCATATAGAAGTGATCCAAACACTTGAACCACTTCTGTAACACCTCCATCACCGTCCACCATTTTCAAAACTCAAGTTTGCAACTTAACTTCTCCAGGAAGATCCAGGCACTCTCATCTCAAACTAAGCATTGCAATAGCTTCCTAGGAGTTCAGTGAAGTTATCCAGATCATCACAACACTTCCCGGGGTGCCAAAAATTCGATCACGATTTCCAATTTTGAGGTAAGTTTTCTTAACTTTGAACTTCTCATACAAGCATCATTAATGTTTACTTTGTAAAGAAAAAATGTAGACATCATTACCCTGAAGCTAACCATGTGCTTACATTTCATTTATCTTGCCTGAGCATGGAGAATTTTGAAGTTGAACTTTCAGAAAAAATTAGGTTTAATTTTGTACCAGATAAAATTTGTGCTCATCTTTGATTTATAGCTTAAGTTATTTATATGGTTGAAATCATGGTGAAATTTCTAACAAGTTTGATGTTTATATTTTCTGAAATGGTTGAGAAATAAGCAAGTTTGAAAATAAAAAATGTTGTTCTGCGGAGTGGCGCGAGGAAGAAGAAGATGAACATTCAGAACTGAGTTTGTTTTAAATTTAATAGTTGTTGCATAAACTAACAGATGTATCACCACCCCAGTGGTTAAAGCGCGCGTCTTTCACCCTTAGGACCTTGGTTCGAGCCCCAGCGTCCCATTTTTATATTTTTCCATGTTATTTTCCTTTTCCAGCGCGCGTGGACTTTGGGCCATAACTGTTTCTTTTTTCTCTTTCTCACCCCCATTTTACTTATTCAGCGCAGGCCCGCTTCTTTTTTATTTTATTTTATTTTCTGATTCCAACAAAAACACATTATGAGCCTAATAAAAATATTTTTCACACCCCTTTTCTACTTTTAAACACCAGGCCCGTTATTTTTTATATTTTTATTTATTTCATTATTTTTTATTATTTTTAATAAAAAATACAAAAAAAATGTATTTTCTTAAATAATTAGACTAAAAACTTTCTAATTTATTTTATTTTTACTTTATCTATTTTTATAAGTAAAAAACCAAAAATATTTTCCTAACTAATTAATCTTTTTTTCGAATTACAAATAAATTAGACTTAGGTTTTATTAAATAATTAATTAATTTATCTTGTAAATTAATTAGTTTAATTAGGTTAATTATAAAATCTCTTCTATCAAAAAACCATAAAAAGAAGTTCTTTTTTCTTATATTATTATTGCACATTTTATTATTTCGCACTATTATTCATGTACATGGTTTGTAATAGATAACTAGGTCTTTATTGCTTTCCATCCCCATTTGTAAATTTGTACCCCCCCCATTCCCAAAATGTTGTAATAACCTAGGACATTTAAACTTCGCGATTTATCGCTTTCCTTATTATTGTTAGTAATTCGGGTTTGTATGGGAAGATTAAAATCAATCATAGTAAAACCTTAAATTCAAGATAAAATAATTGAAAGAAACACACTTTGGACACTTACACCTCTAGGATAACCTCGCTTGTTGCCTTTGGATAAAAAAATAGTCATGTGCCTCGAACGTGGGATGTTTTAACAAAGACCCTCGATTAAAAGACCGTAGTCCCTCGATGACCCTTCGATGTTGCCTTCGGTAAACGATCTTAGTCCCTTACGAAAATTGCTAAAACATCTTACAAGTTACCTTCTATGACTGTACAATGACCCACACCCGTCCCTCACACATCCAATGATATGGCTTTCTACCAACTAATAGTAGTATATAACTATTTAAAGGAGGAGGAAAAGAACAAAGACCTTTTGAGTAGGTAGATTGCTCGTAATTGCTTACTCATAAACTAAAACCATCTTTACACCTCACACTTTCAAAATACTCTTCAAAACAAACAACTTTCTACACATAAACACTTTCTTGAACTATTTTCAAAACCAACACTTTCAAACTTTGTGGGATGAAAGAGTTTTCAGAATATTTTCATACTTACCCAAACATAAAACATTTCAAAGTGTGCTAGCAATTAAGAGCCCGTAGATAACTACAGATGAAAAGGGTGCTAACATCTTCCCTTTTCATAACCTACCCCCCGAACTCAAGAAAATTCTCAAAATATCTTTCATGTTCTTTTCAACCTTTCCTTTATTGGATATTAGAAAAATCGGTGGTGACTCTTGTTATCCGTGACATTTGCGATAAAACACAAAACACCCAAGTCAATTCTCCCACCGTATTACAGAACTGGCGACTCTGCTGGGGAAATTGATTTAAAAGTGGGGTTACCTTAAGAGCTAGATCACCTTTATTGCTTTACTTGCTTGATTTGTATGCTTTACATTTTTGGGTTATGCTTGAGTTTACTTCTTGTATAGATCCTACACCTGGATCTGGGGCATTTTAGGTAAGTAGCAATAGATCATGGAAACTATATGGCGTAGACAAATATGGTTAAAGCAATGGTTATGTTAGTGTGACATATTTGTTAGTACCGGTGTCCCTTGTGTTGAATCAAGGATAATATGGGACCATTGTGTGGTGTCATCAAACACTAACTGACCGTAGAACCTTAGTTGAACAACTTGGCCATTAGAAAGTAGTGAGGTAGTCGGCTTTGGTGCAAGACTAAAGTTGGTTGATACTCGATACTACACTCATTGAGATCATACCTTTGGGATATTTCCATTGTAGTTTGATGATTGTGTTGAAACAATGCCTGATGAAGAAATATTAATGATATTGAGATTCCTTAGAAACTGGTTACTTCTTTTAGGACAGGTTGAACCAACTAAAACTTCAAGAGGGTACTTACCTATAAACTCCATGCAAGCTTAAACCTAAGGCTTTATGTGTTTTATTTGTGATTAATTATTCATGACATCGTAAACATCATGACATCATACCATAGCCTTTTCACTAACCATTTCAAGGACCTAGGGATTCATCTTTGTTCTGTTTTGTAGGATATGGCTTCCTCTCGCAAAAATACCGTCTGAATCAGCTTTGTAAGGGTGTCTCCTCAACTCAAGGAGTTAGCATCAAGGGTTCCTGAAAATTCTCCATTCACCAAAAGTTATGGTCGACTTCTCAATCTGCCTACCTCGAGCATTGAAGAAGACATGATGTGTATGCTCTTTCAGTTCTTTGACCATAAGCATCATTGTTTCACCTTTCGCGATTATCAATTGGTGCCCACAATGGAATAATTCTCTCAACTATTTGAAGTACCCGTTCTTGATCAAATAACTTTCACCGGTCTAGAGAAAGATCCACAACCTGTAAGATTGCATCAGCCTTACAATTGAAGCAATTGGACATTGTAGCTAATTGGGAAACAAGGGTTTTCTAGCTAAATTTCTGTTAGAGAAGGCTCGACTGTTTTGGGATGCTTTAGATTTTTAGGATTTTGAAGTAGTCTTGGATCTTGTAATCTATGGTTTGGTATTGTTCCCTAATCCATACTAACTCATAGATGTGAATGCTGTCAAAATTTTCCTCTCCTGTAACCCTGTGCCTACGTTGCTCGGAGACATTCTACATTCTTTTCATACTCGTACTATGAGGAAGTGGGGAACTCTCTTGTGTTGCATACATTTGCTATCTAGGTCGTTTAATTCGCACCTTCCCCGGTTGGTATTGAAGAATGAACAAGGCTTGAGTTGGTCTCAAAGGATGATGTCGCTCTCTCATTCAGATATCTTTTGGTGTTCCCGATCTCTAGGAGATGTTACTATCATTGACCGCTGTGGAGAAATCCCTAATGTCCCACTCCTGGGCATTAGGGGAGGTATTACTTATAACCCTTCTTTGTATCCACGATAATTTTGTTATGCTCAAAGGGATGGTTCTCATGAAACACTTATCTAAAGTATTTTGTTCGACTAAGAGAACGATGTCCAAGGTTATCGTCAAAGGTTTGTACGATCTTAGGGCATGGTAAATAAGGTTGATAAAAATACGTTTGGACATAATAACTCCATTCCTTTGGGGCCTTATCTCAAATGGGTGTAAGCTCACGCTCAAAATCTCATGATGCCATATCCATCCATCCTACCAATAATTATAGAGCCTACTACTGAGGGGGATATTCCCTATACCATTCTCCATCCTGACATGCCTACTAATCATGAGGAATTGCAAAGTCTTGATTTCAACTCAAGGGAGAACGAGACACCTTTGAAGCTCGATTCTACGCAAGCGAGAAGAAAGTGTTGGAGCTAATAAAGAAGCTTCACAAGGAGCAAAGCCTTAATGCATACATCAGTCTAAAGAGGAAGCGTCCATGGGAGACTTGAACCTTAGGAGTTTATATTATTGTTGTCTCCTTGAGACGTTTTATTGTAAAGCCCAAAAAGGCAATTTGTAATTTTGGAACTTACTAATGAAATCTTTGTTTCTTGTTTCTCTTGTATAACAAATTTAAATCTTCTAAGGTCCTTGAAATCATTGCATCCGCATAACATGCATCATGTCATAAGCAGGTTTTTTGATACAGGTTTCCTTATCTTTTTACTATTTATTTAAGTATAAGATGGCTCTAGAGAAAACCATTAAAGATATACAGACTCAACATGCCCAGTTACAAGAGACTATCCTAATCCTAGCCAAAGGTCAGCAAGAGATAATGGCGCTTCTCGTTACAAAGAAGAAGACTAAGAAACAGGTTGTTATCAACATGGGAAGAAGGTTCAAAGGCCCTTCCCGACTATCTCAAGCTGAAGATGTCTCCTACGAGGAAGATGAAAATCAAGACGAAGATGTTAGAAGCACCCGGGCTAGGGGTGGAAATAACTAGGTTTCTGAGGATGAAGACTATTCCGAAGAGCAGTACCCACTAGCGGACAACAAATACAAGAAACTAGAAGACCAACTTAAGGCCGTAGAGATCCAAACAGTGCCTGGTTTGGACTTTGAAGATTTAGTTTTTGTCCCTGGGGTGGTCATTCCCCATAAGTTCAAAATTCCTATCTTCACCAAATATGATGGAGTCTCCTTTCCAAAACTCCATTTAAGGTCATATGTCCGCAAGATTCAACACACACCACCGATAGAAAGTTATGGGTTCACTTCTTCCAAGAGATCTTATCTGGAACACAGTTGGAAGGGTTCTATCAACTAGAGGGGACTAATATCCACACTTGGGAGGATTTGGATGCTGCCTTTTACAAACAATACCAATATAATATTGATCTTGCACCAACACGCGTGCAGTTACAAAGTATGACTATGGGCTCGAACGAAGGCTTTAACGAGTATGCCCAAAATTGGAGGGACTTGGCTAGAAGGGTGAAACTCTCTTTGATCGATAGAGAAATGGTAGACATGTTCATGGGTACCTTGAATGGTCTGTTCTTCAATTTTTTGATTGGAAGCTCGTCGTCTGGTTTTCAAAGATGATTCTGACTGGGGGAAAGAATTGAAAGCGGTATCAAAAGTGGGAAGATCCCAATGGCCTTAACCTCTACTGCTGTAAAGAATCCATTTGTCAGAAAGAAGGAAACTAATTTTGTTTATGGATAAAGGAGACGTATCAAGAATCATTGTCATCAATCGGTAGGAGCAGTATTAATTTATAACCCAACCCCAGTTCAACAACCACAACAATAAAATAATCAGTGAATGATAGATGCTCTGTTAACACAGTTCACTAGAATCAACATGCCATTTTCTCAAGCTCTACAACATTTGTTGAAGGCAGATTTGGTAATGCTGCGAAATCCTCCTCCAAATCCTAACACTACCTCTCTGAAATATAATCCCAATGCAAAATGTACTTACCAGTCAAACAGTCCTGGACATGACAATAATAATTGTTGGGCGTTAAATAACAAGATCCAAGATTTGATTGACAACAAAGTGATTGAGTTTGACCCTCCACAAACCCCTAATGTGATTACTGCCCCCATGCCCAGTCATGGTAAGGGTGTTAATGCTATTGATGATGTCTCCTTTGTCTCCACCATCAGTGATTTGACTACTCCCTTATTGACCGTTAAAAAGAATCTATTAATATTATTTCCGGGATACCTTGAATATTGTTACCATTGTGCTTTCCAAACTAATGGTTGTATGTGGCTGAATAAAGGTATCCAACACCTGATAGATAACCATGAAATTTTGTTCGACAAAACTTTCTCCATGAAGAGTTTACATGAAAGTATATCTCAAGAGCTGAGACTTAAAGATATTTCCATAATCACCATTTCAAATACTCCTGTTAGGATCACCTCTAAAGGACCTAAAAGTATTCCTGCTGAGCCAAGAGTGGCTCCCTTGATTATCACTACACCGGGGACAGTCCCCTATTTCTATGACAAAGTTGTGCCTTAGAACTATGGGGCAGAAGTTTATTATCACGGTGTCAAGCAAGAGTCATAGATTACTGAAAATGAAGATTATGAAATTACAAACATTGTTAGAACTAGTAAGGTCACTAGGACAGGAAGGATCTTCTCTCTGAAGATCTCTATTCCAACAACTACTACAACACATGTTCGTATTTCTGTTGTTGGGACAATTACAGATGCCCGGTGTAAAGAGAAAGTATCTGAGCCTGCCCAGATGGAGGCGCCCTCTAAATATGTTACAATTGAAGACCCTTCAAGACAAGAGATAGAAGAAATTCTGAAGATTATCCAAAAAAGTGATTACAAGATAGTCGAACAACTGGGGTAGACACCCTCAAAGATATCCACGATGTCCTTGTTATTATGCTCCGAAGCACATGCCCAAGCTCTGTTGAAATTCCTGAAGAATGCCCATGTACCTCAAGAGACCACTGGTGATCAATTTGAGAATTGTGTTGCAAGCCTAATTGCTGCTAATGGTTTAGGATTTTCTGATGCAGATTTAACTCCGGCAGGGAAGAATCATAACAAGGCTCTACACATCTCTATTGAACGTAAATGCACTACCCTGGAGCATGTGTTAGTAGATACATGGTCATCCCTCAAAGTTTTAACTAAAGGTGCTTTGGATAGATTGGACTGTGATGGGATGGTGCTGAAACCCAGCGATATTATGGTAAGAGCTTTTGACTGTTCAAAAAGAATGGTCCACAGAGAGGTTGATATTTATATCAAGGTGGGATCTCAAGTCTTTAATTTAACTTTATATGTAATGGATATCCGCCCGACCTATTATTGCTTGCTCGGACGCTCGTGGATTCATGGGGCAAGCATGGTTACCTCTACCTTACATCAAAAGATGAAGTACCCAGTGAAAGGGAAGATTGTCACAGTTTATGGAGAAGAGGAATTTATGGTCAGTCATTTGAATTCTTTCAAATATGTTGAAACGGATGGCGAATTCATTGATACCCCCTACCAAGCATTTGAAGTAATCCCTCCAACGATTATTGTTGCTGCTACTCCTAAGATTGCTAATGACACACCAAGAATGACCTCTCTAAAGAATGCTTGGGTTGTTGTAGAATACGGAGGTTGCACTATATGGGGAAAACTTCATATTATCCCCTACAAATCTGACAAATTTGGGTTAGGTTTCACTTCAAAGGCTCAGAAAAAGGTTTGTTGTGTTCGTGTTGGAGGACCACCTCCCCATATTAGTAACAATGAAGTCAATGCTCTGGGAGACACTGATAGTGAAGGTGACTTGGACGACTGGATCGTCCCAACTACTGATGGCGGTCTTACCAACTGGAAGGCCAAATACTCCTTCTCAATATCCTTCAGCCAAGAGTAATTGTTATTGCTTTAAGAAGTTTGTCTGTAATCTCTTTTAAAACAATAACTTTAAACCTTGTGCCCTGCCCGAGGTACAATGGTCCATTTGTTAAGGGTTTTCATATCATATATCATATGCTCATTTAATGAAAACATTGGACGATTTTGCATTCAAATTTTGCACTCCTTGTCTTTCTTTTACTTTACTGCATTTTCAAAATAGCCATGTGACCTTACATGCACACACACATTTGCAGATCCACATCCACTCCGGATCTCATTTACAACAGTTAAGCTATTAGCATTTATGACTTCAAAAATCCAATCTGTCAAGCCGAAGACGAAGGTTAAGAAGATTGTGAGATACCTAGAGAACTTGCTAGAATCCTAACCCAAGAGGAAAAGGCTATCCAACCGCACGAAGAACCGGTCGAAGTGATAAACTTAGGTACTGAGGCAGATAAGAAAGAAGTAAAAATTGGTGCCAACCTGGAAGACAATGTCAAGAGCAGGTTGGTTCAGATGTTGCACGACTATGTTGAGGTATTTTCTTGGTCATGTGAAGACATTCCAGGGCTTAATACTGACATTGTGGTTCACCGCCTGCCGATGAAATAAGGTTGTTCTCTGATCAAACAAAAGGTTCGTCGCATGTGTCTTGATATTTCAGATAAAATCATGGCCGAGGTAATGAAATAGTTCAATACAGGTTTCTTGGTGATGACGTCGTATACCTAATGGGTTGCAAATTTTGTTCCAGTGCCGAAGAATGACGGTAAGGTCCGTATGTGTCTAGACTACAGGGATTTAAATAGGGAAATCCCCAAAGATTACTTCCCACTACCATATATTGATGTCTTGGTTGACAATACTGCTCGGCATAAGGTGTTCTCCTTGACGAATGGCTTCTCGGGTTACAATAAAATCAAAATGGCACCTAAAGACATGGAGAAAACTACTTTTGTTACACATTGGGGCACCTTCTGTTATAAGTTCATGCCTTTTGGGTTGAAGAATGCAAGCGCAACTTTTCAAAGGGTTATGGTGGCTTTGTTCCATGACATGATTCATCATGAGGTAGAAGTCTATGTTGATGACGTGATAGCAAGATCACAAACTGAGGAAGAGAACCATGATCACCTACAAAAGTTGTTTAAGATGTTGAAGAAGTACAAGTTGAGGCTGAATCCCAACAAATGCCCTTTGGGGTGAGGTCTAGAAAACTCCTAGGATTTGTCGTCAGTGGCAAAGGTATTGAAGTTAATCCCGCAAAAGTCAAAGCTATCCAAGAAATTCCAGCTCCCCATACTGAGAAAGAGGTCAGAGGTTTCTTAGGACGAATAAACTATATTTCCCGATTCATCTCTCACCTAATCGCTACTTATGAGCTACTCTTCAAGCTATTGAAGAAAGATCAAGCAGTAAGATGGAATGATAACTGCCAAATAGATTTTGACAAGATCAAGGAGTACTTACAAGAACATCCAATTCTAATGCCACCAGTTGAAGGATGACATTTGATCATGTACTTAACAGTGTTAGAGAATTCAATGGGGTGTGTGCTAGGGCAACATGACGATTCTGGTTGAAAAGAGAATGCAATATACTACCTTAGCAAAAAGTTTACCGACTGTGAAACAAGATATTCACTGCTCGAGAAAACTTGTTGGGCTTTGGCATGGGCTGCTCGCCGACTATGACAGTATATGTTGACTCATACTACTCTATTGATCTCTAAGATGGATCCTATCAAGTACATATTTGAGAAGCCAGCTCTCTCTGGAAGAATAGCCAGATTGCAAATGATCTTGACTGAATACGACATTCAATACACTACACAAAAAGCAAACAAAGGAAGTGTAATGGAAGATCATTTGGTGCATCAAGCTGTAGATGACTATCAATCTATAGGCTTCGAATTTTCGGATGAGAATATCATGCTGATAACAGATTGTGAAAAGCCTGGACCGTGTGAAGGAACCAAGCCAGGATCCCGATGGACTATGGTTTTTGATGGAGCTTCAAACGAACTTGGTAACAGAGTTGGTGCTGTAATCATTTCCCCCGAAGGTTGCCATACACCCTTTACTGCCAGACTTTTCTTTGACTTGACCAACAATATGGTCGAATATGAAGCGTGCATCTTGGGTCTTAAGGCTGCTATTGACCTAAGAATCAAATTCTTAAGCGTATATGGAGATTCAGTCGTGGTAATTAGTCAAGTTAAAGGAGAGTGGGATATAAAACATCTAAATCTTATCCCTTACAAAGAACTTTTGCTAACCTTGATCCCGTACTTTGAAGAAATTACCTTTGAACATATCTCGAGGGAAGAGAATCAATTGGAAGATGCCTTAGCTACCATGTCATCTATGTTCAAGGTCAAGTAGGAAAACAAAGCTCCCAGAATTACTGCCGAAAGATTTGACGAATCAGCACATTGCTTTGAGATTGACACTGATGAAGTAGAGGAGACGCCTTGGTTTCATGAAGTAAAAAGGTACATTGAAGCGCAAGAATACCCTGAGAGGGCATCAATCAATGATAAGAAATTCCCGCGAAGGTTCTCAGCTAAGTTCTTCCTGAGCAATGGGACTTTGTATAAGCATAACCATGATTCAACTCTGCTTCATTGTATGGACAAGAAGGAAGCCGAGAAAGTCATGGAGCATATGCACTAAGGAACCTTTGGTACTCACTCTAGTGGGCATATTATGTAGAAGAGGATTCTGAGGGTTGGTTACTATTGGTCGACTATGGAAACCGATTTCCACCATCACTCCTGAACTTGTCATAAGTGCCATATTTATGATGATAAAGTTCACGTGCCACCAATACCTTTAAATTTCATGACTGCTCCTTGTCCATTCGCAATGTGTGGAATTGATATGATCGGATAAATTAAGCCTACTGCCTCTAATGGACATCGCTTCATTCTCGTCACCATCGACTACTTCACAAAGTGGGTTGAAGCAACTTCGTTTGCCTCAGTTACCAAGAATCTTGTAGATCGGTTCATCAAGCATAACCTCATCTGTTGGTATGGCATCCCTGAAAGGATCTTCACTGACAATGGTACCAACCCCAACAATGCCATAATCATTGAACGCTGCATGCAATTCAAGATCAAACATCACAACTCTTCTCCATATTGACCTAAGATGAATGGCACAGTGGAAGCTGCCAACAAGAACCTAAAGAAGATTGTGCAAAAGATTGTTGTGACCTATAAATATTGACATGAGATGCTACCATTTTCTCTTCACGGCTATCATACTTCAGCGCGAACATCAACTGGGGCAACCCATTCTCTTTGGTCTTTGGCATGGAAGTTGTCCTGCCTGTCGAAGTTCAGATTCCTTCTCTTAGGTTATGAAAGAAGAAAACTTGAACAAATACGAATGAATTCAGACTAGGTTGGATTAACATAATTTTATTAACAAAAAGAGGCTGACAGTTGTCTGTCATGGTCAGATGTATCAAAAACGTACGATCAAGGGATTCAACAAGAAGACCAAGCATCAGGTGTACCAGGCTGGTGACTTGGTAATAAAGCGCATCATTCTACCATAAGACGATCGCAGGGGAAAATGGACTCCCACCTACGAAGGGCTATTTGTTATCAAGAAAGTATTCTCGATGGTGCCATGATGCTAACCACCATGGATGGTGAAGATTTCCCGCATCCTGTGAACGCGAACATAGTCAAAAAATACTATGCATAAGAACAACCTACTAGGTTGACTGGCCTAGATAAAAATAAGGGCATCCCGACAAACCAAAAGGGTTTGGGTAAAAATAAGGGATATGTACAAAAGATTATACACTCGGCAAGTCAAAAACCTGAAAAGGCGGCTTGGGCAAAAAAGGGAATCCTGGTGGACTGAAAACATGAAAGGGCAGTCCAGGCAAAAATTAGGGATTAAAAGCGTACGACTATGTCCCATTGGATCACTTACTTGCAAGTTTTATTACCAAAGTCAAAGGTTCAAATGGTTCAATTACCTTCTTCCGATGGCAAGGGACGAGATGTTCTAAGACATATGGTCAATAGCAGAGTTTAGAACCCAATGAGATTACTTCCACATGGCTGTACATTTTTTTCACTTTGTACTCTTTATTTCACGACGACTTCCTCTTACTAGGATTTTCGTCTCTTTGTACAAAGACGCATGTTTATAGGCCAATTATCAATACAAATACACTTTAAAGTTCAAACTTTTTGTTTTTCTGTTTTGTTTGCAAAAACGTCCAATGACTAAATTGAATGAACATATGCATATGAACATCATTAATTGTTAACAAATATACACCTAAAAATAGGAATAAGCATTCACTCAAGATTCTATAAGTTGGAATGGCACTCAAGCTGTCTATAAATCCCCACAGAGCCACCTCCAAGAGATTATCCCCACAAAATAATCTTGACAATTTCATCTCTAATAGAGATACACCCCCACCATTTCCCTGACAGATCGCTTTAGCAGATAAAAGTTCCAATCAGTAGATCTCCTGGAAATACTATTCCCCAGCTGAGTTTGGTCCTCTAAAAATGAAAAAGAAACCTTGCAGAGTTCTTCTCTTTAGCAAATACAATTTCCCCAGGAGAGTTTGCTTCCTCAGCAGAATGTTCTCCGCCAACCGGGTTTATTTCCCCAACAAGGTTTATTTCCCCAACAACCTACAAATTCCCTAGCTCGGATCTATTCCTCAGACTACTACAAATCACTAACAAATTCCTCTCCCCAGGAACATTGCCATTATCCCCATAAAGTTACTGCAAAACCTGGAATCCGACCAGATACCAGTTATTTTTAACCTCCCCAGACAAGTCGGGGGTTTAACCATTCTCTTTTATCCCAAGTCTGGATATAAAAGAATTAAATTCCCCCAGTAGAGCCATGAACAACGGATGTTCCTGAACTCTATTCCTCAAGCAGAAATTAACATCCCCAGCGAAGTTTCCTCAAACAAGAAAGCAAGAATCCCCAGCGGAAGCATTCCAGACAAAGTTGAAGATACATATACTCTTCATCCCCAGTAATAGGCAAGGATTTATTTTTCCTAGGCAAAGATACACTTCAATAACATTTCAGATTCATACAGCATATGCATACAAAACGTATATAGTACAGTCTAATTTATTTTGAGAACATCATTATGCAATGCATTTCATACATCATGACATTGCATACAACTAACTCTTTACCTTTTCAGGAAAGATCAATCAATAGAAAAATGCCACAAACTACTTATTCGACCTAATAGTCTTTTCAAAGGCTACATCTGACAAAGGGCTATTTAAGCAATTTCCTCAGAGGGTTATTACAAGACAGACATCTGCTGGTTCAGTTTAAGTCGCCCTAAGATTTATTCTGATTCTTTTCTGGTAGACACTTTTTCTGGTTCAGATTTATTCTGATTCTTTTCCAGTTAAAAACAAAGACAGGCATCTGCTGGTTCAGTTTATGTCGCTCCAAGATTTATTCTGATTCTTTTCCAGTAGAAACTTTTTTTGGTTCAAATTTATTTTGATTCTTATCAAGTCAAAGACAAAGACAGGTATTTGTTGGTTCAGTTTAAGTCTCTCCAAGATTTATTCTGATTCTTTTCTAGTAGACACTATTTCTGGTTCAGATTTATTCTAATTCTTATCCAGTCAAAGACAAAGACAAGCATCTGCTGGTTCAGTTTAAGTCGCTCCAAGATTTATTCATATTCTTTTCTGGTAGACACTTTTTCTAGTTTTGATTTATTCTAATTCTTATCCAGTCAAAGGAAAAAACAAGAGATTTGTTGGTTCAGTTAAAATCACCCAAAGATTTATTCTGATTCTTTTCCGGTAGACACTTTTTCTGGTTCAGTTTAAGTCGCCTAAAGATTTATTCTGATTTATATCCAGTCAAGGAAAAAAATAAGACATATGCCAGTTCAGTTTAAGTCATTCCAAGATTTATTTTGATTCTTTCCTGGTAGACACTTTTTCTGGTTCAGATTTATTCTAATTCTTGTCCAGTCAAAGATAAAGACAAGACATTTGTTGGTTCAGTTTAAGTCTCCCTAAGATTTATTCTGATTCTTTTCTGGTAGACACTTTTTTTGGTTCAGTTTAAGTCGCCCTAAGATTTACTATGATTCTTATCCAATCAAAGACAAAATTTAGACGTCTGTTGGTTCATTTTGAATCGACCGGAGATTTATTCTGATGCTTCTTTCAGTTGAAGTCAAGCTTAGACTTGGTCTAAATTCTATCAATATTTACTTTGGATGGCATATGTAAGCCCACCTCCGACATCTCTTCATTATCTCTCCAAATGACATCTCTAAGCCTATTCCCGATATAACCAAACAACATCATTACTTCGTACACCGGCAAGTACAAATTTCTGGGCACTTAAGTGTTCAATCATCTTCCACCTTCAAGTCACGAATGGCATACATGCCAAACTAACTCTTCAGGTTTAAGAAGATTTAACAAGGGCAATGTGTTCTTATGATTATTTCTTGTTTCTTCTTAGAACTGAATATTGTGAGTTGTCATCTTTTCTATAGTCAATTCCAAACTTGCTTTCTTAGGAACCTGTTGCTATTGTTCCTGCTGATATTGGTTCTGATATTGGCCTTGCCCTTGTTGCTAAACACTCCCTTTCTGATCTCTCCACCTAATGTTTGGATGATTCTTCCACCTCTGATTATAGGTGTTTGAATAAGGATTATTCTGCTTCAAAAACTTAATGTCTTCAATTTGTTGTGGAGAGGCTAAACATTGCACTGTATTGTATGGCCCATTACATATTTCACATACAACATTTTGTGCTTGTTGAACTTGGGAAAGTTGATGAGTGCCTAAACTCAATGCTTTAAGCTTCTTGTCTACCTCTACAGTAATTGTTTCTTCAATTTTTAATTGTCTGTTAGGTTCCAACTTCAAATAAATGACTCCTTCAGACTTGCTGGCAACCGTGTCATATAACTCCAAATGCTCATTTGCAGCAATTTCTTTTATTATCTTCTTCACACCAGTGGCTATTGAGAAATTTGATGAGCCACCAGCTGCTGTATCTATCAGCTGCTTTGTCTTAATTCTCAAACCAAAATGTTTGCGTCTGATCAGTCTGGTCTAGATTATGAGTAGGGCAGACCACTAGGAGTCTTTTGAACCTTTTAGAGGCGTCCCTCGGAGATTCTCCCTCTTTTTGCTTAAAATTCAGTATATCATATACCTTTTTCGTATGAACATTGAGGATGGAAAATACTCCTTTAGAAAAGTTGTCTCCATCTCTTCCCAAGTTGTGATACTATAAGTTGGCAAGGAAAAGAACCAATCTTCAGCTTCGTCAGCTAAAGTAAAATGGAACATTCTCGACTTTTTATGTTCTTCGGTATGCCCATCTATCTTCAGAGTTGTGCTCATGGTTAAAAATATTTTCAAGTTCTTGTTAGCATCTTGATTTACCCTTCCTGAAAAAGATCTACTCTCGAGTTGAGTGATTGTATTGGGATGCTGCTGAAAGTGTGGTACATTCATCGGGTGGTTCACAATTGTCAATCTACCAGCCGGTGCATTTGGCCCTCCATAATCAGTAAGGAGTCTCTCAGGTCGTGGAAGATTTTCACCCATGCTTTCTAGCTATGAATATGTATCTTTATGCTCTAAATGGTGTTCTGAATCAGAATCAGAATTATCTGAGATAAGTTCTTCTTTGAATGCCAGTCTAGCTAATCTCGCTTCTCTTCGCATTGAGTGAAAAATTCTTTCAATCTCTACGTCAAAAGGAAATTCAGCTGAGGCTATACCTCGCATAAAAGATTAGACATAAATTAGTAATAGTAATATAAAATAATAAAAATTATATAACAGAAAAATAAAATTTTAATTGCAGTGCAATAAAATTTCAATTGAACTACAATTAACTCTATATCTTGGCAGTCCCCGGCAACGGCGCCAAAAACTTGATCGAAAAAATAACAAGTGTACTATTTTCACCAATTTAGTAATAATGGGTTTTACCCCAAGTATTGATCATGAGGACTACGTATAAAATACAGAGTCTTATTATTAATTCAATCAAACAAAAACTATCATTTTGGTTTGTTTTGATAAATCCTTGCACATGTGTAAAAGAACAGAAAGTAAAATGTAACTTTTTACTGTTTAATTAAAATATTCTAAGGGAAGTGTATGATTTTCCATATGAAAAATTTCACGCTTTGATCTTTTCAACAAGTTCATCAACTAAATTTCGTTCTTAAGTATATCTTTCCCTAAGTCCTTAGTGAAAAACCTTTGACCTTCTACCCTAATTTTAATGTCCATTCAAATTAGTGATAAAGACAAGCATTTGATTATCAAGAATTGTTCTGGTTATTATAGTATTGTCCTAGTCATAAGTGAAATCTTCTATAATATTATTGTTCAGAAACCCTTAACACGCCTGTCCAGTTCTATTATGTCAAGAAAAGTGAAACCTTATTAGTCTGATAGGGAAAAATGATAAATTACTCTGAACAATAAAATTAATGCAGAAGAATTATTGTGCCGAATAAAACAAAGAGATCAGTATTCTTATCATGACAAATTGAGGACAACCCCTATCATTGGGGGGTTTATCCTCTCATAGAATTCAAAAGAAAAACAATACAACTAATAGAGTTAGACATTACAATAATTATAGATTCTTCGATCCTTAAGCTCTTGAATCTCCACTCTTCTATCGTCTTAATTATTCAATCGTTCCAAAAGTCCTCTTCCCTTTATCTCAATCAGGTCTTTATAGTATTAGGTTATCCCTCAGTAATGCAAAATGCACATAATACCCTTAATTCTCCAAAACACTTAAAAATCCCAAGAATTAGAATTTCTAGCGCCTAAGCTGACACGGGCCGTGTCACCAGACACGGGCACCCGTGTCAGTGTTTGTGATGACCTTTGCACCTTCATTTGCTCAGCTAATTTGACATGGGCCGTGTCGTGTGACATGGGTGACGGTGTCACCCTCTTTCTGGTGTTTCAACTCCTTTGTTATCCTCTTCTCCTGATACGGCCCGTGTCAGGTGACACAGGTAGCCGTGTTAGGGTCCCTGCAACTTCCATATTTCCTTCGCCTTTGCACAAATTTTCCGAAGATCTTTACATGCACCTGAGATTACCAACAAATACCAAACCAAACCATCAAAAGCATCTAGAAGACATCAAATTCACATAAAAACCATACAAAGATAAATTTGCAAAATACAAAATAACTTAAACAAAACGATAAAAAGGCAAACCAAAGTGTTACAGATTTGATGAATTTGTACCGAATAAGTGACGAAAACAAAGTAGTAACAGTGACCGATCAATAACACTAGAGGGAAAGGCACAAGGGCATCCCTTAAGTGGAGCCTCTTTGCAGACCAAAACTTTCGTCTCTAAGGTCGTGAAAGGTCTCACCATGAGTTTTTAGTTTAGGGTTTATACAAAAAGTCACAGGTTTCGTTCCAAAATTCTACCACCCAAGAGGATATTTCTTGAGACATATTTCTTTTTTGGAATTCCAACGAATCTAGGCGAAGTCATCACAAAAACTCATAGGGATGATGTATCCCCTTGGCCAATAGACGAACCTTCTTTCTAAGGTTTTTTGAAAAAAAAAATTTTGAAATAAAATCCCACCAACAAATGATAAAAGATTAAAATATAAAAACAAACAACAATAAATAAATAAATAAATAAATAAATAAAGCAAAAATAGAAGAATAAAAAACCCGTAAACCAAAAGAAAAGGTTTCTAAATCATAGGGTTGAGTCCCCAGCAGAGTCGCCAATTGTAATAACCGACTTAAAAACATAGAGTCATGACCCTTAATTTTTATATTTAGGAAGGGAATATAAAGGATAACCTTAATTTAGTCAGATTCTAAGTTGTTGACTCGTTTTTAGAGAAAGGGAAGGTGTTAGGCACCCCCATCTACCTTGATCACAAGGACACTAGGGTTTAGATTTACGGTTTAGGAAATAGGGTTTTCAATTTTATTGGGGAACTCACCACTATTTTAGTTGTATGCCTACGTATCCTCTTATGAGGAATTAAAGTCTCAATTCGTAGTTCGCAGTTGGTTGGTATTTTTTTATGGATTACGAAAATATTTCGAATTAATCCTTGAACCAAGTCTGGGTTTGAAAAAAGCAGAGTGTTTAGACGAAGTTCACATTTAATGAGAAATATTTCCATAATCCTTTTTGAAAATGATATCTTGGATTTTAAATTATGTTAGTGGAAAATTGTTAGTAATTTGATTGATTGGATATATTTATTTAAATATATTAAAAAAGAAAAATAATTTTAATGCAACAAAAATATTTTAATGAGTTAGTATTTTAAAAGATCTGAATTAATACATAAATGATTTTAGAAAATAGATATATGAAAAATAAAATTTAATAATAATAAATAAAATAAATAAATAAAATATATAAAAAGAATAAAATTAATTAAAAATGCATGGGGTATATTTTATTTGGGCTGAGTAATTCAGGGGGGTGCAGATAATAGGGCCTTAAATTCAGATATTGGATTTAGACGCAGATCACAAAGGGGGTGTTAATCTGTACTGAGTATCAAAATTAGGGGGTTTTATTTAGCAAGGGTGCGCTTAGTAATGGGTTGGGCCCAAAGCAAATATTATGGTGGGCACACGTTTGAGAGACCTATGATGATGACCAAAGGGTTGTGATGGAAAGCATATGGTAAGGGGAGGCCCACAAGATTAAAGGGTGTTATATAAATATCTTCATCCTATTTTATTCATTTTTTCCTTTTCGTTTCTCTCTCTCTCTCTCTCTCTAACCTTGTTCTCTCACTCCAAACAAAATTCTAGAGAGAGATGCTCTCCCATCTCTCTAGAGTTAAGGAGACCGGGAATCACCCAAGCCGACAGTGCTTCCTTGCACCGCTCTGAGCCACCCTTCACCCGTTGTAGAAACCCAATACTTCGGTTGAACTTCAATCGAGAACTTCATATGTTCATCTGAACCACCACCAAAACCTAAAACCCTTTACACATTCAACCTAAACTCTTAGAACCCTAAGTGTTTTAAACTTAACCCTAGGGTTCTTGCATGAACCTTAACAATCCCCTAACCCAGAAACATATGCTCTTATGAACCCTAACCCTAAGGATAAACCCTGACCCTAGAAAGCCCAGAGACAAAACCCCAAATTCACAACACCAAAACAAAGATTACACAAACATCATAATAAAAAATGAGTCCTAAAGCTAAGTGATTCTCGGCTTACCTTTCCTGAAATGATCCTGGTCGTATAATCCCTTTATGGTTTTTCCTCATCTCCTCTTTTAATTCTTTCTTCTTTCTGATTACAGGTGAGAAGTGCGGTGGCAACAGCGAAAATGATGGATACGTGACTTGAAGCATAGATCTAGGGTTTCATAAATTGAAACCCAGATCTCAAGAAGGTGGCTGACTCGTGGATTAAGGTTCTCACTGTCATGATTTGCTTCTCCAAATTCTACCTCCTTTCAAATAGTTTTGTAGGGTTATTTATATATTTTAGAACATTTAGATGAATTAGGAATTTTTTCTGATTATCATTATATTTTAGTGATTGACTCAATTAGTGATTTGGTTTGATCGGATTTGTATAATTTGTTTTAGGGTTTGTAGATTTGAATGTACCTGGTCATTATCTTATGTAAATCCAAAATAAAACGTTTTTTCATCCAATCTTTAAGATTTAATTCAAATAATCTACAAAAATATCCAATTTGATTATGTTTTATAAAATATTTGATTCATACAATATCTGTTTCTTTTGGGTTGCTTAATGTGACACAAAATAGGGTGTCGTTTGGCTTGGTTGGAAATTGGGGGTTGAAACCCTAATTTTGACTAAAGTCAATGAAATGATAATAAATATAATAATAAGATAATTTATAAAAATAAAATGATATAAATATAACTGCTATAATTATTGAAATTCAAATGCTGCACTTTTTTTCCCGAAAATGGGCCTTTGCCCAAGATTTCTAACCCAAGAACCCCCCCCCCCCCCCCCTCTTTTGAACAACAATTTTTAAATGGGCCAGAAATTTAATGGGCATATCCAATAAAACTAAAGAAATAAAAAAATCGTACACCCCTCTATTATTTTGACAACATTCTTAATGGCCCGGTGTTGTACCCCAAAATTTTCCCTTTCATTTCTCAAAGGATCCTCCTAGACCCTCAGGTTTGCTTCTATCAAGTTTCAAGTGTTGGACTATAATTTCCCAAGAAAGACATTCACAAGGGCAAAAAGGGCAAATTTAGGTTTGTGACTGAAAATGATCGAACTTTGATTTTTGACCTAATACCTGGTTTATTGGTTGGAAGCATGATTTCAAGGATCCGAGCGCGTCATTTTGACCTAATTGTGTTTTTCAATTCATCTTCTGAGATTAGTGGATTGATACACAAAATTTGGTCAATTGGTGGGAAAAGTCAAATGTGCACTAAAAAGTCAAACATTGACTTTTTGACAAAAGTTGAGTCCCAAAAATCATATTTCATCAAGACATCCAAAACATGAAATTAGATCATCAAAAATCAAGAAAGTTAAAAATCCAACTTTTGTAAGACTTGCAAATTTTTCTAAGTTAATTTCATTGCTTTGTGACATCTTGTCACTACAATTAAAAATAGTTCAAGATGGTACAAATAATTCAAGTTATTACAAAGTGGAATTTTTGCAAGTTTACGAATCCTAAATTTTGTATTGGTTGGATTTTTCCTTTGACTCAAAACCTTGCCTTTGATGCAATGTGCATAAATTGCTCCACAAACGAAACTTGTTTCATGCTGCAAACTATGTTGTCCAAGTTATTGTTGAACAAAAAATATGCTACTTCTATACATTGCCACAACACTTCAAAACCTTGCTCAATTGTTGTCCTACAAAACCTTGTGCTACGCTGCACCATAAACCTGTCAAAAGACCTGTGTATGTTGTCCTATACAGTCCAAAATCTGTCCAGAAAACTAGTCCAAAATTGCTCTATGCAGTCTGCTCCAACCTGCATCATAATAGCCACAAAATTACACCAAAAGGGAAAAAGAAAATTGTGTGGAAAAAGTATCAAAGCAGTAGGAAAAAACAGTTCAAAATAACTTATTTTGTTTCCCTCCTAAACCTCAGCCAATGGACTACAAACGGGGTTGTTTCATAAGAAATAGGGGGGATTTTTTGAGAGAAAAGGGGGAGAAGAGAAAAACAGAATTTTTGTTAAACTCTGCTCATTCATAAAACCCAGCTCATTCATAAAACCCAGTTCATCCATAAAAGTTCTGTTCATCTTCAACTTTGTTTTGACTCACCAAAACAGAAAAGATCCATAACCCACTATTACACAACCTTGTAAACTCTCCCATAAACCCTCTAAACACTTCATATCACATAGATATTGCTCAAGAACAGTTTCTGTAGTTCTATTATTCTCAACTTCTAAACAAAAGACAACACTACATAAACTTGACTGTTTGGAGTTGGTTCAGCAACCTTCAACACAAAGGGAGGTCTAGCAGCTTCCTGGAGTTTCATTAAGGTCCACACAGTATCTTGAAGGGTTTCAGACTCAAAACCTAAAGTACAGTTGCAAGGCAAGTCATCTTAATCTTTCATTTTCCATACATCATTTTTGGTTTATTTCTGAAGATAAGATGAAGTAACCACTACTCTTGAAGTTAATCATTTCATTGTTGTTCATTTTTTATCATTTATATGTTGAAAACTGAATGATACATGCAAAAGAATGGTGATAGAGGCAAAAAATGTAACATGGGTCGACACATACCCACATGGGTGGACTCATTCTAAGTGAAAAAGTAGGGTATGAGTCGACACATGGCTGTATGCATCGACTCGTACTGCTATCCATGGCTTAAAACAGAAAGATGGAAGGTGCATGAGTCGACAAAAACCACGTATGTGTCAACACAAGCAGGAAATGAGTCGACACATCCCATTATGCATCGACTCATACTGAGTTGATTTAGTTTTGCAAGGGCAAGGGAAATTATGTGTCGATGCATAACAGCATGTGTCGACACATAATAGTTCAAAATGCAGTTTTCCTTCTTTTTACACTATTTCTGTATTTTATATATATATATATATATATATATATATATATATATATATATATATATATATATATATATATATATATATATATATATATATATATATATATATATATATATATATATATATATATATATATATATATATATATATATATATATATATATATATATATATATATATATATATATATATATATATACACTCCATCACTGTCCACTTATTCAATATGGTTTTAATAATTAGACACCTATTTCATCCCCATTTGCAAACTTTATCCCCATCCCTCTAATGATGTAATTGCGTAGGATTTTAATTTCCGTAAGTTTACCGCTTTTCATATGATTGCTAGTAAGATAGGGTGTGTATGTCAAGATAAAAACAATAAATAGATAACCCCTAATCAAAGACAAAATGCATGTAAATCAAATACCGTTCACACTTGCACCCTTAGGGTAATCCCTCTTTGTTTTCTTTCGGAAAATATTTATGTCCCTCGAACATGGGCGTTTTAGCAAAGACCCTCGATAAAAGATCGTAGTCCCTCGATGACCCTCGATATTTCCTTCGGTAAATGATCTAGTCCCTAAACGAAATTGCTAAAACGTCTCATAGGTTACCTTCTATGACTATACAAAAACGTACAGTGCCCGTCCCTTCACATCCAACGATGGGGTTTCTTATCAAAACAATGGTAAGATAGCAACATCTAAGGACGAGGAAAAGAACGTTTAAGACCTTTTGAGTAGGTAGGTTGTTCCTATTTGCTCGCTTGCTCACAACAAAAACATTTTATACACCAACACTCTTATTTTGAAACATTTTCAAAAGACAAACACTTTGTACGCGTTCTTATAGAAACGGGAGCCATTACAAAGACACCTTTTCAAAATCAATTTCAAAAACACATTCCACAAACACCTCTTTGAACTATTTTCCAAACAACACTTTGTACGCGTTCTTATAGAAACGAGAACCATTACAAATACGTTTTCAAAATACTTTCCAAACCCACACCACAAGCACATTTTCAAACAAAAGTAAGTGATCTAGCAAGAAACTAAGAGCCCGTAGATAACTATGGATGAAAAGGGTGCTAATACCTTCCCTTTTCATAACCTACCCCCCGAACTCAAGAAATAATATCGAAAGGTCTTTCCTGTTCTTTTCAGGCTTTCCTTTGGATAAAAGAAAAGTCAGTGACGACTCTTGCTATCCGCAGAAATGCGATCAAACCGAAAACATTCCAAGTCAGTTCTCCTACCGTGTTACATTCCAAGTCAGTTCTCCCTTCTATTTTTTTAAAGCACAAAATATTAATGGGCTTAAAGACTAAATACACCCCCTCTTTAAGGTTTAAACCCCCTATAAAATAATACACAAACAACCAATTTTAAATATCATGAATGTAAATTGGCAATATAGTAATAATACGGATATTGAATTGATATGGAAAATTTGGGGTATGACAGAGATGATTCTTTCAGCACCGCGTCACAAATTTCACCGCTGTAGTTTCATGTTTTGCATCAGGATTCCACACTGAATTTCATGAGTTTATGGTTCGATCTCGACCGGTACATGAAATAAGCTGAAATTCAGATTTCAACAGAACTTCCACTCATTTTTTCAAATCTCTCAAATCAAAATCAAATTCTCTCAACTTTCTCAAGAACACAAAGGGGAAAACTCAAGAAAAGTTGAAAAACCTCCTTCTACCTCACTCACCTCCGCGGAAAACTCTCTCCCCACCACCTCCAGCCGCCACTGGCATAGCCGCGCCACAGTTTTGACTGCTTCACTATGGCTTCCAGCAAACTCCGATCCTCCCTCAGTGCGTAATTCCTCTGGTCCCCGCGTCTTCATGCGGTCCTCTTTCCACCGGTAGCTTTCTCTGATCTCTTTTCCGATTCAAGCTCCATTTCGGTAATTTTTGAATCCTTAATTGATTTAAGTGATTTTTGTTAATTGATTTTAGGATAACTGATTAATTAAGTTCAAGAGTTAAATATTATTTGAATTCTTGAGATAAGTGTTTAATTTATGAAATCTTGAACTAAATTGGGTTTTGATTTAATTGAATTGTGAATTTAACTATTCATGAATGGAACTTGTGGGATTAATTGATGTTGATAATGATGAATACGTGTGGAATTGGTTGAAAGATTATTTTAATCGGTGTAGATCTTGATTTAATCGGTAAAATTGATGTATATTTTGAACTCCGAATTATGGATCTATGTGTCGAATTATGGAATTTTGATGAGAATTGATGTGTATTTAATGTGTTAATGTGATTTCTGATCAATTTGATGATGAATTAGTTTTTTCGATGTTAAAAACCTAAAATCTGATAAATTGCATTAACACTTGAATTATGTTATTTGTGGATTAGAATCATTTCTTGCAAGCGGAATTAATTGTTACAAAGTGTTTGTAATTTCTAAGCGGTATTACATGAATCAGTGAATATTTGTGTATCCGTTTATGAGTTTTAAACTCGTTTTTGACCCACTCCGATACATGTATGCATTGCTTCCCGGAGAATTCAAATACATTGTAGCTTGCTCTTTAATTGTTGCTTATTGCATACTTGATCATAATTGAGCATTTGTTGAGTACCTATGTTGAGTTTTACCATTTCCGACACGATTTTTTGAGCAATGTTATGGTACGGTACAATGCTGCCCGGTTTAGGTAAGTTGAGCATAAGGTATGATTTAATTGATGGTTAATTCTCAAGGTAGTTTGTTTTGATACTTGGACGGCATTTATATCAAGTTGTGTCGATTTCAGATTGACATTTTGTGTGGTTCATGAGATAACGACAATGCTACCCGGTTTTTAATGTTTATGTTTTAATGCTTTTTTGGATTGCTTTTCTTCACACTTTATTCTTGATTTAATTTGTGATGCGGATACTTGATTCTGATTAAGCCTCCTTATTATTACTAACATGTTTGTTGACTTGTGCAAGACATTTCAAGAGAGCTTTCAATCGATTAATTAATGTTTTGATTATTCGATTGAAGAACATTTTATTCCATTTTTTGCGGATTCGAGTTCACTTTTTACGCGATTGATTTTTATTCTCATTCTATGAGATATATGCATTGCTTGTGTTTTTGTCTGGATGTGAATTTTTGTGCAGGTCTACTGTTTGTTATGCGGATGTGCCGGATGCACATTTCACATGTAATTTATTCTCATATTGTTGATACTTTGGCACATATTCTGAGCACCCAATCTCTGACCTTTTTTTTTGTTGATGCTAGCTTGCACGAAGTTTTCCAGGTTTCTTTGCTTTGCTTGCTACGAATTCCTTTTTGTTTAGTATTATTCTGATTCTGGTTTAATTTTCCGCATTGTCTTTTCCTTTCTATGTCATGAGAAGTAGGAATAGAGATGCATGACTGGGAGTACCTACTTTAGGTGGGAAATTTGTTTAATGTCCTCAAAGGAGGATATGTTTGTTCTTCTCAAAGACCTCCAAATGAGAAAATGTTTGTGTTTGCTTGTGTGTGTGATAAGGTGGAAGAACTGACTTGAAGGTTTTGTGTTTGATCACAAATGTTGCGGTTAGTAACAGTCGCCACCGACTTTTCTTTTAGCCAAAAGGAAAGGTGAAAAAACACAGGAAAGACCTTTGAGATTGTTTCTTGAGTTCGGGGGGGGGGGGTAGATTATTAAAAGGGAAGGTATTAGCACCCTTTTCATCCATGGTTTTCCATGGGCTCTTAGTTACTTGATAAATCACTTTCTTTTGTTTGAAATTGTGCTTCGTGTGGTTTTTGAAAGTGTTTTGTAAAGAGGCCTTTGTTTAGGAAATATTTGTAATGATTCTCGTTCGTAAGAATATATACAAAGATGTTGATCTTTTGAAAATGTTTTCAAGTATTTTGTAAGATGTGTGTGATTGTTTTAAAAATAGCAAGGATGTTTGTTTTGAAAATGGGGCAAGTAATTAAGAGCAATCTACCTACTCAAATGTCTTTCTTGTTCATTTTTTTTTCCTTTGATTTTGTTGTCTTACCATTGATTGGGTAAGCAACCCTATCTTTGGATGTAAACGGGACGGGCGTGGGTCATCGTATAGAGATGATTAGCAATATTGCAAGGTATCTTAGCATATTTTGAGGGACTAAGATCATTTTTGTAAGGCAACTTTGAATAGCGTTATCTAGGGACTATGATCTTGTATTTGTTTGTTTTTACTAAGACACCTTACATGCGTAATATGGCCATGTTGCATATGGAAACCAAGTGAGGTAACCCTAGGGGTGCTTGTGTGAAAGTGTGTCATTTTCATGCTTGATTTTGTCTTGAATTAGGATTTTCTATTTGATTGGTTTTATTCTTTCCATACAATCCCTAATTACTAGCATATTATGTAAAAGCGATAAATTGAGAAATTTAAAGTTACTACGCTATTACAACATTTGTGGGATATGTACCTAATTAATCTAAACCTAACTAATCTATTATAACCAAATTGAATATGTACAAATAAATGGAATAAATAGTATACAAGATGAATTAAATATGCAAAGATATGTAAATGCAAAGAAGATTTTTGTTTGGTTTTTTTTATATGGAAAAGCTTTAAACTAAAACCTAATTAGAAAATAAGTAAATCAAGATTAAATTAAATTAATTAAGGAAAGAAATTATTTAAGAAAAGGTTTTTTGAATAAACCCTAATTCTATTTGATTAAAAGAAAATAAGTTTCTTTATGAAAAAGTATTTTTGTATTTTTTGTTGTCTTGAAAATAATATATGGCATTATGAGGTATTTTTGGTCCTTTTTATATTAAAATAAATATTTAACGGGTATAAAGAAAAATATAAATATTAAACTGGTTATAATTTTATTTATAAAGTTTATTTAATAAAATAGATGATATATAACTAAATAAAAATATTTTTTTATTGAGAAAAATAAAATAAAATAAACCAAAATATAAATCTATCATTTTCATATTTTTTATGATTTTTAATGTTAAGAAAAATATATTTAAGAAAATGAAATAAGAATAAAATAAATTAATTAAATGATATGGGCCAAGGGTGTCACAAGCATACATGGGGGTAACTGTTAGAAAAAACAAAAAGCCCAAGATTTGGAGGCCCAGTGCTGCAAGAGTCAAAAAAGAGTGAAAAAAGTGAGAAAATGCAAAAGGCAGCGCGCTGAGGCTCCAATCCATGACCTCTAGCATTTACACGCGCTGCCTTACCACTGGGGTGGCTGTACACCCGTTTATATAAATACAAGCATAAATATATAGTAGAAACACCTCCTGAAGGCAACTTCATCTTCAACCTTGAGCCATGGCCGGACCACATGTATCTTTTTCATTTCTCCATAAAAATGGAAAGTTCAAACATGAAAGTTATAGTGTTTCTTCCCACGAGTTCAACCATATAATTTATGTAAACTAAAAGTCAAAGATAAGATCTAATTTTACTGGCCGTAATTTCAAACCTAATTTTTGCAGAAATTTCAAATATAAAATTCTCTATATATAGTTAGAATAAATGAAAATTATGAACATGGTTAGCTTTAGAGCAAGGATATCTACATTTTGCTTTCACAAATCAGGACCAAATGATGCTTGTATGAAGAGATAGAAGTTTGAGTTTTTACCTCTTGTAGATGGGATCATGAATGGAGTTTGAGCAAGTTTTGAGAAGGCCTAAGGATCTGTTTAGCTTGCCTGGATCTCCCTGAGTGTATTCCAATCCTTACATTATCCTGAAAGTCTCTGAATCTCTCTACTCAAGTCAACCTGCAAGCTTGATATTTGAAAATGGTGGATGATGGAGGAGGAGCTGCAGTCTTGAAATAGGGGTCTGGATCATTTAGATATTAAGTATATTAAGTTTTTGGTTGGTTGAAACTCAATACGCACGAGGGGATTTTGAGATGGCTATTTAAGGTTCAAAAATGTCAAGCTATGGCAGATTCTGAGTTTCAGAGTGTTTGGGAGTGTTTTTTAGTCTTAGCATTTGTGTGTTATGTTTCAATACATTTGTTTATATGTATGGAAAAGGTTAGACGTCAACTCCACTCAAGGTTTCTGAGTTATAGCCTTTTGGCTCTATAAATTGCTTTTGAAGAAAAGTGAGGAGACAAGTCTCTAAGTGTTGTACAAGCCTGGTCTGAGTTGGTAGAGGCTTTAGACAAGTTACTTTTGGTTTTGATTTTGCTTGTGTGTAGAGAAAACAATTAAGAGGCTCAAGAAGTTGACAAAGGCAAAAGTAATGCTTTATCAAAATGGAAATGGCAACTTTGTGCCAAAAATGGAATTGTAACTTGGATAAAGGCTCAAGTTTTTTGATTAAAGCTCTAACAGCTGTGTAAACATTTAATTATGGAGTCAGAAACAAGTTTTAGGCCTACAAAGTAAAGATTATGCAGCCTAGGCTTGGATTTGAATTTTTGTTCATCATGAAATGGCTTGAAATCAAAGTGATAAATCACCAACTTCATCTCTTAGATTCTCCCTACTCAAGAATGATCTCAAGGAGTTCTTGGACATTTTGGAAATCTTTCAATATGCCCTACAACTCATATTTGAATTTATTTTGAAAATTCCTCTTGGAACCATGTGAAAAATTGGCATGAAGTTAGGTCAAAAATCTGCCTAACTAGGGCAAAATTTCACTAAGTTATTTTAGTTCATGAGCATGTATTCACAAAATCATATCTTCATATCCAAGCATTTTTATGAGAACTTGTGTGAAGCAAAGTTGTATATTTCAAGGGTATCTACAACTTTCATGTTGGAAATTTCCTTTGAATCATCTTGCATCATGGTGAATCATCTTGGAAATTTCCTTTCAAATTTTCAAAACAAAATCTTGAATCCTTGATTTCTTGATGAACAAGTTTCACATTTTAATAGTTTTGATAAATTATGATCTTTGGCACTTGATTTTGACCAAAAAGTCAATGTTTAACTTTTCAGTATACAATTGACTGAAAAATTCATCTGTCAATCTAATGGACTTGTAGTGTTTTGAACCACGTCATTAAGTAAAAATGATGCAATTGAACTCTTGAAATCATTCTTCAAACCAATTTATCATTTTCTAGGTCAAAAACCAGAAATTGCCCCTTCCCAGTCAAAACCCTAATTTTGACCATTTTGCCCTTTTGATGATTTGTCAATTTTTTTGAGGAATTATGGTCCAAACATGATCAAATGATACATATGAGTCTAAGATGTTTATGTGGATAAAAAATTATGAAGTTTAACTGTAAATTGGCCATTGTTGACTTTTTCTCCAAAACAGTTGGTTTTTAGGTCAACTATCCAATTGACTGATCAAAAGTGTGATTCAAAACTTGAAACTTGAAATGAGTAATATTAGGGGTCCCTAATGATCCTTTAAAGTCATATGAAACATTGATAGTCCTAAAATCCTTGTGCAAACTCAGACCCTAATTTTGGTCATCAGTGCATCAGGAGGTGTCTTGAACTGGTCAAACCCTAATGCAGTCTTGAGTCAAAGAAATCTTGTGAGGAAATTCTTGATAAGTGAGACGGAAAATTTTGGGGTACAACAGCTTCCCCTGTTCAATCTTCTTAAACCTGAAGAGTTAGACTAGCGAGTTTTTCCATTCGTGACTCGAAGGTGGAAGATGATTGGACACTAGAGTGCCCAGAAATTTGCACTCGGCGATGTAATGATAGAAGGAATGGGCTTATAGATGCCATTTGGAGAGGTTATAGAAAGATGTAGGAGATGGGCTTGCAGATGCCATCCAAGAGTGATTGTTGAATTGTAATTTGTAAGTTGAAAGGATGAGTATCAGAATGGCGTCCGTGTCTGGGGCGTATCTGTACTGTATCTGGAAGAGGCTTTGATTAAGTATTAGGATGGAATCTGTATCTGGTGCATATCTGAACTGTATCTGAAAGTTGAATCTGAATGAGTATCAGAATGGCATCCATGTCTGGTGCGTATCTAAACTGTATCTGAAAATTGAATCTGAATGAGTATCAGGATGCCATCCGTATCTGGTGTGTATCTGAACTATATCTGAAAATTGTATCTGAATGAGTATCAGGACGCATCCGTATCTGGTGCATATCAGAACTGTATTTGTAGATTGAACATTGTTAATGGTAGCTGTTAATCTTATCTTGAAAAGGGAAATTTTTTAGCTAAAGTGCCAAGTCATGATACATGAAATGTATGCATAATGCGATTATGTTGCATGCATTCGTGCTTATCAATTTTTATGATATATGAATGTGATGTATGTGTATGTGATCTAATTTTCTGCACTGTAGTTGGATTGGGGAAAATAAATCCTTGACTGCTATTGAGGATATGTAAGTCTTCACTTGAAGTCGAAGTATTGATGACTTTCCGCCGAGAGAAATAAACTCTGTTGTAAGGGAATGCCATGTACTGCTTGTAGAATCCTATTGGGAAATCCTGAGAAATTTGACGACTTCTACTGGGGATCAACAATTTGAAACTTTATTCCACTGGGGATTTAAATGACGTACTGCAGGGGATTACTTGTGGGATGGCCTAGAAGTATTTCCCTATCCTTTCAACCTATCAGTAATCGCCTCTTTTTATTTTGTTTATTTGTAAACAGTAATTATATTCAAATGCATATGTTCAACAATGAATCATTGGACGTTTTGTAGACAAAACACAAGCGTAAAGAAAAGCAGATAGTTTTTGCACTTTCAAAGGGAAATCTTTGTAATGACTTTGAGTACGTATTTTTGTACAACGAGACGAACATTCTGGTAAGAGAATGCTGTCATAAAAATGAAAACTTTGATAGAAAGAAAATATAGCTATGTGTAATAATCCCATGGGGTTTCCATTCTGCTATAGCCTTCGTATCTCTGAGAATCTTGTCTATTTGTTTCCTCGCCCGAAGATGATTGAATTGATCAGAACCTCTGAGTTTGTTAGTGGAAGCCAAAGTTTATCCATAAAGTGATCTACCGGGACATAGTCATATTCTTTAATTCCCTAACTTTTTCCTGGACCACTGTTGTACCCCAAAATTTTCCCTCTCATTTTATCAAGATTTTACTCACAAGACCTCTTGGACTCAAGACCAAATTAGGGTTTGCTCAGCTCAAGACATCTCCTTGCACTGATAACCTGAAATTAGGGTTTGAGTTTGCACATGGATTTTTGGATCATAAATGCTTCATGTGACTTTCATACACCATCTTGGACCCCTAAGGTTTCTCATGTCAAGTTTCAAGTCTTGAATCACATTTTTGCCCAGTCAATTGGACACTTGACCTAAAATTCAATTGTATTGGGGAAAAAGTCAAATATGGCCAATTTACAGTCAAACCTCATAATTTTTTATCCATATCAACATTATAGACTCATATGAACCATTTGATCAAGTTTGGATCACAACTCCTCAAGAAATTTGAACAGATCATCAAAAGGGCAAAATGGTCAAAATTAGGGTTTTGACTAAGAAAGGGAAATTTCTGATTTTTAACCTAGCCAATGACCAATTAGCTTCAAACATGATTTCAAGGACTCAATGGCATCATCTTAACCTAATCATATAGTTCAAAATAACTCAAATGCATTGGATTGACAGATGAATTTTCCAGTCAATTGATCAAAAGTCAACTATACACTGAAAAGTCAAACTTCGACTTTTTGGTCAAAATCAATTGCCAAGGGTCATAATTCATCAAGACTTGTCAAAATGTGAAACTTGTTGACCAAGAAACCTAAAATTGCAAATTAGGGTTTTAATTTGAAATTTTTCATAACTTAGAATTTTTCTAAGTATGGGAAATTTCTTATTTTTTCCAACCTTCCACAACTTTTACACCATGATGCAATTGGATTCAAAGAAAACTTCCAACATGAAAGTTGTAGTCCACCATGAAATATACAACTTTTATTCACAAAGTTTTCCCAAAGGATGCTTATATCTCAAGTTATGATTTTATGAATAGGGGTCCATAAACTAAAAGACTTAGTGAAAATTTGCCCTAATTTAGGCAGGTTTTTGACCTAACTTCATGGACATTTTTCACCTAGTTCTAAGAGTTATCTCAGAATGAATTTAAAATATGGATTTTATAGCATGTTGCAAGCTTTCCAAAATGTCCAAGAACTCTCCAAGATCATTTGTGGTTAGGGAGAATCGAAGAAGAGAAAATGGCAATTTGTCACTTTTGTTCAAGTCATGTTTACAATGGTTCAAGTTGCAAATCAGATCCTAGCATGCTTGTACCTTATATTACAGGTCCTAATCCCTTCTACATTCCATAATTGAATGCTAACTCAATGGATAATGTCTTTATTTTGATCTTTGGAGCATTGCACAAAAGATTAATCCATAAATGGCAGAAAGTTCACAATACAATTTTGATAAAGCAAGCCTTTTCAAATTTATCAACCTTGAGCCTTGGACTTGTTCCTTGGATGCATGCATTTTCCACAGATAACAAGCAATTTGTACCAATTCTATGCAGCTAGCAAGCAATCATGTACATGCCTTTGGCATAAGTCATTTCAACTTTCTTCGAAAGCAAGCAAATTGGCAAAAGTCAAGATAACTTGTCCATCTGATAAAGAGAAGACTTTGTATCATTCTAAACAACTTTAGAAACTTGTCACAAGCCAATACATGAATTCATAGCATCCCAAACTCTCCCAAACACAAAAAACACATTTTTGCCCAAAACATGGCAGCCTCTGCAAAATCAAATCCATTTCAATATTGGCTCGTGCGTTTCTTGATTCAACACTTGAAACACCTTACATACATCCTACCTAAACTATCCAAGCCATTGCACTGCAACTGTGTGCCCTGTTTTAGCCATCACCATTTTCATTTTTGAAGGTTGCAGGTTGACTTCTACAAGGAGTTTCAAGCATCCTCAAGGCAAGCTGAGCATTGGAATAGCTTGAGGGAACTTCAAAGAAGCTCACGCGATCTTCAGGACTCACTCAAAGTCCCTACATTGCCCTATCCAAACTCAGCTGAACAAGGTATTTTTCAAATCTCTATCTCCTTATTTAAGCATCCTTAAGTCACGATTTGTGAAGAAAAAATGCAGTCCTTAACTTGCTGAAGCTGTACATATGCATAGTTGTCATTTATATTAACTGAGTAGTGAGAATTTGAAGCTTGAAGTTCATGAAAAAATTAGGTCAGAAATTAGGGCTACAGAAATTCTCCATGATCTTTGAGAGTTAGATTATGTTTTTTATATCATTGGAATCGTGAGATTCCAAGCTACATTTTTCATGTTGCAAGTTTTTGTTTTTGTGCAAAGGATAGAGAGTTACAGGTCGAAGCAAAAACATGCGCGTTTGGAGAAGCTGGAGGAAAGGGATGAAGTTCATGGGCCAGGCGCCTTGGGCCTGTTGTTTTTCACACCCCCCCATATTCCTATCTGCACCCCCTTTGCTTATTTTATTTATTTTTCATATTTTCTTTTCATTTTTATATTTATTGTTTTATTTATTTTTTCTGTACCATAAAAAATCATGAAAAATATTTTCTTTATTTTTTGCATTTTATTTTATTTTTTTATTATGTTTTGGCATAAAAAATAGTTTATTAATAATAATATACTTTATTTTCTTAAATAAAACTTGTAAATAATTTAAAAAATACTATGCATTTTTATTTTTATTATTCATACACATAAAATATTATTTCTACATATATTTTAATTTTTAATATTTGTAAATTATTTTATTTATTATTTCTTGTAAAAAAATAGATAAAATAAATGATATAGAACATATTTTCTTTTAAATCAAAAACTAGGGTTTTTTACCCTTTCAAAAATAATAATATTATTTTTTCTTATTTTTTAAGACTTAAAATAATTTTATTTTTACATACATAAAATAAATACAAAACATTTTGCGTAAATACATTTTATATGCATATTTAAATAATTGTATGTTTATTTATTTATTGTGCAATAATTCAATTTGGTTGTAATAATATTTTAGGGTTTATTCTTGTGCAATATTCCCCATTCAAAACTTGTATCCCCCCTCCCATAATATTGTTGTAATAACTTAGATTTACTTTACGCAATTTATCGCATTATATACATGTTTAGTAAAATAAGGGTTTGTATGATAAGACAAAAATCAAACAAATAGCATGACCTAATCCAAGACAAACAAAATGTATGTAAAATGACACACATTGCACACAAGCACTCCTTATGGTTCCACCCACTTTGTTGCCTTAAAAATGGCCATGGTATGCATGCAAGGTATCTTGGCAATACAAAACAAAACAAAAGATCATAGTCCCTCGATGACGCTAGACTTGGTTGCCTAAAAAACAAATGATCTTGGTCCCTCAAACAAGCTAATATACCTAGCAACATTGCTATCATGGTCATACGATGACCCACGCCCATCCCGTTTAACATCTAAAGATAGGGTTCTTTACTAAAGCAATGGTAAATCAACAATATCAAAGGAATAAAAATTTACAAGAAAGACTTTTGAGTAGGTAGAATGCTTCTAGTTACTTGATCAATTTGCAAAACAACCCTTTCTATTTTCAAAAACACACAACACATTTCAACACATTTCCAAACAACTTTCAAAATATTGAAACATTTTTCAAAAGACAAACATCTTTGTATACATTCTTACGAACGAGAATGATTACAAAGATTGCCCAAACGATGGCCTCTTTTCAAAATACTTTCAAAATCACACCAAACACATAGCACATTTTCAAACAATTGTCAAAGCAAAGCAAGTGATCTAAATAAGTAACTAAGAGCCCATGGAAAAACATGGATGAAAAGGATGCTAATACCTTCCCTTTTTATAATCTACTCCCCGAACTCAAGAAAAAATCTCAAAGGTCTTTCCTGTACTTTTTTACCTTTCCTTTTGGATAAAAAAAATCGGTGGCGACTCTTGCTAAACCGAAACATTTGCGACTAAACGCAAAACCTCAAGTCAGTTCTCCCACCGTATCACAGAATTGGCGACTCTGCTGGGGATCTAGATAAAAGTGGGGTTACCTTAGAGTTTAGATCACATTTATTTGCTTACCTTGTTTGACTTGTTTGCTTTACAATTATGGTTCTATTGTTTGGGTTTGAATCCTCCATCCGGATTTGGAAAAACATTATAGGTAAATAGCAATACATTGTGGAAATTGTGTGGGGTATACCGACACGGTCTAAGCAATAACTATGTTAGTGTGACATATTTGTGGTGAGCTGAGTGATGTCGTGAAGCCCTAACGAACTTCTAGAACCTTTACTTGACCAACTTGGCCTTTTAGGATGTAGTGAGATGACCGGCTTTGGTGCAGTCCGAAGTTGGTAGATACTCGATACTACACTCATTGAGGGTTGGTTCCTTGGAATATTTCGATCGCCAGTAAAGAGGCGGAATTGAAACAATGAACAAGGAAACAATCCAGTGATATTGAGCTCCTTAGAACCCGATTACTATTTCTAGGACAAGTTGAACCAACTAAACTTCAAGAGGGTACTTACCTATTGAAACCCCATGCAAGCCTAAACTAGGAATTTATGTGATTTGCTTGTACATATATACTTGTGCATAACATCATGGACATCATGAAGCATCATATGCATCCACTAACCATTTCAAGGATTTTTGGAAATTCATCTTTGTTCCTGTTTTGTAAGTTATGGAGTCACTTTGCAGGAAAACCATCCAAGTCAACCTTGTGAGAATTCCTCCACAACTAAGGGAGCTAGCTTCAAGGATTCTTGAGAATTCTCCGTTCACCGAGAGACATGGTCGCCTTCTCAACTTAGTCACTTCCAACACAGAGGAAGACATAATGAAGGTTCTCTTCCAGTTCTTTGACACTTTGCATCACTGCTTCACATTTCCTGACTACCATCTTGTGCCCACTTTGGAGGAATTTTCTCAACTCTTGAGGATTCCTATTCTCAATCAACTACCTTTCAATGGTATGGAAAGAGATCCAAGACCAGAAGAGAGTGCTCAAGCCCTACATTTACACTCATCTGCTGTCACAACCCATTGGGAAACCAGAAGTGGTGCCAAAGGCTTCTTGGCAAAGTTTCTGTTTGAGAAGGCCCAAAGCTGTTGGAATTCTCTAGACCTGCAAGCTTTTGAGGAGATTGTAGCTCTTATCATCTATGGGATGGTCTTGTTCCCAAACCCTGATCAACTCATAGATGTGAGTGCTGTCAAAATCTTCATGGCTCGTAACTCGGTGCCTACATTGCTTTGAGATATCTTACACTCTTTTCACACTCGTACAATAAGGAAAAGAGGTGTTCTCATGTGTTGCACTCCTCTACTAGAAAGATGGTTTATTTCTCATCTTCCCCAATCAGTTTTGAAGAATGAGCAAGGTTTGAGGTGGTCACAACGATTGATGACTTACACATTCAGACATTCATTGGTGTTCTCGATCCAAAGAGAATGTTATTATCGTCGACCGTTATGGGGAATTCCATAATGTCCCTCTACTTGGCATTAGGGGAGGCATCACCTACAACCCCTGCTTGGCTCTGAGACAGTTTGGTTATGCCCGAAGGGATGGCCCACATGATATGCTGGTTCAAGGCTTGGTTTTCGACTTCGACAAAGACAATCAAGGACTCCGACAAAGGATCATCTGAGCTTGGAGGATGCCTAACAAGGTAGATAGTAAGACCTTGGGACACAAGAATTCCATCCCCCTTGAGCCGTACCTCAAGTGGGTACGAACCCGCGCCCAAAGTCTTATGATGCCTTACCCCTCTATTCTCCCAGTGATTATAGAACCTGTTAAGGAAGGAGAGGTTCCATACACCATCCTACATACTGACATGCCGACATCACTCGAAGACTTACAAAGGAGTTAGATACAGCTCAAGGGAGAATGCGATACTTTTGAAGCCCAATTATACGCAAGCGAGAAGAAGGTTTTAGAACTCACTCGGTTACTTCATGAAGAGCAGACTCTCAACACCTACATTGCGCCAAAGAGGATGTGCAATGTCTTTTTATCTTAGAATTTTGTACTATTTTGCCCTAGGGGCATTGATGTAAACAAATTCTATTTTATTAATATAATGTTTGTTCCTATTTGTTTGACACAAATTTGAATTTTCTGAATCCTTGAAAGCGTTACATGAATACATATCATTCATCATATGCATAAACAGGTCTTTACAAGAAGTTTCCTCATCTCTCTGCTGTTTATTTTAGCAAGATGGATCTTGAACAAATGGTTAAAGACTTGCAAGCTCAGAATTCATAATTTCAACAGCTACTCTTGACCTTGGCCAAGGGGCAGGAGGAGCTCAAGACTCTGCTAGAGAAATAGAAAGAGAAAAAGAAGAAGAAGCGGGCCGGTGTAGTTATAATGGGCAGAAGGTTTGAAGGACAAGCCAGACGGACCTTGGAATTTCCATCAACCTCTGAGGAAGGAAAGAGAAACGGTAAAGAGACTACGGTGCCATCTGAATCTGAAGCTGAAGAAGAGGAAGATGAGGACTACTCAGAACAACAATACCCTCTGGCCGATGACAAATATAAAAATCTGGAAGAGCGTCTAGCTGCTATGGAGATACAGAGAGTACCGGGGCTGGACTTTGAAGAATTAGGGTTGGTATCTGGAATTGTAATCCCTCCTAAGTTTAAAGTGCCACTATTTGCTAAGTATGATGGGTTTTCTTGTCCCAAGACGCACCTACGATCTTATGATAGGAAAATTCAGCCACATTCTTCTTACAAAGACTTGTGGGTCCACTTTTTCCAGGACAGCTTATCAGGAACACAACTTGATTGGTTCTACCAGTTGGAGAGGTCTGATGTGGATAATTGGGAGGACTTGGCAGCCGCCTTCAATAAACAGTACCAATACAATACCGACATGGCACCAACCCGTACTCAACTCCAAAGTATGCCTATGGTGTCCAATAAGGGCTTCAAAGACTACGCCCAAAAGTGGAGGGATTTAGCTGGAAGGGTACAACCACCTTTATCTGAAAGAGAGCTAGTGGACATGTTTTTGGGGACTCTGTCAGGTCCTTTCTTCAATCACCTGATTGGAAGTTCCTCTGCAGGTTTCACTGAGTTGTTTCTAACTGGCGAGAGGATTGAAGCCGGTATAAGAACCGAGAAAATTCAGAAAGACGCATCTACCTCTGCTGCCGCAAAAAAGCCCTTCACAAGAAAGAAGGAAGTGTCTGTTGTCTATGCATAGAGAAATCAGGGAAGAACTGAACGACGACCAACTGTGGGGGCCGTTATGATTCAAAATTCTGCTTCAGACCAACCAAGAAACAGTCAACCGAGAAATGATCAGCCTAGAAATAATCAGCAAATGGTGGAAAGGTCTGTAAGGCAATTCACCAAGATAAACATGACTCCTGCTAAAGTCCTACCACATCTCCTGAAGATGAATCTGGACATGCTAAAAGAGGCCCCTTAAAATCCAAATACTGCATCTCCACACTACCATCTGAATGCCAGGTGTGCTTACCATTCATAAAGTCCAGGGCATGACACCAACAACTGTTGGGCTATGAAGAATAAGATTCAAGATCTGATTGACGCAAAGGAAGTTGAATTTGAAGCTCCTAAAAAACCTAATGTTATATCTGCTCCAATGCCTATGCATGGACACAATGCCAGTGTTGTGGAAGAAGACCTGTTTGTTTCTGTCGTGGATGAACTGTTAACTCCTCTCCTAACCATCAAGTTGAATTTGTTGAGAGCTGGGGTGTTCCCAGGTTGTGACCAAGATTGTCGTACTTGCCTGTCCTCATCATTTGACTTCCCTCTGTTAAAGAAAGGAATCCAACAACTGATTGATAACCAGGAAATTTTGTTTGAGAAAGCTCCTATTTCACCCATACCAGTTCCATAAGTTTCAATAATAACCATATACGCCAATCCTTCCAGGGTTCCTAAAAAACCCATTAGGATTATATCCTCTCCTATGACTACTCCGTTGAAGATAACAATTCCCGGGCCAACCCCTTACAAATCAGATAAAATGGTACCATGGAACTATGGTGGAGAAATCTACTACCACGGTGTCAAACAGATTGAACAGACTGCCTAAGACGAGATCTCTGAAGAAGACAATTCTGATATCAGGAACATTGCTGGCACAAGAAAAATTACTCATAGTGGAAGAATTTTCTCTCCAGAGATTGCGCCACCAAAGGCAGTCTCTAGACCCGTTGCCGTTCCTAAGATTACAGCTATACCAGTGATTACACCTGCAAGTGTACCCGCCAACAATGACAATGCAATCCCTATCCGTGTCTCTGCTGTTGAGAATAAAGGAAAGAATGTTCAAGAGGAGCTTGTCTTGACGAAGGCTCAATCACTTGTTATTCCTGAGACATCCAAGAGGGAGATGGAATAAATCCTGAGGATCATTAAGAAAAGTGATTATGATGTGGTCGAACAACTGGGACAGACCCCCTCCAAAATCTCTATGTTAGCTCTGTTGTTGTGCTCTGAGGCACATGCTAAAGCTTTGGTCAAATTTCTGAAGATAGCGCACGTGCCGCAGGAGACTTCGGCTGATCAATTCCAAGAGTGTGTGGCCAGTTTAACGACTAACAATGGCTTGGGTTTCTTCGATGCTGACTTGACCTCCAAGGGGAGAAAACATAATGATGCACTACATGTCTCGGTGGAGTGTGAGGGAACCACCCTAGCTCATGTTTTGGTTGATATTGGATCATCTCTAAACATCTTGCCGAATAAAGCCTTGGATAGGTTGGATTGTGAAGGCCTAACCTTGAAACCCAGTAACATCATTGTAAGAGAATTTGAAGGCTCTAAAAGGATGGTCCATGGGGAAGTGGACATCCCGATCAAGGTGGGAACCCAGACGTCCAATTCAACATTCTACGTGATGGAAATCCGTCCTTCCTACTCTTGCCTATTGGGACGTCCCTGGATTCACAATGTCGGTGCGGTCACCTCGACTTTGCATCAGATGCTAATGTACCATGTCCAAGGGAAAATCATAACTGTCCACGGGGAAGAGGAATACATGATTAGTCATATAAATTCTTTCCGCTATGTAGAATTGGATGGCGAATTCATTGAGACCCCTTTCCAACATTTTGAAGAAGTTTCTCAGGAAATAGAGGCGACCAAAGTAGTATCATCAACTCCTGTGATCACAAGACCACCACCTCGGATGTCATCTCTCAAGGATGCAAGGGCAGTAGTGGAAGAAGGCGGGTCCATCATCTGGGGTCAGCTTCCAGACTTTCCTTTCAAATCAGAAAAATTCGGCTTGGGATTCACCTCAACTGCTTAGAAGGCTGTGCGCCGCGCCCGTGCCGGAGGGCCACCTGTGAAGATCAGCCACCAAGGGGTTAATGCACTAGAGGACAGTGAAGAAGATGGCAGCCTGGTAGACTAGATTTTTCCTATTGTTGGCGAAGGACTGTGCAACTGGGAAGCAAAAGACTTTGTTATGATTACTTTCATACCGCAATAATTTATCTTTTCCATTTCTGTTGGATCTGTAATAATTCACAAACAATTCGTACTTTTCAACCATGTGTCTTACCCGAGGCACATTGGTCCATTTGTATGGGTTCTTATTTCATTTTCATATGTCATTTTAATGAATGATGGACGCTTTTCATATTTAAAACTTTTTGTGCTCATTGTCTTTCTTTTACGTTTTGTTGTTTTAAGATGGCTATGTCCTTACACACACCCACCCTCACAAATGCAGGTACCCTTCCACTCCGGAACCCATGGGTAACAATTCTGCTATAGTCTTCAGTGACTCTGAAGATCTGATCAACCAAGCCGAATACGAAGGTGAGGAAGATTGTGAGGTGCCAGGGGAATTGGCCAGATTATTACAACAAGAAGAAAGAGCAATTGTGCCTCATGAGGAGCTGTTAGAGACAATCAATCTAGGTACCGAGGAAGACAGAAAGGAAATTAGAGTGGGTGCCAACCTAGAGCCAAGTGTCAAAGAGCGCCTAATTCAGTTGTTGCACAAATATGTTGAGATCTTTTCCTGGTCATACGAAGATATGTCGGGACTCGATACAGATATTGTGGTTCACCGTCTACCCACAAAAGAAGACTGTCCACCAGTCAAACAAAAAGTTCGCCGCATGAGGCCCGACATGTCAGAAAAGATCAAAGAATAAGTTATGAAGTAGTTCAACGGTGGATTTCTGGTTGTTACTTCCTATCTACAATGGGTTTCTAACATTGTGCCCGTGCCTAAGAAGGACGGCAAAGTGAGAATGTGCGTGGACTATAGAGACTTAAACAGGGCTATCCCTAAAGATGATTTTCCACTACCGCACATTGACATCCTGGTCGAAAATACAGCTCAACACAAAGTGTTTTCTTTCATGGACGGATTCTCAGGCTATAACCAGATCAAAATGGTCCCTGAGGACATGGAAAAAACTACTTTTGTTACACAGTGGGGTACGTTCTGCTATAAAGTGATGTCATTCGGACTGAAGAATGCCGGGGCAACCTATCAACGCGCCATGGTAGCTTTGTTTCATGATATGATACATCATGAGATAGAGGTTTACATAAATGACATGATAGCCCGATCACAAACTGAAGAAGAACACCTCGACAATTTAGAAAAGCTGTTTGTCAGGTTGAAGGAGTACAAGCTAAGACTGAACCTGAACAAGTGAACCTTCGGAGTCCGGTCCGGTAAACTCTTGGGTTTCATCGTCAGCAACAAAGGCATCGAGGTTGATCCTTCCAATGTAAAAGCTATACAAGAAATGCCTGCTCATCACACTGAGAAGCAAGTCAGAGGTTTCTTGGGACGTCTAAACTACATTGCCAGGTTCTTTTCTCACCTGACATCTACTTGTGAGCCAATCTTCAAGCTGTTGAAGAAAGATCAGGTAGTTAGATGGAATGATGACTGTCAAATTGCTTTCGATAAAATCAATGAGTATTTACTAGAGCCTCATATCTTGATGCCACCCGTCGAAGGAATACCGCTAATCATGTATCTAACTGTTTTGGATAACTCAATGGGGTGCGTACTGGGGCAGCATGACGAGTCTGGCCGAAAAGAGCATGCCATTTATTACCTTAGCAAAAAGTTTACCGACTGTGAAACCAGATATCACTGCTCGAGAAAACTTGCTGCGCTTTGGTATGGGTTGCTCGCCGGCTAAGGCAGTATATGTTGACTCATACCACTTTGTTGATATCTAAGATGGATCCGATAAAATACATCTTTGAGAAGCCTGCTTTGTCTGGAAGAATAGCTAGATGGCAGATGATCCTCACGGAATATGACATACAGTACATGACCCAAAAAGCTATAAATCAGAGTGTGCTAGCCGATCATCTGGCCCATCAAGTTGTTGAAGATTATCAATCAATGAAGTTCGACTTCCCTGACAAAGACATCATGACAGTGGACAACTGTGAAGGTAGCAGACCATATGAAGGACCTGAACAAGGATCCCGATGGACTCTGTACTTTGATGGGGCAACCAACGCGCTTTGTAACGGTATCTGTGTTGTGCTTATATCTCCAGAAGGTTGCCATACGCCTTTCACTGCCAGACTTTGCTTCAATTGCACGAACAACATGGCAGAGTATGAAGCTTGCATCTTTGGACTCAAGGCTGCCATAGACTTGGGAATCAAATCTTAAATTGTGTTTGGGGACTCAGCTTTGGTTATCAGTCAGATTAAAGGAGAGTGGGACACTAAACATCCTAACCTCATCCCTTATAAAGAACATGTCTTGACATTGTTACCACATTTCGAGCAGATTACCTTCGAGCACTTCCCGTGAGAGGAAAATCAGCTAGCAGATGCTCTAGCTACAATGTCATCCATGTTTAAACTTAATTGGAATAATGAGGCTCCCCAACTCACCATTGAACGGATGGATGAACCTGCACACTGTCACGAGATTAATACCGAAGAAGTAGTGGACCAGCCATGGTTTCATGAAGTCAAAAGGTATCTCGAGGCGCAAGAAAATCCTGAAGGAGCTTCAGTTAACGACAACAAGTTCTTAAGGAGATTCTCAGCTAAATTCTTCCTGAGCAATGGCATCCTGTACAAGCGCAACCATGATTTTGTTCTGCTCCATTGTGTGGACATAGTTGAAGCTGAAAAGATCATGGCTGATCTGCATGAAGGTACCTTTGGCACCCACTCTTGCGAGCATACGATGGCTAAGAAGATTTTAAGGGCAGGCTATTACTGGTCTACCATGGAAGCTGACTTCTATCAACACTCCTGAACTTGCCATAAATGTCAAATCTATGCAGATAAGGTACACGTGCCTCCAGTTCCTCTGAATGTTTTAACAGCTCCTTGGCCATTTGCTATGTGGGGAATCGACATGATTGGAGAGATCAAGCCTACAACCTCCAGTGGACACCGCTTCATTCTGGTGGCCATTGATTATTTCACCAAATGGGTCGAAGCAGCTTCCTTCGCATCCGTGACAAAGAATGTGGTTGCCCGCTTCATCAATTAGAATCTCATTTGCCGGTATGGTATCCCCGAAAGGATCATCACTGAAAATGGTACAAATATTAACAACACTATGATCACCGCCTTGTGCGAATAATTCAAGATTCAACATCACGATTCATCTCCCTATCGGCCAAAGATGAACGGTGTTGTCGAAGCCGCGAACAAAAACATCAAGAAGATCATACAAAAAATGACGGTCACCTACAAGGACTGGCATGAGTTGCTACCGTTTTCTCTCCACAGATATCGTACCACGGATCGCACATCAACCGGGGCAACACCCTCTTCTTTAGTTTATGGCATGGAGGCTATTTTATCTATTGAGGTTCAAATCCCCTCTTTGAGAATCATGAAGGATGCAGGTTTGAGTGAAGACGATTGGATTCAAACCCGACTTGATCAGTTGAACTTAATTGATGAAAAGAGACTTACTGTTGTTTGCCACGGTCAGACATATCAAAAACGAATGATCAAAGCTTTCAACAAGAAAGACAGACGACAAGTGTATCAAGTCGGAGATCTTGTGATCAAGCGCATCATCTTGCCACAAAGTGATCCCAGGGGCAAATGGACTCCTACCTACGAAGGACCATTTGTGATCAAGAACATCTTTTCTGGTGGGGCAATGATCTTAACCACCATGGACGGCGACAACCTTTCGCACCCTGCGAATGCAGACATAGTCAAAAGATACTACGCATAAAGGACCCGCTAGGTTGACACGCCTAGGAAAAATAAGGGCATCCCGGTGAATCGAAAACCCGAAAGGGCGGTTCAGGCAAAAATTAGGGATAAATATAAAAAAATTTGTACAACCGGCAAGTTGAAAACCCGAAAGGGCGACTTGGGCAAAAAAGGGATTCCCGGTGAATCGAAAACCCGAAAGGGCGGTTCAGGCATAAGTTAGGGAATTAAAGCGTATGACTATGTCTCGTCGGATCACTTTGAGGACAATCTCTTCATAGACAAACCTGAGGCTTCTGATCAATCCAATCATCTTTGGAAAAAGGGACGAATGGACCCGATATTCAGAGATACGAAGGCTATAGCGGAATGGGGACCCCATGGAATTTTTTTTTACACATAGCTATCTTTCTTTGTATAAATTTTTTCTCATTTTGAATGATACCATCCTCCTACTAGGATATCTGTCTCCTTTGTACACAAATACTTATTCAAAGTAAATACAAAGATACCTCTTTAAAGTGCAGAAAAACCTTTTGTCTTTTTCTTTTTACACATGTGTTTTATTTGCAAAAAACGTCCAATGATTCATTAATGAACATATGCATTTGAACATAATTACTGTTTACAAATAAATAAAGTGGAAAAGAATAATTACTGACAGATTGAAAAGATAGGAAAACGTCTTTAGGCTATTCCAGGAGCAATCCCTACAGTACATCATTTAGACCCCCAGCGGAGATAAAATTTCAAACCCTTAACCCCCATCAGAGTTAAAACTTCAAACTCCCAATCCCCAGCGGAGCCAAAACTTTGAACTACAGATCCTCAGTGGAGATGAAACCTTCTTCCCCAGTCGAGTCAAGAGTTCCAATCTTCAATCCCCAGCAGAAACTAACCAGTTTCTCCAAAAACCCCAGCAAGTTGTTTTGAAGTCTGAGAATCAACCAGATAACAGTTAACTTTTGTCTCTCCCCAACCTAGGTTGATTCCCTAGTAGAGTGGCATAGAACCCAAACTCCTGAACTTACTCCCCAGTAGTAAGCCTTCTTCCCCACAGAGTTTTTATTGCTCCCCAGTAAAGTTGCCAGAATGAAGATTCTCATTCTTAACTCCCCGCAGAAGTCATCAGAGTTTTCTCTATTCCTCAGCAGAATAAGGATTCCCTTTGTGTAATCCCCGTTAGATGTCATTTAAGTTCTCTAGATTCTCCAAGCAGATTCCTCAGGTAGTACATGGCATTACTTCCCCAAGCAGACTTTTGTCAATACTTCAAGACTTGAAGGATCCCTATATCCCAGGAAATCATCAAGGATTTTTTTTAATCCCCAACAGTCGCCAAGGATCTCTCATCCTCGGCAATCAAAGATTTTGAATCTCCAACAACGGTCAAGGATTTATTTTCCCCAGCAGCAGTCAAGGATTTTCTTATCCCCAGCTGTCAAGGATTTATTTTCCTCAGCAAAACAGCAAATCAGCTTACATGCGCATACATTACATTCATGTATCATAAGCATTGATAAAGCACATATTTTGCATCATACATTTCATGCAACATAACTTTGTGTTTCAGCTAACATTTTACCCTTTTTAGGATAAGATTAACAGCTATCGTTAACAATGTTCAAAGAGTTCAGATACAGTCCAGATACACTCCAGACACGGAAGCCATTCTGTCACTCATTCAAATCTCTTGTTCAGATACAGTCTAGATACACTCCAGACACGGAAGCCATTCTGTCACTTATTCAGATTTCAAGTTCAGATACAGCTCAGAGATGCTCTAGACACGGATGCTATTCTATTGGTCATTCAGATCTCTTGTTCAGATATAATATAGATACGCTCCAGACACGGTTGCCATTTTGTCACTTATCCTGATTTTCCCCAGCTCAGATACGCTCCAGACACGAAATCCATTCTGGATCTTATTAAGATTCTAGTTCGGATACAGCTCAGAGACGCTCCAGAAGCGGATGCTATTATTTTGCTCATTCAGATTCAGTCTTCAGATACAGTTCGGATACGTTCCAAATACAGACACCATTCTGATACTCATTCTTCTGAATTATAACTTATAGTTCAACAAACATTCTTGGATGGTATCTACAAGCCCATCTCAGAAAAGATTTTGTCATCTCTCCAAATGGAATCTTTAAGCCCATTCCATAAACTACAATTTGACGAATGCAAATTTACGGGCACTCTAGTGTCCAATCATCTTTTACCTTCAAGTCACGAACGGCAAAATTCGCCAATCTAACTCTTCAGGATCAAGAAGATTGAACAGGGGCAGCTGTTGTACCCCAAAATTTTCCCTCTAATTTTATCAAGATTTTCCTCACAAGACCTCTTGGACTCAAGACCAGATTAGGGTTTGCTCAGCTCAAGACATCTCCTTGCACTGATAACCTGAAATTAGGGTTTGAGTTTGCACAAGTATTTTTGGATCATCAAAGCTTCATGTGACTTTCATACACCATATTGGACCCCTAAGGTTGCTCATGTCAAGTTTCAAGTCTTGAATCACATTTTCGCCCAGTCAATTGGACAGTTGACCTAAAATTCAACTATATTGGGGAAAAAGTCAATTGTGGCCAATTTACAGTCAAACCTCATAATTTTTTATCCACATCAACATTATAGACTCATATTAACTATTTGATCAAGTTTGGATCACAACTCCTCAAGAAATTTGATCAGATCATCAAAAGGGCAAAATGGTCAAAATTAGGGTTTTGACTAAGAAAGGGCAATTTCTGATTTTTAACCTAGCCAATGACCAATTGGGTTAAAAAATGATTTCAAGGACTCAATGGAATCATCTTGACCTAATCATATAGTTCAAAAGATCTCAAATGCATTGGATTGACAGATGAATTTTCCAGTCAACTGATCAAAAGTCAATTGTACACTGAAAAGTCAAACTTTGACTTTTTGGTCAAAATCAAGTGCCAAGGGTCATAATTCATCAAGACATGACAAAATATGAAACTTGTTGACCAAGAAACCTAAAATTTCAAATAAGGGTTTTAATTTGAAAATTATCATAACTTAGAATTTTTCTAAGTATGGGAAATTTCTTATTTTTTCCCTACTTTCCACAACTTTTACACCATGATGCAATTGGATTCAAAGAAAACTTCCAACATGAAAGTTGTATTCCTCCATGAAATAGACAACTTTGATTCACAAAGTTTTCCCAAAGGATGATTGGATCTCAAGTTATGATTTTATAAATAGGGATCCATAAACTATAAGACTTAGTGAAAATTTGCCCTAATTTAGCCAGGTTTTTAACCTAACTTCATGGACATTTTTCACCTAGTTCCAAGAGGTATCTCAAAATTCATTTCAAATATGGATTGTATATCATGTTGCAAGCTTTCCAAAATGTCCAAGAACTCTCCAAGATCATTTATGGTTAGGGAGAATCGAAGAAGAGAAAATGGCAATTTGTCACTTTTGTTCAAGTCATGTTTACAATGGTTCAAGTTGCAAATCAGATCCTAGCATGCTTGTACCTTATAGTAAAGGTCCTAATACCTTCTACACTCCATAATTGAATGATAACTTAATGGATAATGTCTTTATTTTGATCTTTGGAGCATTGTACAAAAGATTAATCCATAAATGGCATAAAGTTCACAATACCATTTTGATAAAGCAAGACTTTCCCACATTATCAGCCTTGAGCCTTGGACTTGTTCCTTGGATACAGGCATTTTCCACAGATAACAAGTAACTTGTACCAACTCTATGCAGCTAGAAAGCAAGCCTGTACAGGCCTTTGGCATAAGTCATTTCAACTTTCTTCAAAAGCAAGCAAATTGGCAAAAGTCAAGATAACTTGTCCATCTGATAAAGAGAAGACTTTGTATCATTCTAAACAACTTCAGAAACTTGTCACAAGCCAATACACTAATTCATAGCATCCCAAACTCTTCGAAACACAAAAAACACATTTCTGCCCAAAACAGGGCAACCTCTGCAAAATCAAAGCCATTTCAATATTGGCTCGTGCGTTTCTTGATTCAACACTTGAAACACCTTACATACATCCTACCTAAACTATCCAAGTCATTGCACTGCAACTGTGTTCCCTATTTTAGCCATCACCATTTTCATTTTTGAAGGTTGCAGGTTGACTTCTACAAGGAGTTTCAAGCATCCTCAAGGCAAGCTGAGCATTGGAATAAATTGAGGGAACTTCAAAGAAGCTCACACGAACTTCAGGACTCACTCAAAGTCCCTACATTGCCCTATCCAAACTCAGCTGAACAAGGTATTTTTCAAATCTCTATCTCCTTATTTAAGCATCCTTAAGTCACGATTTGTGAAGAAAAAATGCAGTCCTTAACTTGCTGAAGCTGTACATATGCATAGTTGTCATTTATATTAACTGAGTAGTGAGAATTTGAAGCTTGAAGTTCATGAAAAAATTAGGTCAGAAATTAGGGCTACAGAAATTCTCCATGATCTTTGAGAGTTAGATTATGTTTTTTATATCATTGGAATCGTGAGATTCCAAGCTACATTTTTCATGTTGCAAGTTTTTGTTTTTGTGCAAAGGATAGAGAGTTACAGGTTGAAGCAAAAACATGCGCGTTTGGAGAAGCTGGAGGACAGGGATGAAGTTCCTGGGCCTGGCGCCTTGGGCCTGTTGTTTTTCACACCCCCCATATTCCTATCTGCACCCCCTTTGCTTATTTGATTTATTTTTCATATTTTCTTTTCATTTTTATATTTATTGTTTTATTTATTTTTTCTGAACCATAAAAAATCATGAAAAATATTTTCTTTATTTTTTGCATTTTATTTTATTTTTTTATTATGTTTTGGCATAAAAAATAGTATATTAATAATAATATACTTTATTTTCTCAAATAAAACTTGTAAATAATTTAAAAAATACTATGCATTTTTATTTTTATTATTCATACACATAAAATATTATTTCCACATATATTTTAATTTTTAAAATTTGTAAATAATTTTATTTATTATTTCTTGTAAAAAAATAGATAAAATAAATTATATAGAACATATTTTCTTTTAAATCAAAAACTAGGGTTTTTTACCCTTTCAAAAATAATAATATTATTTTTTCTTACTTTTTAAGACTTAAAATAATTTTATTTTTACATACATAAAATAAATACAAAACATTTTGCATAAATACATTTTATTTGCATATTTAAATAATTGTATGTTTATTTATTTATTGTGCAATAATCCAATTTGGTTGTAATAATATTTTAGGGTTTATTCTTTTGCAATATTCCCCATTCAAAACTTGTATCCCCCATCCCATAATATTGTTGTAATAGCTTAGATTTACTTTACGCAATTCATCGCATTATATACATGTTTAGTAAAATTAGGGTTTGTATGATAAGACAAAAATCAAACAAATAGCATGACCTAATCCAAGACAAACAAAATGTATATAAAATGGCACACATTTCACACAAGCACTCCTTAGGGTTCCACCCACTTTGTTGCCTTAAAAATGGCCATGGTATGCATGCAAGGTATCTTGGCAATACAAAACAAAACAAAAGATCATAGTCCCTCGATGACGCTAGACTTGGTTGCCTAAAAAACAAATGATCTTGGTCCCTCAAACAAGCTAAGATACCTAGAAACATTGCTATCATGGTCATACGATGATCCACGCCCGTCCCGTTTAACATTTAAAGATAGGGTTCTTTACCAAAGCAAAGGTAAATCAACAATATCAAAGGAATAAAAATGTACAAGAAAGACTTTTGAGTAGGTAGAATGCTTCTAGTTACTTGATCAATTTGCAAAACAATCCTTGCTATTTTCAAAAACACACAACATATTTCAACATATTTCCAAACAACTTTCAAAATATTGAAACATTTTTCAAAAGACAAACATCTTTGTATACATTCTTACGAACGAGAATCATTACAAAGATTGCCCAAACAATGGCCTCTTTTCAAAATACTTTCAAAATCACACCAAACACAAAGCACCATTTCAAACAATTGTCAAAGCAAAGCAAGTGATCTAAACAAGTAACTAAGAGGCCATGGAAAACCATGGATGAAAAGGGTGCCAATACCTTCCCTTTTCATAATCTACCCCCCGAACTCAAGAAAACATCTCAAAGGTCTTTCCTGTGCTTTTTTACCTTTCCTTTTGGATAAAATAAAAGTCGGTGGCGACTCTTGCTAAACCGAAACATTTGCGATGAACTTGGTTTTGTTTCTAAACATTTGCTTGACATCAAGTAAATTTCCATTATGGGAATCAGTGAAAGACATTGGCGTGTCATAGTAAAATGACATGAACTCCATGGAGTAAAAAGTCAATTATTTCGAGAGAATGGTCATAACCAGGGGCATGTTGCATAAAAATATTTTTAGCCTAAGGAAGTTGCTTTTGCATTGTAATAACCCTCAAAAGGGTGAAATTTGAAGTCTCTGTTGAGCAAAATATTTGACGAGTGCACCCAATCTGGGGCAGTTACGTTAAAATTCAGCCAACCTCTCCAGAAGGTCCAAAAAAGCTGAGACAAGTCATCCCAAAGTCTCTAAGGAGTTGTGGAATGCTACTTTTAGATTATCATAAAGGTTGTTTCCCATGATTTGTCCACCCTTAAGAAGGGTAGAGCTTGAAGATTCAGCCAGTCTGAGGCATTTAAGTCAGGATTCGATCTCTTAAAATTCAGCCAATCAGGGGCATACTTCCTAGTAACTTCGTTGAGTAAAAGAGGGTCAGTTTGAGAAACGACCGAAAGCTGATTGTATGGAAGTTTTGATTATCCAAAGGTCTCTTTTAAGCAATGCTGTATCACTTTCATTTGGTCCTAAGGGATATATTGCTTCAAGTATCCGTTTGAGCATGAAGCAGTTCAAGTTGAGAAGTATGGTTGTGTACTAATAATATACATTCAGGTTGTGAGTCAACCACCATAAGGAAAGGTTGTCATCCAAGACTCCATGAACTCCTCATTCCTCCGTGAGCATGAGGCGAGGAATTCGTTTGCCAAAAATCCGTTGAACATGGGTAGGTATTTCAATGGCAGTACTTTGATGAGAATAAGTAAATGTATCGGAATTTGATTACACTAAGGGGTAAAAGCGGGTGAATACTCCGTTGAAGTAATATTTCAGGAAGTCTGTGACAGTTATGTCAAGATACGGAGAATCTCTTAAAGTGCTGAGTAATTAGGGGCATTCACACAAGTGTGGTTGAAACCATCTCCAGCTTTGGTTAGCCAGAGATAATGTTCAAATTCATAATACTGGGGCAGGTTATTTTGATGGTACATATCTCAATAAGTCGACTCGAGGAAAGTTTCTTCAAAATCCCTATAGGTTGGGGCAAGGCCTAATGCATAGGCATTCCCTCCTCTTCATATTTTATCAGGTTAAGTCCAGGCGCAAGCTAAATAACTTTTGGGTTCCAAAAGCTGTCAAAGTTGTTATCAATTTGAAGTTCTTAGTGGGATGATTGTTTCCCCAAATCGGATGCTTTTTCCAGTGTAGTATGCACTTTGGCTTTGAAATTCTGGTGTATGACAGTCTTCAGATGTTATACTTGATGTCTAAACATCTGATATGACATAATAAATACACTGGAAGGTAGATATCCAATTTTTATGATCTAGTACTGAAGAGTAACATAAGCACAGTTTAACCAAGCTGTGCCAGACCTACTTTGAAGGTGCAGAGGATAGAACACCAATGTGCCTAATTCTGTTCATCTGTTGCACATGATCAGCAGAGAGTAAACAGCCTTTGCAGTTCTATTTCTTCTGCACAGATATCAGCATGATGTCTTAACATGTTCTGAGACATCATCTGTTACAACATTATAGTTTTACCTTGATATACAACAAACAGAAGTATAAAGTGTTGAAGGTAAAAACACAAATCAGTTGTTGACCCAGTTCGGTGAAACACACCTACTCTGGGGGCATACCAAGCCAGGAAGAAGATCCACTATTAGCAATATTAATTCAGGACTAAACTTTACAAGTTCCCATCCTTCACTTAATCATCTACCCAGTGCAACCTATACCTAGGAACTCCTAGATAGAAACCTACCAGTTTCCATTCCTATTGTCGCAACAACAGAAGTCTTACTCCTACTCAAGAAGCAGTGCCCTCCCACTTGGTTTCCTACATTACAATGAATATGAAGTAATGCAGAAATACTTAGACTTGCTTCACAGCTTCATCCAAGAACACTCAAACTCTTACCTACAGGTTTCGAGTTACATACATGGTAACCTTGCCACAGACCGACAGGTTTACCTAACAAAACACTCCTAATGTTACATTGTGTGTGTTTTTAAACCCTAGGTTACACTCTGCTATTTATAACCTATTACCTAACTCAGCAAGTTTTTCTCCTTGCTGTTACAACTCAGCAGCAAACTTCTCCTATAATCAAGGTCTTCAATCTTCTAGTTCCTAAAATGTCTCCATATTTAGAAACAGTATTTTCTTCAAATATTCTGATTGAATCTTCACAGGAAACGCCACATATATTCTCAGAGTATTTATGTACCAGAACTGTAACTGAATTATCAATTCTGTTGGCGTGATGTCAAGTCAGATGTCATGACATTACATCTAACATGTTTTCCTAGATGTTGAACTTTTTCAACACAACAAATAACCTCTTCCATAATTTAGATCATTTAGGATAGTTAGGTTATAAGGCACAGCTGTTACAAACATTCAACATATAACATCAGTACTTAGTTTCAGGCGCGATGTCACATGCTGATGTTGTGACATTTTACACAACATGTTGGTCCAAATGTTGAACTTCTTCAACACCACATATTAAAACAACAGAGGGGATCTGGGTAAACTTTCTTTCTTATTTGTTTTACAAATGAGGCCAACTCTCCAGCCAGGGCACTTACAATCTCCCCCTTTGGCAAATTTTGGCTAAAACAAATAAGTGCAAGTTGTATTTTGGGACCAGGCCACAACACAGTTGAGATGTTACAACATCTTGTCTAACATCTTCTTTTGTAGAGGCTGATGTCCTTTGAGCAAACAACAAACCTCTGTCGTCAACTGTGAGCAACTCCACTCCATCGATGCCCCAAGAGGATTTCTTTTCTCAAGATTATTACTTGTGATCATGTAACTCAGATCACAAGTCACAACTATCCTCTTAACTCAGAACACAAGACACAACCAAAGTTACTTACTTAGGGATCATGTTGCCTTCACCTGAGTCTTGCTGGACATTGCCGTGTGTTGCTTTCTCCTGAGTCTCGCCTGAGACTACTGGGTCCCTATCTTTCTCCCCCTTTTTGGCCAGAATTTGACAAAGACTGCCCATACAGATCCATACCCATGCACAATTTTCCCAGATGCTAACAAACTTCATATTGCTGAAACCCTCTGATGAAGAGAAAGACTAGAGAGAGTCTTTATAAATAATGCAATTTTGGCATAGATAGTAACGATCTTGGTACTTTATTCTGATAGTTTCAGTACCCTAGGACTGGTTTTAATGCAGGTACCTACCCTTGGGTTTGACCCTTTGACCATGTCAGGAAGCCTTTTTAAAACAGACATTTGTCTTTTAGAGCAGACTACTCCCTTGTCTTAGGATCCCCTTTCCAAGAAACATCGTTGGTATATTACACTCTGCATTAGTTATATAATACCTTTATTAGATGACAAGTTATCACCTAAACATTCCATCTCACTAAACTGTTTCATAATGAGGCACAACAACTCTGTTTTCTTAGTAGATGAAAACATGCTCAAATCCTATGTCGTCATGCATTCTGCTAATTTCAGATTAACAGCTTGAAGCCATACCATTTTCTCAAGGAGGATGGTTACTCCCTCTGAGTCATACAACTGTACACACGTGGATTTATTAATAATAATCCATACTTCATCCAATTTTCCTCCTGTCTGTAGTTTTAGAGGAAATTAGGAACAATGTCATTACCAATGTGATGACATTCGGTCAGACATAGTCTTCTTCAGTTTTGAACACATCATTCCAATAGTTAATAAGGTGTCACACTTTATATCCTACGAGTTTGACGAAGACCTTTTGTACAAACCAATACTCCCCCTGTTAGGGACAATCACTTCTCCTCATGAGAACAAGTAGGACACATTTAAATACTCAGTTAGACCTTCAATACAGCTTCTGAGTAAAGTAAATAAGACCCCTTGATGAATGGAAAACATAAGACGCATCTTCATGTCTTCAAGAGTGCACCCTCTGTTCAACAATATTGTTTGAACGCATTCATACTGTGAATCAAATTTTCTCGATAATAATCAGCTGTCATATGTTGATTATCTTGATTCTCAGAATTCACTGTTTGATTATCAAATGTCACCTTCATGTTTATCAGTCTTCTTCCAGAGATATTCTGATCTTCCAATTGAAATTTGAACTTCAGGCTACAAGTTATCACAAAAGGCTTAGATACACTGAGACAAGAACATGTAACAACTCCAAAGAGCTGCAATGAGACGATCCTTTTGGAGGATCTAATCTCAACTTCGTAGATCATCCTAACTTAAGTTGATGAGCCACTTCACCAAGCAAGAATCTGATGTTGAACTAAATGTCGCAGTATTATGTTATAACATCTAGTTGTTGAATTCAGCTCCAGACTGATCCAAGTGACCATCATCAAGATCATGATGTCTTCTTCTTCTTTAAGTCTGAACATGTTTCCAGGAAACCTTTTCAAGGATCAAACAATTTTGCTGTCACCAAGGAGATAGATCTAAGGTATCACTCTTCCTGTGATTCTTCACAGGGTCTAGAAGAAGGAATGTTCCCACATCTTTAAGAACATCAGTTATCTTGAACTCCAAGGATAATCAATTAGGTACTTGTACTTGTCACTAATAGCAATTGATCATAGATCCTTCCCATTATTCAGTAAGATACTTTCACCATTTGAATACTTTGACATACTCTTCGTGTGTTAATATCTTCTTCTTGCAAGCTCTTTCTTTGAGAGACCAAAGAGTTAGGATATCTAGGTTGCCACCCTTGCCTCAAGAAAATAGAATTTTCTCTGAACAAACTCTACTTACTTCAACCGACTTGAGACTCCTTCCAGATCAGATTCATCATTAGGAATGAGAGAGATGAATCCTTCCTTGTCACACAACAACCAGAACCCATGTGACATAGGTCAACAGCTAGCTAAACACCAGGCTGAACTAATGTGAGGAGGTTAACCAAATCTCCCTCAAATATCCATGCATGTGTACAAACGTCTCGACATGACAGATGACATCCCTACCAGATCTACTTAACTCCAAGAGCTATACCTTAACCAAACTCTGAGTCTTCATATTCAAGACTCATGATCCCAATCTACTTCTATGAAGGAGCAATAGTGCTGCACCAACATTGGCTTTTATTAACCAGTGAGCTTATCTTTCTTCACACCATAGTACTTCAGGAAACAATTGCTCAGCCCTGATCAATGTCATATCTCAACCAGCTTTACTTCTAGAGTTCTGACTCCTAAAGTAACCTTCGGGAGTACACAGACATAGTTGTCTTTACCATTGTCAACTTTGCACACGCAGATGTCTCTTCTTCCAAGTCAGGAGTAGGTTTCAAACAAAGGTATCCCTTTGTTTGGCACCCGAAACATATGCTCTTCAACTAGTAGCTACATCCTTGAAATTCTTCAAGGTCTTCATATAACACTAATCCGTGATTATGTGATTCTTATCATCCTGAACGAAGAACGTCTTCATGAGTGGACTTGAAAGGACTCGAGTATCTGTGACATCTTCAATAGTTTATGTTGAATTCTTGAATACAATGGTCTTCAATCCACAAGAGGGGAAAACACATCAGAGCTTGAGTTTTGTCAGGTATTGCACAGCGGAAGAACATAATACACCCCAATCTTTGCACACACACTCCACCAGACTAGCCTGGAGCAGCTATCACACAACCATGCCAAATGCCAATCACCAGAAACAGGTACACACAATTCCTGTCAAGAATAGTCAATCCTCCCACTTCAAGGGACCATTCAGGGAAATAGCAAACCATTCCAGATTACAATCTTCAGTACTACAATTGACCTTGTAGATACCAGAAAGTATCACCCATGGATCTCATCCAAAAACAGAACAGGATGCCTGCTCTGATACCAATTGAAATTCTGGTGTATGCTAGTCTTCAGATGTTATACTTGATGTCTAAACATCTTATATGACATAATAAATACACTGGAAGGTAGATATCCAATTTTTATGATCTAGTACTGAAGAGTAACATAAGCACAATTTAACCAAGCTGTGCCAGACCTACTTTGAAGGTGCAGAGGATAGAACACCAATGTGCCTAATTCTGTTCATCTGTTGCACATGATCAGCAGAGAGTAAACAGCCTTTGCAGTTCTATTTCTTCTGTACAGATATCAGCATGATGTCTTAACATGTTCTAAGACATCATCTGTTACAACATTACAGTTTTACCTTGATATACAACAAACAGAAGTATAAAGTGTTGAAGGTAAAAACACAAATCAGTTGTTGACCCAGTTCGGTGAAACACTCCTACTCTGGGGGCATACCAAGCCAGGAAGAAGATCCACTATTAGCAATATTAATTCAGGACTAAACTTTACAAGTTCCCATCCTTCACTTAATCATCTACCCAGTGCAACCTATACCTAGGAACTCCTAGATAGAAACCTACCAGTTTCCATTCCTATTGTCGCAACAACAGAAGTCTTACTCCTACTCAAGAAGCAGTGCCCTCCCACTTGGTTTCCTACATTACAATGAATATGAAGTAATGCAGAAATACTTAGACTTGCTTCACAGCTTCATCCAAGAACACTCAAACTCTTACCTACAGGTTTCGAGTTACATACATGGTAACCTTGCCACAGACCGACAAGTTTACCTAACAAAACACTCCTAATGTTACATTGTGTGTGTTTTTAAACCCTAGGTTACACTCTGCTATTTATAACCTATTACCTAACTCAGCAAGTTTTTCTCCTTGCTGTTACAACTCAGCAGCAAACTTCTCCTATAATCAAGGTCTTCAATCTTCTAGTTCCTAAAATGTCTCCATATTTAGAAACAGTATTTTCTTCAAATATTCTGATTGAATCTTCACAGGAAACGCCACATATATTCTCAGAGTATTTAGGTACCAGAACTGTAACTGAATTATCAATTCTGTTGGCGTGATGTCAAGTCAGATGTCATGACATTACATCTAACATGTTTTCCTAGATGTTAAACTTTTTCAACACAACAAATAACCTCTTCCATAATTTAGATCACTTAGGATAGTTAGGTTATAAGTCACAGCTGTTACAAACATTCAACATATAACATCAGTACTTAGTTTCAGGCGCGATGTCACATGCTGATGTTGTGACATTTTACACAACATGTTGGTCCAGATGTTGAACTTCTTCAACACCACATATTAAAACAACAGAGGGGATCTGGGTAAACTTGCTTTCTTATTTATTTTACAAATGAGGCCAACTCTCCAGCCAGGGCACTTACAGGCTTCACAGAAATTTGTCTGCTAAGTGGTTTCTTGTCAAAGATCTCTTCCCTCAATGAAGTTTGCATCTCCTTCCCCAGTGAGGTTTGGCGCCACTATTCATCTTCCCAAGTGTGGTCTACATCTTCTAAATACTCTTTTTAGATATCTATATCGGAAAAAGATCATTTTTATCCTCATGAAGTTGTTTGTATTTCCCCAATAGAGCGGGTTTTCTCCCCAGTGAGATTATGTGGCGGTGGATGTCCTAAGTTTGGCGTCCCCAGTGTTATAAATGTTGACGTGAGCATGAAATCTCTTATCCTCAATAACATAACAGGTTATTTCTATCTCCAATAGGAGTTGAGCTTTGAGAGTTTTAGGCTTGAGATTTTTCTCCTCTCCTTCCCCAGTGGAATTTGCACTTGAATTTACTCCCCATTAATGCAGTTTAAGGAGTCATTTTATTCTCCCCTGTAATGTTATGACTAGTTGAAGGCCTTTCGATGTTCATCCTCAGTATAGCTTATACCTGTGAGAGTTCTCTTAAGAAATCTCTTATTACCTAGTGATGGAAGGTGTCGTATCATTCTCAGTGGGAAGTCGGTTTAAAGAAGTTCTTGCTCAAGAATTTCTCATCCCCAAGTGAAGAATCCTCCTATTCCCCGGTAGAAGTTGCTTTCGATCAATGATTCTATGTCGATGATCTATTTCCTTTCAGTGAGGCATTTATCTCCCTAAGTGAGGATTTGTTCCCCAGCGAAGTTTGTCGTCAAGTTTCTTTTGTTCAAGAATTCTCGGTATCCCTGCTCAAGTTCGCTTATCCCTGATGAAGTCTTCTTTCATCAAGAACCATGTGCAAAAAAAATCTTTTCTCCCCAAGCGAAGTGGTTCTTACTTTCAGCATGGAGATAATTGGTATTTTCCCCAGGAAGTTAAAAGATGTTTGGAGTCAAATTTTCTCATAAGAGAATCACAATTTATTTTTGCAGTTTTCCCTCCAAAGTCCGCTTTTCAGTGGCATCCATCCTCGGAGTTGACGTGTTTGAGTTGAAATCTCGCATCGGAGTTTATACTCATTGGTTATCAGTTCCAATGGTTACTCCTCATTAAATTCTAAAGTCCCAAAGATGACTTCTCAGGTGTTCCTGGCAGCAAGATTCCGTATAGGCCTTCTCCTCACGTAATATGCTCCTTTCAAGGCTTCTTAGAAGAATCACTATGTTTACCGGCTAGATATTCTTAATATATCCCCGTTGTAATACGGTGGAAGAACTGACTTTACTGGTTTTGCGTTTTTATCGGAAATGTTGCGGTTAGCAAGAGTCGCCACTGACTTTTCTTTTATCCAACAAAGGAAAGGGTGAAAAGAACAGGAAAGACCTTTTTAAAAATTTTGAGTTCGGGGGGTAGATTATGAAAAGGGAAGGTGTTAGAACCCTTTTCATCCGTATTTATCTACGGGCTCTTAGTTTCTAGCTCACTTTTGAAAATGCTTTGTGTTTGTGTGTTTTGAAAATATTTTTGAAAAGACGCCTTAGTGCGGCGAACTTTGTATTTTTTCTCGTATCGTTGAGAATGTATACAAAGTATTTCTTATCTTTGAAAATATTTAGAAAAGGCTTTGTGTATTTGTGAAAATTTGTTTTGTTTGTTTTGTGAGCAAGCAACTATAAGCGGCTATCTACTCGAACGGTCTTTGTTTTTTTATTCTTTTTCTTTATACAATGCTATCCTACTATTAGTCAGTAGGTAGCCCTATCGTTGGATGTTTTGAGGGACAGGCGAGGGTCATCCTACAGTCACGAAGGAAACACGTGAGATACTTTAGCAATTACTCTAAGGTTTTAAGATCATTTCCCGAGGCAACGTGGAAATGGTCATCGAGGGACTTATGATCTTATAACCAAAGGGTCACTGCTAAAATCTCCTACGTTCGAGAGACATGACTATTTTATTCTAAGGGCAACAAATGGATGTACCTTAAAGGTACACGTGTGACAATGTGTTGTGTTTCAGTTATTTATCTTTAAACATTTAAGTTATCTACCGTTTGTTCTCAGATATTATCATGCAATCCTATTAAGAATACATCTAGCAGTTAATTGTATATAAGTGCGAAAAATAAAATGCGGGAAATTGAATCTACGCTATTACTATGCTTCAGGATGGAGGAATTACAAACCAAAAATGGGGAAAGAAAAATGTAAAGGGTCCTAAATTAAGCTATTACAACCTTTGGACAATAACATAATTTATGAAAATAATGCGAATAAAAATAGATGAACGCGCGAAGAAGAAAAAGAGGGGGAAAATGTAAAACCTAAAAATAATCTAAGTGATGAAAAGAAATATTTTTTGTTGTTTTTGTTTAGGAAAAAATAATAATTAAATTAATAGAAACCTAATTTTAATTGATTAATTATTTAAAAAGAAAGTGATTAAATAATTAAATCAAAATTAATTTAATTAAAAAAACCTAAGTCTAATATTTTTGTGATTTTTTTATTTTGTGATTTTTTTTTGTTATAAAAAGAATTAAAGGAAAGTTTAAATAAATAAAGTGAAAAGAAAAGAAAAATAGGAAATGGGCCTGTAGAAGTAATTAGGGGGTGAGAGTCTGAAGATTATTTTTCCCAAACTGGCCAGAGCCCAACGTTTGTAACAGAAAATGAATGGGTTCCAGGAGCAAACCAACGCAGGCCCATTTCAAAAACAGCCCAAGACCTGCAAAAAAAATATTGAAACACAAAAGTGCAAAACCTGAGACTCGAACCCAGGATCTAGAAGAAGAGCTCCTTAACTGCATCCTGTGATTTAAGGATTTAATATTTCATGTAATACGTTAAAACAATTCTAAATAACAGTATGAACATAAATATATGCTTCAAATTCATTTAACTTACATGGATTAAGAGATTCAGATGAGAGAAGTTTACCCAACCGGAGTGATTCGGTTTGTGCATTCTATGATGCTTTAGGCGAGGGTAGTGATTAATATGGACTTCTGAGAGTTTCAGGAAGAGAAATATGTGACTCATTTGGATCAAGGATGGCTAGAAATACAGCTACGAATTTTGACAACTTTGGAATTTTTGAGGATTTTGTAGTGCACTCTTTGAGTTGCTATGCCTTGAATTTTTTTGAGAATTTTGACTAGTATTTTGGAGTAATATTTCATGGTACTTTTGGCTTGCTTTGGCTCAGAATTTATAGAGGGAGAATGAGCTGATAAACAAGGAAAGGGATCAAGACTTGATGTCCCTAATGAAACCAAAATCAAACAACTTTAAAACTTTCCTTTTGTGTGTTTTCTCGCCCTTTTGAATTTTTCATGAACCTGGACAGATTGTGGCTGGGTTGCACGAAATATTGGGCCTCAAAGCTAACCAAACCAAGCCCATATGCATTACTCATGATTTATTTTAATTTTTATTTAATTTATTTGATTTTAAATTAAATAAAATCAAGTTAAATATAAATTAAAAAAAAAATAAAGGTCATGAAAAAATGGACTTAGATGTCCTCTAAGATGTTATGGACATGTTTGAACATCAAAAACTAGGCTCATAGATTCAAAAATGCAATTTTGCTCAATTTGTTCTTCATGAATTTCTTCAAAATTCCCCAACTTGTGCAACTCATGACTTGCTTAATTTTATCTTTTGAAGATGATATTTGACTTTTTGGAAATACCAAGATTCCCTCTACAATATCTATGTTGATTATTTTTTCTTTTGAATAAATTATATTAATGTAAGTTGTCTTGACAAAAAGTGTCTTTTGTTGACTTTTGAAAATGACCTATAATGTATGAGATCATAACTTCCAAATGAAGCATTATTTGGACTTGAGAATAAAAGCAAAGTTGTAGAAAATTGAATTTTCTTCATAATTGGATTTGTTTGGGGAAAGTTTGATGAAGCATGTGAAAGTTATGCCTGGTCAAAGTTTAGTTGACTTCTCCTAAGGAAATCCTAATTTGACAAATCTTGACTTTTGATGATTTGAGAGCTTTCCTTGGGGAATTATGATCAACCCTTGATTAAATGATGAATATAAATTCAAAATATTAATGTTGACCAAAAATCTTGAAGTTTGACTGCATGTTGACTACAATTTACTTTTTGACCAATATAGTTGATTTTCAATCATCTGAGCCATTGACTGAGCAAACTTGTGATATAGGGATTGAAACTTGACATGAACCTTGTTTAAGACCTATGAAAAACCATGGAAGCCACTTGAGACTTTTGCAAAACCAAGTTTACTTGAGAAATTCCAAACTCTAGTTGTAGGCTTTTGGCTTAGGAGGGGCATCTTGACTAGTCAACCCTTTAGTGTCCCGAGTGTCTGAGAAACATTGGAAGAATGCCTTGAAAAAAAAGTGAGGGAAAATTTTGGGGTACAACACATGTCAAATTTACCTACTTCCCCAGTGAGGTTCTCACTCATCTTCCCCATGAAGTTTGCATCTTCCTTCCCATTGCGGTATGCTACTGTCAGGTTTTCTTAAAGAGATTTCTGATAACCTGTAGGAGATTTTGGTTTGTATCCCCGTGAAGGCAGTTGTTATTCCTAGCAGGACAATCTTTTCCCAGTAAAGTCATGTGTTGACGTAAATCCTACAAGGATGGCTTCCCCTAGTGTAGTTTATACCAGCGAGATTGCTATTAAGAGCTTTTCGGTTCCCTAGTGGAAGACGTGGCATTCTCCCCACTTGGAGCCAAGTTTTGAGGATTTTCTTGATCAACTTTCCTCTTATCCTCAGCGGATCAATTTTTCTTTTCCCCAGTAAAGCCTGGTGGTGATGAAAATCATACAAAATCATGTTTCCCCAATATGGTGTATACATGGGAGTGCTGGTCAGAACTCTTTTAATCTCCAGTGATAGAAGATTGTTGAGGTATTTCGCATTATAGTTTTGGAACCTCGAGTTTTCAGATCAAAGATTCTTTCCTCTTCCCCAAGTGAAGATTTATACCCAAATGGTAAAGTCCCCAATGCGGTCTAATTTTCGTCTTCTTTTGATTCAAGAATTCTCATTATTCTCAGTAGAAGTTATCTTCATCAAGAAACTCTATGAGAGAAATTATTCATTCCCAACGAAGTTCTCTTAATCCTTACAGGAGATAAGGGATATGTTCCTGTTGTACCCCAAAATTTTCCCTCTCATGTTTTCCAAAGTCTTCCCCCTGCATGGTTGATCACAAACTCTTGCCTAAGGAAAAAGAAAATTTTTGAGTGGTGCTTTAAGTACCTTTTGATTGGCATTCTGAAAGACCCTTCGATTGTTATTCTGAAGGAGCCTTTCGATTGGCATTATGGATAAGCACTTAGATTGGCATTATGTCAAGGCCTTCGATTGGCATTCTGAAAGACCCTTCGATTGGTATTCTGGAGGAGCCTTTCGATTGGCATTATGGACAAGCACTTCGATTGGCATTATGTCAAGGCCCTCGATTAGAATTCTGAAAGACCTTTTCATTTGGCACCCTGGGCCAAGCCTTACAATTGGTATGCCAAGAGATCCTTCGATTTAGCATTGTGTCAAGGCAGCTTCGACAGGCATGTTAACCATGTCCTTCGATTAGCATGAACAGCACCTTTCGATTGGCTTGTTAACAAAGCCTTTCGATTGGAATTTTAATCAGTACCTTTCGATTGTTATTTGGACAAGGGCCATTTGAAGAACTCCTTCCAGGCCATTTGAAAGAGGCCATCAAGAGGGCACTCAAAAAAACATGTCCAGGTACACTGAACATGAGAAAATGGCATGTTTCCCTTGCAAATATAGAAATAATTAAATGCTGATTGTGGATTCAATTCCTGAGTTAAAGGCCAATTCTTGACTTTTCTGTTCCTAACTCCACAAGAGCTGATTCGACCAGAGTGATTCTTTTCAAATCAAGTAGAAGAAGTCCATTTGAAGGAGGCAACTCAAGACCATTCGAAGAAGCATTCAGAAGGCCCATTCGAAGGGTACATGAGAAGTCCATTCGAAGGAGGCAACTCAAGACCATCCGAAGAAGCATTCAGAAGGCCCATTCGAAGGGTACATAAGAAGTCCATTCGAAGGAGGCAACTCAAGAACAATCGAAGAGCATGGCCTGAAGGCATTCGAAAATCAAAAGTGTCCAGGTTCATTCAAGAGACATGAATATTTCAAAAAAGGAAATTTTTTAATGTGTCTGATTCTTGTCTCATGGCTTTAAAGGCCTGGTTAAATGGTTGTTCCTTGCCATTTTGGTGCACCCTCACACTTCTATAAATACAAGGCCAGGGACACATTACAGAGGACGGGAAAAACACATAAAAAATAGAGAAAAGAAAAGAAACATGGAAGATTTGGAGATACGCTGCCCACAACCCACCAAAGGTTATCAACATTTTCATCCAAGCCAAAGCAGCCATCCAGCGAACATCTCCACACCCAGAGCCACAGATCATACATCTTCAATTGGTAAGGGTTTGCAAAACCAAAACTGCACCTTCATGACATTTAAATAAATATTGCATATGTATTCTTGTTATTATTGATTATGTTGCATGTAAGCTACAGCGCAAAGATGAGATTGTGCCATTGCTTGGGCACGATCTGAATTTCTCCTTCAAATCTCAGGATAAAACAAACCCAGACCCAGATTCAGCAGGTTCAAATTGAGGAAGGATCTGAATTGGGAAGAGATTCGAATCAGGGGGGTAAAGTCCCCCCTGGACCTTTAACATTTGTCTCGTTTTGCAGGAAATATATTCTCAGAATCCTGTTCAGAGTTTCGAAGCTTAGCAGCTTAGCTTTGAACTGGATCCAGGATTTCCTGATCGAAGGATGACATATCCAGATCTAACACCCCCAAAGTGCAGCCCCTCATGCACCTTCGATCAAGCCTCTTCACTGGGTCGAAAGACAACCCACACCTCTTTCGATCCAGGCCTCCAGAATTATACCTTTCTTGATTTACTGCCTGTTCCTTCGATTTCATTTTTGTTTTGACCATTTTATTTCTTTTTTAATCAACATAAAATCAAAAACACAAAAACATTAGGCTAGTTTTTTTTTCCTATTAAATTAACTTTGTTAATTAATCATTTAATTATCTTAACATTTTTTTCAAAAAAAACTAAAATTAAGTAGATTTAGATCATTTTCTCAAAACTAAATTTAAGTAGATTTAGATCATGTTCTCAAAACTAAAATTAAGTAGATTTAGATCATTTTCCCAAAATAAAATAAAACAACAAAAAGATTTTATTCTTAGGATTTTTAGAGTTTATTTTCAGATTCGCGCGCGTTTATTTTATTGTAACTGCCTACTGGGATGTAATAGCTTAACTAAGACTTTTACACTTTACTGCTTTTATTCCCCCAATTTTTGGACATGTAAATAATCCCCCTCCCTGAAGCCTTGTAATAGCATAGGATTTACAATTCTCGCACTTTAAATTCCTGTACATATATTAACTGTTTAGATGTATGCTAACTAGGATTGCATGACAAGATTAACCTTTAATTTAAAATCAACTGTAGAACACCTAAATATACAAGATAATATAACTGAAAAATAATACACTCGCACATGCCACTCTTAGGGTACACCTCACTTGGTTTCCTCGAACGTGGTCATTGAGTATAAGATGTTTTAGAGGTCTCCCTCCTGTCCAAAGATCAAAGTTGCCTCGAAATAGTTGCCTCGAAAAATGATCTAAGACATTAGGGTTACCGCTAAGGCGTCCTAACATTGCTTTAGTGACCACACGTCCCTTAATCGAATTGACCCTTAAAACTCCAATGACGGTGCTACCTACTCCTCAATAGTGGGATAGCACTATCTAAAGGACACTTGCACAGTCTAATTCCTTTTTGAGTAGGTAGATGTTCTTAAGTACTTGCTTCTTTTAAAAACAAAACGAAACTTTTCGCACTTACACTCTCTTCAAAAAAACAAAACTCTTTTCAAAACCCACAAACACAAAGAAAAGCAAACTTTTGAAAACATAGTGAGCAAGTACCTAAGAGCCCGTGGATAACCACGGATAGAAAGGGTGCTAACACATTCCCTTTCTATAATCTACCTCCCGAACCCGAGAAATATCTCGAAAAGGAATTTTTATGTGCTTTTGTCCTTTCCTTGTTGGATAAAATAAAAGACGGTGGCTACTCTTGCTTACCGCGACATTTTGCAAAAACAAACGCAAACGCGAACCAGCATTCCAAAACAGTCAGTTCTCTATTCCCACCGATCACAGAACTGACGACTCTGTTGGGGATTCCGTTGATAAGTGAGGTGTACCTTAGGATTAGATCACTTGTGTTTTCAATTGTATGCTTTGTATGCTTTAATTTTGTGGGCTTGTATCGGAGTTCTATAGATCCTAACCCGGATCTGGGGATACCCTTTAGGTAAGTAGCAATAAACTGTGAGGGATCTGTCCGGTGTGACCGACACGGATGAAGCAGTAGCTACGTTGGTGTGACACCTTGGTCTGTACCGATATCCCTTGTGTTGGAACAAGGAGAATATGGGTCTTCTGAGGAGTCATTAAGCACCAACTGACCTTAGAATCTTAAATTGACCAACTTGGCCATAGAACAGTAGCAGTATGCTACACTCATTGAGACTAAACTCTCGCGATGATTCCGGCCTCAAGAAAAGGTTGCTATACTGGAATTATGATCGATTGAGAGTAGTCAGTGATATTGAGATCCTCTAGAACCCGGTTACTATTTTTAGGACAGGTTTAAACCAACTAAACTGAAAGAGGGTAATGCCTAAGCTCCGTGCCAGCCTAAACTTAAGGCTATATGTGTGACTTGTGTGCCTTCAAACTTGAACTACTTGCACATTCTTGTTATCTGACATCATGAGTTCCTTGCAGGTTTTTTTTACAGTCCTTATCCAATAATTTGGACTTATTGCAGGGTTTACTTACATCACTTCACACTTTTGCTTAAACGCATAACATACACATCATAACATCATACCTAAACATTTCCTTAACCATTTCAAGGATCTCATGGGTCTGTGATGCAGGTTATGGTAAATCAAATGCCTAGCAAGGGGCAAAGGGGATTTATTTTCCTCTAGCCAATGCCGTCTAGAGATCAAAACATGATAACTTGAGTCAGGGGCTATGACCCACTCGATATGGTGAGCTTGACTCTTGAAGAGGGACTCTTAATGACACAAAGTTTCTTCTATCAAATTCTAACAAGTTTCTTGTTTACCCCGCGAGATCCTTGAAAAAATTGCATACATATATCATACATATCATTGCATAACAGGTCTCCTAATACAGGTCTCTCATGTTCTCGTTGTTTATTTCAGCAATGGCTTTCCACCCAAACAACCAAGATCTCCGGGATCAAAACGCCCAACTTCAAGAAATGTTCTTGAACCTATCCCAGGGGCAAGAAGAAATAAAAGCTCTCCTCACAAGGGGCTTTGTCCTAGGGAATCTAGGAGGCATCAGGAATGATCAGTTGGAAGGGCTACAAATTGAGTTGGCAACAATGAAGATCCAGATGATGGGACAACTGATGGGCCAGATGGCTCTCTATCAAGACTTAGCTCAAAGACAAGAAGAGCTCAGGGTCCTCGTCAACAACCTGCTTCAAAATAACCAAGTGGGGAAAACAACTAGGGTTGAAGATCAAATCATCGTTCAACCTCCTTTGAGACAAGAAGACAACGGAAAAGCTCCCCAGCTTGCTTCAGGGTCACAAACCCAGCAACAACCTCGTCACCATCAACGGGGTAATCTGCGCAAGCAAAATGCATCTGGAAGACATTTCTCTGAGACTGATATACCATCATCTCTAATACTGAAACGCTTGTTGGAGGTCAATCCGATTCCTTTAAAGGCTCCTCTCCGGAACCCAAATACTTCCGCTCCTACCTATCATCCCAATGAAAGGTGTGCATACCACTCCGATAGTCCTGGACATGACACCGACGACTATTGGACCCTGAAGAACAAGATCGAAGACTTGATTGACGGAAGAGTGCTGGAATTCATGCCGGATGGCGAAATGAAAATCTTCCGTTGAGGATTCTCCACCTGAAATGACTAGTTCAAATTAAGAGACTTTTTGTTCATTTAAATTCTGAAGTTGTATCTTTCTTTGCTTATTCAAACAGTTATTGTCATGTCAAACTTTTTTATTTCATTAATGCATTACACGTGTCTGTTTTGAATTAATTGTTTTCACTATGCTTAAATTGCTTCATATTTCCTTTTTGTGATGTTCAACTCTCGATTAAAAAATTCTAAACCTTTTGAGGGAGGATGACGAAAACGATACCACGATCTTTACAATATGCTTTTGAATAGACCCGCTGATGAGGTACAGGCATTGTTTCAAATCCTAAACAGTGGAGTTATAAGGAAGATAATCCCTAGTCAACCCCTTTGAGCCAAAGAAGTTGGAGTTTTTCTTTTCATGAATTAAAACCCTTAATTATAACCTGGGGCAGGGTAGTTCTCTCAGTTGATCCAGGTGCACAATGAATGGAATCAAAGAAGTCCTTCCGAAACAAAAGACGGTGATGGTTTCGTATAATAGTAAGGACAGACAGTCATTATCTCTCAAAATAAAAGCCCAATAAGTCAAAACCTATGAAGGAGACTTACAAAACTGGGGCATCCCGCTGACTGTAGTCACAAAAAGAAACAGTTCAGGAAAAAAGACAAGGATAATAAAATCAAAAAGAAAGAGGTCCTGCAAGCTCTCAACAAAAATGACTGCCTGTTCAAAATAAATTATCAGTATCTGAACCATCACCGGAATATCAGAGCAAAGATTCAAACAAGATCTAATGCACGATTAGCTGAGTTTAGGATCGAAGAACATCACGAAGAATGGGTGGGTACAAATAAAATTTGAGCCTTTATCTTTTGTTTCTTAAATCGTGAACCAGGCCAGGTTATAAATCTTAAAAAAAGTCCTAGCTGGAGCATGGGTTAGTTCGAAAGCATACTATTACAAAAGGTATCCTGACTCATGTAGGGCTCGCTGTAAAATCCTGAGTTGACATCACATTTTACAAAAATTCACTTGTTTTATTGAAAACTGCATTTTCAAAAACTTCAAGACAGACATAAGCTTTGCATTCTTAAAATAACATTGATTGCATATGACTATTTGTTCAAACAACAGAGAAATTTACACGACGGATATCTAGTGAACAAAAACCTTTTCAATAAAAAGAGTCACCTCAAGTGGAAAAAATACTTCCAACCAAGGGGCACGGCATGAGCATTGTCTATCATCTAGGGCAGTCAAGTCAAGATTCAAGGAGTCTCTCAAAGATGCCAAATAGCCAGGGAAAGATCTCCATCTGAATAACTTGGGGAATTGGACATGAATTCCAGCAACGAATCTTGCATGATCAAACATATTCTGGTAGTATGGAAACACAACACTAGTGACAGTGACAACTCCCTACACTCTGAGAATGGACATAGTTAAAAAATACCGCACGTGAATCAAAGACCCGCTAGGTTGACTGGCCTAGGCAAAAATAAGGGCTTCCCGGCGAACCAAAAGGGTTCGGGCAAAAATAAGGGATGAAAATGAAAAATTTGTACACCTGGCAAGTCGAAAACCTGAAAAGGCGGCTTGGGCAAAAAAGGGTATCCCGATGGACTGAAAATCTGAAAAGACAGTCCAGGCAAAAGTTAGGGATTATAGCGTACAACTATGTCCCGTCATCTCGTCACTTGCCTACCAGAAGAAGACTTGTCATTTCAATCGAGAGAGACCAAGCACCTCATAGGTTGGGATAATACTCGATCCACAAGGCCTCCGCAGGCACCTTCTCCCGCAGAAACAGGGACAATAAGGATTGTTCGAACTGTGCAAATGCTCTGTCCGCCAGGTACCAAGGTAGATTCAGCTAAAGTAAATGGCTAAGATACCTTCACTCCCCGCAGAGTAAGACAGTACTGGTATCTCTCCCCACTGAGACTTGCAACCGTGAATGAATCAACAACACTCTCCCCTAAGCAGGGTCAATCTACCATCAGCCCTAAAGAGGTCGGGTATCCCCAAAAGGTCTTAATATTCCCCAGCGAAGTATAAAGATATTCTCCAGCAAGCGTAAGAGCATCCCCGACAGTCTCAATATTCCCCAACAGAATATATGAATGGTTCCCGGAGGAATACAAGATACCCCCAGCGGAGCCATTTCCCCAGCGCAGTCTAAAAAGGCTTCCCCGCCCGAGTTGAATCATCTTACCCAGTAGATTCTAAAAGCCTATCCCCTGCAGAATACAAATGTATCTCCCCAGCCAAATTCAGAGGTTATCCTCACAAGAGTCTAATTGGGTTATCCTCAGTAAGTTGCAACTGAAAGATCATCCCCAGCGAAGTTCTTTCAATCCCTAGCAAGTTACTATGAAACCTGGACCCGACCAGATATCAGTTCAACTTCGACTCCCCAGTAGAGCAACGGACGACTAAGACTCCTAAACTCTTTTCCCAAGCAGAAATAAACATACTCCCCATAGAGTTTTCAATATCCCCCCAGCGGAGTTCTCCTCAAACAACAAAGCAGGGATCCCCAGTGGAAACATTTTGAGCAAAGTCCAAGACAAAATTACATTTCAATAACATTCATAGCATATGCATACAAAATACATATAACATAAATCTCATTTATTTTGAGAACATCATTTCCTGATGCATATCATGACATTGCATACAACTAACTCTTTACCTTTTTCAGGAAAGATCGATCGACAAATAAAGATTATTACCTTTTGTAGTAGCAGTCGTCAAAGATTCCTTCATTTCCTTTAGGAGTAGCAGTCGTATCAAGATTCCTTCATCATCCTGATGAGGTAGTAGTCGTCTCAAGATCCCTTCATCATCCTGTTTGAGGTAGTAATCATCCAAAGATTCCTTTATCATCCTGCTGAGGTAGTAGTCGTCTCAAGATTCCTTCATCATCCTGTTTGAGGTAGTAGTCATCCAAGATTCCTTCATCATCCTGTTTGAGGTAGTACTCATCCAAGATTCCTTCATCATCCTGCTGAGGTAGTAATCATCCAAGATTCCATCATCATCCTGCTGAGGTAGAAGTCATCCAAGATTCCTTCATCATCCTGCTGAGGTAGTATCATCCAAGATTCCTTCATCATCCTGTTGAGGTAGTAATCATCCAAAGATTCCTTCATCATCCTGCTGAGGTAGTAGTCGTCTCAAGATTCCTTCATCATCCTGTTTGAGGTAGTAGTCATCCAATATTCCTTCATCATCCTGTTGAGGTAGTAATTGTCTAAGATTCCTTCATCATCCTGCTGAGGTAGAAGTCATCCAAGATTCCTTCATCATCCTGCTGAGGTAGAAGTCATCCAAGATTCCTTCATCATCCTACTGAGGTAGTAATCGTCCAAGATTCCTTCACCATACTGCTGAGGTAGAAGTCATCCAAGATTCCTTCATCATCCTGCTGAGGTAGAAATCATCCAAGATTCCTTCATCATCCTGCTGAGGTAGAAATCATCCAAGATTCCTTCATCATCCTGCTAAGGTAGAAGTCATCCAAGATTCCTTCATCATCCTGTTGTTGTAGTAGTCATCCAAGATTCCTTCATCATCCTGCTGAGGTAGAAGTCGTCCAAGATTCCTTCATTATCCTGCTGAGGTAGAAGTCATCCAAGATTCCTTCATCATCCTGCTGAGGTAGTAATCGTCCAAGATTCCTTCATCATCCTGTTTGAGGTAGTAGTCGTCTCAAGATTCCTTCACCATCCTGCTGAGGTAGAAGTCGTCCAAGATTCCTTCATCATCCTGCTGAGGTAGAAGTCATCCAAGATTCCTTCATCATCCTGCTGAGGTAGAAGTCATCCAAGATTCCTTTATCATCCTGCTATTGTAGTAGTCATCCAAAATTCCTTCATCATCCTGCTGAGGTAGAAGTCATCCAAGATTCCTTCACCATCCTGCTGAGGTAGAAGTCATCCAAGATTCCTTCATCATCCTGCTGAGGTAGTAATCGTCCAAGATTCCTTCATCATCTGTTTGGAGTAGCAATCGTATCAGATTCCTTCATCGCACATCATTATCAAAAAAGACCTTCTCTGGTTAGATTTATTTCTTCCAATTAAAACAGGCAACCAAAGACTTCCTCTGGTTAGATTTATTTCTTTCAGTTAATGACAGGCAATCAGAGACCTTCAAATACAATCCAGATACGATCCAGATTCGAATGTAATTTTGTCACTCATTCAAATACAGTCCAGCAATCATTTCTGGATGGCATCTTTAAGCCCATCTCCAACAACTATCCATCATCTCTCCAAATGGCATCTGTAAGCCCATTCCCGACATCACAATGCTGATACTACACCATGCGAGTGCAAATTTCTGGGCACTCTAGTGTTCAATTATCTTCCACCTTCGGATCACGAAAGGCTCCAAATCTAATCTGTATCCTCACGTTTAAGAAAATTTAACAGGGCAACTATTGTACCCCAAAATTTTCCCTCTCATGTTTTCCAAAGTCTTCCCCCTGCATGGTTGATCACAAACTCTTGCCTAAGGAAAAAGAAATTTTTTGAGTGGTGCTTTAAGTACCTTTCGATTGGCATTATTAAAGACCCTTCGATTGGTATTCTGAAGGAGCCTTTCGATTGGCATTATGGACAAGCACTGTGATTGGCATTACGTCAAGGCCTTCGATTGGCATTCTGAAAGACCCTTCGATTGGTATTCTGAAGGAGCCTTTCGATTGGCATTATGGACAAGCACTTCGATTGGCATTATGTCAAGGCCCTCGATTAGAATTCTGAAAGACCTTTTCATTTGGCACCCTGGGCCAAGCCTTTCAATTGGCATGCCAAGAGATCCTTCAATTTAGCTTTGTGTCAAGGCAGCTTCGACAGGCATGTTAACCATGTCCGTCGATTAGCATGAACAACACCTTTCGATTGGCCTGTTAACAAAGCCTTTCAATTGGAATTTTAATCAGTACCCTTCGATTGTTATTTGGACAAGGGCCATTTGAAGAACTCCTTCCAGGCCATTCGAAAGAGGCCATCAAGAGGGCACTCAAAAAAACATGTCCAGGTACACTGAACATGAGAAAATGGCATGTTTCCCTTGCAAATATAGAAATAATTAAATGCTGATTATGGATTCAATTCCTGAGTTAAAGGCCAGATTCTTTCCTTTTCTGTTCCTAACTCCACAAGAGCTGATTCGACCAGAGTGATTCTTTTCAAATCAAGCAGTCGAAGCAGAAGAAGTCCATTCGAAGGAGGAAACTCAAGACCATTCGAAGAAGCATTCAGAAGGCCCATTCGAAGGGTACATGAGAAGTCCATTCGAAGGAGGCAACTCAAGACCATTCGAAGAAGCATTCAGAAGGCCCATTCGAAGGGTACATAAGAAGTCCGTTCGAAGGAGGCAACTCAAGACCAATCGAAGAGCATGGCCTGAAGGCATTCGAAAATCAAAAGTGTCTAGGTTCATTCAAGAGACATGAATATTTCAAAAAAGGAAATTTTTTAATGTGTCTGATTCTTGTCTCATGGCTTTAAAGGCCTGGTTAAATGGTTGTTCCTTGCCATTTTGGTGCACCCTCACACTTTTATAAATACAAGGCCAGGGACACATCACAGAAGACGGGAAAAACACAGAAAAAATAGAGAAAAGAAAAGAAACAAGGAAGATTTGGAGATACGCTGCCCACAACCCACCAAAGGTTATCAGCATTTTCATCCAAGCCAAAGCAGCCATCCAGCGAACATCTCCACACCCAGAGCCACAGATCATACATCTTCAATTGGTAAGGGTTTGCAAAACCAAAATTGCACCTTCATGACATTTAAATACACATTGCATATGTATTCTTGTTATTACTGATTATGTTGCATGTAAGCTACAGCGCAAAGATGAGATTGTGCCATTGCTTGGGCACGATCTGAGTTTCTCCTTCGAATCTCAGGATAAAACAAACCCAGACCCAGATTCAGCAGGTTCAAATTGAGGAAGGATCTGAATTGGGAAGAGATTCGAATCAGGGGGTAAAGTCCCCCCTGGACCTTTAACATTTGTCTCGTTTTGCAGGAAATATATTCTCAGAATCTTGTTCAGAGTTTCGAAGCTTAGCAGCTTAGCTTCGAACTGGATCCAGGATTTCCAGATCGAAGGATGACATATCCAGATCGAACACCCCCAAAGTGCAGCCCCTCATGCACCTTCGATCAAGCCTCTTCACTTGGTCGAAAGACAGCCCACACCGCTTTCGATCTAGGCCTCCAGAATTATACCTTTCTTGATTTACTGCCTGTTCCTTCGATTTCATTTTTGTTTTGACCATTTTATTTCTTTTTTAATCAACATAAAATCAAAAACACAAAAATATTAGGCTAGTTTTTTTTTCCTATTAAATTAACTTTGTTAATTAATCATTTAATTATCTTAACATTTTTTTCAAAAAAAACTAAAATTAAGTAGATTTAGATCATTTTCTCAAAACTAAAATTAAGTAGATTTAGATCATGTTCTCAAAACTAAAATTAAGTAGATTTAAATCATTTTCCCAAAATAAAATAAAACAACAAAAAGATTTTATTCTTAGGATTTTTAGAGGTTATTTTCAGATTCGCGCGTGTTTATTTTATTGTAACTGCCTACTGGTATGTAATAGCTTAACTAAGACTTTTACACTTTACTGCTTTTATTCCCCCAATTTTTGGACATGTAAATAATCCCCCTCCCCGAAGCCTTGTAATAGCGTAGGATTTACAATTCCCGCACTTTAAATTCCTGTACATATATTAACTGTTTAGATGTATGCTAACTAGGATTGCATGACAAGATTAACCTTTAATTTAAAATCAACTTTAGAACACCTATATATACAAGATAATATAACTGAAAAACAATACACTCGCACATGCCACTCTTAGGGTACACCTCACTTGGATGCCTCGAACGTGGTTATTGAGTATAGGATGTTTTAGAGGTCTCCTTCCTGTCCAAAGATCAAAGTTGCCTCAAAATGGTTGCCTCGAAAAATGATCTAAGACATTAGGGTTACCGCTAAGGCGTCCTAACATTGATTTAGTGACCACACGTCCCTTAATCGAATTGACCCTTAAAACTCCAACGACGATGCTACCTACTCCTCAATAGTGGGATAGCACTGTCTAAAGGAAACTTGCACATTCTAATTCCTTTTTGAGTAGGTATATGTTCTTAAGTACTTGCTCCTTTTAAAAACAAAACAAAACTTTTCGCACTTACACTCTCTTCAAAAAACCAAAAATATTTTCAAAACCCACAAACACAAAGAAAAGCAAACTTTTGAAAACATAGTGAGCAAGTACCTAAGAGCCCGTGGATAACCACGATAGAAAGGGTGATAATTCTTTCCCTTTCTATAATCTACCTCCCGAACCCGAGAAATATCTCGAAAATGAATTTTTCTGTGCTTTTGTCCTTTCCTTGTTGGATAAAATAAAATACGGTGGCGACTCTTGCTTACCGCGACAACGCAAACGCGAACCAGCATTCCAAAATAGTCAGTTCTCTATTCCCACCGATCACAGTTCCTCAGAAAGATAAGAATCTAACCCGAGTTTAAGATTTTCTTTGGAATGCAGTTTATTTTTGCAGTATTCCTCCCAAGAGTTTACTTCCCCCGTGATATCGATCCGTGGAATTTGATGTTTCATACTTTCAAGGATAATCATTCAAAAGTTCTTTGTCTTCCCGACGGTCGATTATTGCCGTGTTTTCCCTAGTGAAACACTAAACATGCATCATTACATTGCATCTACCAAAACGTGTATCATTTCCTTTGAATGGAGAATTACGCTGTAAAACATCAAACATGCATTGAAGTATAAGTCGGTTATGCTATGCACTTGACATAACTAGATACTATGTGTTTGACGCTGAATAATCCTCGTGATTTCATTCCCCAGGATTTTTCTCCAATTGTCGTGTTCCCCGATATTCACTTCATACTAAGTGTCTTGTCTTGTGGAAGTCTTGACCAGTTTCCCAAATGGAGTTTGTTTTAGTTTTCCACCAGTCGGGTCTTTGGTATTTCCATTTTCCCTTGTGAATCGTGAATTTCCCTAGCCCATGCAAATCCTCAGTTATTCTACCCGTGTTTGTTTTACCGTTAGAGTGGGAGTAAAAGTAGGTGTATAACCTTTCTTGTTTCTCAAGTATTTAAGTATCAATATTTGGTGTGGGGTAATTCATATAATTTCAATTTTTGAATAATTTCACCTCGCCTTTTCCTGAGGGATACTGTAGTTCTTGCGCATTGGCAACCTCTTAAAAGTCCAATGTGTTTTGGAAATCCTTGTCTAGAGTCCTTTTAGTTGGCCTTTTTTCCATTTGCAAGTTCTCCTTCAATCGGCGGTCTATCCAGGTTCAATATATATGTAAATCCCTAATAAGTTTGCTTGTGATCAGCGTTTTTTCCTCAAGAGTCTATCTTCGGCTAGGTTCGCTTTTGTTCAGGAATTTATTGTTAGAGTATGCTTTGGTCGGTCTATTTCTTATATGTGTCTAAATCTAAACAGACATGTATATCTTATCCCTAGTAAGTTCGCCCTTGATCGGTGTTATTTCTCTAGGAGTCTATCTTCGGTTAGTATTCCTTGTTAGAGCCTTCTGCGGTTGGTCTCTTTCTCGTTTGTATATCTCTAATTCTACCTGGCATATACCAGATATCTTTCTTATATATGTCGCTCTACAAACTTCGAACATATATTTGTGATATCCTTGTTAAAAGTACTTTCTTACGGTCTGTTTCGTATATGTCCTTTCCTCCCGACATGTATTTGTGATATCTTTCATAAGGGTCATTCCTTTTAGCCTCTTTCTTATGTTCGCTACCCACTCCGGACATATATTTGTGATATCCTTGTTAAGAGTCCTTTCTTTTGGTCTCTTTTGTATATGTCATTTCCTCCGGACATGTATTTCTGATATCTTTAGTAAGGGTCCTTTCTTCTGGCCTTTTTCTTATGCCTGCTACCAACTCCGGACATGTATATTCGATATCTTTCATATATTTCCTTTTCTCCGGACATGTATTTTTGATATCTTTCGTATATGTCCTTTCCTCTGGAAATGTATTTGTGATATCTTTCATATATGTCCTTTCCTCGGAACATGTATTTGTGATATATTTTGCATAAGTCATTTCCTCCGGACATGTATTTATGATATCGTTCGTATATGTCCTTTCCTCCGGACAAGTATTTGTGATATATTTCATTTATGTCCTTTCCTTGGGACATGTATTTGTGATATATTTCATATATGTCTGTTGTACCCCAAAATTTTCCCTCTCATTTATCAAGATTTTTCTCACAAGACTTCTTGGACTCAAGACAAGATTAGGGTTTTGCTCAGCTCAAGACATCCCCTTGCACTGTTAACCTGAAATTAGGGTTTGAGTATGCACAGGGATTTTTGGACCACCAATGCTTCATTTGACTTTCATACACCATCTTGGACCCCTAAGATTGCTCATACCAAGTTTCAAGCCTTGAATCACATTTTTGTCCAGTCAATTGGACAGTTGACCTAAAAATCAATTGTATTGGGGGAAAAGTCAACCATGGCCAATTTACAGTCAAAATTAATAATTTTTGATCCAAAACAACATTTTAGACTCCTATGTACCATTTTATCAAGTTTGGATCAAAACTCCTCAAGAAATTTGATCAAATCATCAAAAGGAAAAAAGGGTCAAAATTAGGGTTTTGACTGAGAAAGGGCAATTTCTGATTTTTAACCTAGCCAATGACCAATTGAGTTCAAGCATGATTTCATGGACTCAATAGCATCATCTTGACCTAATCACATGGTTCAAAATATCTCAAGTCTATAGGATTGACAGATGAATTTTCCAGTCAACTGATCAAAAGTCAACTGTACACTGAAAAGTCAAACTTTGACTTTTTGGTCAGAATCAAATGCCAAGGGTCATAATTCATCAAGATATGTCAAAATATGAAACTTATTGACCAAGAAAATCAAATTTTCAATTTAGGGTTTTAATTTGAAAAATTTTCATAACTTAGAAATTTTCTAAGTATAAAAATTTTCTTATTTTTTCCCAACTTTTTCACCATGATGAAATTGGATTCAAAGGAAACTTCCAACATGAAAGTTGTAGTCCTCCATGAAATATACAACTTTTATTCACAAAGTTTACCCAAAATATGCTTGGATCTAAGATATAAATTTGTGAATAGGGGTCCATGAACTAAAAGACTTAGTGAAAATTTGCCCTAATTTAGGCAGGTTTTTGACCCAACTTCATGGAAATTTTTCACCTAGTTCCAAGAGGTATCTCAAAATTCATTTCAAATATGGATTGTAGATCATGTTGCAAGCTTTCCAAAATGTCCCAGAACTCTCCAAGATCATTTTTGGTTTAGGAGAAACGAAGAAGAGAAAATGGCATTTTGTCACTTTTGTTCAAGCCATTTTTACAATGCATCAAGTTGCAAATCTGATCAAGCATGCTTGTACCTTGCATTACAGGTCCTAAATCCCTTATACACTCAATAATTAAATGCTAACTCATAAGATATTGGCTTTATTTTGGCTTTTGGAGCATTGTACAAGGGATTAATCCATAAATGGCATAAAGTTCACAATACCATTTTGATAAAGCAAGATTTTCAAACTTTTTCTGCCTTGAGCCTTGGACTTGTTCCTTGAGTACAAGCATTTTCCACAGATATCAAGCAACTTGTACCAACTCTCTGCGCTAGCAAGCAAGCAAGTACAAGCCCTTTTCATAAGTCTTGTCACTTTTATTCAAAAGCAAGAAAAGTTGCAAAAGTCAAGGGAACTTGTACATCTGATAAAGGGAAGACTTGGCATAATTCAAAATAACTTAACAAACTTATCTCAAGCTAGAACACGAATGCACAACATCTAAAAACACTCTCAAACTCAAAAAACACAAATTTATGCCCAAACAGGGAAGCTTCTGCAAAATCCTAGCCAAGTCATATTTTGCTCGTGCGTTTCTTGATTCAACACTTCAAACACCTTTCATACATCATATCCAAACTACCCAAGCCCTTGTTCTGGTTCTGTAAGCCTTGTTTCAGACATCACCATTTTCATTTTGGAAGGTTGCAACTTGACTTCTACAGGGAGTTTCAAGCATCCTCAAGGAAAGCTAAGCATTGGAATAGCTTGAGGGAACTTCAAGGAAGCTCACACGATCCTCATGCCTCACTAAAAGTCCCCACACTGCCATATCCAAATCCAGCTGAAGGAGGTATTTTTCAAAACTCTTTCTCTCTATTTAAGCATCCTCAAGCCATGATTTGTGAAGCAAAAATATAGTCTCTAGCATGGTGAAGTTGTACATATGCATAGTTGTTATTTATATTAACTGAGTAGTGAGAATTTGAAGCTTGAAGTTCATGAAAAATTTAGGTCAGACATTAGGGCCATTAAAATTCTCCCTGGTCTTTTAGACTTAGTTTTCAAATCTTATATCATTGGAATCGTGATAAAAAATGCTACATGTTTTATGTTTCAAGTTTTTGTTTTTGTGCAAAGAATAGAGAGTTGCAGGTTAAGCATAAACGCGCGCGAAAAAGAGGTTGAAGGACAGGGACGAAGCTTCATCTGGGCTTTTTGCAACTTTGGCCTTTTTGTTTCTACTTTTTGCACCCCCTGTATTACTTTTGCACCCCCCTTTGCATATTTTTTATATTTTGCACATTTTCTCTTTTTTTTTGTGTTTATTGACTTTAATATTTTTCTCTGAACATTAAAAAATCACAAAAATATTTTCTTAATTTTTTGCAATTTTATTTTATTTTTATTATTTTTTCCACATATAAAAATAGTTTTATACAAATAAATAGAACTTTATTTTCTTAAATAAATAGTAAATACATTTAAAAATCCTATGCATTTTTATTTCTCTATTATTCATACACATAAAATATTATTTTCATACATACTTTAATTTTTAATATTTGTTAATAATATTATTTATTATTTCTTGTACTTATATGGACAAAAATAAATATTAGGAAATATATTTTCTTTTAAATCAAAAAACTAGGGTTTTACCCCTTTCAAAAATAATAATATTTTACTCTTATTTTCTAGGGTTTAAATAATTAATTCTCTCATACAAAAAATCAAATACAAAACATTTTTTGCATCTTTACATTTTTATTGCATTTTTAATATTTGTACATTTATTTAAATTGCAAATATTCAATTTGGTTGTAATAGTATTTTAGGATTTATTTTGTACAATATTCCATATTCAAAAACTTGTATCCCCCCTCCCATAATAATTGTTGTAATAGCTTAGTTTATTTTTACGCAATTTATCGCATTATAGCATGTTTAGTAAAAAATAGGGTTTTGCATGATAAGACAAAAAAATTAACAAATACAAGACCTAATCCAAGACAATCAAATGCATGTAAAATGACACATATTGCACACAAGCACCCTTAGGGTTTCACCCACTTGGTTGCCTAAACAAAATGGCCATGGTATGCATGCTAGGTATCTTGGAAAAACAAAACAAAACAAAACAAAAAATCATAGTGCCTCGATGACGCTATCAAAAGGTTTCCTAAACAAATGATCTTGGTCCCTCAAAATGCTAAAGATACTTGGCAATATTGCTATCATGGTCATACGATGACCCACGCCCGTCCCGTTTAACATCCAAAGATAGGGTTGTTTACCAAAGCAATGGTAAATCAACAATGTCAAAGGAATAAGAATGCATAGGAAAGACATTTGAGTAGGGTAGATAGTTCCTAGTTACTTACTCTCTTCCAAACAATACTTGCTATTTTCAAAAACAATCACACACACATTTTCAAAACATTTCCAAAACATCTTTCAAAACATTGAAACATGTTTCAAAAGACAAACATCTTTGTATACATTCTTACGAACGAGAATCATTACAAAGATTGCCAAAACAAATGGCCTCTTTTCAAAATACTTTCAAAATCACACTAAACACAAAGCACCATTTCAAACAATTTACAAAGCAAAGCAAGTGATCTAAACAAGTAACTAAGAGCCCATGGAAAACCATGGATGAAAAGGGTGCTAGCACCTTCCCTTTTCATAATCTAGCCCCCCCGAACTCAAGAAAACATATCAAAGGTCTTTCCTGTGCTTTTTTACCTTTCCTTTTGGATAAAATAAAAATCGGTGGCGACTCTTGCTAAACCGAAACATTTGAAACAAAACGCAAAACCTCAAGTCAGTTCTCCCACCGTATCACAGAACTGGAGACTCTGTTGGGGACAATATAAAAGTGGGGTTACCTTAGGGTTTGGATCACCTTTATTTGCTTACCCTTGTTTGCCTTGTTTGCTTTACACTTTGGTTCTATTGTTTGAGTTTGAATCCTCTACCCGAATTTGGGAAAGATTTATAGGTAAATACCAAAACATTGTGGAAATTGTACGGGGTATACCGACACGGTCTAAGAAATATCTATGTTAGTGTGAAATATTTGTGGGTACCGGTATCCTTTGAGTCAATCAAAGAGAATACGAAGCCGCTGAGTGATGTCATGAAGCACTAACGAAATTCTAGAACCTTTACTTGACCAACTTGGCCTTTTAGGATGTAGTGAGATGACCGACTTTGGTGCAGTCCGAAGTTGGTAGATAATCGATACTACACTCATTGAGGGTTGGTTCCTTGGAATATTTTGGACGCCAGTAAAGAGGCTTATTGAAACAATGAACAAGGAAACAATCCATTGATATTGAGCTCCTTAGAACCGTGTTACTTTTGCTAGGACAGGTTGAGCCAACTAAACTTCAAGAGGATACTTACCTAGGAACTTGTGTGGTTTTCTTGTACATATATACTTGTGCATAACATCATGGACATCATGAAGCATCATATGCATCCACTAACCATTTCAAGGATTTTGGAAATTCATCTTTGCTCCTGTTTTGTAGGTTATGGATTCACTTCACAGGAAAACTATCCAAGTCAACCTTGTAAGAATTCCTCCACAACTCAAGGAGCTTGCTTCAAGGATTCCTGAGAACTCTCCATTCACCGAGAGACATGGCCGCCTGCTAAACCTAGTCACTTCCCACACAGAGGAAGACATGATGAAGGTTCTCTCCCAGTTCTTTGACCATTTACATCACTGCTTCACATTTCCTGACTACCAGCTTGTGCCCACTTTGGAGGAATTTTCTCAACTCTTGAGGATTCCTATTCTCAATCAAATACCCTTCAAAGGTACGGAAATAGATCCAAAGCCATAAGAGATTGCTCAAGCCCTGCACTTGCACTCATCTGATGTCACAACCCATTAGGAAACCAGAAGTGGTGTCAAAGGCTTCTTGGCAAATTTTATGTTTGAGAAGGCCCAAAGTTGTTGGAATTCTCTAGACCTGCAAGATTTTGAGGATATTGTAGCTCTTATCATCTATGGGATGGTCTTGTTCCCTAATCCTGACCAACTCGTAGATGTAAGTGCTGTCAAAATCTTCATGTCTCGCAACCCGGTGCCAACTTTGCTTGGAGATGTCTTACACTCTTTTCACACTCGTACAATGAGGAAAAAAGGTGTTCTCATGTGTTGCACTCCTCTCTTGGCAAGATGGTTTATTTCTCATCTTCCCCAATCAGTCTTGAAGAACGAGCAAGGTTTGAGGTGGTCACAAAGGTTGATGACCCTTACACATTCAGATAATCATTGGTGTTCTCGATCCAAAGAGAATATCATCATTGTCGACCGTTGTGGAGAATTCCCTAATGTCCCTCTACTTGGCATTAGGGGAGGCATCGCCTACAACCCCTGCTTGGCTCTAAGATAGTTTGGTTATGCGTGAAGGGTTGACCCACATGACATGCTGATTCAAGGCTTGGTTTTCGACTTCGACAACGACGATCAAGGACTCCGACAAAGGTTCATCTGACCTTAGAGGATGCCCAACAAGGTAGACAGTAAGACCTTGGGACACAAGAATTCCATCCCTATTGAGCCTTACCTCAAGTGGCTACGAACCCGCGCCCAAAGTCTTATGATGCCTTACTCCTCCATTCTCCCAGTGATTATAGAGCCTGTTAAGGAAAGAGAGGTTCCATACACCCTCCTACATCCTGACATGCCAACATCACTCGAAATCTACAAAGGAGTTGGATACAACTCAAGGGAGAGCGTGATACTTTCGAAGCCCAATTCTACTCAAGAGAGAAGAAGGTTTTGGAACTCACTCGGCTACTTCATGAAGAGCGGACTCTCAACACCTACATTGCACCAAAGAGGATGCCCAACGTCTTTTTATCTTAGAATTTTGTACTATTTTGCCCTAGGGGCATTGATGTAAACAAATTCTATTTTTATTAATATAACGTGTGTTTCTTTTTGTTTAAAACAAATTTGAATTTTTGAATCCTTGAATGCATTACATGAATACATATCATTCATCATATGCATAAACAGGTCTTTGCAAGAAGTTTCCTAATCCCTCTGCTGTTTATTTCAGCAAAGTGGATCTTGAACAAACAGTTAAAGACTTGCAAGCTCATAATTCACAATTTCAACAGCTACTCTTGACCTTGGCCAAGGGGAAGGAGGAGCTCAAGACTCTGCTAGAGAAAGAAAAATAGAAAAAGAAGAAGAAGCGAGCCGGTGTGGTTATCATGGGCAGAAGGTTTAAGGGACAAGCCAGAAGGGCCTTGGAATTTCCATCAACTTCTGAGGAAGGGGAAAGAAAAGGTAAAGAGACTGCAGTGCCTTCAGATTCTGAAGCTAAAGAAGAGGAAGAAGAGGATTACTCTGAACAACAATACCCTCCGGCCAATGACAAATACAAAAACTTGGAAGAGCGTCTAGCGACTATGGAAGTACAGAGGGTACCGGGGCTGGATTTTGAGGAGTTAGGGCTGGTGTCTGGAATTGTAATCCCTCCTAAGTTTAAAGTGCCACTATTTGCCAAGTATGATGGGGTGTATTGTCCCAAAATGCACCTACGATCTTATGTCAGGAAAATTCAACCACATTCTTCTGACAAAAATTTATGGGTCCACTTTTTCCAGGACAGTTTATCGGGGACACAACTTGATTGGTTCTACCAGTTGGAGAGGTTTGATGTGCATAATTGGGAAGACTTGGCAGCATCCTTCTATAATCAATACAATGCCGACTTGGCACCAACCCGTACTCAACTCTAGAGTATGGCGATGGTATCCAATGAGGGCTTCAAAGATTACGTCCAAAAGTGGAGGGATTTAGCTGGAAGGGTGCAACCACCATTGTCTGAAAGAGAGCTAGTGGACATGTTCTTGGGAACTCTGTCAGGTCCTTTCTTTAATAATTTGATTAGAAGTTCCTCTGCAGGGTTTACAGAATTGATTTTGACTGGCGAGAGGATTAAAGACGGTATAAGAAGCGGGAAAATTCAGAATGATGCGTCTACCTCTGCTGCTGCAAAAAACCATTCACGGGAAAGAAGGAAGTGTCTGTTGTCTATGCACGAAGGAATCAGGGAAGAACCGAACGACAACCAACTGTGGGGGCCGTTATGATTCAAAAGTCTGCATCAGACTAGCCAAGAAACAATCAGCCTAGAAATAATCAACAAAGGGCGGAAAGGCCTGTACAACAATTCACCAAGATTAACATGACTCCAGCTCAAGTCTTACCCCATCTTCTGAAGTTGAATCTTGCCATGCTAAAAGAGGCCCCTAAAAATCCCAATACTACATCTCCACACTACCATCTGAATGCCAGGTGCGCTTACCATTCTGAAAGTCCAGGGCACGACACCAACAACTGTTGGGCTCTGAAGAACAAGATTCAAGATCTGATAGACGCAAAGGAGGTTAAATTTGAAGCACCTGAGAAACCGAATGTTATCTTTGCTCCAATGCCTAGGCACAATGCCAATGTTGTTGAGGAGGATTTATTTGTTTCCACTGTGGATGAACTGTTAACTCCGCTCCTGATTGTCAAGTTGTATTTGTTAAAGGCTGGGGTGTTCCCAGGTTGTGACAAACATTGTCGTATTTTCCTATCCGCATCATTTGACTGCCCTCTGTTGAAGAAAGGTATCCAACAATTGATTGATAACTAGGAAATTTTGTTTGAGAAAGCTCTTATTTCACCCATTCCAGTTCCAGAAGTTTCAATAATAACCATATACGCCAATCCTTCCAAGGTTCCTAAAAAACCCCTTTAGGATTACACCCACTCCTATGACTACTCCATTGAAGATGACAATTCCCAGGCTAACCCCTTACAAATCAGATAAAAAGGTACCATGGAACTATGGTTGAGAAATCTACTATCATGGTGTCAAGAAGATTGAACAGACTGTCGATGAAGAAAGCCCCGAGGAGGACAATCCCGACATCAGTAACATTGCTGGAACAAGCAAAATCACCCGCAGTGGGAGAATTTTCTCTCCAGAGATTGCGCCTCCAAAGGCAGTCTCTGGACCCATGGCCGTTTTGAAGATTACAGCTGTACCAGTGATTACACTTGCAAGTGTACCCGCCGACAATGAAAATACAGTTCCTATCCCTACTTCCGCTGCTGAGAATAAAGGAAAGAATGTTCAAGAGGAGCCTGTCCTAACGAAGGCTCAATCACTAGTTATTCCTGAGACATCCAAGAAGGAGATGGAAGAAATCCTGAGGATCATTAAGAAGAGTGATTATGATGTGGTCGAACAACTAGGGAAGACCCCCTCCAAAATCTCTATGTTAGCTTTGCTACTTTGCTATGAGGCACATGCTAAAGTTTTGGTAAAATTTCTGAAGACGGCTCACGTGCCGCAGGAGACGTCGGCCGATCAATTCCAAGAGTGTGTGGCCAGTTTGACGGCTGACAATGGCCTGGGTTTCTCCGATGCTGACTTGACCTCCAAAGGGAGAAAACACAATGATGCGCTACATGTCTCAGTGGAGTGTAGGGGAACCACCATAGCCCATGTTTTGGTAGATATTGGATCATCTCTGAACGTCTTACCAAAGAAGGCCATTGATAGGTTGGATTGTGAAGGCCTAACCCTGAAACCCAGTAATATAATTGTGAGAGCATTTTAAGGCTCTAAAAGGATTGTCCATGGGGAGGTGTACATCCCGATCAAGGTGGGAACTCAGACGTTCAATTCAACATTATATGTGATGGACATCCGTCCTTCTTACTCTTGCCTGTTGGGACACCCCTGGATTCACAATGCCAGAGCGGTTACCTCCACTTTGCATCAGATGCTGAAGTACCCTTCCCAAGGGAAGATCATAATTGTCCATGGAGAAGAGGAATACATGATTAGTCATCTGAATTCTTTCCGATATGTAGAATTAGATGGCGAATTCATCGAAATCCGTTTCCAACATTTTGAAGAAGTCTCTCATGAAATAGCGGCGACCAAGGCAGTATCCTCAACTCCTGTGATCACTAGGCCTCCACCTCGGATGTCATCTCTCAAGTATGCAAAGGCAGTAGTGGAAGAAGGCGAAAGTACTATTTGGGGACAGCTTCCATATTTTCCTTACAAATTATACAAGTTCGGCTTAGGATTCACTTCAACCGCTCAAAAGGCTGTGCGCCGCGCCCGTGTCGGAGGGCCACCCGTGAAGATCAGCCACCAGGGGGTTAATGCACTAGAGGACAATGAAGAAGATGGCAGCCTAGAAGACTGAATATTCCCTACCGTCGGCGGAGGATTGTGCAACTGGGAAGCAAAAGACTTTGTTCCGATTACTTTCATACTGCAGTAATTTATCTTTTCCATTTCTGTTGGATCTATAATAATTCAAAAACAATTCGTACTTTTTAGCTGTGTGTCTTACCCGAGACACATTGGTCCATTTGTAAGGGTTCTTATTTCATTTTCATATGTCATTTGAATGAATCATGGACGCTTTTTCATATAAACCTTTTGTGCTCACTGTCTTTCTTTTACATTTTGTTATTTTAAGATGGTTATACTCTTACACACACCCACACTCACAAATGCAGGTACCCTTCCATTCTGGAACCCATGGGTAACCATTATGCTATAGCCTTCAGTGACTCTGAAGATTTGATCAACCAAGCCGAATACGAAGGTGAGGAGGATTGTGAAGTGCCGGGGGAATTGGCCAGATTATTACAACAAGAAGAAAGAGAAATTATGCCTCACGAGGAGCTGTTGGATACCATCAATCTGGGTACCGAGGAAGACATAAAGGAAATCGGAGTGGGTGCCAACCTAGAACCGAGTGTCAAGGAGCGCTTGATTCAGCTGATGCATGAGTATGTTGAGATCTTTGCCTGGTCATACGAACACATGTCGGGACTCGATACAGACATTGTGGTACATCGTCTCCCTACTAGAGAAGACTGTTCACCGGTTAAGCAAAAAGTCCGCCGTATTAGGCCTGACATGTCAGAGAAGATTAAGGTTGAAGTCATGAAACATTTCAATGTTGGATTTCTGGTTGTTACTTCCTATCCATAATGGGTTGCTAACATTGTTCTCGTGCCTAAAAAGGACGGCAAAGTGAGAATGTGCATGGACTATAGAGACTTAAACAGGGCCAACCCTAAAGATGACTTTCCACTTCCGCACATTGACATCCTGGTTGACAATACAGCTCAGCACAAAGTTTTTTCTTTCATGGACGGATTCTCAGGCTATAACCAGATCAAAATGGCGCCTGAGGACATGGAGAAAACTACTTTTCCACACAGTGGGGTACCTTCTGCTACAAGATGATGCCATTCGGACTGAAGAATGTCAGGGCAACCTATCAACGTGCCATGGTAGCTTTGTTTCATGATATGATACATCATGAGATAGATGTCTACGTAGATGACATGATAGCCCAATCAGAAATGGAAGAAGAACACCTTAACCATTTGCAAAAGTTGTTTGTCAGGTTGAAGGAGTACAAGCTAAGATTAAATCAAAACAAGTTCACTTTCGGAGTCTAATCCGGTAAGCTCTTGGGTTTCATCGTCAGCAACAAAGGCATCGAGGTTGATCCTTCCAATGTCAAATCTATACAAGAAATGCCTACTCCTCGCACTGAGAAGGAAGTCAGAGGTTTCTTGGGACGCCTAAATTATATTGCTAGGTTCATTTCTCATCTGACATCTACTTGTGAGCCAATCTTCAAGCTGCTGAAGAAAGATCAGGTACTTAGATGGAATGATGACTGTCAAGTTTCTTTCGATAAAATCAAGGAATACCTTCAAGAGCCTCCTATCTTGATGCCGCCCGTCAAAGGAAGACCACTAATCATGTATCTAACCGTCTTGGAAAACTCAATGGGGTGCGTATTGGGGCAGCATGACGAGTCTGGCCGAAAAGAGCATGCCATTTGTTACCTTAGCAAAAAGTTTACCGACTATGAAACCAGATATTCACTACTCGAGAAAACTTGATGCGCTTTGGTATGGGCTACTCGCTGGCCAAGGCATTATATGCTAACCCATACCACCTTGCTGATATCTAAGATGGATCCGATAAAATACATCTTCGAAAAGCCTGCTTTGTCTGGAAGGATAGCTAGATGGAAGATGATCCTAACAAAGTATGATATACAATACATGACCCAAAAAGCTATCAAGGGCAGTGTGCTAGCTGATCATCTGGCCCATCAAGCTGTAAAAGATTATCAATCCTTGAAGTTCGACTTCCCTGACGAGGACATCATGACAGTAGACAATTGCAAAGGAATCAGACCATATGACGGACCTGAACAAGAATCCCGATGGACCCTGTACTTTGATGGGGCCTCTAATGCACTTGGTAACGGTATTGGCGCCGTGCTCTTATCTCTAGAAGGATGCCATACTCCTTTCACAGTCAGACTTTGCTTCAACTGCACAAACAATATGGCAGAATATGAAGCATGTATCTTTGGACTCAAGGCTGCCATAAACTTGGGAGTCAAATCTTTAGTGGTGTTTGGGGACTCAGCTTTGGTCATCAGTCAGATCAAAGGGGAATGAGACACTAAGCATCCAAACATCCCCCCTTACAAAGAACATGTCTTGACATTGCTACCATATTTCGAGCAGATTACCTTCGAGCACTTCCCGCGAGAAGAGAACCAGATAGCAGATGCTCTAGCTACAATGTCATCCATTTTTAAACTTAATTGGGATAATGAGGCTCCCCAAATCACCATTGAACACATGGACGAACCAGCACATTGTCACGTGATTAATACTGAAGAAGTAGTGGACCAGCCTTGGTTTCACGAAGTTAAAAAGTATCTCGAGACTCAATAATATCCTGAAGGAGCTTTAGTCAACGACAAAAAGTTCTTAAGGAGATTCTCAGCTAAGTTCTACCTGAGTAATGGTGTCCTGTACAAGCGCAATCATGATTGTATTTTGCTCCATTGTGTGGACAAGATTGAAGCTGAAAGAATTATGGCTGAACTACATGAAGGTACCTTTAGAACCCACTCTAGCAGGCATATGATGGCTAAGAAGATTCTAAGGGCAGGCTACGACTGGTCTACCATGGAAGCTGACTGCTATTAACACTCCCGGACTTGCCATAAATGTCAAATCTATGCAAATAAGGTGCACGTTCCCCCGGTCCCTCTTAATGGCCTGACAGCTCCTTGGCCCTTTGCTATGTTGGGAATCGACATGATTGGAGAGATCAAGCCAACAACCTCCAATGGACACCGCTTCATTCTAGTGGCCATTGACTATTTCACCAATTGGGTCGAAGCAGCTTCCTTCGCATCCGTTACAAAGAATGTGGTTGCCCGCTTCATCAAGCAGAATCTCATTTGCCGATATGGTATTCCCGAAAGGATCATCACTGACAACTGTACAAACCTTAACAATACTATGATCACCGCCTTGTGTGAGCAGTTCAAGATTCAACATCACAATTCATCCCCCTATCGGCCAAAGATGAATGGTGCAGTTGAAGCTGCAAACAAGAACATTAAGAAGATCATACAAAAAATGACAGTCTCCTACAAGAACTGGCATGAGATGCTACCGTTTGCTCTTCACGGGTATCGTACCACGGCACGCACATCAACTGGGGCAACACCTTATTCTTTGGTATATGGCATAGAGGCTGTTTTACCTATTGAGGTTCAGATCCCCTCTTTGAAAATCATGAAGGATGCAGGTTTGAGTGAAGACGATTGGATTCAAACCCGACTTGATCAGTTGAATTTAAATGACGAAAAGAGACTTAATGTTTTTTGCCACGGTCAGGCGTATCAAAAACGAATGATCAAAGCTTTCAACAAGAAAGTCAGACGACAAGTGTATCAAGTTGGAGATCTTGTGATCAAGCGCATCATCTTTACACAAAGTGATCCCAGGGGAAAATGGACTCCTACCTACGAAGGACCATTTGTAATCAAGAACATCTTTTCTGGTGGGGCCATGATCTTAACCACCATGGACGGCGAAGACCTGCTGCACCCTGCGAACGCAGACATTGTCAAAAGATACTACGCATAAATGACCCGCTAGGTTGACACACCTAGGAAAAACAAGGGCATCCCGGTGAATCGAAAACCCGAAAGGGCAGTTCAGGCAAAAATTAGGGATAAACAAAAACAATTATGTACACCCGGTAAGTTGAAAACTCGAAAGGGCGACTTGGGCAAAAAAGGGTTTCCCGGTGGATTGAAAACCCGAAAGGGCGGTCCAGGCAAAAGTTAGGGAATTAAAGCGTATGACTATGTCTCGTTGGATCACTTTGGGTACAATCTCTTCACTCACAAACCTGAGGCTTCTGATCAATTCAATCATCTTCGGACGAAGCAGCGAATGGACAAGATGTTCGGAGTTATGAAGGCTATAGCGGAATAGGAACCCCATGGATTTTTTTACACATAGCTATTATTTCTTTGTATAAATTTTTCTTATAACACCATCCTCTTACTAGGATGTCTGTCTCTTTTGTATAAAATACTTATTCAAAGTAAATACAAAGATATCTCTTTAAAAGTGTAGAAAACCATTTGTTTTTTATTTTTACACTTGTGTTTTATTTGCGAAAACGTCCAATGATTCATTAATGAACATATGCATTTGAACATAATTACTGTTTACAAATAAACAGGAATGAAAAAGAATGATTACTGACAGGTTGAAAGAATAGGAAAACATCTTTAGGCTATTCCATAAACAATCCCTATAGTACGTCATCTAGATCCCCAGCGGAGCTAAAATTTCAAACCCTTAATCCTCGTCAGAGTTAAAACTTCAAACTCCCAATTCCCAGCGGAGGCAAAATTTCAAACTACCAATCCACAGTAGAAACCATCCAGTTTCTCCAAATTCCCCAGTAAGTTATCTTGAAGTCTAAAAAGAAACTAGATAACAGTTAACTTTTGTTTCTCCCCAACTTAGGGTGACTCCCCAGTAGATTGGCAGACAACCCAAACTCCTGAACTTTGTTCCCCAGTAGGAGTAAGCTTTTTCCCACAGAGTCTTCACTACTCCCCAGCAGGATAGCTTTCTTCCCCGCAGAGTTTCTTTTGGCTTCCTAACAGAATGAAGATTCTCATTCTTATTTCCCTGCAGAAGTCATCCGAGTTTTCTCTATTCCCCAAGAAGAACAAGGATTCCCTTTGTGTAATCCCCAATAAACGTCATCAAAGTTCTCAAGATTCTCCAAGCAGAGTTCTCTAGCAGTATATGGCATTACTCTCACAACAGAACTTTTGTCAATACCCCAACTTTGAGACATGAAGGATCCCTATATCCCCAGTGAAGTCATCAAGGATTCTTAATCCGCAACAGTCGCCTATAATTTCTTATCCTCAGCAGTCAAGGATTTATTTTCCCCGGCAGCAGTCAAGGATTTATCCTCCTCAGCAAAACAGCTAATCAGCTTACATGCACATACATTACATTCACATATCATAAACATTGATAAAGAACATATATTGCATCATACATTTCATGCAACATAACTTTGTATTTCAGCTAACATTTTACCCTTTTCAGGATAAGATTAATTGCTACCATTAACAAGGTTCAAAGATTTCAGATACAGTACAGATACACTCCAGGCAAGGAAGTCATTCTGATATTTATTCATATTTCAAGTCAAGATACAGTAAAGATACACTCCAGACATGGAAGTCATTCTATTACTCATTCAGAATTCAAAGTCAAGATACAGGTCAGATACACTCCAGACAAGGCTGTCATTCTGATATTTATTCAGATCTCAATTTCAGATACACTCTAAATACAGAGGTCTTTCTGTTGCTTATTCAGATTTCAAGATTCAGATACGCTCCAGATACAGTTGCCATTCTGTCACTTATTCTGATTTCCCCCAACTTAGATAAGCTCCAGACACGGATGCCATTCTGGCCCTTATTCAGATCCCAAGGTCATGATACAGTTCAGATACGCTCCAAACACGGAAGCCATTTTATCACTCATTCAGATCTCTTGTTCAGATACAGTACAGATACGCTCCAGACATGGTTTCCACTCTCCTGCTTATCCTGATTTTCCTAAACTTAGATACAACTCGGATATGCTCTAGACACGGATGCTATTATTTTGCTCATTCAGATTCAGGCTCCAGATACAGTTCAGATACGTTCAGATACAGACACCATTCTGATACTCATTCTTTTGACTTACAACTTATAGTTCAACAAACATTCTTGGATGGAATCTACAATCCCATCTCTAACAAGATTCTATCTCCTCTCCAAATGGCATCTTTAAGCCCATTCCTTCAACTACACTTTGATGAGTGCAAATTTACGGGCACTCTAGTGTCCAATCATTTTTTACCTTCGAGTCACGAACGACAAAACTTGCCAATCTAACTCTTCAGGTTCAAGAAGATTGAACAGGGGCAGCTGTTGTACCCCAAAATTTTCCCTCTCATTTATCAATATTTTTCTCACAAGACTTCTTGGACTCAAGACAAGATTAGGGTTTTGCTCAGCTCAAGACATCCCCTTGCACTATTAACCTGAAATTAGGGTTTGAGTCTGCACAAGGATTTTTGGACCACCAATGCTTCATTTGACTTTCATACACCATCTTGGACCCCTAAGATTGCTCATACCAATTTTCAAGCCTTGAATCACATTTTTGCCCAGTCAATTGGACAGTTGACCTAAAAATCAGCTTTATTGGGGAAAAAGTCAACCATGGCCAATTTACAGTCAAAATTAATAATTTTTGATCCAAAACAACATTTTAGACTCCTATGTACCATTTTATCAAGTTTGTATCAAAACTCCTCAAGAAATTTGATCAAATCATCAAAAGGGAAAAAGGGTCAAAATTAGGGTTTTGATTGAGAAAGGGCAATTTATGATTTTTAACCTAGCCAATGACCAATTGAGTTCAAGCATGATTTCATGGACTCAATAGCATCATCTTGACCTAATCACATGGTTCAAAAGATCTCAAGTCTATAGGATTGACAGATGAATTTTCCAGTCAACTGATCAAAAGTCAACTGTACACTGAAAAGTCAAACTTTGAATTTTTGGTCAGAATCAAGTGCCAAGGGTCATAATTCATCAAGATATGTCAAAATAAGAAACTTATTGACCAAGAAAATCAATTTTTCAATTTAGGGTTTTAATTTGAAAAAATTTCATAACTTAGAAATTTTCTAAGTATAACATTTTTCTTATTTTTTCCAAACTTTTCACAACTTTTTCACCATGATGCAATTGGATTCAAAGGAAGCTTACAACATGAAAGTTGTAGTCCTCCATGAAATCTACAAATTTGATTCACAAATTGTTCCCAAAATATGCTTGGATCTCAAGATATAAATTTGTGAATAGGGGTTCATGAACTAAAAGACTTAGTGAAAATTTGCCCTAATTTAGGCAGGTTTTTGACCCAACTTCATGGACATTTTCCACCTATTTCCAAGAGGTATATCAAAATTCATTTCAAATATGGATTGTAGAGCATGTTTCAATATTTCCAAAATGTCCAAGAACTCTCCAAGATCATTTGTGGTTAGGGAGAATCGAAGAATAGAAAATGGCATTTTGTCACTTTTGTTCAAGCCATTTTTACAATGCATCAAGTTGCAAATCTGATCAAGCATGCTTGTACCTTGCATTACAGGTCCTAAATCTCTTCTACACTCAATAATTAAATTCTAACTCAGAAGATATTGGCTTTATTTTGGCTTTTGGAGCGTTGTACAAGGGATTAATCCATAAATGGCATAAAGTTCACAATACCATTTTGATAAAGCAAGCTTTTCCAACTTTTTCAGCCTTGAGCCTTGGACTTGTTCCTTGAGTACAAGCATTTTCCACATATATCAAGCAACTTTTACCAACTCTCTGCAGCTAGCAAGCAAGCAAGTACAGGCCCTTTACACAAGTCTTGTCACTTTTCTTCAAAAGCAAGAAAAGTTGCAAAAGTCAACGGAACTTGTACATCTATAAAGGGAAGACTTGGCATCATTCAAAACAACTTCACAAACTTATCTCAAGCTAGAACACGAATGCACAACATCTAAAAACACTTTCAAACTCAAAAAACACAAATTTCTGCCCAAACAGGGCAGTTTCTGCAAAATCCTAGCCAAGTCATATTTTGCTCGTGTGTTTCTTGATTCAACACTTCAAACACCTTTCATACATCATATCCAAACTATCCAAGCCCTTGTTCTGGTTCTGTAAGCCTTATTTAAGACATTACCATTTTCATTTTGGAAGGTTGCAGCTTGACTTCTACATGGAGTTTCAAGCATCCTCAAGGAAAACTAAGCATTGGAATAGCTTGAGGGAACTTCAAGGAAGCTCACACGATCCTCAGGCCTCACTCAAAGTCCACACATTTCTATATCCAAATCCAGTTGAAGGAGGTATTTTTCAAAACTCTATCTCTCTATTTAAGCATCCTCAAGCCACAATTTGTGAAGCAAAAATGTAGTCTCTAAAATGGTGAAGTTGTACATATGCATAGTTGTTATTTATATTAACTGAGTAGTGAGAATTTGAAGCTTAAAGTTCATGAAAAATTTAGGTCAGAAATTAGGGCCAATAAAATTCTCCCTGGTCTTTTAGACTTAGTTTTCAAATCTTATATCATTGGAATCGTGATAAAAAATGCTACATGTTTTATGTTGCAAGTTTTTGTTTTTGTGCAAAGAATAGAGAGTAGCAGGTTGAGCATAAACGCGCGCGAAGGAGAGACTGAAGGACAGGGACGAAGCTTCATCTGGGCTTTTTCCAACTTTGGCCTTTTCGTTTCTACTTTTTGCACCCCCTCTGTATTACTTTTACACCCCCCCATTGGCATATTTTTTATATTTTGCATATTTTCTCTTTTTTTTTGTTTATTGACTTTAATATTTTTTTCTGAACATTAAAAAATCACAAAAATATTTTCTTAATTTTTTGCAATTTTATTTTATTTTTATTATTTTTTCCACATATAAAAATAGTTTTATACAAATAAATAGAACTTTGTTTTCTTAAATAAATAGTAAATACATTTAAAAATACTATGCATTTTTATTTTTATTATTCATAGACATAAAATATTATTTTCATACATACTTTAATTTTTAATATTTGTTAATAATATTATTTATTATTTCTTGTACATAAATGGACAAAAATAAATATTAGGAAACATATTTTCTTTTAAATCAAAAAAATAGGGTTTTACCCCTTTCAAAAATAATAATATTTTTCTATTATTTTCTAGGGTTTAAATAATTAATTCTCTCATACAAAAAATCAAATACAAAACATTTTTTGCATCTTTACATTTTTATTGCATTTATAATATTTGTACATTTATTTAAATTGCAAATATTCAATTGGGTTGTAATAGTATTTTAGGGTTTATTTTGTGCAATGTTCCCCATTCAAAAACGTGTATCCCCCTCCCATAATAATTGTTGTAATAGCTTAGTTTATTTTTACGCAATTTATCGCATTATACCATGTTTAGTAAAAACTAGGGTTTTGCATGATAAGACAAAAAAATAAACAAATACAAGACCTAATCCAAGACAATCAAATGCATGTAAAATGGCACATATTGCACACCAGCACCCTAAGGGTTTCACCCACTTGGTTGCCTAAACAAAATGGCCATGGTATGCATGCTAGGTATCTTGGCAAAACAAAACAAAACAAAACAAAAGATCATAGTCCCTCGATGAAGCTATCAAAAGGTTGCCTAAACAAATGATCTTGGTCCCTCAAAATGCTAAAGATACTTGGCAACATTGCTATCATGGTGATACGATGACCCACGCCCGTCCCGTTTAACATCCAAAGATAGGGTTGTTTACCAAAGCAATGGTAAATCAACAATGTCAAAGGAATAAGAATGCATAGGAAAGACATTTCAGTAGGGTAGATAGTTCTTAGTTACTTGCTCTCTTCCAAACAATCCTTGCTATTTTCAAAAACAATCACACACACATTTTTAAAACATTTCAAAAACATCTTTCAGAACATTGAAACAATTTTCAAATAACAGACATCTTTGTATACATTCTTACGAATGAGAATCATTACAAAGATTGCCAAAACAAATGGCCTCTTTTCAAAATACTTTAAAAATCACACTAAACACAAAGCACCATTTCAAACAATTTACAAAGCAAAGAAAGTGATCTAAACAAGTAACTAAGAGCCCATGGAAAACCATGGATGAAAAGGGTGCTAGCACCTTCCCTTTTCATAATCTACCCCCCGAACTCAAGAAAACATCTCAAAGGTCTTTCCTGTGTTTTTTTACCTTTCCTTTTGGATAAAACAAAAGTCGGTGGCAACTCTTGCTAAACCGAAACATTTGCGACAAAACGCAAAACCTCAAGTCAGTTCTCCCACCGTATCACAATGTCCTTTCCTTTAAACATATCTTTGTGATAGCTTCGATAGAGTCCTTTTTTCCGGTCTCTTTCGTGTATGTCCTTTCCTCTGGACATATAGTTATGATATTCGTTGTAAGAGTCCTTTCTTCCGTCTCTTACTTATATGTTCGCTACTAACTATGAATATATGTTTTTTATATATTCGATAGAATCCTTTCTTTCAACCTCTATCGTATATATCCTTTCCGCCGGACATGTATTGTTGAAATCTTTGACAGAGATATCTTTGGTTAGTCTCTTTCTTATATGTTCACTACCAACTCCGAACATATATTTGTGATATCTTTGTAGGAGTCCTTTTTTCCGATCTCTTTCGTATATGTCCTTTCCTCCGGACATATAGTTATGATATCCTTTGTAAGAGTCCTTTCTTCTGGTCTCTTTCTTATATCGGCTACCAACCTCGGGCATGTATATTTGATATCCTTGATAGAGTCCTCTCTTCTGGTCTCTTTCGTACATTTCCTTTCCTCCATACATGTATTTGTGATATCTTTGTTAAAGAGTCATTTCCTCTGGTCTCTTTCTTATGTCTGCTACCAACTTCGGACATGTTTATTCGACATCAGTGATAGAGTCCTTTCTGAAGGTGGAGAAAAGTATAAGAAATTGGGGTTTGAATTGTGTTGATAGAAACTTTTTCACTTTCTAAAGAGTTTATGGAAGCCTTTGAGCATGTAGAAAATAATAGCAGTAAAGAACACATTCATTTTTATACAAGTTATCTTCTCAATATAGGCTACATCTTGTCCACCCTCCTCAGGTGATTTTGCCTTAGAAAATGACTTAATCCACTAATCTTGAAAGATTACAACAACCTCTAAGAGTCTAGAAATACCTCTTAGCCCTCTCAAGTATACAAACTAGAAAGTCACTTTAGGAAACACCAATTCTAGAAAGAATCATTTTTCTAGAGATTTACAAGCGTGGTTCTTATCAAGCACATTTCTCCTACTTAGGGTACATATTGTTTTGACAAGATTTTGAGCAACAACTCCTTGTATAAAACAATTTACATGAAGGTTTCTAAGAAATAAAATAATCATAGTAACAACTCTTGTGTTTTTAATGTTTCTACAAGATTGAATGTTATGGAGATTAAGTGAAAACATATTGTAGTCTTCTTATCTTCATCTTCTTTGTTAATCAAGCTGAACAAAATAGCTTCTTTCTTCTTTTCTGGTTTCTCTTGAGATGTGTTTTGATTTATATTTAAAATTACATCTTGTTGAGATCTTCAACTTCTTTTCTTCAATGATCAAGACATGAGTATCGACTCATGTTTCTTATTGCTTGTTGATCCTTCATTTGTTTTGAGATGTTTTTCTCGTAAGATTGACAACCTTTTTAAAACTAAGTTGTGATGAACATGTTGCTACTTAGTAAGCAGTTAACACTTTAATATGCTTAATGAAATATTACACTATAGAGCAACAAATCAATATAAATATTTCATTTCAAAGTGATACTACTTGGTGCTTGTGAAATTCTTAGTGCTGTTCAGCCACACAGCCATATAGCCACACAATTTCAAGTATACAAATTTGCTTTATATAGGCTTGAGAGAATAATATCGTTGGAGCATATAATGCATTGTAACGTGTATTTTGCAGTTTTGTTTGTTTTCAATGAAAATCTACCTTTTGTAATAATTACTGTGTAGGAGGTGTGATTTCTTCTTTTTATTTATCTAAGATATAGCTGAGAATTTCCATCATTGTTTTCCTCGAAAATTGTGATCATTGTCACTTTTGATTAGAGCATTACTGAAGATATATCTGGAGTTTTCTGATCTTTGTTTATGTGGTTTCTGTATAGAACTTGATTTCTCCTGAAGATGTTATTTCTTTTTCAGGAATATTGAGCTTGAGACTTATTTCTTGTCTTGTTCTTCTGATGAGTAGTTTTGAAACTACTGATTTGATGTAGCGTAAATACACTAGATTGAACATTAGGAACACGTCTTATTTTCAGAGCTTTAGGCATTAGCTTATCTGAAAGACGACTTCAGTTGTAGAAGCTTTCTGATTCTTATATCTTCGAATTTCTGAGTTATATTTGCGTAATCTCTTAGAATCTTTCTGATGGATGATCATGTCTTCAGATGTATAGGTGTCGTACCCCAAATTTGTCCTACCTCGACGATTTTATTTTTCGAGATTAGAATAGAAGAAATATTTAATTAAAGATGGTACAACAGTATCTGATGGTCCATCTTTATCCGACTATGGGGTGTATTTTAAAGGGGCTTTCTAAATCAGAAAGACTCATAAATCCGTTCGCGAGGCGTGTTGGCCGATGGCCCATGCAATGCGAAAATAAATTCGAGTAATCAATAAATTATTAGTCTATTAAAACTACTTAGGTTTAATTTGCTGTTAAGTATCTAATATCATTTACATATAAGTGTTACTTGTTGTTAAGGGGGGTGTGTTTGCAAATTATAGGCCCATTAAGGTTTTAATAAAACTAAGGCATTGTGGTCTTGCATTATTACTGCTTTAGAAAAGATATTATTTTTAACTGATTGATATTATTATCTTAATAAAAAAATATATTTCTTTAGTAAAAAAAAACGTGATACATCTTTGCTGATAAACTTTCATCAATGTTTTCATTTATTATTAGAAGATATTGCATTAGTTATTATAATTGTTGTTTAGAAAAATCTATTGGATTATATTATTAAAACCATATTGGGACCAGTATGCATTAAGAGGAAAAATGTGGAGTCCATATGGATTTGTTTTGTTGTTTTAATTTTGAGAAAAAAAGACATTTGGGCCTGGTTTGGAGGTTAATAATTTCTTGTTGTATTAACAAAAACAGTGATTGGGCTAGGGAATCAAAATGCAGCGCAGGCCCATATTCAAACTAAAAATGATAACTGTGAAAATCAACAAAAAAATCATAATTAAGTTCTTCAATAAACAATCATTGTGTAGATTTAAGACTAAAATCAGATTAAAATTAGAACACAGTATCTGTAAATCATATTAAATCAAATCTTCATCAATCAAATCCAGAAAAGCAAGAAATCTCATTATAATCTCCAAAATCAAATATTACAACATCTCATTACAGTACAGAAACAAATCTAAGAACCAAATCAATTACGAATAATCAGAATCAATTAACAAGCAAATCTAAATCCCTGATTTTGGTCTAAATCTAAGGCTAAACTGAAAAGAACTCAAAACCCTAAAGAGAGAAAACCTTATATAAACTAAGAGAAGAAAAAGTAGAGGGGGATTTTTTGACAAAAGAGAGGAAGGATTTTTTTGGCGACAGAAACAGAAAAAAGAAAATACACACAGAAGATATAAGTTTGGTTACAGAAAGAAATTGGGGAGGAAGCCGACGATCCGGGACCAAAATTGGTTGAAGAAATGAGGAAGGTGATTAGGGTTTCAACCTCTGAAACCCTAATCACGTTGTCGCCTTCGCCTCCATCCATCACCATCATCTTCAACCATCTTCAAGACCTGCAAATCGAAGGAGACAAGGGAGGATTAGCTCAAAATCAAGCTAAAACTCAAACCAACATTGCGAAAGGGTTATCAGGCTTAGATCATTTTTTTATTGCTTCGTTGTTGTTGTTCTTGTACTAAGGTGCTAGGTCAAATTTGTGTTTACGGTTACGATAGCGCCGCCGGAGGGTTAGAAGAAACTAGGGTTTAGAAAGAGGAAGAGAGGAGAAGGTTTTGCACAAGAAAGAGATAGGAAAAGTTTGAAATGAAATAAAAATCATAATAATGCAAAACAAAAACTTGTTATTTCTGATGTTATCATGTGCACGTGCGACCACCGTAACTAACATGTGCATTAAAATCTCATCCACGTGATCATCGGTGGACGGCCGTGAGACCAAGTCCACCATAAGCTTATGCGCCCGCACCAGACATGATTATCCTGGAACCCTCTTCAGTTCACTTAATGGACCAAGCCCGGTGCTATGCACACCCCCTTGCCCATAGTTTGCTAAATCATAAAACGAAACACATCCCCCCCCCCCTTCCTGAATTATTCTGGGCCCAACCCAGCCTCCTTTTAGCTCCCCCACTTTTTACTTGCCAAAAAAATTGCACCCCCCAAATTTATTTAAATTATTATTATTTATTATTATTTATTTTATATTATTTTTTATGCTATATTTAATTAATTATCTATTTCTTTTTAATTTATAATTATCATTATTATTATTAATTTTTATTATCATATTTTAAATATTATTATTATTATTATTTATTATATTTAAATATTATTATATGATCAAACAAATTATTTTATATCAAAATTGCATATATTATTTTAATATATTAATTGGATTAAATCTTTTTATATCATGCATTGATCAAAATATCTTCTCAAATAATACGATTAAAAAACACAAACCAAGCATCAAACTATTTTCGCGAACAAATTAAGCTAATCAACTGTTTTTTTGCAAAAGGGTTTCAAACTAGTTTTGGCTTACTACGCACTCAGTCAAAATTTCTGCAATCACTACTCCCAACCGAGTGCGAAGTGATTCAAAATATGTTTTCAAACCCCTAAAAAACACCAACCCGATACGAACTACGAATTGGGACTCTAATTCTTTATAAGAGGATATGTAGGCATACGATCTAAAATTGTGGCGAGTCTTTCTAATTAAAACTTAAAATCCATTGTACCCCAAACCTAAACCTAGAGGCTAATATCCTTGTGAACAAGGTAGATGAAGGGTGCCTAACACCTTCCTTTCGTCTAATTGAATCTGAAACCTTGAATCTCTGTCCGCGAATTAGGGTTTTCTGTTAGATTCCATTCCCTTAGGATAAAAACTAATAGTGGCGACTCTTGATTTAAAAAACCGGCCACTACAATAGGCAGAAGCTTATCTTGAGAGACAACTTCAATTATAAAATCTTTCTGATTCTTGTATCTTCAGCTTTCTGAGTTATATTTGCACAAGCCCTTTTATAGAATGTTTCTTGTTATTAGATCTGCACACTCAATAAAACCATTTGTAGCACTAAAATTGTTACTCACAAAATATATGGTTGTCATCATCAAAACAATTAATTTCTTAGAAGCTTTCTTGCTCTAACAATCTCCCCCTTTTTTATGATGACAAAAATTATGTATTTTAATGAAACAATTTTATTGGCATAAAACTATAACAGACTTCGGGTTAACTTTCCCTGAGCTCCCCCTGGGCTGGATAGCTCCCCCTGGGAATAATAATCTTATGAAAAAGGATAAGAACCCTTATGATAAATTATAAGTATATTTCTCCTCCTTTTTGTCATAATCAAAAAGGACTGATCATTATTCTAAGTATAACTGAAATGATAATATGCAGAAGTATATTGTGAGACGGAAAGACACACATTTTTATTTAATTTGAAGGAGATTACACTTAATAGTAAGTAAACAGGAAATCGAAACAAAATAAGAAATCAAACTAACTTAAACTTAAAACACATCACAACTCTCAACAATTAATACATTGTTTCTGGTTAATGGATTCCTACGAACAGACTGAATTATGTCGGCTGATTCAAACAGTTTGGAAAGTACGTGCCCAAAAGGAATGAAGGATTTTTTAGAGTTTCTGGATTTAGGAATGGATAGCTTAATATGATTGAAGATGATTGCATAAAGATGCACGAGAATATTCTTTCAAAGACGAAACAGGAGACATATATCCCTTGGAAAGACTGTATCAAGATCTTCTCCTCTGGGATAGAGATTTGTCAACAGGAACTTAAATCAAATTTTGGCAACAGGAGTTAGTGTTTCTGGATTTGTGGGTTAATAGGCAGAATTGAAGTCAAACAAAACAAGCATCTTGACATTAGGAGAGCACCTAATAGATTCATCAGTGGTATTAATACCTACTAGAGAACAACCAGTGGCTTGAGCAATGGTATCAACAGTGATGCAGACTAGGAACCAATAGACTTTGGATGAAATAGTGAGGCCATAAACATGAAAAAAACATTTATCCAGAACTCTTTTAAAAGATGTGGATAAACATATCCATACAGCATAGACAAATACCTATTCCACCCTTTAAAGTGGATACCAATATGGAATATTTGCCCAACACCCAAGATTTTTGGTTGCTTATCTATGATGACTTCTAGAAGATCATCATTCCCATAAAAGGTTCTTGGATTTAGGGATAACATTTCCACATTGATAAAAATACGAAAATGAGGTGAGAGAGAAAAAAAGAGAATATGTGAGAGAAAAGACTTAGGTGACGAAGAGGGATGAATTGAGGAAGGTATAAATAGAAACTAGAGACAAGAAGACTTATATTTTCAAGGTGATTTAAGATGGATAAAGAGCTGCAGTCAGATAGGTATGTAAATGAAGTGGTTTTGGAACAATTCTCAAGAAGGAAAAACAACGCGTGGAGGCTGAGACGGAGATAGAGTAGGCGGGAAAAAAATTATTTTCCCAAAAAGGAATCAGATAGATTTAGAAATAGAACCTAAGTACCTGTGAACTGAATGTATTAGATTGGATACGACTAGCAGATAAACACATATGGTAAATAAAATGAGTGAAATGAGTTATAAATACCTGGCCAGTTTCAAAGAGTTGACTTCTTACTTCATATATATTCTGTTGTGTTGTAGCGAAGTATGTCGCTTCCTTGAGAACCCTTCTACTTCTTCTTAGAATTTTCTAGAACTTCCTTCTTATACGGAATTCTTGTTTCTCCATAACATAGGTAGCTCAAGTTTGCAGAGTTTCTGATGCTTACTTCAGATAATTTCTTTTCTCAAGATGTTTGTATTTTTCTCTAGCTGGATCTCTATACATGGTTAAGTGTTTAATTCAAGAATCAATAACAGAGCCTATCTCTGATACCAATTGAAGGTGGAGAAAATCACAAGAAAGGGGGGGTTCAAATTGTGTTGATAGAAACGTGTTCCCTTTCTAAAGAGTTTACGAAAACCTTTGAGCATGCAGAAACTAATACTAGTAAAAAACATTTTCATTTTTAAAAAAGTTCACCTTCTCAACTAAGGATACATCTTGTCCACCCTCCTCAAGTGATTTTGCCTTAGAAAATGACTTAATCCACTAATCTTGAAAGATTACAACAACCTCTAAGAGCCTAGAAATACCTCTTAGCCCTCTCAAGTATACAGACTAGAAAGTCACTTGAGGAAACACCAATTCTAGAAAGAATCATTTTTCTAGATATTTACAAGAGTGCTTTTTATCAAGCATATTTCTCCTACTTAGAAGACATATTGTTTTGACAAGCTTTTTGTAAGTGTTTGTTGGCAGCAATTTTGCTAAAACAATGACTTGATAATGTTTTGCTAAATGTCTTAACATTTGAATCAAAATTGTTTTGAATGATGTCAAAGCAGATGTCTTGACATCTGCCTCCTAAACTGAACTCAGCTAATATCAGTTTAAGTTTTTCTGTTTCCTGATTTCCTACGCACCATAATTCAGGATTTGTGACTCACTGACTGTGAAAAATATGGAGGAATATTTTTCTATTTGAATTATCTTTATGGATTATATATTGTCCTATTTTCATGGAAATATTCAAAAGATTTGAATATTTGTTTTTCAGCCCAAGCCCACTGTTGCGCATATATAAAGACTTGCTTCCTTATTCAGATTACTGCAAATTTTAAAGAAAAATACTTTCTTTCTTTTTTAGAAGTATAAGTCTTTTAATTGTCAAACACTCTAGTATTGATTTAATACGTGTGTTGTTATTTGGATTGTTAATTGTGTATCATTCATAAGCTTTTAAGCATTGAATGATTGAAGTTTTTAAACTTATTATTTATGTTGTTTCATCACTGTAAGTGATTGAAGGGATTTGAGGAGGGCCTCATACCTAGGTGAGTCTTAGGTAGAAGTATAGAATGGGTAGTGATTAAGTGATTATATCGTAAAGTGGTTATTTACTGAGGGTCTATGAATTGATATTTTTAGTGAACTTGTCCCTGGCTTGGTAGCCCCTAGAGTAGGTGTTGTTGTACACTGAAATGGGTGAACAATCTCTTGTGTTTTTACTTCTTTTGTTATTACTTCAATTTACTTGTAAACAGGTATTTTTGTCGTGACATTTCATTTGACATCACATATCTGATACCATAATTTCACTTGGCATTTGTAATACGGTGGGAGAACTGACTTGGGATGTTTTGTGTTTGATCCAATTGTTGCAGATAGCAAGAGTCGCCACCGACTTTTCTTTTATCCAATAAAGGAAAGGGTGAAAAAGAACAGGAAAGACATTTGAGATTATTTTCTTGGGTTCGGGGGGTAGATTATGAAAAGGGAATGTGTTAGAACCCTTTTGATCCGCGGTTATCTAAAGGCTCTTAGTTGCTTGCTAGATCACTTGCTTTGTTTGAATAATGTGCTTAGGGTGTGGGTTTCAAAAGTATTTTGAAAACGTGTCTTTGTAATGGTTCTCATCTCTATAAGAACGTGTACAAAGTGTTGGTTTTGAGAATAGTTCAAAGAGTTGTTTGTGGAATGTGTTTTGAAAGTGACTTTGAAAAGGTCTTTTTGTAATGGTTCTCGTCACTATAAGAACGCATACGAAAAGCTTTGTCTTTTGAAAATGTTTCAAAATGAAAGTGTGAGTGTATAAAATTTCTTTGTTGTGAGAAAGCGAGCAACTAGGAGCAACCTACCTACTCAAAAGGTCTTAACTGTTCTTTTCCTCCTCCTTTAGATGTTATTATCTTAACATTGATTGGTAAGAAGCTTTCATCTTTAGATGTGATGGGACAGGCGTGGGACGTTCGCATAGTCATAGAAGGCAACCTATGGGACTGTAATATGGTGGAAGAACTGACTGTTTTTTATTACTACTGGTTTTGTGTTTTGTTTTCAAATGTACGATAAGCAAGAGTCGACTCTGTCTTTTATTTTATCCAACAAAGGAAAAGGGAAAAAGAACACGAAAAAACCTTTTTCGAGTTGTTTTTGAGTATGGGGGTTAGATTATAGAAAGGGAAGGTGTTAGCATCCTTTCTATCCATGGTTTTCAATGGGTTCTTATGTACTTGCTCTTTTTTAAAATTTATTTTGTGAGTGTTTTGAAAAGCTTTGAAAATGCCTTAGTGTGGCGTTTCACTTTATGGTAACCCTTGTGTCAGTCCTCAAGAGTATGATAAAGCGTTTTCGAAAACTTTGTTCGAAAAGTGTAAGTGTGAAAAAAACTGGTTGTTTTGAGCAAGTACTTAAGAGTTTCTACCTACTCGAAAAAGACTGCTCGTTTTCTTATTTCCTTTAGATAGTGCTATCCTACTATTAAGGAGTAGGTAGCTCCATTGTTGGAGTTTGAGGGACAATCCAAAGGGACAATTACGATCACTTAAGGCAACAGGGCAAGATCTCTTATTAACTATCCTAAAGTTCTAAGATCGCATTTTGTTTTACCGAGGCAACCTTCGAAAGGGACTTGCGATCTCTGAGTTAGAAGACAGTCACTAAGAATTCTCATTTTCGAGAATAGTGATCGTATTTATGAGGCAACCGAAGTGGGAGATACCCTAGGGGTGAGTATGTGCAAGTGTTTGATTTCAGTTTATTTATCTTTGCACAGTTACGGTGTTCTACTATTTTAAACATTCGATTTATCTTTTGCATACAATCCTATTATCCATACATCTAAATAGTTTAAACAATTGCATAAATTAAAAGTGAAAAAGAACATTTACGCTATTACAGGGCTTCGGGGGAGGGGGTTACATAACCAAAAATTGGGGAATTTAAACACTAAATAAAATAGTAAAACTAAACCAAATTAAAAGCTATTATAACCCATAATCAGATACAATAATAATAAATGATAATAATAGTAATACGAATGTAGCTAACGCGTGCGACTTGGAAATGACGTCTAAAAATCTAAAATGCTCTAAGTAAAAGAAAATTATTTTTGTTGTTTTGTTTATTTGGAAAAATATTTAATTTAATTTAATTAATAAAAAGAAAAGAAAATTTGAAATTAATTCTAAAATAAACCTAAGGTTTTTTTTGGCATTTTTTATTTGAGTAAAAAATATTTAAGAATTAAAACTAATTTCCTAATGGGTTTTAATTATAGAAAAAAATAAACCAATTACCCTAATTGATACTAATTATTTAATTAACAAAATTATTTTTTTAGCAAAATATCTAATTCCTACCTTTTTGTGGTTTTATTGATTTTTTTGTTTTAATTTTAAAAAAATTATTTTTAGAAATAAATAAAACAAAATAAATAAAATGAAATAAAAAAAACAATAAGAATAAAAAATGAGCCTATTTGAGCTTCAGCTGGGGGTGCTGATTGAAATTTCCAAGGCCCAAGTGTGATGGCCCAATTTCCTGCGCGTGATCCAATAGATCCCTCATCTAGGGGTTCACCAAGTTCTTTGCTTGTTGAACGTTGGATCTAGATTGAAAGAAAATCCAATGGCTGGATCTGGAGGCGCATGATGGATTCATGTTTGTGAGATGCGTTAGATCTGAAACAAGAAACTCAGAAAATATAAAAATGTCTAGACCTGGGATCGAACCCAGATCCTCTCCATTTTCAAACGCACGCTTGACCATCTAAGCTAACTTGTTTAATTGTTAATATAATATACAAATAAAATATAACATAAGCAAAGTGCTTTGTCCAGAAAAATGACGCGAAATTGAAATGAGCCAATGTGTGGCTGCCACGTGATCATCTTCCTCCCAGAACCTTCGTTTTAGGTATTGGACATTATACCTATGGACAAAGTCCATAGCTATAACCTATGACATTTCCAAAACGCAATATAGGCATGATAAATCCCAACCAAGGACATGGGTCGATTGGAAATTACCCATTGAGCCTGAATATACCCTTGCTTTGGCCTAATTTAGCCTATATAAAAAAGCCCTAAAACATGCTTCGAAACCCTAAGAATGGTGTTTCACAATTCCTGCACGTAAACTCAAATCAAATCATCCAAACATATTGCGAACATGATAATAAGCATGAATAAATGATTAAATCATGTTGATAATGCCAGAATTAAGGAAAATGATTTTTAAAAAATGAGCAAATCATGATTGTTATTATGCTTGATTCTTGATGCTTTGAGGCTTGGGAATGAGTGGGATAGCTTCAGTGAATGTCCAGGAGTGCTGTTGTGTCCTTGGAATTGCTTGAAACGGCCTAGGGAGGGATATGTGATCAACATTTTTTTTGAAAAAATTTGAAATCTCTTCTTCCTTTGTGGGAGGCAGGTTGCGCATGGGTTGCAAATGCTTTGTTATATGTAGTAGGATCAATCTAGGTAATTAGAATTAGAAAGAATCCAAGATATAATGGTCATGAATTTTTTATTCCAATCTTTCCACATTTGAAGATTTCCTCTTGTTTTGAGCTTCCACGATTTTGTTCTTCATCTGACAGCTCATGAGATATTCAATCAATGCCAAAACAAATCTTATCCCATTTATTTGATTTATTTTTTATTTTATTTGAATTTTAAATAAATAAAATCAAAATAGATTAAATAAATAAGTGAATGAGGCATGTAGTGGTTCATGGGTCGTGGACCGGGGACCGTGTTAGCAGTGTGTTGTAAGCATAAAACGTTAGGCCCATTTGAAGAAAAATGCATTTTTGGGCATGGTTGACTTTGTGCAAATTTCCAAAAATGGTCTACTTTGAAAATGTATATATCTCTCAATTTTGACCCTAAGAGGGTGTTCTTGAGCTTTTTAGAAAGCTTAAGATGTCCCCTAAGCAACCTCTTTAGTTTCATCTCAAGTGGATCTTCCATATTCATGTAAGAAGCTTTGAACCAAAAGGTGTTTTTGTTGGCTTTTGAAAAGGACCTATAATGTCTGATTTTATATCTTTTCATGAGTGAATTATTGAACTTGAGGGCTGAAGATGAATTTTAAGGAATTTTATTCTCTTCAAAATGAATCTTGGATGAGAAATTTTTTATAAAGTATGAGAAAGTTATGATTGGTCAAAGTTTGGTTGACTTTTCCTGTAGAAATCCTAATTTAGCAACTTTTGACTTTTGATGAATTAGGAATATTTCTTGAAGAATCATGATCAACCCTTGATCAAATGATGTATATCACTTCAAAATGTTGATCTTAACCAAAAATATTAAACTTTAGCTGGATTTGGGCCACAATTGACTTTTGACCTAGTATAGTTTATTTTCGGGCATTTGAGCAGTTGACTGAACAAACTTGTTGTGGAAGGCGTGAAACTTGGCATGGGTGATCTTAAGGACATATTAGGGAAATGGAGACCATTTGGTACCCTTGGAACTCAAACATCTTGATGAGGAGTGAAACCCTAGTTCGAGGCTTATTGTCTTAAGAGGAGGATTTGTCTGGTCAATCCTAAGTCAACTTGAGCCATTGAGGACCTCTAGGAGTATGTCTTGTGTGAAAATGGGAGGGAAAATTTTTGGGTACAATATTTGCCCCTGTTTAATCTTCTTAAACTGGAGGATTTAGCTTGGCTTGTCCGCCTTTCGTGACCTGAGGGTGGAAGATGATTGAACACTAGAGTGCCCAGAAATTTGCACTCGCATGAAGTAATACTGACGGTTGATGACGCCGAGAATGGGATTACATATGCCATTTGGAGAAGATAATTGAAATTTGCGGAGATGGGCTTAAATATTCCATCCAGAGAATGTGACGGGGAGTCGTCGGAGATGGGCTTAAAGATACCATCCAGAATAATGATGATTTCGTGAGATATTCCTTCGTGGGAATTCCTGTTCTTGTTGTTAGAGAGGACTTCGCTAAGGAATGTTGGTCTCTGTCTTAGGGAATAGAGTCTATGAGTTTCAGTTGTCCGTTACTCTACTGGGGAGTCATTACTTGATTGAAGAGGCGGAAGTGAACTGCTATCCGGTCAGGATCCAGGCTTCACAGTGACTTGTTGAGGATGATAAGGTTGACTGCTATCTAGTCGTACTCCAGGCATCCCAGTGACTTATTGGGAAATGAGATTAAACTGTTATCCGTTTAGGATCCGGGCTTCACAATGTCTTGAATTGTTGATTGACTATTATCCGGTCAGATTCTGGGCTTCATAGCTTCTTTAACTGGAATGGAAATATTAGTATCGATTTGACTAAAACAGAGAAAGGTCTCAAATTTTCTTTAAATGGGATAGAAATCTTAGCGTCAATTTGACTAAACCCGGGAAAGGCCTTTAATTAATTTTGACTGGCATAGTAATTAGGAGGATCTTAGTAGCGATTCAACTGACCCAAACAAAAGTCTTGGTACATCTTCCACTGGCATAGTAATCAGAGAGTTCTAAGTGTCGACTTGTCTGACCCAGGAAGAAAACTTGGGTTAACTTTGACTGGCATAGTAATCAGGAGAATCTTAGTAGCCATTTGACTGACCCAGACGAAAGTCTTAGAGTCTCTTCTGTCGGCATAGTGAGCAGAGAGATCTTGGGATAACTTTGATTGGCATAGTAATCAAGGGGATCTTGGTAGTGATTCATCTGGCCCAGACGAAAGTCTTGGAGTCTCTTCCACTGGCATAGTGAGCAGAGAGATCTTGGGATGACCTTGACTGGCATAGTAATCAGGAGAATCTTAGTAACTATTCCACTGACCCAGATGAAAGTCTTGGAGTCTCTTCTACCAGAATAGTGAGCAGAGAGATCTTGGATTATCTTTTTTAGGAAGATCCTGGAATAGTCCTTGGTTAGACGTAGCTTGCTGATTTGATCTTTTCCTGAAAGGTAAAGAAGTAGTCGTATGCAATGTAATGATGTATGAAATGCATTGTGATGATGTTCTCAAAATAAATGAGATTGTATTGTATGAAATATGTATGCGCATGCCATGATGCATGAACATGGGATGATATTGCAGTACTTCTTAGTCGGGGGAAATAAATCCTGGATTGCTGCTGAAGAGTATTAGGAAGCCGAGTTCTTCATTTCCGCCGGGGATGGTGAATGGAGATGACTGTACTGGGGATTTGCTCCTTGTTAAAGAATATTCTACCATGGAGAGACTCTGCTTTAGAATAACTCTGCGGGGGAATAGCTCTGCTTGCGAGAGGAAATACTTTACTAGAATATTTTTCCAATTCGGGGAAATAAACTCTGTTGGGGGATGAATTTTTGTAGCTGGAGGAATGAATTCCATTGGGGATTGAGCTTCTGTATTCAGAGAAATAAACTCTGCTCGGGAGAAAACTTTATGAACCGCTTGCGATTATAAAATTCGGATGGGGAATATAGACGTTGGCTCTCTGGAGGAACTTTGCTGGGGAAAGTAGCTCCTATTTGGGGAAGCCGATGTTAAAGCTTTGGTTGCCTCTACTCTGTATATAAAAAAGCCCTAAAACATGCTTTGAAACCCTAAGAATGGTGTTTCACGATTCCTGCACGTAAACTCAAATCAAATCATCCAAACATATTGCAAACATGATAATAAGCATGAATAAATGATTAAATCATGTTGATAATGCCAGAATTAAGGAAAATGATTTTTAAAAAATGAGAAAATCATGACTGTTATTATGCTTGATTCTTGATGCTTTGAGGCTTGGGAATGAGTGGGATAGCTTCAGTGAATGTCCAGGAGTGTTGTTGTGTCCTTGGAATTGCTTCAAACGGCCTATGGAGGGATATGTGATCAACATTTTTTTTGAGAAAATTTGAAATCTCTTCTTCCTTTGTGGGAGGCAGGTTGCACATGTAATGTTGTCCTTAGGGTTGCAAATGCTTTGTTATATGTAGTAGAATCAATCTAGGTAATTAGAATTAGAAAGAATCCAAGATATAATGGTCATGAATTTTTTATTCCAATCTTTCCACATTTGAAGATTTCCTCTTGTTTTGAGCTTGCACGATTTTGTTCTTCATCTGACAGCTCATGAGATATTCAATCAATGCCAAAACAAATCTTATCCCATTTATTTGATTTATTTTTGATTTTATTTGATTTTATTTGAATTTTAAATAAATAAAATCAAAATAAATTAAATAAATAAGTGAATGAGGCATGTAGTGGTTCATGGGTCGTGGACCATGTTAGGAGTGTGTTGTAAGAATAAAACGTTAGGCCCATTTGAAGAAAAATGCATTTTTGGGCATGGTTGACTTTGTGCAAATTTCCAAAAATGGTCTACTTTGCAAATGTATATCTCTCTCAATTTTGACCCTAAGAGGGTGTTCTTAAGCTTTTTATAAAGCTTAAGATGTCCCCTAAGCAACCTCTTTAGTTTCATCTCAATTGGATCTTCCATATTCATGTAAGAAGCTTTGAACCAAAAGGTGTTTTTGTTAGCTTTTGAAAAGGACCTATGATGTCTGATTTTATATCTTTTCATGAGTGAATTATTGAACTTGAGGGATGAAGATGAATGTTAGGGAATTGTGTTCTCTTCAAAATGAATCTTGGATGAGAAATTTTTGATAAAGTATGAGAAAGTTATGATTGGTCAAAGTTTGGTTGACTTTTCCTGTAGAAACCCTAATTTAGCAACTTTTGACTTTTGATGAATTAGGAGTATTTCTTGAGGAATCATGATCAACCCTTGATCAAATGATGGATATCACTTCAAAATGTTGATCTTAACCAAAAATCTTGAACTTTGGCTGGATTTGGGCCACAGTTGACTTTTGACCTAGTATAGTTTATTTTCGGGCATTTGAGCAGTTGACTGAGCAAACTTGTTGTGCAAGGCGTGAAACTTGGCATGGGTGATCTTGAGGGCATCTTAGGGAAATGGATACCATTTGGGACCCTTGGAACTCAAACATCTTGATGAGGAGTGAAACCCTAGTTCGAGGCTTATTGTCTTAAGAGGAGGATTTGTCTGGTCAATCCTAAGTCAACTTGAGCCATTGAGGACCTCTAGGAGTATGTCTTGTGTGAAAATGGGAGGGAAAATTTTGGGGTACAATATCTGCCCCTGTTCAATCTTCTTAAATTGGAGGATTTAGCTTGGCTTGTCCGCCTTTCGTGACCTGAGGGTGGAAGATGATTGAACACTAGAGTGCCCAGAAATTTGCACTCGCATGAAGTAATACTGACTGTTGATGACGCCGAGAATGGGATTACATATGCCATTTGGAGAAGATAATTGAAAGTCGTCGGAGATGGGCTTAAATATTACATCCAGATAATGTGACGGGGAGTCGTCGGAGATGGGCTTAAAGATGCCATCTAGAATAATGATGATTTCGTGAGATATTCCTTCGTGGGAATTCCTGTTCTTGTTGTTAGAGAGAACTTCGCTAAGGAATGTTGGTCTCTGTCTTAGGGAATAGAGTCTATGAGTTTCAGTTCTCCGTTACTCTACTGGGGAGTCATTACTTGATTGAAGAGGCGGAAGTAAACTGCTATCTGGTCAGGATCCAGGCTTCACAGTGACTTGCTGAGGATGATAAGGTTGACTGCTATCTAGTCGTACTCCAGGCTTCACAGCGACTTATTGGGAAATGAGATTAAACTGTTATCCATTCAGGATCTGGGCTTCACAGTGTCTTGAATTGTTGATTGACTATTATCCGGTCAGATTCTGGGCTTCATAGCTTCTTTAACTGGAATGGAAATATTAGTATTGATTTGACTAAAACAGAGAAAGGTCTCAAATTGTCTTTAAAAGGGATTAAAATCTTAGCGTCAATTTGACTAAACCCGGGAAAGGCCTTTAATTAATTTTGACTGGCATAGTAATTAGGAGGATCTTAGTATCGATTCAAATGACCCAGACGAAAGTCTTGGTACATCTTCCACTGGCATAGTAATCAGAGAGATCTTAGTGTCGACTTGTCTGACCCAGGGAAAAACTTGGGTTAACTTTGACTGGCATAGTAATCAGGAGAATCTTAGTAGCCATTTGAGTGACCCAGACGAAAGTCTTAGAGTCTCTTATGTCGGCATAGTAATCAAGGGGATCTTGGTAGTGATTCATTTGGCCCAGACGAAAGTCTTGGAGTCTCTTCCACTGGCATAGTGAGCAGAGAGATCTTGGGATGACCTTGACTGGCATAGTAATCAGGAGAATCTTAGTAATGATTCCACTGACCCAGACGAAAGTCTTGGAGTCTCTTCTACCGGAATAGTGAGCAGAGAGATCTTGGATTATCTTTTTTAGGAAGATCCTGGAATAGTCCTTGGTTAGACGTAGCTTGCTGATTTGATCTTTTCCTGAAAGGTAAAGAATTAGTCGTATGCAATGTAATGATGTATGAAATGCATTGTGATGATGTTCTCAATATAAATGAGATTGTATTGTATGAAATATGTATGCGCATGCCATGATGCATGAACATGGGATGCTATTGCAGTACTTCTTAGTCGGGGAAAATAAATCCTGGATTTCTGCTGAAGAGTATTAGGAAGCCGAGTTCTTCATTTCCGCCGGGGATGATGAATGGAGATGACTGTACTGGGGATTTGCTCCTTGTTTAAGAATATTCTATCGGGGGGAGACTCTGCTTTAGAATAACTCTGCGGGGGAATAGCTCTGCTTGCGAGAGGAAATACTTTACTAGAATATTTTTCCAATTCGGGGAAATAAACTCTGTTGGGGGATGAATTTTTGTAGCTGGAGGAATGAACTCCGTTGGGGATTGAGCTTATGTATTCAGAGAAATAAACTCTGCTAGGGAGAAAACTTTATGAACCGCTTGCGATTATAAAATTCGGCTGGGGAATATAGACGTCGGCTCTCTGAAGGAACTTTGCTGGGGAAAGTAGCTCCTGTTTGGGGAAGCCGATGTCAAAGCTTTGGTTGCCTCTACTCTGTGGGGAATGTAGATGTCATGGGGGCGGATGTAATGGTGACTTTGTTTCAAAGTTGTCCCTGCCTCTGTACCTTCCGGAAGGAGTAACTGTCGGGATTGACATGGTTTTTTAGTTTTTGCCCATGTTTCTTAAGTTATAAGCAACTGTCTTTCCGTTTCTTATGCAAATATTTGTGAGTAGCAATCATATTCAAATGCATATGTCAATAATAAATCATTGGACATTTTTGCAAAACAAAACAGAAAAAGAAAAACCAATCGTTTTGTAAAAATGACTTGTATTAATTTATGAAGTTGGCCTATAACAGGCGTTTTTGTACAAGGAAGCTGACGCTCTAGTAAGAGAACGCCGCCGTGAAAATGAAATCTATACAATATTGTGTACAAAGAGAAGAAAACAACTATGTGTAATAATCCCATTGAGTTTCAATTCTACTATTGCCGCTATGTCTTCGAGCGTCTCATCACTTTGCTGCTTGTCCAAAGCTGACTGGATTGATTGGTGCCATTTTAAGCTTGATAGTCGATACTGAAGCTTGGTCGCAAGGTGATCCAATGGGACATAGTGATACACTTTAAATCTCTAACTTTTGCCTGGACCGCCCTTTTGGGATTTCAGTCCACCGGGATACCCTTTTTTGCCTAAGCCGCCTTTTCAAGTTTTCGTTTGCCGGGTGTACAGATTTTTTTTGTTTTCATCCCTAATTTTTGCCCGAACCCTTTTGGTTTGCTGGGAAGCCCTTATTTTTTCCTAGGCCAGTCAACCTAGCGGGTTTTTAGTCATGCGTAGTATCTTTTTACTATGTCCGCATTGACAAGGTGAGGAAGGTCGTCACTATCCATGGTGGTCAGAATCATGGCTCCACCAGAAAATATACTTTTGATCACAAATGGCCCTTCGTATGTGGGAGTCCATTTGCCCCTGGGATCACCTTAGCGCAATATGATGCGCTTGATTACTAAATCCCCGACTTCATATTCTTGGCGTTTGACCTTTTTGTTGAAAGCCTTGGTCATCCGTTTTTGATACATTTGACCATGACAGACAACAGTAAATCTCTTTTCATCGATCAGATTCAGTTGATCAAGTCGAGTCTGGATCTAATCATTTTCATTTAGACCTGTATCCTTCATGATTCTCAGAGAAGGGATTTGGACCTCAATAGGCAGGACCGTCTCCATGCCATATACCAGAGAGTAGGGTGCTGCCCCTATCGATGTTCATGCGGAGGTGCAGTACCCATGAAGAGCAAATGGTAACATCTCATGCCAGTCCTTGTATGTCACCATCATGTTATGTATGATTTTCTTAATGTTTTTGTTAGCAGCCTCCACAATGCCATTCATCTTCGGTCGGTAAGGGGAAGAATTATGGTGCTGGATCTTGAACTGTTTACAGAGTTCGGTGATCATCGTGTTATTGAGATTCATACCATTATCAGTGATGATTCTCTCTGGCACACCGTACCGACAGATCAGGTTATGCTTGATAAATTGCGCCACATTGTTCTTGGTAACAGTAGCAAAAGAGGCAGCTTCAACCCACTTCGTGAAGTAATCAATGGCCACCAGGATGAAGTGATGCCCATTAGAAGTAGTAGGTCTAATCTCTCTGATCATGTCAATGCCCCACATTGCAAAGGGTCAGGGAGCAATCAATATATTCAAAGGAACCAGAGGTACATGCACCTAATCAGCATAAATCTGACATTTATGACAAGTTCGGGAATGCTGATAGCAGTCTGCTTCCATAGTGGACCAGTTGTATCCTGCCCGTAAGATATTTTTAGCCATGGTATGTCCACTCGAATGGGTTCCGAAGGTACCTTCATGTAATTATTCCATAATCCTCACTGCTTCGCTCTTGTCTACGCATCGAAGTAAAGTAGATCCATGGTTATGCTTATAGAGGATTCCATTACTAAGGAAGAACTTTGCGGCGAACCTTCTCAGAAACTTTTTATCATTGACAGATGCCCTCTCGGGATACTCTTGAGCCTCGAGATATCTCTTTACTTCATAGAACAAAGGTTTTTCCGCTACTCCTTCAGTGTCGAACTCGTAGAAATAATCCGGTTCATCCAACCTTTCAATAGTGATCCGAGGGGCCTCGTTAACCCACCTGACCTTGAACATAGAAGACATGGTAGTTAGCGCGTCCTCTAATTGATTCTCCTCTCGTGGAAATGTTCAAAGGTTACATCCTCAAAGTGTGGAAGAAATGTCAGCACGTGCTTTTTGTACGGGATGAGATTCGGGTGCTTCGTATCCCATTCTCCTTTGATCTGACTTACCACCAAGGCTGAATCCCCGAAAAAGATCAAGAACTTGATCCTTGGGTCAATAGCAGCTTTGAGACCCATGATGCATGCTTCGTACTCTGCCATGTTGTTGGTACAGTTGAAGCATACTCGGGCAGTGAAAGGAGTATGACAGCCCTCGGGGGATATGATTAGAGCACCAATGTCATTGCCGAGTGCGTTCAAAGCTCCATCCAAAACCATAGTCCATCGAAATCCTTCTTCAGGTCCTTCATCCGGTCCAGGTTCTTCATAATCAGTCACTAGATTAATATTCTCATCTGAGAAATCAAAGTTCATGGATTGGTAGTCGTCCACAGCCTGATAAGCCAAATGATCAGCCAATACGCTTCCTTTGATTGCTTTTTGGGTTGTGTATTGAATGTCGTATTCAGTTAGGATCATTTCCCATCTTGCTATTCTTCCAGATAGAGAGGGCTTCTCAAAGATGTATTTTATTGGATCCATCTTAGATATCAACAAAGTAGTGTGGGTCAACATATATTGTCTCAGTCGGCTAGCCGCCCATGCCAAAGCGCAACAAGTTTTCTCGAGTAGTGAATATTGTGTTTCACAGTCGGTAAACTTTTTTCTATGGTTGTATATTGCATGCTCTTTTCGACTAGACTCGTCATGCTGCCCCAACACACACCCCATTGAATTATCCAATACTGTTAAGTACATTATCAAAGGTCTTCCTTCAACCAGAGGCATCGAAATTAGAGGCTCTTGAAGGTAATCCTTGAATCTTTCAAAGGCGGCTTGGCATTCGTCATTCCACTTTACCACTTGTTATCTCTTCAAAAGCTTAAAGACTGGCTCACAAGTAGCAGTCAGATGTGAAATGAACCTGGCAATGTAGTTCAAACGTCCCAAGAAACCCCTAACTTCCTTCTCAGTACGGGGAGTGGGCATCTCTTGCATAGCTTTTACCTTTGCAGGGTCTACTTGAATACCCTTGTCACTGAAAATGAAACCTAACAGTTTACCAGACCTTACCCCGAAGGTGCACTTGTTCGGATTCAACCTCAGCTTGTATGTCTTCAACCTATCAAACAACTTTTGTAAATGATCAAGGTGTTCTTCCTCAGTTTGAGACTTGGCTATCATGTCATCCACATATACCTCTATCTCATGGTGAATCCTGTCATGAAATAAGGCGACCATGGCTCGTTGATAGGTCTCCTCGGCATTCTTTAATCCAAACGGCATCACTTTGTAGCAGAAAGTGCCCCATTGAGTGACGAAGGTCGTCTTCTCCATATCTTTGGGTTCCATCTTGATCTGATTGTAACCAGAGAAACCATCCATGAAGGAAAATATCTTGTGATGCGCGGTGTTTTCAACCAGGACATCAATGTGGGGGAGCGGAAAATCATCTTTGGGGCTTGCCCTATTCAGATATCTCTAGTCCATACACATTCGTACCTTACCGTCTTTTTTAGGCACCGACACCACGTTGGAAACCCATTGGGGGTAAGAAGTGACAACTAAGAACCCAGTGTTGAATTGATTCATAACCTCTACTTTGATCTTCTCTGACATTTCAGGGCGCATGCGATGGACCTTCTGCTTTACCGGAGGGCAATCTTCTTTAGTTGGTAGTCCGTGAACCACGATATCTGTATCCAGCCATGGCATGTCTTCATATGACCAGGCAAAGATCTCGACATAGTCATGCAACATTTATATCAACCGTCGTTTGACATTAAGCTTCAGATTTGCATGATCTTGACTTCTTTTTTGTTTACCTCTGTCCCCAATTTTATTGTCTTAACTGGCTCTTCATGAGGCTGTTTAGCCCTCTCTTCCTGTTGTAAAAGTCTAGCAAGTTCTCCAGGTACCTCACAATCTTCCTCACCTCCGTCCTTGGCTTGGTTGATCGGATTTTCGAAGTTGTAACTGACAATAGCAGAACTGTTATCAATGGGATACAAAGTGGATATGGATCTGCAGTTTGATGTGTGAGTTTGTGTAAGAGCATAGTGTATTGATAAAGTAAAAGTAGAAAAGAAAAACAAAGAGCGTAAAATTTGTATGCAAGAACATCCAATGTTTTATTGATGACATATGATAAAGACATATAATAACCCTCACAAATAAACCATTGTGCCTCGGGTAAGACACAAGGCCATAGCGTTTATATTGTTTATTACAAATCCGAAAAAACAAGCAAGACAATTACTATTGAACAAAAGTAATCGGCACAAAATCTTTGGTCGTCCAGTTACTAGGTCCACCGTTGGTAGTAGGGTAGATCCAGCTGTCAATATCATAATCCTCAACATCATCTTCTATAAAGTTGACCCCATGATTGCTAATGCGTAGGGGAGGTCCTCCAGCCCGAGCACGTCGAACAGCCCTTTGAGCTCCTGAAGTAAAGCCCAAACCAAATTTTTCAGTTTTGTAAGGAAAACCAAGGAGCTGTCCCCAGATGGTACACCCACCTTCTTCAACTACTACTTTGGCGTCCTTGAGAGAAGTCGTCTTCAAAGGAGGTCTGGTGATCTTTGGCACACTAGTAATAGTCTCGATTGATGTTGTAGTCTGGGGAACCTCTTCAAAATTCTGACAAGGGTTCTCTATGAACTCACCCTCCATTTCCACATACCTGAAAGAGTTCAAATGGCTTACCATGTACTCCTTGTTGTACCCCAAAATTTTCCCTCCCATATTCTTCAAGATTTAGCAAGATCAAGCTTTAAATGGATCAAGGGTTACACAGTTCAAACACCCTCCTAACACAGTCAAAATTAGGGTTTTGGTTCTTACAAGGAAATTGAGGTTTTCAGGGGTCCAATCAAGTCCCATATGCCTATATACATTGTCAAGCATCCATATGTCAAGTTTCAAGACTCACAGCATCAAGTTGCACAGTCAAAAGCCCTAATTGTTTCACATTCAACTGTAGGGGTAAAATGGTCATTTGGCAGTCAAAAGTCAAAAAATTTGGTCAACATCCTATTTTGAAGCCATAATCATCATTTGATCAATTCTTGATCATTATTCCTCAAGAATGGCTCAGAAATCATCAAGATGCAAAAGTTTCTATTTTTGGACAGCTGAAAAGTCAACTGTAACTTGACCAAGGCATAACCTTTTCATGGTTCATCAGAAAAATCCCATCCAATGCTCATTTTTAATGGGATGAAATTTCATACAAGTCATCTTCACATTCCAAGTCCAAGAAATGCCCTCACAAAAAGTTATCAATTTCTACATTATAGGTCAATTTCAAAAGTCAACAAAAAGGCACTTTAAGTCAAAGACCATAACTTGATATTGGTGAATCAAAATGACATGGGACCAAAGGCATTGGTTATAAGACTTCAAGACATTTCCAAAATGTCCAAGAACATGTTCATAGCTTCAAAATTGAGCAAGATATGCATTGGAGAAGTTGGGAAATGTTTGGGAATTTGCAAAAGTCAACTTTGCCTAAAACACTTCATTTTTGCCAATGGGCCTCAAATTCCTTCTTGAATCTTTACCCAAGGCTTATGCACGACCCATTGAGATTAATTTGATTTATTCTCTTACTTTTAATTAATTAATTGAATTTTTATTAATATTAATTCATTTAATTGATTTTAATTGTAGGAAAATTCAAAAGATATGATTTTCCAATCTTTTGTGGAGCAAATATATTCAGGGCAAGCTGGCAATCTCGTTTCCCAATCAAAGAGGCAAAATCATCCAATTTTGGCAAGCTTTATCAATCAAAAATATGGAAAAGATTTGATTGAAAATCAAGGATGCAAAACATGAATACAATGGATTCTTGGACAAAAGATTTAACCTAATTCACTCCACTATATGTACTGAAGCTTAACCTAAAATCATACACGTGAAACTGCTGCTGAAAACACCATTGCCAAATTGAAAAAAAAGCCAAGAAATTTGAAAACTGAATTCTCACTTGCAGGCCAATTCGAGCCCTTTTCTTATTTCCAATATATTGTTGGACCTTCCAGGAACACATTGCCATTGAGAGCAAGCCTTAAAGCTCAAGAGAACACTCTAACAGATTCACGGTTTATCACTTTTCTTCCAAAATTATAACCTTTGATTCATGCATTTTTAATACATTTTGTTGATTGTTTTGTGTTCATAGCATTCAGGTGAAGCTTTTGGTGTGATTTAATTTCGTTAATATGCCTTGAAACGCAAGTTGCCATGGGAGAGATTTAGGGTTTCCAAGCTTCTAGATTGGGGCTTTTTAGCATAAGTAAAATTAGAGACCATAATGCCCATGGCTGAAACCGTCTGAATGAGACGATCATGATGGAATCATCGCGCCCAATTTATATGCAACCTAACTCTAATCGCTATTTTATGTCATTGTAGTTAGTGGGGGTTAAAAATCCCCACTATCTTGTTCTTTATTTTACAGGAAACGAAGAAGACGAAGGGCGTGGCAACATGTGACTGGATGGTTCAAACTTAGCGCGCGTTATTGTTTTGTTTTTGCATCATAATGATTGTTTTTGTATATAATATTTGTTGTCCATTTGTTTGACAAACGTGCATCATAGTCCAACTGGCAAAGGCACTAAGGTAAGGAGTACTAGGACCTGGGTTCGATTCCCAGGTCCCCCATATCATTGTTAATATTTTTCCTAACATGTTCCAATGCAGCATATGTCCAATACTCCACCATGCACTCCCAGCAACAGCACGCCAAGTGGCCACAAAGATACAACTAATGGTCAGGAGATGAAGAGCATGGTACTTTCCAGTCAACGCACGCATGGGCAACTCCAGAAGTCAAACGTGGCTTAGAGTTCTTGGGCCAGAATTTCACCAAAAAAACCTCCCCTTGGGCCAACATACCCCCTTGGTTTGCAATTTTATTTTCTTTTCTCTTAATTCCTTTAATTTTTATAATTATTATTAATTCACAATAAACTAATTTTTCCTAATAAAATCAGAAATCACAAAATTGTAAATATATTTTATTTATCATTAAATTCACTAATAATTTTTTTTGTAAATAAATACTAACAATTAATTAGTTTAATTTAGGTTTAATTTCAATCTTTTTTAAATAAATACAAATTATGTAGAATTAGGGTTTGGCATTCTCAATCATATTTTCTTAGTTATTATTATTTATTAATTACTATTATTTTTGTAAATAACATGTAAATTAATTAATTTAGTTAATTAGGCTAACTTTGACATTTTTTTTAATAGTTTAAATAAACTTAGAACTAGGGTTTTCTTGACTTTTATTTTATTTTATTTTCATTAAATACAAAAAAACGCAAAAACATCTTTCTTGTAAATAGTTAATTAAATAATTAGATTTAATTTTAATTTAATTTCAAGCAAAGGACAAAAAAACTCTTAATTACTCAAAAGGGTCAAAACCCTAGTACATTCCAATTTAATTCTTTCGCACGTTATTTTTTATTTATTTGATTATTATGTAACTGTTTCCAAGGATGTAATAGTAATTAGGTTTACCGCTTTCTTTATTTTCCGCACTTTATCAAAACGGGTTATGTTTTTGGCGATGTATAGACCCGCGCCTTGTAATAGCATAGCTTTACCTTCCCGCACTTTAATTTTCCGCACTCCTAACTGTTAAATTGCATGAGAGAATGTATGATAATTAAAAACAACTCGTAGCTCACCATTGCATGATCAAAGATAAACATAACATGAAAACTACACACAAAGCACATGCCACTTCTAGGGTACGCCTCACTCGTTGCCTCGAACGTGGTCGTCAAGTATAGGGTGTTTTAGAGGTCGCCCTTATATCTAAGATCCACTTGCCTCGAAACGGTTGCCTCGGATTAAAAAGGATCTAGGACATTAGGGTTACTTCTAAGGTGTCCTAATATTGCTTCGGTGACCACACTGTCCCTAATAATCGAATTGACCCTAACACCTCCAACGATGGTGCTACCTACCTCTCAATGGTGGGATAGCACTATCTAAAGGACTCTTACACAGCCTAATTCCTTAGGGTAGGTAGATGACTCCTAGGTACTTGCTCTCTTTCAAAACAAAACAAAAACAACTTTTCGCACTTACACTTTCAAAAAGATTTCAAACAAATACTTCATACACTCTTGAGGACTGATACAAGAGTTACCTAAAAGTTTTCAAACGAAACTTTTTTCAAAACCCACAAACACTTGAAAAGCAAACAATTTTTGAAAACATAGTGAGCAAGTACCTAAGATCCCGTGGATAACCATGGATAGGAAGGGTGCTAACACCTTCCCTTTCTATAATCTACCTCCCGAACCGAGAAACATCTCGAAAAGGAATTTTGTTGTGCTTTTGTCCTTTCCTTGTTGGAGAACATAAAACACGGTGGCGACTCTTGCTTACCGCGACATTTCGCGAACCAGCTTTAAAACAGTCAGTTCTATTTCCACCGATCACACTCCTCCTCGCCATGCACGGTGACAATCTTTCCTTTCACTGGATACTTCAACATTTGGTGCAGCATGGAAGTAACGGCTCCAACTTCATGGATCCAAGGACAACCCAACAAACAAGAATAAGATGGCCTGATATCCATCACGTAGAAGTTGGATTCAAAGGTCTGGGAAACCACTTTGACAGGGATGTCCACCTTCCCTTGCACCATTATTTTTGAACCGTCGAAATCCCTCACCACAATGTTACTGGGCTTTAAGGTCAAACCTTCACAATCTAGTCTATCAAGAGCCTTCTTGGGCAGAACATTCAGTGACGATCCAGTGTCCACTAGCACCTGGCCCATAGTAGTGCCCCTACATTCGATCAAGACATGTATAGTGTTGTACCCCAAAATTTTCCCTCTCACTTATCAAGAATTTGCTCACAATATCTCCTTAGATTCAAGACTGCACTAGGGTTTGATCAGCTCAAAACACCTCCTTAAGCACTGATGACCAAAATTAGGGTTTGAGTTTTCACAAGGATTTTTGAACTATCAATGCTTCATAGGATTTTCATGGATCATTATGGACCCCCAAGATTACTCGTGTCAAGTTTCAAGCTTTGAATCACACTTTTGCTCAATCAATTGAGCAGTTGACCTAAAAATCAATTGTATTGGGGAAAAAGTCAACCATGGTCAATTTACAGTCAAAATTCATAATTTTTTGTCCACATCAATATTTTTAACTCATATGAACCATTTGATCATGTTTGGACCATAACTCCTCAAGAAATTTGATCAAATCTCCAAAAGGACAAAATGGTCAAAATTAGGGTTTTGACTGGGAAAGGGCAATTCCTGATTTTTGACCTAGAAAATGGTCAATTGGTTTAAGGCATGATCTCAAGAGTCCAGTTGCATCATTTTAACCTAATGACGTGGTTCAAAACATTGTAAGTCCATTGGATTGACAGATGAATTTTGTAGTCAACTGATCCAAAGTCAAACTTTAACTTTTTGGTCAAATTCAAGTGCCAAAGATCATAATTCATCAAAACATGTCAAAATATTAAACTTATTCACCAAGGAATCATAAAGTCAAGATTTCATTTCGAATAGTCAAAATTTCTAAGCTTAGAAATTTTTCTAAGTGTTGGAAATTTCATGTTTTTTCATAACTTTGAGCCAAATTTTCACCACGATACAAGATGATTCAAGAGAAACTCCTAACATGAAAGTTGTAGATCTCCATGAAATCTACAACTTTTCTTCACACAACTCCTTCCAAAAGTGCTTGGATCGCAAGTTATAATTTTAAGAACACATGGTCGTGAAACAAAACACTTAGTGAAATTTTTGCCCTAATTTGGTCAGGATTTTGACCCAACTTCATGACACTTTTTCTTATAGTTCCAAGGGGAATTTTCAAAAGTAATTCAAATATGGGTTGTAGAGAAAATTGCAAGATTTCCAAAATGTCCAATAAATCCTTGAGATCATTTTTGAGTAGGGAGAATCGAAGAGATGAATTTGGTGTTTTGTCACTTGAGTTACAAGGTATTTTGTGATGAACAAGAATCCAATTTCAAACCTATGCTGCACAATCTTGTTTTACAGGCTTCTAAAACTAAATATCTCTCCATAATCAGAAGATTACACTTGCTTTTGAGCTATTATCCAAGTGTTCCAAGAATTGTCCAAGCCAATTTTCCATTTTTGGAAGAAAGCTACCATTCCATTCTTGAAAAGTTGCTTTAATTACAAAGTCCACTTGTCTTGATCTTCTAACTTGTTCTTTCTGCACACATAACTCCTATAAACCAAAATCAATGTATCTAAGACCTAAGAAAGCTCAGAACATGCTTGTACAATACTTGAGATTTTTCATTTCACTTTTCTTCAAAAGCAAGTTATAGAGACATAACCCTATAACTCAGAAACCTGGAGTAATTTTGTGCTCTAATCTTCTCCATACATATCAACAAGTTGATTGCAAGCTAAGACACGATTTCAAGCATCCTAAAACTCTTCCAAACACCCTTGTTGTACAAGACGGCTCAACTTGACAGTTTTGAGCAAAAACCTTCCATCTCCATTTCCACTCGTGCGTTTTGATTCTTAATCATTCAAACACCTTACATACATCATACACCATTGATCCAAGCCCCTGTTTCAAGACTATAACCCCTCTATAACTATTCACTATTTTCAAACATCAAGCTTGCAGGTTGACTTGAGTAGGGAGATTCAGGGACTTTCAAAGCAAAGTAGGAGTTAGAATACACTCAAGGAGGTCCAGGCAAGCTAAACAGATCCTTAGGACACATCAAAGATTGCTCAAACTCCATACACAAATCCATCTGCAAGAGGTAAGTTTTCTAACTTCAATATCTTGATACAAGTATCCTCTGTTCATACATTCTGAAGTAAAAATGTAGATATCATTGCCCTAAAGCTAACCATGTCCATAATTTTCATTTATATTGACTGTGTGTAGAGAATTTTAGATTTGAACTTTCTGAAAAAATTAGGTTTCAATTTAGAGCCAGCAAAATTATCTTCATCGTTGACTTTTAGCTTACATCAGTCATATGGTTGGATTCATGAGGAAAAATAGCATAACTTTCATGTTTGCATTTTCCATTTTTGTTGAGAAATGGATGAGATACAGGTGGTCCGGCTGGCTGAAAGGTGAAGATGAAGTACAGGTCATGGAGACGTTTTACCTTATGTATTTATTGTTTCATTTGTATTAACTGATGTATAGCCACCCCAGTGGCAAGGCAGCATGCAGGTAATCAGGAGTTCATGGGTTCGAGCCTCAGCGTGCGCTGCCTTTTGCTTTTTTCACTCCTTTTACATTTTTTGTTCCTTCCAGCGCATTGGCCTCCCCCCTCTTGGGCCTGACCTTTTTTATAACATTGCTCCTCCCTATTTCATATTTGCACCCTGGCCCAATTTAATTTTATTTCTTCATTTTTTTATTTCACTTATTTTCTCAAATATATTTTCTAAATACTAAAAAATGATAAAAATTCAAAAAATGACATTTTATATTTTGACTTATTTTATTTTATTTTTTCCATAAATAAAAATAATTTTTATTCTTCATACTTCATTTATTTAAGTAAACCTTATAAAATTAATTAATATTGTATTATTCATTTATCTTTCTTCACACCATTTAAAAATATATTATTTTAATAAAAAAATGACAAAAAATATTTTAGAATGCTATAAATATTTTCAAGATAAAAAATGCCAAAAAATACTTTCTTTAAATTATTTTCTTTTGATTAATCAATAGAACTAGGCTTTCTTTTTAAAATCTTTTTCTTAATAAATTCAAAATTAATTAACCATTTTTATTTATTTAAATTAGGTTAAGACAAAAATCTTTTTTTATAAAAAATCAAACAAATTTCATTTTGTTTACATTTTGCATCCTTATTCACTTATTCATTTTTATACTTTGTATTTATTTAAATTCCTTGTATATTTCATGGCAATTCAATATGGTTGTAATAAACTAATTAGGTTTAAATTCTTTCAATCCCTATTTGTAATTTGTATACCCCCTCCCCACAATTGTTGTAATAGCGTAGTAACTTTAAATTTGGCAATTTATCGCTTTCATATAACATGCTAGTAATTAGGGTTTGTATGGAAAGACTAAAATCAACACTTAGAAAACCCTAATTCAATACAAAAACAAGCATGAAAATAATACACTTGCACACAAGCACCCCTAGGGTTATTCCACTTGGTTGCCTTATACAAAATGGCCATATTACGCATGTAAGGTATCTTAGCAAAAACAAGCAAATACAAGATCATAGTCCCTCGATGACGCTATCTAGGTTTCCTTACAAATGATCTTAGTCCCTCAAAAAGAATGCTAACATACCTTGTAACATTGCTAATCATGGTTATACAATGACCCACGAACGTCCCGTTTATAACCAAAGATAGGGTTGCTTACCAAATCAATGGTAAGATAACAATGTCAAAGGAAAATAAAATGAACAAGAAAGATATTTGAGTAGGTAGATTGCTCTTAATTACTTGTCCCATTTCAAAACAAACATCCTTGCTATTTTTAAAACAAACATACACACATTTTCAAATATCTTACAAATATTGAAAACATTTTCAAAAGATCAAACATCTTTGTATACATTCTTACGAACGAGAACCATTACAAAGATTGCCTAAACAATGGCCTCTTTACAAAATACTTTCAAAAACCACACAAAGCATTGAAAACATTTTCAAAAGATCAAACATCTTTGTATACATTCTTACGAACGAGAGTCATTACAAAGATTGCCTAAACAATGGCCTCTTTACAAAATACTTTCAAAAACCACACAAAGCACAATTTCAAACAAAAGCAAGTGATCTAGAAAGTAACTAAGAGCCCATGAAAAACCATGGATGAAAAGGATGCTAATACCTTCCCTTTTCATGATCTACCCCCCGAACTCAAGAAACAATCTCAAAGGTCTTTCCTGTGCTTTTTCACCTTTCCTTTTGGATAAAAGAAAAGTCGGTGGCGACTCTTACTAGATGCAACATTTGCGATAAAATGCAAATCCTTCAAGTTAGTTCTCCCACTGTATCACAGAACTGGCGACTGTGCTTGGGAAAATACTAAAAGTGAGGTTACCTTAGGGTTAGATCACATTTAATTGCTTTCATTGTTTGACTTGTATGCTTTACATTTTGGTTCTTTGTTTGGGTTTGAATCCTTTACCCGTATTTGGGATACCTTATAGGTAAGTAGTAATACATTGTGGAAACTATGCGGGGTATATCGACATGGTCTAAGTAATAGCTATGTTAGTGCGACATATTTGTGGGTACCGGTAGCCTTTGAGTTAATCAAAGAGAATATGGGGCCGCAGAGTGATGTCATGAAGCACTAATGAACTTCTAGAACCTTTACTTGACCAACTTGGCCATTTAGGATGTAGTGAGATGATCGGCTTTGGTACAGTCTGAAGTTGGTAGATACTTGATGCTACACTCATTGAGGTTTGGTTTCTTGGGATATTTCGGTCGTCATTAAAGAGGCTTGAGCTGAAAAAATGACCAAGGAAACAATCCAGTGATATTGAGCTCCTTAGAACCTAGTTACTATTACTATGACAGGTTTAATCCAACTAAACTTTAAGAGGGTACTTACCTATAAAACTCCATGCAAGTCTAAACCTAAGGACTTGTTTACTTTGTTTGTATATACATACTTTTACATAACATCGTGAACATCATAAACATCATACACATCCACTAACCATTTCAAGGATTTTGGATTTATCTTTGTTCTTGTTTTGTAGGTTATGGATTCTCTTCGTAGGAAAACTATTCAAGTCAATCTTGTAAGGATCCCTCCACAACTTAAGGAGCTAGCTTCAAGGATTCCTGAAAACTCCCCATTCACCGAAAGGCATGGTCGCCTACTCGACTTGCTCACCTCCAACACAGATGAGGACATGATGAAGTTGCTCTTTCAGTTCTTTGACCCTTTACACCATTGCTTCACATTTCCCGACTATCAACTTGTGCCTACTTTGGAAGAATTCTCCTAACTCTTGAGGATTCCCATCCTCAATCAACTACCTTTAAACGGTACAGAAATAGATCCAAAGCCAGAAGAGATTGCTCAAACTCTACACTTGCACTCATCTGATGTCACAACTCATTGGCAAACAAGGAGTGGTGTCAAGGGTTTCCTAGCAAAGTTCTTGTTTGAGAAAGCCCAAAGTTGTTGGAATTCCTTGGATCTCCAAGCCTTTGAGGAAATTGTGGCTCTCCTCATCTATGGGATGGTTTTGTTTCCAAACCTTGACCAACTCATAGATGTGAACGCCGTCAAAATCTTCATATCCCGTAATCCGGTGCCTACTTTGCTAGGAGACATCCTACACTCTTTTCACACTCGAACAATGAGGAAAATAGGTGTCCTTATGTGTTGCACCCCTCTCTTGGCAAGATGGTTTATTTCTCATCTTCCCCAATATGTATTAAATAATGAGCAAGGTTCAAGGTGGTCACAAAGGTTGATGACGCTCAAACATTCAGACCTTCATTGGTGCTCCCGATCCAAAGAGAATGTTATCATTGTCGACCGTTGTAGATAATTCCCTAATGTCCCTTTACTTGGCATTAGGGGAGGTATCACCTACAACCCATGCTTATCCTTAATACATTTTGGTTATTCCCTAAGGGATGGCCCGCATGAGATGCTGATTCAAGGCTTCATATTTGACTATGACAACGACGATCAAGGTGTTCGCCATAGATTTATCTGAGCTTGGAGGATGTTGAAAAAGGTAGATAGTAAGACGTTGGGGCATAAGAATTCCATCCCTCTTGAGCCTTATCTCAAATGGGTACGAGCTCATGCTCAAAGTCTTATGATGCCTTACCCCTCTATTCTCCCAGTCATCAAAGAGCCTATTGTGGAAGGAGATGTTCCATACACTATCCTGTATCCTGACATACCTACCTCCCTTGAAGACCTACAAAGGGATTGGATACAACTCAAGGGGGAGCGAGATACCTTCGAAGCCCAATTCTATCCAAGTGAGAAGAAGGTTTTGGAACTTACTAGGCTACTTCATGAGGAGCAGGCTCTGAATGCCTACATTGCACCAAAGAGGATGCACACTACCTTTTTATATTAGAGTTTCTTGTATTTTTTTGTCCAAGAAGGCATTGATGTACTCAAAAGCTTTAATTTATTAATATAACGTGTGTTTCCTTTTTGTCTAAAACTAATTTGAATATTAAAATCCTTGAAATCATTGCATACGCATTCACCATTCATCATAACATAAGCAGGTTTCTTGCAACAAGTCTCCTTATCTCTCTACTGTTTATTTCAGTAAGATGGATCTCGAGAAAACAGTGAAGGACCTCCAAGCTCATAATGCACAGTTTCAACAGTTAATCTTGACACTAGCTAAAGCACAAGAAGAGTTAAAGACTTTGTTGGTTGAGGAGAAGAAAGAGAAGACAAAGAAGGTAACCGGAGTCCTAAACATGGGAAGAAGATTTCATGGGCAGACAAGAAGGACCCTAGACTTTGCAACGACATCCGATGAGAGAGACAATCAAGATGGGAAAGGCAAGGAAATAGTTGTCCCGTCAGAATCAGAAGAGGAAGAGGAAGAAGAAGACTATTCTGAAGAATAATACGCTTCAGTTGATGACAAGTATAAACATCTTGAAGAGCGGTTGATCACAATGGAAATCCAAAAAGTGTCTGGCTTGGACTTTGAGGAATTGGGTTTAGTATCAGGGATTGTCATTCCTCCGAAATTCAAAGCACCTGTGTTCGCCAAATATGACGGAGTTTCGTGCATTAAAATTCATCTCTGATCCTATGCGAGGAAAATCCAGCCCCATACCGCTGACAAAGACTTATGGGTACACTTCTTCCAAGACAGTTTGTCTGGAACTCAACTTGATTGGTTTTACCAGTTAGAAAGAGCCAACGTTCATAACTGGGAGGATCTTGTTGCAGATTTCTACAAACAATACCAATATAATGCTGATCTTGCACCTACCTGTACTCAACTCCAAAGTATGGCCATGGTTTCAAATGGAGGCTTCAAGGACTATGCGCAAAAATGGAGAGACTTGGTTGGAAGAGTTCAACCTCCTTTATCTAAAAGAGAATTAGTTTATATGTTCTTGGGCACCTTGTCTAGTCCCTTCTTCAATCACTAAATTGGGAGTTCATCGGCAGGTTTTACTGAACTAATATTGACCAGAGAAAGGGTAGAAGCCTGGATAAAGAGTGGAAAGATTAAAAAAGATACATCCTCTGCTGCCATAAGGAAGCGATTTATCGGAAAGAAAGGAATGGTTACTGTTTATCCTCATAGAAATCAAGATAGGGTCGAATGCCGTCCAATGGTGGGGGCTGTTATGATTCTTAAGCTTGTGCCTGATCAACAAAGAAACAACCAACCAAGGATGGAAAGGCCAGTCATAAAATTCACCAAAATTAACATGACCCTATCTCAAGTATTGCCACATCTGTTAAGATCCAGCCTGGTGACCTTGAAAGAAGCTCCAAAGAATCCTAACACAACATCTCCTCACTATCATCCCAAAGCCCGTTGTGCATACCACTCTGAGAGTCCCGGCAATGACACTAATAATTATTGGGCTCTAAAGAACAAAATACAAGACCTCATTGAAGCCAAAGAGATGGAATTTGATGCGCCCGAAAAGCCAAATGTCATTTCTGCCCCGATGCCCAAACATGGCCATAATACCAATGCCATTGAAGAAGATATGTTTGTTACTTCAGTTGATGAGCTTATGACCCCACTCCTGACTATTAAAGTGAACTTGTTGAATGCCGGTGTGTTCTCGGGTTGTGATGAAGGTTGTTATTTATGTTTGTCCTCAATAACCAGTTGTCCTTTGTTGAAAACAGGCGTTCAGTGCCTAATAGATAACAAAGAAATTTTGTTTGAAAAGACTTCTGTTCCACCTGTTCCTTTTAAAGATGTTTCTAGCATTACCATTTCCACCAATTCTTCCAGGGTCTCCACCAAAAGACCCGTTAGAATTACATCATTTCCGAAAGCAACTCCTATGATAATTACAATTCCTGGACCAGTCCCGTATTCGTCAGACAAAACCATACCATGGAATTATGGAGGGGATGTCTACTACCACGGTATTAAGCAAGATTGGCCAAATGCCGAAGATTTAAGTTCTGAAAAAGTGGATTCCGACGTCAGTAATATTGCTGGGACTAGTAATATTACCCGAAGTAGTAGGATCTTCTCTCCAGAAATTGCTCCCCCAAAAGCAGTTTATGGACCCGTAATCATTCCTGTTGTTACTCCTCCAAAATCTATTTGCAGTCCTACAATCATCCCCACTAATACTCCAACTGACAAAGTTGTTACAATCCCTGTTATTATTCATGCTGACACTCCTGCTGCTGAGTTAACCGAGACTCGAGAAAAGGTGTTCTGGTTGAGTGTGCCAAGACGAAGACACAATCATTGACTATCCCTGAGACCTCCCAGAAAGAGATGGAGGAAATTCTAAAAATCATAAAAAGAAGCGACTACAATGTAGTTGAGAAACTGGGGAAAACTCCATCTAAAATTTCCATGCTGGCTTTACTACTGTGTTCCGAGGCGCATGCAAAAGCCTTGGTAAAATTCCTGAAAACTGCCCATGTACCCCAAGAGACAGCTGCCGATCAGTTCCAAGACTGCATAGCTAGCTTGACTGCAGATAATGGTCTAGGTTTTTCGGATGCTGATTTAACGCCAAGAGGAAGGAAGCATAATGAGGCATTGCATGTCTCAGTTGAATGTAAGGGCACAACCTTGGCTCAAGTTTTGGTGGACACTGGCTCATCTCTGAATGTATTGCCTAAAAAAGCTCTTGATAGGCTTGACTGTGAGGGATTGACATTGAAGCCAAGCAACATAGTAGTAAGGGCCTTTGACGGCTCGAAAAGGATGGTGCATGGGGAAGTGGATATCCCCATAAAGGTTGGAACCCAAACTTTCGATTCAACTTTTTATGTAATGGACATTCGTCCTTCATGTTCCTGCTTGCTAGGCCGACCGTGGATTCACAATGTTAGCGTTGTTACTTCCATGTTGCACCAAATGCTAAAATATCTGATTCAAGGGAAGATTATCACCGTTCATGGAGAAGAAGAATATATGATCATCCAACTCAATTCCATCAAATATGTGGAATTATATGGTGAATTTATTGAAACTCCATTCCAACACTTTGAAGAAGTCCTGCAAGATATGGCAGTGACTAAGGTTGTTCCTAAGATCACAAGGTCTCCACTCAGGATGTCATCTTTGAAGGATGCAAAGGCAGTAATAGAATGAGGTGGGTGCATTATCTGGGGAAAACTCTCGGATATCCCATACAAGGTTGGCAAGTTTGGCCTAGGTTTCACTTCAAGTGCTCAGAAGGTTGTACGCCACGCTCGTGCTGGAGGACCACCCCTGAAGATTAGCAACCGTGAAGTCAACGCGGTAGAGGATGATGAAGATGGTTGCAACCTAGAGGATTGGATCTTCCCAAATGTCAATGGAGGGCTCAGTAATTGGGAGGCTAGAGATTTTGTCCCAATCACTTTTATCCCACAGTAATTTGTCTTTACATTTTGTTGGATCTATAATATTAAAACAATTCAAACTCTTAAAACCTTGTGTCTTACCCGAGGCACAATGGTCCATTTGTGAGGGATATCATCTCATTTCCATATGAAATCAATGAATTATGTACGTTTTGCATACAAACTTTGTGCTCATTGTTTTTGCTTTTTTACATCTTCATTTCTTTTAAAGATAGATATACCCTTACACACACTCACACTCAAAATGCAGGTCTACATCCATTCGGGATCCCATGGGTAGCGGTTCTTCTATGGCTTTATGTGACTCTAAAAATCTAATCTACCAAGCTGAAGACGAAGGTGAGGAAGATTGTGAAGTACTAGGGGAACTTGCCAGATTACTACTGCAAGAAGAGACAACCATTCATCCTCACGAGGAACTCGTGGACACAATCAACCTGAGTACTGAAGAAGACAAAAAAAAAGTCAAGGTGGGTGCCAATCAGGAACCGAGTGTCAAGGAGCGGTTGATTCAGTTGCTACACGAGTATGTTGAGGTCTTTTCCTGGTCATATGAAGACATGTCGGGACTTGATGCAGATATTGTGGTACATCGTCTGCCTAGAAAAGAGGATTGTCCACCAGTAAAACAAAAGGTCCATCGAATGCGACCAAATATGTCGGAGAAGATTAAAGTAGAAGTCAGGAAACAATTTAATGCTAGATTCTTGGCCTTCACCTCATATCCACAACGCGTTGCCAATGTTGTTCCTGTGCCTAAGAAAGACGGCAAGGTACGAATGTGTGTGGACTACAGAGATTTAAATAGGGCAAGCCCTAAGGATGATTTCCCACTTCCCCACATTGACATCCTAGTTGAAAATACGACACATCATAAAGTGTTTTCTTTCATGGACGGTTTCTCAGGTTACAACCAAATCAAAATGGCGCCTGACGATATGGAGAAAACAACATTTGTCACACAGTGGGGCACATTCTGCTACAAGGTGATGTTGTTCGGGCTAAAGAATGTTGGAGAAACCTATCAACGTGCCATGGTAGCTCTATTTCACAACATGATACATCATGAAATAGAGGTCTACATGGACGATATGATAGCCAGATCTCAAATAGAAGAAGAGCATCTTGATCACTTACAAAAATTGTTTGAGAGACTGAAGAAGTACAAGCTGAGGTTGAATCCAAACCAATGCATATTTGGGGTACGGTCTGGTAAACTCCTAGGCTTTGTCGTCAGCAACAAAGGTATCGAAGTCGATCCTGCCAAAGTTAAAGCGATATAAGAGATGCCTGCTCCTCGTACTGAGAAGGAAGTCAGAGGATTCTTGGGGCATTTGAACTACATTGCCAGATTCATCTCTCACCTGACAGCTACTTGTGAACCAATCTTCAAATTATTGAAGAAAGATCAAGTAGTCAAATGGAATGACGAGTGCCAAGTTGCCTTTGACAAAATCAAAGAATACTTACAAGAGCCTCATGTGTTGATGCCATTAGTCGAGGAAATACCATTGATAATGTATCTAATTGTTTTAGAGAGCTCAATGGGGTGTGTATTGGGACAACATGACGAGTCTGGCCGAAAAGAGCATGCTATTTACTACCTGAGCAAAAAATTTACCGACTGTGAAACTAGATATTCACTGCTTGAGAAAACTTATTGCGCTCTGGCATGGGCTGCTCGCCGGCTAAGACAATATATGTTGACTCATACTACTTTGTTGATATCAAAAATGGATCCGATAAAATACATCTTCGAGAAACCTTCTCTCTCCAAGAGAATAGCGAGATGGCAGATGATCCTAACAGAGTATGACATATAGTATACTACCCAGAAGGAAATAAAGGGTAGTGTATTAGCTGATCACCTTGCTGACCAAGCTGTAGAAGACTACCAAACCATGAAGTTAGAATTTCCGGATGAAGACATCATGAAGTTAGACAACTGTAAAGAATTCAGGCTATATGACGGACTTGAACAAGGATCCCGATGGACCCTGTTCTTTTATGGGGCATCTAACTCACTTGGCAATGGTATCGATGTTGTACGCATATCTATGGAAGGGTGTCATACCCCCTTTACAGCAAGACTCTGCTTCAATTATACAAATAACATGGCAGAATACGAAGCATGCATCTTTGGTCTCAGAGCTGCCATAGACTTGGGGATCAAATCCTTGAATGTATTTGGAGATTCAACTTTGGTCATCAGTCAGATCAAAGGGGAATGGGACACCAGACACCCTAACCTTATCCCTTATAAAGAACATGTTTTGACATTGCTACCACAGTTTGAGAAGATTACCTTCGAGCATTTCTCGCGAGAAGAAAATCAGCTAGCAGACGCACTAGCCACAATGTCATCTTTGTTTAAACTTAATTGGGATAACAAGGCTCCCCATCTCACCATTGTGTGAATGGATGAACCAGCACACTGTCACGAGATTAATACTGAAGAAGTAGTGGACCAGCCTTGGTTTCAAGAAGTCAAGAGGTATCTCGAGGCTCAAGAATATCCAGAAGGAGCTTCAGTCAATGATAAGAAGTTTCTAAGAAGATTCTCTGCTAAGTTCTTACTTAGTAATGGCATTATTTACAAACGTAACCATGACACTGTGTTACTTCGGTGAGTAGACAAGGTTGAAGCCGAAAGGATCATGGCCGAGTTACATGAAGTAACTTTTGGCACCCATTCCAGTGGGCATACGATGGCAAAGAAAATCCTACGGGCAGGCTATTACTGGTCTACCATGGAATCAGACTGCTATCAACACTCTCGAACCTGTCACAGGTGTCAGATCTATGCTGACAAAGTGCATGTACCTCCGGTTCCTCTGAATGTCTTGACGGCTCCTTGGCCTTTTTCTATGTGGGGAATTGATATGATTGGGGAAATCAAGCTAACAGCCTCCAATGGACATCGCTTCATCCTAGTGGCCATTGACTATTTTACAAAGTGGGTGGAGGCATCTTCTTTCGCTTTCGTTACTAAGAATGTTGTCGCCCAGTTCATCAAACAGAATCTCGTCTGTCATTATGGTATCCTGGAGAGGATCATCACAGAAAATGGTACGAATCTAAACAATACGATGATCACTTCCCTATGCGAGCAATTCAAGATTCATCATTACAATTCTTCCCCTTATCGACCGAAGATGAATGGTGATGTCGAAGATGAAAATAAGAACATTAAAAAGATCATACAGAAAATGATAGTCACATACAAAGACTGGCATGAGATGCTACTATTCTCTCTGCATGGGTATCGTACCACAACTAGCACATCAACTGGGGAACCACCTTATTCTCTAGTTTACGGCATGGATGTTGTCTTGCCTATCAAGGTCCAGATCCCCTCTCTGAGGATTATGAAGGATGCAGGGCTAAACGAAGATGATTGGATCTAGACTCGACTTGATTAACTGAACTTGATTGATGAGAAGAGACTTACTGCTGTTTTCCATGGTCAAATGTATCAAAAATGGCTGATCAAGGCTTTCAACAAGAAAGTCAGACACCAAGTGTATCAAGTTGGGGATCTAGTAATCAAACGCATCATACTGCCACAAGGTGATCCCAGGGGAAAATGGACTCCTACCTATGAAGGACCGTTTGTAATCAAAAACATATTCTCTGGTGGGGCAATGATCTTGACCACCATGGATGGAGATGATCTGCCGTGCCCTGCGAACGCGGACATAGTCAAAAGATATTACGCATAAAAGACCCGTTAGGTTGACATACCTAGGCAAAACAAGGGCATCCCGGCGAACCAAAAAGGTTCGGTCAAAAATTAGGGATAAAACAAAAAAATATGTACACCTGGCAAGTTGAAAACCCGAAAGGGTGACTTGGGCAAAAAAGGGTTTCGCGATGGACTAAAAACCCGAAAGGGAAGTCCAGGCAAAATTTAGGGAATTAAAGCGTATGACTATGTCCCATTTGATCACTTTGAGGACAACCTTTGGCTTCAACTTGCAAACTCGACATTTCTGACCAATTCAATCATCTTCGGACAAGGCAACAAATAGACAAGATGCTTAGAGATACAAAGGCTATAGCATAATGGGAACCCCATGGGATGATTACACATAGCTATCTTTTCTTTGTATTAAAATTTTCAATTTTTACGACGGTGTTCTCCTACTAGGATGTTTGTCTCACTGTACAAAAATACTTACTCAAAGTCAATGCAAAGATATTCCTTTGAAAGTGCAAAACTATCTGTTTTTCTTTACTCTTGTGTTTTGTTTACAAAAAAAGTCCAATGATTCATTGTTGAACATATGCATTTCAATATAATTACTGTTTACAAATAAATAAAATAAAAGACAATTACTGATGGCTTTAAGAGATAGGGAAATCTCTCCAAGTTATTTTCCATAAAAAATCCCCCGCAGTGTACAGTTTAATCCCCAGCGGAACAAAGCTTCCAATTATCAATCCCCGGTAGAAATCATCCAATTTCTCCATATTCCCCAAGATTTTTCAAGCAGTACATGACATTTCCCTTACAATAAAGTTTATTTCTCTAAACGGAAATTCATTAACACTTCGACTTCAAGACATGAAGACTTACATATCCTCAGCAATATTCAGAGATTTATTTTCCCCAAATCCAACAAACAAGCGCAATAGACTAGCTCACATGCGCATACATTGCATCCGCATATCATAAACATTGATAAAACAAATGCATTGTATCATACATTTTATACAACATGACTTTTCATTTTAGCTAACATTTTACCCTTTTCAGGATAAGATTAACAGCTACCATTAACAATTTTCAGAGTTTTCAGATACAGTTCAGATACGCTCCAAACATGGATGCCATTCTGATACTCATTCAGATTCAACTTTCAGATACAATCTATATACGCTCCAGACACGGATGACATTCTGATACTCATTCAGATTCAACTTTCAGATACAGTCCAGATACGCTCCAGACACGGATGCCATTCTGATACTCATTCAGATTCAACTTTCAGATACAGTCCAAATACGCTCCAGACACGGATGTCATTCTGATACTCATTCAGATTCAACTTTCAGATACATTCCAGATACACTCCAAACACGGATGCCATTCTGATACTCATTTAGATTCAACTTTCAGATACAATTCAGATACGCTCCAGACATGGACGTCATTCGGATACTCATTATTTCAGCTTACAAATTACAACACAAACAATCACTTTTGGATGGCATATTTAAGCCCATCTCCTACAAATTTTCTATCATCTCTTCAAATGGCATCTTTAAGCCCATTCTCTCAACATCACATCATCGAGTGCAAATTTCTGGGCACTCTAGTGTCCAATCATCTTCCACCTTCGAGTCACGAATGGCAAAACTCGCCAATCTAACTCTTCAGGTTTCAGAAGATTGAATAGGGGCAGCTATTGTACCCCAAAATTTTCCCTCTCACTTATCAAGAATTTTCTCACAAGATCTCCTTGGATTCAAGATGCACTAGGGTTTGATCATCTCAAAACACTTCCTTAAGCACTGGTGACAAAAATTAGGGTTTGAGATTGCACAAGTATTTTTGAACTATCAATGCTTCATAGGATTTTCATGGATCATTATGGACCCCCAAGATTACTCATGTCAAGTTTCAAGCTTTGAAACACACTTTTGCTCAGTCAATTGAGCAATTGACCTAAAAATCAGTTGTATTGGGGAAAAAGTCAACCATGGTCAATTTACAGTAAAATTTCATATTTTTTATCCACATCAACATTTTTAACTCATATGAACCATTTAATTAAGTTTGGACCATAACTCCTCAATAAATTTGATCAAATCTCCAAAAGGGCAAAATGGTCAAAATTAGGGTTTTGACTAGGAAAGGGTAATTCCTGATTTTTGACCTAGCAAATGGTCAACTGGTTTAAGGAATGATCTCAAGAGTCCAATTGCATCACTTTAACCTAATGGCATGGTTCAAAACATTGCAAGTCCATTAGATTGATAGATGAATTTTGCAGTCAACTGATCAAAAGTCAATTGTATACTGAAAAGTCAAACTTTGACTTTTTGGTCAAATTCAAGTGCCAAAGATCATAATTTATCAAAACATGTCAAAATATGAAACTTATTCACCAAGGAATCAAAAAGTCAAGATTTAATTTTGAAAAGTCAAAATTTCTAAACTTAGAAATTTTTCTAAGTGTTGGAAATTTCATGTTTTTTCCTAACTTTGAGCCAAATTTAAACCATGATACAAGATGATTCAAGAGAAACTCCCAACATGAAAGTTGTAGATCTCCATAAATTCTACAACTTTTATTCACACAAATCCTTCCAAAAGTGCTTGTATCTCAATTTATAATTTTAAGAACACATGGTTATGAAACAAAACACTTTGTAAAGTTTTTGCCCTAATTTGGTCTGGATTTTGACCCAACTTCATGGCACTTTTTCATATGGTTTGTAGATCACATTGCAAGCTTTCCAAAATGTCCAAGAACTCCTTGAGATCATTTTTGAGTAGGGAGAATCGAAGAGATGAAGTTGGTGTTTTGTCACTTGAGTTACATGGCATTTTGTGATGAACAAGAATCCAATTTCAAACCTATGCTGCACAATCTTGTTTTGAAGGCTTCTAAACCTAAATATCTCTCCATAATCATAAGATTACACTTGCTTTTGAGCTAATATCCAAGTGTTCCAAGCATTGTCCAAGCCAATTTGCAATTTTTGGAAGAAAGCTACCATTCCATTCTTGAAAAGTTGCTTTAATCACAAAGTCAACTTGTCTTGAGCTTATAACTTGTTCTTTCTGAACACATAACTCCTATAAACCAAAAGCAATGTATCTAAGACCTAAGAAATCTCAGAACATGCTTGTACAATACTTGAGATTTTTCATTTCACTTTTCTTCAAAAGCAAGTTATAGAGCCATAACCCTATAACTCAGAAACCTAGAGTGATTTTGTGCTCTAATCTTCTCCATACATATCAACAAGTTGATTGCAAGCTAAGACACGATTTCAAGAATCCTAAAACTCTACCAAACACCCTTGTTGTACAAGACGACTCAACTTGATAGTTTTGAGCAAAAACCCTCCATCTCCATTTCCACTCGTGCGTTTTTACTCTTAATCATTCAAACACCTTACATACATCATACACAAGTGATCAAGCCGCTGTTTCAAACCTGTAACCCCTCCATCACTATTCACCATTTTCAAACATCAAGCTTGCAGCTTGACTTGAGTAGGGAGATTCAGGAACTTTCAAAGCAAAGTAGGAGTTGGAATATACTCAAGGAGGTCCAAGCAAGCTAAACAGATCCTTAGGACACCTCAAAGCTTGCTCAAACTCCATACACGAATCCATCTGCAAGAGGTCAGTTTTCTAACTTCAATATCTTGATACAAGCATCCTCTGTGCATACATTATGAAGTAAAAATGTAGATATCATTGCCCGAAAGCTAACCATGTCCATAGTTTTCATTTATATTGACTGTGTGTAGAGAATTTTAGATTTGAACTTTCTGTAAAAATTAGGTTTCAATTTAGGGCCAGCAAAATTAATCTTCATCTTTGACTTTTAGCTTAAATAAGTCATATGGCTGGATTCGTGGGGAAAAATAGCATAACTTTCATGTTTGCATTTTCCATTTTTGTTGAGAAATGGATGAGATACAGGTGGTCCGACTGGCTAAAGGTTGAAGATGAAGTACAGGTCATGGAGACGTTTTACCTTATGTATTTATTGTTTCATTTGTATTAACGGATGTATAGCCACCCTAATGGTAAGGCATGGGCATGACTTTTTTCACTCATTTTACTTTTTTTGTTTCTTCCAACGCATGGGCCTCACCCCTCTTGGGCCTGACTTTTTTTTCTAACATTGTTCCCCCCTGTTTCATATTTACACCCTGGCCCAATTTAATTTTATTTCTTCATTTTTTCATTTGACTTATTTTCTCAAATATATTTTCTAAATACTAAAAATGATAAAAATGCAAAAAATGACATTTTATATTTTGACTTATTTTATTTTATTTTTTCCATAAATAAAAATAATTTTTATTCTTCATACTTCATTTATTTAAGTAAACCTTATAAAATTAATTAATATTGTATTATTCATTTATCTTTCTTCACACTATTTAAAAATATATATTTTAATATAAAAAGACAAAAATATTTTATAATGCTATAAATATTTTCAAGATAAAAAATGCCAAAAAATACTTTCTTTAAATTATTTTCTTTTGATTAATCAATAGAACTAGGCTTTCTTTTTATAATATTTTTCTTAATACAATCAAACTTAATTAACCATTTTTCTTTATTTAAATTAGGTTAAGACAAAAATCTTTTTTTATAAAAAATCAAACAAATTTCATTTTGTTTACATTTTTCATCTTTATACACTTATTCATTTTTATACTTTGTATTTATTTAAATTCCTTGTATATTTCATGTCAATTCAATATGGTTGTAATAAACTAATTACGTTTAAATTCTTGCAAACCCTATTTGTAATTTGTATACCCCCCCCCCCAACATACACACACACACACACACAAATGTTGTAATAGCGTAGTAACTTTAAATTTCGCAATTTATCGCTTTCATATAACATGCTAGTAATTAGGGTTTGTATGGAAAGACTAAAATCAACACTTAGAAAACCTTAATTCAAGATAAAAACAAGCATGAAAATAATACAATTGCACACAAGCACCCCTAGGGTTATTCCACTTGGTTGCCTTATACAAAATGGCCATATTACGCATGTAAGGTATCTTAGCAAAAATAAGCAAATAAAAGATCATAGTCCCTCGATGATGCTATCTAAGTTGCCTTACAAATGATCTTAGTCCCTCAAAAAGAATGCTAAGATACCTTGCAACATTGCTAATCATGGTTATACAATGAACTACGACCGTCCCATTTACATCCAAAGATAGAGTTGCTTACCAAATCAATGGTAAGACAACAATGTCAAAGGAAAAGAAAATGAACAAGAAAGACATTTGAGTAGGTAGATTGCTCTTAATTACTTGTTCCATTTAAAAAAAAAAACATCCTTTCTATTTTTAAAACAAACACACACACATTTTCAAATATCTTACAAACATTGAAAACATTTTCAAAAGATCAAACATCTTTGTATACATTCTTACGAACTATAATCATTACAAAGTTGCCTAAACAATGACCTCTTTACAAAATACATTCAAAAACCACACAAAGCACAATTTCAAACAAAAGCAAGTGATCTAACAAGTAACTAAGAGCCCATGGAAAACCATGGATGAAAAGGGTGTTAATACCTTCCTTTATCATAATCTACCCCCCGAACTCAAGAAACAATCTCAAAGGTCTTTCCTGTGCTTTTTCACCTTTCCTTTTAGATAAAAGAAAAGCCGGTGGCGACTCTTGCTAACCGCAACATTTGCGATAAAATTCAAAACCTTCAAGTCAGTTCTCCCACCGTATCACAGAACTGGTGAATATGCTGGGGAAAATACTAAAAGTGGGGTTACCTTAGGGTTAGATCACATTTAATTGCTTTCATTGTTTGACTTGTATGCTTTACATTTTGGTTCTTTGTTTGGGTTTGAATCCTTTACCCGGATTTGGGATACCTTATAGGTAAGTAGTAATACATTGTGAAAACTGTACGGGGTATACCGACATGGTCTAAGCAATAGCTCTGTTAGTGCGACATATTTGTGGGTAATTATAGCCTTTGAGTTAATCAAAGAGAATACGGGGCTGCTGAGTGATGTCATGAAGCACTAATGAACTTCTAGAACCTTTACTTGACCAACTTGGCCATTTAGGATGTAGTGAGATGACCAGCTATGGTACAGTCTGAAGTTGGTAGATACTCGATGCTACACTCATTTAGGTTTGGTTTCTTGGGATATTTCGGTCGCCATTAAAGAGGATTGAGTTGAAACAATGACCAAGGAAAAAATCAAGTGATATTGAGCTCCTTATAACCCGGTTACTATTACTAGGACAGGTTTAAGCCAACTAAACTTCAAGAGGGTACTTACCTATAAAACTCCATGCAAGCCTAAACCTAAGGACTTGTTTGCTTTGTTTGTATATACATACTTTTACATAACATCATGAACATCATGAACATCATAAACATCATACACATCCACTAACCATTTCAAGGATTTTGGATTTATCTTTGTTCTTGTTTTGTAGGATATGGATTCTCTTTGCAGGAAAACTATTCAAGTCAATCTTGTAAGGATCCCTCCAAAACTTAAGGAGCTAGCTTCAAGGATTCCTGAAAACTCTCCATTCACCGAAAGACATGGTCGCCTACTCAACTTGGTCACCTCCAACACAGATGAGGACATGATGAAGGTGCTTTTCATTTCTTTGACCCTTTACACCATTGCTTCACATTTCCCGACTATCAACTTGTGCCTACTTTGGAAGAATTATCCCAACTCTTGAGGATTCCCATCCTCAACCAACTACCTTTCAATGGTACGGAAAGTGATCCAAAGCCAGAAGAGATTGCACAAACTCTACACTTGCACTCATCTGATGTCACAACTCATTGGGAAACAAGGAGTGGTGTTAAGGTTTTCCTAGCAAAGTTCCTGTTTGAGAAAACCCAAAGTAATTTTTCTGGTCCCGACAATGTTACTGATATCGTGATCAGCCTCTTCAGTTTTTTCGTCTTTAATGGTTAATAAATCCTGCTTGACGCCATGGTAGTAAACGTCAGCACCATAATTTCAAGGAACAACTTTATCCGAGGATTATGGTACAGGGCCAGGAAAAGTGATATTTAATGGAGCAATTCTTGGAGCAGATGTAATCCTAACAGGTCTTTTGGAGGAGAGCTTGGAAGGATTGGTGGAACTGGTTATGATAACAACATATTCATATAGAACAATTGGAACCAGAGTCTTTTCGAACAAAATCTCTTTGTTATCCATCAGGCATTGAACACCTGCTTTCAGCAAATAACAACCAGAAGGCATAGATAAACACATGTAGCAACCTTCACCATAGCCCGGAAATAAACCAGCCAGCAACAAATTCTTCTTGACGGTCATGAGAGGAGTAGAAACTTCATCAACAGAAGTAACAAATAGATCGGTATCAACGGCATTAACACCACGGTTGTGCTTGGGCATGGGAATAGTTATGACGTTAGGTATCTCAGGAGCATCAAACTCAATCTCCTTTGCTTCGATCAGATCCTGTATCTTATTCTTCAGAGCCCAACAATCGTTTGTATTGTGGCCTGGACTCTCAGAATGGTAAGCACACCGAGCTTTTGGATTGTAATGAGGAGATGTGGTGTTGGGATTCTTGGGAGCCTCCCTTAAGGTTTCTAAATTAGATTTTAACAGATGGGGTAAAACCTCAGACAACGTCATATTGATCCGGGTGAATTTCCTTTGAGGTCTTTCTACCCTTGGCTGATTGTTTCGTTGTTGAGTAGCCACAGGCCTAGGTATCATCACAACCCCTATAGTTGGATGGTGCTCGGTTCTATTCTGACTTCTTGGATTGTAAATAGCATTGACCTCCTTATTACCCATGAGTGGCTTTTTCACTGTACTTGAAGAGGTATCTTTCTGGATCTTGCCACTTCAGATCCCAGCTTCTACCCTTTCTCCAGTCAATATCAGCTCAGTAAAACCAGCTGAGGAGCTACCAATCAAGTGATTAAAGAACGGACCAGATAGTGTACCAAGAAACATGTCCACCAACTCCCTATCAGACAAAGGGGGTTGGAATCTCCCTGCCAAATATCTCCACTTCTGATCGTAGTCCTTAAAAACTTCGCTTGCACCCATATACATACTCTGGAGTTGAGTGCGGGTAGGAGCAAGGTCAGTGTTATATAGATACTGCTTATAAAAAGAAGCAGCCATGTCTTCTTATTTGAGGACATTGATTCCCTCCAACTGATAGAACCACTCAAGCTGAGTCTCGGGCAGACTGTCTTGAAAGAAATGGACCTACAAGTTCCTATCAGCAGTGTGAGGGTGAATCTTCCTCACATAAGAATGGAGATGAAGCTTGGGACAACAAACCCCATCAGACTTTGCAAATACCAGAACCTTGAACTTCTGTGGGATGACAACCTCAGATACTAAACCCAACTCTTCAAAATCCAGCCTTGGTACTCTTTGGATCTCCATTGCATTTAGACGATCCTCTAACTGTTTGTACCTTTCGTCAGCCGAAGGATACTGCTCTTCATTGTAATCAGTATCATTATCAGATTCCCTGGACTATGGTCTTCCTCCCTTGTCTCACCCTTTTGATTCTCTCCTTCCTTGGATGAAGAGGTCAAATCAACCATTTGGTTCAATGGTCCTTTGAATCTTCTTCCCATGTTTACCATACCAGCGGTCTTCTTTGCCTTCTTCTTTCTATCTTTCAAAATAAGGGCCTTCTTAGATCTTCCCTCCCTTTAGCCAAAGCTACGAACATTTGCTGAAATTGGACATTTTGTGCCTGGAGATCCTTGATACTTTGTTCAGAAGCCATTACTGCTGAAATAAACAGCGAAGAAGATGAGAATCCTACTATGAAACCTGTTTATGCAATGTCATCGATGATATGAGTATGAAATGATTTCAAGGATTCTTAAAGACTCAAATTTGCTTAACCAAAAGAAACACACGTTAATTGTATTAATAAGTTCGAATTATTACAAAGAGTTCCCTTTAGGATTACAATCAAACAAAATAAAACTTAAAGTAAAAAAGAAAATTAGGTTTCCCATAAGTGTGTCCTCTTTGGTGCAATGTAGGCATTTATATTCCTCTCTTCATGAAGTATCCTAGTGAGTTCCAGGACTTTCTTCTCGCTGGCATATAATTGAGCTTCAAATGTATCCCGCTCCTCCTTAAGTTGAACCCAGGATTTTTGTAACTCCTCATGATCAGTTGGCATGTCAGGATGAAGAACAAGATAAGGAGTGTCTCCTTCAGCAACAGGTTCCATAGTCATAGGTAGGATGGCGAGGTAAGGCATCATAAGACTTTGAGCACGGGCTCATACCCATTTGAGATAAGGCTCAAGAGGGATGGAATTCTTGTGCCCCAGTGTCTTGCTATCAACTCTATGTACCATGCCCCAAGCTCGTGTGAACCTTTTACGGTAACCCTAAGCATCATTCTCATAGTCAAAGGCGATTCCTTGGATAAGTGTATCATGAGGACCATCCCTTCTCGCATATCCAAACTGTCACATTGACAAAATAGGATTGTAAGTGATTCCTCCTCTAATACCTAAGAGAGGGACATTAGGGAATTCTCTGCATCGATCAATGATGGTAACATTCTCCAAGGAATGACGACACTAATGAATACCTGAATGTGTAAGTCATTAGCCTATGAGACCATCTCAAACCTTGTTCATTCTTCATGACCGATCGGGGTAGGTGCGAAATAAACCACCTATCCAAAAGAGGAGTGCAACATAGAAGGGTCCCTCTTTTCTTTATAGCGCGAGTATGCATAGAATGTAGGATATCTCCAAGCATAGTAGGTATCGGATTGTGTGACAAGAAAACCTTAACTGCATTCACGTTTATGAGCGGGTCTGGATTAGGAAACAGTACAAACCCATAGATGATAAGGGATAACACCTCTTCAAAAGCTTGTAAGCCCAGGGTATCCCAAAAATGATGAGCTTTCTCAAACAAGAACTTAGACAAAAAACCTTGACACCTCTCCTGGTTTCCCAATTTTCTACTACAACAGACCATTGTAAGGATAGAGCTTTAGCAATATCTTCAGGTTTAGGGTCTCTTTCCATACCATTCAAAAGGTACCTTGTTAATGATAGGCACCCCCAGTAACAGAGAAAACTCATCCATAGTAGGCACTAAATGGTAATCCGGAAAAGTGAAGCAGTGATGTAGAGGGTCAAAGAATTGAAAGAGCACTTTTAACATTTCTTCATCTTGGTTTGAGGTGACCAAGATGAGAAGTCGACCATGTCTTTCAGTGAAGGGAGAGCTTTCAGGAACCCTTGATACCAACTCCTTAAGTTGATGAGGTACCTTTACCAGACTGACTTGGATTGTGAATCTGCGGGCGAGGGTCATATCCTACAAAACAAGACAAAAATAAACCCTAAGAATCCTTGAAATGGTTAGTATGATATGCTATATTATGATGTCATGATTATGCTCAGATATAGCTGATATAGCAAACACGAGCAAATCACATAAAGACCTTAGGTTTAAGGCTTGCATGGGTTTTAAGGTAATACCCTCTTGAAGTTGGGTTGGTTTAACCTGTCCTAAACATAGTAACTGGGTTCTAAGGAATCTCAATATCATCGATATTTCCCCTAAATTTCGTTCCGATAGACAATTGACTTGCCACCAAACAAAACTCAAGAGTCGGACCTCAATGAGTGTAGCATCGAGTATCAACCGACTTTGGGTTTACACCAAAGGCGTCTATCTCACTACATCCTAAAAAGCCAAGTTGGTCAATTAAGGTGCTAAGGTCAGTTGACGCTTTAAGATACCATGCAGCGGCCCCGTATTCTCCTTGATTACTCAAGGGCTACCGGTACACACCAAAGTATCGCATCAACGTAGCTACTGTTTCAACCGTGTCGCTATACCCTGCACAACCACCTCACAATTTATTGTTACTTAAAAGTAAATCAAATAAGACAAGCCAAAGAAGAAATTAAAATGACCTAGATCCTAAGGTAAACCCCACTTTTTATTTTTCCCCAACAGAGTCGCCAGTTCTGTAATACGGTGGAAGAACTGAATGTTTTTTTTGTAACTACTGGATTTGCGTTTTTTGTTTACAAATGAACGGTAAGCAAGAGTCGCAACCGTCTTTTATTTTATCCAACAAAGGAAAAGGGAAAAAGAATAGAAAAAACCTTTTTCGAGATATTTCTGAGTACGGGGGTAGATTATAGAAAGGGAAGCTGTTAGCACCCTTTCTATCCATGGTTTTCCATGGGCTCTTAGGTACTTGGTCATTTTTAAAATTGCTTTTGTGTGTGTTTTGAAAAGCTTTGTAAATTCCTTAGTGCGGCGTTTCACTTTATGGTAACCCTTATGTTAGTCCTCAAGAGTGTGATAAAGCGTTTTTGAAAACTTTGTTTGAAAAGTGTAAGTGTGAAAAAACGGGTTGTTTTGAGCAAGAACTTAAGAGTTTCTACCTACTCGAAAAAGATTGTTCATTTTCTTATTTCCTTTAGATAGTTCTATCCTACTATTAAGGAGTAGGAAGCTCCATCGTTGGAGTTTGAGGGACAATCGAAAGGGACGATTACGGTCACTTAAGGCAACAGGGCAAGATCTCTTAGTAACTGTCCTAAAGTTCTAAGATCGCCTTTTTTTTTACCGAGGCAACCTTCGAAAGGGACTTGCGATCTCTGAATTAGATGACCGTCACTAAGAATTCTCACGTTCGAGAATAGTGACCGTATTTCCGAGGCAACCGAAGCGGGAGATACCCTAGGGGTGAGTATGTGCAAGTGTTTGATTTTAGTTTATTTATCTTTGCACAGTTAGGCTGTTCTACTGTTTTAAACATTCGATTTATCTTTTGCGTGCAATCCTATTATCCATATATCTAAACAGTTTAAACAATTGCAGAAATTAAAAGCGGAAAAGAAAATCTACGCTATTACAGGGCGTCGGGGTAAGCGGTTACATAACAAAAAATTGGGGAATTTAAACAGTAAATAAAATAGTAAAACTAAACCTAATTAAAAGATATTACAATCCATAATCAGATACAATAATAATAAATGATAATAATAATACGAAAGTAGCTAACGCGCGCGACTTGGAAATGACGTCTAAAAATCTAAAATGCTCTAAGTAAAAAAAAATTATTTTTGTTGTTTTATTTATTTGGAAAAAATATTTAATTAAATTTAATTAATAAAAAGAAAACAAAATTTGAAACTAATTCTAAAACAAACCTAATGTTTTTTTTTGGAATTTTTTATTTAAGAAAAAAATATTTAAGAATTAAAACTAATTTCCTAATGGGTTTTAATTATAGAAAAAAATAAACCAATTACCCTAATTAATACTAATTATTTAATTTAAAAAATTATTTTTTTAGCAAAATATCTAATTCCTACCTTTTTGTGATTTTATTGATTTTTTTGTTTTAATTAAAAAAATGATTTTTAGAAATAAACAAAACAAAATAAATTAAATGAAATAAAAAAACAATAAGAATAAAAAATGAGCCTGTATGAGCTTCAGCTGGGGGTGCTGATTGAAATTTCCAAGGCCCAAGTGTGATGGCCCAATTGCATGTCCGTGATCCAATGGAGCCCTCATCTGGGGGTTCACCAAGTTCTTTGCTTGCTGAATGTTGGATCTGGATTGAAAGAAGATCCAATGGCTGGATCTGGAGGCGCATGATGAATGACTGGTTGTGAGATGCGCTGGATTTGAAATAAGAAACTCAGAAAATATGAAAATGTATGGACCTGAGATCAAACCCAGGTCCTTTCCACTTTCAAATGCATGCTTGACCATCTGAGCTAACCTATTTAATTGTTAATATAATATACAAATAAAATATAACATAAGCAAAGTGGTTTGTCCAGAAAAATGGCGTGAAATTCAAATGAGCCAGTGTGTGGCTGCCACGTGATCATCTTCCTCCCATAACCGTCGTTTTAGGTTTTGGACTTATACCTGTGGACAAAGTCCATAGCTATAACCTGTGACATTTCCAAAACACAACATAGGCATGATAAATCCCAAACAAGGGCATGGGTCAATTGGAAATTACCCACTAAGCCTGAATATACCCTTGGTTTGGCCTAATTTAACCTATATCAAAAAGCCCTAAAACATGCTTTGAAATCCTAAGAATGGTGTTTCATGATTCCTGTGCGTAAACTCAAATCAAATCATCCAAACATATTGCAAACATGATAATGAGCATGAATAAATGATTAAAACATGTTGATAATGCCAGAATTAAGGAAAACGATTTTTAAAAAAGGAGCAAATCGTGACTCTTATTATGCTTGATTCTTGATGCTTTGAGGCTTGGGAATGAGTGGGATAGCTTTAGTGAATGTCCAGGAGTGTTTTTGTGTCCTTGAAATTGCTTGAAACGGCCTATGGAGGGATATGTTATCAACACTTTTTTTGACAAAATTTGAAATCTCTTCTTCCTTTGTGGGAGACAGGCTGCGCATATAATGTTGTCCTTAGGGTTGCAAATGCTTTGTTATATGTAGTATAATCAATCTAGGTCATTAGAATTAGAAACAATCCAAGATATAATAGTCATGAATGTTTTATTCCAATCTTTCCACATTTGAAGATTTCCCCTTATTTTGAGCTTTCACGATTTTGTTCTTCATTTGACAACTCATGAGATATTCAATCAATGCCAAACAAATATTATCCCATTTATTTTATTTATTTTTAATTTAATTTATTTTTATTTGAATCAGTTAGAGGCATGGAGTGGTTCATGGGTCGTGGACCATGTTAGAGTGTGTTGCAAGCATAAAAAGTTAGGCCCATTTGAAGAAAAATGCATTTTTGAGCATCGTTGACTTTGTGCAAATTTCTAAAATTGGCCAACTTTGACAATGTATATCTATCTTAATTTTGACCCTAAGAGGGTGTTCTTGGACTTTTTATAAAGCTTAGGATGTCCCCTAAGCTACCTCTTTGGTTTCATCTCAATTAGATCTTCCATGTTCATGTAAGAAGCTTTGACCCAAAAGGTGTTTTTGTTGGCTTTTGAAAAGGACCTATAATGTCTGATTTTATATCTTTTCATGAGTGCATTTATTGAACTTGAGGGCTGAATATGAATGGTATGTAATTTTTTTATCTTAAAAATGAGCCTTGGATGAGAAAATTCTGATAAAGTATGAGAAAGTTATGCCTGGTCAAAGTTTGGAGGACTTTTCCTATATAAACCCTAATTTAGCAACTATTGACTTTTGATGAATTAGGAGAATTTCTTGAGGAATCATGATCAACCCTTGATCAAATGATGGTTATCACTTTAAAATGTTGATGTTGACTAAAAATATTGATGTTTGGGTATATTTGGGCCACAATTGACTTTTGACCTAGTACAGTTGATTTTCAGACATTTGAGCAGTTGACTGGCCAAACTTGTTGTGCAAGGCGTGAAACTTGGCATGGATGATCTTGAGGACATATTATGGTAATGAAGACCATTTGGGACCCTTGTAACTCAAACATGTTGATGATGAGTGAAACCCTAGTTTGAGGCTTATTGTCTTAAGAGGAGGATTTGTCTGGTCAATCCTTAATCAACTTGAGCCATTGAGGACCTCTAGGAGTATGTCTTCTGTGAAAATAGGAGGGCACATTTTGGGGTACAACAGGGACGTTTTAGCAATTTAGTTTAGGGAATATATCATTCATCGAAGGCGAGATTCAGGGTCATTGAGGGACTACGATCTTTTATCGGCGGTCTTTGCTAAAACGCCCATATTCGAGGGACGTGACTATTTTTCCTAAGCCACAAGTGGAATTACCCTAGATGTGCATGTGTGAATAGTGTGTTTGATTTTCATGAGTTTAATATTTGATTAGAGGTTGTATACTTATTGTTTTTATCTTCCCATACAAATCCTACTTTAGTAGCATTTATATGAAAGCGATAAATTGCAGAAAGTAAATATCATACGCTATAACAATCACTTGGGTATGGGGTGCACAAATTTATAAATGGGGGTTGAAAGAAATTAAATTCCTAATTATCTATTACAACCATATTGAAATAATGTACAAGAATTTAAATGTAAAATAGGTTTGTTTTGTTTTTGTTAAGAGAATAAATAAATTTTCTTAAGAAAATGTTTTTAGTCTTTTTTGTTTTAAAAGAAATAAAGCAAAGTATATGAATATAAAGTATTGTTTGGTGTTTTTGACTAATGACAATAAAAGTGATGATAAAAATAATAAGAGAATAAGAGTTAGGGTCAGCGTGTTTCTGAAAGAATAGAAATCATATAGAGTAGAAGTTCTGACTCTGACTTCCTGCAAATCAGAAGGAAAATGTTAGCGGAAATGGGGAAAGCCGTAATTTCTGGGTCCAGACGCACTGAAGTTCTGGGGTTGCTGGGAACAAAGGAAAGCCTAGAAGTTCTGATTGATGAGAGAGCCTAGAAGTTCTAATGCAGCTGGGAACCTAGAAGTTCTAGTCTTATTGGAAGGCTAGAAGTTCTGATTATGGGTAAATGAGATGACAATGTTGTTGGATGAAATTGTCTAGAAGTTCTGGTCTGAGAGTGCTATTTTGACAAACAAATGGAGGGGTTTATCTAGAAGTTCTGATCCAGGAATATTGCTTGACAAATAATGGGGTAAAAATGTCAAGAACTAAACATAAAAAGATGCTTCTGGGGCTAGAACCCAGGACCCTTAACACTAATGCTTTATGCGCGCGCTCTCTACCACTGGGGTGGCTATACATCTGATATTAGACACAAAAACATAAACATATACTACAAAGTAAGTTCTGATGGTGAAGTTCTTCTTCTTCTTCGTTCCAGCCAGAGCATCTGCAACTTAGTCATTTCTCAACAAAATGGAAAATGCAAACATAGCAGTTATGGAAGATTTCATCATGGTTTCAGAAATACAAAGCATCAAAACTGTAAACCAGAAGCAAACATGAATTTTGCTAATCCTAATTCTAAACCCTAATTTCCTCAAGAAGTTCTGATCTGAAATTCTCTCTACTTAGGCCATGTAAATGAAATCTATAAATATGTACAGATTCAGAGACATCATATCTACATTGTGTCTTTGAAATTGCAAGCCTAACAATGTCTAAGTAATAAGATAACAGTCAGAAGAAACTTACCTTGCCGTTGGAGATTGTTCTGTGAGTTAGAGCCTAGTTCAGATTGATGTGATGTTCTGGTCAGCTTCGTCCAGTTCTCAGAAAGCTAAAGCAACCCTTAACTTGAGCTATGAATGATTGGAATGTTCTGGAGCAGCCAATAAGCGAAGTTCTGATTTTTGAAATGGAGTTTGGTGAAGATTGTGTTACAGTTTGAAAATTGATGTTGGAAAGGCCTCTATTTGTATATCAGATACTGCATGGATTATTTGGCCTAGAAACACACAAGGAAAAATAGATTTTGGATGCAAAAACTAAAAACTAGCAGGTTTTGTGTTCGTGTTGCAGTTTCAGGTTCCTGGGAATTTTCAGCGATGTTTCAGGGATTTTTTCAAATATCTTCCTCCTTTCAGTTTGCAAATGATGTTGAATTTATAGGCAAAGGATTAGAAGCTTGGAGAAGTCAGGAGTACAACCATCATGTGTTATGGATCGTTGACTTGTTCTTGAAGCAAGTTTAGACAAGCATATTTCAAGGCAAGGCAGGGTGGTTAGCAGCTTTAAACACACCTAATCTGAGTTTGTAGGCATGATTTGTGGGAAAGTACAGTCAGAAACAAAGTAAAGTATGGGCTCAGAATAAACTTTGTACAAAAGTTTACTTTTCAAGGACATCAGTGGTACTTTTATGCCACACGTGGGAAGATCCTTTGGATAAAGACTCAAAAGTTTGTGTAAGCATTAAATTATGATGAAATTTAACAAGCAAGAAAGCCTGCAATGTGAGATTATGCAGCATAGCTTGACACTAGATCAGAAGTTCAGCATAAACATATCATAGATTAAGAACAAATGCCCAACTTCTGATCTTTGATTCTCCCTGCTCCAGCAAGATCTGAAGGAATTCTCAGGCTTTTCAGAAAGCTTGTAACATGCTTTGCGATCCCTCTTTAAATCACCTTTGCAAACTCTGATTGAACCTACGTGATAACTGGCCCAGAAGTTCTAGTCAAATTCTGACTTGGAAATGCTCAAAATTTATTAAGTGCGATGTTTTAGATCTTATTGAGATTTATAACTCTTGTGTCAGAAATTCTTCCTGAATCATCTTGCATCATGATGAAAATCTGGCCAGAAGTTCTGAACTTATCATATTTTCTTAACACTTAGAAAAATTTCTAAATATTTAGAACTTTGACTTTTCCAAAGCAATTTTGACTTTTGATTTTATTGATGAAACAACTTCATATTCTAACATGTCTTGATGAAATGTGATTCTTGAAACTTGATTTTGATCCAAAAGTCAAAGTTTAACTTTTCAGTGTGCATTTTGACCATTTTGCCCTTGTGCCAATTACAACCCTAAATTGATGTATCAGTGCTGCAAACTTGAGTCATGGAGGATCTTATGAGATGATTATTGAGAAATAAGAGGGGAACTTATGGGGTACAACAACTGCCCGATTCAATCTTCTTAAACCTGAAGAGTTAGATTGGCGAGCCTGCCATTCGTGACTTGAAGGTGGAAGATGATTGAACACTAAAGTTCCCAAAAATTTGCACTCAATGATGTGGTGGTTGATTGTGTAGGTAATGGGCTTAAAGATTCCATTTGGAGAAATGATGGGAAGGTATTAGAGATGGGCTTATACATGCCACCCAAAATTGATTATTGGCAGAAATTGAAGAAGTATTAGAATAAATCTCTGGTTGATTTATACTAAAACAATAGATATAGTGGGATGAGTATCAGAATAATATCCATGAATGGATTGTATTTGACTCGCATCTGAAAAACGTATTCAGTTGGTCGTGCAGTCGCTCACAGATATTTTTCATGTCTGGTTTCAAGTATTAATCTGGAACTCGTTTATGCTGGTTGTTAAGATAGTTGTCCTATCTGGTTTCTGGTATTAATCTCAACAAATGATGAAGAAATCTGGGACGATTACTATCTCAGCGGATGATGAAGGAATCTGGGACAATTACTACCTCAGCAGATGATGAAGGAATTTGAAATGATTACTACCTCAGCATATGATGAAGGAATCTGAAATGATTTCTACTTGAAAAGGATGATGAAGGAATCTGAGATGATTTCTACTCCAAAAGGATGATGAAGGAATCTGAGACGATTGCTACTCCAAAAGGATGATGAAGGTATTTGAGACTATTGCTACTCCAAAAGGAAGATGAAGGAATCTGAGATGATTACTACCTCAACAGATGATGAAGGAATCTGAAATGATTACTACCTCAGTAGATGATGAAGGAATATGAAATGATTGTTACTTATAAAGATGATGAAGGAATCTGAAATGATTGCTACTTCAAAAGGATGATAAAGAAATCTGGGACGACTGTTACTCCAAAAGGATGATGAAGGAATCTGAGACGATTGCTACTCCAAAAGGATGATGAAGGAATCTGAGATAATTGCTACTCCAAAAGGATGATGAAGGAATCTGAGATGATTTCTACTTCAAAAGGATGATGAAGGAATCTGAGATGATTGCTACTCCAAAAGGATGATAAAGGAATCTAAGACGATTGCTACTCCAAAAGGATGATGAAGTAATCTGAGACGATTGCTACTCCAAAAGGATGATGAAGGAATCTGAGACGATTGCTACTCCAAAAGGATGATGAAATCCAAGCTTGATTTTATCTTGGATAAATTTACGGATTAATGACACTTAACTGTTGATCTTTTCCTGAAAAGGTAAAGAAATAGTTGTATGCAATGTCATAATGGATGAAATTCATGGCGTAATGATGTTTCTTAAAATAAATGAGATCATGATGTATGCATTTATCATGTATGTAAATATGATGGAATGTAATTTTGTCTTGGAAAATAAATCCTTGACAAGTGTTGAGGTGTTTTGGGAAGTTGAATCCCGGAAGACCGTTGGGAATGAAGAGTATGCACACCTTTCCAGACCTTGTCTTTAGAATGTTTCTGCTAGGAATTCATGTTTTGTTGTTTGAGGAGAACTCCGCTGGGGAATGTTGATTTTTGCTTGGAGGAATAAAGTTCAGGAACTTTGGTTGTCCATTGCTCTACTGGTGATTTATTCCCGACTGGAGAGCATCGAAAGTTAGCTGTTATCTGGTCGAAATCCAGGCTTGGCAGTAATTTGTTGGATATAATGAAGTTGATTGTTATCTGGTCGTATTCCAGGCTTCGTAGCAACTTACCGGGGAAGATTAAATTAACTATTATCTGATCGGATTCCAGGCTTCGCAGAAAATTACTTGGGAGAGTGAAGTTAAACTGTTATCTAGTCGGATTCTAGGCTTCGCAACAACTTATCAACTTTAAACTGCTATCTGGTCGGATTCCAGGCTTCAAAGCATATTTTTGAAAATGTGAAGTTGAATTGATATCTGGTCAGATCCAGGCTTCACAGTAACTTGCTTGAATGAATGAAGTTGAACTGATATTTGGTCGGGTCCAGGATTTATAGTAACCTGCTTGAAAGGATGAAGTTGAACTGATATATGGTCGGGTCCAGACTTTACAATAACTTTCTTGAAAGGATGAAGTTGAACTGATATCTGATCAGATTCCAGGTTTCACAGTAACTTGCTGGGGATTGTAGAAGAGTCTACCGAGGAAGAGGGGTTGTGGTCCATTGATTTGTAATAGCTTGAGAGGAAAATTCAAGCTAGGGAATCTGTAGTTTGTTGGGGAAGATAAACCCAGTTTCCAATCTGCTGGAGAGGTGTTTTCTTTTGGAAAAAACTCCTCGAGGATTCTTGAGATCAACTCAGTTGGGGAGAAGTTTTCAGATATTGAAACTCTGGCTGGGGGTTTCCCTATGAAAAGGACTTTATAGGGGATTTGTCATTTCTCCTAGTAGCATGTGCTTGTGGAACTGCCAGGAAATGTTTGACTGTACGTAAACCTTTGTTGGGATTCACATTCAATGCCCCCAAGTGATTCAGATACAGACCTGCCCTTGGTATATTCAGCAATTATTGATATATTTCTTGGAATATTGACTTGATTGCCCCAAATGTGCTAGATAATGATCATGATGTGCCCCCTTTCTTATAAGAGATCTGTTATTGGAAGTGTCTCCCCACTTGAAGTGATTTTGTTCATTGAAATAGTTTTTGTCCGCTGGATATTCGTCGTGCGAATTCACCTATTGTCAAACAATTAGCTATATGCAAATAGAGGTATTAATATAATGCAAAGTTTATGCTTGTCTTGAAGTTTTAAAAATGAATTTTAGCAGATAAAGAATTTTGTAAGAATATGAATTCGACTCAGAATTTGGAGTAAGCCTTATAGGAGACAGGATACCTTTTGTAACAATATGTTTTCGAACTAACCCATACTTCAATTAGGACTTTTAAAGGGTTTTAATGTGGCTTGGTTCATGGTTTAAGAAACAAAGGATAAGGCTCAAAGTGTATTTGTACCCGCCTGTTCTTCGTGATGTTCTTCAGTCCTAAACTCAGTTAATTCTGCGTTTGAGCACCAATTGAGTCTGAAATTTTTGCTCTGACACTTAGGTGATGGTTCTGAAATTGAAAGTTTGTTTGAGAAGGCATTCATTTTTGTAACCTTTTTTCTCTTTTTTTTTGTTGAGGGTTTGTAGGACCTCTTTTTTTTATCCATGCTTTTGCCTGAACTGTTTCCTGTTTTGAGATTACAGTCAGCAGGATGCCCCAGTTTTTTCTTAAGTCTACTTCATATGTTTTAACTTAGTGGGATTTTCTCTTGAGAGATAATGACTGCCTATTTTATTGGGAACCATCACCGTCTTTTGATTCCATAGGAATGTTTTTGATGTCAGTCGTTGTATACGAGGTGAAAGTTTACGACTGAACGCGCGTTTGAATTAACTGAGAGACTACCCTGCCCCAGGTTTTGATTAAAGGTTTCAATTTGTGTAAAAAGGAAACTCCTACTTCTTTGGCTCGAAGGAGTTGACTAGGTATTATCCTCCTTATAACTCCAGTGTTTAGTAATGGAAAGAATGTTTGTACATCATCAGTAAGGTCTGTCCAAAAGCATATTGTATGAGATTAAGGAATGGTTTTTGTCACCCTCCCTCTAAAGGCTTGCAACTTTTAAAACAAGAGTTGAATATCATAAAGGGAGTAAAAGCATAGTTTAAATGTAATGAAAATGAATGGATCAATTCAAGACAAACATATGCAATGCATTAATGAAACAGAGTTTGACATTAATAGATAAGTGTTTGAACAACAAAAGAGATTACAATTGAAAATTCAAAATGAACAGGACGCTCTCAATGATTTAGCATAGGAACATTGATCACATTAGGAGTCTCTGGAGGGTCGAATTCAATCTCCTTGGCATCAATTAAGTCCTGAATCTTGTTCTTCAAAGTCCAACGGCTATCAGTGTCATGTCCAAGACTATCATAATGGTAGGCACATCTTACATTTATCTTGTACTTATGAGAGGAGGTATCGGGGTTTTGAGGAGGATACTTTAGTGTGATCAGTTTCACCTTCAGGAAATGTTGTAATTCTTGAGACAAAGGCATGTTGATGTTAGCGTACTTCCTTTCTTGGTATTTTATCCTACACCTATTGCCCTGTCTTTGTTGAACAAGTGTAGTACTAGATATCAGGATTGCCCCCACGTGTTGATCATGGTTGCTCTGGTTAAGACCTTTTTGACTGTACACAGCATAGGACTCTTTCTTCCCATTGAAAGGTTGTTTCACTGCACTTGAAGATTCACCCCCTTGGATTTTACCACTCTTAATGTCAGCCTCAACTCGTTCGCCTGTCAGGACTAGCTCGGTGAATCCGACTGAGGAGCTTCCGATTAGGTGACTGAAGAAAGGTCATGTCAAAGTTCCCATGAAGATGTCAATCAGCTCCCTGTCAGTTAATGGGGGTTGCACCCTACCATCTAGGTCTCTCCACTTTTGGGCATATTCTTTGAAGCCCTCATTGGAATGCATGTTCATATTCTACAACTGCACACGAGTGGGTGCAAGACCAGTGTTGTATTGGTACTGCTTGTAGAAAGCAGCAGCTAGATCTTCCCAAGTGTGAATGTGGGAACTCTCCAATTGATAGAACCACTCAAGTTGCGTCCCAGCTAAGCTCTCTTGGAAGAAATGAATCCAGAGTTTCTGATCAGTTATGTATGGTTGAATTTTGCGGATATAAGACTTCAAATGCATTTTAGGACAAGAGACCCCATCATACGTGGTAAAGGTAGGGATTTTGAACTTTGGTGGGATGACTACCCCAGAAACCAAACCCATGTCTCCTAAGTCCAAGCCATGCACAACTTGGATCTCCACAGCTTTTAGTCTGTCTTCAAGTTGTTTGTATTTTTCATCCGCCGGTGGATACTACTCCTCAGAATAGCCTTCGTTATCAGTAGTTATGTTAGCTCTAATTCTTCTAGCTTCCTCTTCTTGAATGTCTTCTTCTTCAGAAGAAGCATCTTCTTTTTGAGCTAGTTGGGCATGCCCCTTGGACCTTCTTCTCACGTTGAGGATGACAGCCTTTTTCTTCTTCTTGCTCTCTTTGGTGAAGAGTGTTTTCAGATCTTCCTACCCCTTAGCCAGATCCAGGAACATTTGTTGGAATTGAGCATTTTGTGCTTGGAGATCCTTCACCGTTTATTCCATATCCATCTTGCTGAAATAAACAGTAGGAAAATAAGGAGACCTGTATGGGAGAAACCAGTCATGATATGTGTATGCATGTTTTCAAGGATCTCGCGGGGTAAACACAAGAAAATGTTAGAAATTACTTACAACTTTGATTGGAGAACCTCGTATCGGTGGATTTCCTTCCACGAGAATTAAGCTCACCATGTCAAGTGGGTCACAACCCTTGACTCAAGTTATTGTGCTTTGGTCTTGACGGCATTTGGTTAGAGGAAAATAAATCCTCATGCCCCTTGATAGACGTCTGATCCCATGTGACCCTGCATCCAAGGCCCTTGAGATCCTTGAAATGGTTATTGAAAATTCTATGGTATGATGTTATGATGTTATGTACAAGTATGCAAAGTGAGCAAGTTGTTATGTATAAATAGTCATATATGCACAAAGCATACAAATCCTTATGTTTAGGCTTGCATGGAGATTGTAGGTAAGTACCCTCTTGAAGTTTAATTGGCTCAACCTGTCCTAGTAATAGTAACCGGGTTCTAGGGGATCTCAATATCACTGATTTTTCTTCATCAGAAATTGTTTCAGCGTAAGCCTCTTTAATGGCGACCGAGATATCCTGAAAGTCCGATCTCAATGAGCATAGTATCGAGTATCAACCAACTTCGCAATGTACCAAAGTCGGCACCCTCACTACTTCCTAATGGCCAAGTTAGTCAAATAAGGTTCTAAAGTAAGTTAGTGCTTCATGACACCACACAGCGGTTCCGTATTCTCCTTGACTACTCAAGGGCTACCGGTACCAACAAATATGTCACACTAACGTAGCTATTTCTTAGACCATGTCTGTATACCCCGCATAGTTTCCACAACTTATTGCTACTTACCTAAAAGGTGTCCCAGATCCGGGTAGAGGAACAGACAAGCCCAAACAAGGAACCATAATGTAAAGCAAACAAGTCAAACAAAGAAAAGCAATTGAAGTTGATCTAGCCCTAAGGTAACCTCACTTTTAAATAACTCCCCAGCAGAGTCTCCAGTTCTGTAATACGGGAGGAGAACTGACTTGGGATGTTTTATGTTTGATCGCAATTGTTGCGGATAACAAGAGTCGCCACCGACTTTCCTTTTACCCAATAAAGGAAAGGGTGAAAAGAACAGGAAAGACCTTTGAGATTATTTTCTTGAGTTAGGGGGGTAGATTATGAAAAGGGAAGGTGTTATCACCCTTTTAATCCGTAGTTATCAACGGGCTCTTAGTTGTTTGCTAGATCACTTGCTTTGTTTGAAAAATATGCTTGTGGTGTGGGTTTCGAATGTATTTTGAAAACATGTCTTTTTAATGGCTTTCGTCTCTATAAGAACGTGTACAAAGTGCTGGTTTTGAAAATAGTTCAAAGAGGTGTTTGTGGAATGTGTTTTTGAAAAGGTGTTTTTGTAATGGTTCGCGTCTCTATAAGAACGCATACAAAAAGCTTTTTCATTTAAAAATGTTTCAAAATGAAAGTGTGAGTGTATAAAATGTTATGTTGTGAGCAAGCGAGCAACTAGGAGCAACCTACCTACTCAAAAGGTCTTAAAAGTTATTTTCCTCCTTCTTTAGATGTTTCTATCTTACCATCGATTGGTAAGAAGCTTTTATCTTTGGATGTGAGGGGACTTGTGACGTTCGCATAGTCATAGAAGGAAACCTATGGTACATTTTTGCAATGTTGTTTAGGGACTAGATCGTTCATCAAAGCCAACATTGAGGGTCATCGAGGGACTACGATCTTTTATCAAGGATCTTTTCTAAAATGCCCGTATTCGAGGGACATGACTATTTTTCTGAGGCAACAAGTGTAATTACCCTAGGGGTACATGTGTGAATAGTGTGTTTGATTTGCATGAGTTTAGTATTTGATTAGGGGTTGTTACTTCTTGTTTTTATCTTCCCATACAAATCCTACTTTACTAGCATTTATATGAAATCGATAAATTGCGGAAAGTAAATATCCTACGCTATTACAATCACTTGGGGATGGGGTGTACAAATTTACAAATTGGGGTTGCAAGAAATTAAAGTCCAAATTATATATTACAAACATATTGAAATAATGTACAAGAGTTGAAATGTAAAATAGATTTGTTTTGTTTTGGTTAAGAGAAGAAATAAATTTGCTTAAGAAAATGTTTTTAGTCTTTTTTGTTTGAAAAGAAATAAAGAAAAGTATATGAATATAAAGTATTTTTCGGTGTTTTGGACTAATGACAATAAAAGTGATGATAAAAATAATAAGAGAATAAGAGTTAGGGTCAGTGTGTTGCTGACAGAATAGAAATCAGAGAGAGCCGAAGTTCTGACTATGACATCCTACAAATCAGAAGGAAAATGTTAGCGGAAATGGGGAAAGCCAGAATTTCCGGGTCCAGACGCACTAAAGTTCTGGGGTTGCTGGGAACAAAGGAAAGCCTAGAAGTTCTGATTGCTGAGAGAGCCTAAAAGTTCTGACGCAGCTGGGAACCTAGAAGTTCTAGCGTTACTGGAAGGCTAGAAGTTCTTATTGTGGGTAAGTGAGATGACAATGTTGTTGGATTAAATTGTCTAGAAGTTCTGGTCTAGGAGTATTGTTTTGACAAACAAATAGAGGGGTTTATCTAGATGTTTTGATCCAGGAATATTGTTTGACAAATAATGGGGTAAAAATGTCAAGAACTAAACATAAAAAGATTCTTCTGGGGCTAGAACTCAGGACCCTTAACACTAATGATTTATGCGCGCGCTCTCTACCACTGGGGTGGATATACATCTGATATTAGAAACAAAAACATAAACATATACTACAAAGTAAGTTATGATGGTGAAGTTCATCTTCTTCTTCATGCCAGCCAGAGTATATGCAACTTAGTCATTTCTCAACAAAATGGAAAATGCAAACATAGCAGTTATGGTAGATTTCATCATGGTTTCAGAAATACAAAGCATCAAAACTGTAAACCAGAAGCAAACATGAATTTTGCTAATCCTACTTCTAAACCCTAATTTCCTCAAGAAGTTCTGATCTGAAATTCTCTCCACTTAGGCCATGTAAATGAAATCTATAAATATGTACAGCTGGAGATTTTTCTGTGAGTTAGAGCCTGGTTCAGATTGCTGTGATGTTCTGGTCAGCTTTGTCCCGTTCTCAGAAAGCTAAAGCAACCCTTAACTTGAGCTGTGAATGATTGGAATGTTCTGGAGCAGCCAAGAAGCGAAGTTCTGATTTTTGAAATAGAGATTGGTGAAGATTGTGTTACAGTTTGAAAACAGAAGTTGGAAAGGCCTCTATGTGTATATCAGATATTGTATGGATTATTTGGCCAAGAAACACACAAGGAAAATTAGATTTTGGATGCAAAAACTAAAAACTAGTAGGTTTTGTGTTCATGTTGCAGTTTCAGGTTCCTGTGAATTTTCAGTAATGTTTCAGGGCTTTCTTCAAATATCTCTATCCTTTCAGTTTGCAAATGATGTTGAATTTATAGGCAAAGGATTATAAGCTTGGAGAAGTCAGGAGTACAACCATCATGTGTTATGGATCGTTGACTTGTTCTTGAAGCAAGTTTAGACAAGCATGTTTCAAGGCAAGGTAGGGTGGTTAGTAGGTTTAAACACACCTAATCTGAGTTTGTAGGCATGATTTGTGGGAAAGTACACTCAGAAACAAAGTAAAGTATAGGCTCAGAATAAACTTTATACAAAAGTTAACTTTTCAAGGACAACAGTGGCACTTTTATGCCACACGTGGGAAGATCCTTTGGATAAAGACTCAAAAGTTGGTGTAAGCTTTAAATGATTATGATATTTAACAAGCAAGAAGGTCTACAATGTGATATTATGCAGCATAGCTTGACATTGGATCAGGAGTTCAGCATAAACGTAACTTAGATTAAGAACAAATGCCCAACTTCTTATCTTTGATTCTCCCTGCTACAGCATGATCTGAAGGAATTCTAAGACTTTTAAGAAAGCTTGTAACATGCTTTGTGATACCTCTTTGAATCACCTTTGCAAACTCTGATTGAACCTACGTGAAAAGTGGCCCAGGAGTTATAGTCAAATTCTGACTTGGAAATGCTCAGAATTTATTAAGTGATTTAGTTTCATGGGCGTGTCTTCAAGGATTTATAACTTGAAATCACAGCATTTCTAGGAGAAGTTATGTTCTGAAATATTTTAGATCTTATTGAGATTTATACCTCTCGTGTCAGAAGTTCTTCCTGAATCTTCTTGCATCATGATGAAAATCTGGCCAGAAGTTCTAAACTTATCATATTTCTTAATACTCAGAAAAATTTCTAAATGTTTAGAACTTTGACTTTTCCAAAGCAATTTTGACTTTTGATTTTCTTAATGAACCAACTTCATATTCTAACATGTCTTGATGAAATTTGATTCTTGAAACTTAATTTTGATCCAAAAGTCAAATTTTAACTTTTTAGTGTGCATTTTGACCATTTTGCCCTTGTGCCAATTCAAACCCTAAATTGATGTATCAGTGCTACAAACTTGAGTCATGGAGAATCTTGTGAGAAGATTCTTGAGAAATGAGAGGGAAAATTTTGGGGCATAACAGTATCAGAACAGGCATCCCGCTATTTAGCTAGGTGAGATCCAGGGAAGATTCTTTCTGGTACTATGGACAAGGAAGGAGGATTTATGAACAGACCACCCATTCTGGATGGTAGTAATTATGACTATTGGAAACCACGTATGGTGACATTTCTAAAGTCACTAGAAAGTAGAACTTGGAAATCTATTTTAAAAGGATGGAAACACCCTGTCAAATTGGGAGAAAATAGAGAACCTACTTCTGAATTAAAACCAGAAGAAAATTGGTCTAAGGAAGAAGATGAAATTTCTCTTGGAAATTCTAAAGCCTTGAATTCTATATTCAATGGAATTTCTAAGTGTGATACGGTGGGAAGAACTGACTGTTTTTCGGAATGCTGGTTTGCGTTTTGCGTTTTTTGTTCACAAAATGTCGCGGTAAGCAAGAGTCGCCACCAACTTTTATTTTATCCAACAAGGAAAGGAAAAAAGCACAGAAAAATTCCTTTTTCGAGATATTTCTCGGGTTCGGGGGGTAGATTATAGAAATGGAAGGTGTTAGCACCCTTTCTATCCGTGGTTATCCACGGGCTCTTAGGTACTTGCTCAATTATTTTCAAAATTGCTTTCTTTGTGCTTGTGGGTTTGAAAAAGTTTTTGTTTTGAACTTCGATTTAACTCTTGCTTCTGTCCTCAAGAGCGTATGAAGTGTTTTTGAAAACTTTGTTCGAAAAGTGTAAGTGTGAAAAAGATTTTGTTTTTTGAAAGAGCAGGTATCTAAGAACCATCTACCTACTCGAAAAAGGAATCGTTATATGCTAATGTCCTTTTGACAATGCTATCCTACTATTAGTGAGTAGGTAGCACCGTCGTTGGAGTTTGAGGGTCAATTCGAATGAGGGACAGACGGTCACTAAAGCAATGTTAGGACGCCTTAGCGGTAACCCTAATGTATTAGATCATTTTGTTTGAGTCAATTATATCTGAGGAAACCGTTTCGAGGCAACTATGATCTTTGGACAAGAGAGAGACCTCTAAAGCGACCTATACTTAATGACCGCATACGAAGGCAACCAAGTGGGGTGTACCCTAAGAGTGCACATGTGCGAGTGTGTCGTTTTCAGTTATTTTATCTTTGTACAAGGTAATGGTGATCTAAGTTGATTTTAGATTAAAACATTCAGTCTTGTCATGCATCCCTATTATCAAACATCTAACAGTTATAGTTTGTGGAAATAAAAATGCGGAATTTAAATTACAAGGCGTCGGGTATTTACATTGCCAAAGACAAACCCTTTAAAAATAAATAAAGCGATAAAAAATAAATAAAGGTCATATTTACTATTACAAACCGGGAGCAAGTGCATTATATGATAAAAGAAAGTAAATCGTGTGCGGTAAATTTAATTGAGCGCAAATTTAGGGTTTTTTGTTATTTTTGGTTTTTTTGTTATTTTAAGAATGAAAATAAAATTAATTGAATTAGTAAAAACCTAATTAAATCTAATTTAATTTTAATTATTTACAAAAATATGTTAAAGTTATTCTAATTAAAACCTAAGTTAATTTAATTAGTGTTTATTAATAAAATAAAAAATTAAAATTTGATTTGATAAAGAAAATATTTTTGTGGTTTTAATTTTATAAAGAAAAGAATTTTTTGATTTGGTTAGAATTTAAACAAAAAAAAAATTAAAAAAAACAAAATAAATAAAACAGAAAGAGAGAGGGGTTTGGGCCTGAAATTTGGTGTCTGAATAGCAATGTTGAGGCCCAAAACACGCTGTCCTTGTTTGACTTTTTGGATTTGGTGTGCATGCACTGACTTGGACCATGGTAGACCTTCAGATCTTGGCCACCAGATTTGGCCTTTGGCCATCTGGCCATTGGATGCTTGATGGTGTATGGTATGCTACATACTTGGATATATACATGATCACCTGAAGAAGAAAAATATCAAAGAAAGTGGGGGACCTGGGATTCCAACCCAGGTCCTGATGGATATTGAACACCTGCCTTGCCACTACACCACTTGGCTTTGTTTGTCAATATAATACAAAGAAAATATAATAAAATAAAACAAGTTATATGCCAACGAAATAAAAAAAACGCGCGCGTGATTTTGAAAGGGCCAATGATGGTGTGACACGCCTTCATCTTCTTTGTTGAACCATTGCTAAAGGTTCCAAGACTTATACCTACGGACAGAGGTCCGTCACTATAAGCCAGGCATCTCTAAAATCCTATAGGCGCCATGGAAATGCATTCTAAATCCATGGTTGAGTTCGTCTCGGCCAGCTAGTCACAACCATAGCCATTATTATGGCCAATTGTACCTGAAAATAAAATCCCCAAAAACAAGGACGAAACCCTAGCAATGGCAGATCTTCATATTGGTCATATAAATTAAATTGTTTAATGTCAAAAGCTTGCAAATGGCATGGTGATTACAAATATGCAATTATTTCATTATAACAATGCATAATTTCTGAGATACGAATCCAAGTACAGGGGGAAAATGCGTGACACTTACAACGCGTTATGGTGTGTGAGGAAGCTTGCTTTGGATTGGTTTAACTTCAGTGAACGTCCAGGAAGCGATTGGGATAGGCCTTGGCTTCTGAAAACACCTCTAAGCACGATTTCAATCTCAAGCTTTTTATGACTTTTTCCAATCTTTTTTCTGCATATGCCTGCACTTTCCAACCCTTGTTTTGGTCTTTTTTGCTTGCTTATGTACTATGGAGTGTATTAGGGTAACAATTATGGCTTTAATCTTCCCATATCAATGCCTTGGATTTGATTTGATCTCCTCTTTACAACTTGCCAAATTTGCCCAAATCTCAATCTTTTTCACATGAATTGGTGAGATTCGAATTTGATGATGATAATGATGAGAATCAAATCCTGAAATAGCAAAAAAATCTCATGTTATCAAGGTTTTAGATTTTATATGATTTAATTTTGATTTAAAATGAATAAATTCAATAAAAATAAAATTAAATAATAAAAATAAAATATGGGCTCATGGATGAAGCTAGGACACGTGGGCAATGATGCAAGCTCAAATCAAGTGGAAAAGGATGGGCCCATTTGACAAAATTTGAAGTTTTGGGGATAGTTGACTTTTGGCAATTTTGCAAAAATGTCCAACTTCAACAATGCATAACTTCTTCAATTTTGAACTTTGGGATGTGTTTTTGGACGGTTTAGAAATCTTGATATGTCCTATAACCAACCCTTTTGGTATCATCTCATTTTGATATTCCATGCTCAAGTTATAAGCTTTGGCAAAAAAGGTGTTTTTGTTGACTTTCAAAAATGACCTATAATGTCCAAATTTGTAACTTCTTGTGAGTACATTTTTTGATCTTGGGGTATGAATATGGATTGTATGAAATTGAATCCTCTTCAAAATGAGCTTTGGATGGGTCATTTCTAATAAAGTATGAGAAAGTTATACTTGGTCAAAGTTGAGTTGATTTTTCCTGCAAAACCCTAATTTAGCAACTTTTAAGTCTTGATGAATTTTGAGCAACCATTGATGAATCATGATCAACCCTTGATAAAATGATGAAATATCCTTCAAAATTAGAATGTTGACAAAAATTTGTAAGTTTGACTGTATATAGATCACAGTTGACTTTTGCCCTAACACAGTCGATTTTTGGACCCTTTAAACAATTGACTGGGCAAACTTCCTCTGCAAGGCTTGAAATTTGACATGGATGATCTTGAGATCATATTAGGACATGGGGAGCACTTGAGGTCATTTGTACTCAAAGATATTGATGCAACACAAAACCCTAATTTGGGGTTGACTGCCTTAGGAGATGACTTGTCTGACCCACTCTTGAGCAATCTTGAGCAACTTGGAGATTTTTCTTGCAATATTTTGAGGAATATGAGAGGGAAAATTTTGGGGTACAACACTAAGAATGCATGGGAAATTATTCAATCTACTCATGAAGGCATATCCAAAGTTAACATGTCAAGACTTCAGTTGCTCACCATAAAATTTGAGAATGAAGGATGATGAAAGTATAAATGACTTCCATATGAACATTCTTGAAATTGCCAATGCCTTCAGTGCTTTAGGAGAGAAAATACCTGAAGACAAATTGGTGAGAAAGATGCTCAGGTATCTTCCCAAGAGATTTGAAATGAAAGTGACTGCTATAGAATGAGCTTAAGACATTGACAAAATTAAAGTGGATGAACTTGTTGGATCCCTTCTAACATTTGAATTAAGCATCAATGAAAGATCTGAAAAGAAAAGAAAAAGCATAGCCTTTAACTCAAATACTGAAGATGAAGAGGAGGATTGTGATCTGGATACAGATGGAGGAATATCAAATTCCTTAGCTATGCTTGGAAGACAATTTAACAAAGTGATAAAAAGAATGGACAGGAACCAAAGATCAAATGTCAAGAACATCACATCTGACATCCATAAGTCAAATGAGGTTGGAAGAAAAAGGGATGAAGAAAAATCTTCTCAAGGGAAGGGAGTAAAATTTCATGAATGTGAAGGCTTTGGTCACATTAGAGCCGAATGCCCTACATATCTTAAGAATCAGAAGAAGAATATATTTGTTACTTGGTCTGAAGAGGACTCAGAGAGTGATCTTGAAGAATCTGCCAAATATGTTAAAGCATTGACAGGAAAATATGTATCTGATGAAGAGTCTAGTGATGGGGAACTAACCTTTGATGAGTTAGCTGCTTCACATAAAGAATTGTGTCTCAGAAGCGTAGAAGTGTGCCTTGAAGGAGAGAAACTGAAAGTCCTCATAACTCAGCTGAAGGCAGAAAGGGAAGAGCATTTAAAAACTATTTATAATATTGAAAGTGAAGTGACCTCCTTGAATTCAAACCTTGATAGAATGGTTAAATATCTCAAAATGTTGAATAATGGGTCTGACACTTTAGATGAAATTCTTCAAGCAGGAAGGGTTACAGGAGACAAGAGTGGTCTAGGGTTTAATGAGAAAAAGGAACCAAATTCTAAAGAACCTTCTGTAAATTCCACTCATTCCAAGTATAAACTAAGGATGTCAAAATAAATGTCTAAACATCATGGCAAGAAAGGACATCATGGCAAGAAAAAGTTTAATCACACCAGGGAGAATCCCCCGCCCTGGAGATGTCATCACTGTGGAATGATTGGTCATATAAGGCCCTTATGTTTCAAGTTGTATGGGTATCCTAAGACTACTCCTCCTCCCAAGATTGATAAGATTCCATAAAATATCAAAAAGAAGAAAGAGTGGATTCCAAAGTCTAATGCTGCTAGTTTCATAGCTCACACCTCCCTCAGAGTATCAACCAAAGATGACTGGTACTTTGAAAGTGGGTGTTCTAGACACATGACATGTGTCAAGAATCTGCTGGTGGATGGAAAATCTCATTCCACCAGTTATGTGACTTTTGGTGATGGAGCAAAAGGTGAAATCAAAGGTGTTGGCAAGCTTGATTGTTCAGGAGTCACTAAGCTTGATGATGTGTTACTTGTTAAAGGGTTAACAGCTAACCTGATAAGTATAAGCCAATTTTGTGATCAAGGATTCAAAGTTAACTTCACCAAGGAAGAATGTCTTGTATGAAATGAAAAGGATGAAGTTATTATGAAAGGTGTTGAACTTCTCCTCAAAATGTGTTTAGCCAAAGAGAATGAAGTTAATTTATGGCAGCAAAAATTAGGGCACTTGCATCTGAAAGGTATGAAAATAATTATATCTGAAGATACAGTGAGAGGGATTCCTAAGATTAAGATAGAATAAGGAAGGGTAAGTGGTGACTGCCAGATTGAAAAGCAAACTAAGATGTCACCTTAGAAGATCCAACATCTTACTACATCAAAAGTTTTGGAACTTCTTCACATGGACTTGATGGGACCTATGCAGGTTGAAATCCTTGGTGGAAAGAAGTATGCCTATGTTATTATAGATTATAGAGGATGGAATGTTGAATAAGATGTCTCAGAAGATGTTGGAACATCTCTGTCTGATATTCCAACAAAATCAAATTACAGAATTATTGATTCTAATCCACCTCAAGAAGATCCCGAGCCTAGTCATCTCAACAAAGAACCTTCAATTAGAACCCAGAGAGATCATCCTAAGGAGATTATCATAAGAGATATAAATAAAAGAGTTACTACCAAATTAAGAGATGGGATATTAAACTCTTTCTTTGTGTCAAAAATTGAGCCTAAGAATGTCAAAGAGGCCCTAACTGATGAGTTATGGATTAATGTTATGCAGGAAGAGCTAGAACAATTAAGTAGAAATGAAGTTTGGGATCTTGTTCCAAGACCTGAAGGGACAAATGTGATTGGCACTAAATGGGTGTACAAGAATAAATCTGATGAAAAAGGGGTGGTCACTAGAAATAAGGCAAGGTTAGTTGCACAACGGTACACTCAAATAGAAGGAGTTGACTTTGATGAAACCTTTGCTCCTGTGGCCAGACTTGAATCAATCAGACTACTCTAGGGATTGCCATGCTAACCATGTGAAGATAATCCTTAAATATGTGAATGGGACAAGTGACTATGGTATTCTATACTCCCATGAATCTAATTCTGCCTTAACTGGTTATTATGATGTTGACTTGGAAAGAAGTACTGATGATAGAAAAAGTACATCGGGAGGATGCTTCTTTCTGGGAAATAATATCATATCTTGGTTCAGTAAGAAGCAAAATGGTGTGTCTCTGTCCACTGCAGAGGCTGAGTATATTGCTGCAGGAAGCCGTTGTTCTCGATTGGTGTGGATGAAACAAATGTTAACATAATACAATGTCAAACAAGATGTCATGACATTATTCTGTGACAATTTAAGTGCCATTAACATATCAAAGAATCCCATTCAACACAGCATGACCAAACATATTGATGTTTATCATCACTTCATAAGAGAGCTTGTTGAAGAAAAGATTGTTGCCTTAGAACATGTAGCCACTGAATTGCAACTGGATGACATTTTCACTAAGGCTTTGGATGCTAATCACTTTGAGAACCTAAGAGGAAAATTATGGATTTGCCTATATGAGGGTTTGTAGAAATTAAGGGCGTGCGGAAATATCATTAAAGTGATATTAAATTATTTGTGTTCCCAACAAATAAAATTTCGAAAGAAATCATTACATGACTGCCTCAAAGTGTTTCTCACACGCTATGAAATATCATCTCTCTACTTTCACAAACTCTTCATTCTACTCTACAGAAAAAGAACCCTTGTCATTCTTCATCTCCTTGCTCAAAAATCATCAAAGATGTCTCAACATCATACATCGTCTTCCTCAAAATCTATCAACCTCTCTGAAAATCCCTCCCTTGACATAGTACTTGATGTTACTCCTCTAACAAACATCCCACCACTTGAGAAAAAGTTCAAGAAACCCAGACCATCACCGATAAAGAAATCCAAAGATGATAAAGGTAACTCTTCTACTGCTACTGACAATAGGACAAAAGAAGAAATTGTTAATGTTTATAGAAGCATTAGAAGGCTAGTAGATAGAGTGTTAAATGAAGGCTTTGATGTTACTGGTATTTCTACCCCTCTTTCTCGTATGCCTACTCCTGCTGACAAAATAAATGATCCTAAAAGTGCTGCTGCAGGATCATCCACCTTCAAGAAAGATGTTGTTTAAAGCAAACTTGATAAGCTTGCTACCTCTGCTCTAAAATAAGTGGAAGAATAAAATGTTGAATAAGATGCTGAGGAATATGTTGAACAAGATGCTACTACCTCCAAGGATGCATAAGGTCAAAATGCTGAGAATATAGTTGTTACACGGTGGCATAATTGATAGTTTAATATACTGGTTTAGCATTTTTTGTTCGCAAATATGCGGTATGCAAGAGTCGCCACCGTCTTTTCTTTTATCCAACAAAGGAAATGGTGAAAAGAACAGAAAAAGACCTTTTCAAGATGTTTTCTGAGTAAGGGGGTAGATTATGGAAAGGGAAGGTGTTAGCACCCTTTCCACCCGTGGTTTTCCACGGGCTCTAAGAGGTTTGCTTATTTTGAAAGTACTTTGTGCTTTGTGTGTTTGAAAATGTTTTGAAAATTCCCTAGGGCGGCGATTATCTTTGTGTTTAACTCTTGTATCAGTCCTCAAGAGTGTTAACAAAGCAAATGTTTTGAAAATTGTTTTTTGAAAAAGTAGTATTTGTGTAAGTGTAAAAAGTGTTTTTTTTAGCAGACTTCTAACAGCTTTCTTCTTTTATGCTCGAAAAGGATCGTTCTTTTCCTCCTATCCTTTAGACAGTGCTATCCTACTATTAATGAGTAGGTATCCCTATCGTTGGATGTATTAGGGACATTCGAAGGGACGTTACAGTCACAAAGTCAATTACGGAGATACTTTAGCAATTTTGTTTTAGGGACTAGATCATTTACCGAGAAGGAAACTATAGGGTCATCGAGCGACTATGATCTTTTGATTTTACGGGTCTTTGCTAAATCATTCATGCTTCATGACTGTTTTAAAGGCAACTAAAGTGGGTGTACCTTATAGGTGCTCGTGTGCAAGTGTGTTGTGTTTCAGTTATTTTTGTCTTTTATTAAGTTTGCTAGCGTTTGATTTCAGTCTTTGTCATAAAATCCTAATTACTAACAGTAATATTGTACAGGAAATGTAAAGTACGGAAAATAAAAATCAGAAGCATAAACCCTAAACTATTACATCGTTTTGGGACAATTACATAAAAAATGCAAGAGACTAAGAGTGCGGAATTTTAAATCTAAAGCTATTACAACTGTGAGCAGTTACAATAAAATAAACGCGTGCTAATGTGAAAATAACGTCTAATAATCCTAAGAACAAAATCTTTTTTGTTTTTAGTATAAAAGAAAATAAGTCTAAGTCTATTTAATTTTAATTTTAAAAAAACTGTTAAAATAGTTAATTAATTAATTGACAAAATTAATTTAATGTAAAAAGTCAAGCCTAATTTTCTTCTGTGGTTTTTTGATTCAACGTCAAAGTAAAACAAAAAAATCAGTAAATAAATAACAAAAAAAGAACAAAAAATAAAATATGAAGCGGTGGGGACCGTTCGATCCTGGGGGCTTGGATTCAGAGAACATTGGCTTTCAATTTGGAGATAGATGGAGTTTTCGATCCATGAGGGATGGGTGTCCTTCCATCCAGAGGGTGGATGCTATGAGGACTGAGAATCTGTAAAAATATGCTAGCAAAAATGAAAAGCATGACCTGGGTGCTAAGCCCAGGTCTTTCAATCCTGCGCGTTGTGGCCTCATTTATGTTGGATCTGCAACAAGTGTTAGAAAGATAAAAACAAAATCTCATATTTGAGTTGAATCTTGGTCTTGGATTTGACAGATCATGGTCGTGTCGTCCTATTTCGACTCTCTTGTATCTGAATCGAAAGACTATTTGTCCTATCACACCATGAATCCTGAGATTCAAAAGAAGATACAGATCATGCCCTAGCAATGGAACGATCTCCTCCCTGCACTTAAACTAGTATACAACACATTGAACAAGCATAAACATCAACAATAGCATGCATGTAATGATTAATATGGATTTAACAGAAACTTCATATTTAGCTAATTTGAAATCGAACAAATTACCAAATGGAGTTTGTGTGGGATCGAACGGATTAACAAATGGAGGGAGCGTGTATAGGATCCTCCTAATGCTTGGACACGTTTCCTGGAACCTGGTGATAACTTTGAGATTTTGGGGAGCTTCGATGGGAAATTTGTGTGGGTGATGCAATATGTGTGACTTCTCTTCTTTTTCGTACTCCCTTTTGTTCGCCCCTGGTAATGTGTCCTTGGCCTCATATTTATAGGAGGGTGTTGGCGCATAGTAAACGTAAGATACAACCACTTAAACAAGCCCTTAAATCCACGAGACAAGAATCAGACAAATTAAAATAATTCCTTTTTTGAAACATTCATGTCTCTTTAGAAATCTTGGATGAACTTGGACACTTGACTCCTTCCAACACCCTATAGCGATTCTCTTCGATTGGAATGGGAGTTGCCTCCTTCGAATGGCCTTTATATACACCCTTCGAATGAGTCATTGAATGCTTCTTCGAATGGCCTATGAGTTGCCTCCTTCGAATGGCCTTCTTATACACCTTTCAAATGAGCCATTCTTGCCTCCTTCGAATGGCCTATGAGTAGCCTCCTTCGAATAGCCTTTTTATACACCCTTCGAATGAGTCATCTGATCACTTCTTCGAATGGACCTCTTATACACCCTTCGAATGAGTCATCTGATCACTTCTTCGAATGAAGGACCTTTTGGAATGCCAATTGAAAGGTGCTATATAGATGCCAATTGAAAGGCATCGTTACCATGCCAATCGAAAGGTACCATGTAAATTCCCATTGAAAGGCCTTGTTAATAGGCCAATCGAAGGATCATGTTGACTGCTCAAAAACTATGTTCTGCTCTCTTCGATTTCCTTCAATTGAGACCAATCTAAGTGACGTTAAAATGCCAGTCGAAGACGCCTTTGCTCAGATGCCAATCGAATGTCATTGTGTTGCCATGCCTTCGAAGTACACACCATCGAAGGACACTTTGACCAACTTAAAAATTTGTTATTTTTCTTCAAGCAAGTGTTTGTAGCCACTCATGTAAGAGAAGATCTTGTAAAAAATAATAGGGAAAATTTTGGGGTACAACAGCTGCCCCTGTTCAATTTTCTTAAACCTGAAGATGTAGATTGGCTTGTCTGCCTTTCGTGATCTGAAGGTAGAAGATGATTGAACACTAGAGTGCCCAGAAATTTGCACTCGTCTGAAGTGATACTGTTGGTGAATAGTATTGGGAACGGGCTTATAGATGTCATTTGGAAAAGATGACTGAAGACCATCGGAGATGGGCTTAAAGATGCCACCCAAAGAACATGACGGAGAGTCATCATAGATGGGCTTAAAGATTCCATCCAGAAGAAATGTTGATTTCATGAGATATTCCCTTGTAGGAATCCCTATTCCTGTTGTTGAGGAAGACTCTGCTGAGGAATGATGATCCTTGTATTGGGAAATAGAGTTTAGGAGCTTCAGTTGTCCATTACTCTACTGAGGAGTCATATCTTGATTGAAGAGACTGAAGTGGACTGCTATCTGGTCAGGATCCAGGCTTCACAATGACTTACTGGGGAAATGAGACTAAACTATTAAGAAATCAGCAACGAATCCATGGTCGATTCGAACTGAACCAGCGGAGGTCTTGAATTAACTTTGACTGGATAAGAATTAGAAAAATCTTAGGATCGATTTAACTGAACCAGTAAAGGTCTACCGGAAAAGAATCAATAACAAATCAATGGTCGACTTGAATTGAACCAGCGGAGGTCTTGAATTAACTTTGACTGGATAAGAATCAGAAAAAGCTTATGATCGATTTAATTGAACCAGTAAAGGTCTATCAGAAAAGAATCAATAACAAATCAATGGTTTACTTGAACTGAACCAGCAGAGGTCTTGGATTAACTTTGACTGGATAAGAATCAGAAAAATCATAGGATCGATTTAACTGAACCAGACAAAAGTCTTGGAATATCTTCAACTGGAATATGAATCAGGTAGATCTTAGTGTCGATCTGACTGAACCAGAGAAGGTCTTGGATTAACTTTGACTGGATAAGAATCATAAAAATCTTAGGATCAATTTAACTGAACCCGACGAAAGTCTTGGAATATCTTCAACTGGAATAAGAATCAGGGAGATCTTAGTGTCGATCTGACTGAACTAGAGAAGGTCTTGGATTAACTTTGACTGGATAAGAATCAGAAAAATCTTAGGATCGATTTAACTGAACCTGACGAAAGTCTTGGAATATCTTCAACTGGAATAAGAATCAGGGAGATCTTAGTGTCGATTTGACTGAACCATAAAAGGTCTTGGATTAACTTTGACGGGATAAGAATAAGAAAAATCTTAGGATCGATTTAATGAACCAGACAAAAGTCTTGGAATTTCTTCATCTGGAATAAGAATCAGGGAGATCTTATTATCGATATGACTGAACCAGAGAAGGTCTTGGATTAAATTTGACTGGATAAGAATCAGAAAAATCTTAGGATCGATTTAACTGAACAAGACAGAAGTCTTAGAAAATCTTCAACTAGAATAAGAATCAGGGAGATCTTACTGTCGATCTGACTGAACCAGAGAAGGCCTTGGATTAACTTTGACTGGATAAGAATCAAAAAAAATTTAGGATTGATTTATTGAACCAGCTAAAAGTCTTGGAATGTCTTAAACTGGAATAAGAATCAGGGATATCTTAGGGTTGATCTGACTAAACTAGAGAAGGCCTTCTGAGAACATCGTTCCGAGGAAGATGATGAAATATCCTTTCATCGGGCGTAGCTTTTGTGAAGACTATCAGGTTACATTAGTAGTCAACGGTGTTTGTTGACTTGATCCTTCCCTGAAAAAGGTAAAGGATTAGTCACATGCAATGTCATGATGTATGAAATGCATTGTGATAATTCTATCAAAATAAATTAGATTATGTTGTATGTGATGTGTATTCACATGCCATGATGTATGGATATGGGATGTTATCACGATTGTAGTCTGGGAAAATAATTCCCGAACCATTGTTGGGAAGTATTGGGAGGTTGAATCCTTCATTTCCGTTGGGGATGGTGAATGGAGATGATTCGCCGGGTATTTCCTCTTTCTGTTTGAGGATAACCTGCTGGGGATTGACTCTGCTTGAGAATTGATTCTGCTTGAGAATTGATTCTGCTTGAGAATCAGTCTGTGGAGAGAGATGCTTGTTCGAAGATTCTACCGATGTAGAGAAATAAACTCTGTTGGGGTATAAACTTCCGCAGTCTGAGAAAAAACTCTACCTGGGAGGAGGTTTTATAACTGTTTGAAATTATAAAGCTCGGTTGGGGAACACCGACTTCAGCTCTCTGTTGGAGGAAGTTTGTTGGAGGAGATAATTCCTGCTTGGTGATGAAGGAGTCAACACTCTGGTTGTTTCTTCTCTCCGGGGAACATAGGTGTCACAGGGTCATATGTATCGGCGACTTTGTTTCAAATTGTCCCTGCCCTTGTACTATGCTGGAAAAAGTAACTGTCGGGACTGCGAATTGTTTTCATCTTTTGCCTCGTTTCTTAAAGTCATCAGTAATTGTCTTTTTGTTTTTTATGCAAATATTTGTGAACAGCAATAATATTCAAATGCTTATTTCAAGAATAAGTCATTGGACGTCTTTGCAAAACAAAACTGAAGAAGAAAAATAAACAGTTTTGTACTTTCAAAGAAATGATTTGTATGGATTTCTGAAGTTTGTCTATAACATGCGTTTTTTACAAAGAGGCTGACGTTCTAGTAGGAGAACACCGTCGTAAGAAGTGAAAACTATACAAAATAGTGTACAAAGAGAAGAAAACATCTATGAGCAATAATCCCATTGAGTTCTGATTCTGCTATTGCCCCCATGTCCTTGAGCGTCTCATCATTCTGCTAGTCGTCCAAAGCTGACTACATTGATCGGTACCGTCTGAGCTTGATAGTCAATCCTGAAGTATGATCCCAAGGTGATCCAATGGGACATAGTGATACGCTTCAAATACCTAATTTTGTCTGGACCGCCCTTTTGGGTTTTCAGTCCACCGGGATACTCTTTTTTGCCCAAGCCGCCTTTTCAGGTTTTCGACTTGCCGGGTGTATAGATTGTTTGTTTTTTATCCCTAACTTTTGCCTGAACCCTTTTGGTTCGCCGGGATGCCCTTATTTTTGCCTAGGCCAGTCAACCTAACGGGTCTTTATTTATGTGTAGTATCTTTTCACTATGTCCGCATTAACAGGGTGAGGAAGGTCGTCACCATCCATGGTGGTCAAAATCATGGCTTCACCTGAAAATATGCTTTTCATCACAAATGGCCCTTCTTATGTGGGGGTCCATTTTCCCCTGGGATCACCTTGTGGCAATATGATGCGCATGATTACCAGATCACCCACTTGATATACTTGACGTCTGACCTTTTTGTTGAAAGCCTTGATCGTCCATTTTTGATACATTTGACCATGACAGACAGCAGTAAGCCTTTCCTCATCAATCATATTTAGTTAATCAAGTCGAGCCTAGATCCAATCGTCTTCGTTCAAGCCTGCATCTTTCATGATCCTCAGAGAAGGGATCTAGACCTCAATAGGCAGGACATCCTCCATACCATATATTAGAGAATAAGGTGTTCCCCCTGTCGACGTGCGTGCTGAGGTGCGATAACCATGAAGAGAAAATGGTAACATCCCATGCCAATCTTTGTATGTCACCGTCATTTTCTGTATGATTTTCTTGATATTCTTGTTAGCAGCCTCCACAACGCCATTCATCTTCGGTTGGTAAGGGGAAGAATTATGATGTTGGATCTTGAATTGCTTACAGAGTTCGGTGATCAATGTATTGTTGAGATTTGTACCATTGTCAGTAATGATTCTTTCAGGGACACCATACCGACAAATCAGGTTGTGCTTGATAAACCGCGCCACAACATTCTTGGTAACAGAAGCAAAAGAGGCAGCCTCAACCCACTTCGTGAAGTAATCAATGGCCACCAGGATGAAGCGATTCCCATTATAAGTGGTAGGCCTAATATCTCTGATCATGTCAATGCCCCACATTACAAAGGGCCAGGGAGCCGTCAAGACATTCAAAGGAACCGGAGGTACATAAACCTCATCAGCATAGATCTGGCATTTGTAACATGTTCGGGAATGCTGATGGAAGTCTGCTTCCATAGTGGACCAATAGTATCTTACCCGTAGGATATTTTTAGCCATGGTGTGTCCACTAGAATGGGTTCCGAAGGTACCTTCGTTTAATCTGTCATAATCCTCTCTGCTTCGCTCTTGTCTAAACACTGAAGTAAAGTAGAGTCGTGGTTGCGCTTGTAGAGAATAACATTACTGAGGAAGAACTTTGCGGAGAACCTTCTTAAAAACTTCTTATCATTGACATATGCCCCCTCAGAATATTCTTGAGCCTCGAGATACGTTTTCACTTCATGAAACCAAGGTTTTTCTGCTACTTCTTCAGTGTCAATCTCATAGCAGTAAGCCGGTTAATCCAACCTCTCAATGGTGATCTGGGGAGCTTTGTTGTCCCGCTTGACCTTGAACATAGATGACATGGTAGCTAGCGTGTTCTCTAACTGATTCTCTTCTCTTAGAAAGTGTTCAAAGGTGACCTCTTCAAAGTGTGGAAGCAGTGTTAGCACATGTTCTTTGTAAGGGATGAGATTCAGGTGCTTCGTATCCCACTCGCCTTTGATTTGACTTATTACCAAGGCTGAATCTTCGAAAACGCTCAAGAACTTGATCCTTAGGTCAATAGAAGCTTTGAGACCCATGATGCATTCTTCATACTCCGCCATATTGTTGCTACAGTTAAAACATAATTTGGAGGTAAAATGAGTATGACAGCCCTCAGGGGATATAATTACAGCACCAATGCCATTACCGAGTGCGTTTGAGGCTCCTTCAAAAACCATAGTCAATCGGGATCCCTCCTCAGGTCCTTCATCCGGTCCAGGTTCTTCACAGTCAGTCACTAACATAATATTATCATCTGAGAACTCAAAATTCATGGAATGGTAGTCATCCACGGCATGATGAGCCAAATGATCGGCTAGTACACTTCCCTTAATTTCTTTCTGGGTTGTGTATTGGATATCATATTCGGTCAAGATCATTTTCCATCTTGCTATTCTTCCGGAGAGTTCAGGCTTTTCGAAGATGTACTTGATCGCATCCATCTTAGATATCAACAGAGTAGTGTGGGTCAACATATACTGTCTCAGTCGGCAAACAACCCATGCCAAAGCGCATCAAGTTTTCTCGAGCAGTGAGTATATTGTTTCAAAGTTGGTAATCTTTATGCTAAGGTAGTATATTGCATGCTCTTTTCGACCGGACTTGTCATGTTGCCCCAGCACACACCCCATTGAGTTATCCAACACTGTTAAGTACATTATCAAAGGTCTTCCTTCAATCGGAAGCATCATAATTGGTGGTTCTTTAAGGTATTCCTTGATTCTCTCAAAGCCAGTTTGGCATTCGTCATTCCACTTTACCACTTGATTTTTCTTCAAGAGTTTGAAGATATGCTCACAAGTAGCAGTTAAATGGGAAATGAACCTGACAATGTAATTTAGGCGTCCTAAGAATCCTCTGACCTTCTTCTCAGTGCGGGGAGCATGAATCTCTTGTATAGCCTTAACCTTTACAAGGTCTACCTGAATGCCTTTGTCACTGACAATGAAACCTAGCAATTTGCCAAACCTTACCCGGAAGGTGCACTTATTCGGATTCAACCTCAACTTGTACGTCTTCAACCTATCAAATAGCTTTTGTAGATGATCAAGGTGTTCTTCCTCTATTTGAGATTTGGCTATCATGTTATCAACATAGACCTCTATTTAATTAAACTATTTTTTGAATAATTGTGAAGTTGTGTTATGATGATAGTTGATGTGTTGTGATTAGTTAGATTTTTTTATTTTATTAAGTTGTGGGATAATATTAGAATGATAATATTATTTGATGTGGGCTTGTTTTAAAGGAATAGAAGTAGTAAAAAGGGGGTGTAGTAGTCTTAAGCCCATTAAGGTATTTTGAGAATTATAGGGTTATTTTATTATTGTTAGAAATAATAAGAAAAGAAGAAGCAATAAGAGAGAAAGAATAATGGTTAGAAGAAGAGAAAGAAACGTGAAAGTTGCAGGAAAGAAGGAAGAGAGGCAGAACAAAATTCAATCGGAAAAGTCGTAGAGCGACCTTCAATCCAAGGTAAGGGTGGGGTTATGACTCTATAATAGGGTTTGTGATGATTGGTATGTGGGATTATATGTGAAAGATTATTTGGTTTATGATTGAATTATATACATTGTTGTTTGATGAGAATCAATGAATTATAGATGAATATGATGCCATAATGTTGTATATTTGATGTAGAATTATAGGATAGTTATAATTGATGATTATCTATGATTAAAGGATGTTTTTAGGGCCTATAGTATGGAAACTGTAGTAAAAATGCAGTGAAATCGCAGAAAATATCCGTGACAGAACAGTATATGTCGACCCCAAAAGCCATGCGTCGATGCATGGAGGCTTTTAGACTCAGGATGAGTCGATACGAAGGAGTCATACATCGATACATGAAGGCTTTTAGACTCAGGATGAGTCGATACGAAGGAGCATGTATCGATATATGCAGTGTTGCAGACTCAGTATGAGTCAATACAAAGGGAGTACGCGTCGACTCATGTAGCGCGTTAAATCCAGTACGTGTCGACTCAAGACAATACGTGTCGATCCATGTAGTCTGGTTTTTGACATAATCATTTTGAAAAGGCTGTAACTTGAGTTTTCGGACTCTGTTTGAGGTGTCGTTCGAAGGGTTGAATAGCTAACGCGATGAACTTTATTCTTAAGGATCAAAATGAAGAATAGGGAGGATAATCCTACTATCCAAATTAGGATTAGAGTTAGTTCCCACGTTAATCGCTATGTTGATTTTTGTAAAGAATGATGAGGATGAGATGATTATAGATTACTGTTTGGTTCGTAACAGCAAGATTAATGAGGATAATAATGTAGTATTATAGAATGAATAATATGTAGAGGTTTGGTAATTTAGAAGTAAGCCTTAGATGATTAATTAATTATAGGCAATATAATGTTGTAGGCCTATGGCCAACGTTGCGAGATTGACGATCTACTGTTGTATTATTGTATGGCTGAGTTGCTGTGAATTATATTGATAAATGACGTTGATGAATTATGTTGATAAATGATGTTGATGAGATTATGTTGATGAATTATGCGATGATAAATGATGTTTGATTAATTATGTTCATAAATGATGTTTGATGAATTATGTTGATCAATGATGTTGATGAATGATGTTGATGAAAGATGTTGAGATGCCTCTAATAATTGGCAGCTATTAAGATGTAGGCTTCTGGCCAACGATGATGTTGTGTTGAGATGTTGTTAATTATGGTGTTTTCATTACATTCATGATTGTGTCGCATACATTGCATTTCAAGATGGAGCTGATGCTCGTTAAGATGGCATGTATTGGCAAATATTAAGATGAAGGCTTATGCCTTGTTGATGCCTCTATTTATTAGAAATTATTTGAGATGGGAGTTATGCTTCAATGGAACCACATGCATTTGTATAGTATTGAGTCGCATTATATGATTGCATAAACAAGTTGTGTATTGATACGGTGAATGTGTATATTGTTTGTATTTCTGTTGCGATTATTGTTGTTTATAAGATGAGAAGTGGTGGTGTTATGTGATCTATTTTAATATATCAATTATCATACGTTTATTATATTATTAGATATCTCACCCCTTCTGTTTGAATGTTACCCTTACGTTGGTAACGTGCAGGTAATTCAGAGTGAAGGCTATATACCTTCAATAGTTCGAGTCATTGTCATTGCTTTGATACGTAACACTCGGGGGGGTGAACTCTTGTTGCTTTTAATTATTGATTATTTCAATTGTTGAAATTTAATGTTAATTGTTTCTAAGTATGCGTTGTTTTGAAGTTGCTCTAACGATGGACAAGATGTTACTAAGAATTCTGCTGCGTAGATGTTAAATTGTTGAATTAAGAGATTAAATTATTATGCTGATAGTTCATCCGAAGTTTTAAAGTGTTATGTATCCACGTTGAATGAAATGTGTTTTTAAAGTTGAATTTGTGTCATCCTGATTTAGTTGCATGAATTTTATGACTCTGATTTTGCATATATAATTTCCGGGTAGAATTGGAGTGTTACAAAGTTGGTATAAGAGCAATAGGTTGGTCCGACCTTGTTGTCGAGTCGTAGTTGTATAACAATCAAGTATTGTTAATTTTAGTTCTAACTGTTATTTATGTTGTAGTGATAAGTTGAGATGGCTGGAAGGAATGATGTTGCACTTGTTGCTGCTTTAGAAGCAATGGCTCATGCGATGGAGAATCAGCCGAATGCTGACGAGAATGCTGGATCTCGTAGCTTGGAGACTTTCCAGAGAGAGAATCCACCTATGTTCAAGGGAAAGGATGATTCTGACATAGCATTGGATTGGTTGAAAAAGATTAAGAGAATCTTCAGTGTGATGGACTGCACTCCAACGCAGAAGGTTCGATATGGTACTCATATGCTAGCAGTCGAGGCTGATGACTGGTGGCTTGATACTTGTCAGAGATTGGAAGCTGCAGGTGAGAATGTCACTTGGACTGTGTTCCGTAGGGAATTTCTGAGGAAGTACTTTCCTGAAGATGTCCGTGGTAAGAAGGAGATTGAGTTCCTTGAGCTGAAGTAAGGGAATATGTCGGTTGTTGAGTATGCTGCAAATTTTTCTGAGTTGGCTAAGTTTTATCCGCACTACGCTGAGGCCGATGCTAAGTTTTCAAAGTGTATCAAGTTTGAGATTGGGTTGCGCCCAGAGATCAAGAAGGAAGTTGGATACCATAAGATATGTGTCTTTGCCGATTTGATTGATAACTGTAGAATTTATGAGGAGGATAATAATGCTCATTACAAGATTATCAGTAAGAAGAGGGGGAAGTACCCACAGAATCATGGTAAGCCTTATGATGCCCCAGCTGGTAAAGGTAAACAGAAAGTTGCTCAGGGTCAGAGGACTAGTGGAGGAGATGCTCCTTATGGTGTAGTTTGTTTTAAATGTGGGAAACCTGGGCATAAGAGTAATTGTGTACTACTGAAGTAAAGAGGTGTTTCCGTTGTGGTAAGAATGGACATGTTGTATCTGAGTGCAAGCATAAGGATGTGATTTGTTTCAACTGTAGTGAAGAAGGGCACATCCGTAGTCAGTGTAAGAAACCAAAGAGGGCACAGACAAGTGGTAAAGTGTTCGCTTTGGTTGAGGATCAAACAGCTGTTGAGGACAGACTTATCAGAGGTACATGTTTCATTAATAGTACTCCTTTAATTACTATTATTAATACCGGTTCTACTCATTGTTTTATTGCTGCTGATTATGATGAAAGATTGGGTCTTATGTTGTCTTCTTTGAATGGAGAAATGGTCGTCGATACTCCAGTCAAGGGGTCAGTGACTACTTCTTTTGTGTGTTTAAAGTGTCCCTTTTCGATCTTAAACAGAGACTTTGCTGTTGATTTGGTTTGTTTACCGTTAAGAGGTTTGTATGTGATTTTGGGTATGAACTGGTTAGAGCATAAATATGTTCATATTAACCATTATGACAAGTCTGTGAGGTTTTCTACTCCTGAAGAAGAGGAAGATAGTCTGTTGTCTTCTAAACAATTGAGAAAGTTGATACAAGAGGAAGCACACATGTTCTCGTTGATGGCGTCGCTATATGTAGAGACTGAAGCTATAATTGAGGAATTGCAGGTGGTGTGAGAATTTCCTGAAGTTTTCCCCGATCAAATTCCTGATGCACCTCCGGAGAGGGAAGTTGAATTTACAATTGATCTTGTACCTGGTACCAGACCTGTGTCTACGGCACCATACAGGATGTCTTCATCTGAATTGTCAGAGTTAAAGAAGAAATTGGAGGAGTTACTTGAAAAGAAGTTTATAAGACCAAGTGTATCACCATGGGGAGCTCCAGTGTTGTTAGTAAATAAGAAAGATGGAAGTATGAGGATTTGTGTTGATTATAGGCAATTGAATAAAGTGACGATTAAGAACAAATATCCGCTTCCAAGAATAGATGACTTGATGGACCAATTGGTGGATGCTTGTGTGTTTAGTAAGATTGATTTGAGGTCGGGTTACCCTCAGATTAAAGTGAAGGATGAAGATATCCAGAAGACGGCTTTCAGAACTCGTTATGGACATTATGAATATTCGGTGATGCTTTTCGGTGTTACTAATGCGCCGAGAGTATTCATGGAATATATGAATCGTATCTTTCATACTTATTTGGATTGGTTCGTAGTGGTGTTCATTGATGATATTTTGATTTACTCTAAGACAGAAGAAGAGCATGCAGAACACTTAAGGGTAGTATATAAAGTTTTGAAAGAGAAGAAGTTGTATGCAAGGTTGTCCAAGTGTGAATTCTGGTTAAAGGAGGTTAGTTTTCTTGGTCATGTGATCTCAGGTAGTGGCATCAGTGTAGATCCATCGAAGGTTGATGTTGTGTTGCAATGGAAAACTCTGAGGTCAGATACTGAGATTAGAAGCTTTTTGGGATTAGCTGGTTACTATAGAAGGTTTATCGAAGGTTTTTCTAAGTTGGCACTTCCGTTGACTAAGTTAACTTGTAAAGGTAGAGCTTTTGTGTGGGATGTTCAGTGCGAAGAAAGTTTTACAGAATTGAAGAATAGATTGACGTCAGCTCCGATTTTGACGTTGCCTAATCCAGGAGATCCTTTGGGGTGTATTGTGATGCTTCTAGGATGGGTTTAGGAGGTGTGCTTATGCAGAGTGATAAGGTAGTTGCTTATGCATCAAGGAAGTTGAGGACTCATGAGAAGAACTATCCTACGCATGATTTAGAGCTTGTTGCAGTTGTCTTTGTGTTGAAGATTTGGAGGCATAATCTTTATGGTTCTAGATTTGAAGTGTTTAGTGGCCATAAGAGCTTAAAGTATTTATTCGATCATAAGGAGTTGAATATGAGGCAACGAAGATGGTTGGAATTGTTAAAGGATTATGATTTTGGTTTGAATTATCATCCAGGAAAAGCGAATGTGGTAGCTGATGCGTTGAGTCAAAAGACTTTACATATGTCGACAATGATGGTTAAAGAGTTGGAATTAATTGAACAGTTCAGAGATAGGAGCTTAGTTTGTGAGGTTACACTGCGGAGTGTCATGTTGGGCATGTTGAAGATTAACAATGAATTTCTAGACAGTATCAGAGAAGCTCAGAAGTTGGATGTGAAACTGGTAGATTTGATGGTTGGAATCGATCAGTATGAGAATAATGATTTTAAGCTAGATGCGCAGGGTGTGTTAAGATTTCGTAACCGGATTTGTATTCCTGATGATGCTGAGATGAAGAAAGTGATACTTGAAGAGAGTCATAGAAGTAAGTCGAGTATTCGTCTAGGAGCTACAAAGATGTATCAAGATTTGAAAAGTTTGTTTTGGTGGCCTAGGATGAAGAGTGATGTGGCTCAGTTTGTGTATGCATGTTTGACTTGTTAGAAGTCAAAAGTTGAACATCAGAAGCCTGCATGGTTAATGCAATCGTTAGAAGTTCCAGAATGGAAATGGGATAGCATTTCGATGGACATTGTGACGGGGTTACCTAATACTATAAGAGGACATGATTCAATTTGGGTGATTATTGATAGGCCTATGAAGTCGGCTCATTTTATTCCTATTAACATCAGTTTTCCAGTGTCGAAGTTGGCTGATATTTACACTAGTGTGATTGTGAAGTTGCATGGTGTTCCTTTGTGCATTGTTCCAGATAGAGATCCAAGATTTACTTCTGATTTTTGGAAGAGTTTGCAAGAAGCGCTGGGTTCTAAGTTGAGGTTGAGTTCAGCGTATCATCCTCAGATAGATGGTAAGACTGAACGGACTATCCAATCGTTGGAAGACTTGTTGAGGGCATGTGTTCTTGAGCAGGGAGGTTCGTGGGATACTTATCTTTCGTTGATAGAGTTCACCTATAATAACAGTTACCATTCCAGTATTGGGATGACACCTTTTGAAGCGTTGTATGGTCGAAGATGTAAAACTCCTTTATGTTGGCATGAATCTGGTGAAAGTGTAGTACTTAGGCCTGAACTTGTTCGTGAGACTACTGAGAAGGTGAAGTTGATTCGAGAAAAGATGAAAGCTTCCCAAAGTAGACAGAAGAGTTATCATGACAAGCGAAGGAAAGATTTAGAATTTCAAGCGGGTGACCATGTGTTTTTAAGAGTTACACCTGTGACTGGTGTTGGGCAAGCATTGAAGTCTAAGAAGCTCACTTCTCGTTTTATTGGACCATATCAGATTTTGGAGAGAGTGGGGAATGTTGTTTATAGAGTGGCTTTACCGCCTAATCTTTCGAATTTGCGTGATGTGTTTCATGTGTCACAACTTTGTAAGTATATTTCAGATCTATCTCATGTTATTCATTTGGATGATGTGTAAGTACGGGATAACCTTACGGTGGAGATGATGCCTGTATGGATCGTGGATCGTGAAACTAAGACTCTAAGGGGCAAAGAGATTGCTTTGGTTAAAGTCGTTTGGCTAGGAGCTGCCGGAGAAATCATGACTTAGGAGTTGGAGAGCAAGATGCAGGACTCCTATCCTGAGTTGTTTGATTAAGGTAAATTTTCGAGGACGAAAATAGTCTAAGTGGGGGAGAGTTGTAACGCCCGTAATTTAATTAATTATTTAATTAAATTATTTTTGGAATAATTGTGAAGTTGTGTTATGATGATAGTTGATGTGTTGTGATTAGTTAGATTTATTTATTTTATTAAGTTGTGGGATAATATTAGAATGATAATATTATTTGATGTGGGCTTGTTTTAAAGGAATAGAAGTAGTAAAAATGGGGGTGTAGTAGTGTTACGCCCATTAAGATATTTTGAGAATTATAGGGTTATTTTATTATTGTTAGAAATAATAACAAAAGAAGAAGCCGCAAGAGAGAAAGAATAAGGGTCATAAGAAGAGAAAGAAACGTGAAAGTTGCAGGAAAGAAGGAAGAGAGGCAGAACGAAATTCAATCGGAAAAGTCGTAGAGCAACCTTCAATCCAAGGTAAGGGTGGGGTTCTGACTCTATAATAGGGTTTGTGATGATTGGTATGTGGGATTAGATGTGAAAGATTGTTTGGTTTATGATTGAATTATATACATTGTTGTTTGATGAGAATCAATGAATTATGGATGAATAATGATGCCCTAATGTTGTATATTTGATGTAGAATTATAGGATAATTATAATTGATGATTATCTATGATTAGAGGATGTTTTTAGGGCCTAAAGTATGGAAACTGTAGTGAAACGCAGTGAAATCGTAGAAAATATTTGTGACAGAACGGTATGTGTCGATCCTAAAAGCCATGCGTCGACGCATGGAGGCTTTTAGACTCAGGATGAGTCGATAGGAAGGAGTCATGCATCGATACATGAAGGCTTTTAGACTCAGGATGAGTCGATACGAAGGAGCATGTATCGATACATGTAGTGTTGTAGACTCGGTATGAGTAGATACAAAGGGAGTACACGTCGACTCATGTAGCTTGTTAAGTCCAGTACGCGTCAACTCAAGACATTATGCGTCAATCCATGTAGTCTGGTTTTTGATAGAATCATTTTGAAAAGGTTGTAACTTGAGTTTTCGGACTCCGTTTGAGATTTCGTTCGAAGCGTTGAATAGCTAACGTGGTGAACTTCATTCTTAAGGATCAAAATGAAGAATAGGGAGGATAATCCTAGTATCCAAATTAGGATTAGAGTTAGTTCCTGCTTTAATCGCTATGTTGATTTTTGTGAAGAATTATGAGGATGAGATGATTATAGATTACTGTTTGGTTCGTAACAACAAGATTAATGAGGATAATAATGTAGTTGTTTACCTTGGGTTTTGGTAAACAACCGCTGATCCTCCAAATGGTTACTTATTTGGTTACTCGCAGGATCGATCAGATTGATCCTAGGACATAGGTTGATTTTGAAGTTTGATTAAGTTGGATAAGGCTTTAAATAAAAGGTTTCAAGTAAATTGCAAGAAGGAAAAACTTGGTAAAATAAACAAGGGTTAAAGTAAAAGGTTTCGACAGGAATTTAAAGAGGAAAGCAAGTAAATTTCTGGAAAAGTAAATGACTTTGATTAATAAAATTGGTGTTTCACACATACATTTCTCAACAATTCTTTCTCACACGCTGGGTACTCGAATCTATATGAGTGACTTTGTATAGAATTGTGAACACACGCGAGAAACTACATGTCTACTACTATTTATACTAAAACATCCCAAGTAACCGTCGGGCAGTTACACTGCTTCGAGATCAATCCACTTGGCACGTTCTCCATGCTCGACGCTCCAGATCCTTGCACGTTTGCACGTGGTAACTGCTGGAAACCGTTTTCCCTCCAAAAGCTTGAATTTCAAAACTGCTCCACTCTGGACCATCGAACACTTTCGTCAAGAGACATCTTCGACGAGAAACTCCTTCGACGTCGAAGGCAATCAGCCTTCTTCCTTGGAAGAAATCTTCTAAGTACTTTGCCATCTTTCGACGGGCATTTCGACAGACTCAGCCAGTCGAAAGCATCTTTCAGCTTTTGATGGCTGACATCAACAAAACAAAGGTGTCGAATATAGGAGCCAACAAATTACCCCCCAAGAATGCCTTATTTCGACTCTGACAGAAAAAGGCATTCTTTGAAACGCCATTCGACACTTGTCTTTCCACGCTTAGTCACAAATTAACTTGTGCACTTTTTTGTTGTTTTCTACCAACTATTGGCAATCCCAAGAAAGCCATCATTGTTCCGTACCTAGGACGTCACTTTCAGTACGGCGTGCAGTACCAAACGTCATTTCAGAATTTGTCATTATGACAATTCTCAAAAACGAGGACGCACGCTGCGTCCCTCTATTTCTGCAGAAACGGCTAAAACAACAGGGGGCTGCCACGCGTCTCACTAACTCCTGCAGCATTAAATGGCATTAAATGGCATTTAATGTCCTCGTTATTGGGGATTTTCCCACTACTATAAATAGTAGTAAGCACCCCATTGTGGGACTTTTTACGCCATCTAGCCTTTCAAACTTCCCTGTTTTCATACAAGCTTGTTATCTTTGCAGAAACTCTTCCTTTTTCACTTCATCTTCAACCTCATTTCAAACTCAACACGAATCCATGGCATCTGGTTCTACTGCTCCTAGTGCTAACGCACCAACTGAACATGCTAAACCCAAGGTTTTCGTCACTGCCCCAGTAGTGAATTCTACAGGCAAACGAAGAGTTCCTGAACCCTCTGACATCGCCGTTCGCGATGCTTACTCGCGCCACTTGATGATCCCGGTTGGATACTCTAACCAGATCTTTGCAATGTCTGGCCCCATGAATCCAAGTATCTCTGAGGCTCTGAAGATCAAGAGCTATTTCCCGATAGTCGAGAAACTCAAACCAGTCGCATGCGCCAAGAAAGACGCAGAAGACAATGAAGACCCTGCACGTGAAAAAATCGACCTCCGCTTCTTCAACAGAGGTGTTAGGGTCTTCAGGTCTTGCCCTAACCTTACCTCCGATTATGTTGCTTGGCTAACAAAGATGGAGAAGCATCAAACTCCAATCTGGAAGGATATGGGAATCTTCGACCTAGTGATGTTGTCGAAGACAGGCTTGAACTACTCCCCGGAGATGCTGATAGCTTCACTGTTGTTCTGGGACTACTCCCACTTTACTTTTCATCTTCCCTGTGGGATGCTAACCCCCACACTCTTCGATGTGGCCGCTATTACTGGCCTTCGACCCACCGGGGATTACTTCGATCCGGAGGAGATGTCGGAGGACCAAATTGGCTTCTCTGAGACCAAACCAACATACACCACTTTCATCAACCATTATCATGACAGGTCGACAGATGCTGTGTCGGATGTCGAACACATAGCGTTTCTAGCCTTATGGCTGACTCGCTTCATGTTTTGCTCGAAGTCTCTACAGGTGACCAAAAAGATGGTCACTCTTGCTACTCAACTGCATCACCGCCAAAACATCTGTTTGGCAGAACTGATTCTGGCTAGCCTCTATGATTCGATCAGCAATGGGGCAACTCTTCTGAAACATATCGAGGACAGGGCCAGTTTGCTACTCGCTGGGCCTTTTTGGCTACTCCAACTGTGGCTCAACGCCACTTTCGAATCTTTCTTGCCCAAGAAGGTTCAGATAAATGAACAGGCTCCAGCGATAGCGAACAGGCGCGTCGAAGGAATCAGGCTGGCTCTGCTGACACCTATGGAAGATGGACTGGAGTTTCAGCAAACCTTCACCAACTTCGTTCTAATGTTTGCTCGAAGGAAGGAGTTTGTTTCAACTATGGCTCCATTTGCTCGACGGCAGGTAGGCCCAGCATGGTTCACAAGGCCACATCCAAAGGCGTCGAGTGGTCCCAATGTCGACGAACACACAATACTGTGGGAGGCGTTCCTTACACCAAGGATCATGCCTCTTCGATTCAAGAGTTCTAAGACTCATTTGAGTCTGATTGCCTACCAACCAAATCTGGTATCTCGCCAGTTTGGTATTATCCAAACCCTACCTTCTCCGATTTTTCAAAGAGAGAAGTCAATGTTGTACTTCTGCAATGATTATACAGAAGAAGCTGCCATCAAGCATATCGGAAGATATGCTGGTCGAACAATCCTCTCGATGTTTGACTACCAGCTCAATTTCCTTTGCTCACCATCCTTCGAGGAGTGGTGGAAAAGCTATTATGCTGAGTACTTCTTCGACGAGAAGGACTTCATGGATGAGCTGCAGAAGTCTTTTGTCCTTGTGTTGGACAAAATAAAGAAATGTAAGTTCATGTTCTCACATTACTTTTTGTCTTTTTCGACTGCTAGCCTGCTAATTTTTTCATTTGCTTTCAGTTGTTCGAAAGCCTGTAGCCAAGAAGGCTACAGAAGGCCAACAAGGAGGAGGCCCTTCAACAAAACCTCCACCGCCGGTGAAGACTACAGCACCGACGAAGACCACAAGCAACCAACAGGGGGAAGGCTCTTCGAAGAAGCCTTCTATATCGGTAACCAGACTTTCTTCATTTTCCTTCTGGCTTTCGATTTTTGATTTTCGATACAATTATTCAATCGAATTCCTATTGGTTTTCTAGGCACCTTCGCCCAAGAAACGGCCAGGACTGGTGGTCGAATCTGGGAGTGATGAAGAAAGTGATTCCCCTCCTGCTCCTCTAAAGAGGCGAAAGTTGACGAGGGATGCTTCTGTTCCTGCTCCTGCTCCTGAAGGTCGAACTGTCAGAATAAAGGTTGCTGTGAGAAAGCCTAGGCCACCTCCAGTGATCATCGAGGAGCCAACTGAGGAGGAACTAAACATTCTTCTTAACAAGCCTGTCGAAAGCGACAATTCCAGCCCTGGGGCTGAAGCCAATCCACAGGTAATCTTTTAGACCCTTTTATAACTTAGGTATAGATACCCATATTCGATTGTGTCTCTTTCGATTTCTGAAGATTTGTCTTCTTTCCCTTTTCAGGACACTACTGAAAGTTCTCCGCCAAGGACCTCAGAAACGCTGGAATCTGCTGAACTTAGCAGGCCTCAGGAAAAAGGCTTGGGCAATGACGAAGCCCATACTGAGAATGAGGCCAATGCTGAAACGGTAGAGAAAACAACAGAGGAACCTCTGGTGGAGGAACAACAGCCAGAAACGGTTCAGGTGGTGGATCTGTCAGAAGAGAATCATGAAGAAAGGGACCAAGGCAATGATGGCGAAGAAAATCAAAATGCTGCCGACGAAGAGAACCAAGGTGGCACTGGCGAAGGACACCAGGGTGATGCTAGCGAAGAACCACAAGTCGATGCTGGTACTGCCTCAGTCCGAGTCGAAGAGCAACCAGTCGAGGCACCTAACACTCAAGAACCTCAAACCCAAGATAATACTGTTGCAAGGGTTACCTCCTCGAAGCACAGGTCAAAAGAGGACTTAGAACTCTTGAAACAAACTGACCCTGTTAGCTATCTCAACGCAATCATCGAGAGTAAGAGTTCATCTGACACTAGTCAGGAAGTTCCTACCCTGTCGGGGAAGTCTACTGAAACTTCTCCCCTTGATGATGCTTTGGCGAAGGTTAAGGCCCAGTTCTTCAAGAGGGACTTGATGAAGGCTTTAGAGGGGGACCCCACTGCTCCATCATGCTTGAAAGAGGTCTTGAATGCTGTCGACTTTGAAGCTGTAGCCCCAGAAGTCTCAGGCTTGATCATGGAGTTACACTCTATGATTGATCAAGTCTCAGCAGATTACAGGCGCCAAAGGGGGTTTAACAGTCAGCTTGAGGTGTTGTATGGCAAAAGCTCCTCTGCGTAGACTGATGTCTCAGATTCGACTTCTCGAATTGCGGAGTTGTCGAAACAAAAAGCGTCTACGCAAGAAGAAATCGATGCCATTGATCGAGAGAATGCTTCCTTCCGGGCACAAATCGCAGAGATAGAGGCGAAGATAAACGCCAATACTGTACGCAAGGAGGAACTTCTTTCGACCATCTCAGACACCGAGAGCCAAACTGAGATCAAACAAGGCCTGGAATTCGCTGAGAGGGCTCAAAGCCTCGACGCTCAGATTGCCAAACTAGTGTAGGAAAACGCCTGGTGCAAGAAAAGGTTGGAGCTGCAGCAAGCCAAGTATCTTCGATTCAAAGACTCTCTTACCTTTTGATTGATTCTCTTTTGTAACCATATTCTGTAATCGTTATTCGACAACAATTGCCATCTTGGCTGAAATTTATAAAATTTCTATTTTGGCATTTTTATGGTTAATTTAGTCTTGTTCTTTTATTATTTTATTTTTATCTCTTGAAGTATAGGTTTGTATTTTTTCAAATATTTACCATTTACTCTCAAGAGCCTTTTATCTCCACTTAACTCTTCGACTTCATAGGCTCCACCAGAAAAAATCTGGATAACTCTGAAGGGTCCTTCCCATTTGGGTGACCATTTTCCCATGCTTCGATCCCTTCGATCCATGGGAAGAATTACCTTCCAAACTAGTTCTTCAGGCAAAAATACCTTAGGTTTTACCTTTCTATTATAAGAGTCTTCTACTCTTTTCTTCTGAAGCCTGAGTAGGTCGAGAGCGTGTAATCTCTCTTCGTCTAAATCCACCAGTTCATCTAACATCATGTTCCAATAAACTTCAGAAGGAATATCATAATGCCTCTGAACCCTTGCAGATTGAAGACAAATTTCTGCTGGAAACACTGCATCATGGCCAAAAGTTAGCCTATACGGTGTTGTACCAGTGGCTTCTTTTGGGGACGTTCGACAAGCCCACAGAATCTGGTCTAACGTCTTATGCCAATTCTTTGGTTTCTTCCCAACATGTTTCTTTATCAAGCCAATCACCACTTTGTTAGCTGCTTCGACTTGACCATTCGCCTGTGCATAATAAGGCGTTGATGTTAGGAGTTTGAAACCTGTTTCCTGAGCAAATTCCTGCATCTTTCGACCAGTGAAAACTGACCCTTGATCAGTCGTTATTGTCTCAGGAATTCCATATCTAAAGATAATGTTCTTTTGAATAAATTCAATGACATTTTCTTGGTCCACATTGACTAAAGGGACAGCTTCGATCCACTTAGTAAAATAATCAATGCCTACCAATATGTATTTCTGACTCTTTGATGATGCTGGTCGAATCTCTCCAATGAGATCCAACGCCCATCCTCTAAAGGGCCAAGGCTTCACTATCGAGTGAAGTTCGCTTACTGGTACATGCTGGATGCCTGTATGAACTTGACACTCTTGACAACCTTTGGCGAACTCAACACAATCTTTCAACATAGTGGGCCAATATAGTCCTTGTCGAAACAACAACCATTTCATCTTATGGCCTGCTTGGTGAGCTCCACATGCCCCAGCATGCGTCGTCGAAAGGGCTATGTATGCTTCAGTTTCACTTAAACATTTCAGCAACACCCCTTCAGGCGTCTTCTTGAATAACTCGTTACCCATGAGTACATAACTCAACGCCCTGTATTTTGTTTTTCGTTCTGTCGAAGCTCCTGGATTTTGAAGATAGTCCACAATGGGTTTCCTCCAATCTTGCTCTGACAAATTATCTATGAACGAAATTTCGAAGTTCCTTTGATCAGCATATCCTAGTCTCGTCGATTCCAAGTCTGTTTGTGATAGACAAGTTGCTTTTATCTTTTCTCGAACTTCGATTGCTCTTTGTAATTTCGTTTTTGAAATCTTATACCCAGATGCAATTTGTGCCAAGTCATTGGCTATTTGATTTTCGACTCTGGGTATGTGTCGAATATTGATCGCTTCAAATTTTTTCAATAAACGATTTGCTATCACAAAGTACATAATGAGATTTTCTCTTATGCATTTATATTCCTTTGTGACTTGCTTAATGACTAACTCTGAGTCTCCCATTATTTCGACTCGAGTTGCCCCCAATTCCAACAATATCTCAAGGCCAGTAATTAGAGCTTCATACTCAGCCTCATTGTTCGAACAAGAACCTGATATTTTGTACTTGAATGTTGTTGGAATTTTATCTGGAGAAATAATCAAGACTCCTACCCCTGTTCCATCTTTATGGCTGGAACCATCGAAGTAGAATTTCCAAGGCTCTATCTCCACATAATTAATATCCTCAACTTGAATTGAGTGGTCGACTATGAAATCTGCAACCACTTGTCCTTTTACTGCCTTAAGAGGCATAAAGGTCAAGGAGTATTCAGTTAATGCTAATGCCCACTTGCCAATTCGACTATGCAAGATAGGTTTCGACAACATATATTTGAAAACATCAAAATGAGACGAAACATAAACATCAACTGGTTTTATATATTGCTTGAGTTTTGTACAAGAGAAATACAGACATAGACACAATTTTTCAACTTCGCTATATCTAGTTTCTGCATCATTCAAAACTCGACTGAGATAGTAAATGGGTCTTTCGACTCCATTCTCATCCTCTTGGGCTAACATACTTCCCAGAGTTTTGTCAGATGCAGCTATGTACAATCTCATACTCCTATTGCTACAAGGAGGCACCAAAATAGGTGGCTTAGTGAGGTACCCTTTGATTTTGTCGAAGGCTTCTTGTTGCTCCTGCCCCCATTCGAACCCCTCTTTATTCAGTCGAAGTAAGGGTGAAAAGGCCTGAGCTTTCCCACTTAGATTAGATATAAACCTCCTTAAGAAATTTATCTTGCCTAAGAGAGATTGCAATTCCTTCTTATTCGATGGCGCTTTCGCTTCCAAAATTGCCTTCGTCTTGTTCTGGTTGATTTCGATTCCTTTCTTGTGGACAACGAAGCCCAAGAAATCTCCAGCTTTCATGCAGAACGCACACTTCAAAGGGTTCATCTTCAGACCATGTTCTCTCATTCTTTCGAATGATTGTCGAAGGTGGTCAATGTGATTCTTCCTGGAAACAGATTTTATAACAATATCATCAATATATACTTGCATAAAAGTGTTAATAAAATCATGGAAGATAGTATTCATTGCTCGCTGGTACGTTGCCCCAGCGTTCTTTAGGCCAAAAGGCATCACTACCCATTCGTAAGTGCCTAAGGCCCCAGGGCATCGAAAAGCTGTTTTCGACACATCCTCTTCAGCAATGAATATTTGATTATATCCTGAATAACCATCGAGCATACTCAGGTATTCATAGCCAGCGGCAGAATCGACTAGCATTTCCGCCACAGGCATAGGATATTCATCTTTGGGGGTGGCAGCATTCAAATCTCTGAAATCTATGCACACCCTTAACGTACCATTTTTCTTAATTACTGGCACAATATTTGCAATCCATTCGACATACCTTGTAACACGGATGAATTTGCATTTCAGAAGTCTTTCGACCTCCGTTTTGATCTTCGACAGTATTTCAGGAGCGAAGCGCCTTGGATTTTGCTTGATTGGCTTCTTCCCAGGTTTGATTGGCAACTGAAGTTCTACCAATCCTCTGTCGAGACCAGGCATTTCGTCATAATCCCATGCAAAACAGTCTTTAAACTCTTTCAGCAATTGGATTACTTCCAACCTAAGTTCTGGATCGATTTTGGCGCTGATGTAAGTTGGCCTTTTCTCTGATCCTTCGCCTAAGTTGATTTCTTCTAAAGGGTCTTGTGCTAACATTTTAATGTTGTTCGCCAAGGGATCCTTTTCGAAGCCCAAAGGCTCATCGTCATAGATGGCGTCGAGCCTCTGTTCCTGCATTTCCTCTGGCATGATATCAGGAGGTTTTGGATCGAAATCCTTTCCTGGGCCTACAGCAGATAATTGTTGATCATTGGCCTGTGTGGCCATGTACTTTACTTCGGCTTCGAGAGCCGTTATCATCTTGGTTTCGGCTACATAAGCCGAAATTCGCTTCAAAGATAGTGACTCAGTCATTATCACTGAATTCACTTCCCCAACCAGTTGGTTGGATATCAGTTAACCCACTGAAGTCTATGTGGGACAAGTCTTCTCTGTCCCATTGGAAACCATGCTCAGGATGCAGGTATAGGGAACAAAAAGTGTTTGGCACTGGCGCCATGTCGAAGTCAGGTGTTGGACATGGCCCTATGTGAGCCAAGTTTTTGTCGAAATCTGCCACACCCAAGTGATTCACTTCGCCAAGGTAGTAGCTTTGATCTGCCTCTATGTTTTCGACCATCCCATCTGGACGCCATAGCAGCAGCCTTTGGTGCATTGATGAAGGCACAGCGCCAACACCATGAATCCATTCACGGCCTAACAAAAGGTTGTAGTTAGGTTTGGCCGATATGACCATGAACATCGTTGGTCGAAGGATCGACCCTACTTTGATGTCTAGCTGGATCACTCCCATGGTGGTCCCTATGCCGCCCTCGTAGTTCGACAAGACCATGTTGTGAGGCTTAATTTCCTCATCCCTTTTGCCAATTTTCCTTAGCATAGAGTGAGGGATAATATTGATGGTTGCCCCACAATCGACCAATATTTTATTCACAGTAGTTTCTTCGAGTTTAGCCCTTATAAATAAAGGCTTGAGGTGATTTTTCATCGCCTCTGTAGGTGGCTCGAAGAAGCCATTTTGTTCCTCAGTAGTGCCATTGTCCATGACAAAATAGCACACTGGCCTATGTTTGGCCATTTCTTGCTCCACTTCCCAGTCACTTGCTTCGACTTCTACCTGTCGATTGAATTCTCTGGGCAGCACTGAAACGATATTCACCATTATGTCCAAAGTATCGTCGGACTCAGCATCGTCTTCGTCTTCGACTTCACTTTGGTTAGGCCAAACTAGCCTGTTTGTTACTGGCTCTCTCTCTAGAGGCTTCCTTTGTTTCCTTTGAGGAACATTCGAACTAGTTTCTGCCTTAGGTTCGTTGGCAGCCTCCCTTTCAGCTTTTCGTCTCCTTTGATATCTCCTCCATTGAGATCGAGACATAGGATTTTTACCCTTGTAGTTGCTGGACACTTGTGCAACCTTAGGTGCAGCAACTTGAGGCTCTTTCTTTTGAGTCAAAGAGGAACCTCTTGGCACATCGAAGGAATGCCATTTCTCCTCACTTGGCCTTTTCCGGCCAGAGGTTTTGTACCAAGTGTCTACTGGCACATTTGTTGGAGGCCTAAAAGTCAATGGCCTCTTATCTTGGTTAGAACCCCTTCTGGGATCATGTCGAAGGTCAGCATTCTCCCTTCTCTTATTCGCTGCTCTTACGCCTTGAATGTGCTCAACAGCTTTTTTATCAAAGATCGAACTGCATCTTGGACACAGCATCACCTCTGATTTCTTTTTCTGGCATCTTTGTAGAAAATCTGCCAAGTTTTCGTTTTCCCGAGGGAAAGCAGTCTTATTAGCTTGCTCTTGCCTTATGGCCTCTTCTGATGCTTTTGGGTCAGAAAGTTCAACCATGTTGATATTCATTGTATCTTTGTTAGCAAGAGTAAACTGCTTCATTTGTATCTCCAGATTCTCCGTCTGGCCTTGAACAGTGGCCAAGTGGGAACTGGGTTTTGATCCAGTTTTTTGTGCTTCAGCGGTCTCCGACTTCGGGTTTTCGACCGCTTTCTGGACAGCTTCAATTGTCTTCCTGGATAAATTTCCAGAAAAACTGCCAAAGATTGGCATGTTGATGTGGTCCTTTGAGACTTCGACCATGGTAATTCCTGGCTTCTTCGACTGGATCCTGGTTGCCTCTATCATGTTCACCTCAGAGGGTTCAGCATAGTGGGCTTCAGCCTTCAGTGGATTTGAGTCGACAGCCATGGGGGATTTGTCAGCAAATTTCAATCTCCCTTCTTCAATAGCGTCTTGCACAAGATTCCTGAAAAGAAAACATTGAGAAGTTTTATGGCCCAAAAAATTATGATATTTGCAAAAACCTCTCTTCTTTCTTTGATCAAGAGGAGGCACTTTTACCCCTGGGGGTACTATCATTTGGCCATCTTTAACTAGCAAGTCGAATATTTCATCACATTTTGTGATGTCAAAACTATAAGTCTTTTTTGGGAACCTATCGTTGGTCCTTTCTGGACCAATGGGATTTTTCCCATTTGAGGGGACTAACAGTTTACAAGAGTATAGTGGCCCTTGTTTTAGTTCTGCTAAATCGACTTCTCCTTCTTCGACAGTTAAAGTATCGTCGAAGGATTCTAGATCTTCGTCATCCATCTCAACGTACGCTATCCTCTCTCTCTTGTGAGTTTTCGTTGCCTTAGCCTTTTCAGCTTTGAGGCGTTCGACCTGTCGAACTCTATCGGCCAGTTGGGCCATGTCTCTTAGGTACTGGGTGTCTAGCTTCTTCCTAATGGAATAATCTAAACCGCCTGCGGCTATTTCGACCAACTCATGTTCTGGCACTTGTGTAAAACATCTCGCCTTGAGCAACCTAAACCTATTCAGATATTCGTCTATAGGTTCAGTGAAACGTCTCTTCACACTGGCCGGTTCTTTCAGGCTTATCTTGGTTTGCCCCATGTAGAATTGTTCATGGAACAATCTTTCCAACTGGGTCCAATGATGGATCTAATTGGGGGGGAGAGTTGTAAACCAAGTAAAAGCGTTCTTGGTCAAAGAACTTGGGAAGTACTTGATCCTTAGGTTTTCGTTATTTGAAATATCTCCTGCTTCGATCAAATATCTCGCCACATGCTCGACAGTAGATTATGTCGTGTCCCCAGAGAACTTGGTAAATTTGGGGACTTTGCATCTAGGAGGTAAGTCTGTTTGTAACACATATTCTGACAATGGAGATGTAAAGTTGGGCCTTCGAAAGCCCATGTTCATCCCATTCTGAGTCATGATCCTTTCAATCATGGTTGCCAGATTGTTTTCCAAACCCATGTTTTGGTATTGGATATGCTGAACCACTTCGTCAGCATTTTGGTTTCTTTTAACTAACCTTACCTCTGGGGTTATTACCCTAGGTTCTTCGACAGGTTGTTCCAATCGTGCCCTAAGGTTTTCTTCGACAGGCTGTTGAGCCTGGTTAATGGTGGTTTCTTCCTCTACAAATATCCCCTGATTTCCCCTTATTTGCGCCCTTTGGGGCTGTCGAATAGGTGGGGGTACTCCAAAGAAGTCAGCCAAACGCGTCATTTGCGCTGTAACTTGCTGATTCGATTGAGTGGTGTTTTGTATTAGAGGGTTTAGCACTGTACTCAAAGTTTGTGCCAACATTTGCACCATATCATGGTTGCTTTCGTCCATTTGTTGCCTCAAGACTGCTGTCGAGGCATTTGTAAGGCCATGGGCTACTTGGGACGTTCCTCCTAAGAGTTGGGTCCTATTTCTATTCCCCATGCCTACTACAGAGCCTTGGAGTGGCGAAGAGGCACTCACAAAAGGGTCTGAAAAAGTGGACGCATCATTCGTCAGGCTTGCCACTTCAGAAGTTGGCATACCATAGAGTGGAATGAATCCTGGGGGAACGAAAGGCCTTGTGCCTGAATTTCCCCTTGGTGGGGGAGTTCCCAAAGGCATCCTGGGGCCTGTTAACGAAGTTGTTGGCCCCGTGGTTGTGACCGATACTGCTGGTGTCGAACCAACATTTGTCGCTTCACTTACGGTCATATTAACCGTTGCTCCCACACTCGTTTGCGGGATTTCGTTAGTGTTTGGCGGATTCGCCATCTCTTCCCTTCTTCTGGCAGTATTGTTATCGTTAGTGTATATTCTACCACTTCTCAATAACATACAACTCGAAAAGATGAGATTATTTTCAACAATCAACACACAGTCCCACCGGGTGTGCCAATTTGTTTACCTTGGGTTTTGGTAAACAACCGCTGATCCTCCAAATGGTTACTTATTTGGTTACTCGCAGGATCGATCAGATTGATCCTAGGACATAGGTTGATTTTGAAGTTTGATTAAGTTGGATAAGGCTTTAAATAAAAGGTTTCAAGTAAATTGCAAGAAGGAAAAACTTGGTAAAATAAACAAGGGTTAAAGTAAAAGGTTTCGACAGGAATTTAAAGAGGAAAGCAAGTAAATTTCTGGAAAAGTAAATGACTTTGATTAATAAAATTGGTGTTTCACACATACATTTCTCAACAATTCTTTCTCACACGCTGGGTACTCGAATCTATATGAGTGACTTTGTATAGAATTGTGAACACACGCGAGAAACTACATGTCTACTACTATTTATACTAAAACATCCCAAGTAACCGTCGGGCAGTTACACTGCTTCGAGATCAATCCACTTGGCACGTTCTCCATGCTCGACGCTCCAGATCCTTGCACGTTTGCACGTGGTAACTGCTAGAAACCGTTTTCCCTCCAAAAGCTTGAATTTCAAAACTGCTCCACTCTGGACCATCGAACACTTTCGTCAAGAGACATCTTCGACGAGAAACTCCTTCGACGTCGAAGGCAATCAGCCTTCTTCCTTGGAAGAAATCTTCTAAGTACTTTGCCATCTTTCGACGGGCATTTCGACAGACTCAGCCAGTCGAAAGCATCTTTCAGCTTTTGATGGCTGACATCAACAAAACAAAGGTGTCGAATTTAGGAGCCAACAGTAGTATTACAGAATGAATAATATGTAGAGGTTTGGTAATTTAGAAGTAAGCCTTAGATGATTAATTAATTTTAGGCAATATCATGTTGTAGGCCTATGGCCAATGTTGCGAGATTGACGATCTACTGTTGTATTGTTGTATGGCTGAGTTGCTGTGAATTATGTTGATAAATGAAGTTGATGAATTATGTTGATAAATTATGTTGATGAGATTATGTTGATGAATTATGTGATGATAAATGATGTTTGGTGAGTTATGTTGATAAATGATGTTTGATGAATTATGTTGATCAATGATGTTGATCAATGATGTTGATGAAAGATGTTGAGATGCCTCTAATAATTTGCAGCTATTAAGATGTAGGCTTCTGGCCAATAAGTATATTATGTTGAGATGTTGTTAATTATGGTGTTGTCATTACATTCATGATTGTGTCGCATACATTGCATTTCAAGATGGAGCTGATGCTCGTTAAGATGGCCTGTACTGGCGAATATTAAGATGAAGGCTTATGCCTTGTTGATGCCTCTATTTATTGGCAATTATTTGAGATGGGAGTTCTTCTCCAATAGTACCACATGCATTTTCATAGTATTGAGTCGCATTATATGATTGCATAAAGAAGTTATGTATTGATGCGGTGAATGTGTATATTGTTGGTATTTCTATTGTGATTATTATTGTTTATAAGATGAGAAGTGGTGGTGTTATGTGATTTAATTTAATATATTAATTATCATACGTTTTATTATATTGTTAGATATCTCACCCCTTCTGTTTAAATGTTACCCTTACGTTGGTAGCGTGCAGGTAATCCAGAGTGAAGGTTGTATACCTTCAGTAGTTCGAGTCGGTGTCATTGCTCTGATATGTAACACTCAGGGGGACGAACCCTTGTTGCTTTTAATTATTGACTATTTCAGTTGTTGAACTTTAATGTTGATTGTTGCTAAGTATGCATTGTTTTGAAGTTGCTGTAACGATGGACAAGATGTTACTAAGAATTCCGCTGCGTGATGTTAAATTGTTGAATTAAGAAATTAAATTATTATGTTGATAGTTCATCCGAAGTTTTGAAGTGTTATGTATCCACGTTGAATGCAATGTGTTTTTAAAGTTGAATTTGTGGCATCCTGATTTAGTTGCATGGATTTTATGACTCTGATTTTGCATATATAATTGTCGGGTAGAATTGGGGTGTTACAGGTTGCCCCAGCGTTCTTCAACCCAAATGGCATCACTTTGTAGCAGAAAGGGCCCCATTGTGTGATGAAGGTTGTCTTCTCCATGTCTTCAGGTGCCATTTTGATCTTATTGTAACCATATAAACCATCCATGAAGGAAAAGAACTTGTGTTTCACGGTGTTGTCAACCAGAATGTCAATGTGAGGAAGCGGAAAGTCATCCTTGGCGCTTGCCATGTTCAAATCTCGATAGTCCACATGCATTCGTACCTTGTCGTCCTTTTTAGGCATCGGGACTATGTTAGAAACCCATTGGGGATAAGAGGTGACAGCTAGGAATCCAGCGTTGAACTCTTTCATAACCTCTGCTTTGATCTTCTCTGACATTTCAGGGCGCATGCGACAGACCTTCTGCTTTACCAGAGGGCAATCTTCTTTAGTTGGCAGACGGTGAACCACAATATCTGTATCCAGTCCTTACATATCTTCATATGACCAGGCAAAGATCTCGACATAATCATGCAACATTTGTATCAACCGATGTTTGACATTAAGCCCCAGATTTGCATCGATCTTGACTTTTTTTTGTCTTCCTCTGTGCCCAAATTCACTATCTCAACTGGATCTTCATGGGGCTGTATGGCCCTTTCTTCCTGCTGTAACAGTCTAGCAAGTTCTCCAGGTACCTCACAATATTCCTCACCTTCGTCCTCAGCTTGGTTGATTGGATATTCAAAGTCATAACCGGCAATAGCAGAACTGTTATCAATGGGATCCAGGGTGGATATGGATCTGCAATTTGATACGTGAGTGTGTGTAAGAGCATAGTTGTATAGACAGAGTAAAAAGCAGAAAAGAAAAATGGAGAGCACAAAATTTGTATAAATAAATGTCCAATGCTTTATTAATGCCGTATGAATATTGAATTATGATAGCCCTCACAAATAAACCATTGTTCCCCGGGTAAGTCACATGGTCGTAAAGTTCATATTGTTTATTACATATCCAAAAAACAAAAAGACAATTACTTCTGAACAAAAGTAATCAGTACAAAGTCTCTTTCGGTCCAGTTACTGAGTCCACCGTTGGAAGTAGGGAATATCCATCTGTTCATGTCATCGTCACCATCACTGTCCTCCAAGGCGTTGACCCCATGATTGCTGATATATAGGGGAGGTCCTCCAGCACGAGCACGGCGAACAGCCCTTTGAGCCCCTGAAGAGAAACCTAAGCCAAACTTGTCAGACTTGTATGGTATGTTAGGGAGCTGGCCCGAGATGGTAGACCCACCTCCTTCGATAACTGATTTTGCATCCTTGAGAGAAGCCATCTTCAAGGGAGGTCTGGTGATCTTTGGCAGATTGGTGACAGTTTCAGTTGCAGCCATAGTTTGAGGCACCTCCTCGAAATTCTGACACAGAGTCTCGATGAAATCGCCATCCATTTCTACATATCTGAAGGAGTTTAGGTGACTGACCATGTATTCTTCCTCACCGTGTATCATGACAATCTTTGCTTTTAGCGGGTACTTCATCATCTGATGCAAAGTAGATGTGACAGATCCCTCCCCATGGATCCAAAGGCGGCCCAATAAAAAAGAATAGGATGGTCTGATATCTATCACGTAGAAGGTAGAGTCGAAATTCTAAAAATCGACTTTTATGGGGATGTCCACCTCCCCGTGCACCATCCTCTTTGAGCCATCGAAAGCCCTTACCAATATGTTGTTGGGCTTCAAGGTCAAACCTTCATAGTCTAGTCTATCCAAAGCCTTCTTGGGAAGCACATTCAATGATGAACCAGTATCTACCAGGACATGAGCCAAAGTAGTGCCCCGACATTCAACGGAAACATGTTACGCATCATTATGTTTTCTCCCTATGGGTGTCAAATCAGCATCGGAAAAACCCAAACCGTTATCCGCCATAAGATTGGTCACACAATCTTCAAATTGGTCCGCAGAGGTTTCCTGTGGTACATGGGCCATCTTAAGGAACTTCACCAAAGCCTTTGCATGGGCTTCGGAGCATAACAGTAAGGCCATCATAGAAATCTTTGAAGGGGTCTAGCCCAGCTGTTCGACCATATTGTAGTCGCTCTTTTTGATAATCTTCAAAATTTCTTCCATTTCCTTCTTGGAAGCCTCTGGGATAGATACTGATTGTGCCTTTGTCCGGACAGGCTCAACCAATATGTCTCTATCCCGAGTCTCGGTGATAGGGGTGTCAGCAGGGGTAATCACAGGAACTGTAGTAGTAGTAGTATCAGTAGGAACAAAAGTAGGAATAATCACAGGACCAGTAACAACTTTCGGAGGAGAAATATCAGGGGAGAACACTCTTCCACTTTTGGTTATTTTGTCGGTTCCCACAATGTTGCCAATGTAGGGGTCAACCTTCTCAGAAACCTGGTCTTCGTCGGACAACCAATCTTGCTTGATATCGTGGTAGTAGACGTCACCCCAATAGTTCTAGGGAACATTTTTGCCAGAGGAGTATGGGATTGTCCCTGGCATGGTAATTATCAGCGGAGTCACCTTAGGAACAGATGTAATCCTGACGGGTCTTTTGGTGGAGACCTTCGGAGGATTGGTGGAAATGGTTATTATTGAAACATCCTTGTAAGAAGTGGTTGGAATGGGAGTCTTTTCAAATAAAATCTCTTTGTCATCCATCAGGCGCTGGACACCTGCCTTCAATGAATGACAACCATTAAGTAGAGACAAATAGAGGTGGCAACCTTCGCCACAACCCGGAAATAAACTGTCCTTCAAAAAGCTCCTCTTGACGGTCAGGAGAGGAGTAACAAGTTCATCAATAGCAGTAACAAACAAATCATCTTCAATAGAGTTAACACCACGCTCGTGCTTGGGCATAATAGCAGTGATAACATTTGGAATCTCAGGGGCGTCAAATTCAATTTCCTTCGCCTCGATCAGATCCTGCACCTTGTTTTTCAAAGCCCAAAAGTTATTGGTATCATGGCCTAGACTTTCTGAATGGTAAGCACAACGATCCTTAGGGTTATAGTGAGGAGAGGCGGTGTTGGGATTCTTCGGGGCCTCCTTCAAAGTTACCAGATTGGTCTTCAATAACTGTGGAAAGATTTTAGACAGAGTCATTTTTATCTGGGTAAACTGTCTTACCGACCTTTCTGTTCTCGGTTGATTATTCCTTTGTTGGGTAGGTTCAGACTTAGAGATCATGATAGCCCCTACCGCTGGACGGTGTTCAGTTCTATCCTAATTTCCTTGACGGTACACAACACTAACCTCCTTCTTCCCAGCGAATGTCTTCCTTACAGCACTGGAGGATGCATCCTTTTGAATCTTCCCACTTCTAATTCTAGCTTCCACCCGTTCTCCCGTTAAAATCAATTATGTGAAGTCAGTTGAGGAACTTCCAATCAGATGATTAAAGAATGGACCAGACAGGGTACCGAGAAACATATCCACCAGCTCCCTATCAGACAGGGGAGGCTGGACTCTTCCTCCTAAATCCCTCAATTTCTGAGCATAGTCCTTAAAGCCCTCGCTCGAACCCATAGACATACTTTGGAGTTGTGTACGGGTGGGAGCAAGGTCTATGTTATACTGATGCTTCTTGTAGAAAGCGGCAGCCAGATCTTCCCAATTATGAATGTTGGCCCTTTCCAGCTAGTAGAACCATTATAGTTGAGTTTCGGACAGACTATCCTGAAAGAAGTGGACCCGTAAGTCCTTGTCGGCAGTGTGAGGCTGGATCTTCCTCACATGAGATCGGAGGTGCATTTTAGGACATGAAACCCCATCATATTTCACAAACACTAGCACCTTTAAATTTTGTGAGATGACAACCCCAGAGACCAGACCCAGCTCTTCAAAGTCCAGACCTGGTACCTTCCGGACTTCCATTGCATTCAAACGATCCTCCAGTTGTTTGTATTTTTCATCAACATGAGGATACTGCTCCTCATCATAGTCGGATTCATCATTGGATTCCTTTGGACTGGAGTCTTTCTCTCTTGTTTCCTCTTCTTGATCGTCTCCTTCTTTTGATGAATTTACCAGTTCAGAAGCTCGTCGCGCTGGTCCTCAATCCTTCTTCCCAGATTCACTAACCCAGTTGGCTTCTTTGGCTTTTCCTCTTATCTTTTAGTATGAGGGCTTTCAGATCTTCCTGTCCTTTAGCTAGAGCCACAATCATTTGCTGGAACTAGGCGTTTTGCGCCTAGAGATCCTTGATATTTTGTTCAAGAGCCATCTCTTTACTTGCTGAAATAAACAGCGAAGAAGATGAGAAACCTGCTATGAAACCTGTTTATGCAATAATATGTATGACATGCGTCTGCAATGATTTCAAAGATTTCGGGAAATTTAAATTTGCGAACTGAAATGAAACAACTATTTTATTAGTAGAATTCAAAATACATTTGCCTTTTAGGCGTTTCAATTGAAAATTTACAAAACTAAAAAAAATCAGGTTTCCCATGGGCGCTTCCTTTTCGCGCCAAGATAGACATTAAGGCTTCTTTCCTCATGAAGTTGCTCCGTGAGCTCTAAAGCTTTCTTCTCATGGTCATAGAACTGGTCTCTATAAGTATCCCGCTCCTTCTTCAGCTGAACCCATGACCTTTGTAATTCTTCAAGATCAGTGGGCATATCAGGATGAAGAAATGTATAGTGAATATCCCCTTCAGTAATGGGCTCCACAATCACTGGTAAGATGGCTGCATATGGCATCATAAGATTCTGAGCACGATCTCGTACCCATTGGATATAAGGCTCCATAGGAATGGAACTCAACCCTAAAGCCTTCACGTCAAATCTGTTTACCATGCCCCAGGCTCGTATGAACCTCTAGTGATACCCTTGAACATCATCCTCATAGTTAAACACAACGCCTTGGACAAGCATTTCATGCGGGCCATCCCTTAGAGCATAACCAAATTGTCACAGGGCCAAAGAAGGATTGTAGGTTATGCCTCCCCTGATTCCAAGTAGTGGGACATTAGGGAATTCTCTGCATCGGTCAATAATAGAAATATCTCCCATAGATCGGGAATACCAGAGAATATCCGTGTGAGAAAGCGACATTATCCTTTGTGACCAGCCCAAACCTTCTTCATTCTTTACTACTGTCTTAGGGAGGTGAGAAATAAACCACCTCGAGAGCAATGGCACACAGCATATAAGAATCCCTCTTTTCTTTGTGGTACGTGTGTGGAAGGTATGCAAGATATCTCCGAGTAAAGTGGGCACAGGGTTGCGAGAAAGGAAGACCTTAATGGCATTCACATCTATGAGTAGGTATGGATTAGGGAATATTACTAACCCATAGATTAGAAGGGCCAAGACCTCCTCAAAAGCCTGGAAGTCCAAATCGTCCCAAAACAGCTGAGCCTTCTTTATTAGGAACTTGGCTAGAAAACCCTTAACCCTGCTTCTTATTTCCCAGTTGGATACAACGTCAGACCATTTCAGGTGTAAAGCTGCTGTGATGATCTCTAGTTTTGGAGCTTCTTCCAAATCGGTGAAAGGCAACTGATCCAAAATAGGTATACCCAATATCTGAGAGAACTCTTCCATGGTGGGTACCAACTGATAGTCAGGAAAGGTGAAGCAATGATGTTTAGGGTCAAATAACTGAAAGAGCACACTCATCATCTTCTCAACGAAACTTAAGGTAACCAGATTGAGGAGTCGGTCGTAGTTCTTAGTGAATGAGGAAGTCTCAGAAACCCTGGATACTAGCTCTTTGAGTTGAAGCGGTATTCTCATAAAGCTGATTCGGATGGTATTTCTACGAGCGGAAGCCATGATCTGCAAAACAAAACAAAGGTAAATTCCCCTAATCTTTGAAATGGTTAGTGTAATGAAGAATAAATGTTTATGATGCATGATGTCAGGTTTAATCACACACAAGCAAAGCACATAATAGACCTTAGGTTCAAAGGCTTGCACGAGGTTTAAGGTAAGTACCCACTTGAAGTTTAGTTGGTTTTAAACCTGTCCTAGAAATAGTAATCAGGTTCTACAGAGTCTCAATATCACTGATATTTCTTTATTGAGTTATTTCAGTTTAGCAAACTTTTCTTGCGGTTGAAACATCTTGAAATTCTGATCTCAATGAGTGTAGTATCGAGTATCAATCTATTCCCAGCTTTACACCGAGACTGGCTATCTCACTACTTTCTAATGGCCAAGTTTGTTCAACTAAGGTTCTAAGGTTCGTTAGTGCTTCACGACACCACACGGCGGCCCCATATTCTCCTTGATTCAACACAAGGGATACCGATACCAACCAAAGTGACACACCAACATAGCCATCACTTCAACCATATCGGTCTACGATGTACAGTCTCCACGATCTATTGCTATTTACCTAAAAGGATGTCCCAGATCCGGGTGTAGGATCTATAGTAACAACCCAAACAACCCTCAAAAGTAAAGCAAACAAGCACAAAAAAAGCAATTTAACAATGAACTAACTCTAAGGTAAACCCCACTTTTATAATAATCCCCAGCAGAGTCGCCAGTTCTGTTACACAGTGGCAGAACCGACAGTTTAATATATTGGTTTTTCATTTTTTGTTCTCAAATGTTAGGTAAGCAAGAGTCGGCACCGTCTTTTCTTTTATCCAACAAAGGAAAGGGTGAAAAGAACAGAAAAATACCTTTTCGAGATGTTTTTTGAGTAAGGGGGTAGATTATGGAAAGAAGGTGTTAGCACCCTTTCCATCTGTAGTTTTCCACGGACTCTTAGAGATTTGCTCATTTTGAAAGTACTTTGTGCTTTGCGTGTTTGAAAATGTTTTGAAAATGCCCTAGTGCGGCGGTTAGCTTTGTGTTTAACTCTTGTATCAATCCTCAAGAGTGTTAACAAAGAAAATGTTTTGAAAATTGTTTTTTGAAAAAGTAGTATTTGTGTAAGTGCAAAAAGTGTTTTTTTAGCAGACTTCTAACAGCTATCTACTTTTATACTCAAAAAGGGTTATTCTTTTCCTCATATCCTTTAGGCAGTGCTATCCTACTATTAGTGAGTAGGTAGCCCTATCGTTGGATGTATTAGGGACATTCGAAGGGACGTTACAGTCACCGAGGCAATTACAGAGATACTTTAGCAATTCTATTTTAGGGACTAGATCATTTACCGAGAAGGCAACTATAGGGTCATCGAGGGACTATGATCTTTTGATTTTACGGGTCTTTGCTAAAGCGTTCCTGCTTCATGACTGTTTTAAAGGCAACCAAAGTGGACATACCTTAGAGGTGCTCATGTGCAAGTGTGTTGTGTTTTATGTATTTTTATCATTTATTAAGTTTTCTAGCGTTTGATTTCAGTCTTTGTCATACAATCCTAATTACTAATAGTAATATTGTACACAAAATGTAAAGTACGGAAAATAAAAAGCAGAAGAATAAATCCTAAACTATTACAGCGCTTTGGGACAGTTACATAAAAAATGCAAGAGACTAAGAGTCAGAATTTTAAATCTTAAGCTATTACAATTGTGAGCAGTTACAATAAAATAAACGCGTGCTAATGTGAAAATAACGTCTAATAATCATAAGAATAAAATCTTTTTTGTTTTTAGTATAAAAGAAAATAAGCCTAAGTCTATATAATTTTAATTTTAAAAAAATGTTAAAATAGTTAATTAATTAATTGACAAAATTAATTTAATGTAAAAAGTCAAGCCTAATTTTTTTCTGTGGTTTTTTGATTTAATGTCAAAGTAAAACAAGAAAAATCAATAAAGAAATAACAAAAAAAGAACAAAAAATAAAATATGAAGGGGTGGGGACCCTTCGATCTTGGGGGCTTGGATTCAGAGAGCATTGGCTTTCGATTTGGAGATAGATGGAGTTTTCGATCCAGGAGGGATGGGTGTCCTTCGATCCAGGGAGTGGATGCTGTGAGGACTGTGAATCTGTAAAATTATGCTAGCAAAAACGAAAAGCATGACCTGGGTGCTAAGCCCAGGTCTTTTGATCCTACACGATGTGGCCTCATTTGTGTTGGATTTGTAACAAGTGTTAGAAAGATAAAAACAAAATCTCAGATTTGAGTCGAATCTTGGTCTTGGATTCGATAGATCATGGCCATGTCGTCCTATTTCGACTCTCTTGTATCTGAATCGATAGTCCCTTTGTCATATCACACCATAAATCCTGAGATTTGAAAGAAGATACAGATCGTGCCTTAGCAATGGCACGATCTCCTCCCTGCACTTAAACTTGTATACAACACATTGAACAAGCACAAACATCAACAATAGCATGCATGTAATGATTAACATGGATTTAACGGAAAATGCATATTTAGCTAATTTGAAATCAAACAGATTACCAAACGGAGGGAGTGTGGAATCGAACAGATTAACAAATGGAGGGAGCGTGTATAGGAACTTCCTAATGATTGGACACGTTTCCTAGAACCTGGTGATAACTTTGATATTTTGGGGAGCTTCGATGGGAAATCTGTGTGGGTGATACAATATGTCTGACTTCTCTTCTTTTTCGTTCGCCCTTTTGTTCTCCCCTGGTAATGCGTCCTTTGCCTCATATTTATAGGATGGTGTTGGCTCATAGTAAAGGTAAGAGACAGCCACTTAAATAGGCCCTTAAAGCCACGAGACAAGAATCAGACAACTTAAAAGCATTCCTTTTTTGAAACATTCATGTCTCTTTGGAAATTTTGGATGAACCTGGACACTTGACTCCTTCGAACACCCTCCAGCGTTTCTCTTTGATTGGACAGGGAGTTGCCTCCTTCGAATGGACTTTCTATACACCCTTCAAATGAGTCATTGAACGCTTCTTTGAATGGCATATGAGTTGCCTCCTTCGAATGGACTTATTATACACGTTTCGAATGAGCCATTGTTGCCTCCTTCGAATGGCCTATGAGTAGCCTCATTCAAAGGGCCTTTCTATACACCCTTCGAATGAGTCATCTGATCACTTCTTCAAATGGATCTCTTATACACCCTTCGAATGAGTCATCTGATCACTTCTTCGAATGAAGGACCTTTTGGAATGCCAATCGAAAAGCGCTATATAGATGCCACGAGTTTACCATTAAAGTATAAAAAAAATTTAGTACTGGAAAATACCACTTTGTTATTCATAAATATAATGATTGAGATTTAAAATTAATATATCACATGATATTTTTATCTATTTTGCTTCGGTCACATCACCTATACAATTACTATTATTTTCTTTTAACAACTCACTATATTATGTCAATCACTGAAGCTACGTTTAGCAAAATGTTTTTATATCATAAACCTTGTTGTTTTGATTTAAACATTGTGGTATATTTTCCAAACAGTAGATTGAAAAAAATAAAAGTTAAATAATTTAAACGTTATTTACTTATACTCAAAGCGTTATTAAAAATTGATGGAGACTGATTAATGGATATACATATTCATTACTGTTTTTCTGCACTATTGAGTGAGTAAAATATTAATATATTGTGCAATGATGGAGAAATTACAAATTCATTATTGTTTTTTTGTACTATTGAGTGAGTAAAATATTAATATATTGTGCAATGATGGAGAAATTACATATTCATTACTGTTTTTCTGTACTATTGAGTGAATAAAATATTAATATACTGTGCAATGATGGAGAAATGCAAGCACTTACTGAGATGTAAGATGTTCTCTAGTTTATATATATAAAAAAACATTCTGAAATAGATTATGGAATTTTATTTTAAAAAGTGATGAAGTAAAATTGGGTGGTTGCATAAATTTTAGTAAAGCAATTTCTGATTAGTAGGTTCATCAAAAATCGTATTTTGTCAAGAAATCAGCTCGCACAGTCCTTAAGAAGGTTAACTTTAAAATAATGTGTTTGTATCTCTTCTATTTAAAATAAGTTTTAAAACTAAATATATATATAATATAAATAAACTAAACTCTTTTTTTTAAGAACAAAAGAGTATAAAGGTAATAACTAAGACATCACAACTAGGTTGGCACCTCATAGATACCACCTAAAAAATACTCTAATGAAATATATTGATTGATAAACAAAATGAAAAATACATAAAAATAATTTTGAGGGAACTAGACCAAAACCCAAAGTATAATAATATCTCTACCTCATTAAAAACCTTATCAAGGAAAATCCAATAAGACAAAACCTCAACTATGGGAAAAAGAGTGCAGAGATATAACAGAAAATAAATTAAACATAACTTAACAACTACAACAAAATTTAACTAAAAGAAACTGTCCTAAAATTTCTTAAAATAGTAAAAGACTAAAATACACAAAGCTCCAATCCAAATAGCTACAATGGCAAAAGCTAAAAGATAATGGATTATGTAGATAATAAAACATGTTAAAATACATGTCATTACCATAAAGAAAAAGATATATATTCTGCTTTTTATAATACGAATATCATTATCAATGACGAAAAACATCATTGTAATGTAAAATATATGTGAGAATAAAATCAATATATATATCTCAAACATGTTATGGTCTACAAAATCTTCAAAATTATTTTTAATTTTTAAATAAGTAAAGTATCCCATAACCACAAAATTTTCTATTGAAATTGCCACTAAATTTTTGAAAATTTTTGTCTCTCTCACAACAAAACTTTCTGGTGGTTGTTGTGGTAATCTTTCATTTGAAATAAGATTGTACAATGAAAGACAAGAACAGATTATAGCAAGACCCTCTATTATCCATACAATTACAAATAAATCCGTTGAGATTATCTTTATCATAAAAGATGATATAACCAATGTCAACATCAACAATATAACAACTTTAAACCGAATTTTAGAAAGCAAAGAACTTTTAAAAATATTAAAAATCATAATACTTAAGAAAAAAAAGTTAAAAGACAAAATCCACAAAGAAACTAAACCTGGATTTTCAATTCAAAAAACCATAAATGATGTTTTTGATTGGGGAATAATAAATGATCCAAAAAAAGCAAAATTAATAGTTGCAAGACGCATCAAATATTTAAGGAGTTCTCGAATTCTTACTGAACTATCTTCTATGACTTGTTGTGACTTGATTTTGTCTTTTGAACTCATAGTAATATAGAGAAGAAAATAGAATATGAAGATAGATGAAGAATATGAAGATAGATGAAGTTGTGTGAGTGTTTAATTTAGGAGTGTAATGTATCTATTTATACACCTTATGTCTCAAAATATAAATTATTTTTAATTATTTTTTATAATTTATAATTAATTCTTTTTATATACTTTTCATTTTTTAAATAAAAAGTACTCCTTACTACCCTCCTTAAAAGACTGTTTGGCTGCATGTACTGTATGATTCATAATAAAATGGTATTTTTCACCCTCCTTAAAGGACTGTTTGGCTGCATATGCATGTACTGTACGATTCATAATAAAGTGGTATTTTTCAGTACAAAAGTTGGTAAACTCCTAACAAAAGGATCATCCTATCATGGCACTCTCTCACCGTTCTTGTTTTATGTTTTCAAATAGATTACAATTTACTGCAATATACCACTTTGTTAACAAAAGCATCTTTGCAATCTTATTATATTAACAGGTTTGAATTGACTTTTGAAAGACACTAAATTAATTATATAGATATATAATTAATTTTGAATAATTTTAAATTATTTGTTTTATCAAAATCATAATTGATTTTTTCTTTAAAATTAATTCTATTTGAAATTAGAATTTATAACTTTATCTCTAGAATTGATTCAAGATGATTTTTATATTAAAATTTATTATTCAACTCATTTTTATATAAATATATCCAAACATAATTAAGTTAGAAACAACAACACCCATATATCACGGATTACTTCTATCAAGGTTTTATATAATTATTTTAATCGCATTTTATAATTTTGATCGATATAAATATTGTAATATTAATTATAATTGTCGCAATATAAATCTAAGATATATATATTTTAACAAAGATATAAACAATTTAAAAGATATTCCTAAACATAAATTAATATCTAATTAAATATAAATTAATTCTAACAATAATAACCTCTAATGTTTTCATTTGGATAATTGTTTATTATATTACAATCCATTCAAGTTTATGGTGTTTTGTTCCTAAACAATTTGTTCATTTACTTAATTTAAATTAATATTTTTTTAAATTTAAGTTAAATTTAAACATATAGCTAAAACAATATAATTTTTTTCATTTTTATCTCAAATTCAATATATTTTGAAATAACAAATTATTCAACCATATAGTACATATTGAAAATTATACTTATATTTCAAAAATGGATAGTAAGATAAAAAAAACTTCCCGTTAAGTTAAAGAAGAACATTTATGATATAGATTAAAATGGAAAGATTATTTTCTTTCTTTTTTTCAAGTAAGCATAAACTTGGTCTTAACAAGACCATGCTCTTTTTTCTGCGCAATACGCAGTATTCAGTATTCTTGCATATTTATGGTTATGATTTGGACATAAATGCATAGAGTTGTCCCCATCACATGTACTATGTTCTTCGTGGATGATAAATACTACTCTCTCTGTCTCATAATAAATGTTTTATTTACATTTTTTCTTTGTCTCAAAATAATTGTTTATTTATAATTCCAATACATTATTTATTATTATTTTCTCACTACTATACATCTATTTATTAACTTTCACTTTATTCAACTATTCTATTAACTACTGTTAATAGAAGTATTCTAATAAATAACGTTAACTTTTTAATTAAAAACAACATACCTAATCATTTTCTTAAGAACTACATATTGCTCAAATAAGAATTATTATGAGACGGAGGAGTACACCTATTAGTAAATATGTTTACTCTCACCCTAAGTGGTTTATGTTGAGTTAAGAAAAGAAGATAAACTAGACTAGAAAGTAGTTTGACATGGCACTCTTTATAATAAAAAATTTATAAGAAGATTTAACTGATAATAAATTATTTATAGACAGATTTATTCGATACTCATTCCGTCCTAAAATAAGTGTTACATTTAAAAAAATATTTGTTCCAAAATATTTCTCATTTTAGATTACCAATCCAATTTTATTTTTTTTTAATTGTACCTCTAATAAATATTCTTAATTTATTATATTTTCACTTAACATTAATGTTAATTTAAATACACCAATGATTGATCAGAATAATTTGATAAAGTTACAATTCTCTCTCTTTCATTTATTATTGTTTCTTAATCGGTGTGACAAACAAAAGTAAGAACTAAGTGAAAATGTTTATTAGTAAGAAAAAGTGAAAACAAGAAATGTAAGAATAAATCATAACCATTCATTATATCCACCACCCACACGATCCCTATTAAAAAAGAAATTAAATTTAAAATCAATTTAAAATTCACCTCTAAAATAGTCTCTAAAATAATGAGATGTGTGCATTCTTGCATTTATTCCTCAAATTGTTTCGTACTAAATAGCACTACTCATAACTAAGACATCCTAACTGGGTTAACACCTCATAGAAAACACCAAAAAATATTCTAATGAAATATATTGATAGAAATCAAAAACTAAATCCGATTGTTGGTTGTTTGTTCTATCAAATTTTTCATTTGAGCGTATTATTATTGTTGTTACGAGAGGAAGATGAGAGATAAAAAAGGAAGATCAAAGGATGCATTTACTTGAGTTAAAAGGGGGAAAAGTTCAAGCTAGGGTTTAAAGATTCGATTGATGGTTGCGAGAGTTTAGATCGTTGCGAAGAAGACTCATCATGGTGGAACGAGTGATGGCTTTGTCAACTCCAAACGTGACCGATGCTCGAGCGATTTCACAATTTCTCTGTTACGAGGGTTTTGTTTTGAGAGAACTCCAAATGTTTGTTAGGTTAGGATTGAATTGAAGTGTGTAGACTTTTGTTTAATTGTTTCCACTTAAGCATTTGAGAATTTATTTTTAGTATTGTTTAACTTGAATGACCATTAGCGATTTTTTTTTAAACAATAATCATGTTTTGAGAAAAAAAATACAAATAACCATGTTTCAGAAAAATATACGCAAATGACCATGTTTTAGAATATGTTATAATTTAGTAGTCATCTCAGATGGCGTATGCATTGATATTTTTAAAGGAGGTGCCAAGTGAAATGGCGCTTAGCCATCTCCTAATTTTTTTTCTCAATTATTTCTATTTACCTACGGTTTTTCCTGCAGATTTAACTTTTCCTGTGGATTTACTTGCGGATTTACCTGCGAATAATTTAGCTGCAGGTAATTTCATAAATAAATCCGCAGGTAATTGAAAAAGTTTGAACAATATATTTTAGGCGCCAATTCAAGTGGCGCCTCCTCTTTAATTCACTTTTTTTTTAGAAACATAGTTATTTACGTAATATTCTTCACAATATAGTTATTTGTGTATTTTTTTCAAAACATAATTAGTACTAAAAAAACATTCACCGTTAAGTGTCATAATATATTTTGGTTCAACTCTTGCTTATGATATTTTTACCATATTTTTTTTCAGGTAGAAAAATCTCATGTGAAGTAATAAAGCATATATTGAATAATGAGTTTCTGTCGTAAAGCAAATTATACATAGTTTTTGTTTCAGAGAAATATCAATTTAAGGTATTTTTCTAGTGATAATAGATTCCTTGGTCCAATATGAGGTAGATAGTGGGTTTGATTTCTATTGTGGAAATTTTACCATATTTTTTTTCTTCAATTTTTTAATATTCTTTTTATTTTACTTTTAAAATTTTCATACCTTTAATTAAAGTACAAATTGAAGAATTACATATTAAACTATATTCTTATATAAGGTTATATTTTTAGTTGTTTTAAAAATAGTTTGAAATTAAAATTAAAAACTAATTAAATAATACCATAAAAGTAATTAATAAATTTGAAAAAATAAGAATTTAAAATTCGAACCTAATTTTATAAATATCAACGATTATGAAATATATAAAAATATGTATTAAACGAGACAAAAAAAGATGATACACTAATAGTGTAAATTAATTTTATACATATTTTTATGAAACTCATGAGATTAATATGTATTAAAAAAAATTTTAAAAAATTATGTTGGAATTGTAACCTAAATTATAAAAAAACAAATTTTTTTGTCAAATTATAAAAAAAACTACTAATATTTTTAGAAAATATTTGAATGTATTAAATTTTTTTTGCAAAAAAACTTTTCTTTTAAGAAAAATACTCTACAATATTCTTTAATTAAAAAAAAATACAAAACAAAAAGTAAATCCACAGCAAAATGCCAAGAAATATCTCCTGCGAAAATACCTACGGATTTTATAATATGATTTTGTTTTTCTCAAAATAATATTTCCGCAGGTATTCCTGCAGAAACTTGTTCACAAGCAATTTACTTTATTTAATAAAGTTGCAGGAAAATCTGCAGGTGAACCTGCAGAATATTTTTTCTACAGATGAACTGGATATTTCTAGTTGTGATTTATAATATTTTAAAATAGATAAACTAGGTGTTAATAGTTTTTTACCATCTATAAATGAAAAGAATTTTTCACAAATATATCATCTTTTTCTAATTTAAATACTGAATAATGATTCTTTTTCTTCATAAATATTAAAATATTATATTTTCAAATAAAAATTAATATTTTGTAGTAAATCCGTCAATTGATTGGACGAACTCTTTTACTTATATATATTTTTATTTTATTTTATTTTCTATTTAGAAAAATTGAGTTCTTGGAAACTTTATATGGATTTTAATACAAATTTTCTTTCCTGTTGAGTTTCTTGCGAATTTACTTACGGATTTTAATAAAATCGTATTTAAAAATCACATGTTTGAGAAACACTTGGGTAATTTTCTGGGAATGTTATTTCACGGGAAATTTCACAGATAAAACGTAAAAAAATGCGCAGGTAATTAATAAATAATTTTAGAAAAATTATGCATGCGCCAAATTAATGGGCAGAATCTTTTTATTTTGTACATTTCTACCTATTGAATGAACGAAATCTTTTTATTAATAATAATTTTTTTTTAAAACTATAATATATTAATATATATATTGGTGAATTGATTTATAATTTCATTTTAAAAAAAAAACGGTAGAACAATAAAAATTTCGAATATAAAACCTAGTCACATCAATTAACTCTAAATTTTTGTGTTCCATTCTAGAAATAAGTTAGAATTATTTTTAAATAATAAAAAAATAAAATAAAAATTTCTGATTGATTAACAGCTATTACAAGTTTTCTTTGGTTAACTGCTCCGTTCCAAATTAAATTATTTACATTTATTATACACATTATTTGATAATGTCTTACAAAACTACAAATTAATTAAAATATTTAAACTAATTGTTGTGTAAAAAAACTAACTAAATTACATATTAATACTATTTATTAAATAACAATTAGTATAATTAAATTACATATTAATACTATTTATTAAAAAATGATTAGTATAAATTCTAGATATTTTAATTTTAAATTAGTTATTCACATATAATTCTAAATTAACTTAAATTTTTAAAATAGCTATTAGAATTTAATAAAAATCTAAATGCTAACTAAAATAAAAAGTAACCTTGCTCTTAAAATTCAAAAAATAATTGTAAACTCTGTTTACTTGAGCTGGCGTGTGAAAAAAATAGAGTCAATAGAAGATTTTAATTTTAATTGTCAGTCATCATCTTTTTGTCTAGGGATATTATTATATTCACCTCACCAAAAGTGCATTAAAGACTAACTGATGGAGATGTGACATTAGAGCTTAAAATGATGAAACAAAAAAGAACAAAGTGAAAAGAAAAACTGAGATTGTCCTAAAAAAGAGAGATTTCTTGGTGCATTAGGTTACTTGCTAGTGATGCTCTCTTGGTATAGCTGTGATTTTGATCCAGCTGAATTAATATTTTAGACTAAACCAAATGTAGTTTTAATATAAAATTAAATGTGTTTTAAATATAAATATTAAATGTGTTTTAATTATAAATAACAAAATATTGAAACTATCTTTAAAACTTAATTTTTTTTTTAAATAAACATTTTTTTATAAATAGTCACTTTCCGCAATCGCACTAATTTTTATCTAGTTCGACCCGATAGTATCCTCTGCCCTTCCTTCATTACGATACATTCTCTCATGTACACTGAACCAACCTTTAATACGGTCAAACATTCCAACACCATGTGTGTTATCTTTGACAGTTTCCTCTTGAATAAATTTCATAGAGATTTCGCTAAATAACTATCCCGATTGTAACATTGATTTCCATTTTGAACCCCTAGTCTCCAACAGTGACCCCAACCTAATTTGTTTCTCTGGCCAATGTGTTTATTTGTAGGTTTCTGGTCATGTGGTCATGTGGCCTCATCGTTGATCATTATCAAATACACTGGTCCACTTCTCTACTAGAGTATTATTGAACCGTCTTAACGCATCCGCATTTGTCAACCTGATCTCTTTGCGGTAGTGTTGGGACGATGGTTCTGTTAAGGCATACCTTACATTCACAATTTTTTAAGTGTCTTGTCTTTCATCTCCTGCATTAAGTTTTGTGCAATATGTCTAATGCAATAGACATGCGTAGAAGGGGATCTTGTCAAGCGTTATCAGGATATTGTATGCACTATCAATAGATGGATGGATGCCTGTCTGAAATCAAACAGAGGTTAGATTGCAAAGCAATGTGTAATCAAAGATGCTTGAGAAAGAAACTCAATCCACCAGCAGTTTCACCTTCAACCAGAGCGAAGGTAATTGTAAAAATATTGTTGTCATCTTGTGCCACTGCCAAGAGTAATATTCCTTTACATTTTTCGTACAATCATGTTCCATCAATTTGTATAATAGATTTTCATAATGCAAAACCTTTAATGCATGGTTCATATGCTCAAAACATTTATGTATACTATTTCAACAGCTTTAGTCCTTGCTATCCACGCCTCCTTGTAAAAGGAAGTATAATTGAATTGTGTAACAATATGGGAGATAATATTACTTGCCTTAAATGATGGATCATTTTCAATGATAGGAAAATTTTCTTGGCATATTAATTGAGAGCTAAGTTTAAGATGGTCCTACGTCAGATTGGTGGTAATAAAAGTGTGAGGGGATCAATAGAACTTATTTCTCAGGAATCACTGACCTTCTTGTAAGATGCTGATAGCCGAAACATGCACATCGATTTTTGACGACATAGAATGATATACCCCCCCCAATTAGTGAAATCTAAAATATAATCCACTGAGATTTTCATGTGAAACCTGTTTATAGCTCTCACGCATTCTTCTTTTATACGAAATTGGTCTCCAACTTTTAACACTTCATCAGTCTGCATATACGTATTGTGAAAGATATCTGAGGTTGGTTCATTTTATTCCAAGTTCAAGTTTGTCATGTGATCTGGAGGGTAATACATATATCTCGTAGGTAATCCCTCATGCTCGTGGTCTGCAAAGTCATCATTCACCATAAAATCAAAAAGTGTCTAATCTTCTTCTTCTTAGTCGACGATAACACTGACTTCGGTATGGTCGTCGTCGTTAATTTCATCAAAAACTTGTGACAAGTCTACAATGTGAGACTACTGAGGTTGTTGTAGTAAAACATACAACTCAATTTCATTCGACCTAGAATGTTCATGAGTTTGGAACATATTTTAAACATCATCATCGCGAACCTTTAGTTGAAAATATCTGACTTGGTTATTATCAAATACGAATGGACTCTTGTTAATAATTTGGTAAACTAGACTAAATTGTGACTTCGCTTCTAGTCTCTCTTTGAAATGTGCAAAATCTGATCTACTATTTATTCAAAACCAAGTAAAATCGATATTACGAAAACTAAACTCAAACTTTTCATAGTCGAATGTCTAATCTTCACGCGAACACCTCTCCTATCTATAAATACCATATTACTCTAGACATTTTCATCATCAACAAACAAATCATTTGCATTCCTTTTTTATCAACAACAAACATTCTAAAAAATGGCTTTATTTACCATGGGTGATCAACATAGAAGAACCATAAATAACATTGCTTACTTTGTAAGTTATTATTTAAAAATAATATAAGTTTCTCCTTAGGTTACTAGATGTTTTTTCTTACATTACTTTTCCTTAACTATTTTTTGTCAGGATCCAAAGAGATTTCTCTAGGTATGCGTGTCGTCAATGGAGGAAGTGACGTCAACTGGCCATAAACGAGCCAATCATGCAGGAGGATGTTAGACCATCTCGAAATTATAAGAATTGGTATACATCGGTGTAGCAGTAGAAATGTTGAGACTAAGCCATTAGATTGACTTGACTCGCACAGATCAAAATAAAAATCGCCACCACGCTTTATTGTTTCCAGTGGAATGGGAAAAAAGAGAATAACCGAAAAAGAAGGGGAGAGAATCTAAGTATAGGGGTTGGTTATGAAAAGGGAAGGTATTAGCACCCTAAATATTTACGGTACTCCGCAGGAACCTCTTTGTAAATTGTGTATTTTGGCTATAAATGATGTATATAAAAATAGATGGTGGAGATGAGAAAAGAAATATCTTTTATTATTTTTGCACCCGCCGCGGTTGTGAACCTTTAGTGCCTATGTACCACCTTCCATACAATAGGGGATCAGGGTACTCGTAGTTCACCTTTAAAGAATATTTTAAAATACAAGTGTGTTGGTTAATTTTAAGAGACGAGACATCATCGTCTTATCCAAGTGGAAGAACATACTTACTACCCACAATTATGATAAAGGAGAATTTGCATCATCTCAAATTGGAGGATATGGCTTAGATTTTAAAATAAAAAAAGCCTCGCTCAACACCCAAATGAAAAATATCTCACTTCACTGCATATCGTAGAAGTATAGTAGCTCGCATTACTACAAGGATTGACAAGAGTCTAATCTTTTGAGAAATTTTAAGGTGAAAAGCCAAAATGGCAAAATGGTTGGAATGAGATTGATTGACTTTTAGTCTTCTCACAAAAATGTCAAAGTATTATTAAATTATTTAAAGTTTGATTAAGAAAATATTTTTGAAAAGGGCATTGACCTAAATCCAAATTTATTATGAAAGCGACTCAAGTTTAAAAACAAGAAGAGTTTTCAAAGGAGGGAGAAGATTTTTGAAATTAAAGAAGGTGTGAGGAGATGAAGGGACTATCCTAAAGCATAAAGTAAAAGCTAGGGAAAAGAATCGTCAAAACAAAAAGAAGCCAACACTTGACATAATGAGTCAATGTAAAATTCCCATTCTTTGGATTGAAATCAAACAAGCAAGGACAATATAACCTATTGAGAAAATCAAACTTCAAATGCATTAAGTCTTCACAAAAATTTGGCAGAGTAACGACTATATACAGATTAATTCCCAATCAAAGCATATAATCAGAATAACCTGCACACAAACAAAACAAACAACCCAATGTGTTGAGGTAAACCCCAAGAACTCCAGACAATATTGCAATATAAGTTACAAGGTCTCAGGGTAGGTCAAGGTCTCTAATCCTAACTCCAAGAAGTCCATCACTCCATAATGCCAAGTATAGTAACAAAATAGTCCAACTAACACTAAAAAAATTTATGGTTCAAGTTGATTATTAGGTATCTTAAAAAAGAAATGAAAATCTCAAGTGAGCAAAACAAAAATGACATAAAAGTAAATGCTCAAGTGAGCAAAGATGAAAATATCATGAAACGTAAATGCTAAAATAAAATGGCGCATAAAAGTAAAGGCATAAAATAAAAGCATAAAGTAAAGGGAATAAAGTAAAAAAGTCAATTGTTAGTGAATTAGTAGTTAGAGGTTAGTTGAATGACCATATTGAAACTTGCATTTGAAAACTCATTAGAAGATTGATAAAATCAAAGCCTCTCAACTACAAGTTTCATTTACTTTTTGTCAAGTATATCATTCATTTCAAGTTTTCAATGTAACAACATATGATCAATAATGTTTAAATGGTTCACTTATACCAAAGTTTATGAAGATTCATTAGAGGATTGATAAGACCAAAGGCTCCTAACAATGAATCTCAAGGTTATTGGATCAAAGGTTTCAAATTAAACATCCTTGGGCTTGCAAACTAGGGTTTGAGCCACGAATGATCATTTCTCGAATCGGGACAAAATTTAGCGCTATGTTAAGCAATCGTAAGTGGACTTATATAGAAGTCACACATATTTTGAGGCCGCTCAATAGCAATCTATGTGTCACATTTTTGGAGAGATGTTATGTAGATCATCCTCAAACAACATGTAGCACAATGAGAAAGGGATAAGATGAAGAGAGAAGGAAAAATATTTGAATTAAAGATTTAATCAAACTATCATTAAAATCATTCATCTATTTTGGTGGAGTTAAACTCAACACCTAAGATCCAATGATGTTAATGAAGTTTATGATCAATCATCATATAGTCAGAATATATACAAAACATAAATTGCATTTCATGAATAAATTAAAAAGGGAAAATGATTTTTAAAATATTTTTAAAATGAAAATAAGAGGTAAAATAGCAAACTATATTCAAAGTGTCAAAGAAAAATTTAAAAAGACCATAGAAAAATCAGAAATGACCTCAAAAATTTTTATAAAATTTTTGGTAATTTTTTAAAACAGAAAGAAAAGTATTTTTAAACTAATTAAAATCACTCAAAGAAGTAAAAAAGATCAAAAATAGTAAAAGTTAAAATAAAATCTAGAAAATTTTCAGAAAGTCAGAAATAAGAAAAATGATTTTTATATAAAAAATTTGAATTTAAAAATGTCAAAAGTATTTTTAAAACAATTAAAATAAAGCAAACAAAACAAAAATTATGAAAAATATCAAACATTAAAATAAAAATATGAAAAAATACTCACAAAATCATAAATAATTCAAAGTATTTTAGTATATTTTTTTCATAATTTTTGAATAAAAAATAAAAGAGTTGTGAATTTTTAAAGATAAAAGAAATTTAAAAAATATTTCAACATCGGATGAACCATCCACATAACATCCTTAATCAAATAATTCAACATCTACGCAACGGAATTCTTAGTAACATCTCTAACAACAAAACAGCAACTTCGAAACATCACATATTTAATAATAATAAATTTCAAGTTCAACAACTGAAAATTATCAATCAAAACAGCAAGCGTTCATCCCCCCGAGTGTTACATATCAGAGCAATGACACCGACTCGAACTACTGAAGGTATACAACCTTCACTCTCGATTACCTGCACATGACCAACATAAGGGCAACATTCAAACAGAAGGGGTGAGATATCTAACAATATAATGAAGCGCATGATAATTAATATATTAAATTAGATCAATAACATCACCACTTCTCATCTCATAATCAACAACAATCTCAATAATAATACACATTCATCAACATCAAAATATACTTCTTTATGCAATCATATAATGCAACTCAATACTATGCAAATGCATGTGGTACAATTGGAGCAGAACTCCCATCTAAAAAATTTGTCAATTAATAGAGGCATCAACAAGGCATAGCCTTCATCTCAAAATTCTCCAATACATGCCATCTCAACGAGCATAAGCTCCATTTCAAAAATGAAATGTATGCGACACAACCATGAATGTAATAATAACACCCCAGTTAACAACATCTCAGATCATCTTAAAAACATCTCAATTTAACATCTAAAAAGCATCTCAAAATAACATCATCTCAAATGCATCTCAACGTCTTGTCATCAACATCTCATATCGTTAAAATAATTTATTAAACATCATTTATTTATTATAAATCATCAAACATCATTAATAACTTCTCACTAACAACTCAGCTTTACTTTAATTTCCACAGTAAATCAATACTGTCATTCTGTAACTCTAACGTCAAGACCGTCACTATTCCTACTGTTATAGCTCAAACAACAGCTTCTAAGCATCTAACATTCATCGTTCTGTACAAAATCAACGTAAAGGCCAACACAACTTCTGGCCAGCACAACCTCTGACAATGCTGATCGAGATTGTACTTATGTATCCAATGATTCGGACTGCAAGTGCACAGTCTTATCGTGTAGTTTTAAAAGATATCGAACCACAGAGATTGATGAATCGATCTACCATCTTCTATTGTTACTTCGCAAATCTAAAGCTAATGAATATTTGATTTGGTTGTAGGGAAAACTAAATACTAAATTAAATTGGATTTTTAATAATCAATTAGCGTAATTACCAGTATGCAATAGTCGTACCTCGGGAACTAGCGACCTGTTGGGCGTTTTTATATTTTTAAAACAGCTTTCAGTAAAACTTATTTAGTTTAAAAACCCTCGTCTCACACTGTCGTTTTGTTGATCTAGGCTATGCAGTTAAGTCCTAACGTACGCTTCTGCCATCCCGCGGGAGTTAAAAACACTTTTTGAAAACTAAATAAAATCTTAATTAACTTTAAAGTGCTTCCGCTGTATTTTAAGCCAATGCCTAATTACTACTGTCCAGTTAAAACATCTCAAACTTCTGCTTTGTTGACCCTAACCTCTATCTGTTTTTTACTTCCGTAACAAAATAATTTAATGATTGAAAAATAGTAACTTAGGCCAGAAAAGAAAGTTTCGTAGTAAAAATAATCCCAACTAAGTTACTCGTTCCCTTGGTTGAGTGACTTTACATACCGGTATAGGATTTCTAGCCTAACATAATATTAAACTAAATCGCAGAATAATTTAAGAGACAAACAAAAATAAACATAATTATACTGATTAAAAAGCAATAAGAATTTGTAAACATAAACCTGGTAATAACTCTGAAGACAGAAGCACTACTGCACAAATTGTAGGCTTTGCTTCGATCGGAGAATATATTTAACCGTACAGAAGAAAATAATGCTGGAAATGAATATAAATATAACTGGGAAATAAAATAATACTAAAAAGAATATTCGCTCAATGTAAATATCAAATCTCTAAAGTTTCTTGCCAAAAAGAGGAACCAACCCCTTTCTACTGTGGCCTAAAGCTCTATTTATAAGTCTTGCATGATAGTTGTTCTCAAAAATGTAGGAACAGTTTATTTCTTCCTTTGAGAAATAATAGGGCCATTCATTTGTCACGTTCCTTGGTGCTTTGACTGAGTGGGTGAGAAAATATAGGTAGTCGTTGGATTAACATTTGAATGCGTTTCTGTCCATTGGATGAGGAGAAAGTGGAGTAAGTGGCTTGTGACATTCGTCACATTCAAGTGACAATAGTCACTTGGTCTTTGTTAGCGCGTGCCGTTCGGCACTCCTCCTTGATGGTCGTCAAGGTCTTCTTCATGGTGGGCCATGTGCTCACATGTATAATGGGCTTTGAGCTCATTTCTCCTCCTTTGGCCTTTTTGCTAGTTTTGCACCTCTTTTTTCTTCATTTCTTCCGAAGTGTTCAGCTTTGTGCATATCTGCAGAAATAGAAAAATACTTGCATAATACTTATAAAATGATTTAATTTAAACTAAAGTATGAGAAATATTTGGTGTATATCAAGCCAGAAATATCACATATTTGTGTGTCATCAAACTCCCCCATACTTAAACTTTGTTTGTCCTCAAGCAAATGCTAAGTACAGTGTTTTTCTAAACATGGTCAGATGCATGGTGATGACTCGGATAAACTAATATATAGCTGCGTTGTGTTTTTGTCAGAAAATCGATGGCTTGATTCATGCTCCATTACTACGTCAATGACACTAGATAGTCCCATTTTACGTAACCAGATACAGGTCCTATCATAGCCTACCTCGAGTATTTGTCTTGTTTTGACTTTTTCATTCTAGCGCAATCACATTAAGCCCTTTATCTTTACACGCACATAGCAGAACAGTCGGTTAGTGGTTATGATCCTTTTAAAATTTAGAGGTTTCTGGCACAGTAATGTGGCAACCTTTTATTATTCAATGGTTGGATGCGGAGGATCAAACCGTAATTTGCCCTACCGAGTTCAGTACCAGATGCCCCTGAACCATCCATCAAATGAACTTTCATGTTACTTTGTAAGGTTTACATCCTTTGGATTAGGCGATCGGGTAAGGATCATCCAATTTAATTGGTGTGTTTCCTTGCAATATTTTGCTGAAATATTATATCATCCACTTATATTCATCGACTTCCTGCGTAGTTTGTGTTTAAGACGGTGCTGACTGCTAATATAAACTACTCAGGGTTACTATAAAGACTAAACTCATGGTGTTAGAATAACATGTACTTGAACTGATCTATCATACTCTGGGGTTGTAGAGTGTCTAGACGGTAGAAATTTCGCTTAATCTTTCCCCAATTCCTGACGATTAGAGATCTTGCAGTCTATGTACTTGTCGAGTGAGTCGAAATTTTTTTTTCCTTATAGGGCTCAAAAAAGAAAGGGGAGTCTAAAAGAACACAAATTGCTTTAATAGATAACTTGATTAAAATTTTTTATTGAAATAAAGATAACGGAAGGGAAAGTACATAGAAAAATAAAAATATCTAGGAAAAGGGAAATACTTCCTCCCCCATACTTGAATCATACATTGTCCTCAATGTATTAATAGAAGAGGGAAAGGGGAAATGGAAACTGGATAATCATTCTTCCTCCTCTTGTCTTTGGTATCGGCCACGTGTCCTCGCTCTTCGACGTGCTTGCCCACCGTGTCTGGAAGATTCGCCTCCATCTCTCTGGGATATGATGTTATGCAAGTCGTCAACACGAAGTGTTAAGGCTCGCATATCTTCTGTTATTCCTGTGGTGAATTCCAGCATACTTTGATCATGCCTGCGAGTGTAGTCGTTTTGGTCTCTCTGCATTTGTTGCATGAGAGTCATCATCTCGATTTGGCGCGTCTCGAGGCTCTGGTGGCGTTGAATGGACAGCTGGTTTTGCTGCATTATTGCCGCATAAATTGCGTCGATGGTGGCAGGATTGTTGGCTTGATGTGGTTGGGGCTCTTGCTGCTCTAATTCTTCTTCAATTTCGTCAGCGGCAACGTTGTTGGCCTCACCTTGATTTCCTTGCATATTTTCTCCGGGTTCTGGGGCGTTCAGGTTGTAAAGCCAGTTATCCGGATTACCCAAGTAAGTACAATTGTGATTTGGCATGATCACGCTCCGAACTCTTGCATTCTTAACCATTATATAGTACCCTCCAGCTTCTCGTACTTTGATCAGGCGGCCAGCTCTACAGTTATCAATATCCATATAAACTGCTGGCAGCGGAGGTAGGCGTTGAATCCTTTCCCCCCAGTTCAGGTGAACTACGATGGTGGTGACGATGCCTCTGATACAAAATGGTGTAATCCCGTCTCTTGTAAAGAGGTTTTGAATGTGGGCCATCATTAAAGTAACGGGATTAAGACGGAGGTTTAGTGAAAAGGTACAGTGAAGAGCATACAATTCTTTAGTGTTTACCTTGTTGTTGTTTGCCCTTCTAAATACTGTGTTTGCCATAACACGGTGTAAGAAGAGAATGTTCGGGTTGTGGATGTGAGAGGCATACCATACTTCTGGATTGACATTTGGTTCGCCGGTTATTCTCTCCCATAGTGCGTATGCACTTCCATTCCAATCCAATTCTGGGGGAATGCGATATTGCACATTATTCCCATGGGGAAAATGAAATATGTCGCTCAAAATTTCATGGTTGAGTGTGTACTCTCGGTTGAACATCCAAAATTGAGCGGCTCCTGTTAGGTGTGCATCGACATCATCGCGAGTGTGATAGGCGTAGGAACTCAAGAATTCCAACGTGAGAGCTTCGTAAGTTGGTGTGTTCATCGTGCTAATAAAGCACAGGCCAGCTTTATTCAGCAAGCCTTGCATATGAGGTTGCAATCCCAATTCTTGCAAGCAATTGTTGTCGACGAACCGCGTGGATGTTAGCCCTCGATGATGGAATTTTATGTACCTTTCCTTTTGAAGTTCACCTGCTTCTCCTTGTCGGAGCACGAGATGTCGCATGTCAGGTTCGGGTTGGTTTGATGGATTTTTTTGGTTGGCCATGATTTTTTTTTGAACTTGATAGAAAAAATGTATTTGTGGTGAAGAGATGGAAAGTGGGTGGTAGTGATGAAACTAAGGATGGAATAGAGGTTTATATAGATGGTTTTGTTGAGTAAGAAATTTAATGGGGTTTATGGGAGAATTTTGAATATGAGAGGTTATGGAAGTTACGGGTGAATGGAGTAAAAGGGGTGGTGGGGGTTTTAAAACAAATTTTCGTGCATCAATGCTGTTCAATTGCCACGGGAAGTGAAAGCGTGGGAGACAGACCCTGCCGTTCGTCATGCGCTCTCTGACGCTCGTCAGAGTCAAAGAGACAATCCCTGACGTTCCTCACATGCATCCTGACGTTCGTCAGGGTGAAGTGATGCGTGCATGTCTTTCTTTGACCTCTTTGACCGCATGTTGTATAGCATAGTCCCATTAAATTAATTAATTCATTAACTTTGAGAAGTATTTTTGCAAGGGGTATAGTAGCACATAGTAGAATTGGAAGAATTATATGGTAAATAAATAAATAAGAAGCAAATGAAAATAATAATAGAAATAAGAAACAACTAATAATAGAAATTGCATAGTATAAAAATAAATAAATACTGTGAATGAAAATAAATAAATACTTTGAAATAAAAAGATGGATATGAAATAAATAGATAAATAAATAATAGAAATTTTAGAACCGAAAAGTAACAAATTATTCGAAAATATTGGTTATAAAACCATAATGAGTTTTGAGAATAATAATGAAAAAAAAAACCCCATACTGAGAACAAATAGTGTCCTCACTGGGGCGGCACAGAAACAAAAACTATCAAGCATTAGGGCCTCCTGGAGGTGGTGCAGAAGCGTGCAGATGCTGATAAATGTGATCAAACTGCTCCGTGACGACGTCCATGAAATGAAAGAAGTCACGCTGAAGTATGCTGACATTATCTTTAACAGTGGCGAGCTCTCCTCGGAGTGTGGTAACATCTGTCTGCAGTGTCGTGATCGCATGTGCATGATCTGGCATAGGGACGTCAACAGCTGTGGTAACAAGGGGTAGTGTAGGGTAATCTGATGGTGTATAATCATGGTAACCGGTGGGTGTGGATGGGTCGCTCTCCTCCCTCTCAGGGTAGTGTTCGTCTGTCTTCTCTAGGTGATATATCCAATTTTTCTTGGTATAGACACTTGTATTCTCAGGGCTAGGCAATTTGAAGTAATAGACAGGGTTATTTTGGACAAGCAGCTGAAAGTGAGGTGGGATGAGGTTACCAATCAAAGATATGTTAAAACAAAAAGGGATGTCCATGGTATAGTATCTGGCATACGGCGTAAGGCGTGACAGAGATGACGGTAGGGATAAGGCCTCGGCTATCATAGTGACTAGCCCGCCGACACAGATGGAGCCATGGGTACACTAAGCTATAGCTGACATGTTGGCGATCATAAATGATGCACCAATGACTGGTCTGGACTGAAAAGTACAGTAAATGATGAACAACTCATCCCTAGAAACTGAGAGTCTATTTATAGGTTTTCCAAAAAAAGTGAAAGCTAATATGTGATGGAAATACCTAATCGTAGGGCTATGAATCTCAGTAGCATCAAGGTGGTCTGGGTCCTCAGGATATTGGCCCGCTATGTCCCTCCAAAAGTGATTAAGTTCAAAATTGAGGTAGTCATCCGCCTGGGTTTCCATGTAGGCATCTAAAGAACTAGGGAATCCTAGCAGCTCAGCTAGACTGCGAACTGTAAACTGGTGGGTGAAACTAAACAATCTAAAGGACATTTGTCCCCTACTACGCCCTAGGCCTTGTGTGGGTTTATAGATTAGGGATCTTAAGAACTCTAAGGTGAGGCATTGGTGTGTAGGGTGTTTATGGGCTAGGAACCCTTCCCATCCTATCTAGTTAAACAAGAAGTATACACTTTCCCTGATTCCTAAAGCTGTCAAGGTGGGATCATGCACATACGTAGTCATGCTCATCTGGCGCTGAGCCAGAATCTCATATCGCCTCTGCTGGGCCTCCGTGGAAAAAATGATAGTATCCATGAATTTTAGCTTGTAGGTTCTTGTGAGTCGGTACTAAAATTTGTAAAAGAAAAATGCAAATAAGTAAAATATGTAGTGGGAGAAAGAAAGAAAAAGGAAAAAAAATCGGAAAGTAAAAATCAAAATGCAGAAATAAAAATAAAATATAAAGAGATTTGAAAGAAAGTAAATAATAATAAAAACTTGTGGGTTGCCTCCCACACCACGCTTGTTTAATGTCTTTAGCTTGACAATGTTGTTAGACGTGAATTAGTTTCCTAATTCGGGTGGTAGCTCTAATAACGTTAAGCTCGCGGTGTAATCCTTATTTTCAACGTTGTAATAATGTTTTAGGTGTTGGCCATTTACTAAGAACGGGTTCATGGATTTTCCTTTAATCTCTTTGGCACCACAGGGGAAAACTTTGGTTACTTCGAATGGTCCAGACCATCGTGAATGGAGTTTCCCAGGAAAAAGTTTTACGCGAGAGTTGAATAGGAGAACTACATCTCCTTCATTGAGTTCCTTCCTTGAGATTCGTTTGTCATGCCATTTTTTCGTCCTTTCTTTTTAGATCCTCGCATTTTCATATGCGTCTAATCTTAGTTCTTCTAATTCGTTTATGTCGAGGATCCTTTTCTCTCCTGCCGCAGTGTAGCTTAGGTTTAAAGTTTTAATTGCCCAGTAAGCTTTGTGTTCAATTTCCACTGGCAGGTGGCATGATTTTCCATAGATGAGTTTAAAGGGTGTTGTACCTATTGGCGTCTTGAACGCCGTCCTGTAGGCCCATAATGCGTCAGGTAACTTAGCCGACCAATCCTTTCTTGACGTGGTAACAGTTTTTTCCAATATTTGTTTTATTTCTCGATTTGAGACTTCCACCTGTCCGCTTGTTTGGGGGTGGTATGGTGTTGCTACGCGGTGTTTCACCCCATATTTGGTTAGGAGTTTGTCGAAGATTCTTGATATGAAGTGGGAGCCACCGTCGCTTATAACTTGTTTGGGTACACCAAACCTTGGGAATATAATAGTTTTGAAGAGTTTAATCACGACTCTAGTATCGTTTGTTGGAGAAGTTATTGCTTCAATCCATTTCGAAACATAATCTACATCCACGAGTATATATTTGTTGCCGAATGAGGATGGGAATGGTCCCATGAAGTCTATTCCCCATAAAACAAAGACTTCGACTTGTAAAATGCCAGTCTGAGGCATCTCATCGCGTCTGGATATATTTCCGGTGTGTTGGCATGGTCGCAGTTTAGGATGGCTATGTGCACATCTTTCCACAAATTTATCCAGTAGAAGCCAGACTGCAAAATTTTGGCACAGGTCTTTGATGTGTTTGCATGTCCATCGTAAGGGGCATCATGACAATGAGAAATAATGCTTTCAATTTCGTTTTCTGGGACGCATCGTCGGAAAATACCGTCGGCACTTCTCTTGAATAGTAAAGGTTCATCCCAAAAGTAATGTTTCAAATCGTGAAAGAATTTTTTCTTCTGTTGATAAGTCATATCAGGGGGTAGGATTTTGGCAGCCAAGTAATTTGCTATGTCTGCATACCATGGTATGGTTTGGTTAGTTCGGACAGAGACCACGGCTTCTTTTATATCATTATTTATTTCGTCTTGGCTTTTTTGTGAATCACTGCTAACAGCTTGTGTGTCAAGTCCTAAAAGCAGTTGATTTGGATTCGATTCAGGTGGTTCTTTGCTGGCATCTCCTAAGTCCATCTGAGCTAACAGACGTTCATACGGGAAGTCATCGTTAATAGGTACTTCTTCTGGTGTAAGTTGTTCCATTCGGGATAAATGGTCGGCTACTACGTTCTCGGTACCTTTTTTGTCTTTAATTTCTAAATCAAACTCTTGTAGAAGCAGAATCCATCTCAAAAGTCTCGGATTTGAATCTTGCTTGGTTAAGAGATATCTAATAGTTGCGTGGTCTGTATAGATGATTATTTTTGCGCCTACTAGGTAGGAGCGAAATTTGTCTAGTGCAAAGACTACAGCTAAAAGTTTTTTTTCCGTTGTTGCGTAATTCATCTGTGCAGGGTCCAGGGTTCTACTAGCATAGTACATCGCATCAAGCTTCTTATCTCTTCGTTTTCCCAGGACTGCACCTACGGCGTAATCACTTGCGTCGCACATGATTTCAAATGGAAGTCTTCAATCAGGTGGTTGCATGATTAGTGCGGATACAAGAGCTGTTTTTAATTGGTTAAATGCTTTTAGGCATTTATTATCGAAATCCAATTCAACGTCTTTCATAAGGAGGGTGGTTAGAGGTTTTGATATTTGCGAGAAATCTTTTATGAATCGTCGGTAGAAACCGGCGTGTCCTAAGAAACTGCATATTTCTCTTACTGTTTTAGGGGGTTACAAGTTTTCTATGACTTCAATCTTAGCTTTATCGACTTCAATCCCCCTTTCAGACACAACGTGTCCTAGTACGATTCCTTGTTTGACCATAAAGTGGCACTTTTCCCAATTTAGAACGAGGTTAACTTTTACGCATCTCTCCAAAACTTTCTCCAAATTTATCAGACAATCTTCAAAACTCTCTCCACATACAGAGAAGTCATCCATGAAGACCTCCATGACGTTGTCTATGAAATCAGCAAAGATTTCCATCATGCACCTCTGAAATGTGCTGGGAGCATTGCATAATCCAAATGGCATTCGTCGGTAGGCGAAAGTTCCATAAGGACATGTGAATGTTGTTTTCTCTTGGTCATCGGGGTGAATAGGAATTTGAAAGAATCCTGAGTAACCATCTAGATAACAGTAATGAGAGTGCTTAGCTAATCGTTCAAGCATTTGATCAATGAACGGTAGAGGGAAATGGTCCTTACGAGTGGCTTTATTAAGCTTCCTATAGTCAATACACATTCTAGCTCCGCTTATAGTTCATTCCGCTACAGCTTCGCCTGCTTTGTTTGTTGTTACTGTTATACCACCTTTCTTTGGTACACAGTGGACTGGGCTTACCCATTGACTATCGGAGATTGGGTATATGATTCCTGCGTTCAGAAGTTTTTTAACTTCATCTTTAACTACGGTGCTCCATATTGGGTTAATTCTTCGTTGATGTTCTCTAGAAGATTTGCAGTCATTTCCCAGCATAATACGATGCATGCAAATGGAAGGACTTATTCCTTTGAGATCTGTAATGTTGTATCCTAAGGCGGATGGATATTTTCTTAAGACTTGTAATAATTTGTCTGTTTCATATTGTCCTAAGTCTGCGTTGACAATTACAGGTCGTTTTAACTCGGTGTCAAGGAATTCATATCTGAGGGTCTTAGGTAATGGCTTAAGATCCAATGCTGGTTTTCTTGGACAAGGCATGTGATCGGGTGTCAGAGCTAAGCATTCACTCAGATTGTCGTCTCGGTATTCAGGACACCATTCGTTATCTTCGAATATAAGAGGTGTGAGAATCTTCATGGTTTCGGAACAAGGTATTGGTTCCCATTCAATTTCTATTACGCATTCGTCCACGATGTCCACCAGATAACATGTGTCATCTATGGCAGGCACTTGTAAGAATTGTGTCAGAATAAATTCGACTTTCTCTTCACCTACTTCAAAGATTCGTTTGCCCTTTTTTACATCTATGATAGCTCCAGCGGTAGCTAGGAATGGTCTTCCTAAGATGATAGGTGTACTTTCGTCTTCTCTTATGTCCATGATTATGAAATCTGTAGGGATGTAGAATTGACCTATCCGAACAGGAACATTTTCTAAGATTCCTACTGGGTATTTGACGGAGCGATCCGCTAATTGAACGGACATCTTTGTTGGTCTTAGTTCACCCATTTCTAGTTTGTTGCATATGGATAAAGGCATAACGCTAATACTAGCTCCTAAATCGCATATGGATTTGTCTATGACAAACTTACCTATATGGCATGGTATAGAGAAGCTTCCAGGGTCTTTCAGCTTAGGAGGCATCTTGTTTTGGATAATTGTGCTACATTCTGCTGTAAGCGTTACTGTTTCGTTATCTTCTAGTTTTTTCTTGTTGGATAAGATTTCCTTGAGGAATTTGGCATAGGAGGGCATTTGAGTTATAGCTTTTGTGAAAGGAATTTTTATATTAAGTTGTTTCAGAAGTTCTACGAATTTTTTAAATTGCCCTACATTCTTAGGTTTGGCTAATCTACCAGGAAATGGGATCTGGGGTTTATAAGGCGGTGGAGGCACATAAGGTTTTTCTTTTTCTTTTTCTTTGGCCTCTCCTCCTTTATCTTCGTCGTCTTCCTCTGGTTTCTCTGGTTGATTCTCCTTCTTAGTTGATGTTTCAGCCCTTTGATACATACTTTGATTTGACAGTCTTGGGTCAGGTGGTCCATCTAACTCGGTTCCACTTCTTAATATGATGGCATGAGTATGTCCCTTCGGGTTAGGTTGTGGTTGACCGAGAAATGTATCAGCGGTGCAGCTGTAGGTGCTTGTTGTTGAGCCACTTGAGAGATTTGGGTTTTTAACATTTTATTGTGGGTGGCCAGAGCATCTATTTTGTTTGCTAATTGTTTTATCTGCTTATTAGTGTATATGTTCTGATTTTGGACGTCTTTGTTTGTTTGTGCTTGGGTAGCTATGAAGTTCTCCATCATCAGTTCTAAGTTTGATTTTATAGGTGCACTAGGAGCATTTGCAGGAGCTTTCTGATATCCAGGTGGCACGGTAGGTGCTTGGTTTGGAGCATACAACGCATTGGGGTTTTTATATGAGAGATTTGGGTGATTTTTCCATCCAGGGTTGTACGTGTTTGAGTAAGGGTTTCCTTGAGCATAATTCACTTGGTCAGTTGGAGTTCCTGCCAAGATCTTACATTCAGTAACTAGATGTCCAGGTATTCCGAATATTTCACAATTGGGAGTTATAGCAGCCACGGTGGCTGGAGGTATTGCGATCAAATTATCTATCTTTAGGGTGAGGGCATCTACCTTAGCATGGACACTGTCTAGGTCGCTTATCTCATACATGCCTCCTTTTGTCGGTGCTTTCTCTGTAGTACCTTTGTCTGCGTGTCCTCTTTCACTTCCCCACTGATAGTGGTTTTGGGCCATACTTTCTATTAGAGCATAGGCAGCGGTGTAAGATTTGTCCATGAGTGCACCACCTGCGGAAGCGTCTATTGTTAATCTTGTATTGTAAAGGAGACCATTATAGAAGGTGTGGATAATCAACCATTCTTCCAAGCCATGATGTGGGCATAGTCTCATTAGATCTTTGTATCTTTCCCAAGCATCGAAAAGGGATTCATTCTCCTTTTGTCTAAAATCGCTTATCTGAGATCTTAGCATAGCTGTTTTGCTTGGCGGAAAATACCTTGCAAGAAAGACTTTCTTCATCTCGTCCCATGTAGTGACTGAGTTTGCGGGTAGAGATTGGAGCCAAGCTCTTGCTCTGTCTCTTAGAGAGAAAGGGAAGAGACGAAGTCTTATTGCCTCTTGACTGACCCCATTGTTCTTAATTGTATCTGCGTACTGTAGAAATATTGATAGATGAAGATTAGGGTCTTCCATTGACCCACCAGAGAACTGGTTCTGTTATACAGCAGATAACAAAGAGGGTTTTAGTTCAAAGTTGTTAGCCTCGATTGGAGGGGCAGCAATGCTATTGTGCGGTTCATCTTGTGAGGGAATGGCATAGGATTTGAGTGGGCGCGGAGCAGGGTTGGCAGCCATTTCTTCGGTTGGTCGAGAAATAGGAGGTTCAAGTGATTGACGAGGTTGAGTGTTATGCAAGAGATGATACTCTTGAATGCGGCGTCTAAGTCTGAGATAACGCTTGATATCGTTGATTTGTATGTATAACGGCTCGCCTTGCGAACAAGTGTTTGGCATACAAATTAGAAAAGAAAAGAAAAGAAATAGAGAAGAAAGAGAGAAGTTTTTGCTCTAGTCTCTACTGCGATACAAAAAAGTAGCGATATCGACTTAAATCAGTCCCCGGCAGCGGCGCCAAAAACTTGATCGGGATTGTACTTATGTATCCAATGATTCGGACTGCAAGTGCACAGTCTTATCGTGTAGTTTTAAAAGATATTGAACCACAAAGACTGATGAATCGATCTACCGTCTTCTATTGTTACTTTGCAAATCTAAAGCTAATGAATATTTGATTGGGTTGTAGGGAAAACTAAATACTAAATTAAATTGGATTTTTAATAATCAATTAGCGTAATTACCAGTATGCAATAGTCGTACCTCGGGAACTAGCGACCTGTTGGGCGTTTTTATATTTTCAAAACAGCTTTCAGTAAAACTTATTTAGTTTAAAAACCCTCGTCTCACACTGTCGTTTTGTTGATCTAGGCTATGCAGTTAAGTCCTAACGTACGCTTCCGCCATTCCGCAGGAGTTAAAAACACTTTTTGAAAACTAAATAAAATCTTAATTAACTTTAAAGTGCTTCCGCTGTATTTTAAGCCAATGCCTAATTACTACTGTCCAGTTAAAAGTTCTCAAACTTCCGCTTTGTTGACCCTAACCTCTATCTATTTTTTACTTCCGTAACAAAACAATTTAATGATTGAAAAATAGTAACTTAGGCCAGAAAAGAAAGTTTCGTAGTAAAATTAATCCCAACTAAGTCACTCATTCCCTTGGTTGAGTGACTTTACATACCGGTATAGGATTTCTAGCCTAACATAATATTAAACCAAATCGCAGAATAATTTAAGAGACAAACAAAAATAAACATAATTATATTGATTAAAAAGCAATAAGAATTTGTAAACATAAACCTGGTAATAACTCTGAAGACAGAAGCACTCCTGCACAAATTGTAGGCTTTGCTTCGATCGGAGAATATATTTAACCGTACAGAAGAAAATAATGTTGGAAATGAATATAGAAATAACTGGGAAATAAAATAATACTGAAAAGAATATTCGCTCAAAGTAAATATCAAATCTCCAAAGTTTCTTGCCAAAAAGAGGAACCGACTCCTTTCTACTGTGGCCTAAAGCTCTATTTATAAGTCTTGCGTGGTAGTTGTTCTAAAAAATGTAGGAACAATTTATTTCTTCCTTTGAGAAATAATAGTGCCATTCATTTGTCACGTTCCTTGGTGCTTTGACTGAGTGGGTGAGAAAATATAGGTAGTCGCTGGATTAACATTTGAATGTGTTTCTGTCCGTTGGATGAGGAGAAAGTGGAGTAAGTGGCTTGTGACGTTCGTCACATTCAAGTGCCGATAGTCACTTGGTCTTTGTTAGCGCGTGTCATTCGGCACGCCTCCTTGATGGTTGTCAAGGTCTTCTTCATGGTGGGCCATGTGCTCACATGTATAATGGGCTTTGAGCTCATTTCTCCTCCTTTGGCCTTTTTGCTAGTTTTGCACCTCTTTTTTCTTCATTTCTTCCAAAGTGTTCAGCTTAGTGCATATCTGCAGAAATAGAAAAATACCTGCATAATACTTATAAAATAATTTAATTTAAACTAAAGTATGATAAATATTTGGTGTATATCAAGCCAGAAATATCACATATTTGTGTGTCATCAAACGCAACCTCTAACCAACACAACTTCTAATAACACAACTTCTAATAACACAACTTCTGACAACATAACTTCTAACAACGCATCTTCTGACCAATACAACTTCTGACCATCACAACTTCTGACTAACCCAACCTCTGACCAAATACAACTTTTGACCATCACAACTTCTGACTAACCAAACTTCTGACCAGATACAACTTCTGACCATTACGACTTATGACCAGTACAACTTCTGATGCCACAATCTTCTGACAACATAATTTCTAACCATTACAACTTCTACTATCAGAACTTCTTCTTTCTGATGGTTCAACGCAACTTCTAACCAACCTAGCTTCTACCATCAGAACTTCTACCTCTTACTAATCTAGCACAACTTCTAACATCAGAATTTCTACCTTTCACTAAGCCACACAACTTATAACAACCTGTGTCTAACATCAGAACTGTTATTTTCTATTAATCCTACTATTTTAATTCTTATCCTGATATCAACCTAACTAAGAACAGTACAACTAACTCTATCTCCAAATTAATTCATTAATTCTAATACAACAACTTCTGATATCCTCCAGGTACAGTTCTACGTATTCATCACTGCATCTCACTACGGAAGCCATACCTAAAGCCCTAAAGCTTAATATAATCACGACAATCATCACTCATAATTTACCTTATAATTCTACATCACTTAAACAACATCATGACATCGATATTCATCTAAAATTCATCAATTCTCATCATACAACATTCATGTATTTTCAATTTAAGAACAAGACTACAGTCACCTCTAACCCCACATACCAATCATCATAAACCTAATTATAGAGTCAGAACCCCACCCTTACCTTGGACTGAAGGTCGCTCTACTATTTCAGGTTAAATTCTCGTTCTTGTCGTTTTCCCACTTTTTCCAACAGCTTGCACGTTCTTTCTCAATCCTTATTCCTCTACTGCTTCTTTCTTTCTATTCTATTCCAACAAAAATAAAATAACCCTATTATTCTATTAACTCCTTGTTGGGCTTAAAACCAACACACACCCTTATTACTTCTATTCCTTTAAAAACAAGCCCACATCACATAATATTATTATACTTCTAATATCATTTCTCCACTTAATAAAATAATTAAATCCAATTAATTATAACACACCTTCATAAATATTCCAAAAATAATTTAATTAAATTATTAATTAAATTATAGGTGTTACAACTCTCTCCCACTTAGAATATTTCCGTCCTCAAAAATTTACCTCAACCAAACAATTCAGGATAAGAGTCTTGCATTTTTCTCTCCAACTCCCAAGTCATGCTTTCACCAGCAGCTCCTAGCCAAACCACTTTAACGAAGGCAATCTCTTTGCCCCTCAGAGTCTTTATTTCACGATCTGTGATTCGTACAGGCATCGCCTCCACCGTAAGATTATCCCATACTTGCACATCATCCATATGAATCACATGAGATGGATCTGAAATATACTTCCGAAGTTGTGACACATGAAACACATCATGTAAATTCGAAAGATTAGGCGGTAAAGCCAATCTATAAGCAACATTCCCCATTCTCTATGAAATCTGATACGGTCAAATAAAACAAGAAGTGAGCTTCTTAGACTTCAATGCTCTCCTAACACCAGTCACAGGTGTAACTCTCAAAAACACATGATCACCAGCTTGAAATTCTAAATCCTTCCTTCGCTTGTCATGATAACTCTTCAGTCTACTTTGGGCTGCTTTCAACTTTTCTCGAGTCAACTTCACCTTCTCAGTAGTCACACGAACAAGTTCAGGTCCAAGTACTACACTCTCACCAGATTCATGCCAACATAACGAAGTTCTACATCTCCGACCATACAACGCTTCAAAAGGTGCCATCCCAATACTGGAATGATAATTGTTATTATAAGTGAACTATATCAACGGAAGATAAGTATCCCACGAACCTCCCTGCTTAAGAACACATGCCCTCAGCAAATCTTCCAACGATTGAATAGTTCATTCAGTCTGACCATCTGCCTGAGGATGATACGCTGAACTCAACCTTAACGTAGAACCCAACGCTTCTGGTAAACTCTTCCAAAAATCAGAAGTAAATCTTGGATCTCTATCTGACACAATGCACAAAGGAACGCCATGCAGCTTCACAATCACACTAATATAAATTTCAGCCAACTTCGACACTGGAAAACTGATGTTAATAGGAATAAAATGAGCTGACTTCATAAGCCTATCAACAATCACTCAAATCGAATCATATCCTCTTAAAGTATTAGGCAACCTTGTCACAAAGTCCATTGAAATGCTATCCCATTTCCATTTTGGAACTTCCAACGATTGCATCAATCCTGCAGGCTTCTGATGTTCAACTTTCGACTTCTGACAAGTCAAACATGCATACACAAAACGAGCCACGTCACTCTTCATTCCAGGCCACCAAAATAAACCTTTCAAATCTTGATACATCTTTTTAGCTCCTTGATGAATACTCAACTTACTTCTATGACTCTCTTCAAGTATCACTTTCTTCATCTCAGCATCATCAGGAATACAAATCTAGTTACGAAACCTCAACACACCTTGCTCATCTAGCTTAAAATCATTATTCTCAGATTGATCAGTCCCAACCATCAAATTTACCAGTTTCACATCCAACTTCTGAACTTCTCTAATACTGTCTAAAAATTCATTATTAATCTTCAACATACCCAACATAACACTCTGCGGCGTAACCTCGCAAACCAAGCTCATATCTCTGAACTGCTCAAACAATTCCAACTCTTTAATCATCATTGCTGACATATGTAAATTCTTTCGACTCAACGCATCAGCTACCACATTCACTTTTCCTGGATGATAATTCAAACTGAAATCATAATCCTTTAAAAATTCCAACCACCTTCGTTGCCTCATATTCAAATCTTTCTGATCGAATAAATACTTTAAGCTCTTATGGTCACAAAACACTTCAAATCTAGAACCATAAAGATAATTCCTCCAAATCTTCAATACAAAAACAACTGCAGCAAGCTCTAAATCATGCGTAGGATAGTTCTTCTCATGAGTCCTCAACTGCCTTGACGTATAAGCAACTACCTTACCATTTTGCATAAGCACACCTCCTAAACCCATCTTAGAAGCATCACAATATACCACAAAAGCCTCTCCTAGATTAGGCAACATCAAAATCGGAGCCGACGTCAACCTCTTCTTCAATTCCATAAAACTTTCTTCGCACTGAACATCCCAAACAAAAGCTTTACCTTTACAAGTCAACTTAGTCAACGAAAGTGACAACTTAGAAAGCCCTTCGATAAACCTTCTATAATAACCAGCTAATCCCAAGAAGCTTCTAATCTCAGTAGCTGACTTTGGAGTTTCCCATTGCAACACAACATCATCCTTCGATGGATCTACAACAATGCCACTACCTGAAATCACATGACCAAGAAAACTAACCTCTTTTAACCAAAATTCACACTTGGACAGCTTTGCATATAACTTCTTCTCTTTCAAAACTTGCAACACTACTCTCAAGTGTTATGCATGCTCTTCTTCTGACTTAGAGTAAATCAAAATATCATCAATGAACACCACTACAAACCGATCCAAATAAGTATGAAAGATACGATTCATATATTCCATGAATACTCCCGACGCATTAGTAACACCGAAAGGCATCACCGAATACTCGTAATGTCCATAACGCATTCTGAAAGCCGTCTTCTGAATATCTTTATCCTTCACTTTAATCTGATGGTAACCCGATCTCAGATCAATCTTACTAAACACACGAGCATCCACCAATTGGTCCATCAAGTCATCTATTCTTGGAAGCGGATACTTGTTCTTAATCGTCACCTTATTCAACTGTCTATAATAAACAATAAACCTCATACTTCCATCCTTCTTCTTCACTAACAACACTGGAGCTCCCCACGGCGATACACTTGATCTTACAAACTTCTTCTCAAGTAACTATTCCAATTGCTTCTTCAACTATGATAACTCAGTCGCAGACATCCTGTATGGTGCCATAGATACAGGTTTGGTACCAGGTACAAGATCAATAGCAAATTCAACTTCCCTCTCCGGCGGTACATGTAACACCCCAGTTTCAATTATTTGATTTATTTAAATTGGGAAATTATTTTATTAGAATTAATAAAATAAAAAGGAATTATCTATTTTGGAATATTTGAAGAAAATAAAAGAAATAAGAAAACATTGGGTTTTTAAGTTATTGGGCTTGGATGTCGTTAGTAAAGAGTGGGGGTGCAAAAGAAATAAGGATATATTTTGGAACTCAAGTTATTTTCTCATTATTCACGATAACACAGAATTTGGGAAATTTGGGAAGCTGAGCTCTGAAGGTGCGAAGAACGAAGAACATCGCTCAAAGAACTCAAGCTGCAATTTGATAAGGTAAGGGGGGCTACTACTCAATTTATATTTGCTTATGGGTTTAGATGCAATTGGTTGGGTAATCGTAGGATAACCCCATTTTCTCTGATGTTCTTAGTGATTGATAACTTTAGGGTCGAATTTTGTTAGAAAAGATTAGGTTCCCTAAAGGTTGTGAATCGATTAAGAAATTGATCCCTATTGTTGATTTAGATCGAAATTGTATGATCGTGAGTTTACCTTAGGTGTTCTAGGGATGACCTTGATGTTGTTAGAATTTCCCTAAAGGACGGGTAATATGTAGCTTAAGGTCAACTTTATGAAACTTGTTGTTGATGAAAGAATGGTTGATAAAATAGGATGTTTTGAGACAAAAAATTCTGAGTTGTGTATGATTTGAAAAATAAGACCTTAAGTGAAATAATGCTGTCCTTAAGATTGGAAATTGACTAACGTAGAAGGGAATTGTGTTTCCAATTGATGTGTTGCTTTGAGTTATGCATAATTGATGTTGTTATGTACCGAAATGTGCGTTTTGGCTGGTATTTTTCGTATTTGGCTGCTGTTCTGAGCTGCTGCAGGTACAGGAAAAATTTGGTACGCGCTCATCAACACGGGCCGTGTTGATTCACACGGGCACCCGTGTTGATCCATTGTATTGGCAAAATAACGTGTTTCTGGACACATTTCCACACGGGCAGTGTTGATTCACACGGGTACCCGTGTTAAACCTCCTGTGTTGGTTTCTGAATTTTGTTTTCTGTGCATGCTGTTATGTACGGGATTGATCCTGTTTTGATGTGCAGTGTTTGATATGTTTTGAATATGCTGTTTATTGATTTCCTAGTGTTGATTGATGCTTGCATCGAATAACGATTGTATGTTATGATACCAACACTACGTAGATTTTATTGTCATGCTTTTAGATAATGTTATCAAGCATGAATTATGATATAACTTGATATGATTGGTTGATGTTTAATAGTATGCTGAGTGATTACATGCTATTCATATCGTGTTGTATTTGATATTGTTGATGTTACATGATATGGTTTATTGATGTTAATAGTATGCTGAGTGTTACATACTTTACATATCATGTTGCATTTGTTAATTCCCATTGTGTGGAATTAACATGGTGGCCAATATACGTGTCCGCGATTTAATGGAACGTTGAGGTGGTAGCCGTGTCCGCGATATAATGGAACGGTGAGTTATCCGTGACCCGAGATATAATGGGGCGGTAAAATGGTACCACATGCATGGGTGTGTTGCATTATATCGAGTATAACATGAATGGATGATTTTCCAATGTTGTATTTAATTGATTGTATGCATGTATTGTGCTGAATTGTTAATGACGTTTGATGTTAATTATAAGTATGAACAGTAATATATTATGAATATATGAATTGTAAAGGTTTTCGTAAACTATGAAACATGCTAACTGTTTGGGTGATGCTTATGGTTTCTGAATTGATTGTTATGAACGTATAATCAAATGTATAGTTGAGATGCTCACCCTTACTGTTGAATATTTCAGATTGAGGAGCTTCGTTCAGGTGCTTGGCGAAGGCTTGTTGTTTCTAGTTTATTTCCGTTTAAGTATTGTCCGGGTCATGCTCTGATAGTTGTAACTCCGGGAACGTTTGTTTGTCGAGCTGCTTTAGTCAGACTCGTTATTCCTTATGTTTGTTATACTATGATGATGATATATTCCAGGTGTTAATCCCTGATGATTTTGAAAATATTATAACATTGGTTTTGTTAATTAAATTATTCCGCTGTGTAAACATGTATGAGTTGCTTCTATGTTATGCATGACAGGAACTTGTTTTCGTAAAAAGAGAATTGTGACATCCTCGTTAATACATGTACTCTGAAAGTATGATTTTAATTATTTGCGAAATTTTATGCGGGGTTTTAGAGGGTGTTACAGTACATCAGGAATATCATCAGGGAAAACTTTAGGAAATTAACACACCACCTGTAATTCCTCAATTATAGCTTGAGTCTCTACAGATAGCGACGCCATCAACGAAAACATCGGTGTTTCTTCTTGCATCAACTTCCTCAACTGTCTAGCAGATAACAGACCATCTTCCTCTTCTTCAGGAGTAGAAAACTTCACAGACTTGTCATAACAGTTAATATGAACACAATTATGCTCTAACCAGTTCATACCCAAAATTACATCCAAACCTCATAACTGTAAACAAACCAAATCAACAACAAAGTCTCTGTCAAAGATCGACAAGGGACACTTAACACACACAAAAGAAGTAGTCACCGGCCCCTTGGCTGGAGTATCGACGACCATTTCTCCATTCAAAGAAGATAACATAAGACCTAATAATTCAACATAATCAGCAGCAATAAAAGAATGAGTAGCACCAGTATCAATAATAGTAATTAAAGAAGTACTGTTAATGAAACATGTACCTCTAATAAGTCCGTCCTCAGCAGCTGTCTGATCCTCAACCAAAGCAAACACTTTACCACTTGACTGAGCCTTCTTCGGTTTCAGACACTGACTACCAATATGCCCTTCTTCTCTATAGTTGAAACAAATCACATCTTTATGTTCACACTCAGATACGACATGTCCGTTCTTACCACAAAGGAAACACCTCTTTACTTCAGTAGTACACAATTACTCTTATGCCCAGGTTTCCCACATTTAAAACAAACTACACCATCAGGAGCATCTCCTCCACTAGTCCTCTGACCCTGAGCAACTATCTGTTTACCTTTACCAGCTAGGGCATCATAAGGCTTACCATGATTCTGTGGGTTCTTACCCCTCTTCTCACTGATAATCTTGTAATGAGCATTATTATCCTCTTCATAAATCCTGCAACTATCAACCAAATCAGCAAAGACACGGATTTTCTGGTATCCAACAGCTTTCTTAATCTCCGGGCGCAACCCGTTCTCAAACTTAATACACTTTGAAAACTCAGCATTTTCCTCAGTGTAGTGCGGATAAAACTTAGCCAATTCAGCAAACTTGGCAGCATACTCATCAACTGACATACTTCCTTGCTTCAGCTCAAGGAACTCAATTTCCTTCTTACCACAGACATCTTCAGGAAAGTACTTTCTCGGGAATTCTCTATGGAACACAGCCCAAGTGACATTCTCACCTGCAGCTTCCAACTTCTGACAAGTCTCTAGCCACCAGTCATCAGCCTGGACTGCTAGCATATGAGTACCATAATGAACCTTCTGCGCTGGAGTGAAGTCCATCACATGAAAGATTCTCTAAATCTCTTTCAACCACTCCAATGCTCCGCCAGGATCATACCTTCCCTTGAACGTAGGTGGATTCTCTCTCTGGAAAGTCGCCAAGCTACGAGATCCAGCATTCACGTCAGCATTCGGCTGATTTTCCATCGCATGAGCCATTGCTTCTAAAGCAGCAGCAAGTTCAGCATCATTCCTTCCAGCCAACTCAACTTCTCACTACAACAAAAACAATGGTTAGAACTCAAAATAAGAATACTCGATTGTTAGACAACTACGACTCGACGACAAGGTCAGACCAACCTTTTGCTCTAATACCAACTTTGTAACACCCCAATTCTACCCCAAGCAAATTATGCAAATTAAATCAGAGTTATAGAATTCAATCATGCAAACGAATTGGGACGTCACAAATTCTTCTAACAAATTCATTGCATTCATCGTGGATATATAACACTTTTTAAAACATCGGATGAACCATCCACATAACATCCTTAATCAAATAATTCAACATCTACGTAGTGGAATTCTTAGTAACATCTCTAACAACAAAACAACAACTTCGAAACATCACATATTTAATAATAATAAATTTCAAGTTCAACAACTGAAAATCATCAATCAAAACAGCAAGCGTTCATCCCCCAGAGTGTTACATATCAGAGCAATGACACCGACTCGAACTACTGAAGGTATACAACCTTCACTCTTGATTACCTGCACGTTACCAACATAAGGGCAACATTTAAACAGAAGGAGTGAGATATCTAACAATATAATAAAGCGCATGATAATTAATATATCAAATTAGATCAATAACATCACCACTTCTCATCTCATAATCAATAACAATCTCAATAATAATACACATTCATGAACATCAAAATACACTTCTTTATGCAATCATATAATGCGAATCAATACTATGCAAATGCATGTGGTACCATTGGAGCAGAACTCCCATCTCAAAAATTTGCCAATTAATAGAAGCATCAACAAGGCATAGCCTTCATCTCAAAATTCGCCAATACAGACCATCTCAACGAGCATAAGCTCCATCTCAAAAATGCAATTATGCGACACAACCATGAATGTAATAATAACACCCCAGTTAACAACATCTCAGATCATCTAAAAAACATCTCAATTTAACATCTCAAAAGCATCTCAAAATAACATCATCTCAAATGCATCTCAACGTCTCGTCATCAACATCTCATATCATCAAAATAATTTATTAAACATCATTTATTTATTATGAATCATCAAACATCATTAATAACTTCTCACTAACAACTCAGCTGTACTTTAATTTCCATAGTAAATCAATATTGTCATTCTGTAACTCTAACGTCAAGACCGTCACTATTCCCAACAAAAATATAACATTTTTCCCATCGGAGTCGCAAATCATACAAATCATCTTCTGTTAATTCTGTTGGGTCATCAAATACCTATAATACATAAATATAACAATATAGAGTTATATTTTAAAAATTCATATTAAGTCAAAAACAAAAAGTAAATAACAAAGTAAAGTTATTTTTAGTACCTGCATCCAATTCTCGGGTATATTAGCAGAGACAATATCCAACATATTTTTCATCACATAGTATCCACAATCATTAGAGTTATGTTGTTGCCTTGTCTACAATTGAATGACATAATTAGTGAATATTTATCATAAATTTAACTATAGAATTACAATTTACATCACACTTACATTAGGATGAAGCCATGTAGCCTTTTTTCTATTTCCATTTGCCATTTGATGAATCCCAAAAGAACTAATACAGAAAGATAAACATCACATAACTAAATTTACTCGCCAATGAAAAAGAATGACTAATTATACACAACATGTACTATAATCTTAACTTTATACAAAATATATATTATTTATAACTAACTAGACTTAATTAACCTCTCTAATAATAATAAACTTGTTAGTAATTAAAAAACATATATGAACAAAGTAATGAATTCATAGTATAATCTTCTAATTATTTTTCTATGTACTTCTAATTTTTTATAATGAATCTCAATAACAAACAAAGAAACAAGAATATCTTAAATTTTTTTTTGTATATATAACTCTTAGAAACTAAAACACCAATGTTTGTCTTTGGAATACAAAAGTTGCTTCAAATTGAGATATCAACTTACCCATGACCCTCTTCAGTCTAGAAGCCAACATCTTGGAAATAATTCTATATAAACTTTCAACCAATTCCTAGATATACAATGAAGTTGAACAAAATAGAAAGTTTCGTACGGGAATCGTAGTTGGACGGCGGAGGGTGTTTCAAAGAAGGAGAACGGACGGTGAAACAGACGACGAATGGACGATGAAGGATGTCTTCGTACAGCCGACGGCGAGGAGACGTGAAATCTGTGAGGAACAGCGTAGGCGAGACGGCGGAGTGGCGTGGGCGATACGGGGGCGGAACGGCGGCGTAGGCGAGAGAAGTTGAACAGTGACGAAATAATTTACATTTAGGGGTTAGTTGAACATTATATATATATATATATATATATATATATATATATATATATATATATATATATATATATATATATATATATATATATATATATATATATATATATATATATATATATATATATATATATATATATATATATATATATATATATATATATATATATATATATATATATATATATATATATATATATATATATATATATAAATGTTTTTACATCAGTGCAACCCTCGGCCCGCTGTAAGGATTCGGACGATTGATGTTTTTACGTCGGTTTTTAGACTGGCCCGATGCAAGGTTCTGGCGCTGATATTTTTTACATCGGTGGACTGCAGGGACCGATGTAATATCTGGCCAGTTTTTTATTTACAATTCTGCCACCTGATTTCTTATTTACAAAAATGTCACCATATTTTTTTCAGGAAACCTTTTACATCGGTGGATTAAATGGTCCGATGTAATAGATAGAAAAAATTTTTTTTTTTTCATATTATTTATATCATTGCAAATAAATACCTGATGTAAAATATTTTTAATTTTATTTTTTATATCATATATTTTGATATCTGATGTAAAAACCTTTTCTCAAATGTTATTTTTTTATTAGTGTTTGTAATTAAGTCAATTAAGTTGTATTCACATAATTTGTAGTTACAAGTGAATAACAAAATTTTCCACAGTTTATGAGCAGAGAAAAAATCTGCAGAAAATAATTGTCTCTTTTTCTTTTCTTCTTTTTTTCCCTCATAATTTATTATCTTTTTTTTTCCTCATAATTTATTATCTTTGAAGTAAAAATTCATGATAGATATTTAGTAGATTTCAAACACATTTGTTATTCATAAATATAATGATTGAGATTTAAAATTAATATATCACATGATATTTTTATCTATTTTGCTTCGGTCACATCACCTATACAATTACTATTATTTTCTTTTAACAACTCACTCTATTATGTCAATCACTGAAGCTACGTTTAGCAAAATGTTTTTATATCATAAACCTTGTTGTTTGGATTTAAACATTGTGGTATATTTTCCAAACAGTAGTTTGAAAAAAAATAAAAGTTAAATAATTTAAACGTTATTTACTTATACTCAAAGCGTTATTAAAAATTGATGGAGACAGATTAATGGATATACATATTCATTACTGTTTTTCTGCACTATTGAGTGAGTAAAATTTTAATATATTGTGCAATGATGGAGAAATTACATATTCATTACTGTTTTTCTGTACTATTGAGTGAGTAAAATATTAATATATTATGCAATGATGGAGAAATTACATATTCATTACTGTTTTTCTGTACTATTGAGTGAATAAAATATTAATATACTGTGCAATGATGGAGAAAGTGGAATCCATCTCCCCAGCAGAAAGCTTATCCCCAGTAGATTCTGGAAGCCTATCACCCGCAGAGCACGAACGCGTCTCCCGGATTTATTCAAAGGTTATTTCCCCACCAGGATATAACTGGGTATCCTCAGCCAATTGCCACGGAAAGATCGTCCCCGACAAAGCCTTCCTATCCCCCAGCGGAGTTCATCATATTCTTCAACATAACGTATCAATGGTATCCCCAGCAGAGTTATCATCAACATCTCAGCAAAGTGCCTCTCTTTCCCCACAGAGTTCACTCCCCGCAGAGCAATCTATTCGCCAAGTTTATTCCCCAACGGAGTCATCTTCTCCTACCGGTATTCTTGCAACCATCACTCCCCATCGGAAACGACGAAGCTCTATTCCTCAACATTAGCCCAGGATTTAACTTCCCGGCACCCGTCAAGGATTTACTTTCCTAGACGAAAACATACATTCATAAACATCACATCTTCATACATTATAGCATGCATATACGCATCATGAACATACAATCTCATTTATTCTGAGAACATCACGCATGTCATACATCATGACATTGCATACAACTAACGTTTTGTCTTTTTAGGACAAAGGTCAGTACAAAGATGATTACTATCAACTGTCGTGATTCCAGATCTGATTCCTGTATCTTGCCAGGATGTATCTGTTGACGACTAACATTACCAGACTCGATTCCTGTATCCTGCCAGGGCACGTCTGAAGAGTTCGAAGATCCGATTCCTGTATCTTGCCAGGGTGTATCTGTTGACGACTAACATTACCAGACTCGATTCCTGTATCCTGCCAGGGTATGTCTGAAGAGTTCGAAGATCTGATTCCTGTATCTTGCCAGAGTGTATCTGTTGACGACTAATTCCAGACTCGATTCCTGTATCCTGCCAGGGCATGTCTGAAGAGTTCGAAGATCCAATTCCTGTATCTTGCCAGGGTGTATCTGTTGACGACTACATTACCAGACTCGATTCCTATATCTTGCCAGGGCACGTCTGAAGAGTTCGAAGATCCGATTCCTGTATCTTTCCAGGGTGTATCTGTTAACGACTGTATTCTTCGGACTCGATTCCTGTATCTTGCCAGGGCACGTTTGAAGAGTTTAAAAGATTCGATTCCTGTATCCAGCCAGGGCACATCTACATAAAGAGTTTGAAGATCAACTCCTGTAACAGGCCAGGTAATTATTTTATTTCTCAGGTACGCAAGTTCTTGCTAAGGAATCTCTTACGCGATCGACACCTAGATGGCATCTGTAAGCCCATCCACATACCAACAGTCTCCAAATGGCGTCTATAAGCCCATTCCCGACAAGGTTCTGTCACACTTCCAGATGGCATCTATAAGCCCATCCCCCTATCCATCCATCTCCAAATGGCATCTGTAAGCCCATTCCCGCCATCACACTGCTAATACTCTACTATGCGAGTGCAAATTTCTGGGCACTCTAGTGTTCAATCATCTTCCACCTTCGGATTACGAAAGGCATGCCAACCAATCTACATCCTCAGGTCTAAGAAGATTGAACAGGGGCAACTGTTGTACCCCAAAATTTTCCCTCCCATATTCTCCAATATTTGTCAACATCAATCTCCAGATGACTCAAAATCTCTCAAAGGTTGCACAGTCCAATTGCCTCCTAACACAGTCAAAATTAGGGTTTTGGTTCTGGCAAAGAAATTGAGGTTTTCAAGGGTCCAATCAAGTCCCATATGCCGATATACATTGTCAAGCATTCATATGCCAAGTTTCAAGACTCACAACATCAAATTGCACAGTCAAAAACCCTAATTGCTCCACAGTCAACTGCAGGGGCAAAATGGTCATTTGACAGTCAAAAGTCAAAATTTTTGGTCAACATCTTATTTTGAAGCCACAAACATCATTTGATCAATTCTTTATCATGATTCTCAAAGCATGGCTCAAAAAGTCTCAAGATGCAAAAGTTTCTATTTTTGGACAGTTGAAAAAGTCAACTGCAAATTGACCAAGGCATAACTTCTTCATGGTTTATCAGAAAAATCCCATCCAAAGCTAATTTTGAAGAGAATGACATTTCCTACAACTCATCTTCACACTTCAAGTCCAAGAAATGCTCTCACAAAAAGTTATCAATTTCAACATTATAGGTCATTTTCAAAAGTCAACAAAAAGGCACTTTAAGTTAAAGACCATAACTTAAGATGGGTAAATCAAAATGACATGGGACCAAAGGCATTGGTTAGAGGACTTCAAGACCTTTCCAAAATGTCCAAGAACATGTTCATAGCTTTAAAATTGAGCAAGGTATGCCTTGTAGAAGTTGGGAAATATTTGGGAATTTTGAAAAGTCAACTTTGCACAAAAGGCTTCAAAAATGCTAATGGGCCACAAATTCTTCCATGAATCATTACCCAAAGGCTATGCACGACCCATTGACCTTAAAGGGATTTATTTTCTTATTTTTAATTAATTAATTGAATTTTTATTCATAATAATTCATTTAATTAGATTTAAATATGAAAAAATATCAAATAACACTTATCAAATCTTTTTGTGCAGCAAATTCACTCATTATGAGCTAAATATTTCGTGCATCAATTAACAAGGCAATATCTTCCACAATTGGCAAAGATTGGCATGAAAAAAGATTGGAAAAGATATGGAGAGAATCAAATATTCAAAACATGAATGCATGGATCTTTGGACTTGGTTTTGACCTAATTTCGTTCAAATACTTATACACAACATAACCCTATTCCATTGGACACGAAAAGGCTGCTAAGAACTCAGAACCAAAGTGCAAAATTTCCACAAAAAGTTGAAAACTGAAAACATAGTTACAAGTCGTTTCAAAGCACAACAAGCCTTCCAATACATTCCTGACATTGCTAGGAACGTGTTGCAATCAAGAACCAATCTCCAGACCTCAAGAATTGGTAGAACAGAGTCTCACTTTTCATAAATGTGTTCATCATCGTTTTTCAATTTCCATGCATTGTTCATGACTTTTAACTGTTGATTTATACTAACAATGATATTCTGAAGCTGTTGGTACCATTCAATTGAAGTATGGCTGCCTAAATAAGAATTCACCATTAACGTGTTCTAGGGTTTCAGGACTCAGAAATTGGGGCTTTCCCCATATGGAAAAATCAGGCCACCAAACCTATGCCAATGGATTCGTGACCTCAAGACGAAATCAACCAATACCTCGCGCCCTTTTTATATTTGTCCATGTGCTGTTCGCTATTTTTGCAGTTTGCAGTTAGTGGGGGTTTAAAACCCCCGCTATTTGTTTATGTTACAGGCAGAAAAAGGAAGACGAAGCTGGCATGTCATAACGTGATGGGACAATTCAAATACTGGCGCGTGATTTTGGTTTCAGACCACTAACGCTTATCTTTTTATATAATAATCATGCTTCATTATATTAACAAAGAAACTCAATGGCTAGGTTGGTGGGTGAGCTGTCTGGCAGGTATTGGGACCTGGGTTCGATTCCCAGGTCCCCCCATATTATTCATAATTTTTGTTATAACATGTTCCAATGCAGTTTCTATCCAGTGGTTCACCATACGTGCATATGCTAAGGCTTGCCAAGTGTCCCTGATGACCAATCCAATGTCCATAACGTGAATTCCACCATGTACCTCAGTCAATGCTCATACGCACGCGCTAGAAAGTCAAAGGGGCTTGGATTCTGATGGGCCAAAATGCTTCAATAAACCTCCAAATTGGGCCAGACACCCCCCATGGTTTGTGTTGTACCCCAAAATTTGCCCTCCCATTTCTCATTGATTTCTCATCACTAAGCCCTTGGAGCTCAAGATCCAGTTAGGGTTTCATCTGCTCAAGACTTCTCCTTGCACTGTTGACCCAAATTAGGGTTTGTGTTTGCACAAAGATGTTTTGACCAAAAATTCCTAAGATGACTTTCATGCTTCATATTGGACTCCCAAGTTTATTCATACCAAGTTTCAAGTCTTGATTCCAAATTTTGCCCAGTCAATTGATAGTTGACCTAGAAATCAGCTGTATTGGGGAAAAAGTCAACTGTGGCCAATTGACAGTCAAATCTCATGAAATTTGACCCACATCAACATTATGAACTCATATGGACCAATTGATCAAGTTTGGATCACAATTTCACAAGAAATTTGATCAGATCACCAAAAGGGCAAAATGGTCATTTTTAGGGTTTTGACTGCACAAAGGCAATTTTTGACTGTTTGACCTAGCCAATGGCAAACCAAGCTCACATATGGACTCAAGGACCCCATGGAATTGTCTTGACATGCTCAACAAGTTCAAAAGATCCCAAATGCACAAGATTGACAGTTGAATTTCCCAGTCAATTGATCAATTTTGACTGTATACTGAAAAGTCACACTTTGACTTTTTGGTCAAAATCAAGTGTCAAGATTCATTTTTCATCAAAACATGCCAAATCATGAAACTTGTTCATCAATAAATCAAGAATTGCAAATTAGGGTTTGAAATGAAGATTTTTCATAACTTAGAATTTTTCTAAGTTATGAAAAACCCTAATTTTTTCCTAACTTTGCCCCACTTTCTCACCAAGATTCATTTGGATTCAAGCAAAAGTCAAAACATGAAAGTTGTAGCCTATTGCAAAATCTACATCTTTGATTCACAAAGTTTTCCCAAAAGAAGCTTGTATCCCAAGTTACAACTTTTGGAACAAGGGTACCAAACCATTCTTAACTTAGAGAAAATTTGACCTATTTTAGGCAAGGTTTTTACCTAACTTCAAGACCATTTTTCACATAATTCCACTTGGAATTTCAATTTGAATTTCAAAGATGTATTGTAGTACACATTCCAAGCTTTCCAAAATGTCCAAGAACTCATCAAACAACCTCATGGTTAGAGAGAATCGAATTTGGCAATATGGGAAAAACTCACTTTTGTTATGGCCAATTTCCACGTTCATACACTTAGGCAATTTTCAAATCAGCATGCATTTCTTGATTACAGGCCCTAAATCCTTTTTACACTCATAAATTTAATGCCAATACTTTGTGCCAAGACCATATTCTATGTGTTCAAGCATTGCATAAAGGTTTAGTCCCAAATTGGAAAAAGCATTATATCCATTTTTGCAAAAGTAAACTTTATGTCTAAAGCAAATCCAAGCAAGTACAGTTAAGATCTCTTTGGCACAAGTTTATGGACTAATTGCACTGATCAAGACTAAGTTGTGCAGCATAGATTGGGGGCCTCTACCTGTCTAGAACACCAACTTGCCATCTCTTGCTTAAAGTGTAAGAAACTTGCCATAACACACAACAACTCTCATTTCCTGTAAACCAAGCTTAAGCAAACTTGTCAAACACTTTCTAATCATCAAACCCAAGCTGAAACACGAGCTATCCACCTCTATTGCCCTCTCAAACACAGAATCACTCTCAAACTGTCCAAACAGAGCACCTGCTGCAGATTGAATCCCACAACTCATTTCCATCGTGCATTCTTGCTAAAACCAGTTCAAACACTTTCCTTACCATCAATCCAAACTACCCAAAGCATTAGAAGTGAACTGTAACTCCTCTAATCAGTTTGACCATTTTCATTTCTTCCTCTTGCAGGTTGACTTCTGCAGCTTGATATAGAAGGTTTCAAGGCATACCAAGTATTGGAATAACATCCTCACACTTCAAGCAAGCTGTACAAATCATCATCTTGCCCTGAAAGCTCCTCCATTGCCAGACACGATTCCAACTGAACAGGTATATTCATGAACTTCTAACTCTCAATATAGGCATTGTTAGCTCTAGGTTTGTGAATAAAAAGTGTTCTACTCATGCCCCTGAAACTGTACATGCCTTTACTTTCCATTTATTTTGCCTGTGTTATGAGAATTTGAGGTCTGAACATTGATAAAAAGTTAGGTTAAGATTTGGGAATGGAGAAATTATCTCTCATTTCTGAGAGTTAGGATGAGTTCTTTACATGTCCAGAATCGTGGCTTGATGATTAACATTTCTTATGTTGTAAGTTTGTGCTAAAAGTCCAAGAATCCAGGTGTTTGAATCAGTGTTCCAAGCGCGCGTTTTTGACAAAGTTTCTGGCTGGAGGTTGAAGAAGCTCCACGTGGGCTGGGCCTGTTTTGTTATTTCTTTTCACACCATGTTTTTGCTTCTACACCCCCTTGGCCCATTATGTTTATTTTTGTGTTTTTTTGACTTTTTCTTTTTTGTTCTGACTTATTTATTTTTTCTAATAATATTAAAAATATAAAAAATATTTTTCACACCATTTTTATATTTTTTAGGCATTTATTTGTTTATATTGATATTTGTATGTAAATAAATACATAATACTTTTTTAGAATATTAGGAATAAATACCAAATACATTCATTTTTTCTATTTTTTATTTTATTTTATCTTCTGAAAATATTTGATATAAAATATACTTTTTTCATAAATATTAAATATTATTATTTTTGTACATATAATATATATTTAGTAAATAATAATAATACATCTATATTTATTAGAATATTTAGGTGAAAAATATGAAATATATACATTTTATTTTTATTAATATTTGACATTAAAAATACCTTTTTTATAAATATACTTCATTTTTATTTTATTTTTTTGTACATAATTATTAAATATTGTACATATTAAATAATACCTTTTACTTAATAAATTAGGGTTTTGCCCTAAACATAAAAAAAAACTCCAAAAATAATACTCTTTTTTTATTTTGTTTATTTGACACATAAAAATACTTTTTTTATATACACATAAAAACCTTTTTGCATCTTGCATATTCATTTTATTTCTATTTAATTTGTGCAATTAAATATCTTGTAAATAATTCCAAATTGATGTAATAACTAGGTTTAAATTCCTTGTCAATAATTCCAAATTGATGTAATAGCTTAGGAACCTTAAATTTCGCACTTTAATGCTTTCTAAATATACCATGTTAGAATTAGGGTTTGTATGCAAATAAAAACAACAAAATAGTTTGACCTAATTTCAAGATAATCAAGCATGAAAATGGATAACACTAATCACACTTGCACCCCTAGGGTATTCCACCTGTTGCCTTCAATAAATGGGCCATATTGCATGTTAGGTCTCTTTGGGCAAAACAAAAACAATCAAATGATCATAGTCCCTCGACGACGCTTTCGAAAGTTGCCTAAAAAATGATCAAGTCCCTTAAAGGAAAATTGCCCAAAGATACTTGGCACCATTGCAATTATGGTCTAAACGATGACCCACGCACGTCCTTTTCACATCCTAACACAAGATTGTCCACCAAATGCAATGGTGGAACAAAATTGTTAAAAGGGTTAAAACATAACAAAAATCTTTGAGAACTTTAGGGTAGATAGCTCTTAAGTACTTGTCAACTTGCAAAACAAAAACACTTGCCTATTTTTCAAACCACACTTCACAAACACTTTCAAAACAAACTTTCAAAAAAACCTTGAAACATCTTTTCAAAAAGACAAACACCTTTTGTAAAACATTCGAGTAAAGAATTGTTACAAGGGTAGCCTAGACAAGGCATCTTTTTCAAAACATTTTCAAAACCACGCACAAAGCACCATTTCAAACAATTGAAAACCAAGGCAAGTTGATCTAGGTAAGTACCTAAGAGCCCATGGATAACCATGGATAGAAAGGGTGCTAATACCTTCCCTTTCTATAATCTACTCCCCGAACCCAAGAAAACATCTCAAAGGTTTTTGCTGTGCTTTTTAAACCTTTCCTTAGGATAAAATAAAAAGTCGGTGGTGACTCTTGCTCAACCGAAACATTTGCGAAAACAAACGCAAAACCATAGTCAGTTCTCCCACCGTATCACAGAACTGGCGACTCTGCTGAGGAGAATTTTAAAAGTGGAGTAACCTTAGGGCTTAGATCACCCTCTTGCATGATTAATTGTTTGTCTTGATTGCTTTATATCTTGGCTCTCTTGTTTGGGTTTGTAATCCTCCACCCGGATTTTGGGAAACATTTCATATATAGCAATACGTTGTGGAAACTGTGCGGGGTATACCGACATGGTCGAAGCAATAGCTATATTAGTGCGACATATTTGTGAGTACCGGTAACCCTTGAGTTCAATCAAGAAGAGTACGGGGTCGCTGAGTGATGTCACTAAGCACCAATGACCTAGAACCTTACTTGACCATCTTGGCCTTTCATTAGGGGTAGTGAGATGACCGGCTTTGGTGCAGTCCGAAGTTGGTAGATACTCGATACTACACTCATTGAGGGTTGTTTTCTTGGAATATTTTGGTCGCTAGTTAAGTGGCTAAACCAAAACAATGAACAATGAAAACAATCCAATGATATTGAGCTCCTTAGAACCCGGTTACTATTTATAGGACAGGTTTTTAAGCCAACTACACTCAAGAGGGTACTTACCTATGAAACCCCATGCAAGCCTGAAACTAGGGTTTGGTGTGATTTGCTTGTACATATGTTTGTGCATACATCATAAACATCATAAAGCATCATATGCATTCACTAACCACTTCAAGGGTTTAGATCTTCATCTTTGTTCTTGTTTTGTAGGTCATGGAAATTCCTCGCAGAAAAACCATCCAAGTCAACCTTGTGAGAATCTCTCCTCAACTCAAGGAGCTCACCTCAAGAATTCCGGAAAGCTCATCCTTCAGTGAAAGACATGGTAGACTGCTCAGCTTAGTCAACACCAACATTGAAGAAGACATGATGAAAGTGCTATTCCAGTTCTTTGACCCCCTTCACCACTGTTTCACTTTCCCCGATTACCAGTTGGTGCCCACTTTGGAGGAGTTTTCTCAACTCCTGAGAATTCCTATCCTTAATCAACTACCCTTCAACGGTACGGAAAAGGAACCAAAGCCGGAAGATGTTGCTCGAGCATTACATCTACAACCATCCGACATCAAGGGGCATTGGGAAACCAGAAGCGGCGTCAAAGGATTCTTAGCAAAATTCTTGTTTGAGAAGGCACAAGAATGTTGGAATTCATTGGACCTACAAGCCTTTGAAGAGATTGTGGCACTCCTTATCTATGGGTTGGTCCTGTTCCCAAATTCTGACCAATTGGTAGATGTCAACGCCGTCAAAATCTTCTTGTCCAGAAATCCAATACCAACATTGCTTGGAGACATCCTTCACTCATTTTACACACGAACAATGAGAAAGAGGGGTGTTCTCATGTGCTGTACTCCTCTCCTTGCAAGGTGGTTTATTTCGCACCTTCCACAATTTGTCTTGAAGAATGACCAAGGCTCAAGGTGGTCCCAACGGTTGATGACTCTTACTCACTCTGATGTACATTGGTGTTCTCGGTCCAGAGAAAATGTCATCATCGTCGATCATTGTGGAGAGTTCCCTAATGTCCCATTACTTGGCATTAGAGGGGGCATTACCTACAACCCTTGCCTAGCTTTGAGGCAATTTGGATATGCACAGAGGGATGACCCTCACGACATGTTGATTCCTGACCTAGTTTTTGACTTCGACAACGATGCGCAAGGACTTCACCAAAGATTCATCAGAGCTTGGAGGATGCCCAATAAGGTTGATAGCAAGACACTGGGACACAAGAATTCCATCCCTCTTGAACCTTACCTCAAGTGGGTACGAGCCCGAGCCCAGAGTCTAATGATGCCTTATCCTCATGTTCTCCCTGTGATTAAAGAGCCCGTCAAGGAAGGAGAGGTTCCCTACACCATCCTACATCCTGACATGCCTACATCGTGGGAGGAAATGCAGAAAAGTTGGATTCAGCTCAAGGAGGAACGAAACACTTTTGAAGCCAGCTTCTACACTAGCGAGAAGAAGGTTCTAGAGCTTACCCGCCGACTCCATGAGCAAGAGGCCCTCAACACCTACATCACACCAAAGAGGATGCGCAATGTCTTTTTACCTTGAGAAGTTGTTTTTGTAATATTTGGCCCATGGGGCATTTATGTACTAACAAATTTCTTCTTATTAATATGACGTGCGTTCTTCTTTGTCTGCAACAATTTTGAATGTTCGAAATCCTTGAATGCATTGCATACATAAGCATATCATTCATCATGTGCATAAGCAGGTCTCACTCCAGGTTTCCTTATCTGTCTGCTGTTTATTTCAGTAGGATGGATCTCGAGCAAACAATCAAAGACCTACAAGCTCAAAATGCACAGTTCCAGCAACTCCTGATGACCTTGGCTAAGGGTCAGGAGGATCTCAAGACCTTGCTGGGGAATAAAGACCCAGTGAAAAAGAAGAAAAAGAGACTCGGGGTGGCTACTTTAGGGAGAAGATTTGAAGGAGAGGCCAGGAGAGTGCTTGAATTTCCTCCTACTTCTGATGAAGGGACCAGTAAAGGAGGTGGGGCTGCGGTACCTTCCGAGTCCGATGTGGAAGAAGAGGAGGTCGAAGAGGATGAAGACTACTCTGATCAACAATACCCTCCGGCTGATGATAAATACAAAGGTTTAGAAGACAGGTTGGCCGCCATGGAGCTACAAAGGGTGCCGGGTTTGGATTTCGAAGACTTGGGTTTAGTTGTCGGGATTGTGATTCCCCCAAAGTTCAAAGTGCCAGTTTTGTGAGGTATGATGGGCTGTCCTGTCCAAAAATGCATCTCAGGTCCTACGTAAGAAAGATCCAACCTTATACGGCAGATAAGAACCTTTGGATCCATTTCTTTCAAGACAGCCTTTCTGGGGCTCAACTGGAGTGGTTTTATCAGCTAGAGGGGACCAGCGTCCGAAACTAGGAAGACTTGGCCACCGCCTTCTACAAACAATATCAGTACAATTCTGACCTTGCTCCTACGCGTACCCAACTTCAGGGTATGTCACTGGGAACAGGCGAAGGATTCAAAGAATATGCACAAAAATGGAGGGATTTGGCTGGCAGGGTGCAGCCTCCTTTAACCGACTGTGAACTTGTTGATATGTTTCTAGGGACCCTATCTGGGCCATTTTTCAATCATCTGATTGGTAACTCTTCCGCGGGGTTTACTGATTTGATCTTAACATGCGAAAGAATAGAAGCAGGCATCAAGTCAGGAAAGATTCAGAAGGGTGCCGCTGCAAGTGTTGAGAAGAAACCTTTCAAGAAGGAAACGACTGTTGTATACTCCCAAAGAAGAGCAGGGAAGACTGAGCGCCGGCCGACCGTGGGGGCCGTAATGATTCAAAACCCTTCAAGTGAGCAACCTCGCTATAACCAGTCCAGACCAAATCAGCAACGGGTGGAACGGCCACAACGGTAGTTCACCCGCATTAATATGACTCCAGCGCAAGTGCTTCCCCATCTGTTAAAGTTGAATCTCGCCACTATCAAAGAGGCACCAAAAAATGTGAATACGTCCTCTCCGCATTATCATCCGAATGCTAAATGCACCTACCATTCTGACAGTTTCGGGCACGACACCAATGATTGTTGGGCACTCAAGCATAAAATCCAAGACCTGATAGAGGTGAAGGAGGTGGAGTTCGACGCTCCAGAGAAGCCGAACGTGATATCTGCTCCAATGCCGAAGCACGGCCGAAATGTCAATGCCATCGAAGAAGATTTGTATGTTGCTGATGTTAATGATCTGATAACTCCATTGTTAACCATCAAGTTGAATCTGTTAAGGGCCGGGATCTTCCCGGGATGTAAAGAAGATTGCTATTGTTGTTACTCTCTGCCGTTTGATTGTCCGTTACTGAAGAAAGGCATCCAAGGCCTAATGGATAGTCGACAAATTTTGTTTGAAAAAGTTTCTGCCATTCCAACCCATACTGAAGATGTCTCAATCATAACCATTCACGCCAATCTTTCCAAGGCTGTCAGAAAGGCTGTTAAGATTACACCAGCTACGAAATCTGTTCCTTTGAAGATAACAATGCCAGGGCCTGTCCCCTATATTTCTGAGAAGTCAATACCATGGAACTATGGAGGTGACGTCTACTACCATGGTATTAAACAAATTGAAGTAACTAAAGAAAGTTCGGATGATGAAGAAGCCAGCATTGGAAACATTGCAGGCACGAGCAAAATCACCCGGAGCGGGAGAATATTTTCTCCAGAGATTGCCCCTCCAAGAGCAATCTTTGGACCCTCATCTACTGACAAGATTATCCCTGCACCAATAAAACTCTCCGCTAGAACCCCATTGATTGAAGATGTTGTTCCTAGTATTGTCCCTCCTACCGCTGCTGATAAAGGTAAGGGAATCCAAGATGAGCTCGTCAGGACGAGGGCTCAACCCTTGGTCATCCCGGAAACCTCCAAGAAAGAAATGAATGAGATCTTGAAGATAATCAAAAGGAGTGATTACGATGTGGTAGAGCAACTGGGGCAAACCCCCTCAAAGATCTCCATGCTGGCACTACTACTTTGCTCGGAAGCGCACGCTAAGGCTCTGATAAAATTCCTAAAGGCAGCCCATGTGCCCCAGGAAACCTCTGCGGATCAATTCCAAAATTGCGTGGCTAGCCTTACTGCGGACAATGGATTAGGTTTCTATGATGCCGACCTAACTCCTAAAGGTAGAAACCACAATGATGCTTTGCACATTTCAGTCGAGTGCCGAGGAACTACTCTCGCACATGTCTTGGTCGACACTGGTTCGTCGCTGAATGTACTGCCTAAGAAAGCTTTGGACCGACTAGATTGTGAAGGGTTAGAGTTGAAGCCGAGTGATATTGTTGTTAGAGCTTTCGATGGTTCGAAGAGGATGGTCCATGGGGAGGTTGAAATTCCCATCAAGATAGGCACTGAGGTGTTTAAATCTACTTTCTATGTGATGGACATCCGTCCGTCATACTCTTGCTTGTTGGGTAGGCCTTGGATACACCATGCTGGGGCAGTCACCTCCTCCTTACATCAGATGTTGAAGTATCCTGTCAAAGGAAAGATTATAACCGTCCATGGCGAAGAGGAGTACATGATCAGCCACTTGAACTCCTTCCGGTATGTGGAGGTAGAGGGGGAGTTCATTGAGACGCCTTTCCAGCATTTCGAAGAGGTCCTTCCTGAAATAACAGTAGCAAAGTTGGCAGCTGAAGTACCGAGGCAGATGGCCAGGATGGCATCTCTGGAGGACGCAAAGGCCGCAATAAAGGAGGGGAAGAATTCAGCATGGGGGCAGTTGCCTGATATTCCACATAAAACAGACAAATTTGGATTAGGGTTCACTACCGCAGGCCAGAAAGCTATGTGCCGTTCGAAGATTGAAAAAGCGCCAGTCAAAATTTCTCCCTACGGAATCAACGCTTTGGAGGATGAAGACAAAGAGAGCCACATCGAAGAGTGGATTTATCCAACTGTCAAAGGAGGATTATGCAACTGGGAGGCAAAGGACTTTGTCCCCATCACTTTTATTCATCAGTAATTTATCTGTCAAGCATTTCCTATTTGGTCTGTAATATTTATTTTCGAACAATCCGTACACTATCTTTTTACCTCATGCCTTGCCCGAGGCATGTAGGTCCATTTGTAAGGGTTTTGATTACTTTCATATCCATATGCCATGTTTAATGATTCATTGGACGTTTTTCATTTGATAAACTGCTGTGTTCATTTTCTTTCCTTTTGCATTTTTATTTAAGGATGGCTATCCCTTACACACACCTAACTCACAAATGCAGGTACCCATCCACTCTGGATTCCATGGGTGACTATTCTGATATATCCTTCAATAACTCTGAAGATCTGGTCAATCAAGCCGAGTATGAAGATGACGAAGGTTGTGAAGTACCGGGGGAACTAGCCAGACTTCTACAGCAAGAGGAAAGGGCCATCTTACCGCACGAAGAGTCATTGGAAACTGTTAACTTAGGGACCGAGGAAGACCGGAAGGAGGTGCAAGTGGGTGCCAATCTGGAACCAAGTGTCAAGGAACGCCTGATACAGTTGTTGAATGAGTATGTTGAAATCTTCGCTTGGTCTTATGAAGACATGCCGGGTTTAGACACAGACATCGTGGTTCACCGTCTCCCCACAAGAGAGGATTGTCCACCGATCAAGCAAAAAGTCCGCCGAATGAGGCCTGGCATGTCTGAAAAGATCAAAGCGGAAGTGATGAAGCAATTCGACGCTGGCTTTCTGGCTGTTACGTCCTATCCTCAATGGGTCGCTAACATCGTGCCAGTACCTAAGAAAGATGGCAAAGTCAGGATGTGTGTGGACTACCGGGATTTGAATAGAGCCAGCCCCAAAGATGATTTTCCACTTCCACACATTGACATTTTGATCGATAATACAGCTCAGCACAAAGTGTTTTCCTTCATGGATGGATTCTCGGGCTACAATCAAATCAAAATGGCCCCCGAGGATATGGAGAAAACAACTTGTCACACAATGGGGCACTTTCTGTTACAAGGTGATGCCGTTCGAACTGAAGAACGCTGGGGCAACTTATCAACGCGCCATGGTAGCTTTGTTTCATGATATGATACATCATGTGATTGAAGTTTATGTAGACGATATGATAGCTCGGTCACAAACAGAGGAGGAGCACCTTGAACATCTAGAAAAGCTGTTTTCCAGGTTGAAAGAATACAAACTCAGGCTGAATCCAAGTAAGTGCACTTTTGGAGTTAGGTGTGGTAAACTTCTAGGATTCATTGTAAGCAACAAAGGCATTGAAGTCGATCCAGCAAAAGTGAAAGCAATACAAGAGATGCCTGCTCCCCGTACTGAAAAGGAGGTTAGAGGGTTCTTGGGGCGCTTGAACTATATTACCAGATTCATCTCTCATCTGACTTCTACCTGTGAGCCAATTTTCAAACTCTTGAAGAAAGATCAGGTAGTCGAATGGAACGATGATTGCCAAGCTGCTTTTGATAAAATCAAGGAGTATTTGCTAGAACCTCCTATTCTGATGCCACCCGTCGAAGGAAGACCATTGATCATGTATCTGACCGTTTTGGATAACTCAACGGGGTGTGTTTTGGGCCAGCATGACGAGTTTGGTCGAAAAGAGCATGCTATTTATTACCTTAGCAAAAAGTTTACCGACTGTGAGACTCGCTACTCACTGCTCGAGAAAACTTGTTGCACTTTGGTATGGGCTTCTCGCCGACTAAGACAGTATATGTTGACTCATACTACCTTGTTGATTTCCAAAATGGATCCTATCAAGTATATCTTCGAAAAGCCCGCTTTATCTTGAAGAATAGCTAGATGGCAAATGATCCTAACTGAGTATGACATCCAATACACCACTCAAAAAGCTATAAAAGGGAGTGTACTAGCTGACCATCTGGCTCATCAAGCTATCGAAGATTACCAACCCATGAGATTTGACTTCCCAGACGAGGACATCATGAATTTGGACAACATTGAAGGTAACGGACCGTATGACGGACCCGAAAAGGGATCCCGATGGACCCTGTACTTTGATGGTGCTTCAAACGCACTTGGAAACGGTATCGGCGCAATACTCATTTCTCCGGAGGGTTGTGACACACCTTTCACGACCCGACTTTGCTTCAGCTGCACAAACAACATGGCTGAGTATGAAGCTTGCATCTTTGGTCTCAAGGCTGCTATAGACTTGGGGATCAAATCTTTGATCGTATTTGGGGACTCGACTTTGGTTATCAGTCAAATCAAAGGAGAGTGGGATACCAAGAACCCTAATCTTATCCCATACAAATAACATGTCTTGACATTGTTTCCTCATTTCGAGCAAATTACCTTCGAGCATTTCCCGCGAGAAGAGAATCAGCTAGCAGATGCTCTAGCTACAATGTCCTCCATGTTTAAACTCAACTGGGATAACGAGGCTCCCCAAATCACCATCGAGCGAATGGATGAACCTGCACATTGTCACGAGATTAATACCGAAGAAGTAGTGGAACAACCCTGGTTCCATGAAATCAAAAGGTATCTCCAGACTAGAGATTATCCCGAAGGAGCTTCCGTAAATGACAAGAAGTTCTTAAGGAAATTTGCTGCCAAATTCTTCCTGAGCAACGACATCCTTTACAAACGAAGCCATGATTGTGTATTACTCCGATGCATAGACAAAGCTGAAGCAGAGTTGATCATGACTGAGATACACAGCGGCACATTTGGCACTCACTTGAACGGGCATACAATGGCTAAGAAGATCCTAAGGGCAGGCTATTACTGGTCTACCATGGAAGCTGACTGCCATCAACATTCCCGTACTTGCCACAAATGTCAAGTCTACGCTGACAAGGTTCATATCCCTCTGGTTCCTCTCAACATTCTGACTGCTCCTTGGCCATTTGCAATGTGGGGCATTGACATGATTGGAGAGATCAAGCCCATGGCTTCCAACGGACATCGCTTCATCCTAGTTGCCATTGACTATTTCACCAAATGGGTCAAAGCAGCTTCCTTCGCCTCTGTTACTAAAAATGTGGTTGCCCGCTTCATCAAGCAAAATCTCATATGTCGGTATGGTGTTCTAGACAGGATCATCACAGACAACGGTACAAATCTGAATAACACGATGATCACCGCATTATGCGAACAGTTCAAGATTTATCATCACAATTCATCTCCCTATCGGCCGAAGATGAACGGTGCTGTTGAAGCTGCGAACAAAAACATTAAGAAGATCATTGAGAAAATGACAGTCACTTACAAAGACTGGCATGAGATGTTACCGTTTGCTCTACATGGATACCGTACGACGGCACGTACTTCAGCCGGGGCAACCCCATTTTTGTTGGTATATGGCATGGAAGCTGTCCTGCCTATGGAAGTTCAGATTCCTTCTCTAAGGATTATGAAGGACACAGGTTTGAATGAAGATGATTGGATTCAGACCCGACTTGATCAACTCAATTTGATCAACGAGAAGCGACTCGCTGCTATATGCCATGGTCAGACGTATCAAAAACGGATGATCAAGGCCTTCAATAAGAAAGTCAGACGTCAAATGTATCAAGTCAGAGATCTCGTAATCAAGCGGATTATCTTGCCGCAAAGTGATCCCAGGGGCAAATGGACTCCTACATATGAAGGACCATTTGTGATCAAGAGCATATTTTCTGGTGGTGCGATGATTCTAACCACCATGGACAGCGACGATTTGCCGCACCCTGCGAACGCAGACATAGTCAAAAGATACTACACATAAAATAACCCGACAAGTCGAAAACCCGAAAGGGCGGCTTGGGCAAAAATGGGCATCCCGGTGAACCGAAAACCCGAAAGGGCGGTTCAGGCAAAAATTAGGGATAAAAACAAAAAAAATCTGTACACCCGGCAAGTTGAAAACCCGAAAGGGCGGCTTGGGCAAAAAGGGGTTTCCCGGTGGATCGAAAACCCGAAAGGGCGATTCAGGAAAAAGTTAGGGAATTAAAGCGTATGACTATGTCTCGTCGGATCACTTCAAAGACAATCTCTTCATCAACCAGTTCCAGGTTTCTGATCAATCCAGTCATCGGCAAACGAAGCATTGGATGGACAGATATTCAGGGTTGTGAAGGCTATAGCGGAATGGAATCCCATGGAATTATTTCACATAGCCATCTTTATTTTGTATAAATCTTTCAATGTTTACGACAAAATCCTCTTACTAGGATGATTGTCTCCTTTGTACAAATATACTCAGAGAAAGTTAATACAAATACTCTTCCCAGAATTTTGTGTCATTTCCTTTTTATTTTTCTCTTGCACCAATTGTTTTATTTTGAGAAACGTCCAATGTTTGTTAAATAGGCATATGCATTTGAACATAATCATTTCCTTATGAATAAAGAAAGAGGATTACTGATAGGTTGAAGGTGCAGTTGGATATCTTGATACCCTTTCAAAGGAAACCCCCAGGAGATTTGGAATCCATATCCCCAGCAAGTCTTGAAGCTTATCCCCAGTAGATTCTGGAAGCTTATCCCCTGCAGAGTACGGACGTCTCTCCCGAGCTTTATTCAAAGTTACTCCTCACAAGGGCTTATAACTGGGTTATCCTCAGCTTATTGCCACGGAAGATCGCACTCGGCAAATTTCTTCCTATCCCCAGTGGAGTCCATCAGAGTTCCCCAACATAACTTATCAATACAATCCCCAGAGGAGTTTATCTTTGTTATCCCCAGCCAGAGAATCCTCCAGAACTCAATTCCCCTCAGAGTTTAAGTTTCAGTATCCCCAGCAGAGCTAAAACTTCAAATTATCAATCCCCAGCGGAGCCAGACTAGTGAACCCTCTCCCCACAGAAATGCTTCTCACTAGACTAGATATTCTCAGTCTTATCTCCCCAGCTTAAGTCTACCAGGTTCTAAAATCCCCAGTAGACATCATCAGAAATTCTTTTACCCTGCAAGTCACCAAGGGAATTCCAAGTCCCTACAAGTGGTTCTGAGGCCCCTCGACGTTTGAAGGTCTGGTATTCCCCAGAAGATTGGTATACAACCCAAGCTCCTTATTCCCCAGCAACAGCCAAGGAATTATTCTTCCCGGCAGCAGTCAAGATGCTTTTATCTTCAGCCATCTAGGATTCATTTATCCTCCGCAAGACAGCTCTCCAGCTTACATGCACATTCATTTACATTCATATCATATAACATACATTGTATCATGCATCATGACATTGCATATAACTAACTCTTTACCTTTTCAGGTAAGATCAGTCGACATACAAAAATCATTATCTGCCGAGATTCTTTCCAGGAATAGTTCAGATGTGACCCAGACATGGCAACATTCTGATGCTTATTCCAGGTTCATCCAGATACAGTTTTACACGAGCTCATCATCAGGAAACCCTACATCGGTTCCTCATCAACTCCAAGATTTCTGAAAATAGTTCACGGGTTCTCCAAGTAACGGATGTTAATCTATCGCTTGTTTAGTTTCTTCTCAAGACTTCTGAAAACAGTTTATGGATTCTTCCCAACAACGGATGTTAATCTATCGCTTGTTCAGATGTAACTCTTGAAAACAGTTTACGGACGCTTCCCAACAACGGATGCTGCTCCATTGATTATTCAACTCCAAGACTTCTGAAAACAGTTCACGGGTTCTCCAAGTAACGGATGCTAACCTATCGCTTGTTCAGTTTCTTCTCAAGACTTATGAAAACAGTTTATGGATTCTTCCCCACAACAGATGTTAATCTATCAACTTGTTCAGATGCAACTTTTGAAAACAGTTTACGGATGCTTCCCAACAACGGACGCTGCTCTATTGCTTATTCAACTTTAAGATTTCTGAAAACAGTTCACGGGTTCTCCAGTAACGGATGTTAACCTATCGCTTGTTCAGATTCTTCTCAAGACTTCTGAAAACAGTTTATGGATTCTTCCCCACAACGGATGTTAATCTATCGCTTGTTCAGACTCTTCTCAACTTCTGAAAACAGTTTACGGATGCCTCCAGATACGGATGTCAATCTATTGCTTATTCAAACCCCCAGTTCGGAGAATAGTCCAAAGCATGGACACCTTCCTGATACTCATTCCAGATGGCATCTTTAAGCCCATCTCCGACAAGATTCCGTCACCCTTCCAAATGGAATCTTTAAGCCCATCACCAAATGGCATCTCTAAGCCCATTCCCCCATCCATTGCTTTGACGAGTGCAAATTTAAGCGCACTCTAGTGTCCAATCTCCTTTTACCCTCGAGTCACGAAAGGCAAACTTGCCTATCTAACTCTTCGGATTCAAGAAGATTAAACAGGGGCAACTGTTGTACCCCAAAATTTGCCCTCCCATTTCTCATTGATTTCTCATCACTAAGCCCTTGGAGCTCAAGATCCAGTTAGGGTTTCATCTGCTCAAGACTTCTCCTTGCACTGTTGACCCAAATTAGGGTTTGTGTTTGCACAAATATGTTTTGACCAAAAATGCCTAATATGACTTTCATGCTTCATATTGGACTCCCAAGTTTATCCACACCAAGTTTCAAGTCTTGATTCCAAATTTTGCCCAGTCAATTGGACAGTTGACCTAGAAATCAGCTGTATTGGGGAAAAAGTCAACTGTGGCCAATTGACAGTCAAATCTCATGAAATTTGACCCACATCAACATTATGAACTCATATGGACCAATTTATCAAGTTTGGATCACAATTCCACAAGAAATTTGATCAGATCACCAAAAGGGCAAAATGGTCATTTTTAGGGTTTTGACTGCACAAAGGCAATTTTTGACTGTTTGACCTAGCCAATGGCAAACCAAGCTCGCATATGGACTCAAGGACCCCATGGAATTGTCTTGACATGCTCAACAAGTTCAAAAGATCCCAAATGCACAAGATTGACAGTTGAATTTCCCAGTCAATCGATCAATTTTGACTGTATACTGAAAAGTCAAACTTTGACTTTTTGGTCAAAATCAAGTGTCAAGATTCATTTTTCATCAAAACATGCCAAATCATGAAACTTGTTCATCAAGAAATCAAGAATTGCAAATTAGGGTTTGAAATGAAGATTTTTCATAACTTAGAATTTTTCTAAGTTATGAAAAACCCTAATTTTTTTCCTAACTTTGCCCCACTTTCTCACCAAGATTCATTTGGATTCAAGCAAAAGTCAAAACATCAAACTTGTAGCCTATTGCAAAATATACAACTTTGATTCACAAAGTTTTCCCAAAAGAAGCTTGTATCTCAAGTTACAACTTTTGGAACAAGGGTACCAAACCATTCTTAACTTAGAGAAAATTTGACCTATTTTAGGCAAGGTTTTTACCTAACTTCAAGACCATTTTTCACATACTTCCACTTGGAATTTCAATTTGCATTTCAAAGATGGATTGTAGTACACATTCCAAGCTTTCCAAAATGTCCAAGAACTCATCAAACAACCTCATGGTTAGAGAGAATCGAATTTGGCAATATGGGAAAAACTCACTTTTGTTATGGCCAATTTCCACGTTCATACACTTAGGCAATTTTCAAATCAGCATGCATTTCTTGATTACAGGCCCTAAATCCTTTTTACACTCATAAATTTAATGCAAATCCTTTGTGCCAAGACCATATTCTATGTGTTCAAGCATTGCATAAAGGTTTAGTCCCAAATTGGAAAAAGCATTATATCCATTTTTGCAAAAGTAAACTTTATGTCTAAAGCAAATCCAAGCAAGTACAGTTAAGATATCTTTGGCACAAGTTTATGGACTAATTGCACCGATCAAGACTAAGTTGTGCAACATAGATTGGGGGCCTCTACCTGTCTAGAACACCAACTTGCCATCTCTTGCTTAAAGTGTAAGAAACTTGCCATAACACACAACAACTCTCATTTCCTGTAAACCAAGCTTAAGCAAACTTGTTAAACACTTTCTAATCATCAAACCCAAGCTGAAACACGAGCTATCCACCTCCATTTCCCTCTCAAACACAGAATCACTCTCAAACTGTCCAAACAGAGCACCTGCTGCAGATTGAATCCCACAACTCATTTCCATCGTGCATTCTTGCTAAAACCAGTTCAAACACTTTCCTTACCATCAATCCAAACTACCCAAAGCATTAGAAGTGAACTGTAACTCCTCTAATCAGTTTGGCCATTTTCATTTCTTCCTCTTGCAGGTTGACTTCTGCAGCTTGATACAGAAGGTTTCAAGGCATACCAAGTATTGGAATAGCATCCTCACACTTCAAGCAAGCTGTACAAATCATCATCTTGCCCTGAAAGCTCCTCCATTGCCAGACACGATTCCAACTGAACAGGTATATTCATGAACTTCTAACTCTCAATGTAGGCATTGTTAGCTCTAGGTTTGTGAATAAAAAGTGTTCTACTCATGCCCCTGAAACTGTACATGCCTTTACTTTCCATTTATTTTGCCTGTGTTATGAGAATTTGAGGTCTGAACATTGATAAAAAGTTAGGTTAAGATTTGGGAATGGAGAAATTCTCTCTCATTTCTGAGAGTTAGGATGAGTTCTTTACATGTCCAGAATCGTGGCTTGATGATTAACATTTCTTATGTTGTAAGTTTATGCTAAAAGTCCAAGAATCCAGGTGTTTGAATCAGTGTTCCAAGCGCGCGTTTTTGACAAAGTTTCTGGCTGGAGGTTGAAGAAGCTCCACGTGGGCTGGGCCTGTTTTGTTATTTCTTTTCACACCATGTTTTTGCTTCTACACCCCCTTGGCCCATTATGTTTATTTTTGTGTTTTTTTGACTTTTTCTTTTTTGTTCTGACTTATTTATTTTTTTCTAATAATATTAAAAATATAAAAAATATTTTTCACACCATTTTTATATTTTTTAGGCATTTATTTGTTTATATTGATATTTGTATGTAAATAAATACATAATACTTTTTTAGAATATTAGGAATAAATACCAAATACATTCATTTTTTCTATTTTTTATTTTATTTTATCTTCTGAAAATATTTGATATAAAATATACTTTTTTCATAAATATTAAATATTATTATTTTTGTACATATAATATATATTTAGTAAATAATAATAATACATCTATATTTATTAGAATATTTAGGTGAAAAATATGAAATATATACATTTTATTTTTATTAATATTTGACATTAAAAATACCTTTTTTATAAATATACTTCATTTTTATTTTATTTTTTTGTACATAATTATTAAATATTGTACATATTAAATAATACCTTTTACTTAATAAATTAGGGTTTTGCCCTAAACATAAAAAAAAACTCCAAAAATAATACTCTTTTTTTATTTTGTTTATTTGACACATAAAAATACTTTTTTTATATACACATAAAAACCTTTTTGCATCTTGCATATTCATTTTATTTCTATTTAATTTGTGCAATTAAATATCTTGTAAATAATTCCAAATTGATGTAATAACTAGGTTTAAATTCCTTGTCAAATACCCCCCATTTGAACATTTGTACCCCCCTTCCCATATTGTGTTGTAATAGCTTAGGAACCTTAAATTTCGCACTTTAATGCTTTCTAAATATACCATGTTAGAATTAGGGTTTGTATGCAAATAAAAACAACAAAATAGTTTGACCTAATTTCAAGATAATCAAGCATGAAAATGGATAACACTAATCACACTTGCACCCCTAGGGTATTCCACTTGTTGCCTTCAATAAATGGGCCATATTGCATGTTAGGTATCTTTGGGCAAAACAAAAACAATCAAATGATCATAGTCCCTCGACGACGCTTTCGAAAGTTGCCTAAAAAATGATCAAGACCCTTAAAGGAAAATTGCCCAAAGATACTTGGCACCATTGCAATTATGGTCTAAACGATGACCCGCGCCCGTCCCTTTCACATCCTAACACAAGATTGTCCACCAAATGCAATGGTGGAACAAAATTGTTAAAAGGGTTAAAACATAACAAAAATCTTTGAGAACTTTAGGGTAGATAGCTCTTAAGTACTTGTCAACTTGCAAAACAAAAACACTTGCCTATTTTTCAAACCACACTTCACAAACACTTTCAAAACAAACTTTCAAAAAAACCTTGAAACATCTTTTCAAAAAGACAAACACCTTTTGTTAAACATTCGAGTAAAGAATTGTTACAAGGGTAGCCTAGACAAGGCATCTTTTTCAAAACATTTTCAAAACCACGCACAAAGCACCATTTCAAACAATTGAAAACCAAGGCAAGTTGATCTAGGCAAGTACCTAAGAGCCCATGGATAACCATGGATAGAAAGGGTGCTAATACCTTTCCTTTCTATAATCTACTCCCCAAACCCAAGAAAACATCTCAAAGGTTTTTGCTGTGCTTTTTAAACCTTTCCTTAGGATAAAATAAAAAGTCGGTGGCGACTCTTGCTCAACCGAAACATTTGCGAAAACAAACGCAAAACCATAGTCAGTTCTCCCACCGTATCACAGTTTGCATGAATTTTTAATTTTTATTTGTTTTCTTTCTTAATTATATTAATTGTTTTAATTGCTTTCTTTAAATTCCTAAAATAATTTTCATAATAAAAATAAAAATACAAAAAAATCAAAAATGTTTATTATTGTTAATATTAATTTCACCATTATTTATTTTGTAAATAAACTTTAATAATTAACTAGTTAATTTAGGTTTTAAAACTTTAATGTTTTTCTTAATAAGTTAAAATAGGTAGAATTAGGGTTTTGATATTTTTTTCACCTTTTCTTTTTAAATAATTTTTTTCTTATTATCATTATTATTAATTACTAATTTATTTTGTAAATAAACATATACATAAATTCTTTAGTAAACTAGGTTAAACTTTAGCATTTTTTCATTAATAATTAAAAATAACTTAGAATTAGGGTTTCTTTTAATTTTAATCTTCTTTATTTCATAAATACAAAAAACTAAAAAAACATTGCTTTCCTTTTATTAAATAATTAATTAGCTTTTTTTAATTTCATTTAATTTCTTTAAAGGGTCCAACGCCCTCGAACGTTCTATTTTCATTCTTTTCGCGCGTTATTTTATTTTCCTTTGTGAATATTATGTAACTGCTCAAGCCATGTAATAGTAATTAGGAATTTATTTACTTTCCGCACTTTTATTCAAAACGGGTCTTTGTTAATTTGGCGATGTATAGACCCGCGCCTTGTAATAGCGTAGGATTTTACATTCCGCATTTAAATTTCCGCACTTTTAAATTATAATTGCATGAAAGAATGTATGGCCTAAATTAAAAACAAGCGTAGATCGCCATGATACATGTACAAGATAAAACATAACATGAAAATAACACACAAATTCACACACCACTCTTAGGGTACGCCTCACTGTTGCCTTGCCTTCGAAACGTGGTCGTCGAGTATAGGACGTTTTAGTAAGTCCTTATGTCCATGACATGATCCAGTTGCCTCGAAACGGTTGCCTCGGATTAAAAAAGGATCAATGGCATAAGGGTAGCTTCTAAGGTGTCCTACTATTGCTATGGTGACCATACTGTCCCTAAAAAACGAATTGACCCGAACACCTCCAACGGTGGTGCTACCTACCTCTCAATGGTGGGATGGCACTACCTTAAGGACATTTACACAGCCTAATTCCTTAGGGTAGGTAGATGACTCATAGATACTTGCTCTATTAAAAAAAACAAATCAAAACTCTTTTCACACCGACACTTTCAAAACAATTTTTCAAACACTCTTGAGGACTGATACAAGAGTCGATCTGAAATCTTTAAACGAAACTTTTTTCAAACCCACTCACAATTGAAAAGCAAACACTTTTGAAAACATAATGAGCAAGTATCTAAGAGCCCATGGATAACCATGGATAGAAAGGGTGATAACACCTTCCCTTTCTATAAATCTACCTCCCGAACCGAGAAACTATCTCATAAGGAATTTTGCTGTGATTTTGTCCTGTCCATGTTGGAGAAAATAAAAGACGGTGGCGACTCTTGCTTCCGCGACATTTCGCGAACCAACGTTAAACAGTCAGTTCCAGATCCACCGATCACACTTGAGATACAAGCTTCTTTTGAGGAAACTTTATGAATCAAAGTTGTATACTTTGTGATGGACTACAACTTTCATATTACAAGTTTTGTTTGAATCCATTTGCATCTTGGTGAAAAAATGGGACAAACTTAGGAAAAAATAAGAAAATTTTATAACTTAGAAAAATTCTAAGTTATGAAATTTTTTCCCTTTTAAACCCTAATTTGCATTTTTGAGTTTCTTGATGAACAAGTTTCATAATTTGACATGTCTTGATGAAAAATGACCCTTGGCACTTGATTTTGACCAAAAAGTCAAAGTTTGACTTTTCAATATACAGTTAAATTTTGATCAGTTGACTGAAAAATTCATCTGTCCATCCTATGCATTTGAGATCTTTTGAACTTGTTGAATGGGTCAAGACAATTTCATTGAGTCCTTGAGTCCATGGTTGAGCTTGATTTGCCATTGGTTAGGTCAAACAGTCAAAAATTGCCTTTGGACAATCAAAACTGTTGTGCTGTTATCCTTCTGATTTGCTGTTTATTAAGAACTGAATAAATTACTGATGTGCTGATCAAGAATTGAAATATGGCATAGAACTTCTGATATTCACTCAAAGTTTTAGCACAACACAGAACTTCTGAGTTCTCCTCATTATTAAACACACTGAACTTCTGATTTTCCCACTGTTTAAACACACTGAACTTCTGATATTCACTCACTGTTAATGCACACTGAACTTCTAATGTTCACTCACTGTTTTAACACTTAGAACTTCTGATTTTCATACGCTGATAACATATTGAACTGCTGATTGTTCACTCACTGTTTTAACACTTAGAACTTCTTATTTTCATGCGCTGATAACACGCTGAACTGCTGATTGTTCGTTCATTGTCTTAGCACCATACAGAACTTTTGAGTTCTTCCTACTATTTTGACACACACATAGCTTCTAAGATTTTCTCACTGTTCTAACTTTTAGAAGTTCAGCACATATCAATCCATAACTTCTATGTTTTCCCTCTAACGTGTCTTGCAGGACCTCAGAGTGTACCAATCCAGAACTTCTGATTCTGCTGACGTTCTTTTCTGAGTCATCACGCGCCTGGCTTTAGAACTTCTGATCCTTGTTGTTTTTCCCGCAGTAGCACGCTGTTTTCTATCTTTCATTTATTTTACTTTTTATCATTTTTAATATTAACATAAAAAGACATGAAAATATTTTCTTTTATTAACTAATTTATTTCTTTTTTTAAGACAAAAAACATTTTCTAAACAAGTCCATTTCTTTCTTATATTGTACATTTCAATATGGTTGTAATAGTAACTTAGGACTTATTTTTACTTGCAATCCCCATTCATAAATATGTACCCCATCCCCTAAATATTGTAATAGCGTAGGACTTTACATTTATGCAACTTATCGCTTTAAAATAAATGCTAGTAATTAGGGTGTGTATGGCAAAACATGAAATTGACAAATAGATCACCCTAATCAAGACTAAAATTTATGCAATCAAACACACTTTTCACACATGCACACTTAGGGTAATCTCACTTGTTTCCTATCGGAAAATAGTCATGTCCCTCGAACATGGGCATTTTAGCAAAGACCCTCGATAAAAGATCGTAGTCCCTCGATGACTATCAATGTTGCCTTCGGTAAACGATCTAGTCCCTAAAACGACATTGCTAAAACGTTCCATGAGTTGCCTTCCATGAATATACAAACGTCCCAACACCCATCCCTTCACATACAACGATGGGGCTTCTTGCCAAAACAATGGTAAGATAGCAACGTCTAAAGGAGGAGGAAAAGAACAATTAAGGACCTTTTAAGTAGGTAGATTCGCTCTTAGTTGCTTGCTTGCTCACAACAAAAATATTCTATACACCAACACTCTCACTTCGAAACATTTTCGAAAAACAACACTTTGTATGCGTTCTTATAGAAACGAGAGCCATTACAAAGGAAACCCTTTTCAAAATTACTTTCAAAAAACACAAACACCTCTTTGAACTATTTTGAAAACAACACTTTGTATGCATTCTTATAGAAGCGAGAATCATTACAAAGTTACATTTTCAAAATACTTTCAAAACCCACATTGTTGTAGCCCAAAATTTGTCCTCCCATTCTTTCAACATTTTCTCATCACAAGGCCCTTGGAGCTCAAGATCCAGTTAGGGTTTCCTCTGCAAGACTTCTCCTAGCACTGTTGACCCAAATTAGGGTTTGTGTTTGCACAAAGATATTTTGACCTAAAATGCCTAAGATTACTTTCATGCTTCATGTTGGACTCCTAAGTTTATTGATACCAAGTTTCAAGCCTTGATTCCAATCTTTGCCTAGTCAATTGGACAGTTGACCTAGAAATCAACTGTATTGGGGAAAAAGTCAACTGTGGCCAATTGACAGTCAAACCTCATGGAAATTGACCCACATCAATATTATGAACTCATATGGACCATTTGATCAAGTTTGGATCACAATTCCACAAGAAATTTGATCAGATCACCAAAAGGGCAAAATGGTCATTTTTAGGGTTTTGACTGCACAAAGACAATTTTTGACTGTTTGACCTAGCCAATGGCAAATCAAACTCACATATGGACTCAAGGACCCCATGGAATTATCTTGACATACTCAACAAGTTCAAAAGATTCCAAATGCACAGGATTGACAGTTGAATTTTCCAGTCAATTGATCAATTTTTGACTGTATACTGAAAAGTCAAACTTTGACTTTTTGGTCAAAATCAAGTGTCAAGATTCATTTTTCATCAAAACATGCCAAATCATGAAACTTGTTCATCAAGAAATCCAAAATCACAAATTAGGGTTTGAAATGAAGATTTTTCATAACTTAGAATTTTTCTAAGTCATGAAAAACCCTAATTTTTTTCTAACTTTGTCCCACCTTCTCATCAAGATTCATTTGGATTCAAACAAAAGTCAAAACATGAAAGTTGTAGTCTATTGCAAAATCTACAACTTTGATTCACAAAGTTTTCTCAAAAGAAGCTTGTAGCTTAAGTTACAATTTTTGGAACAAGGGTACCAAACCATTCTTAACTTAGAGAAATTTGACCTATTTTAGGCAAGGTTTTTACCTAACTTCAAGACCACTTTTCACATACTTCCACTTGGAATTTCAATTTGCATTACAAAGATGGATTGTAGTACACATTCCAAGCTTTCCAAAATGTCCAAGAACTCATCAAACAACCTCATGGTTAGGGAGAATCGAATTTGGCAAGTTGGGAAAAAGTCACTTTGATTCATGGCCATGTACATGTTCATAACTTGTGCAATTTTTCAAATCAGCTTGCACAACTTGATTACAGGTCCTATATCCCATTTGCACTCAATAATTAAATGCAAACCCTTTGTGTTCGAGCCTTGCATTATGTGTTTAAGCATTACATGAAGGTTTAGTCTTAAAATAGAAAAAGCAAATTATCCATTTTAGAAAAGTATGGCTTTATGTCAAAGTTGCAAATCAAGAAGTACAAGGCCATATCTTTGGGCACAGGTTCAGAAGCAAAACACACTGATCAAGGGGAAATGTTGCATCATAGATTGGGGGCCTGCATCAGTCTAGAACACAACTTGATACTTTGTTGCTTAAGAGAGAAGAAAACTTGCAAACTAGAGACCAACTCTCATCTCAGCCAAGAGAACCTTAAGCAAAGTTATTGTACACTTTCTAAACATCAAACCTAAGCTGAAACACATGCCAACCAAGTTCCAAACATCCTCAAACACAGAATCACCATTAAACTGCACAAAAACAGGGCATCCTACACTTGGAATCCCACAGCTCATTTCCATCGTGCATCTTGGCCAAAACCACTTCAAACACTTTCCCTACCATCCATACAAACTGTCCAAAGCATTAGAAGCAGACTATAACACTCCTAATCAACACCACCATTTTCATTTTTCTGTTTTGCAGTTGAAGTGCCATAACACGATTCACTTGGTTTCAAAGCAAACTAAAGCTTGGAATAGCATCCCTGGACATCAAGGAAGCTATACCAATCATCACCTTGCATTGAAAACACCTCCATCACCAGATACGATTCCAAATGAACAGGTAAGTTCATGAACTCTTATCTCTCTATCCAGGCATTGTTAGGTTTAGATTTGTGAAGAAATTATGTCACATTCATGGCCCTGAACATGCCCATATAATTAGTTTTCATTTATGTTATGTGTGCTATGAGAATTTGAAGTCTGAACATGGAACAAAAACTAGGTCAGGAATTGGGGGAGAAGAAATTCTCTCTCATTTCTGAGAGTTAGATTGATTTCTTTATATGTCTAGAATCGTGGCTTCAAGCTCTACAGGTTTCATGTTGCAAGATTTGGCAAATGATCAAGGAATTTGGAGATAGAAAACGCGTGTTGTTGTTGTTCATACAGGTTCTGAGGTTGAAGACAAAGTCTTCTTGGGCTGGGCCTGAGTTGACTTCTTATTTGCACCCTATGTTTACTTTTGAACCCCCTTGGCCCATTGTGCTTATTTGAAACATTTTCTTGACTTTTCTTTTTATTTCTGACTTATTTATTTTTTCTCATAATATTAAAAATATAAAAAATATTTTTCACACCATTTTTGTATTTATTAGGCATTTATTTGTTTAAATTGATGTTTGTACATAAATGATACATAATATCTTTTATTTAAAAATACTAAAATTAATACCAATACATTATATTTTCTGATTTTCATTTTATTTTATCTTTTGAAAATATTTTATGAAAATATACTTTTTTTGTAAATATTAAATATTTTATTTTTGTATATATTTAATATATTTATCATATAATATAAATATTTACATATTTATTAGGATATTTAGGATAAAAATACCAAAATATATATATTTTTATTTTTATTAATATTTAACATTAAAAATACCCTTTTGACAAATATACTTCTCTTTTATTTATTTTTTTGTATATAATTAGTAAATATTGTATATAATACATAATAAATAATTAATACCTTTTATTTAGTAAAATTAGGGTTTTTGCCCTAAACATGAAAATATTCAAAAATTAACTTTCTTTTAATTATTTTTATTTTTATTTGTGAATAAAATATACACTTACACAAAAATACTTTCACATACATATTGCTTTATTCTTACATATCTTTACATTTATATTTGCGAAATTCAATTTGGTTGTAAATATTGGGTATTACCCTCCTATAAAGTCTCATCCCCATTTGAACATTTGTACCCCCATTCCCATGATCGTTGTGTAATAACTTAGGACTTTTAAAATTTAGCACTTTAAATACTTTCTAAATATGCCATGTTAGAATTAGGGTTTTGTATGCGAATCAAAAACAACAAAAATAGTTTGACCTAAATTCAAGATAAACAAGCATGAAAATGGACAACACTAATCACACTTGCACCCCTAGGGTATTCCACTTGTTGCCTTCAATAATGGGCCATATTGCATGTTAGGTCTCTTTGGGCAAAGCAAAACAATCCAAATGATCATAGTCCCTCGATGACGCTTTCGAAAGTTGCCTTAAAAATGATCAAGTCCCTTAAAGGAAAATTGCCCAAAGATACTTGGCACCATTGCAATTATGGTCTAAACGATGACCCGCGCCCGTCCCTTTCACATCCTAACACAAGATTGTCCACCAAATGCAATGGTGGAACAAAATTGTTAAAAGGGTTAAAACATATCAAAGATCTTTGAGAAATGTAGGGTAGATAGCTCTTGGTTACTTGCCCCTTGCAAAACAAAACACTTTCCTATTTTTCAAACCACACATCACTACACTTTCAAAACAACTTTCAAAAACAATGAAAACCTTTTCAAAAGACATACACCTTTGTATACATCCCAACATGGATCATTACAAAGGTTGCCACCACATTGGCTTCTTTTCAAAACATTTTCAAACCCACACACACAAAGCACCATTTCAAACAATTGAAAATCAAGGCAAGTTGATCTAAGCAAGTAACTAAGAGCCCATGGATAACCATGGATAGAAAGGGTGCTAATACCTTTCCTTTCTATAATCTACTCCCCGAACCCAAGAAAACATCTCAAAGGTTTTTACTGTGCTTTTTAACCTTTCCTTAGGATAAAATAAAAAGTCGGTGGCGACTCTTGCTCAACCGAAACATTTGCGAAAATAAACGCAAAACACTAGTCAGTTCTGCCACCGTATCACAGAACTGGCGACTCTGTTGGGGATGATTTAAAAGTGGAGTAACCTTAGGGCTTAGATCACCCTCTTGCATGATTAATTGTTTGTCTTGATTGCTTTATATCTTGGCTCTCTTGTTTGGGTTTGCAATCCTACACCCGGATTTTGGGAAACATTCATAGATAGCAATACATTGTGGAAACTGTGCGGGGTATACCGACACGGTCGAAGCAATAGCTATATTAGTGTGACATATTTGTGAGTACCGGTAACCCTTGAGTTCAATCAAGGAGAGTACGGGGCCGCTGAGTGATGTCACTAAGCACTAATGACCTAGAACCTTACTTGACCATCTTGGCCTTTCATTAGGGGTAGTGAGATGACCGGCTTTGGTGCAGTCCAAAGTTGGTAGATACTCGATACTACACTCATTGAGGGTTGTTTTCTTGGAATATTTTGGTCGCTAGTTAAGTGGCTAAACCAAAACAATGAACAATGAAAACAATCCAGTGATATTGAGCTCCTTAGAACCCGGTTACTATTTATAGGACAGGTTTTTTAAGCCAACTACACTCAAGAGGGTACTTACCTATGAAACCCCATGCAAGCCTGAAACTAGGGTTTGGTATGATTTGCTTGTACATATGTTTGTGCATATATCATGAACATCATAAAGCATCATATGCATTTACTAACCACTTCAAGGGTTTGAATCTTCATCTTTGTTCTTGTTTTGTAGGTCATGGAAATTCCTCGCAGAAAAACCATCCAAGTCAACCTTGTGAGAATCCCTCCTCAACTCAAGGAGCTCACATCAAGAATTTCGGAAAGCTCTCCCTTCAGTGAAAGACATGGTAGACTGCTCAACTTAGTCAACACCAACATTGAAGAGGACATGATGAAGGTGCTATTCCAGTTCTTTGACCCTCTTCACCACTGTTTAACTTTCCCCGACTACCAGTTGGTGCCCACTTTGGAAGAATTTTCTCAACTCCTGAGAATTCCTATCCTGAATCAACTACCTTTCAACGGTACGGAAAAGGAACCAAAGCCTGAAGATGTTGCTCGAGCACTACATCTACAGCCATCTGACATCAAGGGACATTGGGAAACTAGAAGCGGTGTCAAAGGCTTCTTAGCAAAATTCTTGTTTGAAAAGGCACAAGAGTGTTGGAACTCATTGGACCTGCAAGCCTTTGAAGAGATTGTGGCACTCCTTATCTATGGGTTGGTCCTGTTCCCAAATCCTGACCAGCTTGTGGAGGTCAACGCCGTCAAAATCTTCTTGTCCAGAAATCCAATACCAACATTGCTTGGGGACATCCTTCACTCATTTTACACACGAACAATGAGAAAGAGGGGTGTTCTCATGTGCTGTACTCCTCTCCTTGCAAGGTGGTTTATTTCGCACCTTCCACAATCTGTCTTGAAGAATGACCAAGGCTCAAGGTGGTCCCAACGGTTGATGACTCTTACTCACTCTGATGTACATTGGTGTTCTCGGTCCAGAGAAAATGTCATCATCGTCGATCGTTGTGGAGAGTTCCCTAATGTTCCATTACTTTGCATTATAGGGGGCATTACCTATAACCCTTGCCTAGCTTTGAGGCAATTTGGATATGCACGGAGGGATGGCCCTCACGACATGTTGATTCATGACCTAGTTTTTGACTTCGACAACGATGCGCAAGGACTTCGCCAAAGATTCATCAGATCTTGGAGGATGCCTAACAAGGTTGATAGCAAGACACTGGGGCACAAGAACTCCATCCCTCTTGAGCCTTATCTCAAGTGGGTACGAGCCCGAGCCCAGAGTCTAATGATGCCTTATCCTCATGTTCTCCCTGTGATTAAAGAGCCCGTCAAGGAAGGAGAGGTTCCCTACACCATCCTACATCCTGACATGCCTACATCGTGGGAGGAGATGCAGAAGAGTTGGATCCAACTCAAGGAGGAAAGGAACACTTTTGAAGCCAGCTTCTACGCCAGCGAGAAGAAGGTTCTAGAGCTCACCCGCCAACTCCATGAGCAAGAGGCCCTCAACACCTACATTGCGCCAAAGAGGATGCGCAACGTCTTTTTACTTTGAGAAGTTGTTTTTGTAATATTTGGCCCATGGGGCACTTATGTACTAACAAATTTCTTCTTATTAATATGACGTGCGTTCTTTTTGTCTGCAACAATTGTGAATTTCTAAAATCCTTGAATGCATTGCATAAATAGCATCTCATGCATCATGTGCATAACAGGTACCCCTTTTTCAACAGGTTGCTTAATCTTCTTCGCTGTTTATTTTGAACAGTCATCATGAATCCAGAATCATCCAGTGAGCAAGCTATCAAGGCCCTCCAGGCCCAGAATGCCCAGTTTCAAGAGATGGTCATGAGCCTGGCCCAAGGTCAACAAGAGTTGAAGGCTCTGCTCTTAAAGAAGAAGAAGAAGAAGAGGACTGCGTTGTTCAATACTGGACGCAGGTTTGGGAACACACTCCATAACGAGGCTGATCCAACTACTTCCTTTGCAGAGAAAGACAGTCCCCAAGGGGGAGGGGCTCCTAGTCCTGCAGTCTCTGACAACGAGACGGATTACAATGACGAACAATACCCTCCTGCTGCTGACAGGTACAAGCAATTAGAGGACCTCTTGAGTGCCATGGAGATTCAAAATGTGTCGGGGCTGGATTTCGGAGATTTGGGTTTATCTTCTGGGGTGGTAATCCCACACAAGTTCAAGGCGCATGCCTTTGCAAAATACGACGGGGCTTCCTGTCCAAAGCTGCATCTCAGATCGTACGTAAGGAAGATCCAACCTTACACGGAAGATAAAAACCTTTGGATCCACTTCTTCCAAGATAGCCTTTCGGGGTCACAACTTGAGTGGTTCTATCAGCTAGATGGAACCATTATTCGACATTGGGAGGATTTGGCTACCGCATTTTATAGACAATATCAATACAATTCTGACCTCGCTCCTACGCGTACCCAACTTCAGGGTATGTCACTAGGAACGGGCGAAGGATTCAAAGAATATGCGCAAAAATGGAGAGATTTGGCTGGCAGGGTGCAGCCTCCTTTGACTGACCGTGAACTGGTTGACATGTTTCTAGGGACCTTGTCTGGTCCATTCTTCAATCATCTGGTTGGTAATTCCTCCGCTGGGTTTACGGATTTGATCCTGACAGGTGAAAGGATAGAAGCTGGCATCAGGTCAGGAAAGATACAGAAAGGTGCCTCCGCAAGTACTGAGAAGAAGCCTTTCAAGAAGGAAGCTAGTGCCGTCTATGGTCCTAGAAGACAAGTCAAGCCAGAACGCCGCCAAGCCGTCAATGCCTTGGTAATTTCAAAACCTGTTGCTGCTCCTCAGCAGTACAATCAACAAAGGGGTAAGAGGCCCAAAAGGCAATACACTCGGCTGAGTATGACCTTGTCACAAATCTTACCGCAACTACTATCAACCAACTTGGTGACCACCAGAGAAGCTCCGAAGGTCGTGAATACTGCATCTCCTAAGTATAACCCAAATGCCCATTGTGCTTATCATTCTGATAGCCCCGGGCATACTACTGATGATTGCTGGGCCCTGAGAAATATGGTTCAAGACCTTATTGATGTGAAGGAAATTCAGTTTGAGGCGCCTGAGAGGCCAAATGTTGTAACTGCTCCTATGCCCCAGCATAGAGTAAATGCCGTTGAGGAAGATCTGTATGCTGTTTCGGTGAATGATGTTGCTACCCCTCTATTGACTGTTAAAAGGAACCTACTGCTAGCCGGTTTATTTCCGGGTTGTAGCAAGGGTTGCCTCCTGTGTGCTGTTACCCCTACCGGTTGTCCGCTGCTGAAGTCAGGCATCCAAAGCCTGATGGATAGCAAGGAGATTCTGTTCAAGAAAACCGCTGTTCCATTTGTTTCCGCTGAAGAAGTATCTGTCGTCACAATTTTCAACAATCCTACCAAGGCTCCCTCGAGGAAGCCAGTCAAAATTATGTCTGTTGCACCCATTACCATTACTGTTCCGGGGCCCCTCCCCTATGAATCTGACAAGGCTGTCCCATGGCACTATGGGGCAGACGTGTATGTGCTTGGAGTGAAGCAGGAGTTCAACACTGGTACCAGTATCAGTAACATCACTGGTCCCGCCAAAATTACTCGCAGTGGCAGGCTCTTCTCGCCTGTCATTGCACCACCAGTTATCCGAAAACCTCTTATCATCACACCCGCAAGTGTGCATGTTCCAAATCAAGTTCCTGTGTCTACTACTGCTGCCGAGTCCTCTGATGCTCGGGGCAAAGAAGTTGCTACCGATTTTCCTGCCCGGACGGAGGCACCAAAAAAGACCGCTGTTGAAGCCTCCCAGCAAGAGATGGAGGAAATCCTTAAAATCATTAAAAAGAGTGACTTCAATGTCGTTGAACAGCTGGGGCATACCCCCTCCAAAATCTCTATGCTATCATTGCTGCTGTGCTCAGAGGCCCACGCCAAGGCCTTGATTTCATTTCTAAAAACGGCCCATGTGCCGCAAGAGACATCTGCAGATCAATTCACTGACTGTGTGGCTAATTTGACCGCTGACAATGGTTTGGGTTTCTCGGATGCCGACCTGACCGCCAAGGGAAAAAATCACAATGATGCCCTGCATGTCTCTATAGAATGCAGGGGCACTACTCTCGCACACGTGTTGGTGGACACCGGTTCTTCCCTGAATGTATTGCCCAAGAAGGCCTTAGATCGGTTGGATTGTGAGGGCCTGGAATTGAAACCTAGTAACATCATTGTTAGAGCCTTCAACGGTTCTAAGAGGATGGTGCATGGTGAGGTGGACATTCCTATTCGTGTGGGTTCCCAAGTCTTTGACTCAACGTTCTACGTGATGGATATTCGTCCATTTTATTCCTGTTTGCTGGGTCGACCTTGGATCCACAAGGCTGGGGCCGTAACATCCACTCTACACCAGAAGCTCAAATACCCTGTCAGAAGGAAGATTGTTACTGTGCAGGGTAAGGAAGAATACATGAATAGTCACCTGAATTCATTCCGGTATATCGAGATGGACGGGGAGTTTATTGAGACCCCCTTTCAACATTTTGAAGAGGTACCTCCAACGTTGGCGTCAGCTGAGACAGTGGTTGAAGAAGACTTTCCTTTGAAGATGGCTTCCTTGAAGGATGCCCGGGCTGTGATCGAGAAAGGCAAGTGTGCAAACTGGGGTCAACTTCCTGACTTCACTCAAAAGACCGACAAGTTTGGGCTGGGCTTCACTGCAGAGGCTCAGAGGGCTGTTCGCAAAGAAAGGATCAGAAAGTCTCCGGTGTTCATCACCAACCCAAGGGTGAATGCTATTGAGGAGGACGTAGAGGAAGCATAATTTGACAGTTGGATCTATCCAACAACCAACAACGGACCAAGCAACTGGACGGCAAAAGATTTTACACCTATTACATTTGTCACGCAGTAATGAACTCTTTTGTTTTCAATTTGTAACAAACAATATGTTGAAACTTTTATTGGCTCGGTGTCCTACCCGGGGCACCGTGGCTCCATTTGTGAGGGCTTTTTGTATGACATTTCCATATATCATTAATCAAAACATTGGAAGTTGTTGCATTTCAAATCTTGCGCTCTTTTTCTTTATTTGTTATATATTGCAAAACAACTATATTTACACACACTCACTTATACAGGTTCTAATCCACTCTGGATCTCATTGGTAACAACTCTCCTACTGCCAGTTATGACTTCGAAAATCCGATCAACTTGGCCGAAGACGAAGGTGAAGATGATTGCGAAGTTCCTGGTGAACTCGCAAGACTGCTACTCCAGGAAGAGAGGGCCATTCAGCCGCATGAAGAGCCAGTGGAAACGATAAACATGGGTACTGAGACAGATAGAAAAGAAGTCAAGATTGGTGCCAATCTAGAGCTCAGCGTAAAACAACGATTGATTCAGATGCTGCATGATTACATGGAAATCTTTGCTTGGTCTTACGAAGACATGCCTGGTTTGGATGCCGACATTGTAGTTCATCATCTGCCTACCAAGGAAGACTGCCCTCCGGTAAAACAGAAGGTCCGCCGCATGCGCCCAGAGATGTCCGAGAAAATCAAAGCTGAGGTTATGAAACAATTTGATGCCGGGTTTCTAGCGGTGACTTCTTATCCTCAGTGGGTGGCCAACGTGGTTCCAGTGCCAAAGAAAGATGGTAAAGTCCGAATGTGTGTTGATTACAGGGATTTGAACAGGGCTAGCCCTAAAGATGATTTCCCTCTACCTCACATCGACGTTCTTGTTGACAATACTGCTCAACACAAGGTGTTCTCCTTCATGGATGGTTTTTCAGGGTACAATCAGATCAAGATGGCTCCTGAAGATATGGAAAAGACTACCTTTGTTACTCAGTGGGGCACCTTCTGCTACAAGGTCATGCCATTCGGGTTGAAAAACGCTGGGGCAACCTACCAACGCGCCATGGTTGCTTTATTTCATGATATGATCCACCATGAGATTGAAGTATACGTCGATGACATGACTGCAAGGTCCCAAACTGAGGAGGAACACCTTGACCATCTGCGGAAGCTGTTTGACCGACTGAAGTTGTACAAGCTGAGGTTGAACCCAAACAAATGCACCTTTGGGGTGAGGTCTGGAAAATTGCTAGGTTTCATTGTAAGCGACAAAGGTATTCAAGTGGACCCTGCCAAGGTGAAAGCCATACAAGAGATGCCGACTCCCAAGACAGAGAAAGAAGTCAGAGGCTTTCTAGGACGACTGAATTACATTGCCCGATTCATCTCACACCTAACTGCTACCTGTGAGCCAATCTTCAAATTGCTGAAGAAAGATCAAGTAGTACGTTGGAACGATGAATGTCAGGCCGCTTTCGAAAAGATAAAGGAATATATCCAAGATCCACCCATTCTTATGCCACCAGTGGAAGGGAGACCTCTAATACTATACTTGATGGTACTCGACAACTCAATGGGGTGTGTGCTGGGGCAGCATGACGAGTCTGGCCGAAAAGAGCACGCTATTTATTACCTGAGCAAAAAGTTTACCGACTGTGAGACTCGGTACTCACTACTCGAGAAAACTTGCTGCGCTCTGGTATGGGCTGCTCACCGGCTGAGACAGTATATGTTGACTCACACTACTCTGTTGATTTCAAAAATGGATCCAATCAAGTACATATTCGAAAAGCCTGCTCTGTCTGGAAGAATAGCAAGATGGCAAATGATCTTGACGGAATATGACATCCAATACACAACTCAAAAAGCAATCAAGGGAAGTGTATTGGCAGACCATTTGGCACACCAACCTGTGGACGATTACCAATCATTGAACTTTGAATTTCCAAACGAAGATATCATGGTAATGACTGATTGTGAAGTACCTGGACCGCATGAAGGACCTGAGAAAGGATCCCGATGGTCTATGCATTTTGATGGAGCCTCGAACGCTTTGGGTAACAACATCGGCGCTGTGATCATATCCCCTAAAGGTACTGATACTCCAATCATCGCCCGACTATGTTTCAACTGCACCAACAACATGGCAGAATACGAGGCATGTATCATGGGTATCCAAGCTGCAATCGACTTAAGGATCAAGTTTCTGAGTGTCTTCGGAGATTCCGCTCTCGTGATCAATCAGATCAAAGGCGAGTGGGATACGAAACACCCAAATCTTATTCCTTACAAGGAGTATGTGTTGACTTTGCTTCCCCACTTTGAAGAGATAACTTTTGAACACTTCCCAAGAGAGGAGAATCAGTTAGCGGACGCACTAGCTACGATGTCTTCAATGTTCAAAGTCAAATGGGACAACGAGGCTCCCTAAATCATTATCTGGAAGTTAGACGAACCTGCATACTGCTGCAATCTTGAGGCCGAAGAGGTGACCGAAAAACCCTGGTATCATGAGGTGAAGAGATACTTGGAAGCTCAGGAATACCCTGAAGGTGCGTCTGTCAATGATAAGAAGTTTCTGAGAAGGTTTGCGGCAAAATTCTTCCTCAGCAACGGCATTCTCTACAAACGAAACCATGATTCAACTTTACTGCGTTGTGTGGATAAGACTGAAGCAGAGAAGATCATGATAGAACTGCATGAAGGTACATTCGGAACACATTCCAGTGGACATACCATGGCAAAGAAAATCCTTCGGGCAGGATATTTCTGGTCCACAATGGAAGCCGACTGTTACCAACATTCTCGAACTTGTCATAAATGCCAGATCTATGCTGATAAGGTGCACATCCCTCCGGTTCCTCTGAACATTCTGACGGCACCTTGGCCTTTTGCAATGTGGGGCATTGATATGATCGGCGAGATCCGACCGATGGCATCCAACAGGCATCGCTTCATCTTGGTAGTGATTGATTACTTCACGAAATGGGTTGAGGCAGCTTCCTACGCCACTGTAACCAAGAGCGTCGTGGCACGGTTCATTCGGCATAACCTGATCTGTCGGTACAGCGTCCCGGAAAGAATCATTACGAACAATGGTACCAATCTTAACAACAAGATGATCACTGAGCTCTGCGAGCAATTCAAGATACATCACCATAACTCTTCTCCTTACCGGCCGAAGATGAATGGAGCTGTCGAAGCGGCAAATAAAAACATCAAGAAAATTGTGCAGAAGATGACAGTGAACTACAAAGATTGGCACGAAATGTTACCATTTGCTCTTCATGGGTACCGTACCTCAGCACGGACGTCAACCGAGGCAACTTCTTTTTCCTTGGTCTATGGCATGGAGGCAGTCTTGCTAATTGAAGTCCAGATACCCTCTCTCCGGATAATGAAGGATGTGGACTTGAGTGAAGATGACTGGATCTAGACTCGACTTGATCAATTAAACCTAATTAACGAAAAGAGACTCACCGCTATTTGCCATGGTCAGACATACCAAAAACGGATAATCAGGGCATTTAACAAGAAAGTCAGACCACAAGAGTATCAAGTTGGGGACCTGGTAATCAAACACATCATCCTTCCTCAAAGTGATCCCATGGGCAAATGGACCCCTACGTACAAAGGGCCATTTGTGGTTAAACATGTGTTCTCAGGAGGAGCCATGATCCTAACCACCATGGATGGTGACGACCTTCCTCACCCCGCCAATGCAGACATAGTAAAAAGATACTACACATGAATAAAAGACCCGCTAGGTTGACATACCTAGGCAAAAATAAGGGCTTCCCAGCGAACCAAAAAGGTTCGGGCAAAAATAAGGGATGAAATGAAAAGAATCTGTACACCCGGCAAGTCGAAAACCTGAAAAGGCGGCTTGGGCAAAAAAGGGTATCCCGGTGGACTGAAAACCCGAAAGGGCGATCCAGGCAAAAGTTAGGGATAAAGAGTAACACTATGTCTCATTGGATCACCTTGCATCCAGAATTCGGCATCAACTATCGGGCTCAGACTTCGGCATCGATCAATCAGCTTCATCTTCAACTAAGCAGCAAAGTGATGAGACGCTTGAAGATATAAAGGCAATAGCAGAGTTGGAACCCAGTGGGAATATTGTTCACATAGCTGTTTTGTTTCCTTTTCAAAATTGTATAAACTTTATGTTATTTGGCGGCGTTCTCCTACTAGGACGTCAGCCTCTTGTACAAAAATGCCTATTTACAGGCAAATTTCAAAATCAATACAAATTCACTTTTCCAAACAAATTACCAATTGTTTTTCCTTTTTCTGTTTTGTCTTGCGAAGAACGTCCAATGTTCATTTTTGATATATGCATTTGACATTAAATTGCTAATTCATAAATACTTGCATACGAAACAAAAGACTGATTACAGGTGACATCAGAAGTAGGGGCAATGTAGAATTGTCCAGGCAGTCTAGTTGTTTTGTCCACCAAGGTACCAAGGTAGGTTCAACTGAAGAATATGATCAAGTTGCCTCAACTCCCCACAGAGTAGGACAAGATTCAGCAATACTCTCCCCAGGAAGAGTTAGTCTATCATCAGCCCTACAATAGGCACACTGTTCCCCTAGCAAGTTAGCAATACTCTCCTCCAGCAGAGTTAGTCTACGGTCAGCCTAAAGGAAGTTGGGTATCCACAGAAGATATCAACATTCCCCAACGGAGTATAGGCATTCATCAGCAAGCATCCCCGGCAGTCTTGATCTAAGATTGTTCCCCGGCGGAATACAGACACTCCAGTGGAACCATTTTCCAGTACAGTCCGAAAGTTTCCCCAGGAAATTTGAAATCCATATCCCCAGCAGGTCTTGAAGCTTATCCCCAGTAGATTCTGGAAGCTTATCCCCTGCAGAGTACGGACGTCTCTCCCGGGCTTTATTCAAAGTTATTCCTTACAAGGGCTTATAACTGGGTTATCCTCAGCTAATTACCACGGAAGATCGCCCTCGGTGAAGTTCTTCCTATCCCCAGCGGAGTTCATCAAAGTTCCTCAACTTAACTTATCAACAGTATCCCCAGCGGAGTCCATCATTGTTATCCCCAGCGGAGTCCATCATTGAAATCCTCAGCGGAGCTCTCATCAAAACTTCAACGAAGTATCTCTTCCCATAGAGTATTTCCCCTCAGAGTAATCTCTCCAACAAGTTTATTCCCCAACGGAGTCATCTTCTCCTACTGGTGTATTCTTGCAATCCTCATCCCTAGCGGAAACGAAGAACTCTACTCTTCAACGCCGGCCCATGATTTAATTCCCCAACCGATCGTCAAGGATTTATTTTCCTAGACGAAAATACATTCATAAACATTTCACATTTCATACATCTTGCTTACATACATGATAAAGTGCATACAACACTATCTCATTTTGAACATCATGACATCATGCATTTCATACATCATGACATTGCATAAAACTGATGTTTTGCCTTTTCAGGGAAAAAGACAAACCAAAAGACAACTACCTTCAACTGTCACAATTCTATATTCGATTCCTGTATCTAGCCAGGGCACATCTGTGAGTGATCAATTTCCAGATTCGATTCCTGTATCTAGCCAGGGCATATCTGAAGAGTTTGAAGATTCGATTCCTGTATCCATCCAGGGCATATCTGTTGACGAATAATTCCAGATTCGATTCCTGTATCTAGCCAGGGCACATCTGAAGAGTTTGAAGATTCGATTCCTGTATCCAGCCAGGGCATATCTGTTGACGACAATTCCAGATTCGATTCCTGTATCTAGCCAGGGCATATCTGAAGAGTTTGAAGATTCGATTCCTGTATCCAGCCAGGGCATATCTGTTGACGACTAATTCCAGATTCGATTCCTGTATCTAGCCAGGGCACATCTGAAGAGTTTGAAGATTCGATTCCTGTATCCAGCCAGGGCATATCTGTTGACGACTAATTCCAGATTCGATTCCTGTATCTAGCCAGGGCATATCTGAAGAGTTTGAAGATTCGATTCCTGTATCCAGCCAGGGCATATTTGTTGACGACTAATTCCAGATTCGATTCCTGTATCTAGCTAGGGCACATCTGAAGAGTTTGAAGATTCGATTCCTGTATCTAGCCAGGGCATATCTGTTGACGACAATTCCAGATTCGATACCTGTATCCAGCTAGGGCATATCTGTGAGCAACCGATTGTAGATTCGACACCTGTATCTAGCCAGGGCATATCTGCATGAAGAGATTGAAGATCAACACCTGTAACAAGCCAGGAAAACATCTGTCTTTCTCAAAGTGCACAAATTCTCGCTAAGCGATCAACACTTCCAAATGGCATCTATAAGCCCATTCCCGACAAGGTTCTGTCACGCCTTCAGATGGCATCTATAAGCCCATCTCCCTATCCACCATCTCTCAAAATGGCATCTATAAGCCCATTCCCGACATCACATTTGCTGATACTCCAACATGCGAGTGCAAATTTCCGGGCACTCTAGTGTCCAATCTCCTTTTACCCTCGAGTCACGAAAGGCAAACTTGCCAATCTAAATCTTCAGGTTCAAGAAGACTGAACAGGGGCAACTGTTGTACCCCAAAATTTTCCTTCCCATTCTTTCAACATTTTCTCATCACAAGGCCCTTGGAGCTCAAGATCCAGTTAGGGTTTCCTCTGCAAGACTTCTCCTAGCACTGTTGACCCAAATTAGGGTTTGTGTTTGCACAAAGATATTTTGACCTAAAATGCCTAAGATGACTTTCATGCTTCATGTTGGACTCCTAAGTTTATTGATACCAAGTTTCAAGCCTTGATTCCAATCTTTGCCCAGTCAATTGGACAGTTGACCTAGAAATCAGTTGTATTGGGGAAAAAGTCAACTGTGGCCAATTGACAGTCAAACCTCATGGAAATTGACCCACATCAACATTATGAACTCATATGGACCATTTGATCAAGTTTGGATCACAATTCCACAAGAAATTTGATCAGATCACCAAAAGGGCAAAATGGTCATTTTTAGGGTTTTGACTGCACAAAGGCAATTTTTGACTGTTTGACCTAGCCAATGGCAAACCAAACTCACATATGGACTCAAGGACCCCATGGAATTATCTTGACATACTCAACAAGTTCAAAAGATTCCAAATGCACAGGATTGACAGTTGAATTTTCCAGTCAATTGATCAATTTTTGACTGTATACTGAAAAGTCAAACTTTGACTTTTTGGTCAAAATCAAGTGTCAAGATTCATTTTTCATCAAAACATGCCAAATCATGAAACTTGTTCATCAAGAAATCCAAAATCACAAATTAGGGTTTGAAATGAAGATTTTTCATAACTTAGAATTTTTCTAAGTCATGAAAAACCCTAATTTTTTTTCTAACTTTGTCCCACCTTCTCATCAAGATTCATTTGGATTAAAAAAAAAGTCAAAACATGAAAGTTGTAGTCTATTGCAAAATCTACAACTTTGATTCACAAAGTTTTCTCAAAAGAAGCTTGTAGCTCAAGTTACAATTTTTGGAACAAGGGTACCAAACCATTCTTAACTTAGAGAAATTTGACCTATTTTAGGCAAGGTTTTTACCTAACTTCAAGACCACTTTTCACATACTTCCACTTGGAATTTCAATTTGCATTACAAAGATGGATTTTAGTACACATTCCAAGCTTTTCAAAATGTCCAAGAACTCATCAAACAACCTCATGGTTAGGGAGAATCGAATTTGGCAAGTTGGGAAAAAGTCACTTTGATTCATGGCCATGTACATGTTCATAACTTGTGCAATTTTTCAAATCAGCTTGCACAACTTGATTACAGGTCCTATATCCCATTTGCACTCAATAATTAAATGCAAACCCTTTGTGTTCAAGCCTTGCATTATGTGTTTAAGCATTACATGAAGGTTTAGTCTTAAAATAGAAAAAGCAAATTATCCATTTTAGAAAAGTATGGCTTTATGTCAAAGTTGCAAATCAAGAAGTACAAGACCATATCTTTGGGTACAAGTTCAGAAGCAAAACACACTGATCAAGGGGAAAGGTTGTAGCATAGATTGGGGGCCTGCATCAGTCTAGAACACAAGTTGATACTTTGTTGCTTAAGAGAGAAGAAAACTTGCAAACTAGAGACCAACTCTCATCTCAGCCAAGAGAACCTTAAGCAAAGTTATTGTACACTTTCTGAACATCAAACCTAAGCTGAAACACAAGCCAACCAAGTTCCAAACATCCTCAAACACAGAATCACCATTAAACTTCACAAAAACAGGGCATCATGCACTTGGAATACCACAACTCATTTCCATCGTGCATCTTGGCCAAAACCACTTCAAACAATTTCCCTACCATCCATACAAACAGTCCAAAGCATTAGAAGCAGACTGTAACACTCCTAATCAACATCACCATTTTCATTTTTCTGTTTTGCAGTTGAAGTGCCATAACACGATTCACTTGGTTTCAAAGCAAACTAAAGCTTGGAATAGCATCCCTGGACATCAAGGAAGCTATACCAATCATCACATTGCATTGAAAACACCTCCATCACCAGATACGATTCCAACTGAACAGGTAAGTTCATGAACTCTTATCTCTCTATCCAGGCATTGTTAGGTTTAGATTTGTGAAGAAATTATGTCACATTCATGGCCCTGAACATGCCCATATAATTAGTTTTCATTTATGTTATGTGTGCTATGAGAATTTGAAGTCTGAACATGGAACAAAAACTAGGTCAGGAATTGGGGGAGAAGAAATTCTCTCTCATTTCTGAGAGTTAGATTGATTTCTTTATATGTCTAGAATCGTGGCTTCAAGCTCTACAGGTTTCATGTTGCAAGATTTGGCAAATGATCAAGGAATCTGGAGATAGAAAACGCGTGTTGTTGTTGTTCATACAGGTTCTGAGGTTGAAGACAAAGTCTTCTTGGGATGGGCCTGAGTTGACTTCTTATTTGCACCCTATGTTTACTTTTGAACCCCCTTGGCCCATTGTGCTTATTTGAAACATTTTCTTGACTTTTCTTTTTATTTCTGACTTATTTATTTTTTCTCATAATATTAAAAATATAAAAAATATTTTTCACACCATTTTTGTATTTATTAGGCATTTATTTGTTTAAATTGATGTTTGTACATAAATAATACATAATATCTTTTATTTAAAAATACTAAAATTAATACCAATACATTTTATTTTCTAATTTTCATTTTATTTTATCTTTTGAAAATATTTTATGAAAATATTTTTTTTTTGTTAATATTAAATATTTTATTTTTGTATATATTTAATATATTTATCATATAATATAAATATTTACATATTTATTAGGATATTTAGGATAAAAATACCAAAATATATATATTTTTATTTTTATTAATATTTAACATTAAAAATACCCTTTTGACAAATATACTTCTCTTTTATTTATTTTTTTGTATATAATTAGTAAATATTGTATATAATACATAATAAATAATTAATACCTTTTATTTAGTAAAATTAGGATTTTTGCCCTAAACATGAAAATATTCAAAAATGAACTTTCTTTTAATTATTTTTATTTTTATTTGTGAATAAAATATACACTTACACAAAAATACTTTCACATACATATTGCTTTATTCTTACATATCTTTACATTTATATTTGTGCAATTCAATTTGGTTGTAAATATTGGGTATTACCCTCCTATAAAGTCTCATCCCCATTTGAACATTTGTACCCCCATTCCCATGATCATTGTATATTAACTTAGGACTTTTAAAATTTCGCACTTTAAATACTTTCTAAATATGCCATGTTAGAATTAGGGTTTTGTATGCGAATCAAAAACAACAAAAATAGTTTGACCTAAATTCAAGATAAACAAGCATGAAAATGGACAACACTAATCACACTTGCACCCCTAGGGTATTCCACTTGTTGCCTTCAATAATGGGTCATATTGCATGTTAGGTCTCTTTGGGCAAAGCAAAACAATCCAAATGATCATAGTCCCTCGATGACGCTTTCGAAAGTTGCCTTAAAAATGATCAAGTCCCTTAAAGGAAAATTGCCCAAAGATACTTGGCACCATTGCAATTATGGTCTAAACGATGACCCGCGCCCGTCCCTTTCACATCCTAACACAAGATTGTCCACCAAATGCAATGGTGGAACAAAATTGTTAAAAGGGTTAAAACATAGCAAAGATCTTTGAGAAATGTAGGGTAGATAGCTCTTGGTTACTTGCCCCTTGCAAAACAAAACACTTGCCTATTTTTCAAACCACACATCACTACACTTTCAAAACAACTTTCAAAAACAATGAAAACCTTTTCAAAAGACATACACCTTTGTATACATCCCAACATGGATCATTACAAAGGTTGCCACCACATTGGCTTCTTTTCAAAACATTTTCAAACCCACACACACAAAGCACCATTTCAAACAATTGAAAATCAAGGCAAGTTGATCTAAGCAAGTAACTAAGAGCCCATGGATAACCATGGATAGAAATGGTGCTAATACCTTCCCTTTCTATAATCTACTCCCCGAACCCAAGAAAACATCTCAAAGGTTTTTGCTGTGCTTTTTAACCTTTCCTTAGGATAAAATAAAAAGTCGGTGGCAACTCTTGCTCAACCGAAACATTTGAGAAAATAAACGCAAAACACTAGTCAGTTCTCCCACCGTATCACACACATCACAAGCACACATTCAAATAAAAGCAAGTGATCTAGCAAGCAACTAAGAGCCCTTCGAAAACCATGGATGAAAAGGGTGATAATACCTTCCGTTTTCATAATCTACCCCCCGAACTCAAGAAAACATCTCTAAAGGTCTTTCCTGTGCTTTTTCACCTTTCCTTTTGGATAAAAGAAAAGTCGGTGGCGAATATAAACGTAAAACTCCAAGTTAGTTCTCCCACCGTATCACAGAACTGGCGACTCTGCTGGGGATTCTGTCTAAAAGTGGGGTTACCTTAGGGATAGATCACATTTACTTGCTAACATTGTTTGATTTGTTTGCTTTACATTATGGGTCCTTGTTTGGGTTACTGTTAAAAATCCTACACCCAGATTTGGGGACACCTTTTAGGTAAGTAGCAATAAACTGTGAGAGAACTGTGCGGGGTATATCGACACGGTTGAAGCAGTAGCTACGTTGATGTGGCACTTTGGTAGGTACCGGTAACCCTTGAGTCAATCAAGGAAAGTACGGGGCCGCCGCATGGTGTCGTGAAGCATCAACTGACCTTAGAACCTTACTTGACCAACTTGTCCATTAGGACGTAGTGATGACCGACTTTGGTGCAGTCCGAAGTTGGTAGATACTTGATACTACACTCATTGAGGTTTGGTTTTTTGGGATATTTCGGTCGCCCTTAAAGAGGTTTGCGCTGAAACAATGCCCGAGAAAACAAACCAGTGATATTGAACTCCTTAGAACCTGGTTACTATTAACTAGGACAGGTTGAGCCAACTAAACTTCAAGAGGGTACTTACCTACAAACTCCATGAAAGCCTAAAACATAAGGACTTGTCTACTTTGTGTGAATATGATTATTTGTATATAAACTTGCTTACCTCGCATATTTGTACATAACATCATAACATCACACCATAGCATTTTCAATAACATTGAACCATAGCATTTCAAGGATCTCAAGGGTCTTTGATGCAGGGTCACGTTGAACCAGACGTCTATCAAGGGACAAGAGGATTTATTTCCCTCTAACCAAATGCCGTCAAAGATCAAGTACAACAATTTGAGTCAAGGGCTACAACCCATTTGGCATGGTGAACTAAATTATCGTGGAAGGACATCCACCGATACAAAGTTCTCCAATCAAAGTTGTTGATCAAAGTTCAACTTCTAACTTTTTCTTGTGTTTACCCCGCGAGATCCTTGAAAACATGCATCCACATATCATGCATCATATCATGACAGGTTTCTCCTATACAAGTTTCCTTATCTTCCTATTGTTTATTTCAGTAGAGATGGCCCTAGAACAGACCATCAAGAGTATTCAGATTCAAAACGCTCAACTACAAGAGATGTTCTTGAACCTGTCCAGGGGGCAAGAAGAGGTGAAAGCTCTCCTCACAAGGGGGATGGTCATCAAAAATCCAGAGGGAACCAAGGATGATCAGTTCGAAAGGCTACAAATTGAAATGGCAACAATGAAAGTCCAGATGATGGGACAACTGGTGGGCCAGATGGCTCTTATTCAAAACCTGGCCCAAGGACAAGAAGAGCTGAAAGTTCTTGTCAACCAGCTTTGCCAAGACGGTTGCAACCGTATGGGGAAAACAACCATAATCGGGGATCAAGTCATCATTCAGCCTCCCTTGAGACAATAAGCCGAGAGAAGACCTCCCCAATTTGCTTCCGCGTCACAAACCCAACAACCACCTCGTCAACAAGGACAGGGTAACCGAAGTAAACAGGTCCCAGCCGTTAGGCAGTTCACCAAACTCGACATGCCTATATCGCAGGTCTTACAACACCTGCTAAACTTGAATTTGGTCACGTTAAGGGATCCTCCTCGAAATCCTAATACCTCTGCTCCTAACTATCATCCCAATGCATTATGTGCATACCACTCCAATAATCCTGGGCATGATACGAATGATTGTTGGGCTTTGAAAAATAAGATCCAAGACTTGATTGACAGAGGAATGTTGGAGTTTACACAAGATGGCCAGACTGAGTTCTTCTTTCGTCCCTCAAAGGCTCGTCAACTGAAGTGAAAAATTCAAACAAAGAGGCTTTTGTTTCATTTGAATTTTCAAGTTGTAATTCCTTTTGTTATTCAAACAATTATCTATTAATGTCAAACTTTGTTTCATTAATGCATTGCATATGTTTGTCTTGAATTGATTCATTCGTTTTCATTACATTTAAACTATGCTTTTTACTCACATTATGACATTCAATTCTTGCTAAAAGTTACAAGCCTTTAGAGGGAGGATGACGAAAACAATGCCATAAATCTCATACAATATGCTTTTGAACAGACTTTGCTGACGATGTACAAACATTCTTTGAAATCCTAAACACTGGAGTTATAAGGAAGATAATCCCTAGTCAACCCATTCGAGCCAAAGAAGTAGAAGTTTTTCTTTTTTCACAAAATTAAAACCTTTAAACAAAACTTGGGGCATGGTAGTCTCTCAGTTAATTCAAACGTGCTTTAAGCCGCAAACTCTCATATCGTAATACAACGAATGACGCCAAGAAACATTCCTCTGGAATCAAAAGACGGTGATGGTTCCCTATCACATGGGCAGTCATTATCTCTCAAAGAGAAAATCCCACTAAGTCAGAACCTACAAAGGAGACTTAAGAAAAAAACTGGGGCATCCTGCTGACTGTAATCTCAAAACAAGAACAGTCAGGCAAAAATTAGGGATAACAAATCAAAAGAAAGAGGTCACTACAAATCCTTAATAAACATGAAAAAAGTTGCAAAAATGACTGCCTTCCAACAAACTTAACTTGTTTGAACCATCACCAAAACGTCTTTCCAGACTCAATTGGAGTTCAAACGCATAATTAACCGAGCTTAGGACTGAAGAACATCACGAAGAGCGGTTGGGTATAAATAAATTTTGAGCCTTTAACCTTTGTTTCTTAAACCGTGAACCAAGTCACGTTACAACCCTTCAAAAGTCCTAATTGAAGCATGAGTTAGTTCGAAAGCATACTGTTACAAAAGGTATCCTAACTCCTGTAAGGCTTTGCTCTAAATCTTGAGTTTGAATTTTCTTAACAAAATTCGCTAAAATGCATTTTCAAAAAAACTTCAAGACAAACATAAACTTTGCATTACTTGAATATCACTGTTTGCATATGGCTATTTGTTTGACAGCGGAGAAATTCACACAATGAATATCCAGTGAACGAAAGCTCTCTCAATGAACAAAACCAATTCAAGAAGGATGACACTTCCATTGACAAATCTCCTATCAACAGGGGGACATGACATGTCACTATCCAGCACACCTGGGACAGTCCAGTCAAGATTCCAAGAAATATCTCAAGAATTGTAGAGTAACCAGGGGCAAGTCTCCATCTCCGTCACTTGAGGCATTGAATGCGAATCCCGACAAAGGTTTACATACGACCGAACATTTCCTGGTAGTGCCACAAACACTTGCTACTAGGGACAAGAACAAATCTCCCCAAAAATCCTTCTCATAGGATGACTCCCAGCCAGAGTTTCAATCTCTGAAAACCTTTCCCTAGCTGAGACAACCTCAAGAGTCCTCGAGGACTTTCCCCAACGAAGTCGTCATCTCTCTAGCAGACCGGCAACAGGGTTTATTTCCCCAACAAACTACAGATTCCCTAGTTTGAGTTTGCCTTTCCAACTACTACAAATCAAAGGACCACAACTCCCTTTCCCCAGTAGATTACTCTACAATCCCCAACAAGTTACTGTGAAACTTGGACCCGACCATATATCAATTCAACTTCGACCCCAGTAGAGCAACGGACAACCGAGACTCCAGAACTCTTTTCCCAAGCAGGAATCAACACTCTCCAACAGAGTTTTCCATATTTCAGAACACAGTTCCCCTTAAAAAACAAAATAGGAATCCCCGGTGGAAATACTCTAAGCAAGTTTGAAGACACACCAACTCTTCAACAGCAGTCCAGGATTTAACGACTCCCCAACATTTTTCAAGGATTTATTTTCCCAGACAAAAATACATTCATTAACATTTCACATTTCATACATTCTATTTACATACATGATAAGTGCATACAACACAATCTCATATATTTTTTAGAACATCATGACATCATGCATTTCATACATCATGACATTGCATACAGCTAACGTTTTACCTTTTTTAGGAAAAGGTCAATCAACAGATGGCTACCATCAACCTTTTCAAGTTCCAGATTAATACCTGTAACAAGCCAGGAAAACTATCTGTGGACGACTGATTGTAGATTAATACCTGTAACAAGCCAGGAAAACTATCTACATGAAGAGATTGAAGATTAACACCTATAACAAGCCAGTAAAACTGTCTTTCTTTCTCAGGTCAAAGATTAATACCTGTAACAAGCCAGGAAAACTATATGTGGACGACTGATTGTAGATTAATACATGTAACAAGCTAGGAAAACTATCTACACGAAGAGATTGAAGATTAACACCTGTAACAAGCCAGGAAAACTATCTTTCTTTCTCAGGTCAGAGATTAATACCTGAAACCAGACAGGACAACTATCTCATCGAACAACCTTTTCAAGTTCCAGATTAATACCTGTAACAAGCCAGGAAAACTATCTGTGGATGACTGATTGTAGATTAATACCTGTAACAAGCCAGGAAAACTATCTACATGAAGAGATTGAAGATTAACACCTGTAACAAGCCAGGAAAACTATCTTTCTTTCGCAGGTCAGAGATTAATACCTGAAACTAGACAGGACAACTATCTCATCGACCAACCTTTTCAAGTTCTAGATTAATACATGTGACAAGCCAGGAAAACTATATGTGGACGACTGATTGTAGATTAATACCTGTAACCAGCCAGGAAAACTATCTACATGAAGAGATTGAAGATTAACACCTATAACAAGCCAGAAAAACTATCTTTTTTTTCTCAGGTCAGAGATTAATACCTGAAACCAGACAGGACAACTATCTCATCGACCAACCTTTTCAAGTTCTAGATTAATACATGTAACAAGCAAGGAAAACTATCTGTGGACGACTGATTATAGATTAATACCTGTAACAAGCCAGGAAAACTATCTACATGAAGAGATTGATGATTAACAACTGTAACAAGCCAGAAAACTATCTTTCTTTCTCAGGTCAGAGATTAATACCTGAAACCAGACGGGACAACTATCTACTTGACCAGCTGAAGCAACCCTACACCGGTTCCTCCTATTTCCAAGATGCAGTTTTACACGGACTCATCATCAAATAACCCAACCTTCTGATACAGTTCAGATACGCTCCAGACACGGACGTCATTCTGATGATCAGTCAGTTTCAGCTTTCAGATATAATTCAGATACACTCTAGATACAGATGCCATCCTGATACTCATTCATATTCAGCTTTCAGATACAGTCCAGATACGATCCAGATCCGGATGTCATTTTGTCACTCATTCAAATACAGTCCAGATACAATCCAGATTCGAATGTAATTATGTCACTCATTGAAATACAATCCAGATACGATCCAGATTCGGATGTCATTCTGTCACTCATTCAAATACAGTCCAGATACGATCCAGATTTAGATGTAATTCTGTCACTCATTCAAATACAGTCCAGATACGATCCAGATTCGGATGTCATTCTGTCACTCATTCAAATACAGTCTAGATATGATCCAGATTTGAATGTCATTTTATCACTCATTCAAATACAGTCTAGATACGATCTAGATTTGGATGTCATTCTGACGCTCATTTAGTACATTTCACAGATACGAGTCAGATACAATTCATTTATGGATATTATTCTGATACTTATCCCACGGACTCATCATGAACCAACCCTACACAGGTTCTTTCTATTTTCCAAGATGAAGTTTCACACAGACTCATCATGAAGCAGCCCTACACAGGCCCATCATAAATTGAAGAATATCCAAAACCTCTATTGGTTCATTGTAAATCCCTTAACGGTTTATCCTGATTCTCTCTGATAGACTTCTTCTCGGGTTCAGATAAGTCGCTCCAAGATTTATTCTGATTTCTTCTCCAGTTGAAGTCAGAATTTAGACTTTGTCGAATTTCTGTCAACAATCACTCCAAATGGCACCTATAAGCCCATCTCCAACAACTATCCATCATTTCTACAAATGGCATCAATAAGCCCATTCCCTACATAATCAACTAATGCATCTTTGAGTGCAAATTTTATGGGCACTCTAGTGTTCAATCATCTTCTACCTTCAAGTCACGAGTGGCAGATTTATCAATCTAACTCTTCAGATGTAAGAAGATTGAACATGGGCAGCTGTTGTACCCCAAAATTTGCTCTCTCATTTCTCAAAGGATCACCTTGGACTCTCAGGTTTGCTTATATCAAGTTCCAAGTCTTGAATTACAACTTTTCAAGAAAATCACTCACAAGGTCAAAATGGTCAAAAGCACACTGAAAAGTCAAACTTTGACTTTTAAATCAAAAATCAAGTTTCAACAATTATATTCCATCAAGACGTGAAATTGATTCATCAAAAATCAGAAGTTACTTTGGAAAAATCAAATTTTCTAAACATTTAGAAAAAATTTCTAAGTGTTAAGAGTATATGATACCTCAAGACTTCTGAGCCAGCCTCCATGCAAGTGCAGTTAGAAGTTGTAAACTTGGTTCAGAACATAGCCTTCAATCAGAACATGGCTCTTCAGCCTCTACGCAAGCGCAGTCATAAATTGCAAACGTTGTTCAGAATATAATCTTCCATCAGAACGTGACTCTTCAGCACATAGAGGCTACGTTTTTGATCTTCTATGATCAGAACATCACCAAATCCCAAAACCTCATTTAAACAACCTATTGCACTACTACAGTACAGTACTCTAACCAGCAGTTAATCCAGTCCACGCCTGCATTTTCCCAAATCTTGTATTTGCACCAAATACAAAAGGTTGTGATCAAAAAGCAATGGAACAGTGTGCCAAAAGTTTAAATCCCATCTGTTTTCCCCCCAAAACCACAACAAATTTATCTATAAATAAGTTGCTCCATCACACTTTCAAGAGGCTGGGCTTTGAAGGAGAGGCTGGCTTTTGAAGGGAGAGAATCACAAAAAAGAGAGAAAAGGAATTAGTGAAACTTTCATAAAAATCCAGAAATCCCAAACAGAAAACCAAACCTTTGTTCTTCCTTTTGAATCAAAGAACTTGTCATTCTCCTCTTCCGTTACTCTTGCTAATTCCAGAACATCCAAAGACAGCAGCTCAAAGCTCCAAGCCCACACTCCAGATTCAAGGTAAGTCTTTCTGACTTTGCATTTTTCATTCAGAATATCATTAATATGTAAATATCACAATTAATATTGTCCATATCATTGCATAAGTAGAAAAGTTATGGATCAGAACTTCTTGGTTAAGGCTAGGCTCTGATTTAGGATTAGAACTTCTATAAAATGTTGTGCCGTTATCCTTCTGATTTGCTGTTTATTAAGAACTGAATAAATTGTTGATGTGCTGATCAAGAATTGAAATATGGCATAGAACTTCTGATGTTCACTCACAGTTTTAACACAACACAGAACTTCTGAGTTCTCCTCACTGTTAAACACACTGAACTTTTGATTTTCCCACTGTTTAAACACACTGAACTTCTGATATTCACTCACTGTCAATGCACACTGAACTTCTGATGTTCACTCACTGATTTAATACTTAGAACTTATGATTTTCATACGCTGATAACATGTTGAACTGCTGATTGTTCACTCACTTTTTTAACACTTAGAACTTCTGATTTTCATGCGCTGATAATACGCTGAACTGCTGACTGTTCGTTCACTATCTTAACACCATACAAAACTTCTGAGTTCTTCCTACTGTTTTGACACGCACAGAGCTTCTAAGGTTTTCTCACTGTTCTAACATTTAGAAGTTCAGCACATAGCAATCCAGAACTTCTATGTTTTCTCTCTAACGTGTCTTGCAGAACCTCTGAGTGTACCAATCCAGAACTTCTGATTCCGCTAACGTTCTTTTCTGAGTCATCACACGCCTGACTTCAGAACTTCTGATCCTTGTTGTTTTTCCTGCAGTAGCACGTTGTTTTCTATCTTTCATTTATTTTCCTTTTCATCATTTTTAATATTAACATAAAAAGACATAAAAATATTTTCTTTTATTAACTAATTTATTTCTTTTTTTAAGACAAAAAACATTTTCTAAACAAGTCCATTTCTTTATTATATTGTACATTTCAATATGGTTGTAATAATAACTTAGGATTTATTTTTACTTTCAATCCCCATTCATAAATATGTACCCCCATCCCCTAAATATTGTAATAGCGTAGGACTTTATATTTCTGTAACTTATCACTTTAAAATAAATGCTAGTAATTAGGGTGTGTATGGAAAAACATGAAATTGACAAATAGATCACCCTAATCAAGACTAAAATGCATGCAATCAAACACACTTTTCACACATGCATTCTTAGGGTAATCTCACTTGTTGCCTATCAGAAAATAGTCATATCCCTCGAACATGGGCGTTTTAGAAAAGACCCTCAATAAAAGATCGTAGTCCCTCGATGACTATCAATGTTGCCTTCAGTAAACGATCTAGTCCCTAAAACGACATTGATAAAATGTTCCATGAGTTTCCTTCTATGACTATATAAACGTCCCAACACCCGTCCCTTCACATCCAATGATGGGGCTTCTTACCAAAACAATGGTAAGATAGCAACGTCTAAAGGAGGAGGAAAAGAACAATTAAGGACCTTTTGAGTAGGTAGATTCGCTCTTAGTTGCTCGCTTGCTCACAACAAAAACATTCTATACACCAACAATCTCACTTTGAAACATTTTCGAAAAATAACACTTTATACGCATTTTTATAGAAACGAGAGCCATTACAAAGGAAACCCTTTTCAAAATCACTTTCAAAAAACACAAACACCTCTTTGAACTATTTTCAAAACAACACTTTGTATGCATTCTTATATAAACGAGAATCATTACAAAGTTACATTTTCAAAATACTTTCAAAACCCACATCACAAGCACACATTCAAACAAAAGCAAGTGATCTAGAAAGCAACTAAGAGCCCATGGAAAACCATGGATGGAAAGGGTTCTAATACCTTCCCTTTTCATAATCTACCCCCGAACTCAAGAAAACATCCCTAAAGGTCTTTCCTGTGCTTTTTCACCTTTCCTTTTGGATAAAAGAAAAGTCGGTGGCGACTCTTGCTAAACCGCAACATTTACGAATACAAAAGCAAAACTCCAAGTCAGTTCTCCCACCGTATCGCACCTACCCAGGTTCCTTCTCTTTCCAAGATGAAGTTTTACACAGACTCATCATGAAGTAGCCCTACCCAGGTTTCTTCTCATTTCCAAGATGGAGTTTTACACGGACTCATCATGAAGCAACCCTACCCAGGTTTCTTCTCAGAAAATTCCAAATGAAGTTTAACACTGACTCATCATGAAGCAACCCTACCCAGGTTCCTTCTTAGAAAATTCCAGATGAAGTTTAACACGAACTCATCATCAAGCAACCCTACCCAGGCTCCTTCTCATTTCTAGATGCAGTTTCACACGGACTCATCATGAAGTAATCCTACCCAGATTCCTTCTCAGACAATTCTAGATGCAGTTTTACACGAACTCATCATGAAGCAGCCCTACACAGGCCCATCATAAATTGAAGAATATCCAAGACCTCTATTGGTTTAGTTTAAATCTCTCAACGATTTATCCTGATTCTTTCCCATAGACATTTTCTCTGGTTCAGATGAGTCGCTCCAAGATTTATTATGATTATTTCAAGTTAAAGACAATTCAAGGCCTCTGCAGGTTCAGTTTAAATCTCTCAATGGTTTATCCTGATTCTTTCTAGTAGACATTCCCTCTGGTTCAGATAAATCAAACCAAGATTTATTCTGATTCTTTCCAGTTAAAGATATTCAAGACCTCTACTGGTTCAGTTTAAATATCTCAATGGTTTATCCTGATTCATTCCTGTAGACATTTTCTCTGGTTCAAATAAGTCGCTCCAAGATTTATTCTGATTCTTTCCAGACCTCTACTGGTTCAGTTTAAATCTCTCAACAGTTTATCTTGATTCTTTCCCGTAGACATTTTCTCTGGTTCAGATGAGTCGCTCCAAGATTTATTCTGATTCTTTCCAATTAAAGAAAATTCAAGACCTCTATTGGGTCAGTTTAAATCTCTCAACGGTTTATCCTGATTCTTTCCCATAGACATTCTCTCTGGTTCAGATAGATCGCTCCAAGATTTATTCTGATTCTTTCCAGACTTCTACTGGTTCAGTTTAAATCTCTCAATGATTTATCCTGATTCTTTCCCGTAGACATTATCTCTGGTTCAGATAAATCGCTCCAAAATTTATTCCGACTCTTCTCCAGACCATTGCTGGTTCATTTTAAATCTCTCAATGGTTTATTTTGATTCTTTCCCGCAGACATCTTTCTCAGGCTCAGATAAATCGCTCTTAGATTTATTCTGATTCTTTTCCAGTTGAAATCAAGCTTAGACTTAGTCTAATTTCTGTCAATAATCACCTTTGGATGGCATCTATAAGCCCATCTCCGACAACTCTCTATCATCTTACCAAATGGAATCTTTAAGCCCATTCCCTACACAATCAACCACAACATCATCGAGTGCAAATTTCCGGGAAGCCTAGTGTTCAATCATCTTCCACCTTCAAGTCACGAATGGCAGATTTTCCCATCTAACTCTTCAGGTGTAAGAAGATTGAACAGGGGTAGCTGTTGTACCCCAAAATTTGCCCTCTCAATTCTCAAGGTTTTTCTTACAAGGATACTCAAGGTTCAGGCTTGCACAAGTGCTTTGGGATTTTTCAGTACCAAAATTAAAAGGAAATTGTCAAAAGGGAGAAAACAGATAAAAATAACATTTTGACAAATTTGGAGAAATTTAAAATTCCTTCGATTTGGCACCCTTCGATTACCTCTCAACCCCTTTTGATTACCTGTGTTTACTGCCTACCAGCCTCCTTCGATTGCTCAAAATCAGCTGTCTGCAAGCCTGCTTCGATTTGGACAAATATGCTGCCTGCAAGCTGCTTCGATTGGGCACATGCTGCCTGCAAGCTGCTTCGATTGAGCACATGTTGCCTGCAAGCTGTTTCGATTGGGCATATGTTTCCTGCTGCCTACTCCCATCATGTTAGCTTCGTTTGGGCATGTGATTCCTTCAACACAAGTTGCTGGCCACATGTGCCCCCTGCAAGGCATACTCTTCGATTGGACTAAGTTTACTGCCTGCGTGCTTGTTTCGTTTGGGCATGAATCCTTCAGCACAAGGTCAAGCCTTTCGTTTGGACATTTAACTTCCCTCATGCTAAACAGTTACAAGACAGGGACCCCCCAACATACACTCTTTCGTTTGGCCACATGTGACCCCTGGGAAGGCAAGCTTTCGATTGAACAAAAAGTATCTACCTACAAAGCTTCGATTGGAACTTTGATTCCCTTCGAATCAGCTTCCTTCGATTCTAGTCTGAACCATTCGAAGCAAGCTTGTTCAAAGCAAGTATGAACAAATCTCAATACCAAATCTCACTTGTCAGGATTACTTTGTTTCCAAATCTTTGTACTCAGAGGTTTGTGCAAAGGTTTTGAAATTTGTCTTTTGGATAATACTATTCTTGGCAAAAGGCTACATACTCTTTCTTTTCATACATAACACTTTTATCACAAAAGCATCTTTCAGCCTGAATTTGGTCTGAACAAAGAGCAGGGCCAGAAGGACAAGTCACATCTTTTGTGCCCCAACTGCCAAATCCCCTACTTGTACCCTTCACATTATCTATATTTTATTATTTCTTTGTAAGCTGGCTACTACAACAATGTCCATTCGTTTCTCTATAAATAGATGAATTTTTGCAAAGCCAAGAAGGACTTTTGGACCAGGCGAAAAGAATCTCCAAATTTTTCTCAAACACAAACACAAAACTCTCAAGTTCATCAACACTTGAAAAATCAAAAACCCAGAACCACACTTCAGTCTCCTTCGATTCTGAAGAACACCCCACACCTAGATGTTGTTTTGTTCAAACTAAAAAAAAACCTCCTGTGACAATCTTCGAACCAAAGGTAAACCCCCCTTTATGACAACTCTTCGAGTCCCCTACTGCCAGCGCCAGCAGTTCAGGCTCGAAGCCCACACACCAGCTTCAAGGTAAGTCCCCTTAACCTTAGGCTTTTTCATTTCAAACATAACATGTAAATGATATTTGCTCCTTTTTTTAATATTTCCATACTTTCGATTGCATGATTTTTCCAAGTGCATGTTAAAGCTAATTTGTACTGTCCACTAAAAATGTTGGAATATAAAATATGCACGCTTGCTTCGATGCATACACATGCTTCGACATGAACTTGTTCATCACACACATACACCTGCTTCAACACATACACACTTGCTTTAAACGCACTACCCTGTAAGTCCAATCGAAGGAGACAAAAAAAAGCATATGGCATCTTACATTGGTTCCAGACCCAATCGAAAGTCACAACCTGCTACTTCTAAGCCCCAGTCGAAGGATATAACATGTTACTTCCAAGCCCAGCCAGAGACACACTTGCACTAAGTCCAGGCCCAGATGAAAGGCACTCCCATGTTGACTGCCAGCCCCAATCGAAGGACACGCCCACACTGGTGCCAACCCCAATCGAAGGAAACCAGAAAGTGCCCAATCGAAGGGTTCTCCTGCCCCAAACGAAAGACACTTATTTTACCTTTTTTTTACTTTTGTCTTATTTTTGCCTTCATATTTTTATGCCTTTAGATATGGTTTTAATAATGTAGGATTTTATCTTTCTTCATTTTATTGCTTTTGTATGCTTGTTAGTAAAATAGGGAATGTATGGCAAGATAAAAAACTAACAAGTAGACAACCTAAAAATCAAAGACAAATGCATGTAATCAAACACACTTTGCACACATGCATCCTTAGGATAATCTCACTTGTTGCCTATCGGAAAAATAGTCATGTCCCTCGAACATTGTTTTAGCAAAGACCCTCGATAAAAGATCATAATCCCTCGATGACCCTCGATGTTGCCTTTGGTAAACGATCTAGTCCATAAACGACATTGCTAAAACGTCCCATAGGTTTCCTTCTATGACTATACAAATTTCCCACGCCCGTCCTTTCACATCCAATGATGGGGCTTCTTACCAAAACAATGGTAAGATAGAAACATCTAAAGGAGGAGGGAAAGAACATCTAAGACCTTTTGAGTAGGTAAATTTTCCCTCCTAGTTGCTCGCTTGCTCACAACAAAAATATTTCATACACCAACACTCTCATTTTGAAACATTTACAAAATACAACACTTTGTACGCGTTCTTATAGAAATGAGAGCCATTACAAAGACACCTTTTCAAAATCACTTTCAAAAACACACTCCACAAACACCTCTTTGAACTATTTTTGAAACAACACTTTGTACGCGTTCTTATAGAAACAAGAACCATTACAAAGACACTTTCAAAATACTTTCAAAACCCACACCACAAGCACATGCAAACAAAAGCAAGTGATCTAGAAAGCAACTAAGAGCCTATAGATAACTACAGATGAAAAGGATGCTAATACCTTCCCTTTTCATAATCTAGCCCCCGAACTCAGAAAACATCTCTAAAGGTATTTCCTGTTCTTTTCAGCCTTTCCTTATTAGATAAAAGAAAAGTCGGTGGCGACTCTTGCTATCCGCAGCAATTGTGATCAAACGCAAAACATTCAAGTCAGTTCTCCCACCGCGTTACAGTATGTAAGGTGGATGTTGATTCTAAATTTAAACCATTTGATTCCTTAATTAATTCATTAATTTTACCATCAGATTCTTGACCTAATATCATACTTTGCAGTTTATCTTTTAAGGGAATATCATAATGATATATTGGTCTAGTAGGGTCAAGTTTAGTGGAAGGTATATCAACAGTATGAGGAATAGCCTCCTTAATTCTTTCTATTTGTTTTGACATCGTACTTAATAATTGGTTGGTAAAGTTAAGTTGGCTATTAATGTTATTAATATATTTTCTAGTTTCATCATGATGTATAATTATTTTAAAAGGAGATGCTTTTATCTCAACATTTTCTTTAGGTGGTGTCATTTTAATAGCTTCTAAAGGTGGATATATTGAGCTAATAGTCTCTTTCTTAATTTTTTTTTCACTGTGTAGTAATCCTGGTATTAACATCTAAAAACATTTTATTAGTGTAGGGATTTTTAATTTTTTTCTGCTATACAATATGATTCAAACCTAGTAAAGAAATATGTATTAATTTCGTTGAAATTATGGTACAGGAAATACATACAAATAAAATTATCTTAACAACAGATGATGTTGAGAAAAATGTTACAACATCTGGTAACAAACCAGATCAATCAAGCTGAATATGATACAGAAAATAAAACTACAGAAAGATAAATAACACAACGATATTTTAACCCAGTTTGGTGCTTACTCACCTACTCTGGGGGCTACCAAGCCAGAAAGGAGGTCCATTATAAGCAATATTAGTTCAAAACTAAACTAGTCCCAAGTTTACAAATTATCTCCTAATCCTTACACAATTCTACTTCTACCTAGGTCCTCCCTACATATGAGAAATCGACATCCCACTTCCAATCACCGCAATGACGACTAACAATCCCAGTCACAGGAACTACAACAATTAGAACTCAATTAGAAGATCATACTTCCATTACAAAAACTCAAACTCTTACTTAAAAGCTTTAAGTAATAATAATACTCAACTTATTGCCTGAAGGCTTTTGAGTGAGAATAATAACTTAACTAACAGTCAAACAACAATCAGTCGATCACATAGTATCAAAAGATACATGGGTGACTTATAAAACTATAAGAGACTCTCAAAACCTAAGACTTATGCTTCCCCTAATTTTCCAATTGTTGAAAACTTAAATTAAGTTAGGTTAGGGTTATTGTTGTACCCCAAAATTTTCCCTCTCATTTCTCAAAGGATCACCCTGGACCCTCAGGTTTGTTCCCATCCAATTTTAAGCCTTGAATTACAAATTTTCAAAGAAAGTCATTCACAAGGGCAAAATGGTCATTTGCACACTAAAAAGTGAAACTTTAACTTTTGGATAAAAAAATCAAGATCCAAGAATCATATTTCATCAAGGCATGAAGTTCGTTTCATCAAGAAATTCAAAAGTCAAAATTACTTTGGGAAAGTCAAAATTCTAAATACTTAGAATTTTTCTAAGCGTTTAAGAAATATGACAAATTCAGAACTTCTTATCAGATTATCGCCATGATGCAAGCTGATTCTGGAAGAACTTATGGCACAAAAGTTATAGATTTCAATAAGATCTAAAACATTGCAGAACATAACTTCTCCTAGAAATGTTGGGATTTCAAGTTATGAATCCTCAAAGACACGACCATGAAATTGAAGCACTAAGCAAATTCTGGACAATTCCAAGACAGAGTTTGGTTACAACTTCTGGGCCAGTTTTCACAAATATTTAGTCAGAGTTTGCAAGGGTAATTCAAAGAGGACTTACAAAGCGTGTTGCAAGCTTCCAGGAAATTCTGGGAGCTCCTTCAGAACATGCTGGAGCAAGAAGATACAAAGATCAGAAGTTGGATGTTTATTCTAAGTTACGCTGAAGATGAACTTCTGATCCAGAATTAAGCAATGATGCAGAATCTCACATTGCAGGATTTCTGGTTTGATAAATCTCATCATCATTAAATGCTCACAACCACTTTTGAGTCTTTATCCAAAAGATTTCCCCACGTGTGGCATAGAAGTACCTTTAATGTCTTGGAAAAACAAACCTTTATACAAGAGTGTGCTGGGCCCATGCGTTGTTTTGCTTTTGAGGTTACCTTTCCTTAATTCCTGCTTACAAATCCAGCTTAGGCGTTGCTAAAGCTGCTAACCACCATACTTGCTTCAAGAACAAGGCAGCACCCTAGCATGTGATGGTTGTGCCATTGATCTCTCCAAGCTACAAGATCTTTACCTATAAATTGAAAGCCACTGGCAACTGTAAAGAGGTCAAAAATTTGAGAAAGAAAAAAGCTTTGAACCCCTGCTAAAATTCCAAGAGTCCAAAACTGCAAATACAAAAATACAAAACCTGTAAGCTTTTGATTCTTGCATTCAGACTCCTTTTTTTCTCAAGTGTTTCTTGACCAAAGCCATCCATACAGTTTTTGATATACATTCAGAAGCCATCCTAACTTCTATAGTCAAACTGTAACACACTCTCTATCAATATCCACCTCAAAGAAGTTAGAACTTTGCTCCTTGGCTGTTCCAGAATTTTCCAATCATTCATAGCCCAAGTTGAAAGTTTCCAGCCTACTGAGCACGTGAGGAAGCTGGTCAGAACATCACAAATGGTCAGAACCAGACTCCAGCTCACAGAACATTTTCCAGCTGCAAGGTAAGCTTCTGCTGACTCTCGTCATATTACTTAAACATTATTAGATTTGCACATTCAAAAACATAATGTAGACATCCTAACTCTAATTCAGTATATTCATATATTCCATGTATGTTTGCCTAAGTAGGGAGAATTTCAGTCCAGAACTTCTTGAAGAAATTAGGACTCAAAATTAGGATTAGTGTGATCGGTGGAAATAGAACTGACTGTTTTAAAGCTGGTTCGCGTATGTTGCGGTAAGCAAGAGTCTCCACCGTCTTTTATTTTCTCCAACAAGGAAAGGACAAAAGCACAGCAAAATTCCTTATGAGAATGCTTCTCGGTTCGGGAGGTAGATTTATAGAAAGGGAAGGTGTTAGCACCCTTTCTATCTGTGGTTATCCACGGGCTCTTAGGTACTTGCTCTTATGTTTTCAAAGTGTTTGCTTTTCAAGTGTGTGGATTTGAAAAAAGTTTCTTTGAAAGATTTCTGAATAACTCTTGTATCTGTCCTCAAGAGTGTTTGAAAAATTTGTTTTGAAAGCTTTTTGAAAGTGTCAGTGTGAAAAGATTTTTTGTTTGTTTTTGAAGAGAGCAAGTACCCATGAGTCATCTACCTACCCTAAGGAATTAGGCTGTGTAAAAGTCCTTAAGGTAGTGTCATCCCACCATTGAAAGGTAGGTAGCACCACCGTTGGAGGTGTTCGGGTCAATTCGATTTTAGGGACAGTGTGGTCACCGAAGCAACAGTTAGGACACCTTAGAAGTAACCCTAATGTCCTAGATCCTTTTTAATCCGAGGCAACCGTTTCGAGGCAACTTTTTCGAGGCAACTGGATCTTGGACATAAGAGCGACCGCTAAAACGTCTTATACTTGACGACCACGTTTCGAAGGCAACGAGTGAGACGTACCCTAGAAGTGGTGTGTGCATTGTGTGTTGTTTTCATATTATGTTTTATCTTTGATCATGGCATTGTGAGCTACGAGTTGTTTTTAATTATCATACATTCTTTCATGCAATTTAGAATTTAGGAGTGCGGAAAGTAAAATATGGAAAGATAAAATCTACGCTATTACAAGGCGCGGGTCTATACATCGCCAAAAAACAAAGACCCGTTTTTGATAAAGATGCGGAAAGTAAAAAAAAGCAATAAACCTAATTACTATTACATCTGGAAACAGTTACATAATAATCAATAAGAAAATAATGCGCGAAAAGAATTTAACCGGGAACGTCCGAGGGTTTTGGACCCTTTGCTTGAAATTAAATTAAATTAAAACCTAATTAATTATTTAATTAAAGAAAAGAAAGTGTGTTTTTATGTTTTTTGTATTCATGAAAATAAAGAAGTTAAAATTAAAAGAGAACCCTAATTCTAAGTTGATTTTAATTATTAAGAAAATGTTAAAGTTAATCCTAATTTAAGCTAATTAATTAATTTACATGTTATTTATAAAAATAATAATAATTAATAATGATGATTAATAAGAAAATTTTAAAAATGTCAAAACCTAATTCTATATAATTTTTATTTATTAAGAAAAAGGATTAAAATTAAAACCTAATTTAAACTAGATTAGTTATTAGAATTTATTTACAAAAATAAATTAGTGATGAAATTAATAAATAATTAAATATATTTACAATTTTGATTTTCTGTTTTTTTATTATGGAAAAAATTAATTTATAATGGATTAATAAAAATAATTAAAACAATTAAAAGGATTAGAAAAGAAAATAAAATAAAACTTAAAACATGCAAACCAAGGGGTGTCTGGCCCAAAGTGGAGGTGCATTGCTGGAATTCAGGCCCAAGAAGCATAGAGCCCAGTTGACTTTCCTGATCACGCGCATGTTCATTGACCAAGGCATAGAGTGTTCATCACCTCCTGGCCTTCAGATTATGGATCAAGGCCACTTGGCAGGCTAACGCGTGAGGCTCATGGTAGAACGTTGGATGAGGCGCTGCATTAGAATACATTAGAACAAAAAATATCAATTATGTGGGGGGACCTGGGAATCGAACCCAGGTCCCAGTACCTGCCAGCCACGTTCCCAACCAACTGAGTCATTCAAGCGCGTTTGTAGTATAACTGGACAATAAATATTATATATAAAAAACAAGTATTATGATGTAGAACAAAAAAATACGCGCGCAGTTTGAACCACCCAACCATGCACTGCCACGCCATCTCCTTCTTCGTTGAACCTATAAAAAGAAAACAAGATAGCGGGGGTTTTAAACCCCCACTAACCATAACCACGAAAAATAGCGACTAGAGTTAGGGACAATATAAAAAGGGCGCGATGATTCCATTCAGTTCGTATTGAGCTTCTGAATTTAAATGTATAGGTCTCAAGGTCTAATTTTTCCTCAACAAGAAAGCCCTAATTTAAAAACTGGGAAACCCTAAAACATGTTAATGGCAAATCATGATCCAGAGCGTTATAATGCAATTAGACTATTCCATTAGCTTCAGAAAGTTCCTGTGAATACAAAACACTCAACAATATGTATTAAATGCGCATAAATCATGATATGAAATTCTGGAAACATATGCAAACCGTGTGACTTAGTGTGGACGATTCTTTGCGTGTTAAGCTTCGTTCTTGATTGCAATGGCTTCCTGGCAATGTCAGCAATGTATTGGAAACGATTTTAGGCCTTGAATTGTACTGCAAATAGGATTTCAGTTTTCATGTTTTTCTTGAAATTTTGCAAATTGGTTATGTGGTTGCAGCAGCTTTCGCGTGTGTCTAGCTTTAGGGTTTCACTCAGCATATGTATGTGAATGAATTTAGGTTAGAATTAAGCCCATAGATCCATTGCATTCATGTTTGAATATATGATTGGCAATCAAATCTTTTTTCAATCTTTTCTTTCATGAAACCTTGCCAATCATGGATATTTTGCCTTGTTGATTGAGAAACGAGTTGCCAGCTTGCCCTAGTCATATTTGCTGCACAAAAAGATCTAAAAAAGCATATCTTTGAATTTTCCTATAATTAAAACCAATTAAATGAATTAATATAAATATAAATTCAATTAATTAATTTAAAATAAGAAAATAAATTATTTTGAGCTCAATGGGTCGTGCATAGGCTTTGGGTAAAGATTCAAGAAATAATTTGAGGCCCATTAGCAAAAATGAAGTGTTTTAGGCAAAGTTGACTTTTGAAAGTTCCCAAAAATTTCCCAACTTCTCCAATGCATATCTTGCTCAATTTTGAAGCTATGAATATGTTATTGGACATTTTGGAAAGGTCTTGAAGTCCTCTAACCAATGCCTTTGGTCCCATGTCATTTTGATTTACCAATCTCAAGTTATGGTCTTTGACTTAAAGTGCCTTTTTGTTGACTTTTGAAAATGACCTATAATGTTGAAATTGATAACTTTTTGTGAGAGCATTTCTTGGACTTGGAGTGTGAAGATGAGTTGTAGGAAATGTCATCCCATTCACAATGAGCTTTGGATGGGATTTTTATGATAAACCATGAAGAAGTTATGCCTTGGTCAATTTGCAGTTGACTTTTCAACTGTCCAAAAATAGAAACTTTTGCATCTTGATGATTTTTTTGAGCCATGCTTGTGGAATCATGATCAAGAATTGATCAAATTATGATTGTGGCTTCAAAATAAGATGTTGACCAAAAATTTTGACTTTTGACTGTCACATGACCATTTTACCCCTGCAGTTGACTGTGGAGCAATTAGGGCTTTTTACTGTGCAATTTGATGCTGTGAGTCTTGAAACTTGACATACGAATGCTTGAAAATATATATAGACATATGGGACTTGATTGGACCCTTGGAAACCTCAATTTCTTTGCAAGAACCAAAACCCTAATCTTGACTGTGCTAGGAGGCAATTGGACTGTGCAACCCTTGAGAGACTTTGAAGCTTGATCTTGCCAAATTTTGAAGAATATGGGAGGCCAAATTTTGGGGTATAACAATTAGCAAATTCATGCTTGCTTCTGATTTATAGTTCTGATATCTCTTGTTTCGGAAACATTATGAAACCTGCCATAACTGTTATATGCACATTTTCTGCTTTGTTGAGAAATGACTAAGTTGCAGATGTTCTGACTAGCATGGAGAGGGAGACGAATTTCTGCCAGTGGCATCAGAACTTCTAAAGTCTTCTTTGTTCCCAGCGGACCCAAAACTTCTGACTTTACCTATTTCTACTAATATGATTTCTGTTTTTTACAGCACGCCAGAGTCAGAACTTCTGACCTCTTTTAGTTCAACAATGCGCTGATTCTATTTTCTTTTTCCTTACTATTTTTGCTATCACTTCTATTTTCACTAATCAAAAACACATTTTTTTTTTACATTTTACATGCTTTATTTTATTTCTTAAAACAAAAAGATCAAAAATATTTTCTTCAACAAAACTTATTTCTTTTCTTAAACAAAACAAGTCCATTTCACATTTTCTTGCACATTCTTATCCATTCGATATGGTTGTAATAGTAAATTAGTGTTGTACCCCAAAATTTGCCCTCCCATATTCTTCAAGATTTGCCAAGATCAAGGTTCAAAATCTCCCAAGGGTTGCACAGTCCAATTGCCTCCTAACAGTCAAAAATTAGGGTTTTGGTTCTGGCAAAGAAATTGAAATTTCCAAGGGTCCAATCAAGTCTCACATGCCTATAAACATTGTCAAGCATCCACATGCCAAATTTCAAGACTCACAACATCAAATTGCACAATCAAAAACCCTAAATGCTTCACAGTCAACTGCAGGGGCAAAATGGTCATTTGACAGTCAAAAGTCAAAATTTTGGGTCAACATATCATTTTGAAGCCACAAACATCATTTGATCAATTCTTGATCATGATTCTCAAAGCATGGTTCAAAAAGTCTCAAGATGCAAAAGTTTATATTTTTGGACAATTGAAAAAGTCAACTGCAATTTGACCAGGGCATAACTTCCTCATGTTTTATCAGAAAAATTCCATCCAAAGGTTATTTTGAAGAGAATGACATTTCCTACAACTCATCTTCACACTCCAAGTCCAAGAAATGCTCTCACAAAAAGTTATCAATTTCAACATTATAGGTCATTTTCAAAAGTCAACAAAAAGGCACTTTAAGTCAAAGACCATAACTTGGGATTGGTAAATCAAAATGACATGGGACAAAAGACATTGGTTATAGGACTTCAAGACCTTTCCAAAATGTCCAAGAACATGATCAAAGCTTAAAACTTGAGCAAGATATGCCTTGTAGAAGTTGGGAAATTTTTGGGAATTTTGAAAAGTCAACTTTGCATAAAAGGGTTCAAAAATGCTAATGGGCCTCAATTTCTTCCATGAACCATTACCCAAAGGCCATGCACGACCCATTGACCTCCAAGGGAGTTATTTTCTCATTTTTTATTAATTATTTGAATTTTTATTATTATTAATTCACTTAATTAAAATTAAATATGAAAAAATAGCAAATAATACCTTTCAAATCTTTTTGTGCAGAGAATTCACTCATTATGTGCTCAATATTTCGTGCATCATTCAAAAAGGAAAGATTCTACATGATTGGCAATGATTGGCATAAAAAAGGATTGAAAAAGATTGGATTTTATATGATTGGAAATCAAATATCAAAAACATGAATGCATGGATTATGGGCTGGTTTTCTTAACCTAATTCACTCACTTACTTATGCACAAGTGAAACCTATTCCATTGGACACAAAAGGCTGCGCTCAAAACCATAAACAACATTGCATTTTTTGACAAAAAAGTTGAACACTGAAATCCTAGTTAGAGGGCGATTCAAGGCTTGAAAAGTATCCCAAAAGATTGCTGGACCATCAAGGAACGTGTTGCAATCAAGAACATCTCCTGACCTCAAGAATTGGTAGAACCACGTTGCACTTTTCATGAACTTTTCAATTATCGTGTTTTAACTTCCAGGCATTGTTCATGCATTTTAACTGTTGATTTATACTAACAATGACATTCTGAAGCTAATGGTATTACTCAATTGAAGTATGGCTGCCTAAATAAGAATCCACCATTAACGTCCTCTAGGGTTTCAGGAGCTTTGATTTAGGGGTTTTCACATCTGGAAAAATTGGACAACCAAACCTATGCCAATGGATTCGTGACATCCAAACGAAGCAAATCCACACCTCGCGCCTTTTTTATATTTGCTTATGCGCTAATCGTTATTTTTCCTGGGCTTGTTTAGTGGGGGTTTAAAACCCCCGCTATTTGATTATGTTACAGGGACGAAGACGAAGAAGATGCTAGCGTGTCCAGGCATGGTTGGTCAGTTTAAATATTAGCGCGTTTTTTTATTTTGTTTCAGCCTGGTTACTTTTTCTATTATGTTGTTTATATTCCATTAATGTTACAAAGAAACACGCTAGCCTGGATGGTTGATGAGCTGGCTTGCAGGTATTGGGACCTGGGTTCGATTCCCAGGTCCCCCCCAAACACTTAATAATTTTTGTCAAAAGGTGTTCCAGCGTAGCACTGCATCCAAAGACCATCATGCATCCTCACCTGCTTGCTTGCCACGCGCCCAGGAAATCTCATCCAAAGGTCAGAACGTGGAGGTCCACCATGTACGCTGGTCAACCATGCCATAAGTACTTCCAGAAAGTCAAAAAGGCCTTGGTTTCTAATGGGCCTGAACTTCTCAATAAACCTCCAAATTAGGTCTGAATACCCCCATGGTTTGCATCATATTTTCTAATTCCTTCTTCTTTTCTTCTTTTTATTTTAATTGTTTTTTTGTTTTATTTAATTCACAAAAATAATTTTTATAATAAAACCAGAAAAATCAAAACTAAAAAATATGTTTATTTAATATTTAATTCATTAATCTTTTTGTAAATAAATCTTTAAATCATAAATTTAGTTAAATTAGGTTTTAAAATTTAAATGTTTTTTTCTTAATAACTAAAATATGTAGAAATTAGGGTTTTTTAGCATTTTTATCTTTTTTTAATAAATAATTTTTTTCTTCTTATTATCATTATTAGTAATTATTAATTATTTTGTAAATACCCATGTAATTAATTAACTAGTGTAAATTAGGTTAAAACTTGAATATTTTTCTTTAACAATTAAAAATAATTTAGAACTAGGGTTTCATTTAACTTCTAATTTTTAATTAATTTTCTTTATTTCATAAATACCAAAAAAACCATAAAAAATTAACTTCTTTTCTTTATTAAATAATTAATTAATTTTTAATTTCATTTAATTTCTTTAAAGGGTCCAACGCCCTCAAACACTCGATTCTAATTTCTTTTCGCGCACTTATTCTTATTTATTTTATTCCAAATATTATGTAATTGCTCAAGCCTTGTAATAGTAATTAGGAATTTATTTTCCGCATTTTTATTCAAAACGGGTCTTTGTTAATTTGGCGACGTATAGACCTGCGCCTTGTAATAGCGTAGGACTTTATTTTCCGCACTTTAATTTCCGCACTTTTAAATTCTAAACTTCGCATGAAAGAATGAATGGCCTAAATTAAAAACAATGCGTAGCTCACCAAATGCATGACAAGATAAAACATAACTAAAAACAATACACAAATTCACACACCACTCTTAGGGTACGCCTCATTGTTGCCTTGCCCCTCGAAACGTGGTCGTCGAGTATAGGATGTTTTAGTAAGTCCTTATGTCCATGATCTATGGCATAGGGGTAGCTTCTAAGGTGTCCTAATGTTGCTCTGGTGACCACACTGTCCCTACAAACGAATTGACCCGAACACCTCCAACGGTGGTGCTACCTATCTCTCAATGGTGGGATGGCACTACCTTAAGGACATTTACACAGCCTAATTCCTTAGGGTAGGTAGATGACTCGTAGATACTTTCTCTAATTCAAAACAAATCAAAAACTCTTTTCACACTGACACTTTTCAAAAAGCTTTCAAAGCAATTTTTCAAACACTCTTGAGGACTGATACAAGAGTCGATCTGAAACTTTCAAAGAAACTTTTTCAAACCCACTCACAATTGAAAAGCAAACCATTTTGAAAACACAATGAGCAAGTATCTAAGAGCCCATGGATAACCATGGATAGAAAGGGTGCTAACACCTTCCCTTTCTATAAATCTACCTCCTGAACCGAGAAACTATCTCATAAGGAATTTTGATGTGCTTTTGTCCTGTCCATGTTGGAGAAAATAAAAGACGGTGGCGACTCTTGCTTCCGCGACATTTCGCGAACCAGCGTTAAACAGTCAGTTCCAGATCCACCGATCACAGAACTGGCGACTCTGCTGGGGAATAATACTCTTATAAAGTGAGGTGTACCTTAGGACTAAGATCACTTGTGTTTTCAATTGTTGTGCTTGTTTGCTTTATTATTGTGGGACTGTCTCGGGAGTTCTATAGATCCTAACCCGAATCTGGGGATACCTTCTTAGAAAGTAGCAGCAAGGCTGTGAGGGAACTGTGCGGGGTATACCGACATGGTTGAAGCAGTCTGCTACGTTGATGTGGCACTTTGGTGTGTACCGGTAACCCTTAAGTTCAGTCAAGGAGAGTACGGGGCCTCCGCGTGGTGTCGTGAAGCATCAACTGACCTTAGGAACCTTAATTGAACCATCTCGGCCTCTTTAGGGTAGTGAGATAACTGACTTTGGTGCAGTCCGAGGTTGGTTGATACTCGATACTACACTCAATTGAGGGTTGTTTTCTTGGAATATTTCGGTCGCCAGTTCAGTGGCTAAATCGAAACGATGAACAATGAAAACAATCCAATGATATTGGGACCCTTAGAACCCGGTTACTTCTGATAGGACAGGTTGAGCCCACCAACTTCAAGAGGGTAATACCCAGACCCCATGCTGGCCTAAACTCTAAGGGCTTGTCTTGTGTGATTTGTGTGCCTTATCATGTTTGCTCTTGTGAATAGTTGTGGTGTGTTTAATCATAGCATCATGACATCATACAACATCATATGCATTGACTAACCATTTCAGGGGTTCGAATCTTCATCTTTGTTCTTGTTTTGTAGGACATGGAAACTGTTCGCAGAAAGACAATTCAGATCAGCCTTGTAAGGATCCCTCCTCAGCTTAAGGAGCTTATATCCAGGATTCCCGAGAGCTCTTCTTTCAGTGAGAGGCATGGAAGACTCATCAGCTTGGTCAACACCAACATTGAGGAAGATATGATAAAGGTCTTGTTCCAGTTCTTTGACCCTCCGCACCACTGTTTTACTTTCCTGGATTATCAACTGGTGCCTACATTGGAAGAGTTCTCCTGGCTTCTGAAGATCCCTATCCTTAGTCAACTACCCTACAACGGTACGGAAAAGGAACCCAAACTTGAAGAGATTGCTAAAGCCTTACGCCTACAACCATCTGACCTCAAGGGACATTGGGAAGTTAGGAGTGGTATCAAAGGGTTCTTGGCCAGGTTTCTATTTGAGAAGGCCCAAGAATGTTGGAACTCCTTTGACCTGCAAGCCTTTGAAGAAGTTGTGGCCCTCCTTGTCTATGGATTGGTTTTGTTCCCGAATCCCGATCAGCTTATAGATATCAATGTCGTCCAGATCTTCATGTCCAGGAATCCTATACCTACGTTACTTGGAGACATCCTTCACTCATGTTACACTCGAACCATGAGAAAAAGAGGTGTCCTTATGTGCTGCACTCCTCTCTTGGGAAGGTGGTTTATTTCGCACCTTCCACAATCAGTTCTGAAGAACGAACGGGGTTTGAGATGGTCACAACGATTGATGACTCTTACACATGCTGATATACATTGGTGCTCTCGGTCCAGAGAGGATGTCACTATCATTGATCGTTGCGGGGAGTACCCTAATGTTCCTTTACTTGGAATCAGAGGAGGTATTACTTACAACCCGTGTCTGGCTTGGAGACAGTTTGGTTATGCTCGAAGGGACGGCCCTCATGACATGTTAATTCCTGACATAGTTTTTGACTTCGACAACGATGCCCAAGGACTTCGCCAGAGATTTATCAGAGCTTGGAGGATGCCCAACAAGATAGACAGCAAGACACTGGGGCACATGAACTCCATCCCGTTGGAGCCTTATCTCAAGTGGGTACGGGCCCGCTCCCAGAAGCTAGTAATGCCTTATCCTCATGTTCTCCCTGTAATCAAAGAGCCAGTTTTGGAAGGAGAGGTGTCCTACACCATTCAACATCCTGATATGCCTACATCCTGGGAAGAAATGCAGAAGAGCTGGATCCAGCTTAAGGAAGAACGAAATTCTCTTGAGTCTAGTCTACATGCTAGTGAGAAGAAGGTCTTGGAGCTCACCCGCTTACTGCACGAGGAAAGGAATCTCAACACCTACATTGCTCCAAAGAGGATGCGTAGTGTCTTCTGGGATTGATTCACTTTTGTAATGTTTTGCCCATGAGGCTTTGATGTACTGAACAATTACTTCTTAATGATAACGTGTATTCTTTTTGTCTACAACAAATTTGAACTTTCGAACCCTTGAATGCATTGCATAGACACATATCATGCATCATGTGCATAGCAGGTACTCTTCTTTTCAGGTTGCTTAATGTTCTTCACTGTTTATTTCAGCATCATGAACCATGAATCATCTACTGAGCAGTCTATCAAGGCCCTTCAGGCTCAGAACGCCCAATTTCAAGAGCTGATCATGGGTTTGGCCCAAGGTCAAGAGGAGCTGAAGGCTTTGCTGGTTAAGAAGAAGAAGAAGAAGAGAACTGTTCTATTCAACACGGGCCGGAGGTTTGGTAACACACTGCAGAATGAGGAAGTTGGTTCTTCTGTAGGCAAAGGCAGTCCCCAGGGGGGAAGGGCTCCAAGTCCAGTGGTCTCTGACAACGAGACTGATTTTAATGAGGAACAGTATCCTCCAGCTGAAGACAGATACAAGCAGTTGGAAGACCGTCTGAACGCCATGGAAATTCAACAAGTGCCTGGTTTGGATTTCGGAGATTTGGGTTTATCTTCTGGTGTGATCATCCCGCACAAGTTTAAAGCACCATCTTTCACAAAGTATGACGGGGCGTCCTGCCCTAAGTTACATCTCAGATCTTATGTGCGGAAGATTCAGCCGTATACAGTGGACAAAAACTTGTGGATCCACTTCTTCCAGGAGAGTCATTCAGGGACTCATATCGAATGGTTCTATCAGCTGGATGGAACCAAGGTTCGTAACTGGGAGGAGTTGGCTACTGCTTTTTACAAGCAGTATCAATATAATGCCGACCTCGCTCCTACACGTACCCAACTCCAGGGTATGTCGTTAGGATCGGGAGAAGGTTTTAAAGAGTATGCGCAGAAGTGGAGGGACCTGGCTGGCAGGGTGCAGCCACCATTAACAGACCGTGAGCTAGTGGATATGTTCTTGGGGACCCTATCCGGGCCGTTCTTTAATCATCTTATTGGCAATTCATCTGCAGGGTTCACAGACCTCATTCTGACTGGGGAAAGGATAGAGGCTGGTATGAAATCAGGTAAAATTCAGAAAGGTGCGTCCTCAAGTTCTGAGAAGAAGCCTTTCAAAAAGGAGGCCAGTGTTGTGTATGGGCCTAGGAGGCAAGATAAACCAGAGCGCCGCCAAGTTGTCAACGCGGTGGTAATTGCTAAGCCTGCTGCCGCTCCTCGGCAACCTAACCAACCAAGGGGTGAGAGACCCAGAAGGGAATTCACTCGGCTGAGTATGACCTTGTCACAAATCTTTCCGCAACTACTATCAACCAACTTGGTGACCGTCAGAGAGGCTCCGAAGGTTGTGAATACTGCATCTCCTAAGTATAATCCAAATGCCCGCTGTGCTTATCACTCTGATAGCCCGGGGCATTCTACTGATGATTGCTGGGCCCTGAGAAATAAGGTTCAAGACCTTATTGATGCGAAAGAGATACAATTTGAAGCGCCTGAGAGGCCAAATGTTGTGACTGCTCCTATTCCCCAGCATGGAGTAAATGCCGTTGAGGAAGACTTGTATGCCATATCTGTGAATGATGTTGCTACCCCTCTGTTGACTGTTAAGAGGAACCTGTTGCGGGCCAGTTTATTTCCGGGTTGTAGCAAGGGTTGCCTTTTATGTGTTGTTACCCCTACTGGTTGTCCGTTGCTGAAGTTAGGCATCCAAAGCCTGATGGATAGCAAAGAAATTCTGTTCAAGAATACCGCTGTTCCTTTTGTTCCCGTTGAAGAAGTATCTGTCGTCACAATTTTCAATAATCCAACCAAGGCTTCCCCGAGGAAGCCAGTCAAGATCATGTCTGTTGCACCCATCATTATTACTATTCCGGGGCCTCTCCCCTATGAGTCTGATAAGGCTGTCCCATGGCACTATGGGGCAGATGTATATGTACTTGGAGTGAAGCAAGAGTTCAACACCGGTACCAGCATCAGCAATATCACCGGTCCAGCTAAAGTTACTCGCAGTGGCATGCTCTTCTCGCCTGACATTGCGCCACCAGTTATCCGAAGACCTCTCATTATAACACCTGCAAGTGCGCCTGTTTCCACTTCTGATCAAGTTGCTTCCCCTGCTGCCGAGTCATCTAACACTCGGGGCAAAGGGATTGATAATGAGCCTGCCCGGATGGAGGCACCAAAGACCGTGAATGTTGAAGCCTCCCAGCAAGAGATGGAGGAAATTCTTAAGATAATCAAGAAGAGTGACTTCAATGTCGTTGAACAGCTAGGGCATACCCCCTCCAAGATCTCTATGCTCTCATTGCTACTGTGCTCAGAGGCCCATGCCAAGGCTCTGATTTCATTTCTGAAGACGGCCCATGTGCCACAAGAGACCTCTGCAGATTAATTCACTGACTGTGTAGCCAATTTGACAGCTGACAATGGTTTGGGTTTCTCGGATGCTGATCTCACCGCTAAGGGAAAGAACCACAATGATGCCCTGCATGTCTCCATTGAATGCAGGGGCACTACTCTTGCTCACGTGTTGGTGGATACCGGTTCTTCCCTGAATGTATTGCCCAAGAAGGCCCTAGACAGGCTGGATTGTGAGGGCCTGGAGTTGAAACCTAGCAACATTATCGTTAGAGCCTTTGACGGGTCGAAGAGGATGGTTTATGGAGAGGTAGATATCCCGATTCGTGTGGGTTCTCAAGTTTTTGACTCAACGTTCTATGTGATGGACATTCGTCCATCTTATTCCTGTTTGCTGGGTCGACCTTGGATTCACAAAGCTGGGGCAGTGACTTCCACTCTACACCAGAAGCTCAAGTACCCTGTCAGAGGGAAGATTGTTACTGTGTAGGGGGAGGAAGAATACATGGTCAGTCATCTGAATTCCTTCCGGTATATTGAGATGGATGGGGAGTTTATTGAAACCCCCTTTCAATATTTTGAAGAGGTACCTCCAACATTGGCGTCAGCTGAGACGGTAATTGAAGAAGACTTTCCTTTGAAGATGGCTTCTTTAAAGGACGCCCGAGTTGTAATCGAGAAAGGTGAATGTGCTAACTGGGGCAGGCTCCCTGATTTCACTCCTAAAACTGACAAGTTTGGACTGGGTTTTACTGCAGAGGCTCAGAGGGCTGTGCGCAAAGCTAGGATCGGAAGACCTCCTGTGCTCATCACCAATCCAGGGGTTAATGCTATTGGGGATGAAGACGAAGTGGAAGAATCAGAGTTCGATAGCTGGATCTACCCGACGACCGACGGTGGACTGACCAATTGGACCGCAAAAGATCATATACCTGTTACTTTTGTTACGCAGTAATGGATTCCTTTGTTTTTGTTATTTGTAATAAACAATGAATTGAAACTTTATGGCCCGGTGTCTTACCCGGGGCACCGTGGCTTCATTTGTGAGGGCTTATTACTTGTCATCTCCATATATCATGAATAAAGACCTTGGACGTTTTTTTTCGCATTTCAAATCTTGTGCTCTCTTTCTTTCTTTCTTTCTTTATATTGCAAAACAGCTGTATTTACACACACTCACCTATACAGGTTTCAATCCACTCTGGATCTCACTGGTAACGACTCTGCTACTGCCAGTTATGACTTCGAAAATCCGATCAACTTAGCCGAAGACGAAGGTGAAGATGATTGCGAAGTGCCTGGCGAGCTTGCAAGATTGTTACTTCAGGAAGAGAGGGCAATTCAACCACATGAAGAGCCAGTGGAAATGATAAATCTGGGCACTAAGACAGATAGAAAGGAAGTCAAGATTGGTGCTAATCTGGAGCTCAACGTAAAACAACGGTTGATTCAGATGATGCATGATTATGTGGAGATCTTTGCCTGGTCCTACGAAGACATGCCTGGGTTGGATACTGACATTGTGGTCCATCATTTGCCTACCAAGGAAGACTACCCTCTGGTTAAGCAAAAGGTCCGCCGTATGCGTCCAGAGATGTCTGAGAAGATCAAAGCTGAGGTTATGAAGCAATTCGATGCCGGGTTTCTTGCAGTGACTTCTTACCCTCAGTGGGTTGCCAACGTGGTGTCGGTGCCGAAGAAAGATGGTAAGGTTAGAATGTGTGTCGATTACAGGGATCTGAACAGGGCCAGCCCCAAAGATGACTTCCCCTACCTCACATTGACGTTCTGGTTGAAATTACTGCTCAGCACAAGGTGTTCTCCTTCATGGATGGTTTTTCAGGTTATAATCAGATCAAGATGGCTCCTGAAGATATGGAAAAGACTACCTTTGTTACTCAGTGGGGCACCTTCTGCTACAAGGTCATGCCATTCGGGTTGAAAAATGCTGGGGAAACCTACCAACGTGCCATGGTTGCTTTATTTCATGATATGATCCATCATGAGATTGAAGTGTATGTCGATGATATGATCGCAAGGTCCAAAACTGAGGAGGAACACCTTGACCATCTGCAGAAACTGTTTGACCGTTTGAAACTGTACAAGCTGAGGTTGAACCCGAACAAGTGCACCTTCGGGGTAAGGTCTGGAAAGTTGCTGGGCTTCGTCGTGAGCGACAAGGGTATTCAAGTGGACCCTGCAAAGGTTAAAGCTATTCAAGAGATGCCAGTTCCCAAGACAGAGAAAGAAGTCAGAGGCTTTCTAGGACGCCTGAATTACATTTCCCGGTTCATCTCACACCTAACTGCTACTTGTGAACCAATCTTCAAGTTGCTGAAGAAAGATCAGGTAGTACGTTGGAATGATGAATGTCAGGCCGCTTTTGACATAATCAAAGAGTATCTCCAAGAACCACCCATTCTTATGCCACCGGTTGAAGGGAGACCTCAGATACTATACCTGACAGTACTTGACAAGTCAATGGGGTGTGTGCTGGGGCAGCATGACGAGTCTGGCCGAAAAGAGCACGCCATTTATTACCTTAGCAAAAAGTTTACCGACTGTGAGACCCGATACTCACTGCTCGAGAAAACTTGTTGCGCTTTGGTATGGGCTGCTCGCCGGCTGAGACAGTATATGCTGACTCACACTACCTTGTTGATCTCAAAGATGGATCCAATAAAGTACATATTTGAAAATCCTGCTCTGTCTGGGAGAATAGCAAGATGGCAAATGATCTTGACAGAATACGACATCCAGTACACAACTCAGAAAGCTATCAAGGGAAGTGTATTGGCAGATCACTTGGCACACCAGGCAGTAGACGACTATCAGTCAATGAACTTCGAGTTTCCGGACGAGAGCATCATGATAGTGACTGATTGTGAAGTACCTGGACTGGATGAAGGACCTGAGGAAGGATCCCGATGGTCTATGCACTTTGACGGAGCATCCAATGCTTTGGGTAACGGCATCGGCGCTGTGATCATATCCCCTCAAGGCACTCATACTCCACTTACTGCCCGGCTATGTTTCGACTGCACCAACAACATGGCGGAGTATGAGGCATGCATCATGGGTCTTCAAGCTGCGATTGACTTAAGGATCAAGTTTCTGAGTGTCTTCGGAGATTCCGCTCTCGTGATCAATCAGATCAAAGGCGAGTGGGATATGAAACATCCGAACCTTATTCCTTACAAAGAATGTGTGTTGACATTGATCCCCCATTTCACAGAGATAACTTTTGAACATTTCCCAAGAGAGGAGAATCAGTTGGCGGACGCGTTAGCTACGATGTCTTCCATGTTCAAAGTCAAATGGGACAATGAGGCTCCCCGGGTCATTATCTGGAAACTGGACGAACCGGCATACTGTTGTGATCTTGAGGCTGAGGTAGTGACTGAAAAACCTTGGTACCATGAGGTAAAGAGGTACTTGGAAGCTCAGGAGTATCATGAAGGTGCGTCTGTCAACGACAAGAAGTTTCTGAGAAGGTTCGCAACAAAATTCTTCCTTAGCAACGGCATTCTGTACAAGCGAAACCATGATTCGACCTTATTACGTTGTGTGGATAAAGCTGAAGCAGAAAGGATCATGGTAGAGCTACATGAAGGTACCTTCGGAACACATTCCAGTGGACATACCATGGCAAAGAAGATCCTTCGGGCAGGATATTTCTGGTCCACAATGGAAGCTGACTGTTACCAACATTCTCGGACATGTCATAAATGCCAGATTTATGCAGATAAGGTGCATGTTCCTCCAGTTCCTCTGAATGTCTTGACGGAACCTTGGCCTTTTGCTATGTGGGGCATTGATATGATCGACGAGATTAAACCTACGGCATCCAACGGGCATCGCTTCATCCTAGTGGCGATTGACTACTTTACAAAGTGGGTTGAAGCAGCTTCTTACGCTACTGTAACCAAGAACGTGGTGGCACGGTTCATTCGGCATAACCTGATCTGTCGATACGACATCCCTGAAAGAATCATTACAGACAACGGTACCAATCTTAATAACAATATGATCACTGAGCTCTGTGAGAAATTTAAGATACAGCACCACAACTCTTCTCCTTACCGACCGAAGATGAATGGGGCTGTAGAAGCAGCGAATAAGAATATCAAGAAGATTGTGCAGAAGATGACAGTGACTTACAAAGATTGGCACGAGATGTTACCGTTTGCTCTCCATGGGTACCGCACCTCAGCAAGGACTTCAACTGGGGCAACTCCTTTTTCTTTGGTCTACGGCATGGAGGCAGTCTTACCGATTGAAGTGCAAATACCCTCTCTCCGGATAATGAAGGATGCAGATCTGAGCGAAGATGAATGGATCCAGACACGACTTGATCAATTGAACCTAATTGACGAAAAGAGACTCACCGCTATTTGTCATGGTCAAACGTATCAAAAACGGATGATCAGGGCATTTAACAAAAAGGTCAGACCACAAGAGTATCAAGTTGGGGATCTGGTAGTCAAACACATCATCCTTCCTCAGAGTGATCCCAGGGGCAAATGGACCCCCACATACGAATGGCCATTTGTGGTTAAACATGTGTTCTCAGGAGGAGCCATGATCCTAACCACCATGGATGGTGACGACCTTCCTCACCCCGCCAATGCAGACATAGTAAAAAGATACTACGCATGATAAATGACCCGCTAGGTTGACATAACTAGGCAAAAATTAGGGCTTCCCGGCGAACCAAAAGGGTTCGGGCAAAATGAGGGATGAAATGAAAAAATCTGTACACCCGGCAAGTCGAAAACCTGAAAAGGCGGCTTGGGCAAAAATGGGTATCCCGGTGGACCGAAAACCCGAAAGGGCGGTCCAGGCAAAAGTTAGGGATAAAGCGTAATACTATGTCTCATTGGATCACCTTGTATCCAGAATCCGGTATCAACATCAAGTTCAAACGGCATCGATCGATCAGCTTCATCGTCAACTGAGCAGCAAAGTGATGAGTCGCTCGAAGACATAAAGGCGATAGCAGAGTTGAAACCCAGTGGGATTATTCTTTTCACATAGCTGTTTTGTTTTCCTTTTTGCACAAAAATTGTATAAACTCTGTATTCGGCGGCGTTCTCCTTCTAGGACGCCAGCCTCTTGTACATAAACGCCTATTTACAGGAAAATTCAAAAATCAATATAAATTCACTTTTCAGCTAAAATTGCCGATTGTTTTTCCTTTTCTGTTTTGTTTTGCGAAGAACGTCCAAGGTTCAATTTGTGATATATGCATTTGACAATAATTGCTAACTCATAAATATTTACATGCGAAACAAAGGATTAATTACAGGTAACATTAGAAACAGGGGCAATAATGAGTTGTCTAAGCGATCTAATTGCTCTGTCCACCAAGGTACCAAGGTAAGTTCAGCTGAAGAACATAACCAATATATCTTAACTCCCCAGAGAGTGAGCCAGCAAGTCAACACATTCTCCCCAAGCAGAGTTATCCTGTCAGCCTTAAGGAAGTTGGGTATCCTCCAACAGATCTCAACATTCCCCAGCGCAATATACGAACATTCTTAACAAGCATCCCCGACAGTCTTGGTCTAAGATTGTTCCCCGGCGGTATACCAGACATTCAGTGGAGCCACTTCCCCCGTACAGTTCAAAAATTCCCCAGTGCAGCCTCAAAGGATTTCCCCAGGAGAGTTCAATCTGAAAAGTTCCCCCAGGAAAGTTAAATCAATCTCCCCAGCAGGTCTTGAAGCTTATCCCTAGTAGATTCTGGAAGCTTGTCACCCATAGAGCATGAATGCGTCTCCCGGTTTTTATTTAAAGGTTATTTCCCCACCAGGACATAACTGGGTTATCCTCAGCCAACTGTCACGGAAAGATCGTCCCCGATGAAATCTTCCTATCCCCCAATGGAGTTCACCAATTCCTTCAACATAACACAACAATGGTATCCCCAGCGGAGTTACCATCAACCTCAGCAAAGAATCATCTTTTCCCCACAGAGTTCACTCCCCGCAGAGTGTTATATTCGCCAAGTTTATTCCCCAACGGAGTCATCTTCTCCTACCGGTTATTTTTGCAACGATCATCCCCAGCGAAAACAACGAAGCTCTATTTCGCAATCAGCCCAGGATTTAACTTCCCGGCACCCGTCAAGGATTTATCTTCCTAGACAAGACATACATTCATAAACATTGCATCTTCATACATTATAGCATGCATATACGCATCATGAACATACAATCTCACTTATTCTGAGAACATCTCGCATGTCATACATCATGACATTATGCACAACTAACGTTTTGTCTTTTCAGGACAAAGGTTAATACAAAGATAATTGCTATCAACTGTCGCAACTAAAGATCCGATTCCTGTATCTTGCCAGGGTGTATCTGTTGACGACTATATTCCTGACTCGATTCCTGTATCTTGCCAGGGCACGTCTGAAGGGTTCGAAGATCCGATTCCTGTATCTCGCCAGGGTGTATCTGTTGACGACCAACATTACCAGACTCGATTCCTGTATCTTTCCAGGGCACGTCTGAAGAGTTTGAGGATCCGATTCCTGTATCTTGCCAGGGTGTATCTGTTGACGACTAACATTACCAGACTCGATTCCTGTATCTTGCTAGGGCACGTCTGAAGGGTTCGAAGATCCGATTCCTGTATCTTGCCAGGGTGTATCCATTGACGACTAACAGTACCAGACTCGATTCCTGTATCTTTCCAGGGCACGTCTGAAGAGTTTGAGGATCCGATTCCTGTATCTTGCTAGGGTGTATCCGTTGACGACTAACAGTACCAGACTCGATTCCTGTATCTTGCCAGGGCACGTCTGAAGAGTTTGAGGATCTGATTCCTGTATCTTGCCAGGGTGTATCCGTTGATGACTAACAGTACCAGACTCGATTCCTGTATCTTGCCAGGGCACGTCTGAAGAGTTTGAGGATCTGATTCCTGTATCTTACCAGGGTGTATCCGTTGACGACTAACAGTACCAGACTCGATTCCTGTATCTTACCAGGGCACGTCTGAAGGGTTCGAAGATCCGATTTCTGTATCTCGCCAGGGTGTATCTATTGACGACCAACATTACCAGACCCGATTCCTGTATCTTGCCAGGGTGCGTCTGAAGAGTTTGAGGATCTGATTCCTGTATCTTGCCAGGGTGTATCTGTTGACGACTAACATTACCAGAATCGATTCCTGTATCTTGCCAGGGCACGTCTGAAGGGTTCGAAGATCCGATTTCTGTATCTCTCCAGGGTGTATCTATTGACGACCAACATTACACGACTCGATTCTTGTATCTTGCCAGGGCACGTCTGAAGAGTTCGAAGATCCGATTCCTGTATCTTGCCAGGGTGTATCTGTTGACGACTATATTCTCCGGACTCGATTCCTGTATCTCGCCAGGGCACGTCTGAAGAGTTTAAAGATTCGATTCCTGTAACCATCCAGGGCACATCTACATAAAGAGTTTGAAGATCAACTCCTGTAACAGGCCAGGCAATTATCTCTCTTTTTCAGGTACGCAAGTTCTCGCTAAGGAAACTCTTACGCGATCGACACCCATATGGCATCTATAAGCCCATCCACCTATCCATCACCTCTCAACATGGCATCTGTAAGCCCATTCCCCACATCATACTGATGACACTCTACAATGTGAGTACAAATTTCTGGGCACTCTAGTGTTCAATCATCTTCTACCCTCGGATTACGAAAGGCACGCTAGCCAATCTACATCCTCAGGTCTAAGAAGATTGAACAGGGGCAACTGTTGTAACCCAAAATTTGCCCTCCCATATTCTTCAAGATTTGCCAAGATCAAGGTTCAAAATCTCCCAAGGGTTGCACAGTCCAACTGCATCCTAACAGTCAAAAATTAGGGTTTTGGTTATGGCAAAGAAATTGAAATTTCCAAGGGTCCAATCAAGTCTCACATGCCTATAAACATTGTCAAGCATCCACATGCCAAATTTCAAGACTCACAGCATCAAATTGCACAGTCAAAAACCCTAAATGCTTCACAGTCAACTGCAGGGGCAAAATGGTCATTTGACAGTCAAAAGTCAAAATTTTGGGTCAACATATCATTTTGAAGCCACAAACATCATTTGATCAATTCATGATCATGATTCTCAAAGCATGGTTCAAAAAGTCTCAAGATGCAAAAGTTTCTATTTTTGGACAGCTGAAAAAGTCAACTGCAATTTGACCAGGGCATAACTTCCTCATGGTTTATCAGAAAAATTCCATCCAAAGCTCATTTTGAAGATAATGACATTTATTACAACTCATATTCACACTCCAAGTCCAAGAAATGCTCTCACAAAAAGTTATCAATTTCAACATTATAGGTCATTTTCAAAAGTCAACAAAAAGGCACTTTAAGTCAAAGACCATAACTTGGGATTGGTAAATCAAAATGACATGGGACCAAATAAATTGGTTAGAGGACTTCAAGACCTTTCCAAAATGTCCAAGAACATGATCAAAGCTTAAAACTTGAGCAAGATATGCCTTGTAGAAGTTGGGAAATTTTTGGGAATTTTGAAAAGTCAACTTTGCATAAAAGGGTTCAAAAATGCTAATGGGCCTCAATTTCTTCCATGAACCATTACCCAAAGGCCATGCACGACCCATTGAACTCCAAGGGAGTTATTTTCTCATTTTTGATTAATTATTTGAATTTTTATTATTATTAATTCACTTAATTAAAATTAAATATGAAAAAATAGCAAATAATACCTTTCAAATCTTTTTGTGCAGAGAATTCACTCATTATGTGCTCAATATTTCGTGCATCATTCAAAAAGGAAAGATTCTACATGATTGGCAATGATTGGTGTTGTACCCCAAAATTTGCCCTCCCATATTCTTCAAAATTTGCCAAGTCAAAGCTTCAAAATCTCCCCAAGGGTTGCACAGTTCAAGGGCCTCCTAACAGTCAAAATTAGGGTTTTGGTTCTGACAAAGAAAATGAAGTTTCCAAGGGTCCAATCAAGTCCCACATGCTTATAAACATGGTCAAGCATCCTCATACCAAGTTTCAAGACTTACAGCATAAAATTGCACAGTCAAAAACCCTAATTGCACTACAGTCAACTGCAGGGGCAAAATGGTCATTTGACAGTCAAAAGTTCAAATTTTTGGTCAACATCTCATTTTGAAGCCACAAACATCATTTGATCAATGCTTGATCATGATTCTCAAAGCTTGGCTCAAAAAGTCTCAAGATGCAAAAGTTTCCATATTTGGACAGTTGAAAAAAGTCAAATGTAACTTGACCAAAGCATAACTTCCACATGGTTTATCAGAAAAATTCCATCCAAAGCTCATTTTGAAGATTAAGACATTTCCTACAACTCCTATTCACACTTCAAGTCCAAGAAATGCTCTCACAAAAAGTTATCAATTTCAACATTATAGGTCATTTTCAAAAGTCAACAAAAAGAGACTTTAAGTCAAAGGACATAACTTGAGATTGGTAAATCAAAATGACATGGGACCAAAGACATTGGTTAGAGGACTCAAAGACCTTTCCAAAATGTCCAAGAACCTGAGCAAAGCTTAAATATTGAGCAAGTTATGCCTTGTGGAATTTGGGAAATATTTGGATATTTTGAAAAGTCAACATTGCTTCAAAGGTCTTAAAATTGCTAATGGGCCTCTTTTTCTTCCAAAATACATCATCCAAGGCATGTGCACGACCATTTGGCCTAAAGGGAAGTTTTTTTTATCATTTTTATTTATTTATTTGGATTTTTAATTATTAATAATTCATTTAATTAAAATAAATATGTGGAAAATACCAAAGCAAGTCAATCAAATCTTTTTATGCATGGGATAACTTCAATATTTCGTGCATGATCAGATTTGGAAAAAATCTTGGTAATTGGACATGATTTGAACCAAAATAGCATGAAAAAGATTGAAAATACTTGCCATGAAAATCCAATATCCATTCCATCAATGCTTTGATCCTTTGGCTCAGATTTTTTACCCTAATCGTTCTATACATAAGCCTAAAGAAAACCCTAATGCCAATGACCAAAAGCTGCGCCAGAAATCCATAGCAAAGTTTGAGTTTTTAACAAGAAATTCAAAAACTGAAAACACACTTGCAAGGCTTTTCAGGGCAAGAAACTCATTCCATCACCTTCCCAAGACATTATTGAGTCTGATTGGATAACTTTCCATGCGCCTAGCACCTTGAATCGGTATACAAAAATCAATTTTTTTCATATAATATGCATATTCGTGTTTTGATTTTCAGGCATTCTCATGGCATTTTATTTATGGATTTATACTAATTGGACCTTTCTGAAGCTAACCACATAATTTGATTGAGTTTTTATACACCATACGCGAAGTTGCCATTGTTGTCTTTTAGGGTTTTCAAAGCTTTGAATTGGGGTTTCCCAGTTAAGGAAAAATTAGAACGTGAGACCTAGGCCATTCAACTCAGCACGCTTGGACGATTTGGACACACACCTCGCGCTCAATTTATGAGCTACCATGTGCTATTCGCTATTTTGGCATATGTTATATAGTGGGGGTTCAAAACCCCTGCAATCCAATTGATTTTTATTTCAGGAAAACACAAATGATGAAGAAGATGATGAAGTGTAGGCCAGTGATTGGATCGTTCAAATTTCGCGCGAAAACGCCCCACTAACTTTTGTTTTATTTCATATTATTTATTTCCTATTATATAACCAAAACGCGTTGGTGGTTCAGTGGCAAGCATACCATTGGTAACCAACAGGACCTGGGTTCGATCCCAGGTCCCCATCCCTTTCCAATATTATTTTTCTACTCACGCTTCTGTGCAGTTTCGTTACAAGGGAACACCATACGTCCCTCAAATCCAGCTTGCCACTTGGCCAAGGGAGACAATCTGAAGGCCTAGATTTGGTGAATACCATGGGCATGAGTCAAAGAGGTGACACGCTTCCAGGAAAAGTCAACGAAGGCCTCCCAAGATGGGCCTAAAATGCTACATTCATACCTCCAATTGGGGACAGAACCCCCCAAGGTTTGCTATTTCTTTTATATTTTCCATTTTTTATTTGATTTAATTAATTTCTTGTAAATTCTCCAATTAATTTATAAAATATAAAAATAACACAAAAAAAAATCAGAAAGGTCATAAAAATAAAAAATATATTTTATTTTAATATTTTGTAAATAAACCTCACTAATTAATTAGATTTAAACTTAGGGTTAATTTTAAATATCTTTTCTTAATAAATTTAATATTGGTAGAATTAGGGTTTTTAAGTATTTTTATCCTTTTTTCTTTTCTTTCACAATAATTAATTATTAATTATTTATTTTTATAAATCAAATTACCATGTAAATAATTAGATTAATCTTAGGTTTAATTGTAACATATTTTCTTAATAAATTAAAAAAACAACTAGAATTAGGGTTAATATTTTAAATTTCATTTAATTCTCATTAAAATCATAAACACCAAAATCTCAAAAAATAATTTCTTTTTTATTTTAATTAAAAAGGGTCCAACGCCCTCGCTTGCGATTTTTTATTCTCTTTACGCATTTTATTTATTTTATTTCTTATAATATTAATGTAATTCTCCCAAAGCCTTGTAAACTCAGACATTTTATTTCTCGCACTTTATTTACCTTCTGTCAAATCGGGTCCTGGATTTTAATTTTGGCGATGTGGACCCGCGCCTTTGTAATAGTTTAGAACTTTTAATTTCCGCACTTTTTTTAACTGCTAATGAAATGCATGCAAGAATGAATGACAAAATAAAAACAAAAGCGTAGATCACCCGTGACAAGACAAGACGAAATAAATGAAAACGACACACAAATCACACACCACCCCTAGGGTACGCCTCACTGTTGCCTTGCCTCGAAAGGTGATCGTCGAGTAGAGGATGTCTTAGTAAGTCCTCATGATCCGGGAACCTGGCATGAGGGTAGCTTCTAAGGTGTCTTCCCATTGCTCCGGTGATCACCATGTCCCTAACCTCGAATTGACCCGAACACCTCCAACGGTGATGCTACCTACCTCTCAATGGTGGGATGGCATTACTTTAAAGGACATTTACACAGACGAATTCCTTAGGGTAGGTAGACGACTCTAGATACTTGCTCTAAATTTCAAAACAAATCAAAAATACTTTTCACACCAACACATTTTCAAAAAGCTTTCGAAAGCATTTTTTCAAACACTCTTGAGGACCGATACAAGATTCGAACTGGAATTTTCAAAGAAACTTTTTTAAAACCCACATTGAAAAGCAAACAAACCATTTTGAAAACACAAATGAGCGAGTATCTAAGAGCCCATGGATAACCATGGATAGAAAGGGTGCTAACACCTTCCCTTTCTATAATCTACCTCCCGAACCGAGAGCAATCTCTTTAAGGAATTTTTCTGTGCTTTTGTCCTTTCCATTTGGAGAAAATAAAAGACGGTGGCGACTCTTGCTTCCGCGACATTTCGCGAACCAGCGTTAAATAGTCAGTTCCAGATCCACCGATCACAGAACTGGCGACTCTGCTGGGGACTAAAACTTAAAGTGAGGTGTACCTTAGGGTTAGTTCATAACTGTGTTTTCAATTGCTTTCCTTGCTTGCTTTATTATTGTGGGTTGCTTGGGAGTTCTATAGATCCTAACCCGGATCTGGGGGATACCTTCTTAGAAAGTAGCAACAAGGTTGTGAGGGAACTGTGCGGGGTATACCGACATGGTTGAAACAGTCTGCTACATTGATGTGGCACTTTGGTATGTACCGGTAACCCTTGAGTTCAGTCAAGGAGAGTACGGGGCCTCCGCGTGGTGTCGTGAAGCATCAACAGACCTTAGGAACCTTAATTGAACTATCTTGGCCTCTTTTAGGTAGTGAGATAACTGACTTTGGTGCAGTCCAAGGTTGGTTGATACTCGATGCTACACTCAATTGAGGGTTGCTTTCCTGGAATATTTCGGTCGCCAGTTCAGTGGCTAAATCGAAACGATGAACAATGAAAGCAATCCCGTGATATTGGGACCCTTAGAACCCGGTTACTTCTAATAGGACAGGTTGAGCCCACCAACTTCAAGAGGGTAATACCTAGACCCCATGCTGGCCCTAAACTCTAAGGGTTTCTCTTGTGTGACTTGTGTGCCTTCCAACTTGACTATTTGCATGCTTGTTGTCTGACACTTGAGTTTCTTGCAGGTTTTTTTTGTAGTCCTTAATTAGGACTCATAACAAGGTTTACCGAGTTTCTTGCAGGGTTTGTTTTAGTCCTTAACTGGGACTCATGACAGGTTTTACCTGAGTTTCTTGCAGGTTTTGTTTGTAGTCCTTAATTAGGACTCATAACAAGGTTTACCGAGTTTCTTGCAGGGTTTGTTTTAGTCCTTAACTGGGACTCATGACAGGTTTTACCTGAGTTTCTTGCAGGTTTTGGTTTTCAGTCCTTAATTGGGACTCATAACAGGGTTACTTACATTACCCCATGCATCATGACATCATACCATTGCATACATCCTAACCCATTTCAAGGATCTCAAGGGCTTGTGATGCAGGTCATGGTGAATCAACCATCCCAGCAAGGGGCAAAGAGGATTTATTTTCCTCTAGACAAAGTTGTCAGGGGCTATGACCCACTTGATATGGTGAGCTTCGACTCTTGAATAAGGTTCCCCGAGCCAAGATTGTCAGGGGCTATGACCCACTGGATATGGTGAGCCTTTGACCCTTTGAAGAAGGACTCTCAACAACATGCAGTTCCTTCAATCAAACTATCGGATCCCGACTCTAACAATATTTTGTTTATCCCGCGAGGTCCTTGAAAACATTGCATGCATATCATACACATCATTGCATCACAGGTACCCTTGTTGCAGGTCACTTACCTTTCTCGCTGTTTATTTCAGCAATGGCATCCCAACAAGATAACCAGGACCTTCTTGCTCAAGAGACTCGGTTCGGGAAAATCCTCCTAAATCTATTCAAGGGGCAGGAGGAGCTAAGGACACTTCTCATGGAGACTTTGGTTAGGAACAACGCTGAGGACGAGCGGCTGAAACATCTGCAAGCTGAAGTGGATGCATTGAAAGCCCAGATGCTGGGGCAGGTGACTATCATCCAAGACCTGGCTCAAAGACAAGATGAGCTCGGGGTTCTCGTCAACCAACTGCTTCGGGGCAACCAACTGGGGCAAATATCTAAGGGTAAAAAGCCAGTCATCGTTCAACCACCTTTGAGACAAGGAGATAAGGGGGGAGCTCCTCAAATGGCTCCAGTATCACAAATTCAGCATCAACCTCACCGGCTTCAGCCAGACAAGTCCAGGAGGCAATTCATCCCGCTCAACATGTCGCTGTTTCAAGCTTTACAACGCCTGTTGAGATTGAATTTGATCACATTAAGGGCTCATCCCCAGAACCCCAACACAACACATCCTACTTATGATCCCAATAAAAGGTGTGCCTACCACTCTGCCTGTCCAGGACATGATACAAATGAGTGTTGGACTCTGAAGAACAAGATCCAGGACCTGATTGATGAAGGGGCATTAGAGTTCACACAAGATGGTCAGGCAGAATTTTTCTACCATCCCTCCAAGGCTCACCATTTGAAGTGACAAGCCCTGAGAAGAAAAGACTTTTGCTCATTAGGATTTTCAAGTCGTTAAATTTCTTTTGTTCAAACATTTACTCATGTTAAACGTTGTTATTCCATTAATGCATCGCATATGTCTGTCTTGAAGCAATATATTCGTATTCACTATATGCAAATTATTTTCATATTTTTTCTGATGATCAACGCTCGATTAATAATTCTAAGCCTCTTGAGGGAGGATGACGAAAACGATACCATGATCTACAGTATGCTTTTGAACAGACCCCGCTGATGAGGTACATGCATTGTTTCAATCCCCAAACACTGGAGTTATAAGGAAGATAATCCCTCGTCAACCCCCTCTGAGCCAAAGAAGTAGGAGTTTTTCTTTTCGAAAATTAAAACCCTTTATCATAACCTGGGGCAGGGTATTTCTCTCAGTTGATCCAAGTGCATAACAAATGGCACCGAAGAGGTCCTTACAAAAAAAAAAGACAGTGATGATTCCGAATAATCATAAGGATAGGCAGTCATTATATCTCAAAAGTAAAAACCCATTAAGTCAAAACCTATGAAGGAGACTTACGAAGCTGGGGCATCCCGCTGACTGTAATTCCAAAAAGGAAACAGTTCAGGCAAAAAAATAGGGATAACAAAATCAGAAAAAAGAAAGAGGTCCCACAAACCCTCGACAAAAAATGACTGCCCATTCAAAATAAGTTATCAACATCCGAATCATCACCGGAAAATCAGAGCAAAGACTCAAACAAGGTCTAACGTATGATCAACTGAGTTTAGGTTTGGAGAACATCACGAAGAGTGGGTGGGCACAAATAATTTGAGCCTTTATCCTTTGTTTCTTAAACCGTGAACCAGGCCACGTTATAACCCTTAAAAGTCCTAGCTGAAGCATGGGTTAGTTCGAAAGCATACTGTTATGAAAGGTATCCTGACTCCTTAAGGCCTACGGTAAATACGGAGTTGACATCACGTTTTACAAACATTCAATTGTTTTATGAAAAAGAATGCATTTTCAAAATCTTCAAGACAGACATAAGCTTTGCATTTTTGATATAACATTGTTTGCATATGACTATTTGTTTGAACAGCAGGGAAATTCGCACGATGAATACCTAGTGAACAAAAACACTTCCAATCAAGGGGCATGACATGATCATGGTCTATCATCCGGGGCAGTCCAATCAAGATTCGGAGAATCTCTCAAAGGACAAATGGCCTGGGGCAAATCTCCGCCTGAGTCGCTTGGGGCATTGGACATGAATCCCAGCAACGAATCTTGCCTGATCAAACGTCTTCTGGTGGCATGGCAAAACAATTCTAACAGGGGTAATTCTCTACATTCTGAGAGAATGGACATAGTAAAAAGACACTACGCATAAAAAAGGACCCGCTAGGTTGACATACCTAGGCAAAAATTAGGGCTTCCCGGAGAACCAAAAGGGTTCGGGCAAAATGATGGGATGAAATGAAAAAATCTGTACACCCGACAAGTCGAAAACCTGAAAAGGCGGCTTGGGCAAAAATGGGTATCCCGGTGGACTGAAAACCCGAAAGGGCGGTCCAGGCAAAAGTTAGGGATCAAAGCGTACGACTATGTCCTGTCAGCTCATCACTTGCCTACCAGAAGAAGGTTGGTCCACCAAACAACTATCAGCACCTCACAGGTCTTCCTCTTCCACCTCAGAAACAGGGGGCAAAAATGAGTTGTCCAAACGATCTAACTGCTCTGTCCGCCAAGGTACCAAGGGATGTTCAGCTGAAGAACATAACCAGTACATCTCAATTCCCCAGAGAGTGAGCCAGCAAGTCAGTGCACTCTCCCCAAGCAAAGCTATTATCAAACTTAAGGAAGTTGGGTATCCTCCAGCAGATCTCAACAATCCCCAGCAATATACATACATTCCTAACAAGCATCCCAGGCAGTCTTGGTCTAAAGGTTGTTCCCCGGCGGTATATCAAACATTCAATGGAGTCACTTCCCCGATACAATTCAAAATTTCCCCAGGAGAGTCCAATCCAGTTTCCCTAGGAAAGTTAGAATCCATCTCCCCAAGCAGTAAGCTTATCCCTAGTAGATTCTGGAAGCTTATCCTCGCAGAGCACGAACGTATCTCCCAGCTTTATTCAAAGAGTTATTTCCCTACCAGGATATAACTGGGTTATCCTCAGCCAAAAGCCACGGAAAGATCGTCCTCGGCAAAGTCTTCTTATCCCCAGCGAAGTCTACTAACACTTCCAACGTAACAATGGTATCCCCAGCGAAGTTACCATCAACATTCCAGCAAAGTACCTTTCTCCCCACAAAGTATTGCTTCCCAGCAAGATCGCTAGAGTACTTTTCTCCCCGCAGAGTAATCCATTCGCCAAGTTTATTCCCCAATGGAGTTATCTTCTCCTGCCGGTATCCTTGCAACTATCATCCCCAGCGGAAGCAAAAGCTATTCTCCAACATCAGCCCAGGATATGACTTCCCGGCACCCGTCAAGGATTTACTTTCCTAGACGAAAATATACATTCATAAACATCATATCATGCATATACGCATCATACCCTACAAATCTCATTTATGTTGAGAACATCATTGCTTGATCCATATCATGCATTGCATATGACTGACCTTTACCTTTCAGGAAAGATTCAGTTAAGTTTTCAGCTACATTTCAAGACCTAGACCGGTTCAGTTAAGTCGACCCTAAGACTTTTCTGTTTCTTATCCAAGGCCTTCTCTGGTTCAGTCAGATCGACCCTAAGATCTCCCTGTTTCTTATCCAGTTGAAGATTTCAAGACCTAGACCGGTTCAGTTAAATCGACCCTAAGATTTTTCTGTTTCTTATCCAGTCCAAGGCCTTCTCTAGTCCAGCTAAATCGACCCCTAACAGATTTTTCTGATAAAGACTCAGTAGAAGATATCCAAGATTCTCTCAGCGTTACTGTTGAGGTTGTAGTCGCCTGTGGTTCTCTCCCTGTTACTGCGGAGGTAGTAATCGCCCCAAGATTCTCTCAGCGTTACTGCTGAAGTAGAAGTCATCCAAGATTCTCTCAGCATTACTGTTGAGGTTGTAGTCGCCTGTGGTTCTCTCCCCGTTACTGCGGAGGTAGTAATCGCCCCAAGATTCTCTCAGCGTTACTGTTGAAGTAGAAGATATCCAAGATTCTCTCAATGATACTGTTGAGGTTGAAGTCGCCCAAGATTCTCTCAATGATTACTGTTGAGGTTGAAGTCGCCCAAGATTCTCTCAATGATTACTGTTGAGGTTGAAGTCGCCCAAGATTCTCTCAATGATTACTGTTGAGGTTGAAGTCGCCCAAGATTCTCTCAATGATTACTGTTGAGGTTGAAGTCATCCAAGATTCTCTCAGCGTTACTGTTGAGGTTGTAGTCGCCTGTGGTTCTCTCCCCGTTACTGCGGAGGTAGTAATCGCCCCAAGATTCTCTCAGCGTCACTGTTGAAGTAGAAGATATCCAAGATTCTCTCAATGATTACTGTTGAGGTTGAGGTCGCCCAAGATTCTCTCAGCGTTACTGTTAAGGTTGAAGTCGCCCAAGATTCTCTCAATGATTACTGTTGAGGTTGAAGTCTCCTATGGTTCTCTCCCCGTTACTGCGGAGGTAGCAATCGTCCCAGATTCTCTCAGCGTTACTATTGAGGTAGTAATCGTCCCAAGATTCTCTCAATGATACTGTTGAGGAAGTAATCATCCAAGGTTCTCTCAGCATTCCTGTTGAGGTAGTAACCATCCCTGGTTCATTCATCACCTTGTGAAGATCCAGATCCAGCTCCTGTAACCAGTCAGGACACATCTATACAAAGAATCTGAAGACCAGCTCCTGTAACAGGTCAGGTAATCGTTTTTCTTTTGCAGGTACGCAAGTTCTCGCTAAGGAATCTCTTACGCGACCAACATCCAGATGGCATCTATAAGCCCATCCACCTATCCATCATCTCTCAGCATGGCATCTATAAGCCCATCATCCTATCCATCAATCTCCAAATGGCACCTATAAGCCCATTCCCACCATCACACTACTATGTGAGCGCAAATTTCTGGGCACTCTAGTGTTCAATCATCTTCCACCTTCGGATTACGAAAGGCACGTCAGCCAATCTGCATCCTCAGGTCTAAGAAGATTGAACAGGGGAAACTGTTGTACCCCAAAATTTTCCCTCCCATATTCTTAAAAATTTGCCAAGTCAAAGCTTCAAAATCTCCCCAAGGGTTGCACAGTTCAAGGGCCTCCTAACAGTCAAAATTAGGGTTTTGGTTCTGACAAAGAAAATGAAGTTTCCAAGGGTCCAATCAAGTCCCACATGCTTATAAACATGGCCAAGCATCCTCATACCAAGTTTCAAGACTTACAGCACAAAATTGCACAGTCAAAAACCCTAATTGCACTACAGTCAACTGCAGGGGCAAAATGGTCATTTGACAGTCAAAAGTTCAAATTTTTGGTCAACATCTCATTTTGAAGCCACAAACATCATTTGATCAATGCTTGATCATGATTCTCAAAGCTTGGCTCAAAAAGTCTCAAGATGCAAAAGTTTCCATATTTGGACAGTTGAAAAAAGTCAACTGTAACTTGACCAAAGCATAACTTCCACATGGTTTATCAGAAAAATTCCATCCAAAGCTCATTTTGAAGATTAAGACATTTCCTACAACTCCTCTTCACACTTCAAGTCCAAGAAATGCTCTCACAAAAAGTTATCAATTTCAACATTATAGGTTATTTTCAAAAGTCAACAAAAAGGGACTTTAAGTCAAAGGCCATAACTTGAGATTGATAAATCAAAATTACATGGGACCAAAGACATTGGTTAGAGGACTTAAAGACCTTTCCAAAATGTCCAAGAACCTGAGCAAAGCCTAAAAATTGAGCAAGTTATGCCTTGTGGAAGTTGGGAAATATTTGGATATTTTGAAAAGTCAACATTGCTTCAAAGGTCTTAAAATTGCTAATGGGCCTCTTTTTCTTCCAAAATACATCATCCAAGGCATGTGCACGACCATTTGGCCTAAAGGGAAGTTTTTTATCATTTTTATTTATTTATTAGGATTTTTAATTATTAATAATTCATTTAATTAAAATAAATATGTGGAAAATACCAAAGCAAGTCAATCAAATCTTTTTATGCATGGGATAACTTCAATATTTCGTGCATGATCAGATTTGGAAAAAATCTTGGTAATTGGACATGATTTGAACCAAAATAGCATGAAAAAGATTGAAAATATTTGCCATGAAAATCCAATATCCATTCCATCAATGCTTTGATCCTTTGGCTCAGATTTTTTACCCTAATCGTTCTATACATAAGCCTAAAGAAAACCCTAATGCCAATGACCAAAAGCTGCGCCAGAAATCCATAGCAAAGTTTGAGTTTTTAACAAGAAATTCAAAAACTGAAAACACACTTGCAAGGCTTTTCAGGGCAAGAAACTCATTCCATCACCTTCCCAAGACATTACTGAGTCTGATTGGATAACTTTCCACGCGCCTAGCACCTTGAATCAGTATACAGAAATCAAAAATTTTCATATAATATGCATATTCGTGTTTTGATTTTCAGGCATTCTCATGGCATTTTATTTATGGATTTATACTAATTGGACCTTTCTGAAGCTAACCACATAATTTGATTGAGTTTTTATACACCATACGCGAAGTTGCCATTGTTGTCTTTTAGGGTTTTCAAAGCTTTGAATTGGGGTTTCCCAGTTAAGGAAAAATTAGAACGTGAGACCTAGGCCATTCAACTCAGCACGCTTGGACGATTTGGACACACACCTCACGCTCAATTTATGAGCTACCATGTGCTATTCGCTATTTTGGCATATGTTATATAGTGGGGGTTCAAAACCCCCGCAATCCAATTGTTTTTTATTTCAGGAAAACACAAACGATGAAGAAGATGATGAAGTGTAGGCCAGTGATTGGATCGTTCAAATTTCGCGCGAAAACGCCCCACTAACTTTTGTTTTATTTCATATTATTTATTTCCTATTATATAACCAAAACGCGTTGGTGGTTCAGTGGCAAGCATAGCATTGGTAACCAACAGGACCTGGGTTCGATCCCAGGTCCCCATCCCTTTCCAATATTATTTTTCTACTCACGCTTCTGTGCAGTTTCGTTACAAGGGAACACCATACGTCCCTCAAATCCAGCTTTCCACTTGGCCAAGGGAGACAATCTGAAGGCCTAGATTTGGTGAATACCATGGGCATGAGTCAAAGAGGTTAATTTTAAACTTAGGGTTAATTTTAAATATCTTTTCTTAATAAATTTAACATTGGTAGAATTAGGGTTTTTAAGTATTTTTATCCTTTTTTCTTTTCTTTCACAATAATTAATTATTAATTATTTATTTTTATAAATCAAATTACCATGTAAATAATTAGATTAATCTTAGGTTTAATTATAACATATTTTCTTAATAAATTAAAAAAACAACTAGAATTAGGGTTAATATTTTAAATTTCATTTAATTCTCATTAAAATCATAAACACCAAAATCTCAAAAAATAATTTCTTTTTTATTTTAATTAAAAAGGGTCCAACGCCCTCGCTTGCGATTTTTTATTCTCTTTACGCATTTTATTTATTTTATTTCTTATAATATTAATGTAATTCTCTCAAAGCCTTGTAAACTCGGACATTTTATTTCTCGCACTTTATTTACCTTCTGTCAAATCGGGTTCTGGATTTTAATTTTGGCGATGTGGACCCGCGCCTTTGTAATAGTTTAGAACTTTTAATTTCCGCACTTTTTTTAACTGCTAATGAAATGCATGCAAGAATGAATGACAAAATAAAAACAAAAGCGTAGATCACCCGTGACAAGACAAGACGAAATAAATGAAAACGACACACAAATCACACACCACCCCTAGGGTACGCCTCACTGTTGCCTTGCCTCGAAAGGTGATCGTCGAGTAGAGGATGTCTTAGTAAGTCCTCATGATCCGGGAACCTGGCATGGGGGTAGCTTCTAAGGTGTCTTCCCATTGCTCCGGTGATCACCATGTCCCTAACCTCGAATTGACCCGAACACCTCCAACGGTGATGCTACCTACCTCTCAATGGTGGGATGGCATTACTTTAAAGGACATTTACACAGACGGATTCCTTAGGGTAGGTAGACGACTCTAGATACTTGCTCTAAATTTCAAAACAAATCAAAAATACTTTTCACACCAACACATTTTCAAAAAGCTTTCGAAAGCATTTTTTCAAACACTCTTGAGGACCGATACAAGAGTCGAACTGGAATTTTCAAAGAAACATTTTTAAAACCCACATTGAAAAGCAAACAAACAATTTTGAAAACACATATGAGCGAGTATCTAAGAGCCCATGGATAGCCATGGATAGAAAGGGTGCTAACACCTTCCCTTTCTATAATCTACCTCCCGAACCGAGAGCAATCTCTTTAAGGAATTTTTCTGTTCTTTTGTCCTTTCCATTTGGAGAAAATAAAAGACGGTGGCGACTCTTGCTTCCGCGACATTTCGCGAACCAGCGTTTAACAGTCAGTTCCAGATCCACCGATCACAATTGGCATAAAAAAGGATTGAAAAAGATTGGATTTTATATGATTGGAAATCAAATATCAAAAACATGAATGCATGGATTATGGGCTGGTTTTCTTAACCTAATTCACTCACTTACTTATGCACAAGTGAAACCTATTCCATTGGACACAAAAGGCTGCGCTCAAAACCATAGAACAACATTGCATTTTTTGACAAAAAAGTTGAACACTGAAATCCTAGTTAGAGGGCGATTCAAGGCTTGAAAAGTATCCCAAAAGATTGCTGGACCATCAAGGAACGTGTTGCAATCAAGAACACATCTCCTGACCTCAAGAATTGGTAGAACCACGTTGCACTTTTCATGAACTTTTCAATTATCGTGTTTTAATTTCCAGGCATTGTTCATGCATTTTAACTGTTGATTTATACTAACAATGACATTCTGAAGCTAATGGTATTACTCAATTGAAGTATGGCTGCCTAAATAAGAATCCACCATTAACGTCCTCTAGGGTTTCAGGAGCTTTGATTTAGGGGTTTTCACATCTGGAAAAATTGGACAACCAAACCTATGCCAATGGATTCGTGACATCCAAACGAAGCAAATCCACACCTCGCGCCTTTTTTATATTTGCTTATGCGCTAATCGTTATTTTTCCTGGGCTTGTTTAATGGGGGTTTAAAACCCCCGCTATTTGATTATGTTACAGGGACGAAGATGAAGAAGATGCTAGCGTGTCCAGGCATGGTTGGTCAGTTTAAATATTAGCGCGTTTTTTTTATTTTGTTTCAGCCTGGTTACTTTTTCTATTATGTTGTTTATATTCCATTAATGTTACAAAGAAACGCGCTAGCCTGGATGGTTGATGAGCTGGCTTGCAGGTATTGGGACCTGGGTTCGATTCCCAGGTCCCCCCCAAACACTTAATAATTTTTGTCAAAAGGTGTTCCAACGTGCCCAGGAAATCTCATCCAAAGGTCAGAACGTGGAGGTCCACCATGTACGCTGGTCAACCATGCCATAAGTACTTCCATAAAGTCAAAAAGGCCTTGGTTTCTAATGGGCCTGAACTTCTCAATAAACCTCCAAATTGGGTCTGAATACCCCCATGGTTTGCATCATATTTTCTAATTCCTTCTTCTTTTCTTCTTTTTATTTTAATTGTTTTTTTGTTTTATTTAATTCACAAAAATAATTTTCATAATAAAACCAGAAAAATCAAAACTAAAAAATATGTTTATTTAATATTTAATTCATTAATCTTTTTGTAAATAAATCTTTAAATCATAAATTTAGTTAAATTAGGTTTTAAAATTTAAATGTTTTTTTCTTAATAACTAAAATATGTAGAAATTAGGGTTTTTTTAGCATTTTTATCTTTTTTTAATAAATAATTTTTTTTTCTTATTATCATTATTAGTAATTATTAATTATTTTGTAAATACCCATGTAATTAATTAACTAGTGTAAATTAGGTTAAAACTTGAATATTTTTCTTTAACAATTAAAAATAATTTAGAACTAGGGTTTCATTTAACTTCTAATTTTTAATTAATTTTCTTTATTTCATAAATACCAAACAAACCATAAAAAATTAACTTCTTTTCTTTATTAAATAATTAATTAATTTTTAATTTCATTTAATTTCTTTAAAGGGTCCAACGCCCTCAAACACTCGATTCTAATTTCTTTTCGCGCACTTATTCTTATTTATTTTCTTCCAAATATTATGTAATTGCTCAAGCCTTGTAATAGTAATTAGGAATTTATTTTCCGCATTTTTATTCAAAACGGGTCTTTGTTAATTTGGCGACGTATAGACCTACGCCTTGTAATAGCGTAGGACTTTATTTTCCGCACTTTAATTTCCGCACTTTTAAATTCTAAACTTTGCATGAAAGAATGAATGGCCTAAATTAAAAACAATGCGTAGCTCACCAAATGCATGACAAGATAAAACATAACTGAAAACAATACACAAATTCACACACCACTCTTAGGGTACGCCTCACTGTTGCCTTGCCCCTCGAAACGTGGTCGTCGAGTATAGGATGTTTTAGTAAGTCCTTATGTCCATGATCTATGGCATAGGGGTAGCTTCTAAGGTGTCCTATTGTTGCTCTGGTGACCACACTGTCCCTACAAACGAATTGACCCGAACACCTCCAACGGTGGTGCTACCTATCTCTCAATGGTGGGATGGCACTACCTTAAGGACATTTACACAGCCTAATTCCTTAGGGTAGGTAGATGACTCGTAGATACTTGCTCTAATTCAAAACAAATCAAAAACTCTTTTCACACTGACACTTTTCAAAAAGCTTTCAAAGCAATTTTTCAAACACTCTTGAGGACTGATACAAGAGTCGATCTGAAACTTTCAAAGAAACTTTTTCAAACCCACTCACAATTGAAAAGCAAACCATTTTGAAAACACAATGAGCAAGTATCTAAGAGCCCATGGATAACCATGGATAGAAAGGGTGCTAACACCTTCCCTTTCTATAAATCTACCTCCCGAACCGAGAAACTATCTCATAAGGAATTTTGTTGTGCTTTTGTCCTGTCCATGTTGGAGAAAATAAAAGACGGCGGCGACTCTTGCTTCCGCGACATTTCGTGAACCAACGTTAAACAGTCAGTTCCAGATCCACCGATCACACTTAGGATTTAATTTATTTGCAATCCCCATTTGTAAATTTGTACACCCCATCCCCCTAATAATTGTAATAGCGTAGGATATTTACTTTCTGCACTTTTTATTGCTTTCATATATTGCTAGTAATTAGGGTATATGGCAAGGCTTGAAATTAACAAATAGAGAACCCTAATCAAGACAAAAATACATACAATCAAACACACTTTGCACATATACACACCTTAGGGTAATATCACTTGTTGCCTATAAAAAATATAGTCATGTCCCTCGAACATGGGCATTTTAGCAAAGACCCTCGATAAAAGATCGTAGTCCCTCGTTGATCCTCGATGTTGCCTTCGGTAAACGATCTAGTCCCTAAACGGAATTGCTAAAACATCCATAGGTTTCCTTTTATGACTATACGATGACCCACGCCCGTCCCTTCACATCCAACGATGGGGCTTCTTACCAAATCAGTGGTAGGATAGCAACATCTAAAGGAGGAAGAAAAGAACACTTAAGACCTTTTGAGTAGGTAGATTCGCTCCTAGTTACTCGCTTGCTCACAACAAAAACATTCTATACAACCAACACTTTCACTTTGAATCTTTTTAAAAAAGAAAACACTTTGTATGCATTCTTATAGAGACGAGAATCATTACAAAGACACATTTTCAAAATCACTTTCAAAAAAACACATCTCACAAACACCTTTTTGAACTATCTTCAAAACAAACACTTTGTATGTGTTCTTATAGAAACGAGAATCATTATAAAGTTACATTTTCAAAATACTTTCAAAACCCACACCACAAGCACATTCAAACAAAAGCAAGTGATCTAGAAAGTAACTAAGAGCCCATGGAAAAACATGGATGAAAAGGGTGCTAATACCTTCCCTTTTCATAATTTACCCCCCCGAACTCAGAAAACATGTCTAAAGGTCTTTCCTGTGCTTTTTCACCTTTCCTTTTGGATAAAAGAAAAGTCAGTGGTGACTCTTGCTAACCGCAACATTTGTGATCAAACGCAAAACCCTAAAGTCAGTTCTCCCACCTTATCACAGAACTGGCGACTCTGTTGGGGACAATTCTAAAAGTAGGGGTTACCTTAGGGTTAGATAACGTTTACTTGCTTACATTGTTTGACTTGTATGCTTTACATTTTGGTTCTTTGTTTGGGTTTGAATCCTCTACCTGGATTTGGGATACTTTATAGGTAAGTAGCAATACATTGTGGAAACTGTGCAGGGTATACCGACATGGTCTAAGCAATAGCTACGTTAGTGTGACATATTTGTGGTTATCGGTAGCCCTTGAGTAGTCAAGGAGAATACAAGGCCCCCGAGTGATGTCATGAAGCACTAATGAACTTTTAGAACCTTTACTTGACTAACTTGGCCATTAGGACGTAGTGAGATGACCGGCTTTGGTGCAGTCCGAAGTTGGTTAATACTCGATACTACACTCATTGAGATTTGACTCCCGAGCTTTGTTTTGTGGCAAGTCAGTTATCAATCGGAATGAAGTTTGTGGGAAAGATCAGTTATTTTGAGGCCCCTTAGAACCCGATTACTATTACTAGGACAGGTTGAGCCAACTAAACTTCAAGAGGGTACTTACCTACAAACTCCATGCAAGCCTAAACCTAAGGACTTGTTTGCTTTGTGTGTATATGATTATTTGTATATAAACTTGCTTACTTTGCATACTTGTACATAACATCATACCATAGCATTTTCAATAACCGTTTCAAGGATCTCAAGGGCCTATGATGCAGGGTCACGTTGAACCAGACGTCTAGCAAGGGGAAAGAGGATTTATTTTCCTCTAACCAAACGCTGTCAAAGATCAAGTACAACAATTTAAGTCAAAGGCTACAACCCACTTGGCATGGTGAGCTTAATTCTCGTGGAAGGACATCCACCGACACAAAGTTCTCCAATCAAAACTGTAAGTGACTACTAACCCCGTGAGATCCTTGAAAACATGCATCCACATATCACGCATCATATCATGACAAGTTTCTCCCATACAGGTCTCCTTATCTTCCTACTGTTTATTTCAGTAAGATGGATATGGAACAAACGGTGAAAGACATCCAGGCTCAAAACACCCAACTTCAAGAGATGTTCTTGAATCTGTCCAAGGGACAAGAAGAGGTGAAAGCTCTCCTCACCAGGGGCATGATCATGGGAAATTCCGGGGACGATAGAGATGACCAGTTGAAGCGGCTATAAACTGAGATAGCCATAATGAAAGTCCAAATGATGGGGCAACTGGTGGGCCAGATGGCTCTTATCCAAAATCTGGCTCAAGGATAAGAAGAGTTGAAAGTTCTTATCAACCAACTTCGTCAAGAAGGTTGCAACTGTAGGAGGAAAACAACCAGAATTGGAGATCAAGTCACTGCTCAACCTCCCTTGCAACATGAAACTGGTTTAGTGGAGGGTAGACTATCCCAAATGTATGCCATGTCTCAATTCCAACAACAACCTCGCCAACAACAACAAAAGAATCAGCGCAAGGAAGTCACACCTAAGAGAAAATTTACCAGGATTGATATGTCGCTAGCTCAGGTGCTACAACACCTATTGAAGACAGATCTAGTTACATTAAAGGCTCCTCCCGGGAATCCTAACACTGATGCTCCTAGTTACCGTCCCAAAGAGAGGTGTGCTTACTATTCCGACGGTCCCGGGCACGACACGAACAATTGTTGGGCTCTGAAGAACAGGATTCAAGACCTAATTGGCAAAGGAGTGTTGGAGTTTACACAAGACGATCAATTAGAACTCTTCTATCACCCCTCATGGGAATCCACATGAAGCAATGATCTGGGCGAGGAAATTTTCTGTTCATTTGAATTTTCAATTGTAATCTCTTTTGTTATTCAAGAAAATTATCTATTAATGTCAAACTTTGTTTCATTAATTCATTGCATATGTTTGTCTTGAATTCATCCATTCGTTTTCTCTATATTTAAACTATGCTTTTTACCCTCAACTGTTGCTAAAAGTTACAAGCCTTTAGAGGGAGGATGATGAAAACCATGCCTTAATCTTATACAATATGCTTTTGGACAGACCTTGCTGACGATGTACAGGCGTTCTTTCAAATCCTAAACACTGGAGTTATAAGGAAGACAATTCCTAGTCAACCCCTTCGAGCCAAAGAAGTAGGAGTTTCTTGTTTTTTACACAAAATGAAACCTTTAATCAAAACCTGGGGCAGGGTAGTCTCTCAGTTAATTCAAATACGCGTTCACTTGGTATACAACAAGTGATATCAAAAACATTCCTCTGGAATCAAAAGAAAGTATTGGTTCCCTACCAAATAGGCAGTCATTATCTCTCAAAAAGAAAAGCCCACTAAGTCAAAACCTACGAAGGAGAATTAAAGAAAACTGGGGCATCCCACTGACTATAATCTCAAAAACAAGAACAGTCAGACAAAAATCATGGAGGATAAATAAAAAGAAAGAGGTCTCTAGAAATCCTCAACAACATTAAAAATGTTATAAAAATGACTGTCGTCCGACAAACTTAACTTGTTTGAACCATCACTAAAGCGCCATTCCAGACTCAATTGGAGTTCAAACACACAATTAACTGATTTTAGGACTGAAGAACATCACGACGAACGGGTGGGTACAAATACACTTTGAGCCTTTATCCTTTGTTTCTTAAACCGTGAACTAAGCCACGTTACAACCCTTCAAAAGTCCTAATTGAAGCATGGGTTAGTTTGAAAGCATACTGTTACAAAAGGTATCCTGACTCCTGTAGGGCATTACTCTAAATCTTGAGTTGAATTTTTCTTACAAAATTTCTTTACTTGCTAAAATGCATTTTCAAAAATTTCAAGACAAACATAAACTTTGCATTACTTGAATATCACTGTTTGCATATGGGTATTTGTTTGATAGTGGAAAAATTCACACAACGAATATCCAATGAACGAAAGCTCTCTCAGTGAACAAAATCACTTCAATTGGGATGACTTTTCCAATGAAAAACCTTTCATGATCAAGGAGGAATGGCATGTCACTATCCAAGCACATTTAGGACAGTCCAGTCAAGATTCCAAGAAATCTCTCAAGAAGTACAGAATAACCAGGGGCAGGTCTCCATCTCCATTACTTAGGACATTGAACACCAATCTCAGCAAAGGATTACGTACAGTCAAACATTTCCTGGCAGTGCCACAAACACTCGCTATTAGGGGCAGTGACAAATCTCCCCAAAATCCTTCTCATAGGATGATTCCCCAGCCATATTTTTTTAATCTCTGAAAACCTCTTCCCAACTGAGTCAACTTCAAGAATCCTCGAGGATTTATGCCAGTAAAGTCGCCGCCTCTCCAACAGACTGAGCAACAGGGTTTATTTTGCCAACAAATGGCAGGATTCTCCAGCTTGAGTTTGCCTCTCAGACTACTACAAATCAGAGGACCACAAATCCTCTTCCCCAGTATAATACTCTACAATCCCCAGCAAAACACTGTGAAGCCTGGATTTCGACCAGATAACAGTATAAGATGCTGTGAATCCTGGATTTCGACCAGATAATAGTTCCCTTCTCAAAAAACACTGTGAAGCCTGGATTTCAACTAGATAACAGTATAAGGTGCTGCAAAGCCTGGATTTCGACCAGATAGTAGTTCCCTTCTAAAAAAAACACCGTGAAGCCTGGATTTCGACCAGATAACAATATAAGGTGTTGCAAAGCCTGGATTTTGACCAGATAGTAGTTCCCTTCTCAAAAAACACCGTGAAGCCTGAATTTCGACCAGATAATAGTATAAGGTGTTGTGAAGCCTAGATTTTGACTAGATAGTAGTTCCCTTCTCAAAAACACTGTGAAGCCTGAATTTCGACCAGATAACAGTATAAGGTGCTACAAAGCCTGGATTTCGACCAGATAGTAGTTCCCTTCTCAAAAAACACTATGAAGCCTGGATTTCAACCAGATAACAGTATAAGGTGTTGTGAAGCCTGGATTTTGACTAGATAGTAGTTCCCTTCTCAAAAAAACATTGTGAAGCCTGGATTTCAACCAAATAACAATATAAGGTGCTGCGAAGCCTGGAATTCGACCAGATAGTAGTTCACTTTTTCAACAACAGTCCAGGATTTAATGAATCTCCAACACTTGTCAAGGATTTATTCTCCAAGACACAATTACATCTCAACAACATTCATAGCATATGCATGCAAAATACATATAACAAAAATCTCATCATAACGCAAATGCATATATCATGACATTGCATACAACTAACTCTTTACCTTTTCAGGAAAGATCAATCAACAGATAAAGGTCATCATCATTCTACTGAGGTAGTAATCGTCTAAGATTCCTTGATCATCCTGCTGAGGTAGTAATCATCCAAGATTCCTTCACCATCCTGCTGAGGTAGTAATCATCCAAGATTCCTTCGTCATCCTGCTGAGCTTCTAGATACATTTCAGATATGCACCGGATACGGATGCATCCTGATACTCATTCAGATTTAGCTTTCAGATACAGTTCAGATACGCACCAGATATGGATGCCATCCTGATACTCATTCAGATTTCAACTTTTGATACAGTTCAGATACGCTCCAGATACGGATGCCATTATGATACTCATTCAGATTTCAACTTTTGATACAATTTAGATACGCTCCAGATACAGATTCCATTCTGATACTCATTCAGATTTCAACTTTTAATACAGTTCATATACGCTTCTGTGATTGGTGGGAATAGAACTGACTGTTTTTGAATGCTGGTTCGCGTTTTGCGTTTGTTTTCGCAAAATGTCGCGGTGAGCAAGAGTCGCCACCGTCTTTTATTTTATCCAACAAGGAAAGGACAAAAGCACAGAAAAATTCCTTTTTGAGATATTTCTCGGGTTCGGGAGGTAGATTATAGAAAGGGAAGGTGTTAGCACCCTTTCTATCCGTGGTTATCCACGGGCTCTTAGGTACTTGCTCATTTGTGTTTTCAAAAGTTTGCTTTTCTTTGTGATTGTGGGTTTGAAAAGAGTTTTGTTTTTAAAGAGAGTGTAAGTGCGAAAAGTTTTGCTTTGTTTTATAAAAAGGAGCAAGTACTTAAGAACCATCTACCTACTCGAAAAGGGAATTAAACTGTGCTAATGTCCTTTAGACAATGCTAGCCCACTATTGATGAGTAGGTAGCATCATCGTTGGAGTTTTCGGGTCAATTTGATTAAGGGACGTGTGGTCACTAAAGCAATGTTAGGACGCCTTAGCGGTAACCCTAATGTCTTAGATCATTTTTCCGAGGCAACCGTTTCGAGGCAACTTATGATCTTTGAACAAGAGGGCGACCTCTAAAACTTCCTATACTCAATGACCACGTTCGAGGCAACCAAGTGAGGTGTACCCTAAGAGGGGCATGTGCGAGTGTATTGTTTTTCAGTTATATTATCTTTGTACATGTTAATGGTGAGCTACTGTTGATTTTAAATTAAAATTGGTCTTGTCATGCATTGCCTATTATTCAAACATCTAACAGTTAATGGTTGCGGAAATTAAATTTATGGGAAATAAATCTACGCTATTACAAGGCGTCGGGTATTTACACCGCCAAAGACAAACCCTTAAAAATTAAATTGCGAAAAGTAAATAAAAGCGATAAATAAAATCCTAATTAAAAACTATTACATTCTCGAAGCAGTTACAATATTGAAATATGGACCAAAAATAATACGCGCGCGAGAAAAATTAAATCAGAGTGTTTTTAGGGTTTTGACCCTTTAAAACAAATAAAGCATATTTTGTTATTTTTTGAATTGAAAATTAATCTAAATTAATAATTGAATTAATTAATTAAATAAAAATATTTTTGGGTTTTTATTTTAATTAAGGAAACAAAATAAAATTGATTAAAATTATTAAAAAACCTAATTCTACATTAGTTTTAATTTATTGCAAAAAATATTAAAGGTTAAACCTATTTAAAACTAAATTAATTAATCAATATTTATTTACAAAAAATAAAATAATGAAATTAATAAAAATAATATTTTTTATGTTTTCTGATTTTATTAGGAAAATTATTAATTGGTTAATTAACAATAAAAATAATAAAACAAATAATTATAAAAATAAGAAAATAATGAAAGAAATAAAAAAAGAAGCAAACTCAGGGGGGGGGGGGGGGGGGGTGGGCCTGATTTGAGTGTGAATCTGGAAATTTGTTGGCCCAAAACGCTTCAGCCTTGTTGGACTTTTGAAATCCAGTGCATGCTCGTTGACTCTAATCCATGGTGGTCCTTCAACCTTGGCCTTTGGATATTGGCCTGAAACCACTTGGCATTTGATGGGATGAGTAACATGGTGGTCCATGCTTTGGGCGCTACACCTGAGTACCTGAAGAAAAAATATAACAAAGTTTTGGGGGACCTGGAATTCGAACCCAGGTCCCATTGTTCATATGCCAGCGCGCTCACCAACCCAACCAACCTGCTTATTCTTTATTGAAATACATAACAAATATTATATGGAAAATAATTAACTGTGCCTGGCCAAAAAATAAAACACGCAATTGATTCAAATGAACCAATCACACCCAGCCACGTCTTCGTCTTCTTCAAACGCCCTGGTTCATTTACCTGCGGATTTTGTTCCGTAGGAAGATTCGTAGCACCTCTCAAAAACCCTTCCTAGGCCATGTAAATGCAGGCTAAAAGTGCCAATGCACTCGTCTCTCTCCCCTGAACTCATCCATGGCCATTATTGGTCCTGATTATGCCTGTATCAAGAATGCCCAAAAAACAAGAATGCGAACCCTAGCTTTGGATACAGGGTTATAAGCCACAAGAATGAAATCAAACAATGCAAAATGCTTGGAAATCATGCAAGGATCACAAATATATCAATACTTTGGCAAAAAAACGCAAGAATCCAAGGTTACGAATTCGTGCACAGGGCTATGTTCAGGATGACTTACAGTGAGTTTCAGGTTGTCTTAGGGCTTGGTTTTGATTGGTGTAGCTCCACTGGATGTCAAGGAAGAGGGCTGCGTTGTGATTTTGCCTTGTATCGAGCTCCAAGATGGATTTCAGAATTCAAGTTTCCAAGCTTTTTTTCCAAAGTTGGGTGGCCGTTTCTGCAGAGTTTTATGCGTGTTTTAGGTTTATGTGGCTTGTGTGAATATAATGGAATGAGTTTATGTCAAAATTTGGACCAATATCCATGTGCATTGAAGATGGAATATTTGATTTTGATCACCATAACCAAGTTGCCATATTTGCATCAAATCTGAGATTTTGTGCTTGAATTGACTTGGCACGAGTTTGATTGAGTATCACATGGTATTTGCAAGCTGGAATGATCACTAGAATCCCTTTACATCAATTTTTAGATTTTATTTGATTTAATATTGATTTAAAATGAATTAAATCAATAAAAATAAAATAGAAAAATAAATGAATGGCCATGAAATTAAAAATGGGACACGTGTGTGGCATGACAAGACTATATCAAGTGGAAAAAAGTGGGCCCTTTTGTCAAAAATTGGAGTTTTGAGGATAGTTGACTTTTGGCACAATTTGGAAAAATGCCCAACTTCAACAATGCATAACTTCTTCAATTTTAAACTTTTGGAGGTGATTTTGGACTTTTTAGAAACCTTGAGATGTCCTTTAACCAACCCTTTTGGTCTCATCTAATTTTGATGTTCCATACTCAAGTTATAAGCTTTGGCAAAAAAAGTTGTTTGTTGACTTTCAAAAATGACCTATAATGTCCAAATTTGTAACTTTTTATGAGAGCATTTATTAATATTGGGGTGTGAAGATGGATTGTAGGAAATTGCATCCTCTTAAAAATGAGCTTTGGATGGGTCATTTCTCATAAAGTATGAGAAAGTTATGTTTGGTCAAAGTTGAGTTGACTTTTTCTGTAAAACCCTTATTTAGCAACTTTTGAATCTTGATGAATCTTGAGCAATCCTTGATGAATCATGATCAAACTTTGATCAAATGATGAATTAAACTTCAAAATGAGAATGTTGACAAAAAATCTTGAGGTTTGACTGGATTTGGGACACAGTTGACTTTTGCCCCAGCACAGTCGATTTTTGGGCCTCTTGAGCAATTGACTGAACAAACTTCCTCTGCAAGGCTTGAAATTTGACATGGATGAACTTAAGAACATATTAGGACATTGGGGAGCTCTTGAGGTCATTTGGATGTGAGGACCTGGATGCAACACAAAACCCTAATTTTGACTTGACTGCCTTAGGAGGTGACTTGACTGTCCAATCCTTGCGCCAACTTGAAGATTATTCTTGGCAAATCTTGAGGAATATGGGAGGGCAAATTTTGGGGTACAACAATTTACCCTGTTCAATTTTCTTAAACATGAGGATATAGATTGGCTTTTGAGCCTTTCGTGATCCGAAGGTGGAAGATAATTGAACACTAGAGTGCCCAAAAATTTGCACTCACATGGTGTAGTATCAACATTGTGATGTCGGGAATGGGCTTACAGATGCCATTTGGAGATTATTGGTAGAAGGATGGGCTTACAGATGCCATCTGCAGGAGTGTCGATCACATAAGAGATTCCTTAGCGAGAACTTGCATACCTGTGGTCGTAAAAGATTCCACTGGGGAAGTTTAAACTTTGTTGAGATTTAGGAATCTGCTTGTACTTCAACTGAGAGAATGCCTCGGCTGAGTCTTAAGAACCTACCCATAATTCAACTGGGGGAAACATCTTCATCAAGATCTAGGAACTGTCTCGTGCTCAATGGAGTATACCGTTGAGGTTATAGAACTTGTCCACACTATGATGGAGGAAAACATCAAGATCTAGGAACTGACTCGTGCTCAATGGAGTATACCGTTGAGGTTATAGTACTCGTCCACACTATGACGTAGGGAAACATCTTCATCAAGATCTAGGAACTGTCTCGTGCTCAATGGAGTATACCGTTGAGGTTATAGAACTTGTCCACACTATGACAGGGGAAAACATCAAGATCTAGGAACTGACTCGTGCTCAATGGAGTATACCTTTGAGGTTATAGTACTCGTCCATACTATGACGTAGAGAAACATCTTCATCAAGATCTAGGAACTGTCTCGTGCTCAATGGAGTATACCGTTGAGGTTAAAGAACTTGTCCACATTATGACGGAGGAAAACATCTTCATCAAGATCTAGGAACTGTCTCGTGCTCAATGGAGTATACCGTTGAGGTTATAGAACTTGTCCACACTATGACGGAGGAAAACATCAAGATCTAGGAACTGACTCGTGCTCAATGGAGTATACCATTGAGGTTATAGTACTTGTCCACACTATGACGTATGGAAACTGCCGAGATTGAGAACCTTATCTGAAATTCAACCGAGGATAATTCAATTGAGATTTAAGAACCGGTCAGGTCTTCGACGTAATTGAGAACTTTAACTGTATCTTTCCTGAAAGGTAATGGTCAGTCGTATGCAATGCATGATATGGATCAGGAAATGATGTTCTCAAAATAAATGAGATCGTATTCGTATGATGTGTATATGCATGTATCATGATGTATGGGGATATAATGTTTTAGCTGGGGAAAATAAATCCCGAAGCTGCTGGAGAATAGAGTTGAGTTCTTCGTTTCTGCTGGGGATGGTGAACGAAGATGATAAACCTGTAGGAGAGAAGAACTCCGTTGGGGGAATAAACTGATGAAGAGATTACTCCGAGGGGAATTACTCTGTGGGGAAGAGACGTTCTGCTGAAGATTTTAACGATAACTCCGCTGGGGATTTTGTTGATAAGCTCTGTTGGGAATTTTAATGATGAATTCCGCTGGGGATAGAAAGAACTTCGCTGGGGATGATCTTTAAGTTGCAACTCGCTGAGGATAACCCAGTTAGACTCTTGTGAGGATAACCTTCTGAATTTGGCCGGGGAGATTTATTTGCGCTCTGCAGAGGATAAGCTTCCAGAATCTACTGGGTGAGATGATTCAACTCTGGAGAGGAAGCTTTTTAGACTGCGCTGGGGAAATGACTCCATTGGGGTATCTTGCATTCTGCCGGGGAACATTCTTATACTCTGTTGAGGAACATTAAGACTACTGGGGATACTCTGATACTTGCTGGGGAATATATTTTTATACTCCACTGGGGAAGATTAAGATCTTCTGGGGATACCACACCTTCTTGGGGCTGATAGTAGACTAACTCTACTTGGGGGAGAGTATCTCTGATTTGTTCAACTGCAAGTCCTAGTTGGGAGAGCTACCATTACTGTCTTACTCTGCGGGGAGTGATGGTATCTTGGTCATATTCTTCAGCTGAACCTACCTTGGTACCTTGGTGGACAAAGTAACTACACAGTTTGGACATTTCTTATGCCCCTGTTTCGGATATTACCCGTAATTCGTCCTTTGTTTCACATGTAAATATTTATGAGCAGCCATTAATTTCAAATGCATATATCAAAAATGAACATTGGACGTTCTTTGCAAAACAAAACAGATAAAGGAAAAACAGCTTGCAATTTCTGAAAATGAATTTGTATTGATTTTGAAGTTTGCCTGAAAATAGGCTTTTTTGTACAAGAGACTGGCGTCCTAGTAAGAGAACGCCGCCGAAAAAATAGAATTTATACAATTTGTGAAAAGAAAACAAAACAGCTATGTGAATAATCCCACTGGGTTTCAACTCTGCTATTGCCTTTATATCTTCAAGCGTCTCATCACTTTGCTGCTTAGTTGAAGATGAATCTGATTGATTAGTGTCGTCCGAGCTTGATAGTCGATACCGAAGTCTGGATGCGAGGTGACCCAATGAGACATAGTGTTACGCTTTAATCCCTAACTTTTTCCTGGACTGCCCTTTCGGGTTTTCGGTCCATCGGGATACCCATTTTTGCCCAAGCCACCTTTTCAGGTTTTCGACTTGCCGGGTGTACAGATTTTTTTATTTTCATCCCTTATTTTTGCTCGAACCCTTTTGGTTCGCCGGGAAGCCCTTATTTTTGCCTAGGCCAGTCAACCTAGCATGTCTTTGCTTATGCGTAGTATCTTTTCACTATGTCTGCATTGACGGGGTGAGGAAGGTCGTCACCATCCATGGTGGTTATAATCATCGCTCCTCCTGAGAAAATGTTCTTAACCACAAATGGCCCTTCGTAAGTAGGGGTCCATTTGCCCCTGGGATCACCTTGAGGTAGAATAATGCGCTTGATTACCAGGTCCCCAACTTGATACTCTTGTCGTCTGACTTTCTTGTTAAATGCCTTGATCATCCGCTTTTGGTACGTCTGACCATGACAAATAGCAGTAAGTCTCTTTTCGTCAATTAGGTTTAGCTGATCAAGTCGGGTCTGAATCCAGTCGTCTTCTCTCAAACCTGCATCCTTCATGATCCGGAGAGAGGGTATCTGAACTTCAATCGGTAAGACTGCCTCCATGCCATAAACCAAGGAATAGGGTGTTGCCCCTGTTGACGTCCGTGCTGAGGTACGGTACCCGTGAAGAGCAAATGGTAACATCTCATGCCAGTCTTTGTATGTCACTATCATCTTCTGCACAATCTTCTTAATGTTCTTATTAGCTTCTTCTACAGCCTCATTCATCTTCGGCCGGTAGGGAGAAGAGTTATGATGCTGTATCTTGAATTGCTCGCAGAGCTCAGTGATCATCTTGTTGTTAAGATTGGTACCATTGTCACTAATGATCCTCTCTGGTACACCGTATCGACAGATCAGGTTGTGCCAAATGAACCGTGCCACGACGTTCTTGGTTACGGTAGCAAAGGAAGCTGCTTCAACCCACTTCGTAAAATAATCAATTGCTACCAGGATGAAACGATGCCCGTTGGATGCTGTAGGTCTGATCTCGCCGATCATATCAATGCCCCACATTGCAAAAGGCCAAGGAGCTGTCAAGACGTTTAGAGGAACCGGAGGTATGTGCACCTTATCAGCATAGACTTGGCACTTGTGACATGTCCGAGAATGCTGATAACAGTCAGCTTCCATTGTGGACCAGTAGTATCCTGCCCGGAGGATTTTCTTTGCCATGGTATGTCCACTGGAATGAGTTCCGAAAGTACCTTCATGTAACTCTGTCATGATCTTTTCTGCTTCATTCTTATCCACACAACGCAGTAAAGTTGAATCATGGTTTCGCTTGTAAAGGATGTCATTGCTGATGAAGAACTTCGCCGCGAACCTCCTCAGAAACTTCTTGTCATTAACAGATGCACCCTCGGGGTATTCTTGAGCTTCAAGGTACCTCTTCACTTCATAATACCAGGGCTTTTCTGTTACCTCTTCAGTCTCAAGATCACAGCAATGTGCAGGTTCGTCCAATCTTTCAATAATGATCCGGGGAGCCTCGTTGTCCCAATTGACTCTGAACATAGAAGACATCGTAGCCAGCGCGTCCGCCAACTGATTCTCCTCTCTTGGGAAGTGTTCAAAGGTTATCTCCTCGAAATGGGGAAGCAATGTCAATACATACTCCTTGTAACGAATAAGATTTGGGTGTTTCATATCCCACTCGCCTTTGATCTGACTGATCACGAGAGCAGAATCTCCGAAGACACTTAGAAACTTAATCTTTAGATCAATTGCAGCTCGAAGACCCATGATGCATGCTTCATACTCCGCCATGTTGTTGGTGCAGTTGAAACATATTCGGGCGGTAAATGGAGTATGAGAGCCTTTAGGAGATATGATCACGGTGCCAATGCCATTACCCAAAGCGTTCGAAGCTCCATCAAAGTACATAGACCATCGGGATCCTTCCTCAGGTCCTTCATCCGGTCCAGGTGTCTCACAATCAGTTATCAACATGATATTCTCGTCCGAAAATTCAAAGTTCATAGACTGGTAATCATCCACTGCCTGATGTGCCAAATGGTCTGCCAACACACTTCCCTTGATTACTTTTTGGGTCGTGTACTGGATGTCATACTCAGTCAGGATCATCTGCCATCTTGCTATTCTTCCGGACAAGGCGGGCTTTTCGAAGATATACTTGATTGGATCCATCTTTGAAATCAATAGAGTAGTGTGAGTCAGCATATACTGTCTCAGCCGGCGAGCAGCCCATGCCAAAGTGCAACAAGTTTTATCAAGCAGTGAGTATCGGGTCTCACAGTCGGTAAACTTTTTGCTAAGGTAATAAATAGCATGCTCTTTTTGGCCAGACTCGTCATGCTGCCCCAACACACACCCCATTGAGTTGTTAAGTACTGTTAAGTATAAGATCAGAGGTCTCCCTTCAACTGGTGGCATTAGGATGGGTGGCTCCTGGAGATATTCTTTGATTCTTTCGAAAGCAGCCTCACATTCATCGTTCCAACATACCACTTGATCTTTCTTCAGCAACTTGAAGATTGGCTCACAAGTAGCAGTTAGGTGTGAGATGAATCGGGCGATGTAATTCAGGCGCCCCAGAAAGCCTCTGACCTCTTTCTCTGTCTTGGGAGCTGGCATCTCCTGTATGGCTTTCACTTTGGCAGGGTCCACTTGAATACCTTTGTCGCTCACGACGAAACCCAGTAGCTTACCAGACCTTACCCCAAAGGTGCACTTGTTCGGGTTTAATCTCAGCTTGTACAACTTTAACCTGTCAAACAGCTTCTGTAGGTGGTCAAGGTGTCCCTCCTCAGTCTGGGACCTCGCAATCATATCGTCGACATATAATTCAATCTCATGATGGATCATGTCATGAAACAAAGCAACCATGGCACGCTGATATGTTGCCCCAGCATTCTTCAATCCAAAAGGCATGACCTTGTAACAAAAGGTGCCCCACTGAGTAACAAAGGTCGTCTTCTCCATGTCTTCGGGAGCCATCTTTATCTGATTATAACCGGAGAAACCATCCATAAAGGAGAACACCTTGTGCTGAGCAGTATTGTCAACCAGAACATCGATGTGAGGTAGAGGGAAGTCATCCTTGGGACTGGCCCTATTCAGATCCCTGTAGTCAACACACATTCGGACCTTACCATCCTTCTTCGGTACTGGAACCATATTGGCCACCCACTGAGGGTAAGAAGTCACTGCTAGGAATCCGGCGTCAAACTATTTCATAACTTCGGCTTTGATTTTCTCAGACATCTCTGGGCGCATACGGCGAACCTTCTGTTTTACCAGAGGGCAGTCTTCCTTGGTAGGCAGGCGATGAACCACAATGTCAGTATCCAACCCAGGCATATCTTCGTAAGACCAGGCAAAGATCTCAACATAGTCATGCAACATCTGAATCAACTGTTGTTTCACACTAGGCTCTAGATTTGCACCGATCTTGACTTCCTTCTTGTTTGTCTCAGTACCCAGATTCACTGTTTCCACCGGCTCTTCATGTGGATGAATGGCCCTCTCTTCCTGGAGTAGTAGTCTTGCAAGTTCACCAGGCACTTCGCAATCATCTTCACCTTCGTCTTCGGCTAAGTTGATCGGATTTTTGAAGTCATAACTGGCAGTAGCAGAGTCATTACCAGTGAGATCCAGAGTGGATTGAGATCTGTATATGTGAGTGTGTGTAAAATAGCTATTTTTCAATATATAATAAAGAAAAACAAGGAGCGCAAAATTTTAAATGCAAGAAACGTCCAATGATATATGAAAATGGCACACAAAAGCCCTCACAAATGAAGCCACGGTGCCCCGGGTAAGACACCGGGCCATAAAGTTTCAAAACATTATCTGTTACAAGCTCAAAACAAAGAGTTCATTACTGGGTAACAAAAGTAATAGGGATGAAGTCCTTTGTTGTCCAGTTGCTTGGTCCACCATTGGTCGTAGGATAGATCCAACTATCGAATTCAGACTCCTCCACGTCATCTTCAATGGCATTTACTCCCGAGTTGCTGATGAACACAGGGGGTCTTCCAATCCTTGCATTACGAACAGCCCTTTGAGCTTCTGCATTGAAACCCAAACCAAACTTGTTAGTCTTCTGAGTGAAATCAGGAAGTCGACCCCAATTTGCACACTCGCCCTTCTCAATAACAGCCCAGGCATCCCTTAAGGAAGCCATCTTCATAGGAGAATCTTCACCAACAGTCTCAGCTGATGCTAGTGTCTGAGGAACTTCTTCAAAGTGCTGAAATGGGGTCTCAATGAACTCCCCATCCATCTCTATGTATCGGAACGAGTTGAGGTGGCTGACCATGTACTCTTCCTCCCCTTGAACCGTCACAATCTTCCCTCTTACCGGGTATTTCAGCTTCTGGTGGAGTGTTGAGGTTACAACTCCAGCTTTGTGGATCCATGGACGACCCAGCAAACAAGAATAGGATGGTCGAATGTCCACCACATAGAATGTATAATTGAAGACCTGAGAACCAAATTTGATTGGAATATCAACCTCACCATGCACCATTCTTTTAGACCCGTCAAAGGCCCTGACAATGATGTTACTTGGCTTTAGCTCCAACCCTTCGCAATCCAACCGGTCTAGAGCCTTTTTGGGTAAGACGTTCAATGAGGAACCAGTATCAACCAATACATGTGTAAGAGTAGTGCCCCTGCATTCAATGGAGACATGCAGAGCATCGTTATGATTTTTCCCCTTGACAATCAAATCAGCGTCGGAGAAACCCAAACCATTATCTGCAGTTAAATTGGCCACACAATCGATAAACTGATCAGCTGATGTCTCTTGTGGCACGTGGGCAGTCATCAGGAAGGTAATCAGAGCCTTGGCATGGGCCTCTGAACACAACAACAGTGACAACATAGAAATCTTGGATGGGGTTTGCCCCAGCTGCTCAACTACGTTATAATCACTCTTCTTAATAATCTTTAGAATCTCTTCCATCTCCTGTTTGGAAGCTTCAGCCGTAATGGTCTTCGGTGCCTCTGTCTGGGCAGTCAAATCAGTGGTGATCCCTTTGCCCCGAGCGTTAGATGACTCGGCGACAGGGGTAAGGATATGAACTTGATCAGGAACAGCAGTAGGTACACTTGCAGGTGTAATGACAACAGGTCTTCGGACAGTCAGTGGAGCAATATCAGGTGAGAAAAGTCTACCGCTACGGGTGGCTTTAGCAGGCCCAGTAATGTTGCTGACGCCGGTATCAACATCCAACTCTTGCTTAACTCCTAGAACATAAACATCTGCCCCATAGTGCCAAGGGACAACTTTGTCAGAGGTGTAGGAGATGGGCCCCGGAACAGTGATGATTACAGGTGCGATCTTCGGAATAGATGTAATTCTAATAGGCTTCCTCGAGGGAGCCTTGGAAGAATTATCGAAAATGGTAATAATGGCAACTTCTTCAGGATAAACGGAAGGAACAACAGTCTTCTCAAACAGGATCTCCTTATTATCCATCAGGTTTTGGATACATGACTTCAGAAATGGACAACCAGTAGGTAAAACAGAACACATATGGCAACCTTCACCACAGCCCGGAAATAAACCGGCTAGCAACAGGTTCTTCTTGACAGTCATCAGAGGGGTAACAATATCATTCATGAAAACTACAAACAAGTCTTCTTCTAGAGCATTCACTCCATGCTTGGGCATGGGAGCAATCACAACATTAGGCCTCTCGGGCGCCTCGAACTCAATCTCCTTCGCATCAATTAGGTCTTGCACCCTGTTCCTCAAAACCCAACAATCATCTGTATTATGCCCCGGGCTATCAGAGTGAAAAGTGCAGCGGGCATTAGGGTTGTACTTTGGTGATGCGGTACTTGGATTCTTCGGAGCTTCTTTTAGGGTCACCAGATTGGTCTTCAGCAACTGTGGCAGAATCTGAGACAAAGTCATGCTGAGACGAGTGAATTGCCTTCGAGGTCTCTCGTCCTTTTGTTGATTGTGATGCTGAGGAGCACCAGTAGGTTTTGAAATAACAACCGCATTGACAGCTTGGCAGTGTTCAGGTATATTCTGTCTTCTCGAACTGTAGACGGCACTGGACTCTTTCTTAAACGGTTTCTTCTCGGTGCTCGATGAGGCACCCTTCTGTATCTTCCCAGCCTTAATACCAGCTTCAATTCTCTCACCATTCAAAATAAGATCTGTAAACCCAGCTGAAGAGCTTCCAATTAGATGGTTAAAGAATGGACCAGACAGGGTCCCCAAAAACATGTCAACAAGTTCACGATCAGCCAAAGGTGGTTGCACCCTTCCAGCAAGGTCTCTCCATTTTTTAGCATACTCTTTAAATCCTTCACCCGTTCCTATTGACATACCCTGGAGTTGGGTACGCGTAGGAGCGAGGTCGGAGTTATACTGATACTGCCTGTAGAATGCAGTAGCCAAATCTTCCAAGCTGCGGATACTGGCTCCGTCCAACTGATAGAACCACTTAAGCTGAGTCCCTGAGAGACTGTCTTGAAAGAAATGGATCCACAAGTTCTTATCAGTAGTGTAAGGCTGGATCTTCCTCACATATGACCGGAGGTGCAGCTTCGGACAGGAAACTCCATCATACTTGGCAAAGGCAGGTGCCTTGAACTTATGGGGAATTACCACCCCAAATGATAGACCTAGATCTCCGAAGTCCAGACCGGGTACCTTCTGTATTTCCATAGTGCTCAAATGGTCTTCCAGCTGTTTGTATTTATCCTCAGCAGGAGGATATTGTTCTTCATCATAGTCCGTCTCGTTGTCAGAGACCATAGGGCTATGAGCCCTCCTTTCTTGTGGACTATCTTTCCCTCCAGATGAGGTGGTCAGATCAACTTCATTCTGCAACCCGTTTCCAAACCTGCGTCCAGTATTGAACAGGATGGTCCTCTTCTTCTTCTTCTTCTTCTCTTTCAGAATCAAAGTCTTCAGGTCCTACTGACCCTTAGCCAGATTCATGAACAGCTCTTGAAACAGGGCATTCTGGGCCTGGAGGGCCTTGATAGCTTGCTCAGTTGAAGGTTCAGTAGACATGATGATTGCTGAAATAAACAACGAAGAAGATAAGAGACCTGTAAAGGGTACCTGTTTATGAAGTGCATGAGATGAAATGCATATGATTTATGATTTCAAAGACAATCGGGATTCAAATTTGTAAACAAGAAAGGAAACACACTTTATTAGATTTAAACTTCAAAATTTAAATTGTTCAAAAAATTGCCCTTAGGCGTTACAAGGATGGGAATACCAAAAAGTAAATAAAAACTGTAAAAGAATTCATCAAAGGTCCATCAACGCTCCCATGGTCTCTTCTTCTCAGTGCAGACATAATCATTCAGGATCCGCTCGTTCTCCATTTGCCTAGTCAGCTTCTGGATCTTCTGCTCCTGCTCATTGAACCTCTCTCTGTAAGAATCTCGTTCATCCCGCAGTTGCATCCAAGACCTCTTCAGTGTCCCAATATCAGTGGGCATATAAGGGTGGATAATAGTTGGAGGAACCCCCTCCTCATTAGCAACTTCGAGAGTAACAGGCCTGACAGCTTCATATGGCATACCTAACTTCTGGGCACGGATGCAGACCCACATGAGGTATGGCTCCATTGGCAGAGAAGTCTTTGGTCTCAACTCATGTGGGTCAGATTGGTGAACTCTGTCCCAAGCCCTTATGAATCTACGACGCAGCTCATCGCTATCTCCCTAAAAATCAAAGATGATATGGGGCATCAGCATCTCATAAGGTCCTTCTCTTCTAGCTCTTCCAAACTGAGAGAGAGCTAAGCATGGGTTGTAAGAGATCCCTCCATGAATTCCGATCAATGGAACATTAGGATATTCTCCACAGCGATCAATGACAGTCACCTCATCCATACCTTTGAGAGTCCAGATAATGTCATTATTAGAAATAGACATCACTCTATAAGCCCAGCCCATTCCTTCTTTGTTCTTCAGTACGGACTTAGGGAGGTGCGAAATAAACCACCTCGACAATAAAAGAGCACAACACATCAAAGTTCCCCGCTTTCGGGCAGTACGAGCATAGAGCTGATGAAGGATATCACCCAAGAGAGTGGGTACCAGATTCTGAGAGATGAAGATCTTGATGGCATTAATATCAACAAAAGTGTCAGGATTCGGAAACAATACCAGACCATAAATCAAAAGAGCCAGAATGTCCTCGTACGCCTTGAAGTCTAAGCTGTCCCAGAAGTAATTAGCTTTGTCAACCAAAAACTTAGCCAGAAATCCCTTAGCTCCACTTCTAGTCTCCCAGTTAGCCATTACCTCCTCTTTGGTCAAGTGAAGGGCTGCGGCAATTTCTTTGGGCTCAAGAGTCTTTTCCCAACCAGTAAATGGAGTCTGCTCCAAAACAGAGATACCAAGCAGCTCAGAGAACTCTTCTAGAGTAGGAACTAGCTGGAAGTCCTGGAAAGTAAAACAATGGTACATCGGATCATAGAATTGGACCAGAACACTCATCATTTGTTCGTCCAATTTTGAGGTGACCAAACTGAGAAGAGAACCATGCCTTCTGATGAAGGAAGTAGTGTCTGGAATCCTGATAACCAAATCTTTAAGCAGGGTAGGTACTTGGACAAAGTTGATCCGGATAGTATTCCTACGCATGGGCATCATGATGACCTACAAAACAGAGCAAAGATGAAACCCTCTTGTCTTTGAAATAGGTTAGTCCTTATGCAAAATGTATGCAATGTTATGATGTCATGATGTCATGGTAAAGGCACACCACAAGTATCCACAAAAGGAAAACATGTTAAAGGCACACAAGTCACACAAAAGAGCCCTTAGATTTCAGGCTGGCATGGAGCTTAGGTACTACCCTCTTTCAGTTCAGTTGGTTTAAACCTATCCTAAAAAATAGTAACCGGGTTCTAGAGGATCTCAATATCACTGACTACCCTCAATCGGTCATAGTTCCAGTTTAGCAACCTTTTCTTGCAAACGGAATCATCGCGAGAGTTTAGTCTCAATGAGTGTAGCATACTGCTACTGTTCTATGGCCAAGTTGGTCAATTTAAGGTTCTAAGGTCTGTTGGTGCTTAATGACTCCTTAGAAGACCCATATTCTCCTCGTTCTAACACAAGGGATATTGGTACAGACCAAGGTGTCACACCAATGTAGCTACTGCTTCATCCGTGTCGGTCTACGCCGGATAGATCCCCACAGTTTATTGCTACTTACCTAAAGGGTATCCCCAGATCCGTGTTAGGATCTATAAAACTCCGATACAAGCCCACAAAATTAAAGCATACAAAGCATATAATTGAAAACATAGTGATCTAATCCTAAGGTACACCTCACTTAATATTCCCCAGCAGAGTCGCCAGTTCTGTGATCAGTGGGAATAAAACTAACTGTTTTTGAATGCTGGTTTGCGTTTTGCGTTTGTTTTCGCAAAATGTCGCGGTGATCAAGAGTCGCCACCGTCTTTTATTTTATCCAACAAGAAAAGGACAAAAGCACAGAAAAATTCCTTTTTGAGATATTTCTCGGGTTCGGGAGGTAGATTATAGAAAGGGAAGGTGTTAGCACCCTTTCTATCCGTGGTTATCCACGGGCTCTTAGGTACTTGCTCATTTGTGTTTTCAAAAGTTTGCTTTTCTTTGTGATTGTGGGTTTGAAAAGAGTTTTGTTTTTGAAGAGAGTGTAAGTGCGAAAAGTTTTGTTTTGTTTTTTAAAAAGGAGCAAGTACTTAAGAACCATCTACCTACTCGAAAAGGGAATTAAACTGTGCTAATGTCCTTTAGACAATGCTAGCCCACTATTGATGAGTAGGTAGCATCATCGTTGGAGTTTTCGGGTCAATTCGATTAAGGGACGTGTGGTCACTAAAGCAATGTTAGGACGCCTTAGCGGTAACCCTAATGTCTTAGATCATTTTTCCGAGGCAACCGTTTCGAGGCAGCTTATTATCTTTGTACATGTTAATGGTGAGCTACTGTTGATTTTAAATTAAAATTGGTCTTGTCATGCATTGCCTATTATTCAAACATCTAACAGTTAATGGTTGCGGAAATTAAATTTGTGGGAATAAATCTACGCTATTATAAGGCGTCGGGTATTTACATCGCCAAAGACAAAACCTTAAAAATTAAATTGCGAAAAGTAAATAAAAGCGATAAATAAAATCCTAATTAAAAACTATTACATTCTCGAAGCAGTTACAATATTGAAATATGGACCAAAAATAATACGCGCGCGAGAAAAATTAAATCGGAGTGTTTTTAGGGTTTTGACCCTTTAAAACAAATAAAGCATATTTTGTTATTTTTTGAATTGAAAATTAATCTAAATTAATAATTGAATTAATTAATTAAATAAAAATATTTTTGGGTTTTTATTTTAATTAAGGAAACAAAATAAAATTGATTAAAATTATTAAAAAACCTAATTCTACATTAGTTTTAATTTATTGCAAAAAATATTAAAGGTTAAACCTATTTAAAACTAAGTTAATTAATCAATATTTATTTACAAAAAATAAAATAATGAAATTAATAAAAATAATATTTTTTATGTTTTCTGATTTTATTAGGAAAATTATTAATTGGTTAATTAACAATAAAAATAATAAAACAAATAATTATAAAAATAAGAAAATAATGAAAGAAATAAAAAAAAGAAGCAAACTTTGGGGGGGTGTGGGCCTGATTTGAGTGTGAATCTGGCAATTTGTTGGCCCAAAACGCTTCAGCCTTGTTGGACTTTGAAATCCAGTGCATGCTCGTTGACTCTAATCCATGGTGGTCCTTCAACCTTGGCCTTTGGATCTTGGCCTGAAACCACTTGGCATTTGATGGGATGAGTAACATGGTGGTCCATGCTTTGGGCGCTACACCTGAGTACCTGAAGAAAAAATATAACAAAGTTTTGGGGGACCTGGGATTCGAACCCAGGTCCCATTGTTCATATGCCAGCACACTCACCAACCCAACCAACCTGCTTATTCGTTATTGAAATACATAACAAATATTATATGGAAAATAATTAATTGTGCCTGGCCAAAAAATAAAACGCGCAATTGATTCAAATGAACCAATCACGCCCAGCCACGTCTTCGTCTTCTTCAAACGCCCTGGTTTATTTACCTGCGGATTTTGTTCCGCAGGAAGATTCGTAGCACCTCTCAAAAACCCTTCCTAAGCCATGTAAATGCAGGCTAAGAGTGCCAATGCACTCGTCTCTCTCCCCTGAACTCATCCATGGCCATTATTGGTCCTGATTATGCCTGTATCAAGAATGCCCAAAAAACAAGAATACGAACCCTAGCTTTGGATATAGGGTTATAAGCCACAAGAATGAAATCAAACAATGCAAAATGCTTGGAAATCATGCAAGGATCACAAATATATCAATACTTTGGCAAAAAAACGCAAGAATCCAAGGTTACGAATTCGTGCACAGGGCTATGTTCAGGATGACTTACAGTGAGTTTCAGGGTGTCTTAGGGCTTGGTTTTGATTGGTGTAGCTCCACTGGATGTCAAGGAAGAGGGCTGCGTTGTGATTTTGCCTTGTATCGAGCTCCAAGATGGATTTCAGAATTCAAGTTTCCAAGCTTTTTTTCCAAAGTTGGGTGGCCGTTTCTGCAGAGTTCTATGTGTGTTTTAGGTTTGTGTGGCTTGTGTGAATATAATGGAATGAGTTTAGGTCAAAATTTGGACCAATATCCATGTGCATTGAAGATGGAATATTTGATTTTGATCACCATAACCAAGTTGCCATATTTGCATCAAATCTGAGATTTTGTGCTTGAATTGACTTGGCACGAGTTTGATTGAGTGTCACATGGTATTTGCAAGCTGGAATGATCACTAGAATCCCTTTACATCAATTTTTAGATTTTATTTAATTTAATATTGATTTACAATGAATTAAATCAATAAAAATAAAATCGAAAAATAAATGAATGGCCATGAAATTAAAAATGGGACACGTGTGTGGCATGACAAGACTATATCAAGTGGAAAAAAGTGGGCCCTTTTTTAAAAAATTGGAGTTTTGAGGATAGTTGACTTTTGGCAAAATTTGGAAAAATGCCCAACTTCAACAATGCATAACTTCTTCAATTTTGAACTTTTGGAGGTGATTTTGGACTTTTTAGAAACCCTGAGATGTCCTTTAACCAACCCTTTTGGTCTCATCTCATTTTTATGTTCCATGCTCAAGTTATAAGTTTTGGAAAAAAAGGTGTTTTTATTGACTTTCAAAAATGACCTATAATATCCAAATTTGTAACTTTTTGTGAGAGCATTTCTTGATCTTGGGGTGTGAATATGGATTGTAGGAAATTTAATCCTCTTCAAAATGATATTTTGATGGGTCATTTCTCATAAAGTATGAGAAAGTTATGTTTGGTCAAAGTTGAGTTGACTTTTCCTACAAAACCCTAATTTAGCAACTTTTGAATCTTGATGAATCTTGAGCAATCCTTGATGAATCATGATCAACCTTTGATCAAATGATGAATTAACCTTCAAAATGAGAATGTTTACAAAAAATCTTGAGGTTTGACTGGATTTGGGACACAGTTGACTTTTGCCCTAGCACAGTTGATTTTTGGGCCTCTTGAGCAATTGACTGACCAAACTTCCTCTACAAGGCTTGAAATTTGACATGGATGAACTTAAGAACATATTACAACATTGGGGAGAACTTGAGGTCATTTGTATGTGAGGACCTTGATGCAACACAAAACCCTAGTTTTGACTTGACTGCCTTAGGAGGTGACTTGACTGTCCAATCCTTGAGCCAACTTGAGCAACTTGAAGATTATTCTTGGCAAATCTTGAGGAATATGGGAGGGAAAATTTTGGGGTACAACAGCTCCAGATACGGATGCCATTCTGATACTCATTCATATTTCAACTTTTGATACAATTCAGATATGCTCTAGATACGGATGCCATCCTGATACTCATTCAGATTTCAACTTTTGATACAGTTCAGATACGCTCCCGATAAGGATATCATTCTGATACTCATTTGGTTTCAACTTACAGATACGGTTCAACAACCTTTCTGGATGGCATCTACAATCCTATCTCTAACAACTTTCTATCACCTCTCCAAATGGCATTTTTAAGCCCATTCCCTCAACCATCACATCACCGAGTGCAAATTTCTGGGCACTTTAGTGTCCAATCATCAACCACCTTCGAGTCACGAATGGCAGAATCGCCAATCTAACTCTTCAAGTGTAAGAAGATTGAACGGGGGCAGCTGTTGTACCCCAAAATTTGCCCTCTCATTTCTCAAAAGATCACCCTGGACCCTCAGGTTTGTTCCCATCCAATTTTAAGCCTTGAATTACAAATTTTCCAAGAAAGTCATTCACAAGGGCAAAATGGTCATTTGCATACTAAAAAGTCAAACTTTGACTTTTGGATAAAAAAATCAAGTTCCAAGAATTATATTTCATCAAGGCATGAAGTTTGTTTCATCAAGAAATTCAAAAGTCAAAATTACTTTGGAAAAGTCAAAATTCTAAATACTTAGAATTTTTCTAAGCGTTTAAGAAATATGACAAATTCAGAACTTCTGATCAGATTATCACCATGATGCAAGCTGATTCTGGAAGAACTTCTGGCACAAAAGTTATAGATTTCAATAAGATCTAAAACATTGCAGAACAGAACTTCTCCTAGAAATGCTGGGATTTCAAGTTATGACTCCTCAAAGACACGACCATGAAATTGAAGCACTCAGTAAATTCTAGACAGTTCCAAGACAGAGTTTGGTTACAACTTCTGGGTCAGTTTTCACAAAGATTTAGTCAGAGTTTGCAAGGGTAATTCAAAGAGGATTTATAAAGCGTGTTGCAAGCTTCTAGGAAAGTCTGGGAGCTCCTTCAGAACATGCTGGAGCAAGAAGATACAAAGATCATAAGTTGGATGTCTATTCTAAGTTACGCTGAAGCTGAACTTCAGATCCAGAATTAAGCAATAATGCAGAATCTCACATTGCATGGTTTCTGGTTTGATAAATCTCATAATCATTAAATGCTCACAACCACTTTCGAGTCTTTATCCAAAGGATTTCCCCACGTGTGGTATAGAAGTACCTTTACTGTCTTGGAAAAACAAACCTTTATACAAGAGTGTGTTGGGCCCATGCGTTGCTTTTTCTTTTGAGGTTACCTTTCCTTAATTCCTGCTTACAAATTCAGCTTAGGCGCTGCTAAAGCTGCTAACCACCATACTTGCTTCAAGAACAAGGCAGCATCCTAGAATGTGATGGTTGTACCATTGATCTCTCCAAGCTACAAGATCTTTGCCTATAAATTGAATGCCATTGGCAACTTTAAAGAGGTCGAAAATTTTAGAAAGAAAAAAGACTTGAACCCCAAATAAAATTCCAAGAGTCCAAAACTGCAAATACAAAAATACAAAACCTATTAGCTTTTGATTCTTGCATTCAGACTCCTTTTTTTCTCAAGTGTTTCTTGACTAAAGCCATCCATACAGTTTTTGATATACATTCAGAAGCCATCCTAACTTCAATAGTCAAACAGTAACACACTCTCCACCAATATCCACCTCAAAGAAGTCAGAACTTTGCTCCTTGGCTGTTCCAGAATTTTCCAATCATTCATAGCCCAAGTTGAAAGTTTCCAGCCTACTGAGCACGTGAGGAAGCTGGTCAGAACATCACAAATGGTCAGAACCAGACTCCAGCTCACAACATTTTCCAGTTGCAAGGTAAGCTTATTATGACTCTCGTCATATTACTTAAACATTGTTAGATTTGCATGTTCAAAAACACAATGTAGACATCCTGACTCTGATTCAGTATATTCATACATTCCCTGTATGTTTGCCTAAGTAGGGAGAATTTCAGTCCAGAACTTCTTGAAAAAATTAGGACTCATAATTAGGATTAGCAAATTCATGCTTGCTTTTGATTTATAGTTCTGATATATCTTGTTTCTGAAACATTATGAAACCTGCCATAACTGTTATATGTTCATCTTCTATTTTGTTGAGAAATGACTAAGTTGCAGATGTTCTGACTAGCATGGAGAGGGAGACGATTTCTTCCAGTGGCATCAGAACTTCTGAAGTCTTCTTTGTTCCCAACGGACCCAGAATTGTACTTTGGTGGAATAAAAAGAGTCTTATGAGGTTTTTCTAGTACCTATACTTTGATGAATAAGATGATTCAATGATTGTTTTAGTATGATGTATGTGTATACAATGAATTATTGAGGCTAAGATGATGTTGTTTCGCGTTATGAAATATGTGTTGATATTTATAATGATTATGTGAATTATGATGCATTTTGACTAGCAGTGGTCGTGTGATAATTAAGATGTTTCGCATGATGCATTCTTAGCATATGTTAGGGCATAACCCAGTGATGATTGCAGGATGTTGTTCCTGTGAATTTTGTAGGACGAATAGTCCAGTGATGGCCTCAATCCTATAGTGTAGATTAAGTGCAATTTGTGATGTGTTCTGGTTCTAATCAGAAATTGATCCTATTGGTGAGGATCTTTGGAGAAACAATGACAGTGTCATCATTGAAGTTTTGGTACCACCTCCATGAATCTAAAGAAGTTACATTGCATTATATGTGGCACTACATGATGATTTGATTGAGTGATGTTTTATGAATGCGTGTTTGTGATAATTGATAATTGATGGTACTACCATGTACCTGATGAGTATTATGATGCTTTAAGGTGTGAGTATGACATAAGGCTTATATGATGTGGTGTTTTCCTTTGTGTTGTATTATAACTACTATATTTACTCCTTATGTCTTTTATAATGATTATGATTTAGTCACCCTTGCTGTTTGGAAATGTTGCCTCTATACATGGGTAAAACTTGCAGGTAATAAAGAATAGTCTGCTGAGGCTTAGAGGATAGTTGCGGAGTGTATTCTTTATTTCCTGTAGAATAAAGGGGTCTTGCTCTAATATGTAACATTGGGGATGAGACCGTTTATTTTGAATAACCATGTTACTTTGTTTAATTTGAGATCTGAACTACCCTTGTGGTATTTGAGTTGTTTAGATTTGATGAAGTTATTTAGAAGTATCTTAATAAAGATGTTTTGAATTATGAATTTCTGCTGCGAGTAAGATGAAAAACTATGGTTGTTAAGCATGAAGTACTCAATGTTTTAATTTTTGAAAACTCGTGTTATGGAGCAGGGTGTGTTTTATTATGAAGTTTGTTTGGAGAAAATGTGACATCCTGTTGTACCCCAAAATTGTCCCTCTCTTTTCTCAAGATACTTCTCACGAAGATCTTCAATGTTTCATGCTTACAAGAGTATTGACTAGGTCAAGCCATCTCCTCAACATTGATGCCTCAAATTAAGGTTTAGATTTTCACAAGGACAATTGGACTTCTAGTGCTTCAATTGACTTTCATAGATCATTATGGACCTTCAAGAATGCTCATATCAAGTTCCAAGTCTTGCATCTCAAAATTGCCCAGTCAATTGATCAAATGACCCAAAATTAGTTGTATTGGATGAAAAGTCAATTATGCTCAACAGTCAAACTTCAAGATTTTTTACCAATATCAATATTTTGAACTTATATGTATCAATTGATCAGGTTTGGATCACAATACCCCAAGAAAAATGTTCAAATCATCAAAATGGCAAAATGGTCAAAATTAGGGTTTTTATTATATTTGACTGATCAAGGGTTTTTGACCTAATACATGATCTAATGGCTTGAATCACAGTCTCAAGGATTCAAATACAACATATTGACCTAATTTCATGGCTCAAAACATTTCTCAAGATCAATTGATTGATAGTTGAAATTCGGTCAACTGATGAAAAGTCAATTGATACATCAAAAGTCAAAACTTTGACTTTTTGATCAAAATTGAGTTTCAAAGATAACATTTCATCAAGACATTCAAAAATATGAAACTTGATCATCAAGAAATCAAGAAAGTCAAAAGTCATTTTGAAAAGTCAAAGTTTTCAAGACTTAGAAATTTTTCTAAGTGTTTTTAAGTCTTATTTTTTCATGACTTCATGCCAATTTTTCACTAAGATGCAAGATGATTCAAAGAAAACTTACAACATGAAAGTTGTAGATCTTGATGAGATCTAAAACTTTGATTTACTGATCAAGTCCTATAAATTCTTATATTTTGAGTTATGAATCCATTAAGTCATGCACTTTTTCTTAAACATTTAGTGAAATTTTGACCTGGTTCAGGCAGATTTTTGACCTAACTTCTTGGTCAATTTTCACCAAGCTCCAAGAGGATTTTGTCAAAATGGCCAACATGAAGGATGTAGAAGATATTCCAAGCTTTTCAAAGTGTCCAAGAACTCATTGAGATCATTCTTGATTTATGATAATCGAAGAGATGAAGTTAGGGTTTCAAACTTGAATTACAAGGCATTTTTCATGAAGAACACTTGACCAAATCCATAAATCATGCTGCATAATCTTGCTTTTCAGGCCTAAAACTTATGTTCCACTCCATAATTAATGATTTACATAATTGATTAGTCCATTGTCCAATTGATCCAAGCATTGTCCAAGTCAATTTTCCATTTTGGGAAGAAAGTAACCATTTCATTCTAGTAAAGCAAGCCTTTATGCAAAGTCAACTTCTTGAGCTCCCAACTTGTTTCATCTGAGTACAAGCAATGTCAAAGCTATAAGAAACATTCCTATAGCCTCCAACAAACTTAGACCATGCTTGTGCTATGCTTTGAAATAATGTTTTCCATTTTTCTTCAAAATCAAGTAACATAGCTGTGATCGGTGGATCTGGAACTGACTGTTTAACGCTGGTTCGCGAAATGTCGCGGAAGCAAGAGTCGCCACCGTCTTTTATTTTCTCCAAATGGAAAGGACAAAAGCACAGAAAAATTCCTTATAGAGATTGCTCTCGGTTCGGGAGGTAGGTTATAGAAAGGGAAGGTATTAGCACCCTTTCTATCCATGGTTATCCATGGGCTCTTAGATACTTGCTCATTTGTGTTTTCAAAAATGGTTTGTTTTCTTTTCAAATGTGGGTTTTTAAAAAGTTTCTTTGAAAATTTCAGTTCGACTCTTGTATCGGTCCTCAAGAGTGTTTGAAAAATTGCTTTCGAAAGCTTTTTGAAAATGTGTCGGTGTGAAAAGTATTTTTGAATTTGTTTTGAAATTTAGAGCAAGTATCTAGAGTCGTCTACCTACCCTAAGGAATTCGTCTGTGTAAATGTCCTTTAAAGTAGTGCCATCCCACCATTGAGAGGTAGGTAGCACCACCGTTGGAGGTGTTCGGGTCAATTCGAGGTTCGGGACATGGTGATCACCAGAGCAATGGGAAGACACCTTAGAAGCTACCCTCATGCCAGGTTCCCGGATCATGAGGACTTACTAAGACATCCTCTACTCGACGATCACCTTTCGAGGCAAGGCAACAGTGAGGCGTACCCTAGGGGTGGTGTGTGATTTGTGTGTCGTTTTCATTTGCATTTATCTTGTCATGTTATTAGTGATCTATGCTTGATTTTATTTAAGGCCATTCATTCTTGCATGCTTTGTTTAACAGTTAAAAATTGCGAGGAAAAGTAAATCTAAAGCTATTACAAATGGCGCGGGTCCACATCGCCAAAATTATCCAGGACCCGATTTAACGAAAAAAATAAATAAAGTAAAAGAATTAAAAGTGCGAGAAGTAATATTTACAAGGCTTAGGGAGAGGTACATAATTATTTAAGCGAAATAAAATAAATGCGAACAAATAAGAAATTAAGAACGTGGGCGTTGGACCCTTTTGCAAAAATTAAATTACATGATGAAATTAATTAATTAATTAAAGAAAGACTTGTTTTTGGTATTTTTACGTATTTTGAGATTTAATAGGAAAAGAATTAATCAAAGTACGACGCAAACCCTAATTCTGGTTATTTTTAATTTATTAAAAAATATGTTGAATTTTAACCTAATTTAAACCTAAGTTAATTTACATACAAATTTGATTATAAAAATAAGTAAAATAAATAAATATTATTACGAGAAAGAAAAGTTAAAAAAAAAAGAATAAAAACATTAATTAAACCTAATTCTACTTCTTTTTAGATTTTTTATGAAAAGAATTAATATTAAAACCCTAATTTATACTAAATTTATTTACATACAATTTGTTTATGAAAATATTAGAAATAAAAATTATTTATTATATTTTTTGTCTTTTCTGATTTTTTGTGCATTTTTATATTTTATAGAAATAATTAATTAAAGTAAAACAATAAAGAAAATAAAATAATAATTGAAAATAACATATAAGAAAAATATGGAAATTTGCAAACCAGGGGGGGTGGAAGTCCCAAATTAGGAGGTTTTGGCCTTAGTAATCTGGCCCATTTGACCTTGGCCTTATTGACTTTTTATTCACATGCTAGCATGTTGACTCAAGCCCATAGCGTTCATCAATCTTCAGCCTTTAATCTGATCTCCAGGGACACGTGGATAGCTGGATCTTGAGGTGTATGGTGATCTATAACGCTTGCGCTGCATGGGAATACACATGGAAAAATAATATGGAGATAATACAGACCTGGGGCTCGAACCCAGGTCTTGGACGTTAATACACTCTTCGCTTGCCAACTGAACTAAACAACGCATGTTAACATATTATAACGAATAAATAATAAAAGAAAAACAAAGGCGTTAGTGGTTCAGCGCGCGAAATATTTAAACGTGCCAATCAGCGTGTGCCACAACATCATCGTCTTCACCATCCCTGTAATACAAAAGACAAAAGCAACGGTTTTATAAATGTTCTTTTAGGCCGTTTTCAAGAAAATAGCGACTAGAGCTCAGGCATTCATAAATTGGGCGCGATGGGTGTTTCCTCTTCGTCTGAACGTGCTGAATCTAATGATGGTGGTTTGGAGTCTCAATTTTTCCTCGTTTGAAAATCCCCAAATTTACATCCTGCAAACCCTAGAAAATAAACATGGCAAAATCGCGTATACAGCATAATAATCCAATTAGGGCATATGGTTAGCTTCAAAACTTCACAAGGAACATGAATCTACAATTAAAATGCTATGAGGATGTCTAGAAATTAAAATACGATCATGGATTTTTCTTGATACAGTTTGAGTTCGTTTTACCAATTCTTGGCGTGGTGATGGATGATTCTGATTGGAATGTGATCAGTAATCCTTGAGGAAGCTATTGAAACAAGTCTTGTGCTTTGAATCGACCTGTAAAGATGATTTCAGAATTGAGTTCTTTAGAGAAAATTTCAAGTTTGCTTCTTATGTTTCTGAGCAGCTGCGCGTCCCCTATGATTAGGGTTGTGTTCTAGCATTTGTACTGAGTCCATTAGGTTAACAAAAACCAATCAAATCCATGGCATTCATTGTTTTTGAAAATTTGATTTCTTAAGATCTTTTTCATATCTTTTCCATGTGTTCTTGTGTCAATTATGATCAATTTTCTCCAAATCTTTCCCTATTTGATTAGGCACGAAATATTGAGTCTAAAACATGTATAAAAAGATTGGTTTGGTTAGGTTAAATATTTTTCACATATTTAATGATTTAAATGAATTAATATAAATAAAAATTCAAATAAATAAGTAAAAAATGAGAAAATACTTCCCTTTGGGCCAAGTGGTCGTGCACATGCTTAGAATGATGAATCATGGAAGAAAAATGGGCCCATTAGCAATTTTAGGTCATTTGAATCAATGTTGACTTTTCAAAATATCCAAAAATTTCCCAACTTCCACAAGGCATAACTTGCTCAATTTTTAAGCTTTTCTCATGTTCTTGGACATTTTGGAAAGGTCTTTGAGTCCTCTAACCAATGCCTTTGGTCCCATGTCATTTTGATTTACCAATATCAAGTTATGGACTTTGACTTAAAGTCCCTTTTTGTTGACTTTTGAAAATGACCTATAATGTTGAAATTGATAACTTTTTGTGAGAGCATTTCTTGGACTTGAAGTATGAATATTAGTTGTAGGAAATGTCTTTCTCTTCAAAATGAGCTTTGGATGGAATTTTTCTGATAATCCATGTGAAAGTTATGCCCTGGTCAATTTCAGTTGACTTTTTCAGCTGTCCAAATAAGGAAACTTTTGCATCTTGATGATTTCTGAGCCAAATTTTGAGAATCATGATCAAGCATTGATCAAATGATGTTTGTGGCTTCAAAATGATATGTTGACCAAAAATTTGAACTTTTGACTGTCAAATGACCATTTTGCCCCTACAGTTGACTGTAGTGCAATTTAGGGTTTTGACTGTGCAATTTTGTGCTGAATGCCTTGAAACTTGATATGAGGATACTTGTCCATATTTGTAAGCATATGAGACTTAATTTGACCTTTGAAAACTTCATTTTCTTGATCAGCACACAAACCCTAGTTTTGACTGTATAGGAGACCTTTGCCCTGTGCAACCCTTGGGGAATTTCGCAGCTTGACTTGGCAATTTCTTGGAGAATATGGGAGGGCAAATTTTGGGGTACAACAGTTGCCCCTGTTCAATCTTCTTAGACCTGAGGATGCAGATTGGCTGACGTGCCTTTCGTAATCCGAGGGTAGAAGATGATTGAACACTAGAGTGCCCAGAAATTTGCGCTCACATAGTAGCAGTGTGATGGAAATGGGATTATAGATGCCATTTAGAGGTTGCTGGATAGGATGATGGGCTTATAGATGCCATCTGGATGTTGATCGCGTAAGAGATTCCTTAGCGAGAACCTGCATACCTGCAAAAGAAAAATGAGTACTTGGCACGTTGCAGGAGTTGATTTCAGATGCTTGGTATAGATGTGTCCTGACTGGTTACAGGAGCTGAGTCTGGAGTTTCACAAGATGATGAACCAGGTATGGTTACTGCCTTAGCATGAATGGTAAGAGAACCTTGGGTGATTTTAACTTCAACAACGCTCGTTGAGAAAATCTTGGTGGGAACTACCATCTTTGCAGTATCGGGAAGAGAACCATAGATAATTATAATCTGAAAGGAATTATCACCTCACGCACCGTCGGAGAGGGAACCATAAGAAAAGGAATTATCACCTCACTCACCGTTGGAGAGGGAACTATAGGAGATTATCACCTCACTCACCGTCGGAGAGGGAAACATCTGAGAAGGAATTACCACCTCACTCACCATCGGAGAGGGGACCATAGGAGACTATCACCTCACACTCACCGTCGGAGAGGGAAACATCTGAAAAGGAATTACCACCTCACTCACCGTTGGAGAGGGAAACATCTGAAAAGGAATTACCACCTCACTCACCGTCGGAGAGGGGACCATAGGAGACTATCACCTCACACTCACCGTCGGAGAGGGAAACATCTGAAAAGGAATTACCACCTCACTCACCGTCGGTGAGGGGACCATAGGAGACTATCACCTCACTCGCCGTTGGAGAGGGAAACATCTGGGATAACTTCTACTGAGTCTTCATCAGAAAAATCTGTTGGGAGTCGATTTAGCTGGACTAGAGAAGGCCTTGGACGGGATAACAACAGAGAATCTTAGGGTCGATTAACTGAACCGGTCTAGGTCTTGAAATGTCTTCAACTGGAATAAGTGTCAGAACGTCGCCATATCTGGTTCATATCTGGACTATATCTGGAAGGAAATCTGGAAGCAGTATCAGAACGTCACCATATCTGGTTTACATCTGAAACTATATCTAGAAGGAACTCTGGAAGCAGCATCAGAACGTCACCATATCTGGGTCATATCTGAAACTATATCTAGAAGGAAATCTGGAAGCAGCATCAGAACGTCACCATATCTGGGTCATATCTGAAACTATATCTAGAAGGAAATCTGGAAGCAGCATCAGAACGTCACCATATCTGGTTTATATCTGAAACTATATCTAGAAGGATATCTGGAAGCAGTATCAGAACGTCACCATCTCTGGGTCATATCTGAAACTATATCTAGAAGGATATCTGGAAGCAGTATCAGAACGTCACCATATCTGGTTTACATCTGAAACTATATCTAGAAGGAACTCTGGAAGCAGTATCAGAACGTCACCATCTCTGGGTCATATCTGAAACTATATCTAGAAGGAACTCTGGAAGCAGTATCAGAACGTCACCATCTCTGGGTCATATCTGAAACTATATCTAGAAGGAAATCTGGAAGCAGCATCAGAACGTCACCATATCTGGGTCATATCCGAAACTATATCTAGAAGGAAATCTGGAAGCAGTATCAGAACGTCACCATCTCTGGGTCATATCTGAAACTATATCTAGAAAGAATTGCGATAGTTGATAGTAATCATTTTTGTATTGATCTTTTTCCTGAAAAGGCAAAACATAATTGTATGCAAAATCATGATGCATGAACTGTATGTCTTCAAAATTAATGAGATTCGTGTAGTATGATGCATATGCATGCTATAATGTATGAAGATGTGATGTTTATGAATGTATTTTTGTCTAAGAAAATAAATCCTTGACGGGTGCCGGGAAGTCACTCCTGGGCTGCGGTTGAAGAATAGATTTTTGCTTCCGCCGGAGATGATAGTTGCAAGAATTCCGATAGGAGAAGATAACTCTATTGGGGAATAAACTTGGTGAATGGAAGATTCTGCGGGGAGAAAAGATACTCTAGCGACCATGCTGGGAAGCAATACTCTGTGGGAAGAGGGGTGCCTTACTGAGTGTTGATAATAATTTGCTGGGGATACCATCGTTATATTGGAAGTGTTAATGGACTTCGCTGGGGATAAGAAGACTCCGTCGAGGACGCTCTTTCCGTGGCTCTTGGCTGAGGATAACCCAGTTATATCCTAGTAAGGAAATAACTCTTTAAATAAAGTCGGGTGACGCGTTCGTGCTCTGCGAAGGATAAGCTTCCAGAATTTACTGGGGATAAGCTTACTGCTTGGGGAGATGGATTCCAACTTTCCTGGGGAAGCTGGATTGGACTCTCCTGGGGAAGTATTGAACTGTATTGGTTATGTTCTTCAACGGAACCTACTCTGATACCTGGGAGGATAGAACAATCAGATTGCTTAGACCACTCTTTATTGCCCCTGTTTCTATGGGGGAGGCACTCGTGGGGTGCTGATAGTTGTTGATGGACAAACCTTCTTCTGGTAGACAGATGGTAGGACATAGTCGTACGCTTTAATCCCTAACTTTTGCCTGGACCGCCCTTTCGGGTTTTCAGTCCACCGGGATACCCATTTTTGCCCAAGCCGCCTTTTCAGGTTTTCGACTTGCCGGGTGTACAGATTTTTTTTCATTTCATCCCTTATTTTTGCCCGAACCCTTTTGGTTCGCCGGGAAGCCCTTGTTTTTGCCTAGGTGTGTCAACCTAGCGGGTCTTTGATTTTGCGTAGTATCTTTTCGACTATGTCCATGTTCTCAGAATGTAGGGAGTTGCCCCTGTTAGAATTTGTGTTGTCATGCCACCAGAAGATGTTTGATCAGACAAGATTCGTTGCTGGAGTGCCCCGGGTGACTCAGGCAGAGATTTGCCCCAGGCTTTTTGGCCCTTTGAGAGATTCTCTGGATCTTGACTTAACTGCCCCAGATGATAGACCATGATCATGCCGTGCCCCTTGATTGGAGATACTCTTGTTCATTAGACTTTCGTCATGCGAATTTCTATGTTGTTCAAACAAAAAGTCATATGCGAACAAAGTTATGTTAAAAATGCAAAGCTTATGTCTGTCTCGAAGATTTTGAAAATGCATTCTTTTTTCATAAAACAAGTGAATGTTTGTAAAACGTGATGTCAACTCCGTATTTACCGTAGGCCTTAAGGAGTCAGGATACCTTTCGTGACAGTATGCTTTCGAGCTAACCCATGCTTCAGCTAGGACTTTTGAGGGTTATAACGTGGCCTGGTTCACGGTTTAAGAAACAAAGGATAAAGGCTCAAATTATTTATACCCACCCGCTCTTCGTGATGTTCTCCAAACCTAAACTCAGTTGATCGTGCGTTAGACCTTGCTTGAGTCTTTGCTTTGATATACTAGTGATGATTCGGATATTGAACGTTTATTTGAATAGGCAGTCATCTCCTTTTTTGCTGAGGTTGAGGGTTTGTGAGACCTCTTTTTTTGATTTTTGTTATCCCTTTCTTTTTTTGCCTGAACTGTTTCCTTTTTTGGAATTACAGTCAGCGGGATGCCCCAGTTTTGTAAGTCTCCTTCATGGGTTTTGACTTAATGTTTTTTTCATTTTTTGAGATAATGACTGCCTGTCCTTGTGATTTATTCAGAACCATCACTGTCTTTTGTTTTGTAAGGACTCCTTTGGTGCCATCTGTTATGCACTCGGATCAACTGAGAGAACTACCCTACCCCAGGTTATGATAAAGGGTTTTAAGTTTCGAAAAGAAAAAAACTCCTACTTCTTTGGCTCAGAGGGGTTGACGAAGGATTATCATCCTTATAACTCCAGTGTTTAGGGATTGAAACAATGCCTGTACCTCATCAGCGGGGTCTGTTCAAAAGCATACTGTAGATTATGGTATCGTTTTCGTCATCCTCCCTCAAGAGGCTTAGAATTTTAGATCAAGAACTGACATCAGAAAAAATATGAAAACAGTTTGCATATAGTGAATGCGAATATATTACTTCAAAACAGACATATGCGATGCATTAATGGAATAACAATGTTTAACATGAATAAATGTCTAAACAATCAAAGAACAACACAACTTGAACATTCGAATGAACAAAAGTCTTTTCATCTCAGGGCTTGTCACTTCAAATGGTGAGCCTTGGAGGGATGGTAGAAAAATTCTGCCTGCCCATCTTGTGTGAACTCCAGTGCTCCCTCATCAATCAGGTCTTGGATCTTATTTTTCAAGCTCCAACAATCATCCGTAGTATGCCTTGGGCTGTCAGAGTGATAAGCGCAGCGGGCGTTGGGGTTATACTTCGGTGACGTTGTATTCTGATTCTTAGGAGCTTCTTTTAGAGTTACCAGCTTGGTCTCCAGCAACTGTGGCAATATCTGGGATAAGGTCATGCTGAGCCGAGTGAACTGCCTTCTCCCGCTCTTTTGTTGGTTGTGATGTTGAATTTGTGACACTGGAGCCATTTGAGGAGCTCTCCCTTTACCTCCTTGTCTCAAAGGTGGTTGAACAATGACTGGCTTTTTACCCTTAGACTTTTGCCCCAGTTGGTTACCCTGAAGCAGTTGGTTGACGAGAAACCAGAGCTCATCTTGTCTTTGAGCTAACCCTTGAATGGCAGTCACCTGCCCCAGCATCTGAACCTTCAATGCATCCACCTCAGCTTGTAGGTGTTTCAGCCTTTCATCCTCAGCACTGTTTCTGACAAAGGTCCCCATGAGGAGTGTCCTTAGCTCCTCCTGCCCCTTGGATAGATTCAGGAGGATTTCCCCGAACCGAGTCTCTTGAGCAAGAAGGTCCTGGTTATCTTGTTGGGAAGTCATTGCTGAAATAAACAGCGGGAAAGGTAAGTAACCTGCAACAAGGATACCTGTTATGCAATGATGTGTATGACATGCATGTAATGTTTTCAAGGACCTCGCGGGATAAACAAGAAGATTTGTTAGAGCTTGGGTCCGGTAGCTTGACTGAAGGAACTTCGTGTTGTTGAGAGTCCTTCTTCAAGAGTCAAAGGCTCACCATATCCAGTGGGTCATAGCCCCTGACTTTAATCATCATGTCTGGTTTTGATTTCTAAACAACCTTGGTTAGGGGAACCTTCTTCAGGAGTCAGAGCTCACCATATCAAGTGGGTCATAGCCCCTGACAACCTTGGCTAGAGGAAAATAAATCCTCTTTGCCCCTTGCTGGGATAGTTGATTCACCATGACCTGCATCACAAGCCCTTGAGATCCTTGAAATGGGTTAGGATGTATGCAATGATATGATGTCATGATGCATGGGGTAATATGAATAAACCCTGTTATGAGCCCTTATTAAGGACTATAAACAGAAACCTGCAAGAAACTCAAGTAAAACCTGTCATGAGTCCCAATTAAGGACTAAAAACAAAACCTGCAAGAAACTCGGTAAACCCTGTTATGAGTCCTAATTAAGGACTGCAAACCAAAACCTGTAAGAAACTTAGTATACCCTGTTATGAGTCCCTATTAAGGACTATAAACAAAACCTTCAAGGGAAACTCAAGTGTCAGATAACAAGCATGCAAATAGTCAAGTTGGAAGGCACACAAGTCACACAAGACAAGCCCTTAGGGTTTAAGGCCAGCATGGGGTCTGGGTAGTACCCTCTTGAAGTTGGTGGGCTCAACCTGTCCTATTAGAAGTAACCGGGTTCTAAGGGTCTCAATATCACGGGATTGCTTTCATTGTTCATCGTTTCAATTTAGCCACTGAACTGGCGACCGAAATATTCCAGGAAAGCAACCCTTAATTGAGTGTAGTATCGAGTATCAACCAACCTCGGACTGCACCAAAGTCAGTTATCTCACTACCCTAAAGAGGCCAAGATAGTTCTATTAAAGTTCCTAAGGTCTGTTGATGCTTCACGACACCACACGGAGGCCCCGTACTCTCCTTGACTGAACTCAAGGGTTACCGGTACACACCAAAGTGCCACATCAACGTAGCAGACTGTTTCAACCATGTCGGTATACCCCGCACAGTTCCCTCACAGCCTTGTTGCTACTTTCTAAGAAGGTTTCCCCAGATCCGGGTTAGGATCTATAGAACTCCCAAGACAGTCCCACAATAATAAAGCAAGCAAAGAAAACAATTGAAAACACAGTTATGAACTAACCCTAAGGTACACCCCACTTAGAATATCTATCCCCAGCAGAGTCGCCAGTTCTGTGATCGGTGGATCTGGAACTGACTGTTTAACGCTGGTTCGCGAAATGTCGTGGAAGCAAGAGTCGCCACCGTCTTTTATTTTCTCCAAATGGAAAGGACAAAAGCACAGAAAAATTCCTTATAGAGATTGCTCTCGGTTCGGGAGGTAGGTTATAGAAAGGGAAGGTATTAGCACCCTTTCTATCCATGGTTATCCATGGGCTCTTAGATACTTGCTCATTTGTGTTTTCAAAAATGGTTTGTTTGCTTTTCAAATGTGGGTTTTTAAAAAGTTTCTTTGAAAATTTCAGTTCGACTCTTGTATCGGTCCTCAAGAGTGTTTGAAAAATTGCTTTCGAAAGCTTTTTGAAAATGTGTCGGTGTGAAAAGTATTTTTGAATTTGTTTTGAAATTTAGAGCAAGTATCTAGAGTCGTCTACCTACCCTAAGGAATTCGTCTGTGTAAATGTCCTTTAAAGTAGTGCCATCCCACCATTGAGAGGTAGGTAGCACCACCGTTGGAGGTGTTCGGGTCAATTCGAGGTTCGGGACATGGTGATCACCAGAGCAATGGGAAGACACCTTAGAAGCTACCCTCATGCCAGGTTCCCGGATCATGAGGACTTACTAAGACATCCTCTACTCGACGATCACCTTTCGAGGCAAGGCAACAGTGAGGCGTACCCTAGGGGTGGTGTGTGATTTGTGTGTCATTTTCATTTGCATTTATCTTGTCATGTTATTAGTGATCTATGCTTGATTTTATTTAAGGCCATTCATTCTTGCATGTTTTGTTTAACAGTTAAAAATTGCGAGGAAAAGTAAATCTAAAGCTATTACAAATGGCGCGGGTCCACATCGCCAAAATTATCCAGGACCCGATTTAACGAAAAAAATAAATAAAGTAAAAGAATTAAAAGTGCGAGAAGTAATATTTACAATGCTTAGGGAGAGGTACATAATTATTTAAGCGAAATAAAATAAATATGCGAACAAATAAGAAATTAAGAACGTGGGCGTTGGACCCTTTTGCAAAAATTAAATTACATGATGAAATTAATTAATTAATTAAAGAAAGACTTGTTTTTGGTATTTTTACGTATTTTGAGATTTAATAGGAAAAGAATTAATCAAAGTACGACGCAAACCCTAATTCTGGTTATTTTTAATTTATTAAAAAATATGTTGAATTTTAACCTAATTTAAACCTAAGTTAATTTACATACAAATTTGATTATAAAAATAAGTAAAATAAATAAATATTATTACGAGAAAGAAAAGTTAAAAAAAAAAGAATAAAAACATTAATTAAACCTAATTCTACTTCTTTTTAGATTTTTTATGAAAAGAATTAATATTAAAACCCTAATTTATACTAAATTTATTTACATACAATTTGTTTATGAAAATATTAGAAATAAAAATTATTTATTATATTTTTTGTCTTTTCTGATTTTTTGTGCATTTTTATATTTTATAGAAATAATTAATTAAAGTAAAACAATAAAGAAAATAAAATAATAATTGAAAATAACATATAAGAAAAATATGGAAATTTGCAAACCAGGGGGGGTGGAAGTCCCAAATTAGGAGGTTTTGGCCTTAGTAATCTGGCCCATTTGACCTTGGCCTTATTGACTTTTTATTCACATGCTAGCATGTTGACTCAAGCCCATAGCGTTCATCAATCTTCAGCCTTTAATCTGATCTCCAGGGACACGTGGATAGCTGGATCTTGAGGTGTATGGTGATCTATAACGCTTGCGCTGCATGGGAATACACATGGAAAAATAATATGGAGATAATACAGACCTGGGGCTCGAACCCAGGTCTTGGACGTTAATACACTCTTCGCTTGCCAACTGAACTAAACAACGCATGTTAACATATTATAACGAATAAATAATAAAAGAAAAACAAAGGCGTTAGTGGTTCAGCGCGCGAAATATTTAAACGTGCCAATCAGCGTGTGCCACAACATCATCGTCTTCACCATCCCTGTAATACAAAAGACAAAAGCAACAGTTTTATAAATGTTCTTTTAGGCCGTTTTCAAGAAAATAGCGACTAGAGCTCAGGCATTCATAAATTGGGCGCGATGGGTGTTTCCTCTTCATCTGAACGTGCTGAATCTAATGGTGGTGGTTTGGAGTCTCAATTTTTCCTCGTTTGAAAATCCCCAAATTTACATCCTGCAAACCCTAGAAAATAAACATGGCAAAATCGCGTATACAGCATAATAATCCAATTAGGGCATATGGTTAGCTTCAAAACTTCACAAGGAACATGAATCTACAATTAAAATGCTATGAGGATGTCTAGAAATTAAAATACGATCATGGATTTTTCTTGATACAGTTTGAGTTCGTTTTACCAATTCTTGGCGTGGTGATGGATGATTCTGATTGGAATGTGATCAGTAATCCTTGAGGAAGCTATTGAAACAAGTCTTGTGCTTTGAATCGACCTGTAAAGATGATTTCAGAATTGAGTTCTTTAGAGAAAATTTCAAGTTTGCTTCTTATGTTTCTGAGCAGCTGCGCGTCCCCTATGATTAGGGTTGTGTTCTAGCATTTGTACTGAGTCCATTAGGTTAACAAAAACCAATCAAATCCATGGCATTCATTGTTTTTGAAAATTTGATTTCTTAAGATCTTTTTCATATCTTTTCCATGTGTTCTTGTGTCAATTATGATCAATTTGCTCCAAATCTTTCCCTATTTGATTAGGCACGAAATATTGAGTCTAAAACATGTATAAAAAGATTGGTTTGGTTAGGTTAAATATTTTTCACATATTTAAATGATTTAAATGAATTAATATAAATAAAAATTCAAATAAATAAGTAAAAAATGAGAAAATACTTCCCTTTGGGCCAAGTGGTCGTGAACATGCTTAGAATGATGAATCATGGAAGAAAAATGGGCCCATTAGCAATTTTAGGTCATTTGAATCAATGTTGACTTTTCAAAATATCCAAAAATTTCCCAACTTCCACAAGGCATAACTTGCTCAATTTTTAAGCTTTTCTCATGTTCTTGGACAATTTGGAAAGGTCTTTGAGTCCTCTAACCAATGCCTTTGGTCCCATGTAATTTTGATTTACCAATCTCAAGTTATGGCCTTTGACTTAAAGTCCCTTTTTGTTGACTTTTGAAAATGACCTATAATGTTGAAATTGATAACTTTTTGTGAGAGCATTTCTTGGACTTGAAGTATGAAGATGAGTTGTAGGAAATGTCTTTCTCTTCAAAATGAGCTTTGGATGGAATTTTTCTGATAATCCATGTGAAAGTTATGCCCTGGTCAATTTCAGTTGACTTTTTCAGCTGTCCAAATAAGGAAACTTTTGCATCTTGATGATTTCTGAGCCAAATTTTGAGAATCATGATCAAGCATTGATCAAATGATGTTTGTGGCTTCAAAATGATATGTTGACCAAAAATTTGAACTTTTGACTGTCAAATGACCATTTTGCCCCTACAGTTGACTGTAGTGCAATTTAGGGTTTTGACTGTGCAATTTTGTGCTGAATGCCTTGAAACTTGATATGAGGATACTTGTCCATATTTGTAAGCATATGAGACTTAATTGGACCTTTGAAAATTTCATTTTCTTGATCAGCACACAAACCCTAGTTTTGACTGTATAGGAGACCTTTGCCCTGTGCAACCCTTGGGGAATTTCGCAGCTTGACTTGGCAATTTCTTGGAGAATATGGGAGGGCAAATTTTGGGGTACAACAATAGCCATAACTTTATATCTCACATAGTTGTTAACTTCAAGTCCTTTAACCCTTTGCTTATATTTAGAGAGACTACTTCAAGACAAGACATGGTTTTATAAGCCCTCAAACACCCTCACTCTCCCTCAAACTAGAAATTGCAACACAAGCACAAAAACTTGTCATTTATGACCTTGAAACTCAATATTCAAATCCACATGTGTGTTTTCACTTCTAATCCATCACAAAGCTTCTAATACACATATAGAGGCTATCATAATCCCTGTTTTCCAACTGTAACACCATCTTTTTCATCTTCCATAACCAAAAACAGAGCATCACAGTTGGACATCTCTAGACCATTTCAGCCATTCTCCATTCAAGTTAAGCATTGCATTAGCTTCCTAGGGACTCAAGGAAGCTAACCTGATCATTGCAGCACCTTGAAACAAGCTCAAACTCAAAACATGAAATCCATTTTTGAGGTAAGTTTTCTGAACTTCTATCTCTTCATACAAGCATCATTTGATTCTGATTTGTGAAGATAAAATATCGATATCGTAGCCCTAAAACTGACCATGTCCTTAAAATTCACTTATGTTGCCTGAGTAGTGAGAATTTTAGAGTTGAACTTTCTAAAAAATTAGGTCAGATTTGGTACCATTCAAAATTCATGCCCGTCTTTGATTTATAGCTTTAGTTATTTATACGACTGAACTCGTGATAAAATTTGGAGCAAGTTTCATGTTTGTACTTTTGCAAATGGTTGAGAAATGAGAGAGATACAGTTTTCAAATTTCCTTGTTCATGGCTGGCGCGAGGAAGAAGATGAACATGTCTTCAGGAACATGTTTATAATATATATATATATATATATATATATATATATATATATATATATATATATATATATATATATATATATATATATATATATATATATATATATATATATATATATATATATATATATATATATATATATATATATATATATATATATATATATATATATATATATATATATATATATATATATATATATATATATATATATATATATATATATATATTTATGGCTTTGTATTAATAAATGGATGTATAGCCACCTCAATGGTAAAGCGCACACCTATTAACCTTTGGGACCTGGGTTTGAGCCACAGTGGTACCCTTTTGATTTTTATTATTATTTAATTACAGATCCAATGAAAGCAGACCCTAGCACGCATGGTACGCCCCTTAACTCTCAACCACTTGATCATCATCAAACCAGATCCAATGCACCACATGTCATCCCCATGATGCACCTCCAACAAGCCTTTCACACTGAATCATCACAGGTGTTGGGCTCATTGTTTTGGGCTTGAGTTTTTTGCTATTCTCTCACCCTCCATTTACTTTTCACACGCAGGCCCAATTTATTTTTATTTATTTTCTGATTTTTGAAACAAACAAAAAATTATTGGGCCTTTTGCTAACATTCACACCCTTTTCACTTTCTAGACCCCTGACTTTAATTTTATATTTTTATTTTATTTTATTTTTCTTTATCATTTTTGTTATTATTTTTTTTTTGTATTAATCAAAAAATACCAAAAAAGTATAATATCATTTATTTAGATATTTTAGTTTATTTTTATTAAGCAAAACACCAAAAATATTTTCTTAAAGAATTTAATTTCTTTTTTCTAATTAAATAAATTTAGATTTAGGTTTATTTTAATTTTAATTTTCTTTGTATATTAATTAACTTAGAATTTAAGATTTTTAATTAATCTCTTTTTATTAAGTTTAATTAGGTTAAAATTCTTTCATATAAAACCCTAAAAACTTGATATCTTTATTAATTTAATTTCCTTTCTTAAATCAATTTATATTTAGTCTTATTTGAACTAATTATTTATTTTCCTTTTTTTAGCTTAATTAAAACTTTTCATCAATAACTCAAATAAAAACAAATTTATTTTTCTTTATATCCTTATATATTATCATACACTCTTGTACATTATTTATTCGTATTCAATATGGTTGTAATAATAAATTAGATTTTATTTACTTGCTTCCCCCATTTGTAAATTTATACCCCCATCCCCAAATGATGTAATAGCATAGAATTTTTACATTTTCGCCATTTATCGCTTTCAATATAAATGTCAGTAATTAGGGTTTGTATGGAAAGATGTAAAATCAACAAGTAGAAAACCCTAATTCAAAGACAAAAAATCATGAAAACAAACACTTTACACACTTGCACCTCTAGGGTTAACCCACACTTGTTGCCTTAAGAATAATCAGTCATGTCCCTCGAACGTGAGATACTTTAACAATGACCCTTGAATACAAGATCGTAGTCCCTCGATGACCCTTCGATGTTGCCTTCATAAACGATCTTAGTCCCTTACGATAAATTGCCAAGGTGTCCTACAATGTTACCTTCTATGACTGAACAAGGACCCACGCTCGTCCCTTCACATCCAATGATATGGTCTTTTACTAACTAATGGTAAGATAGCACTATATAAAGGAGGAGGAAAAGAATAAAGACTTTCTTTTGAGTAGGTAGAACGCTCGTAGTTGCTTACTCACAACCATTTTCAAAACATCTTTTAAAATACACCAACACTTTCAAATGAAATATTTTCAAAAGTCAACACTTTGTATGCATTCTTATAGAGACGAGAACCATTACAAAGTTTGCCTAAACAAAGGTACTTTTCAAAAATACTTTTAATACCTATCACAAGCACATTTTCAAATAAAGAATTTCAAAGTGAGCTAGCAACTAAGAGCCTGTAAATAACTACGAATGAAAATGGTGCCAACACCTTCCTTTTCATAACCCACCCCCCGAACTCAAGAAAATTCTCAAAAGGTCTTTCCTGTTCTTTTCACCCTTTCCTTTATTGGATAAAAGAAAAGTCGGTGGCAACTCTTGCTATCCTCAACAATTGAGATAAAATGCAAAATACCCAAGTCAGTTCTCTCACCGTATTACAGAACGTGCAACTTTGCTGGGGAGATACTTAAAAGTGGGGCTACCTTAGAGACTAGATCACATGTAAATGCTTTCATTGTTTGACTTGTCTGCTTTACATTTTGGGTCCTTGTTTGGGTTTTGTATTGATCCTCTACCCGGATCTGGGAACATTATTAGATAAGTAGCAAAGATTGTGGAGATTGTACGGTATAGACCGATATGGTTCAAGCAATAGCTACGTTAGTATGACATATTTATGGGTACCAATATCCTTTGTGTTGAATCAAGGAGAATACGGGGCTACTGTGTGGTATCATGAAACACTAATTGACCTTAGAACCTTTGATTAAATAACTTGGCCATTAGGAAGTAGTGAGATAGCCGGTTTCGATGAAAAGTTGAAAATTGGTTGATACTCGATACTACGCTCATTGAGATCGGACTTTTGGGATATTTCAGCTGCAAGAAAAAATTGATTATGCTAAGACAATGACCAATGAAGAAAGATCCATGATATTGAGATTCCCTATAACCCGATTACTTTATAGGACATGTTGAACCAACTAAACTTCAAAAGGGTACTTACCTATGAACCTCATGCAAGCCTAAACCTAAGGACCTATTTGCTTTGTTTGTATATGTTTACCTGTACATAACATCATGACATCATACCATGGCATTTGCACTAACCATTTCAAGGACCTTGGGATTTATCTTTGTATATTTTGTAGGACATGGATTCCACTCGTAGAAAGACTATCTGAATCGGTTTTATGAAAGTGTCTCCTCAACTCAAGAAGTTAGCGTCAAAGGTTCCCCATGATTCTCCATTCACCAAGAAGTATGGTCGTCTCATCAACTTGGCTACCTTAAATTTTAAAGAAAAAATGATGGGGGTACTCTTTCAATTCTTTGACTTTAAGCATCATTGATTTACATTTCCTGATTACCAATTAGTACCCACCATGGAGGAGTTTTCTCAACTCTTATGAGTGCCTATTCTTGATCAATTACCCTTCACCGGTATTGAGAAAGACCCATGACCTGGGGAGATTGCTCTAGCTTTACATTTACAACGGTCCGACATTGTGGCAAGTTGGGAAACAAGAAGTGGTGTTAAGGGTTTTCTAGCCAAGTTTCTGTTTGAGAAGGCTTAACAATTTTGGGATGCTTTGGATTTGCAAGCTTTCGAAGAGGTTTTGGCCCTTCTAATTTATGGGATGGTACTATTTCCTAACTCGAACCAACTCATAGATGTGAATGCGGTCAAATTTTTTCTATCTCGTAACCCAGTGCCTACCTTACTTGGAGATATTTTTCATTCTTTTCATACTTGCACCATGAAGAGAAGGAGGATTCTTATGTGTTTTACTCCTTTGTTTGCTAGGTGGTTTACTTTGCACCTTCCTCGATCATTTTTGAAGAACGAACAAGGTATGAGTTGGTCTCAAAGGTTGATGTCACTCTCGCATTCAGATATCCATTGGTGTTCTCGATCTTTGGAGGATGTCACCATCATTAATCATTTGTAGGGAATTACCTAATGTCCCTATCTTTGGCATTAGGGGGTATCAGTTATAATCCTTGTTTGGCTCCATGACAGTTTAGTTATGCTCGGAGGGATGACCCTCATGACGCACTTGTTCAAGGTATTGTATTTGACTATAAGAACGATGTCCAAGGTTATCGTCAAAAATTTGTACGAGCTTGAGGCGTGGTGAACAAAGTCGATAGAAAAATGTTGGGGCATAATAATTCTATTCCCTGGATCCTTATCTCAAATGGGTGCAAGCTCGCGCCCAAAGCCTCATGATGTCGTATCCTATCATCTTACCTATATTCATGGAGCCTACCGCCAAAGGAGATGTTCCATACGTTATTCTTCATCCTGACATGCCTACCACTCTCGAGGAATTGCAAAGGTTATGGATTCAACTCAAGAGGGAGCGAGACACCTTTGAAGCCCAATTCTACTCAAGCGAGAAGAAAGTATTGGAGCTCACAAGGCAACTTCATGAGGAGCAGAACTTGAATGTCTACATTACTCTAAAGAGGAAACGTCCATAGGAGACCTGGGCCTTTTTTCATTAGTTTGTTTTGTTTGTTTTTCTTTCATTATAAGCCCAATAGGCATTTTTTTTGTAACCGTTTGAATTTATTAATATAATTAATGTTTGTTCCTTCTTTGTTTAAACAAGTTTAAATCTTAAAGGTCCTTAAAAACATTTGCATTCACATTACATGCATCATAACATAAACAGGTTTTCCGACATAGGTTTCCTTATCTTTCTACTGTTTATTTAAGTAAGATGGATCTCGAGCAGACTGTGAAGGATTTGCAGACACAAAATTCTTAATTTCAAGAAACCTTGCTCAACTTGGCCAAAGGGCAGCAAGAACTGATGCCACTTCTGGTTGAAAAGAAGAAGACCAATAAGAAGGCTTTGATCAACATGGGGAAGAGATTCAAGGGCCCCGTTCGAAAAGTTCAAGTGGTAGAAGACTCCTCCGAGGAGGATGGGAATCAGGATGAAGATGCAAGGAGCACCCGTGTTGGGGGTGGTAACAATCTAATCTCTGAGGATGAGGACTATTTTGACGAACAATATCCACTGGCTAATGACAAGTATAAACAACTGGAGGACAAATTGAAGGCTATGGAAATTCAAGTTGTGCCCGGCCTAAATTTTGGTGATTTGGGTTTAGTTCCTGGGTAGCAATTCCCCACAAATTCAAGATTCCAGTTTTTTCCAAGTATGATGGCGTTTTGTGCCCGAAGCTTCACTTGAGATTTTACGTCCGTAAAATTCAACCACATACCACTGATAAAAAGTTGTGGGTGAACTTCTTTCAAGAGAGTCTGTCTGGGACTCAATTGGAGTGGTTTTACTAGTTAGAAGCTTCCAACATCCATACCTGGGAGGACTTGGCCATCGCCTTCTACCATCAATATCAATACAATGCCGATCTGGTGCCAACTAGAGTGTAGTTACAAGGAACGACCATGGGTTCTAATGAAGGCTTCAAAGAATATGTGCAGAAATGGAGAGACATGACTGGTAGGGTGCAACCACCATTGACTGACAGGGAATTGGTAGATATGTTCATGGGAACATTGACTGGGCCATTTTTCAACTTGTTAATTGGAAGTTCATCATCTGGGTTCACTGAATTAATCTTGACTGGTGAAAGGGTTGATAGCGGTATTAAAAGTGGAAAGATACCCATGGCCTCTGCCTCTACATCAAATGTTATGAAAAGCCGTTTATTGGCAAAAAAGAGACTAATGTTATATATGGTTTAAGAAGCCATGCTAGGAATGACCGTCACTATTCTGTAGGGGTTGTATTAATTTCCAATCCAATTCCAACTCAACGACCTCGTCAACAAAATAATCAACAAATACTGAATGTTCAAAGAAGACAATTTACCAAAATCAATATGCAACTATCTCAAGCTCTGCAACACCTTTTGAAAGCTACTTGATGACCTTGCGAGATCCTCCTTCCAACCCTAACATTGTTTCTCTAAAATATAACCCCCACGCCAAATATGCCTACCATTTGGATAGCCCCAGACCCGACACAAATGATTGTTTGTCTCTCAAGAATAAAATCTAAGACCTCGTTAACAACAAGACCATTAAATTTGATCCTCCTCCAACTCCGAATGTAATCACCACACCTAAGCCAAACCATGGCAAAGGTGTCAACGGTATTGAAGATACTGCTTTTGTTTCCTCTATTAATGACTCAACCACTCCACTAAAGTTTGTCAAAAATAATTTGTTGAAAGCCGAGGTTTTCCATGGTTGCCTTGAAGATTGTTATTGTTGTGTTGTACAAATCAATGGCTGTGAATGGCTGAAAAGAGGTGTCCAACACCTAATGGACAACCATGAGATCCTATTCGAAAGAACTCTATCCCTAAAATGTTTGACTAAAGTTACGCCTCAAGAAGTTGAAGACCTTGCGAGATCCTCCTTCCAACCCTAACAATGTTTCTCTAAAATACAACCCCAACACCAAATATGCCTACCATTCGGATAGCCCCAGACCCGACACAGATGATTGTTTGTCTCTCAAGAATAAAATCCAAGACCTCGTTAATAACAAGACCATTGAATGATCCTCCTCCAACTCTGAATGTAATCACCGAACCCAAGCCAAACCATGGCAAAGGTGTCAACACTATTGAAGATATTGCTTTTGTTTCCTCTGTTAATGACTCAACCACTCCACTAAAGTTTGTCAAAAACAATTTGTTGAAAGCTGAGGTTTTCCATGGTTGCCTTGAAGATTGTTGTTGTTGTGTTGTGCAAATCAATGGCTGTGAATGGCTGAAAAGAGGTGTCCAACACCTAATGGACAACCATGAGATCCTATTCGAAAGAACTCTATCCTTAAAAAGTTTGACTAAAGTTACGCCTCAATAAGTTAAAGACATATCCATCATCAATATCTCCAACAAACCTATTAGGATCACCTCAAAAGGTCTTATTAGGATTTCCAATGAACCAAAGATAGCTCCATTGATAATTACCACACCGGGACCACTCCCTTATTCTTCTGATAAGGCGGTACCTTAGAATTATAGCGCTAAAGTATACTACCATGGTATTAGACAAGACTTCTGGATTAATGAAGACAAGACTGTTGATATTACCAACATTGCTGGGTCTAGCAAGGTGACTAGGACAGGGAGAATTTTCTCTCCTGATACTTCACCTCCAACCACCACAACTACACCTATTTGCATTACTGTTGATAAAACTAGTATTGATGCTAGGGGAAAAGAAAAGATGATTGAGCCCGCCAGGATGGAGGTGCCTGCCAAAGACATTATTACTGAGGGACCCTCTACTCAAGAAATGGAGGAGATTTTGAAGATTATAAGAAAAAGTGATTATAAGATAGTAGAGCAGTTGGGGAAAACCCCCTCGAAGATTTCTATGCTATCTTTATTACTTTGCTCTGATGTGCATGCTCAAGCATTGATAAAATTTCTGAAGAAAGCTCATGTTCCTCAAGAGACTACAATCGATCAGTTTGAAAATTATGTAGCGAGTTTAACTGTCGATAATGGGTTGGGATTTTCAAATGCTGATTTAACTCCAGTCGAAAGAAGTCATAAAAAAGCTTTGCATGTCTCCATTGAATGCAAAGGAACCACTTTAGACCATGTATTGGTGGAAACTGGTTCCTCTCTAAATGTCCTTCCCAAAGGTGCCCTAGAATGATTGGACTGTGAAGGTTTGGTGTTGAAGCCAAGTGACATTGTGGTAAGGGCTTTCAACGGATCAAAAAGGATGATCCATGAGGAAGTTGATCTCACCATCAAAGTTGGGTCTCAATTATTCAATTTAAATTTCTATGTGATGGATATCTGTCCTGCTTGGACGCCCCTAGATACATAGGGCAGGAGCGGTGACTTCCACTCTTTATCAAAAGTTGAAATATCCAGTCAAGGGAAAGATTGTCACCGTCTGTGGTGAAGATGAGTTTATGGTTAGCCATCTAAATTCATTTAAATATGTTGAGATGGATGGAGAGTTCATAGAAACTCCTTGTCAAGCCTTTGAAGTGGTCACTCATATGGTTGCTACTACCAAGGCTACTCTGATGTTCCAAAAGTTGTTAAAGATATGCCTAGGATGGCTTCCCTCAAAGATGCTCACGTTGCGATTGAAGATGGAGGTTGTACCATTTGGGGACAACTCCCTAACATCCCTTTCAAATCATACAAATGTGGTCTGAGCTTCACTGCCAAAGCTCAAAAGGAGGTCAGACGTGCTCGTGCAGGGAAACCACCTATTCGCATCAGTAATCACGAAGTGAATGTTCTTGAAGACTCTAACAATGACTGTGACTTTAATGATTGGATCTACCCGACTGCTGATGAAGGGCTCAACAACTGGCGTACCAAGGACTTCATTCCAATCTCCTTCAACAAGGAGTAATTGCCATTTACTGTTTTATTAATTTAAGAACTATCTTTGTAATTTTAATTGAAACAATGACTTTAAGCCATGTGCCATGCCCGGGGCACCATGGTCCATTTGTTAAGGGTTTGTTCATTTTCATATGCCATATGATCATTTAATGAAAAATATTGGACTCTTTTGCATTCAAATTTTGCACTCATTGTCTTTATTTCATTTTATTGCATTTTCAAAATAGCCATGTGACCTTACACGCACACACACATATTTGCAGATCCACATCCACTCTGGATCTTATTGACAACGACTTTGTTATTGCCATATATGACTTTAAACATCTAATCTACCAAGCCGAAGATGAAGGCGAAGAAGATTGTGAAATACCTGGGGAACTAGCCAGACTTCTGATGCAAGAGGAAAAGGCCATCCAACCACATGAGGAACCAGTTGAGGTGATCAACCTAGGTATTGAGGCAGACAAGAGGGAAGTCAAGATTGGCGCCAACTTGGAAGATAATGCAAATGGAAGATTGGTTCAGATGTTGCACGACTATGTTGAGGTGTTTGCTTGGTCATATGAAGATATTCCAGGACTTGATACTGACATTGTGGTTCATCGTCTGCCAATGAGGGAAGATTATCCCCCAGTCAAGCAAAAAGTTCGTCGCATGCGGCCAGACATGTTTGAGAAAATAAAAGCTGAGGTAATGAAACGGTTCGACGCAAGTTTTCTAGCAGTGATGTCATATCCCCGGTGGGTTGCAAATGTGGTCCCAGTACCGAAGAAATATGGAAAACTACGTATGTGCATAGACTACAAAGATTTGAATAGGGCCAGTCCCAAGGATGATTTCCCACTACCACACATTGATGTCCTGGTCGACAAAACTGCTCAACATAAAGTCTTCTCCTTCATGAATGGCTTCTTCGGCTATAACCAAATCAAAATGGCTCCCGAGGACATGGAGAAGACCACCTTTTTCACACAATGGGGCACTTTTTGCTATAAGGTCATGCCTTTCAGTTTGAAGAATGCAGGGGAAACCTATCAGCGAGCAATGGTAGCTTTATTTCATGATATGATCCATCATGAGATATAAGTGTACGTTGATGATATGATTGCAAGATCGTAAACTGAGAAACAACACCTTGATCATATTCGCAAGCTATTTGAAAGGTTGAAGAAGTACAAGCTAAGGTTGAATCCAAACAAATGCACCTTCGGGGTAAGATCCGGAAAACTCTTAGGGTTTGTCGTCAGTGGAAAAGGTATCGAGGTTGACCCTGCAAAACTCAAATCCATATAAGAAATGCCAGCTCCTTGTACTGAGAAGCAGGTTAGGGGTTTTTTAGGTCGACTCAACTATATTTCCCGGTTCATATCTCACTTAACTGCTACTTGTGAGCTAATCTTCAAACTGTTGAAGAAAGATCAAGTAATCAGATGGAACAACGACTGCCAAGTAGCCTTTGACAAGATTAACGAATACTTACAAGAACCTCCCATCCCGATACCTCTAGTTGAAGGAAGACCTCTGATTATGTACTTAACAGTATTAGAGAATTCAATGGGTTGTGTATTGGGCCAACATGACGAGTCTGGCCGAAAAGAGCATGCAATATACTACCTGAGCAAAAAGTTTACCGACTGTGAAACAAGATATTCACTGCTCAAGAAAACTTTTCGCGCTCTGGCATGGGCTTCTCGTCGACTAAGATAATATATGTTAACTCACACCACTCTATTGATTTCTAAGATGGACCCCTATCAAGTATATCTTCAAGAAGCCAGCTCTCTCTAGACGAATAGCTAGATGGAAAATGATCTTGACCAAATATGACAGCCAATACACCACACAAAAAGAAATCAAAGGAAGTGTGCTAACAGATCATTTGGCCTATCAAGCTGTAGATGACTACCAATCCATGAACTTTGAATTCCCAGACGAGAATATCATGCTAGTAACTGATTGTGAAAAGCCTGGACCGTATGACGGGCCTGAACAAGGATCTCGATGGAATATGGTTTTTGATGGGGCTTCCAATGCTTTAGGCAACAGAATTGGTGTTGTGATTATTTCCCCCGAAGGAGGCCATACTCCTTTCACTTCCAGACTTTGCTTCGACTGTATAAACAACATGGTCGAATATGAAGCGTGCATCTTGGGTCTTAGGGATACCATTGACCTAAGAATCAAATTCTTAAGCGTGTACGGAGATTCAGCTTTAGTAATCAGTCAAGTTAAAGGAGAATGGGATACCAAACATCCAAATCTGATCCCTTACTGTTGTACCCCAATTTTCCCCCCTAAGATCCCTTCATCATACATATTGTTTCAATCACCACAAAATCACATTAGGGCTTTTGGTCCCTCTCCATATCTTTAGCCTTGCTCTTTGAGGAGTTACCAAGCACCTTGACTTGTTTTCTTTGGTGATCATGGATATTTTGCTTTGATTTTCTCTCTAAATTAACAAATACAATATTGGTTTGTCTTACTTGTTAATAATTTAGGTAAAGGCATTAATGTTTAGCAAGTTGCATCATGGGTTCATGAGTTTATTTCCATGGCATAGTCAAAAGCTTGATAGATCCAAACCTCACCATTGCAGTTGTTTTAAAGTTGGTATGAAAGTAGTTTGGGTGGCCATGAGTCCTCATCATCATCCTCAACAAATCCTATTCACAAAGGAAGAATATTGGCACAAAAAGTTTGTTCAAACTTGGCAAAGTTCCACCAAGCATTCTCTTGATCTAGAAGCTAGGATTTTGGACTTCAGGGGGGAATATCTTGCTCATCTTTTGGTATTTTTGAGTGATTTCAAAAACATTCTTCTCTTTAAAGAGTTACCAACAAATCACTTCAAAATTTCCAAGGAGTTTTCATATGGAAGGAACTTAGTGAAGAAGAAAGATTACAAGTCATCCAGATGAATCCCTCATTTTTCATAATGTGATTTCAAATGATCATAACTTGGTCAATTTTTATCACCTTGAGCCCATTATTTTTTCATGATGACCCTAAGGATGTGTAATTCATGCCTTCTTTTATGTGCAAAGTAAGAAAATGGATGGAAGTTGCCTTAAGAATGCAAGAGATTATAGGTCATTTTATGATTTTTGGCCAACTTCAACAAGTCATAACTTGCTCAATTTTTTGATATTTTGAGTGGTTCAAATTGCAAAATATAATTCAAGAGGTATAATTCATTCCATCTTTTTTTGTCAAGAGCAAATTCTAAGTGGAAGGCCATGTTTGGATGCAAAAGATTATAGGTCATTTTTAAAGAAGAGTTTGAAATTTTTCTAAGTATGGAAAGTCAACTCTTTTTCTTCAACTTTGACTCCATGTAACTTTCAGCTCAAGCATCCATTTGATTCCATTCTTTTTTCATTGCAAAGCTTGTAACCTCATCTTTCCAAAGCATCAAGAATTATGCCCTAAGACCCCTTGAGGTAGAAATGCCATAGATTTGAATTTGGTAGTTTGAAACTGAATTTTGCACAAAGTCAGAATTTTGAAATCTTTGTTTTGGCTTCTAATCACAGGATTTCCACGCGTTTTTATTTCTAATCATGTTTAGCAACTTTCCAGAAGTGATTAGCATCATGAAACACACGATTTGGCTGAGTTTTGATCAAGTTTGAGTCACACTTTCTTCATGATGCAGACCCACACGAATTCCCTCCAAAACGCATCATTTGCTATTCCTTTTGATCCCATTTGCTTCTCTATAAATAGAGGGTCATCCCCCATTCAATTTCCCAAGCTTAGAGAGTCAAGAACACCCTGCCAAAACTTTACACAAACCCACTTTTGTTGAATTCAGTTTTTGAAATTTAAGCTTCCTTTTCCAAAATTCCTTGCGCATTCATCATCCTTGAACTTCATACAAACTCTCCAGCACTTAAACCAATCAAAATGACCCATAATTCAAGCTACAGAAGTCCAGTTTCAGAGCTTCTTATTTGAACTTCGAAAAGGTAGAATTTTCCACCAATTGGATCCAAATCAAGCACCAATTTGTTCTACTCCTTTGTCTGAATCTAATGCTGCTTACAATTTTTAAATCCATTGAGAATTGAGAGAGAAATCTCAAATTGAAGGTGCTCGCTATTTTTTTGTGTTTTGATTCATATCTCTCTCCATACTTTACATAAATTTGGCGCGATGGTTGTGTTAGAATCGTCTTGAAGAGACGAGTTCAATGATACTAGCCAGGGATCCTAATTTTTCCACTTGAAGAATCTCATAAAAATCCCCATTGCAGGGTGTCTGGAGGTTGAAGACGATGACATGTCTCGTCTCAGCCAATGATAGTGTGCCAAGCGTTTTAATTTCATTGGTTGCCCTTTTTCTGATCACATGTGTGTTTTACTAAGGTCTATATCAAGCACAGCGCGTCTGGTCCATTGGATTAGCTTACTAACGCGTTTTGACTTTGATCTGATAGTCCACATCTTTTTGGTTTTATTTTATTTTCTGATTTTATATTTTATTTGATTAAATTTTCAAAAATTCATAACTCTTTTATTTTTTATCCAAAAATTATGAAAAATTCACAAAAAATACTTTGAATTATTTCTGATCTCATGAATATTTTTTGACATTTTTATTTTGACATTTGGTATTTTTTATTTTTTGTATTATTTGCTTTCTTTTAATTACTTAAAAAATACTTTCTAACATTTTTTAATTCTGAAAAAATTCATAAATATTATTTTGCATATTTTTGACTTTCTGAAAATTTTATGGAATTTTATGTCGAGGTTTATTATTTTTTATTTATTTTATGTTTGTTTTAGCAATTTTAAATGGTTTAAAAATAGTTTCTAATTTTTAAAAATTACTAAAAAATTTATAAAAATATTTGGATCCATTTCTAATTTTTCTATGGCTTAATTTTTCATTTCTTGAATAATTTGAACATAATTGATATTTTCCTCATTATTTTCTAGTTTATTTTAACATTTTAATCCTTTAATATATATATATATATATATATATATATATATATATATATATATATATATATATATATATATATATATATATATATATATATATATATATATATATATATATATATATATATATATATATATATATATATATATATATATATATATATTCTGGCTGTCTTGGGTTGATTTTTTGGTCATGGCTTTATTAACATCATTGGATCCATGGTGTTGAGTTTAATTCCACAAAAAATGGATGAATGATTTTAATAATTGTTTGATTAAATATTAATTCAAATGTGGTTCTTCTTTTTACCCTAAATCCCCTTCATCTCATCCCCTTCTCATTGCACTAAATGTTGTTGGAGTATGATCTCTATATCATGTCTCAAAACAAATGGTGTATAGATTGCTATTGACCAGCCTCAAAATAGGTGCGACTTTTATATAAGTCCACTTACGATTGCTTAAAATAACGCTAAATTTTGTCCCGATTCGAATAAATGATCATTCGTGGCCCAAACTTATGATTGTAAGCCCAAATATGTTAATTTGATCTCTTTGATCTAATAAACTTGAGATTCATTGTGTGGAGGCTTTGGTTCTACCAATCCTCTAATGGATCTACAACACCTTTGATCAACGCGGATCACTTAAACATCGTTGATCATTAAATGGTACTTGTGAGAATTCCAAATGGATGATATACTTGACAAAAAACAAATGCAACTTGTTGCGTGGAGGCTTTGGTTCTACCAATCCTCTAATGAGTTCCAAATGCAAGTTTCAAGATAGTCATCCAACTAACCACTAATTATTGACTTGTTTTATTTTATGCTTTTGTTCTTTTATGCTTTATGCACTATTTATTTTTTAGCATTTTACATTTCATGCCATTTTCATCTTTGCTCATTTGAGCATTTATTTTCTTGTCATTTTTATTTTTCTCACTTGAGCTTTTCTTTTTTCTTTTCCTAAGATACTCAATTACCAACTTAAACCCTAAAAAACTCTTTAATGGCACTTGGACTATTTGGTTACTATCATTGGCATTTGGAGTATGAGACTATTTCTTGGACCTAGGATTAGAAACCTTGGCCTATCTTGGAGACCTTGTGATTTTATCTGATTATTTTGTCTGGAGTTATTGAGGTTTACCTCAAGACATTGGGTTGCTTGTTTGTTTTTGTGTGCAGGTTTTTGTGATTACATTCTCTGTTTGTAATCTAGAATTCACCCGTATACAGCCGTTACTCTGCCCAATTTTTGTGAAGACTTAATACACTTGAAGAGGTCTAGTATCTTTGCTTGCTTGGTTTCAATACAAATAATGGGAATTCTATCTTGACTCATAATGTCAAGTTTTGGCTTCTTGTTGGTTAGATGGTTCTTATCCTTAGCTTTTTACTTTATGCTTTAGGATAACCTCTTCTTCTCCTCCCATCTTCTTTAATTTCAAAAATCTTCTCCCTCCTTTTGAAAACTCTTCTTGTTTCTAAACTTGAACCACTTTCATAATAAACTTGGACCTAGGTCCATGCATTTTCAAAATCTTTTCATAAATAAACTTCAATCAACTTAACAATACCTTGACATTTTTTTGTGAGAGGACTAAAAGTTAATCAATCTTATTTCAAATCATTTTGCCACTTTGGCTTTTATCTTTAAAACTTTTCTCAAAATATTGGACTCTTGTCAATCCTTGTAGTGATGCAACAACTATACTTCTACAATATGTAGTGAAGTGAGATATTTTCCACTTGGGTGTTGAGTGAGGCATTGTCGATTTTAAAATCCAAGCCATATCCTCCACTTTGAGATGATGCAAATTCTCCTTTCTCATGATTGTGGGTAGTAAGTATGTTTTCCACACGGACAATGACGATGATGTCTTATATCTTAAAATCAACCAACACACTTGTGTTTCAAATTTTTAAAAGAGGAACTACGTGTACCCTGATCCCCTATTGCATGAAAGGTGGTATGTAGGCACTAAAGGTTCGCAACCGCGGCGGGTGCAAAAATCATAAAAAATACTTATTTTCTCACCTCCACTATCCATTTTATATACAACACATTTTTATAGCCAAAATATACAGATTTTATAAAGAGGTTCCTGCGGAGTACCGTAGATGTTTAGGGTGCTAATACCTTCCCTTTGCATAACCAACCCCCTTACCTTGAATCTTTCCCCCCGTTTTTTTTGGATTATTCGCTCTTTTCCCATTCCTTTGGAAACAATAAAGCGCAGTGGCAATTTTTATTTTTATTTGTATAAAGGCTAGTCAATCCAATGGCTTAGTCTTGAACATTTCTACCGCTATAGAAAAATGGCGACTTCACTGGGGACAGATTGACCTCTTGCTGGTCCATCCCTAAGTGGGTTAAGCCTATCTTTGTTTATATTTATATATGTGTTATTGTTGTTTATGTGTTATATTTCGTATATATGTTTGTCTGGATTTTCCTGGTTTTCACGGTGCTTGGTGATTACTCATAAGTCCTATACCCGGACTTGGGCAAACTTTAAGATAGGACGGGCGGTATAGTCATGTTAACTTTGAGGGAGTAATCCCAAAAAAAAAAGGCATGAGATCCCCCACTCAATGGAGGCCCCTTTGACTGTAGTGTCGTTTGCTGAGTAATCGGGAAGACATACTGCTTTTGACCTGGGAGCCTGCTGAAACTGAGGACCATAGAATACCAAACCCATCTTGGCCTTTTAGGTGTAGTGCAGAAGCTATGACGGAGTAATCCGGAAATAGTTGTCATGCGATACTACGCTCGGACGAGTCTTTCTTGAGAATATTACTAATTACCGAGTTAATCGGGAAGTTGGTAATATCTGAAGGAAGGATGTAGACTCTGGGAACCTCTAGAACCTTGTTCGGCAGGTGATAACTTTTTAGACCAACACCTTATGGGTAGTACCTTCGACCTCATGCTCGTGACGTTGAACCTATGAGCCCTATATATGTGATCTTGTGTGTGATTGTTGCATCATGCATCCATGCACTCATAAGAATCTTTCGAAGAAAATAATATTTCAAGGGATTTAAAGGTTGACTATTTGTGAATATCCCAGGTACTGTTAACCATGGATTTTGGAAAGAGAAATACCAGGAAATACAGTTTCAAGGATCCCAAGATAGATGAGTTGGTCAGTCTAATTCCAGAGATTGAGTGTCCTGCAGATTTTCGGAAGAAGTATGGATCCATTATTCCTCTCATGAAGCTGAAGATGAAGGAGGGTATTCTCTCGACCTTGGTCCAGTTCTATGATCCGATGTATCACTGCTTTACTTTTCCCGATTATTAGTTGATGCCTATATTGGAGGAGTATTCTTATCTATTGGATTTACCTATTATCGATCGTGTCCCTTTTACTGGTTTGGAGGGTGAGCTAAAACCACATGAGATTCCTACTTTGATTCATCTGGGGAAGTCTGAGGTGGAAGCCCATATGACTACCAAAGGAGGGATTAGAGGATTACCAGCTCAGTTCTTATTGGAGAAAGCTCGTTACTTTTCCAGAATGAAGAGTATGGTTGCTTTTGAGGCCATCTTTGCTTTACTTGCTTATGGATTATTCTTATTTCCTAATGTGGATAAGTTTGTCAACATTAACGCTATTAGGATTTTCATGATTGGAAACCCAGCTCCTACACTGTTGGGTGATGCTTATTACTTTGTTCATCTTCGGAGTTCTTATCATGGGGGAATGATCATCTGTTGCACGCCTTTATTGTACCAGTGGTCCATCTCTCATATGCCTCAGTCTGATGCTTTTTGGGATGTCAAGAAGGAACCTTGTTGGGCTCCTAAGATCATGGAACTTACTCACTCGGATATTGATTGGTATCATCGAGCTTACCAGGATGTGGAGATTATTGACAGTTGTGGTAGTTTCCCCAATGTGCCTCTTCTTGGTACAAAGGGAGGAATTAACTATAACCCTGTTCTTGCACAACGACAACTTGGTTATCTGATGAGGGATAAACCAAACAGTGTTTATTTGAGTAGTTTCTTTCTGAAGGAAGGAGAAGACCACAGGGAATCTAGGGATCAGATTGCGAAGGCCTGGCGTCACATTCATAAGAAAAGTAGGAAAGATTTAGGACCTAGGGGTGCTGTTTCTTTGGAGCCATATCTTCAGTGGGTCTGATCGAGAGTCGTCTAGTTGAAGATGCCGTATACTCGAGAGACACTCATGCCTGATCTGTTTGTGAAGACCACTCCTCCTTTATTAAATGATCTAGAAGAGTTGCAGCTTGCTTTAGTTAGGATGCAACAGGAAAGAGATGCTTGGAAGAACAAGTTCCAGACTTTAGAGAGTTCCTACAAAGCATACTTGAAGGAGAAAGATGATTTGATCGAGATCCTTGAGAGTCGAGCAATAGAGTCTATGGAGAGGCAAGGGGATTTATTTTCTCTTAAGCCTCAAACAAGTGCTATTTGCTTATTTCCTGATCCGAAAAATTGGAAGGAGGTTTCCATCAAACATGTGGAAGAAAACCAGAGGTTGAGAGCTCAGATTGCCAGACTCACAGGGAAGCGCCAACGTACAGATTGATCTCTATCAGTTTCTTTCTCTCAGGATTTTTAGATTGTATTTTCATCTTGTACTTGGGATCGTTGAAACTTGTAACCCATTTTAAAGTTATTATAATAAAAGTTTTCAGTATTTCAAATGCGTTATTATTTTGATGTTTGTAATATGTCTATAAACGTTAAAACCCTTGAAATTCTAAATGATAAAGTAAAAATAATCATATGCATTGTATATCATGCATCATATTGCACATATTTCTTACATTTACTATGCATATCCAGGTGCCTTACCCAACTTTTTACTTTGTTCAGCAAGCTGACTCATCACTACAACACTTGGGGTAACTTCAAAAAGAAGAAGGACAACTTAGAACAGGAGAATCGCGAGCTGCGCGAAGAAGTTTCTGCTTTGAAGGCCGGCTTGGCCAATTTGACTATTGTGATGGAAGCTCTGGTTGTTGCTTAGAATCAGCCACCGAGTGTTCGACCTCAACCAACAAGGGCAAATGCTGAAGTTCCTACTGTTCCTGTATTCGCTACTCCGGTTGTTGTTCAAAACTGCATGCCTCAGGGTTATCCGTGGGGAATGCCGGAGAATTTTGCACATGAAGGTTTCAATTTGGGCCCCCAAGACGCTCTAGTGGTTCCAAATGTTGTTACTCCAACACCTCCTATGGTGCATACTGTTCCTGCTACACCTCCTTCGGTGAATTTGGTTTCGTTTGTTAATGAAGATGTATGTCGTCCTTTCCCTCCGCCAAGTCAAGACTTGGGTCTTTATGACAGAATGTATGATTTCCAAGAGCAGTGTGATAGAATGCAAAGAGAGATGAAGGCCCTTAGGGGAAAAGAGTTATTTGGGCAGAATGTGAATGAGCTGTGTTTGGTCCCGAATGTCAAAGTGCCTGCTAAGTTCAAGGTCCCGGAGTTTGAAAAGTACAAAGGCAACACTTGCCCTCGTGCTCACTTGGTGATATATGTAAGGAGAATGTCTACCCACACCGATGATCAGCGTCTGCTGATTCACTTTTTCCAGGATAGTCTGACCGGTGCAGCATTGAAATGGTACATGAGTTTAGACAACACCAACATTCATACCTTTAATGATTTGGGAGAAGCATTTATAAAACAATACAAGTACAATGTGGACATGGAGCCTGACCGTGACCAGCTCAGGGCCATGGTTTAGAAAGACAGAATCGTTCAAAGAGTATGCACAGAGATGGCGCGAAGTGGCTGCACAAGTGATTCCTCCCATGGAGGAAAAGGAAATGACTAAAATTTTTCTGAAGACGCTAAGCGCTTTCTACTACGAAAGAATAGTAACAAGTGCCCCAAGTGATTTTACAGAGATGGTAGGAATGGGTGTCCGCCTAGAAGAGGCAGTAAGAGAAGGACGTTTGACAAAGGGTGAAGGACCCGGAGGTGTGAAAAAGCCAGCTTATGGGTTTACAAAGAAGAAAGAAGGGGATACAAATGTTGTCATACAAGAGAGGAGAATAAATTCTCCTATAAGGAATTATCAGCATCACCAGCAAGTTGCCTCAATGACTCCTATTATGAATGCCGCTCCGACTACCGTTGCTTATCAAAGTCAGTCCCAGCAAGGGAACCAAGGGAATAATCAGAGAAGGGAGAACTATGACCCTATTCCCATGAGTTATGCAGAGCTACTACCAGCATTGATTCAGAAGAAGTTGGTCCAGACACGACCACCTCCAGCAATACCATCACCATTGCCTTGGTATTACAAAGCGGACCAGACATGTGCCTTTCATCAGGGAGCACCAGGGTATAGTGTTAAAAATTGTTACCCTTTGAAGACTGAAGTGCAAAGGTTGGTGAAATCTGGAATTTTATCTTTCAAAGACATGGGACCTAATGTAAAAGAAAATCCTCTACCCAAGCACGGGGGAGTGAATGCTGTGAATATGGTGGCCGGTTGTCCATGTGACTTCCGGATTTTTGACATTAATCTGGTTAGAGGAGATTTGGTGAAAATGCATGCAAACCTCTATGAATTCAGTTATTATACACATGACTAGGCCGGTTGTGCTATTTGCAGTATAAACATACAGGGTTGCGAGAAGATAAAAGCCGATTTATAGGAGATGATGGATGAAGGTCTAATTCATATAATCAGGCCTATGGCAGAATATGAAGAGGAAGTTAATATGGTTTCTGGATATCCGGATGAATTCAGAATTTTTGAAGTGGAACATTTGAATGAAGATCTTGTATAGTTGCATGCTACCTTCTTCCGTATTGCTGGTCAGGTGGAACACCAATATGGATCTTGCATAGTTTGTTGTCGAGACCCCCGAGGATGTTTTATTGTGAGAGCGGGTGTGTTGTACCCCAAAATTTGCGCTCCCATTTTTCATAAGAAAGCACAACCCTAGGGTTTCTCAAATATTCAAGTTGGCTCAGGAATCGATCAAACAGATTTTCTCCTTTGGCAGTAAACCAACAATTAGGGTTTTCTTTTGTAATTCTCAAAAGAAATGAATTCTCAAAGATCCAATTGGATTTCACAATGTTTTCATGCTTTCTCAAGATTACTGAAAAAAACAGTGTTTGTTTTCAAGGTTAACCAGATGATTTGCGTCTTCTAAAAACATTTGCTTGTTTAGGAATTAGAATAGACAGTGCGTGTTTTGATTGGAATGCAATTGCAAGATTACAGAATTATTGGATTACTTGGAGTTTAAGTTGTCATATGGTAACATTTTGTTTCAATTATCTTGATTGGGAATCTTTAAGATTTAGTTAAGATGCGAAGAGAAAATTGCGAGTTATTGACAGTAAAGGATTTTAATGGACATCAGAACATCTCATAAGACTTTCTCCAATTTTTCGAACGTTGTTACAAAATAATTTATTATTTAAATGCTTTAGGTTTTACAACTTATCGTATTTGAAAAATAAATTAGTACAATTGATTGAATGTTTCTCTCTAATTTACAAAGAAATTGAATATATGCCTAAGGTGGACTGAGCTTCCATTGCTTCCATGCTTGCCACAGAGTCTCTTGCTTCCCCTGCTTGGCCACCATCCAGTTGTACTCACATGAAAATGAAAGACAGAAAAATAGTTAGTACAAAAACTATTTGGGCATAAGCAAGAATTTTCAAAAGAAAGAAAAAGTGTTCATCATTAAAGTTTGCAATTTGGAATCAGAAGGCTATTTTTTATTTCATCACATTTTTTTATTTTTCTCTATTTGCAAATCACACGAGAATTATTCCTCTTGGTTCACAAAAATAAGAAATAGGAAATGTAAGCAAACTATCCAAACAAGGGAAATGTAAGCAAACTATCCAAACAAGCCAAATGCCCAAACAACGGCCAAAACAAATATTCCAAACTGAATGCAACAAACAACAGCATGGCCAAAACAAATATTCCAAACTGAATGCAACAAACAGCAGCATAGCCAAAACAAAATGCAAACGAAGCAACAAACAACATAGTAGCATAAGAAGGCAACAAAGAAAGTATATCAGTATGGTAAACCAAGTCAACAAGCAAGAGGCTTGTTCAATAAGCCATTTTCATCATTTCCCATTTTATTGCAAACTTTTCAGAAAAAGGGGCAAAAAAGCAATTTGCTTTTTATCATTGAGAGAGGAGAGAGGAAAGAAATCACTTAGTTTATTGGAATTGCACAAAAGGTACAACCTTGCTGCCCTGCCCACAGCCTGTCACAAGTTGCATAGAGTATGCTAAAAAGCAAAACTGCAACAAAGAGAGCAAAAGAACAAGATGCCAAAGTATTCAAAATATGATGGTTCCCCCCACTTTTTTGAATAATCTGTCAAACCAAAGCAACCTGAATATAACAGTAGGCAGGGCTCAAGCAAATGGATAAAGAAAAAAATTTATCAAACTGAGCAAACAAAAAGAAAACTTCAAAAAAACTCAAAAGAACCAAGTTTTCAAACTGTCAAAGTTCCAAAGTCTGGAATAAATCTCAAATCTTCCATCAAACCTATTAACCAAAAACTCCAACACAAATTTACTGAACAAATTTGACTGAAAATTGGCCATAGTTGACTTTTTCCCCAATACAACTGATTTTTAGGTCAACTGCTCAATTGACTGAGCAAAAATGTGATCCACGTTTTGAAACTTGACTTGAGTGATCTTGGGGGTCCATAATGATCCATGAAAGTCATATGGGGCATTAGAAGTTCAAAAATCCTTGTGCAATCTCAAACCCTAATTTTGGTCATCAGTGCTTAAGGAGGTATCTTGAGCTTATCAAACCTTAGTGCAGTCTTGGGTCAAGGGAGATCTTGTGAGCAAATTATTGATAAGTGAGAGGAAAATTTTTGGGGTACAACACTCTTAATAAAGGCATTTTGTTTCCCTATCTCGAAGGCGTATCTATTTTTAAGCTGGTCATCAAATAAAATAATAAGTGGATACAAATATGTACCCTAATAAATAAGACAATTAAAATAAGAATCATTTCATAATCATGCACCTCCATCTGCACACATGCATTTATAAAACACTCGCATGTCATCTTAAGGAAAAAATCATCCGTTTTAAGAATCTCTCAGGTTAAACCATTGGTAAAAGAAGACCTCCACCTCCTTGGCCCTCATATCAAAAAAGAGACTCAAGTTGTGTTCAAAGAGGATCTTGATCAGGTGAAGGGTGACGTAAGCTCAATGAAAGGAGATTTGATCCAGGTTCTTCTAGCTTTGAAGAACATTATCGACAAGGAGGATCAAATCCCCAGGGTAGCTTTTGAAAAGGTAGCCCAAAACGTTGGTGCATCGAGCGGTCACCAACTAAGGAATAAGTCGGAAGCAGGACCCCAAAAGTCCGCCATGGCCCAACAAGAGGTTGAAACTGAAGGATTCATCTCACCACCGTCAAAAGTAGGGGCATAACATACCCTAAAAATTCCAACTAATAACGTAGATAATTACCTAGACTTGCAATACGGAGATCCTGACCCAGAGGATGCTCCCCAGGCACCCTTGAAGGCAACTGGTGCTAAGGCTGCGGACAACCCACTGGTAATGAATCAGTATAAAGCCTTGGAAGAAAGACTGAAGGTTGTGGAGGGCTTCGACGCTTTCAAAGTAGACGCTCTGGAAATGGGTTTAGTCCTTGATGTGGTGATACTGCCAAAATTCAAAGTACCTGACTTTGGCAAGTATAAAGGGCTCACATGTCCAAGGAATCACCTTCGTATGTACTGCAGAAAGATGCATGCCCATGCCCATGATCAGAAACTGATGATTCACTGTTTCCAAGATAGTCTAAGTTGGGCATCTTTGGACTGGTACATGCAGTTGGAACGAACACATATCCAGACTTGGGTGCATCTCACTAATGCTTTCTTGAAGCATTACAAGTATAACTTGGACATGGAGCCTACTCGCCTGCAACTCCAAAACTTGTCCCAAAAGAAGGAAGAGTCTGTCAAAGAGTACGCTCAAAGGTGGAGGGAAATGGCATCACATGTGCAACCCCCACTGCTGGAAAAGGAACTCGTAGACATGTTCATCAGAAGCCTACAAGGGCTTTATTATGATAAAATGGTGGGAAGTGTCACGTCAGGATTTTCAGACTTAGTAACTATTGGCGAAAGAATCGAAACTGGTTTGAAGAGTGGAAATATATCAGAGGGGTTGTCAAGCACCCCTTACAATTCAAAAAGACCGGCTTTAAAATTCCCAAGAAGGAAAGAGGGAGAAGTCAATGATGTGTCCTCACAACAAAAGACATCACAACCATTGGTGATCCCGCAAGGACAAAGGCAAGACAGGTTTAAAAATCCACCTAGAAATTTTGATCCACTGCTGTTGTACCCCAAAATTTGCCCTCCCATATCCTTCAAGATTTGCAAAGAGCATGCTTCAAAATCTCCCAAGGGTTGCACAGTTCAAAGGCCTCCTAACAGTCAAAAATTAGGGTTTTTGTTCTGGCAGAGAAATTGAAGTTTCCAAGGGTCCAAACAAGTCCTATATGCCTACAAACATGGTCAAGCATCCATATGCTAAGTTTCAAGACTCACAGCACAAGATTGCACAGTCAAAAACCCTAATTGCTCAACAGTCAACTGTAGGGGCAAAATGGTCATTTGACAATCAAAAGTCAAGATTTTTGGTCAACATCTTATTTTGAAGCCACAAACATCATTTGATCAATTCTTGATCATGATTCTCAAGGCATGGCTCAAAAAATCTCAAGATGCAAAAGTTTCTATATTTGGACAGCTGAAAAAGTCAACTGCAAATTGACTAGGGTATAACTTCCACATGGTTTATCAGAAAAATTCCATCCAAAGCTCATTTTGAAGAGAATGACATTTCCTACAACTCATCTTCACACTTCAAGTCCAAGAAATGCTCTCACAAAAAGTTATCAATCTCAACATTATAGGTCATTTTCAAAAGTCAACAAAAAGGCACTTTAAGTCAAAGACCATAACTTGAGATCGGTAAATCAAAATGATATGGGACCAAAGGCATTGGTTAGAGGACTTCAAGACCTTTCCAAAATGTCCAAGAACATGATCAAAGCTTAAAAATTGAGCAAGATATGCCTTGTGGAAGTTGGGAAATTTTTGGGAATTTTGAAAAGTCAACTTTGCTTCAAATGCCTCAAAATTGCTAATGGGCCTTAATTTCTTCCAAGAATCATCACCCAAAGGCTATGCACGACCCATTGACCCAAAGGGGAGTTATTTTCCTATTTTTAATTAATTAATTGAATATTTAATCTATTTAATTCATTTAATTAAAATTAATTATAAGAAAAATACTAATCCATGCTTTTCAAATCTTTTTGTGCATAGAATTCACTCAAGATTTCGTGCACTATTCAATAAGGAAAGAATCAAGGTGATTGGCAATGATTGGCATCAAGAGGACATGACAAAGATTTGAAAAATCATGGAAGATCACAAAAATTCAAAGGCATTAAAAACTTGGATGTTGGGCTTGTTTTGTTGACCTAAAACATTCACATGCATATACATATTGCAACCCTAATGCACAAAGGAAGCTAGCTGCGCTCAGAGTCAAGAATCAAACTTTGCATTTTTCCAAAAAAATTGAAATCTGCTTTCATAGTTTCAGTGTGTTTCAAGACAAAAGAACGATCCCACAAGCTTGCCAAGACTGCCAGGAAGCTATCCCAATCAAAACCACAGCCTCTAACCTCAAGAATCAGTAGAATGAAGTCGCCACGTTCTTGATATTTTACATATTCGTATTTACATTTTCATGCCATATTAATGCATTCTAATGATTGTTTTACACTAACATGAACTCACTAAAGCTAATGGTGCCACTGAATTGGATTAATAGTGCTTGTATAAAAAGATGCCATTGACGTTTTCTAGGTTTTCAGAGGTTTGAATTTGGGGCTTTCCTCTTCTGGAAAAATCAGACAACAAGACCTATGCCATTAGAATCAGGACTTCCTGACGATTCGAAACCAGGCCTCGCGCTCAATTTATGATGAACCAGGGCCTAATCGCTATTTTTGTGTTCTTCACTTAGTGGGGGTTTAAAACCCCCGCTATCTCTTTTCTGTTTACAGGCACAACGAGGAAGAAGCCTGCGTGTCCTATCTTGGTTGGATCATTTAAATTTTCAGCGCGTTTTTTGTGTTAAATATCATTAGCGTGACTTATTATTTATAATATTTGTTTTTCATGATACATACAAACGCGTTGAATGGTGTGGTGGTTGGGAACCTGATTGGCAAGCATTGGGACCTGGGTTCGATTCCCAGGTCCCCTCCCTTCCTCAATATTATTTTGCTTAACGTATTTCCCTGCAGCGCTTCAGCTAAGGTCCACCAAACACCTTGCCTGCTTGATTGCCACATGCCCCTGAAGATTAATCCATTGACCATCATGTGAAGTCCACCATGGACACCAGTCAATACTTCCTCATACGCGCCAGAAAAGTCAACCAGGCCTGATTCAGTGGGCCAAAATTGCTTGGAAAATACCTCCAAAAGGGACAACCCCCCCCCCCCCCCCCCCCCCATGTTTGCATCTCTTTCTTCTTTTCTTTTCTTTTATTTATTCTTTTTTAATTATATTATTTGTTTCACTTAATTCCACAAAATTAGTTTTATAATATAAAAATATAAAAAAAAATCAAAAAGTCAAAAAGTAAAATATGTTTATTATTTAATTCACTAATATTTATTTTGTAAATAAATTTTGTTAATTAATTTAGTTTTAATTTTAGGTTTAATTTTAATGTTTTTTTAATAAGCTAAAAAATGTAGAAATTAGGGTTTTAATACTTTTATTCTTTTTCTTTTCTTTTTACCATTTATTAAGTATTAATTATTTTTTTTGTAAATAAATATGCCATGTAAATAATTAATGTAAATTAGGTTAAACTTGAATTTATTTCTTTAATAATTAAAAATGTTTAGAATTAGGGTTTTAATTCCATTTAATTTTCTCTAATTTCATAAATACAAAAAAAACATAAAAAAATAAGTCCTTTCCTTTATTTAATTTAATTAATTTAATAATTTCGATTTAATTTCCTCAAAGGGTCCAACGCCCTCGCACCTTCGAATATAATTTTCTCTTCGCGCGTTTATTTTATTTTTCTTTGTGAAATTTATGTACTTTCCCCAAAGCCTTGTAATAGATTAATTAGATATTTACTTTCTGCATTTTATTTATTCAAATCGGGTCTTGGTTTAATTTGGCGATGTAGACCTGCGCCCTTGTAATAGCGTAGGATTTTACTTTCCGCACTTTAAATTCCGTACCTTTTAACTGTTAATAACCACATGAAAGAATGAATGCCAAAAATAAAAACAAAGCGTAGATCACCAATGCATGACAAGATAAACATAATTGAAAATGACACACAATTCACACACCACCCCTAGGGTACGTCTCACTGTTGCCTTGCCCCTCGAAACGTGGTCGTCGAGTAGAGGACGTTTTAGTAAGTCCTCATGTCCATGAACATGGCATGGGGGTAGCTTCTAAGGTGTCTTCCTATTGCTTTGGTGACCACACTGTCCCTAAACTCGAATTGACCCGAACACCTCCAACGGTGGTGCTACCTACCTCTCAATGGTGGGATGGCACTACTTTAAGGACATTTACGCAGACTAATTCCTTAGGGTAGGTAGATGACTCGTAGATACTTGCTCTGAATTCAAAACAAATCAAAAACTTCTTTTCACACCGACACTTTGCAAAAAAAAAGCTTTCAAAAACAACTTTTCAAACACTCTTGAGGACTGATACAAGAGTTGATCTGAAACTTTAAACGAAACTTTTTTTCAAACCCACTCACGATTGAAAAGCAAACAAACATTTTTTTTGAAAACACAATGAGCAAGTATCTAAGAGCCCGTGGATAACCACGGATAGAAAGGGTGCTAACACCTTCCCTTTCTATAAATCTACCTCCCGAACCGAGAACTAATCTCAATAAGGAATTTTTCTATGCTTTTGTCCTTTCCATATTGGAGAAAATAAAAGACGGTGGCGACTCTTGCTTCCGCGACATTTCGCGAAACCAGCGTTAAACAGTCAGTTCCAGATCCACCGATCACAGAACTGGCGACTCTGCTGGGGACTCTTATAAAGTGAGGTGTACCTTAGGATAGTTCATAACTGTGTTTTCAATTGTTTTGACTTGTTTGCTTTAAATTGTGGGTTGCATCGGAGTTACATAGATCCTAACCCGGATCTGGGGATACCCTGTTTAGGTAGCATAAGCTGTGAGGGACCTGTCCGACGTAGACCGACATGGGTGAAGCAGTGGCTACGTTGGTGTGGCACCTTGGTCTGTACCGATATCCCTTGTGTTGCAACGAGGAGAATATGGGTCTTCTGAGGAGTCATTAAGCACCAACAGACCTTAGAACCTTAAATGACACAACTTGGCCATTAGAACAGTAGCAGTATGCTACGCCCATTGAGGCTAAACTCTCGTGATGGTTCTGGCCGCAAGAAAAGATTGCGATGCTGGAGTTATGACCGATTGAGGGTAGTCAATGATATTGGGATCCTCTAAGAACCCGGTTACTTTTGATAGGACAGGTATGAACCAACAAACTAAAAGAGGGTAATACCTAGACCTCATGCTGGCCTAAACTTTAAGGGCTTGTCTTGTGTGACTTGTGTGCCTTACCATGTTTTCCTTTGTAAATATTTGTGGGGTGCTTTATCATAACATCATAACATCATGAGCATTGCATGCATCCTGCATAGGGACTGACCATTTCAAAGACAAGAGGGTTTCACCTTTGCTCTGTTTTGTAGGACATCATGATGCCTGTGCGAAGGAATACTATCCGGTTCAACTTTGTTCACCCACCTGAGTTGCTTGAGGAGTTGGTTAGCAGAATTCCAAACACCACTTCCTTCATCCAGAGGCATGGTTCTCTTCTCAGTTTAGTCACTGCAAAGCGGGATCAACAGTTGATGAGTGTCCTGACCCAGTTCTATGACCCTCTGTACCAGTGTTTCACCTTTCAAGACTTCCAGCTGGTCCCTACCCTGGAAGAGTTCTCTGATTTGCTTGGTATCCCTATCTTGGATCAGACTCCCTTCACTGGTTGGGAAAAGACCCTCAGGCTTGAGGAGGTTGCTGCAGCTCTCCCCTTGACCCACCAAGAAGTAATGGACAACTGGGTGACTAGAAGCGGAGTTAAGGGTTTCTTGGCCAAGTTTCTGATTGGTAAAGCTAACAGTTTCTGGAATGACTTGGACTTTAGGGCATATGAAGACATCTTGGCTCTCTTAATCTATGGGCTAGTCTTGTTTCCTAATCCTGACAACTTCATCAATGTCACTGCCATAAGGATCTTCATGTCTCAGAATCCTGTGCCCACTCTCTTGGGTGACATACTGCAACAACTTTATGCTCGTACTGCCCGAAGACGAGGAACTCTGTGGTGTTGTATCCCTTTGTTGGTGAGGTGGTTTATTTCGCACCTCCCTAAGTTCGTGCTGAAGAACCAAGAAGGAAGAGGTTGGGCTCACAGGTTAATGTCTCTCACTGACAAGGACATCATTTGGACTCTCAGAGGATTTGATGAGATAGCTGTTATTGACCGTTGCGGAGAATACCCTAATGTTCCTTTGATTGGCACTCAAGGAGGAATCTCTTACAATCCATGTCTAGCTCTCCGTCAGTTTGGAAGAGCCAGAAGAGCAGGGCCTCATGAGATGTTGGTGCCTCACGTCAGTTTTGAGTTTCAGGTGGATAGTGACGAGCTGCGTCGTAGGTTCATCAAGGCTTGGGACAGAGTTCATAAAGCTGACCCACAAGAGTTGGGGCCAAAGACTTCTCTACCTATGGAAGCCTACTACAAATGGGTTCGCCTCCGTGCTCAGAAGTTAGGTATGCCATATGAAGCTGTCAGACCCGTCATTCTTGAGTATCCTGACAAAGATGGGGCTCCTCCAACCGTCCTCCCTCCTCAGATACCTACTGATTATGAGACATTAAAGAGGTCTTGGTCGCAACTGCGAGAAGAACGGGATTCTTATCGGGAAAAGTTCAACGAGCAGGAATTGAAGATCCAGAAGCTGACAAAGCAGTTGGAGAATGAGCGAGCTCTGAATGACTACATCCGTACTGAGAAGAGGAGACCATGGGATCAATGAGGAGCTCTGGATGTTCTTTTACAGTTTTATTTCCCGTTTTCAGTATTTCCATTTTATGTAACGCCTAAGGGCAACCTGTTGAACAATTTAAATTTCAAAGTTGAATCTAATGAAGTGTGTTCCTTTTTGTTTACAAAGTTGATTCTCGATTGTCTTTGAAAACATAAATCATACGCATTCCATTCATCATGTGCATAGCAGGTATTCTTCTTTTCAGGTTGCTTACTGTTCTTCGCTGTTTATTTCAGCATCATGAACCCTGACTCATCATCAACCGAGATGTCTATCAAGGCCCTTCAGGCGCAGAACGCGCAATTTCAGGAGCTGATCATGGGTTTGGCTCAAGGCCAAGAAGAGCTAAAGGCTTTACTCCTGAAGAAGGAGAAGAAGAAGAAGAGAATTGTTCTTTTCAACACGGGCCGAAGGTTTGGCAACACTCTGCAGAATGAGGAAGCTGGTTCTTCTGTAGGCAAGAGCAGTCCCCAAGGGGGAAAAGGTCCTAGTCCGGTAGTCTCTGACAACGAGACTGACTTCAATTAGGAACAGTATCCTCCGGCTGAAGACAGATACAAGCAGTTGGAAGACAGACTGAACGCCATGGAGATCCAACAAGTGCCTGGGCTGGATTTCGGAGACTTGGGCTTATCTACTGGTGTGATCATTCCTCACAAGTTTAAGGCACCATCTTTTACCAAGTATGACGGGGCGTCTTTCCCCAAGCTACACCTCAGATCTTATGTGCGGAAGATTCAACCGTACACAGTGGACAAGAATTTGTGGATCCACTTCTTCCAAGAGAGTCTTTCAGGGACTCATCTCGAATGGTTCTATCAGCTAGATGGGACCAAAGTTCGTAACTGGGAGGAGTTGGCTACTGCTTTTTATAAGCAGTATCAATATAATGCCGACCTTGCTCCTACACGTACCAACCTCCAGGGTATGTCGCTAGGATCAAGCGAAGGTTTTAAAGAGTATGCACAGAAGTGGAGGGATCTGGCTGGCAGGGTGCAACCTTCGTTAACTGACCGTGAGCTGGTAGATATGTTCTTGGGGACCCTCTCCGGGCCATTCTTCAATCATCTTATCGGTAACTCGTCTGCAGGATTCACTGATCTTATTCTGACTGGGGAGAGGATAGAGGCTGGAATTAAGTCCGGTAAAATTCAGAAGGGTGCATCTTCAAGTTCTGAGAAGAAACCCTTTAAGAAGGAGGCCAGTGTTGTATATGGGCCTAGAAGACATGATAAACCAGAGCGCCGCCAATCTGTCAACGCGGTGGTGATTGCTAAGCCTGCTGCCGCTCCTCGGCAAACCAATCCACAAAGGGCTGAAAGACCTAGAAGAGAGTTTACCCGGCTGAGTATGACCTTGTCGCAAATCTTGCCGCAGTTGCTATCCACCAACTTGGTGACGGTCAGAGAGGCCCCAAAGGTTGTGAATACTGCCTCTCCCAAGTACAATCCAAATGCCCGATGTGCTTATCACTCCGATAGCCCAGGGTATTCCACTGATGACTGTTGGGCCTTGAGGAATAAGGTGTAAGACCTTATTGACGCAAAGGAGATACAATTTGAAGCGCCTGAGAGGCCAAATGTGGTGACTGCTCCTATGCCCCAGCATGGAGTGAATGTCGTTGATGAAGATGTGTATGCCGTTTCTGTGAATGATGTAGCTACTCCTCTGATGACTGTTAAGAGGAACCTACTGTTAGCCGGTTTATTTCCGGGTTGCAGCGAGGGTTGCCTTTTGTGTGCTGTTTCCCTTTCTGGTTGTCCTTTGCTGAAGTTGGGCATCCAAAGCCTGATGGACAGCAAAGAGATTCTGTTCAAGAAGATCGTTGTTCCGTTTGTTCCTGTGGAAGATGTATCTATTGTTACAATTTTCAATAATCCAATCAAGGCTCCCCCGAGGAAGCCAGTTAAAATCATGACTGTCGCACCCATTGTGATTACTGTTCCGAGGCCTCTCCCCTATGAATCTGATAAGGCTGTCCCATGGCACTATGGGGCAGATGTATATGTACATGGTATAAAGCAAGAGTTCAACACTAGCACCAGCATCAGCAATATCACTGGTCCAGCCAAAGTTACCCGCAGTGGCAGGCTCTTCTCGCCTGACATTGCACCACCAGCTATTCGAAGACCCCTCATTATAACACCTGCAAGTGCACCTGTTCCCATTTCTGATCAATTTGTTTCCCCTGCTGCCGAGTCATCTAATGCTCGGGGCAAAGGGATAGAAGATGAGCCTGCCCGGGTGGAGGCACCAAAATCTGTGAATATTGAAGCCTCCCAACAAGAGATGGAGGAAATTCTGAAGATAATCAAAAAGAGTGATTTTAATGTTGTTGAACAGCTGGGGCATACCCCCTCCAAGATCTCTATGCTCTCCTTGCTACTGTGCTCAGAGGCCCATGCTAAGGCCCTGATTTCATTTCTCAAGACGGCTCATGTACCACAGGAGACATCTGCAGTCCAGTTTACTGATTGCATGGCCAATTTGACAGCTGACAATGGTTTGGGTTTCTCGGATGCTGACCTTACTGCTAAAGGAAAGAACCACAATGATGCCCTGCATGTCTCTATAGAATGCAGGGGCACTACTCTTGCGCACGTGTTAGTGGACACCGGTTCTTCCCTGAATGTGCTACCCAAAAAGGCCTTAGACCGGTTGGATTGTGAGGGCCTGGAGCTGAAACCTAGCAACATCATTGTCAGAGCCTTTAACGGTTCTAAGAGGATGGTTCATAGAGAGGTAGACATTCCTATTCGTGTGGGTTCTCAAGTATTCGACTCAACGTTCTATGTGATGGATATCCGTCCATCTTATTCCTGTTTACTGGGTCGACCTTGGATTCACAAAGTTGGGGCAGTGACCTCTACCCTACACCAGAAGCTCAAATACCCCGTCAGAGGGAAGATTGTCACCGTGCAGGGAGAGGAAGGGTATATGGTTAGTCATTTGAATTCCTTCCGATATATTGAGATGGATGGGGAGTTTATTGAAACCCCCTTTCAGCATTTTGAAGAGGTACCTCCAACATTGGCGGCAACAGAAACAATGGTTGAAGAGGACTTCCCCTTGAAGATGGCTTCCTTGAAGGACGTCCGGGCTGTAATCAAGAAAGGTGAATGTGCTAACTGGGGCAGACTCCCTGATTTTACACCTAAAACTGACAAGTTTGGACTGGGTTTTACTGCAGAGGCTCAGAAGGCTGTGCGCAAAGCTAGAACCAGAAGACCTCCGGTGCTCATCACCAATCCAGGAGTGAATGCCATTGGGGATGAAGATGAAGTGGAAGAGTCAGAGTTTGATAGCTGGATCTACCCGACGACTGATGGTGGATTGACCAATTGGACTGCTAAAGATCATACTCCTGTTACTTTTGTTACGCAGTAATAAACTCCTTTGTTTTTGTTATTTGTAATAAACAATGAATTAAAACTCTATGGCCCGGTGTCTTACCCGGGGCACCGTGGCTTCATTTGTGAGGGCATATTAATTGTCATTTCATATATCATGAATAAAGACCTTGGACGTTTTCTTGCACTTCAAATCTTATGCTCCCTTTCTTTCTTTCCTTTCTTTATATATATTGCAAAACAGCTGTATTTACACACACTCACTCGTACAGGTTTCAATCCACTCTGGATCTCACTGGTAACGACCCTGCTACTGCTAGTTATGACTTCGAAAATCCGATCTACTTAGCCGAAGACGAAGGTGAAGATGATTGCGAAGTGCCTGGAGAACTTGCAAGACTGTTACTCCAGGAAGAGAGGGCAATTCAACCACATGAAGAGCCAGTGGAAATGATAAATCTGGGTACTGAGGCAAATAGGAAGGAAGTCAAGATTGGTGCCAACCTAGAGCTCAGCGTGAAGCAACGGTTGACTCATATGCTGCATGACTACATGGAAATCTTTGCCTGGTCCTACAAAGACATGCCCGGGTTGGATACCGACATTGTGGTCCATCATTTGCCTACCAAGGAAGACTGCCCTCCGGTTAAGCAAAAGGTCCGCCGTATGCGTCCAGAGATGTCTGAGAAGATCAAAGCCGAGGTTATGAAACAGTTTGATGCCGGGTTTCTTGCAGTGACTTCTTACCCTCAGTGGGTTGCCAACATGGTGCCAGTACCGAAGAAAGATGGTAAGGTCAGAATGTGTGTTGACTACAGGGATCTGAACAGGGCCAGCCCCAAGGATGACTTCCCCCTACCTCACATTGATGTTCTGGTTAACAATACTGCTCAGCACAAGGTGTTCTCTTTCATGGATGGTTTTTCAGGGTATAATCAGATCAAGATGGCTCCGGAAGACATGGAAAAGACTACCTTTGTTACTCAGTGGGGCACCTTCTGCTACAAGGTCATGCCTTTTGGACTGAAGAACGCTGGGGCAACCTACCAACGTGCCATGGTTGCTTTATTTCATGACATGATCCATCATGAGATAGAAGTGTATGTTGACGACATGATCGCAAGGTCCCAAACTAAGGAAGAACACCTTGATCATCTGCAGAAATTGTTTGACCGTTTGAAACTGTACAAGCTGAGGTTGAACCCGAACAAGTGCACCTTCGGGGTTAGATCTGGTAAGTTGCTAGGCTTCGCTGTAAGTGATAAGGGTATTCAAGTGGACCCTGCCAAGGTTAAAGCCATTCAAGAGATGCCAGTTCCTAAGACAGAGAAAGAGGTCAGAGGCTTTTTAGGACGCCTGAATTGCATTGCTCGGTTCATCTCACACCTAACTGCTACCTGTGAACCAATCTTCAAGCTGCTGAAGAAAGATCAGGTAGTACGTTGGAATGATGAATGTCAGGCTGCCTTTGACAGAATCAAAGAATATCTCCAAGAGCCACCCACTCTTATGCCACCGGTTGAAGGGAGACCTTTGATACTATACCTGACAGTACTCGACAACTCAATGGGGTGTGTGCTGGGGCAGCATGACGAGTCTGGCCGAAAAGAGCATGCCATTTATTACCTTAGCAAAAAGTTTACCGACTGTGAGACCCGATACTCACTACTTGAGAAAACTTGCTGCGCTTTGGTATGGGCTGCTCGCCGGCTGAGACAGTATATGCTGACTCACACTACCTTGTTGATCTCAAAGATGGATCCTATAAAGTACATATTTGAAAAGCTTGCTCTGTCTGGGAGAATAGCAAGATGGCAAATGATCTTGACAGAATACGACATACAATACACGACTCAGAAAGCCATCAAAGGAAGTGTATTGGCGGACCACTTGGCACATCAGGCAGTAGACGACTATCAGTCAATGAACTTCGAGTTTCCAGACGAGAGTATCATGATAGTGACTGATTGTGAAGTACCTAGACCGGATGAAGGACCTGAGGAAGGATCCCGATGGTCTATGCACTTTGACGGAGCCTCCAATGCTTTGGGTAACGGTATCGGCACTGTGATCATATCTCCTCAAGGCACTCATACTCCACTCACTGCCCGGCTATGTTTCAACTGCACCAACAACATGGCGGAGTATGAGGCATGCATCATGGGTCTCCAAGCTGCGATCGACATAAGGATCAAGTTTCTGAGTGTCTTCGGAGATTCCGCTCTCGTGATCAATCAGATCAAAGGAGAGTGGGATACGAAACATCTGAATCTTATTCCTTACAAAGAATGTGTGTTGACATTGATCCCCCACTTCACAGAGATCACCTTTGAACACTTTCCAAGAGAGGAGAATCAGTTGGCGGACGCGCTAGCTACAATGTCTTCTATGTTCAAGGTCAAATGGGACAATGAGGCTCCCCGGATCATTATCTGGAAACTGGACGAACCGACATACTGTTGTGATCTTGAAACTGAATTGGTGACTGAGAAGCCTTGGTAACATGAGGTGAAGAGATACTTGGAAGCTCAGGAATACCCTGAAGGTGCATCTGTCAACGATAAGAAGTTTCTGAGGAGGTTCGCAGCGAAGTTCTTCCTTAGCAACGGCATTCTGTACAAGCGAAACCATGATTCGACCTTACTGCGTTGTGTGGATAAGACTGAAGCAAAAAGGATCATGGCAGAACTGCATGAGGGTATCTTTGGAACACATTCCAGTGGACACACTATGGCAAAAAAAATCCTTCGGGCAGGGTATTTCTGGTCCACAATGGAAGCCGACTGTTACCAACACTCTTGGACATGCCATAAATGCCAGGTATATGCAGACAAGGTGCATGTTCCTCCAGTCCCTCTCAATGTCTTGACTGCACCTTGGCCTTTTGCAATGTGGGGCATAGATATGATCGGTGAGATTAAACCTACGGCATCCAACGGGCATCACTTCATCCTGGTAGCGATTGATTACTTCTCGAAGTGGGTTGAAGCAGCTTCCTACGCTACAGTAACCAAGAACATTGTGGCACGGTTCATTCGGCACAACCTGATCTGTCGATACGGCGTCCCAGAAAGGATCATTACAGACAACGGTACCAACCTCAATAACAAGATGATCACTGAGCTCTGTGAGCAATTTAAAATACAGCGCCACAACTCTTCTCCCTACCGGCCGAAGATGAATGGGGTTGTAGAAGCAGCGAATAAGAATATCAAGAAAATTGTGCAGAAGATGACAGTGACTTATAAAGATTGGCACGAGATGTTACCGTTCGCTCTTCATGGGTACCGTACCTCAGCAAGGACGTCAACCGGGGCAACACCTTTCTCCTTGGTCTACAGTATGGAGGCAGTCTTACCGATCGAAGTGCAAATACCTTCTCTCCGGATAATGAAGGAGGCAGATCTGAGTGAAGATGATTGGATCCAGACACGACTTGATCAGCTAAACCTAATTGACGAAAAGAGACTCACTGCTATTTGTCATGGTCAGACGTACCAAAAACGGATGATCAGGGCATTTAACAAAAAGGTCAGACCACAAGAATATCAAATTGGGGATCTGGTAATCAAGCGTATTATCCTTCCTCAGAGTGATCCAAGGGGCAAATGGACCCCTACATATGAAGGGCCATTTGTGGTTAAGCATGTGTTCTCAGGAGGAGCCATGATTCTAACCAACATGGATGGTGACGACCTTCCTCACCCCGCCAATGCAGACATAGTTAAAAGATACTACGCATAATAAAGACCCGCTAGGTTGACATACCTAGGCAAAAATTAGGGCTTCCCGGCGGACCAAAAGGGTTCGGGAAAAATGAAGGGATGAAATGAAAAAATCTGTACACCCGGCAAGTCGAAAACCTGAAAAGGCGGCTTGGGCAAAAATGGGTATCCTGGTGGACTGAAAACCCGAAAGGGAGGTCCAGGAAAAAGTTAGGGATAAAGCGTAATACTATGTCTCATTGGATCACTTTGCATCCAGAATCCGGTATCTACATCAAGTTCAGACGGCATTGATCAATCAGCTTCATCTTCGGTTAGGTCATCAAGTGATGAGACGCTCAAAGATATAAAGGCGATAGCAAGGTTGGAACCCAGTGGGATTATTCTTTTCACATAGATGTTTTGTTTTCCCTTTGTACAGATTGTATAAACTCTTTTGTTCGGCGGCGTTCTCTTACTAGGACGTCAGCCTCTTGTACATAAACGCCTATTTACAGGCAAATTCAAAAATCAATACAAATATACTTTTCAGCTAAAATTGCCAATTGTTTTTCCTTTTCTGTTTTGTTTTGCGAAGAACGTCCAAGGTTCAATTTGTGATATATGCATTTGACACTAATTGCTAACCCATAAATATTTGCATACGAAACAAAGGAGTAATTACAGGTAACTTTAGAAACAGGGGCAATAATGAGTGGTCTAAGCGATCTAATTGTTCTGTCCACCAAGGTACCAAGGTAAGTTCGGCTGAAGAACATAACCAGTATATCTTAATTCCCCAGAGAGTGAGTCAGCAAGTCAATGCACTCTCCCCAAGCAAAGCTATGCAATCAGCCTTAAGGAAGTTGGGTATCCTCCAGCAGATCTCAACATTCCCCAACAATATACGGACATTCTTAACAAGCATCCCCAGCAATCTTGATCTAAGATTGTTCCCCGGTGGTATACCAGACATTCAGCGGAGCCACTTCCCCAATACATCTCAAAATTTCCCCAGGAGAGTCCAATCAAGATTTCCCCAGGAAAGTTTGAATCATCTCCCCAGCAGGAAGCTTATCCCCAGTAGATTCTGGAAGCTTCTCCCCCGCATAGCACGAACGCGTCTCCCGGATTTATTCAAAGGTTATTTCCATACCAGGATATAACTGGGTTATCCTCAGCCAAAAGCCACGGAAAGATCGTCCCCGACGAAGTCTTCCTATCCCCAGCGGAGTCTATTAACACTTCAAACATATTAATGGTATCCCCAGCAAAGTTACCATCAACATCCCAGCAAAGTATCTCTCTCCCCACAGAGTATTATTCCCCAGCAAGATCGCTATAGTAATTTTCTCCCCGCAGAGTGTTCTATTCGCCAAGTTTATTCCCCAATGGAGTTATCCTCTCCTACCGGTATTCTTGCAACTATCATCCCCAGCGGAAACAAAGCATTATTCTCCAACATCAGCCCAGGATGTGACTTCCCGGCACCCGTCAAGGATTTATTTTCCTAAGACGAAAACATACATTCAAAACATCACATACATCATGATACATGCATAAACGCATCATATCTTACAATCTCATTTATGTTGAGAACATCATTTCTTGATCCATATCATGCATTGCATATGACTGACCTTTACCTTTCAGGAAAAGATCCAGTTAAATTCTCAGCTATTCCAAGACCTCCTCTGGTTCAGTGAAATCAATTCCTAAAGATTTTTCTGATTCTTATCCAGTTGAAGTTATTTCAAGGCCTTCTCTGGTTCAGTCAGATCGACCCTAAGATCTCCCTGATTCTTATCCAGTTGAAGAATCCAAGACCTTGCCCGGTTCAGTTAAATCGACCCTAAGATTTTCCTGATTCTTATCCAGTCAAAGGCCTTCTCTGGTTCAGTCAGATCGACCCTAAGATCTCCCTGATTCTTATCCAGTTGAAGATATTCCAAGACCTTGTATGGTTCAGTTAAATCGACCCTAAGATTTTCCTGATTCTTATCCAGTCAAAGGCCTTCTCTGGTTCAGTCAGATCGACCCTAAGATCTCCCTGATTCTTATCCAGTTGAAGATATTCCCAAACCTTGTCTGGTTCAGTTAAATCGACCCTAAGATTTTCCTGATTCTTATCCAGTCAAAGGCCTTCTCCGGTTCAGTCAGATCGACCCTAAGATCTCCCTGATTCTTATCCCAGTAGAAGACATCCAAGATTCTCTCAGCGTTCCTGTTGAGGTAGTAATCGCCCAAGGTTCTCTCAGAGTTCCTGTTGAGGTAGTAATCGCCCCAAGATTCTCTCAGCGTTCCTGTTGAGGTAGTAATCGTCCAAGGTTCTCTCACCGTCCCGTTGAGGTAGTAACCATCCCTGATCCATTCATCACCTTTTGAAGCTCCAGACTCGATTCCTGTATCTCTCCAGGGCACGTCTGAGGAGGTTCAAAAAAATTCGATACCTGTATCCAGCCAGAATGCATCTACATAAAGAGTTTGAAGACCAGCTCCTATAACAGGCCAGGTAATCATCTTTCTTTTTTCAGGTACGCAGGTTCTCGCTAAGGAATCTCTTACGCGATCGACACCCAGATGGCATCTATAAGCCCATCCACCTTCCATCACTTCTCAACATGGCATCTATAAGCCCATCCTCCTATCCACTAATCTCCAAATGGCATCTGTAAGCCCATTCCCACCATCACATTACTATGTGAGCGCAAATTTCTGGGCACTCTAGTGTTCAATCATCTTCCACCTTCGGATTACGAAAGGCACGTCAGCCAATCTACATCCTCAGGTTTAAGAAGATTGAACAGGGGCAACTGTTGTACCCCAAAATTTGCCCTCCCATATCCTTCAAGATTTGCAAAGAGCATGCTTCAAAATCTCCCAAGGGTTGCACAGTTCAAAGGCCTCCTAACAGTCAAAAATTAGGGTTTTTGTTCTGGCAGAGAAATTGAAGTTTCCAAGGGTCCAAACAAGTCCTATATGCCTACAAACATGGTCAAGCATCCATATGCTAAGTTTCAAGACTCACAGCACAAGATTGCACAGTCAAAAACCCTAATTGCTCAACAGTCAACTGTAGGGGCAAAATGGTCATTTGACAATCAAAAGTCAAGATTTTTGGTCAACATCTTATTTTGAAGCCACAAACATCATTTGATCAATTCTTGATCATGATTCTCAAGGCATGGCTCAAAAAATCTCAAGATGCAAAAGTTTCTATATTTGGACAGCTGAAAAAGTCAACTGCAAATTGACTAGGGTATAACTTCCACATGGTTTATCAGAAAAATTCCATCCAAAGCTCATTTTGAAGAGAATGACATTTCCTACAACTCATCTTCACACTTCAAGTCCAAGAAATGCTCTCACAAAAAGTTATCAATCTCAACATTATAGGTCATTTTCAAAAGTCAACAAAAAGGCACTTTAAGTCAAAGACCATAACTTGAGATCGGTAAATCAAAATGATATGGGACCAAAGGCATTGGTTAGAGGACTTCAAGACCTTTCCAAAATGTCCAAGAACATGATCAAAGCTTAAAAATTGAGCAAGATATGCCTTGTGGAAGTTGGGAAATTTTTGGGAATTTTGAAAAGTCAACTTTGCTTCAAATGCCTCAAAATTGCTAATGGGCCTTAATTTCTTCCAAGAATCATCACCCAAAGGCTATGCACGACCCATTGACCCAAAGGGGAGTTATTTTCCTATTTTTAATTAATTAATTGAATATTTAATCTATTTAATTCATTTAATTAAAATTAATTATAAGAAAAATACTAATCCATGCTTTTCAAATCTTTTTGTGCATAGAATTCACTCAAGATTTCGTGCACTATTCAATAAGGAAAGAATCAAGGTGATTGGCAATGATTGGCATCAAGAGGACATGACAAAGATTTGAAAAATCATGGAAGATCACAAAAATTCAAAGGCATTAAAAACTTGGATGTTGGGCTTGTTTTGTTGACCTAAAACATTCACATGCATATACATATTGCAACCCTAATGCACAAAGGAAGCTAGCTGCGCTCAGAGTCAAGAATCAAACTTTGCATTTTTCCAAAAAAATTGAAATCTGCTTTCATAGTTTCAGTGCGTTTCAAGACAAAAGAACGATCCCACAAGCTTGCCAAGACTACCAGGAAGCTATCCCAATCAAAACCACAGCCTCTAACCTCAAGAATCAGTAGAATGAAGTCGCCATGTTCTTGATATTTTACATATTCGTATTTACATTTTCATGCCATATTAATGCATTCTAATGATTGTTTTACACTAACATGAACTCACTAAAGCTAATGGTGCCACTGAATTGGATTAATAGTGCTTGTATAAAAAGATGCCATTGACGTTTTCTAGGTTTTCAGAGGTTTGAATTTGGGGCTTTCCTCTTCTGGAAAAATCAGACAACAAGACCTATGCCATTAGAATCAGGACTTCCTGACGATTCGAAACCAGGCCTCGCGCTCAATTTATGATGAACCAGGGCCTAATCGCTATTTTTGTGTTCTTCACTTAGTGGGGGTTTAAAACCCCCGCTATCTCTTTTCTGTTTACAGGCACAACGAGGAAGAAGCCTGCGTGTCCTATCTTGGTTAGATCATTTAAATTTTCAGCGCGTTTTTTGTGTTAAATATCATTAGCGTGACTTATTATTTATAATATTTGTTTTTCATGATACATACAAACGCGTTGAATGGTGTGGTGGTTGGGAACCTGATTGGCAAGCATTGGGACCTGGGTTCGATTCCCAGGTCCCCTCCCTTCCTCAATATTATTTTGCTTAACGTATTTCCCTGCAGCGCTTCAGCTAAGGTCCACCAAACGTCTTGCCTGCTTGATTGCCACATGCCCCTGAAGATTAATCCATTGACCATCATGTGAAGTCCACCATGGACACCAGTCAATACTTCCTCATACGCGCCAGAAAAGTCAACCAGGCCTGATTCAGTGGGCCAAAATTGCTTGGAAAATACCTCCAAAAGGGACAACCACTCCCCCATGTTTGCATCTCTTTCTTCTTTTCTTTTCTTTTATTTATTCTTTTTTAATTATATTATTTGTTTCACTTAATTCCACAAAATTAGTTTTATAATATAAAAATATAAAAAAAATCAGAAAGTCAAAAAGTAAAATATGTTTATTATTTAATTCACTAATATTTATTTTGTAAATAAATTTTGTTAATTAATTTAGTTTTAATTTTAGGTTTAATTTTAATGTTTTTTTTAATAAGCTAAAAAATGTAGAAATTAGGGTTTTAATACTTTTATTCTTTTTCTTTTCTTTTTACCATTTATTAAGTATTAATTATTTTTTTTGTAAATAAATATGCCATGTAAATAATTAATGTAAATTAGGTCAAACTTGAATTTATTTCTTTAATAATTAAAAATGTTTAGAATTAGGGTTTTAATTCCATTTAATTTTCTCTAATTTCATAAATACAAAAAAAACATAAAAAAATAAGTCCTTTCCTTTATTTAATTTAATTAGTTTAATAATTTCGATTTAATTTCCTCAAAGGGTCCAACGCCCTCGCACCTTCGAATATAATTTTCTCTTCGCGCGTTTATTTTATTTTTCTTTGTGAAATTTATGTACTTGCCCCAAAGCCTTGTAATAGATTAATTAGACATTTACTTTCTGCATTTTATTTATTCAAATCGGGTCTTGGTTTAATTTGGCGATGTAGACCTGCGCCCTTGTAATAGCGTAGGATTTTACTTTCCGCACTTTAAATTCCGTACCTTTTAACTGTTAATAACCACATGAAAGAATGAATGCCAAAAATAAAAACAAAGCGTAGATCACCAATGCATGACAAGATAAACATAATTGAAAATGACACACAATTCACACACCACCCCTAGGGTACGTCTCACTGTTGCCTTGCCCCTCGAAACGTGGTCGTCGAGTAGAGGACGTTTTAGTAAGTCCTCATGTCCATGAACATGGCATGGGGGTAGCTTCTAAGGTGTCTTCCTATTGCTTTGGTGACCACACTGTCCCTAAACTCGAATTGACCCGAACACCTCCAACGGTGGTGCTACCTACCTCTCAATGGTGGGATGGCACTACTTTAAGGACATTTACGCAGACTAATTCCTTAGGGTAGGTAGATGACTCGTAGATACTTGCTCTGAATTCAAAACAAATCAAAAACTTCTTTTCACACCGACACTTTGCAAAAAAAAAGCTTTCAAAAACAACTTTTCAAACACTCTTGAGGACTGATACAAGAGTCGATCTGAAACTTTAAACGAAACTTTTTTTCAAACCCACTCACGATTGAAAAGCAAACAAACATTTTTTTTGAAAACACAATGAGCAAGTATCTAAGAGCCCGTGGATAACCACGGATAGAAAGGGTGCTAACACCTTCCCTTTCTATAAATCTACCTCCCGAACCGAGAACTAATCTCAATAAGGAATTTTCTGTGCTTTTGTCCTTTCCATATTGGAGAAAATAAAAGACGGTGGCGACTCTTGCTTCCGCGACATTTCGCGAAACCAGCATTAAACAGTCAGTTCCAGATCCACCGATCACAACTGCCCATGCCACCAAGCCTATTATTACAACACTTGGTTAAGGCATCCCTGGTAGAAATCAAGCCTTTAGCTCCTCCAGTCGGGCCACTTCCGCAAAGATACAATGCCGACGCTAGGTGTGAGTATCATGAAAATTCTCCAGGGCACACCATAGACCAATGTTGGGCCTTCAAGCATAAGGTTCAGGATTTTCTAGAGTCTCAAGACATCACCTTCGACAAGACTAATATCAAGTCAAACCCCATTCCTCCGCATGGTGGACCGACAATAAATGCAATCGAGATGGTCACCGACTTTGGGGAAACCATAAAGGCAAAAACCCTATCAACTTATTGAAGGAATATCTGTTTAAATGTAGATTCATGTTATAGCACAATAAAGCTTTTGAAACAACTTTGGAAAATCTGGTGGATCAGGGGATAGTCCAATTCGGACTGTACCCTGAAGAAAAATATGTAGCCACAATCGGAGGGAAAAAGCCGTTGGTAATCCCTTGCCAAGCTCCAAGCCTTACCAAGAAGACTCTAGTCATTCCATGGGGAGAATCAACAGAGGTCACCAGAGGGGTACCTAAGAAGACCCTCTTAATAACCACTACTCCAAAAGCTACAATGGTAATTAAGGGACCGTCACCTATCCCTTACGAGAATGATAAAGCGGTACCTTGGAGTTATAACTCAGATGTATACATCAATGGAGTGAAGCAGGAGAGCGGGCCATCCACAAGTCAAGGACCTGCAATTTCGAACATAGCAGGAACATGAGGTATGACCCGAAGTGGGCGAATCTATGGAGATGAACCAACAAAAAATACAGACTTGGTTCCAACGAAGGACAAAGGAAAAATAGTGGTTGATGTAAATCAGGGAACATAATCTTCGAACAAAGACTTTGTTGATCGAGAGGCAGATGAGTTTATGAGAATAATCAAAAAGAGTGACTACAGAGTGGTGGATCAGCTCCATCAAGCTCCGACAAAAATTTCCATACTCTCGTTACTAATCAACTCTGAAGCGCACCGGGATTCTTTGATGAAGGTGTTAAGTTCAGCTCATTCTGCAAAAGAAATTTCGGTAAATCAATTTGATAATGTCGTAGCAAATCTCGTGTCTGGATCCTACCTGGGTTTCAGTAATAATGAACTACCTCCACAGGGCCGGGCCCATAACAAATCCCTCCATATTACTATGTATATAGGTACTACCCATCTGTCCAGGGTTCTCACTGACACCGGTTCCGCTCTTAATATGTTGCCAAAGTCAAGTCTCATAAAGTTAACAATATACGAGGTGACGATGAGACCAAGTTCTATGATAGTAAAGGCATTTGACGGTTCTCGAAGTTCGGTACTAGGGGAGGTGGATCTTCCAGTCAAGATTGAGCTTCATATCTTCAATATCACTTTTCAGGTCATGGACATCGAACCAGCATACACTTGTTTACTAGGGAGACCTTGGATCCATGCGGCAGGGGCAATAACCTCGACCCTGCACCAAAAGTTAAAGTTCCTAGAAGAAGGGAAGTTGATCATAATTGACGGAGAAGAAGACATTTTTGTAAGCCATATTGAATCATACAGATATATCAGTGCTGATGAAGATTGCATAGCTACCCCGTTCCAGGATTTGGAAATTGCTTCGATGGTAACATTGTCGGTTGAAAAGTGTAACAAGATTAAAGTGACATCATGGAGAGATCTGCAAATGACCGTGGGGGTTGATGCTTCAAAATGATGGGGAAAACTCCCAGAAATTCCTGAGAAAAAGAATCGCTTTGGTTTGGGTTAAGAATCGTCAAAGGATACTCCAAGAGGCAAATCATGTTTTCCTCCGATCCGGGAGACATTCGTCAGTAAAGGAACAGAGCATGGCGGGCACGTGGCAATGATATCAAGCAAAACCAATACTAAAATGGCAACCGACTTCATTAGAGAAGGCGCCTTAGGAGAAGAGCTTAAAGGATGCATTGCTGTGGAGATTCCCAAGATATCTTTCTTTTCTAAGTAATATTTCTTGTTTTAAAAGAACCTATGTCGAACCCGAGGCATAGGGGTTGCTTGTAAGGGTTTTCTTTGTTCTTATTTCAGATAATATTTATAATTAATAAAGTTATGTTCTATTTTCAATTAATATCCTTGTCTTTCTTTTGCATTTGTCTATTAAATATAAAAGTGGCAATAATTTCTTTGCATATACATTTTCAAATTCCAAGCGCTAAAATATGCACCAAAACATGATAAATGTGCAGATCCATGCCCAAAATTACCGATAACACTACTGCTACGACCCGATATGATTTTGATGTTCTTATCCACCAAGCCGAAGAGGAAGATGACGAAGATCTTGAACTCTCCAAGGAAATGGAGAGGGAAATAGAATGAAAGGCTAACAACATACAACTGTATCAAGAGCCTATTGAGACCATCAACCTGAGCACAAAAGGAGATCCAAAAGAAATCAAGCTAGGGGCAATATTGGAGCAGAGCGTCAAAGACAGGCTAATCAAGTTATTGCACAAGTATGTGGATATATTCGCTTGGTCCTACAGGGACATGCCAGGGTTGGATACAAACATCGTGGTGCATAGGTTACCTCTCAAAGAAGGTTGTTCTCCAGTTAGGCAAAAACTCAGAAGAACCCGTCCAGATATGTCCAGCAAAATCAGAGAGGAGTTTCTCAAACAATTTGATGCAGGGTTCCTAGAAGTGGTAGACTATCCACCCTGGATAGCTAACATTGTACCAGTACCCAAAAAGGATGGCAAGGTACGCATGTGTGTATATTATCGAGACCTAAATAAGCCAAGCTCCAAAGACGATTTTTCGTTGCCTCACATAGATGTCCTAGTGGAAAATACAGCTCAAGCCTCGGTATTCTCATTTATGGATGGTTTCTCGGGCTATAACCAAATCAAAATGGCGTCCGAGGACATGGAAAAGACTACCTTCATGACACCTTGGGGAACTTTCTGTTACAAAGTAATGCCATTCGGTCTCAAGAATGCAGGGGCAACTTATCTGAGGGCAATGGTCACATTATTCCATAATATGATCCACAAGGAGGTTGAAGTATACGTCGATGATATGATTTCCAAATCCCATACGGAGGAGGAACATATCACACATCTGTAAAAGTTATTTGAGCGGCTACGTAAGTTCAGACTAAGGTTGAACCCGAATAAATGCACCTTCGGCGTCAGATCAGGCTAATTGTTAGGTTTTATCGTGAGCCAACGAGGCATTGAGGTGGATCTAGACAAAGTAAAAGCCATACAAGAGATGCCTGCTCCAAAGACAGAAAAATAAGTACGTGGTTTCTTAGGACGATTTAACCACATCTCAAGGTTCATATCACATCTAACAACTATGTGAGAACCAATATTCAAGTTATTATGAAAAGATCAGACGATAGTATGGAATGACGATTGTCAAACTGCCTTCGAAACAATAAAACAGTATCTGTAAGAGCCACCAGTATTAATACCACCAGTCCCCGGAAGGCCACTCATCATGTACTTGACAGTGCTCGAAGGGTCAATGGGTTGTGTTTTAGGACAACAAGATGAAACTGGTAGAAAGAAGCATGCAATATATTACCTCAGTAAGAAATTCACTTATTGCGAGACCAAGTACTCACTCCTGGAGAAGACTTGTTACGCATTGGCTTGGCCTACCAAGAGGTTGAGGCAATATATGTTAACCCATACTACATGGTTAATAACAAGAATGGATCCTCTAAAATATGTGTTTGAAAAGCCAACCCTTACCGGAAGAATCGCACGATGGCAGATGTTACTATCAGAAGATGACATCCAATATGTCACACAGAAAGCCATCAAAGGTAGTGTACTATCTGATCATCTAGCTCACCAACCGTTATCGAAATATCAGCCCATGAAGTTCGAATTTCCCAACGAAGATGTCATATTTATAGCTGACTACGAAATACCAGGACCAGATGAAGGGCCCAAGCCAGGGGCACGTTGGACACTCACGTTCGACGGGGCCTCAAATGCACTAGGTCATGGTGTAGGGGCAGTGTTAATATCTCCCAAGAATCACCACCACCCCTACACGGCCAGGTTATGTTTTGACTGCACCAACAACATCACCGAATACGAAGCCTGTATACTAGGGCTAAAAGCTGCCATCAATTTAAGAATAAAGCACCTGGAAGTGTTCGGGGATTCTGCGTTAGTCATATACCAGGTTAATGGCGAATGGGATACTAAACACCCTAAACTGATTCCATATCGGGATCATGTTTTAAAGTTAGCTGCAGAATTTATAGAAATCACTTTCAGTCATATCCCACAAGAAGAAAATCAAATGGTAGACGCTCTGGAAACCCTATCAGCTATGTTCAAAGTGACCTGGCCGAATCACGAACCACGTATTATGATTAGACATTTCGAAGAACCTGCACATCGCCTTGCTATTGAGGAAGGACCCGATGGTAAACCTTAGTTTTATGACTTCAAGAAGTACTTGGAAAGGCAAGAGTACCCAGAAAATGCCTCTATCATTGACAAGCGAACCTTGCGCAGGTTAGTTTCCAAATTATTTCTAAGTAATGGAGTGGTATACAAAAGAAATTATGACATGGTACTACTCAGATGTGTGGAAAAGCAAGAAGCAGATACACTCATGAGAGAAATCCACGAAGGCACCTTCGGGACTCATACAAACAGGCACGCCATGTCTAGAAATATTCTGCGAGCAGGGTATTGCTAGTTAACAATGGAAGTTGATTGCTATCACTACATGAACACATGCCATAAGTGTCAGATCTACGCCGATAGGATAAATGTACCACCGACTCCCCTAAATGTCATGACCTCCCCTTGGCCTTTTTCGATGTGGGGAATTGATATGATTGGTATGATCGAGCCGAAAGCGTCCAACGGACACCGCTTTATATTAGTAGCCATCGACTACTTTACCAAATGGGTAGAAGCAGCATCCTACGCCAACGTAACAAGTCAAGTGGTTGCACGCTTTATCAAACAGAATATCATATGCATATATGGTGTCTCAAGCCGAATAATTACAGATAACGGGTCTAATTTAAACAGTAAGATAATGAAGGAATTGTGCGACAACTTCAAAATCGAGCATCACAATTCTTCATCATACAGACCAAAGATGAAAAGGGCCATCGAAGCAGTCAACAAAAATATTAAGAAAATCATCCAGAAAATGGTGAAGACATACAAAGATTGGCACAAAATTCTCCCCTTCACTCTGCACGGATATCACACTTCTGTACACACATCAACAGGCGCGACTCCTTTCTCACTTGTATACGACATAGAGGCAGTACTCCTGGTGGAAATTGAGATACCATCACTCTCAGTCCTAAGGGAAACAAAACTTGAAGAGGCAGAATGGGTACATTCTCAACTCGACCAGCTCAACCTCATTGAAGAAAAATTATTAACGTCTTTGTGTCATAGTCAATTACATCAAAAGAGAATGAAGAGGGCCTTCGACAAGAAGGTACGCCCTCGAATATTCAAAGAAGGGGATCTTGTGCTCAAAAAGATTTTGCTACCTCGCCTCGATTCACGTGGTAAATGGAAACTTGTTGTACCCAGAAATTTGCCCTCTCACTTATCAAAAATTTGCTCACAAGATCTCCTTTGGCTCAAGACTGCACTAGGGTTGATCAGCTCAAGACACCTCCTTAAGCATTGATGACCAAAATTAGGGTTTGAGTTTGCAGAAGGATATTTGAGCTTACAATGCCCCATATGAATTTAATGGATCATTATGGACCCTCAAGATTACTCATGTCAAGTTTCAAGCTTTGAATCACATTTTTGCTCAGTCAATTGAGCAATTGACCTAAAAATCAGTTGTATTGAGGAAAAAGTCAAACATGGCCAATTTACAGTCAAACATCATAATTTTTTATCCATACCAACATTTTAAACTTATATGTATAATTTGATCAAGTTTGGGCCACAACTCCTCAAGAAATTTGATCAAATCTCCAAAAGGGCAAAATGGTCAAACTTACGGTTTTGACTGGGAAAGGGCAATTTCTGATTTTTGACCTAGCAAATGGTCAATTGGTTTAAGGCATGATATCAAGAGTCTAATTGCATCCTTTTGACCTAATGTAATGGTTCAAAACATTGCAAGTCCATTGGATTGACAGATGAATTTTTCAGTCAACTGATCAAAAGTCAATTGTATACTGAAAAGTCAAACTTTAACTTTTTGGTCAAATTCAAGTGCCAAAGATCATAATTCATCAAAACATGTCCAAATATGAAACTTATTCATCAAGAAATCAAAAAGTCAAGATTTCATTTTGAAAAGTCAAAATTTCTAAACTTAGAAATTTTTCTAAGTGTTTGAAATTTTATGTTTTTTTATAACTTTGAACAAAATTTTCACCATGATGCAAGATGATTCAAGAGAAACTTCCAACATAAAAGTTCTAGATCTCCATGAAATCTACAACTTTTATTTACACAACTCCTTACAAAATTTCTTTTATCTCAATTTTTAATTTTAAGAACATGTGGTCGTGAAACAAAACACTTAGTGAAATTTTTGCCCTAATTTGGTCAGGATTTTGACCCAACTTAGTGGCACTTTTTCATATAGTTACAAGGGGAATATTCAAAAGAAATTCAAATATGGGTTGTAGAGAACATTACAAGCTTTCCAAAATGTTCAAGAACTCCTTGAGATCATTCTTGAGTAGGGAGAATCGAAGAGATGAAGTTAGGGTTTTCACACTTGAATTACAAGTCATTTTGTGATGCACAAGAATTCAATTTCAAACCTATGCTGCACAATTTTGTTTTTCAGGCCTCTAAACCTCAATATCTATCCATAATCAGAAGATTACACTTTCTTTTGAGCTATTATCCACTTGATTCAAGCTTTGTCCAAGTAAATTTTCCATTAATGGAACAAAGTTCACACTTCCATTTTGGAAAAGTGACTTTAATCACAAAGTCAACTTGTATGGAGATTTGCACCTGTTCTTTATGCACAAGCATGCTCTATAAACTCAGAACAAACATGTTTAAAGTTTCAAGCCACCCTACAAGACATGTACCTTGCATTGAAACCTTGTTTTTCAAGATAACTTCAAAAATAAGTCAAAAAACTCATAACATGTGATCTTTGTTTTCTAACCTCCTCAAGTCCTCTAACATTTTCCATATATTTATATAAGTGAATTGCAAGCTAACACACGAGGAAACAAGACCTAAAACTCCCCAAAACCAAAAATTTCCATACAAGCACAAAAACTTGTCATTTCTGATTTTTGGAACCCAACTTCAAATCCCCTGGTGCGTTTCTTGGCCAAACCATCCACAAAGCTTCTAATACACATATAGAAAATATCCCAACCCCTGTTTTCAAACTGTAAAACCATTTACACCATTCTCCATTTTCAAAAACAGGGCATTGCACATTCACTTCTTCAACTTGATTCAAGAACTCTCAGTACAAAGTAAGCTTTGCAATAGCTTCCTGGAGGTGCAAGGAAGCTCACCCAATCATCAAAACACTTTGAAAGTAGCTCTAACTCAAAATACGATCTCCAGCTGCAAGGTGAGTTTTCTGACTTTTCATCTCATTATTTAGGCATTGTTAGGTATTGATTTGTGAAGATAAAATGTAGATAACTTTACCACGAAGCTGTACATATCCATAGTTTGCATTTATATGGCATGAGCTTAGAGAATTTTAGAGTTGAGGTTTTCTGAAATTTTTAGGGTTTGAATTAGGACTAGAAAAATTCTCATTCATCTTTGACTGTTAGCTTAAGTTACTTATATGTTTGGATTCGTGGGAAGAAATGCTACAACTTTCATGTTTGAACTTTTCATTTTTGTAGAGAAATGAAGAAGATACAGGTCCTTTGGCTGGAGGTTGAAGATGAAGTGTATTCAGGGCGCATTTTGTGTTATGTATTTATTGTTTAGGTTATATTAACAGATGTATAATCACCCCAATGGTAAAGCGCATGCCTGTTCACCCTTAGGTCCTGGGTTCAAGCCCCAGCGTGACCTTTTGCTATTTTTACAATTTTCTGACTTTCTTTGTGTTTTTTTTGGCAGCGCTTGGGCTCTTCATATGGGCCTAGTTTTTTTCTCTCATAATACTCCTTACATTACTGATTAACCCCCTGACTTTTCTTTATTTTTTTATTTTTATTTTATTTTTCTCCATTATTATTATTATTATTATTATTATTATTATTATTATTATTATTAATATTTTCATTATTATTATTATTATTATTATTATTTTCATAAAATCATAAAAAATCCAAATTTATTTTTACTTATTTTTTATACTTATGTATTTTATTTTCCATGAAACAAAAGGATAAAAAACATTTTTTTCTTAAAATAAATAAATTTCCTTTCTTTTCATAAATAATTTTAGACTTAGGATAAATTAATATATTATTTTGTTTTCTTAGTTAAAATTAATTTAGAACTTAGTTTATTTTAGTTAATTAATTTTCATTTATTTTAATTAATTTAAAACCTTTTCATAAAAAACCCTAAAAATCCTTTTTCAAATTAATTTCTTTTCTTAAATAGTTTGATTTAATTTTATTTAATTTTAATTAATCGTCCCCTTTATTTAGGTCAAGATAAAACCATTTCATAATAACAAAAAAAATCATTTCTTTTTTCATTTGCACTTGTACATTATTTATTCAATTCTTGCACAATATTCAATATGGTTGAAATAGATAATTAGGTTTAATTTTCTTGCAATCCCCATTTGTAAATTTGTACACCCCTCCTCTAATGATGTAATAGCGTAGTAATTTTACTTTTTTGCAATTTATCGCTTTTATATAACATGCTAGTAATTAGGGTTTGTATGGAAAGACTAAAACCAATACTTAGAAAACCCTAATTCAAGACAAAAGCAAGCATGAAAACAATACACTTGTGCACAAGCACACCTAGGGTTATCCCACTTGGTTGCCTTATACAAAATGGCCATATTACGCATGTAAGGTATCTTAGCAAAAACCAGCAAATACAAGATCATGGTCCCTCGATGACGCTATCTAAGTTGCCTTACAAATGATCTTAGTCCCTCAAAAAGAATGCTAAGATACCTTGCAACATTTCTAATCATGGTTATACGATGACCCACGCCCGTCCTGTTTATATCCAAAGATAGGATTGCTTACCAAATCAATGGTAAGACAACAATGTCAAAGGAAAAGAAAATGAACAAGAAAGACATTTGAGTAGGTAGATTTCCCTTAATTACTTGCTCAATTTCAAACAAACATCCTTGCTATTTTCAAAAACAAACACCTACACTTTCAAACATCTTACAAACTTGAAAACATTTTCAAAATATAAACACTTTGTATACATTCTTACGAACGAGAATCATTACAAAGTCTGCCTAAACGATGGCATCTTTACAAAATACTTTCAAAAAATCATACAAAGCACAATTTCAAACAAAAGCAAGTGATCTAGAAAGTAACTAAGAGCCCATGGAAAACCATGGATGAAAAGCGTACTAATACCTTCCCTTTTCATAATCTACCCCCCGAACTCAAGAAATAATCTCAAAGGTCTTTCCTGTGCTTTTTCACCTTTCCTTTTGGATAAAAGAAAAGTCGATGGCGACTCTTGCTAACCGCAACATTTGCGATCAAACACAAAACCTTCAAGTCAGTTCTCCCACCGTATCACAGAACTGGCGACTCTGCTGGGGAGAATTATAAAAGTGGGGTTACCTTAGGGTTAGATCACATTTACTTGCTTTATTTGTTTGACTTGTATGCTTTACATTATGGTTCTTTGTTTGGGTTTGAATCCTCTACCCAGATTTGGGATACTTTATAGGTAAGTATCAATGCGTTGTGGAAACTGTGCAGGGTATAACGACATGGTCTAAGAAATATCTATGTTAGTGCGACATATTTGTGGGTACCGGTAGCCCTTGAGTAGTCAAGGAGAATACGGGGCCGCTGAGTGATGTCATGGAGCACTAATGAACTTCTAGAACCTTTACTTGACCAACTTGGCCTTTAGTACGTAGTGATATGACCGACTTTGGTGCAGTCCGAAGTTGGTAGATACTCGATACTACACTCATTGAGGCTTGGTTTCTTGGGATATTTCGGTCGCCATTAAAGAGGCTTGTGCTGAAACAATGACCTAGGAAACAAGCCAGTGATATTGAGCTCCTTAGAACCCGATTACTATTACTAGGACAGGTTTGAGCCAACTAAACTTCAAGAGGGTACTTACCTATAAAACTCCACGCAAGCCTAAACCTAGGAACTTGTTTGTTTTGTTTGTATATACATAATTGTACATAACATCATGAATATCATAACATCATACACATTCACTAATCATTTCAAGGATTTTGGGATTCATCTTTGTTCTTGTTTTGTAGGATATGGATTCTCTTTGTAGGAAAACTATTCAAGTCAACCTTGTAAGGATCCCTCCATAACTTAAGGTTCTAGCCTCAAGGATTCCAGAAAACTCTCCATTCACCGAGAGACATGGTCGCCTACTCAACTTGGTCACCTCCAACACAGATGAGGACATGATAAAGGTGCTCTTTCAGTTCTTTGATCCTTTGCACCAATGCTTCACATTTCCCGACTATCAACTTGTGCCTACTTTGGAAGAATTCTCCTGACTCTTGAGAATTCCCATTCTCAATCAACTATCTTTCAACAGTACGGAAAGAGACCCAAAGTCAGAAGAGATTGCTCAAGCTCTACATTTGCACTCATCTGATGTCACAACTCATTGGGAAACAAGGAGTGGTGTCAAAGGTTTCCTAGCAAAGTTCTTGTTTGAGAAAGCCCAAAACTGTTGGAATTCTTTGGACCTGTAAGCTTTTAAGGAAATTGTGGCTCTCCTCATCTATGGGATGGTTTTGTTTCCAAATCATGATCAACTCATAGATGTGAACGTCGTCAAAATCTTCATATTCCGCAACCCGACGCCTACATTGCTAGGGGATATCCTACACTCTTTTCACACTCGCACAATGAGGAAAAGAGGTGTTCTTATGTGTTTCACTCCTCTCCTAGAAAGATGGTTTATTTCACATCTTCCCCAATCTGTATTAAAGAATGAGTAAGGTTCAAGGTGTTCACAAAGGTTGATGATGCTCAAACATTCAGACATTCATTGGTGCTCCCGATCCATAGAGAATGTTACTATTGTCGACCGTTGTGGAGAATTTCCTAATGTCCCTTTACTTGGCATTAGGGGAGGTATCACCTACAACCCCTGCTTAGCCTTAAGACAATTTGGTTATGCTCGAAGGAATGGCCCGTACGAGATGCTGATTCAAGTTTGGTATTTGACTATGACAACGACGATCAAGGTCTTAGCCAGAGATTTATCCGAGCTTGGAGGATGTTGAACAAGGTAGATAGCAAGAATTTTGGGCATAAAAATTCCATTCCTCTTGAGCCTTACCTCAAATTGGTATGAACTCGTGCTCAGAGTCTTATGATGCCTTATCCCTCTATTCTCCCGGTAATCAATGAGCCTGTCATGGAAGGAGACGTTCCATACACTATCGTACATCCTAACATGCCCACCTCTCTTAAAGACCTACAAAGAGATTGTATACAACTCAAGGGGGAGCGAGATACTTTTGAAGCCCAATTCTACGCAAGCAAGAAAGAGGTTTTGTAACTCACTAGGCTACTTCATGAGGAGCAGACTCTGAATTCCTACATTGCACCAAAGAGGATGCGTACTACCTTTCTATATTAGAGTTTCTTGTATTTATTTTTCCCAAGAAGGCATTGATGTACTCAAAGCTTTAATTTATTAATATAACATGTGTTTCCTTTTTTTCTAAAACAAATTTGAATATTAAAAGCCTTGAAATCATTGCATACGCATTTATCATTCATCATAACATAAACATGTTTCTTGCAACAAGTCTCCTCATCTCTCTACTGTTTATTTTAGTAAGATGGATCTCGAGCAAACGGTGAAAGACCTCCAAGCTCAGAATGCACAGTTTCAAAAGTTGTTCTTAACTCTGGCCAAAGGACAAGAAGAGTTGAAGACCTTGCTGGTTGAGGAGAATAAAAAGAAGACGAAGAAAATAACCGGAATTCTGAACATGGGATGAAGATTCCAAGGGCAGACAAGAAGGGCCTTAGACTTTGCTACGACATATGGTGAGAAAGACAATCAAGATGGGAAGGGCAAAGAAACAGTTGTTCAGTCTGATTCATAAGAGGAAGAGGAAGAAGAAGACTATTCTGAAGAAAAATACCCTCCAGCCGACGACAAGTATAAGCATCTATAAGAGCAGTTGAATGTAATGGAAATCCAAAAAGTGCCTGGCTTGGACTTTGAGGAATTGAGGTTAGTGTCGGGGATTATCATTCCTCCAAAATTCAAAGCACCTGTGTTCACCAAATATTACAGAGTCTCATGCCCTAAAATGCATCTCCGGTCCTATGTGAGGAAAATCCAGCCCCATACCACTGACAAAGATTTATGGGTACATTTCTTCCAAGACAGTCTATCTGGAACTCAACTTGACTGGTTTTATCAGCTATAAAGAGCCAATGTTCACAACTGGAAAGATCTTGCTGCAGCCTTTTACAAACAATACCAATACAATGCTGATCTTGCGTCTACCCATACTTAACTCCAGAGTATGGCCATGGTTTCAAATGAAGGCTTCAAGGACTATGCGTAAAAATGGAGAGATTTAGCCGGAAGAGTTCAACCTTATCTATCTGAAAGAGAGTTGGTAGACATGTTTTTGGGAACCTTGTCTGGTCCCTTTTTCAATCACTTAATTGGGAGTTCATCTGCAGGTTTTACTGAATTGATATTGACCGGAGAAAGGGTAGAAGCTGGGATAAAGAATGAAAAGATTCAAAAAGATGCATCATCTACTGCTGTAAGGAAACCATTCATCGGAAAGAAGGAAGTGGTTGCTATGTATCCTTAGAGAAATCAAGATAGGGCTGAATGCCGTCCAATGGTGGGGGTTGTTATGATTCATAAGCCATTGCCTGATCAGCAAAGAAACAATCAGCCAAGATTGGAAAGACCGGTCAGACAATTCACCAGAATTAACATGACCCTATCTCAAGTATTTCCACACTTGCTAAGATCCAACCTAGTGACTTTGAAAGAAGCTCCAAAGAACCCTAATACAACATATCCTCACTATCATCCTAATACCCGTTGTGCATACCACTCTGAGTGTCCCAGTCATGACACTAACAACTGTTGGGCTCTAAAGAACAAAGTACAAGACCTCCTTGAAGCCAAAGAGATTGAATTCGATGCACCAAAAAAGCCCAATGTCTTTTCTCCCCTTATGCCCAAGCACGACCATAATGCAAACGCCATTGAAGGGGATATGTTTGTTACTTCAGTTGATGAACTTATCACCCACTCCTGACCATCAAAAAGAACTTATTGAATGCCAGTGTTTTCCCGGTGTTGTACCCCAAAATTTGCCCTCCCATATTCCTCAAGATATGTCAAGGATGATCTTCAAATTGCTCAAGATTGCTCAAGGGTTGTACAGTCAAATCACCTCCTAAGACAGCTGAAATTAGGGTTTTGGTTCTTTCAAGGAATTTGGGGTTTTCAATGGTTCAATCAAGTCTCATAGGCCTATATGCATTCTCTAGCACCTACATGCCAAGTTTCAAGACTCACAGTGCCAATTTGCACAGTCAAAAGCTCCATTTGATCTACAGTCAACTGCAAGGGAAAAATGGTCATTTTGCAGTCAAAAGTCAGAATTTTTGGTCAACATCTTATTTTGAGTTCACAATCATCATTTGATCAAGTCTTGATCATGATTCCACGAGAATAGCTCAAAAATCATCAAGGTGCAAAAGTTACTATTTTTGGACAGTAGAAAAGTCAACTGTACTTTGACAAGGGCATAACTTTTTCATGGTTCATCCGAAAAATTCCATCCAAGGCTCATTTTGAATAGGATGCAATTTCCTAAAATCCATCTTCACACTCCAAGTTCAAGAAATGCTCTCACAAAAAGTTACCAATTTTTACATTATAGGTCAATTTCAAAAGTCAACAAAAGTACACTTTGAGTCAAAGACCATAACTTGAGATTGGTAAATCCAAATGACATGGGACCAAAGGCATTGGTTAGAGGACTTCAAGAGCTTTCCAAAATGTCCAAGAACATGGTCATATGATCAAAATTGAGCAAGTTGTGCATTGGAGAAGTTGGGAAATTTTTATGAATTTGCAAAAGTCAACTTTGCCCAAAACACCTTCTTTTTGCTAATGGGCCTCAAATCTCTTGTTGAAACTTCACCCATGACCTATGCACGACCCACCAAGCTGAATTGGATTTATTTTCTTATTTTTATTGATTAATTGGATTTTTAATACATATTAATTCATTTAATTAATTTAAATCATAAGAAAATACAAGATTTGATTTTTAAATCAATTTGTGAAGCAAATATGATCAAAACATGCTGGCAAATTCGTGCACAAGTCAAAGATACAAAAAAAATCCAAATTTGGCAACATTGTTCAATCATGAAAAATCAAGAATATTTGATTTTCAATCAAAGATTTAAACATCAATGCACATGGATATTGGCCCAGCTTTTAACCTAATTTAATTCTCCTATATGTATTCAGGCAAACCATGACCTAGTACACGATTGAAAGCTGCAGAAACGACCCTGTCAAATTCAAGAAATTTCAAGAAAAGTCAAAACTTGTTCTTGCATTCTAGGTCGATTGAAGGCATTTTGTTCATCCAAACACCTTGCAGGAGGCACTAGGATTGATTTACAATCAAATTCAAGCATCAAAGATCAAGGAATCACGATACACAGTCCCACGGTTTTCCCCTTATATTTCATAATTGTATCTCTTAATTCGTGTGCATTTAACATGTTTTTCTGACTGATTTGCATTTCTAGAAACCATACAAAGCTAATGGAATGATTTAATTGGACTATAGTGCCCTGAATCGCAAGATACCATGACTGAATTTCTAGGGTTCTTGAGCTTTTAAATGGGGCTTTTCAATCCAGGGAAAATTAGGACTAATAAGACACATGGTTGAAATCGTGAGACCAAGACGAACACAACCCACACCTCGCGAAACATTTATATTCACTGTGCTTCTAATCGCTATTTTTCCTTGCAGGAAGTAGTGGGGGTTAAAAACCCCCGCTATCTGATTCTAATCATACAGAAAAAAGGTTGAAGATGATGATGTGTTGACATCCCATTGGCTTATTTGAAAAGCGCGCGTTTTAATTTTTTTTTATTCACAGCATGTTGATTGTTTGACATATAGTAATTGCCTATTATTCCACTAACAAATTAAACAGGTTGGTTGAGTGGCTGGGGCGTTGGCATGTGAACGTTGGGGCCTGGGTTTGAATCCCAGGTCCCCCAAAACATTTATTCTATTTTGCTTCATATATTCACATGTAGATTTCACAAGGAAGTCCACCATATACCTCAAATCTCAGTGCGCCAGATGTCTCCAGGCATAGATCCAATGGACATGAGTGGGAGATCACCATACTCCCCAGTCAACAGGCGTGTGGATAATCACCAAAGTCAACGTGGCTGAAATGCTAGTGGGCCTGGAAATTGCCAAAGACACCTCCAAAATTTGCCCAAAACCTCCCTGAGTTTGCATTTTTTATTTTCTTTCATTATTTATTTGCTTGATTTATTTTTTATTATTTTTAATTAATTACTAACTAACAAATTAATATTTTCATAATAAAATCAGAAAACTAAAAAATATAATATTTTTAGTATTATTTATTAAGATTAATTTCACCCTTTCATTATTTTTTGTAAATAAATAAATAATTAATTAATTTAGTTTTAATTAGGTTAATTTTAACTTTTTGCAATAATTTAAAATTAATGTAGAATTAGGGTTTTTAATAACTTTTGACTATTTTTACTTTTTCCTTAAATAACATAAAAACCAAAAATATTTTTATTAATTTAGACTAATCTCTTTAATTCATAAAAATCTCTTTCTTTCTCAAAAAAGGGTCAAAACCCTAAAAACTCTCCGATCCAATTTTTCTTGCGCGTATGATTATTCTTGATTAATATTTTTCATCATACTATGTAATTGCTCCGAGGATGTAATAGTTTTAATTAGGGCTTTTTACTGCTTTTATTTAATTTCCCGCAATTTACTTTTTCAAGGGTTTGTTTTTGGCGATGTAAATACCCGACGCCTTGTAATAGCTTAGATTTATTTTCCGCAACTATTAACTGCTAGATGTATGCTAACTAGGCTATGCATGTCAAGATCTCTCTTAACTTAAAATCAATCGTAGCTCACCATAACATGTACAAAGATAACATAAACTGAAACCTGACACACTCGCACATGCCACTCTTAGGGTACGCCTCACTTGGTTGCCTCGACGTGGTCATTAAATATAGGAAGTTTTAGAGGTCGCCCTCCTATCTAAAGATCAAAGTTGCCTTGAAATGGTTGCCTCGATAAAAAATGATCTAAGACATTAGGGTTACCGCTAAGGCGTCCTACTATTGCTTTAGTGACCACATGTCCCATTAATCGAATTGACCCAAAAAACTCCAACGACGGTGCTACCTACTTCTCAATAGTGGGATGGCACTGTCTAAAGGACATTTACACAACTTAATTTCTTTTGAGTAGGTAGAGGTTCTCAGGTACTTGCTCTTTCAAAACAAAATAAACTTTTCGCACTTACACTTTTCAAACAAAGTTTTCAAACAAACACTTCATACACTCTTGAGGACAGATACAAGAGTTAAATCGGAGTTTTCAAACAAAACTTTTTTCAAAATCCACAAACACAAGAAAAGCAAAACTTTTTGAAAACATAGTGAGCAAGTACCTAAGAGCCCGTGGATAACCACGGATAGAAAGGGTGCTAATACCTTCCCTTTCTATAATCTACCTCCCGAACCCGAGAAACATCTCGAAAAGGAATTTTTCTGTGCTTTTGTCCTTTCCTTGTTGGATAAAATAAAAGACGGTGGCGACTCTTGCTTACCGCGACATTTTGGGAAAACAAACGCAAACGCGAACCAGCATTCCAAAACAGTCAGTTCTATTTCCACCGATCATAGAACTGGCGACTCTGCTGGGGACTTTGTATAAGTGAGGTGTACCATAGGATTAGATCACCATGTTTTCAATTGTATGCTTTGTATGCTTTAAATTTTGTGGGCTTGTATCGGAGTTTTATAGATCCTAACCCGGATCTGGGGGTACCCTTTTTAGGTAAGTAGCAATAAACTGTGAGGGATCTGTCCGGCGTAGACCGACACGGATGAAGCAGTAGCTATGTTGGTGTGACACCTTGGTCTGTACCGATATCCCTTGTGTTGGAACGAGGAGAATATGGGTCTTCTGAGGAGTCATTAAGCACCAACTGACCTTAGAACCTTAAATTGACCAACTTGGCCATAGAACAGTAGCAGTATGCTACACTCATTGAGGCTAAACTCTCGCGATGGTTCTGGCCGTAAGAAAAGGTTGCCAAACTAGAATTATGACCGATTGAGGGTAGTCAGTGATATTGAGATCCTCTGGAACCCGGTTACTATTTTTAGGACATGTCTTAACCAACTGAAACTGAAAGAGGGTAGTACCTAAACTTCATGCCATCCTGAAATCTAAGGGCTCTTTTGTGTGACTTGTGTGCCTTTACTATGTTTGCCTTTTGTGAATACTTGTGGTGTGCCTTTACCATGACATCATAACATCATAACATTGCATACATACTGCATAAGGACTAACCCATTTCAAAGACAAGAAGGTTTCATCTTTGCTCTGTTTTGTAGGACATCATGATGCCCATGCGTAGGAATACTATTCGGCTCAACTTTGTTCAACCACCTACTTTGCTTAAAGAGTTGATTGACAGGATTCCAGACACTACTTCCTTCATCAGGAGGCATGGTTCTCTTCTCGGCTTAGTCACCTCAAAGTGGGACCAATAATTGATGAGTGTCCTAGTCCAGTTTTATGATCCGCTATACCATTTCTTCACCTTTCAAGACTTCCAGCTAGTCCCTACCCTAGAAGAATTCTCTGAGTTACTTGGTATCTCTGTTTTGGAGAAGACTCCATTTACTGGTTGGGAAAAGAATCTCAGGCCTGAAGAGATTGTTGCAGCCCTTCACTTAACCAAAGAGGAAGTAATGGCTAACTGGGAGACTAGAAGTGGAGTTAAGGGCTTTTTGGCTAAGTTTCTAGTTGGCAAAGCTAATAGTTTCTGGAATTACTTAGACTTTAGGGCGTACGAAGACATTTTGGCTCTCTTAATATATGGTCTGGTATTGTTTCCAAATCCTGACACCTTTATTGATGTTAATGCCATAAGGATCTTCATCTCTCGGAACCCTGTACCCACTCTCTTGGGTGATATCCTTTATCAGCTCTATACTCGTACTGCCCGAAGACGGGGAACTTTGTTGTGTTGTGCCCAGTTATTGGCGAGGTGGTTTATTTTGCACCTCCCTAAGTTCGTACTGAAGAACAAAGAAGGAAGGGGCTGGGCTCATAGGATAATGTCTCTTACTGATAAAGACATTATTTGGACTCTAAGAGGCTTAGACGAGGTGGCCGTCATTGATCGTTGTGGAGAGTATCCTAATGTTCCATTGATCGGAACCCGTGGAGGAATCTCTTATAACCCATGCTTAGCTCTCCGTCAGTTTGGAAGAGCCAGAAGAGAAGGGCCTCATGAGATGTTGATACCTCATATCGTCTTTAATTTTCAGGTAGATAGCGACAAGCTGCATCGTAGATTCATCAAGGCTTGGGATAGGGTTCACAAATCTGGCCCACATGAGTTGGGACCAAAGAATTCTCTGCCAATGGAGTCATATTTCAGATGGGTCCGCATCCGTGCCTAGAAGTTAGGTATGCCATACGAAGCTGTCAGGCCTGTTACTCTTGAAGTTGCTGATAAAGATGGGATTCCTCCAACTACTCTCCATCCTCATGTGCCCACTGATGTTGGCACACTGAAAAGGTCTTGGGCGCAACTGCAGGAAGAACGGGATTCTTATCGGGAAAGGTTCAACGAACAAGAACAGAAAATCCAGAAGCTGACAAAGCAATTGGAGAACGAGCGAATCCTGGATGATTATATCCGCATTGAGAAGAAGAGGCCATGGGAGCATTGATGGACCTTTGTTGTTTTCTTTTACAGTTTTTTTTTTTTTTTTACTTTTCAGTATTTTCATTCTTGTAACGCCTAAGGGCAATTTGTTGAACAGTTTAAATTCTAAAGTTAAATCTAATAAAGTGTGTTTCCTTTTTGTCTACAAAGTTGAATCCCGATTGTCTTTGAAAACATAAATCATACGAATTTCATTTCATCATATGCACAACAGGTACCCTTTTTACAGGTCACTTATCTTCTTCGTTGTTTATTTCAGCAATCATCATGTCTACTGAACCTTCCACTGAACAAGCTATCAAGGCCCTCTAGGCCCAGAACGCCCAGTTCCAAGAGTTGGTTATGAGCTTAGCCCAGGGTCAACAGGAGTTGAAGACTCTGATTCTGAAAGAGAGGAAGAATAAGAAGAAGAAGATGACCGTCTTGTTCAACACTGGACGCAGATTTGGAAATGGACTGCAGAATGAGGTTGAGCTGACTACCTCATCTGTAGGGAAAGACAGCCCACAAGAGAGAAGGGTTCCTAGTCCCGTGGTCTCCGACAACGAGACGGATTATGATGAAGAACAGTACCCTCATGCTGAGGATAGGTACAAACAGTTGGAGGACCGCTTGAGCGCCATGGAGATACAGAATGTGCCCGGGTTAGACTTTGGAGACCTAGGTCTATCCTCTGGGGTGGTGATTCCCCATAATTTTAAGGCACGTGCCTTTGCCAAATATGACGGAACTTCCTGCCCAAAGCTGCACCTCCGGTCATATGTAAGGAAGATCCAGCCTTACACCGCTGACAAGAATTTGTGGATCCATTTCTTCCAGGACAGTCTTTCAGGGACTCAACTCGAGTGGTTCTATCAGCTGGATGGAGCCAGTATCCGTAACTGGGAGGATTTGGCTACTGTGTTCTATAAGCAGTATCAGTATAATTCCAACCTCGCTCCTACGCGTACCCAACTCCAGGGTATGTTAATAGGGATGGGTGAAGGATTTAAAGAATATGCTCAAAAGTGGAGAGACCTTGCTGGAAGGGTGCAACCACCTTTAACTGACCGTGAACTTGTGGATATGTTCTTGGGGACCCTGTCTGGTCCATTCTTTAACCATTTGATTGGAAATTCTTCAGCCGGGTTTACAGACCTTATCTTGACTGGTGAGAGGATCAAAGCTGGTATCAAGGCTGGAAAGATACAGAAAGGTGCCTCCTCGAGCACTGAAAAGAAGTCGTTCAAGAAAGAATCCAGTGCTGTATATGGTTCAAGGAGACCAAATAGATCTGAACACCGCCAAGCTGTCAACACAGTGGTCATTTCAAAACCTGCCAATGCTCCTCAGCATCACAACCAGCAAAGGGGTGAGAGACCTACAAGGCAATTCACTCGACTCAGCATGACCTTGTCCCAGATATTGCCGCAGTTGCTGAAGACCAATTTGGTGACTCTAAGGGAAGCCCCAAAGAATCCGAATACTACATCACCAAAGTATAACCCCAACGCCCGCTGCGCTTATCACTCTGACAGCTCGGGGCATAGTACGGATGATTGTTGGACTTTGAAGAATAAGATCCAGGACTTGATTGATGCAAAAGAGATTGAGTTTGAGGCGCACGAGAGGCCTAATGTCGTGACTGCTCCCATGCCCAAGCATGGAGTAAATGCTGTAGAGGAAGACTTGTTTGTAGCCTCTGTGGATGATATTATCACCCCGCTGTTGACTGTCAAAAGGAACCTGTTGCTAGCCGGTTTATTTCCGGGATGTAGTAAAGGTTGCCATCTATGTTCTGTTTCACCTACTGGTTGCCCATCTTTGAAGTCAGGCATCCAAAACCTGATGGATAATAAAGAAATCTTGTTTGAGAAGATTGTTGTTCCTGCTACCCCTACTGAAGAAGTGTCCATTGTTACAATTTTCAACAATTCTCCCAAGGCTCCCTCGAGGAAGCCTGTCAAAATTATGCCTGCTCAGAAGATTGCACCTATAATCATCACTGTTCCGAGGCCCATCTCCTATACATCTGACAAAGCTGTCCCGTGGCACTATGGGGCGGATGTTTATGTTCTTGGAGTTAAACAAGAATTTGATACTAGTACCGGCGTCAGCAACATCACCGGGCCTGCCAAAGTCACCCGCAGCGGTAGACTTTTCTCACCAGATATTGCGCCACCAACTATTCAGAGACCTATTGTCATCACACCTGCAAGTGTGCCTACTTCCCTTCCTGATCAAGTTCCTATTTCTACCCCTGCTGCCGAGTCATCTGATGCTCGGGGCAAAGGGATAGCCACTGATATGCCTGCCCAGACGGAGGCACCAAAGGCCATCAATGTTGAAGCTTCCAAACAGGAAATGGAAGAGATTCTGAAGATCATCAAGAAGAGTGATTATAATGTAGTTGAGCAGCTGGGGCAAACCCCCTCCAAGATTTCTATGTTATCACTGTTGTTGTGTTCAGAAGCACATGTCAAGGCCCTGATTACCTTCCTAAAGATGGCCCACGTGCCACAAGAGACATCAGCTGATCAGTTTACCGATTGTGTGGCCAATTTAACTGTTGATAATGGTTTGGGTTTCTCCGACGCTGATCTGACTTCCAAAGGGAAGAACCATAACGATGCCCTGCATGTCTCCATTGAATGCAGGGGCACTACTCTTGCACATGTGTTGGTTGACACTGGTTCCTCACTGAACGTCTTGCCCAAGAAAGCTCTAGACAGGTTGGATTGCGAAGGTTTGGAGCTCAAGCTAAGTAACATTGTTGTCCGGGCCTTTGATGGGTCTAAAAGGATGGTGTATGGTGAAGTCGATATTCCAATTAGAGTTGGTTCTCAGGTCTTCGATTCTACATTCTACGTGATGGACATTCGACCATCCTATTCTTGTTTGTTGGGTCGTCCCTGGATCCATAAAGCGGGAGCTGTGACCTCCACACTACATCAGAAGCTGAAGTACCCGGTCAGAGGGAAGATTGTGATAGTACAAGGGGAGGAAGAATACATGGTCAACCACCTCAACTCGTTCCGGTATATAGAAATGGATGGGGAGTTCATTGAGACTCCATTTCAACATTTTGAAGAGGTTCCTCAGACACTGGCATCAGCTGAGACTGTGATTGAAGATTCTCCTTTGAAGATGGCTTCCTTAAAGGATGCCCGGGCTGTTATTGAGAAGGGTGAGTATGCAAACTGGGGCCAACTTCCTGATTTCACTCAGAAGACTGACAAGTTTGGTTTGGGTTTCACTGCAGAAGCTCAGAGGGCTGTTCGTAGTGCAAGGATTGGAAGACCTCATGTGTTCATCAGCAATTCGGGAGTCAATGCCATCGAAGATGACGTGGAGGAATCTGAATTCGACAGTTGGATCTACCCTACAACCAACAGTGGACCAAACAACTGGACGGAAAAGGACTTCGTCCCTATTACTTTTGTGACTCAGTAATGAACTCCTTTTGTTTTGAATTTGTAACAGACAATATTGTGAAACTCTATGGCCCGGTGTCTTACCCGGGGCACCGCGGCTTCATTTGTGAGGGCTTTTGTGTGTCATTTTCATATATCATTAATAAAAGCATTGGACGTTTTTTGCATTTCAAATCTTGCGCTCCTTGTCTTTCTTTATTATATATTGCAAAACAGCTATTTACACACACTCACATATACAGGTCTCAATCCACTCTGGATCTCACTGGTAACGACTCTGCTACTGCCAGTTATGACTTTGAAAATCCGATCAACTTAGCCGAAGATGAAGGTGAATATGATTGCGAAGTGCCGGGTGATCTTGCAAGACTGCTACTTCAGGAAGAGAGGGCCATTCAGCCACATGAAGAGCTAGTGGAAACAGTGAATCTGGGTACTGAGACAGACAGGAAGGAAGTCAAGACCGGTGCAAATTTGGAGCTCAGTGTGAAACAACGGTTGATTCATATGCTGCATGACTACGTGGAAATCTTTTCCTGGTCTTACGAAGATATGCCTGGGTTGGATACCGACATTGTGGTTCATCACCTGCCTACCAAGGAGGACTGCCCTCCGGTAAAACAGAAGGTTCACCGTATGCGCCCTGAGATGTCGGAGAAAATCAAGGCTGAGGTTATGAAACAATTCGACGCCGGTTTTCTAGCAGTCACTTCTTACCCTCAGTGGGTCGCCAACGTGGTTCCAGTGCCGAAGAAAGATGGTAAGGTCCGAATGTATGTTGACTATAGGGATCTAAACAGGGAAAGCCCCAAGGATGACTTCCCTCTGCCTCACATCGACGTTCTGGTTGACAACACTGCTCAGCATAAGGTATTCTCCTTCATGGACGGTTTCTCCGGTTATAATCAAATCAATATGGCTCCTGAAGACATGGAAAAGACCACTTTTGTTACTCAGTGGGGTACCTTTTGTTACAAGGTCATGCCTTTTGGGTTGAAAAATGCTGGGGCAACGTATCAGCGTGCCATGGTTGCTCTGTTTCATGATATGATCCATCATGAGATTGAAGTATACGTCGACGATATGATTGCAAGGTCCCAAACTGAGGAGGAACACCTTGACCATCTGCAGAAGCTGTTTGACCGGTTAAAGTTGTACAAGCTGAGATTAAACCCGAACAAATGCACCTTTGGGGTGAGATTTGGAAACCTACTAGGCTTCGTCGTAAGCGACAAAGGTATTCAAGTGGACCCTGCCAAAGTGAAATCCATACAAGAGATGCCAGTTCCCAAGACAGAGAAAGAGGTCAGAGGCTTTCTAGGACGGTTGAACTACATTGCCCGATTCATCTCGCACCTAACTGCTACTTGTGAACCAATCTTCAAGCTACTGAAGAAAGATCAAGTGGTATGTTGGAACGATGAATGTCAGGCCGCTTTCGAAAGAATCAAAGAGTATCTCCAAGAGCTACCCATCCTTATGCCACCGGTTGAAGGGAGACCTCTAATCTTATACTTGACAGTACTTGATAATTCAATGGGGTGTGTGCTGGGTCAGCATGACGAGTCTGGCCGAAAAGAGCACGCTATTTATTACCTTAGCAAAAAGTTTACCGACTGTGAGACCCGATACTCACTGCTCGAGAAAACTTGCTGCACTTTGGTATGGGCTGCTCGCCGGCTAAGGCAGTATATGTTGACTCACACTACTCTTTTGATTTCAAAGATGGATCCAATCAAGTATATCTTCGAAAAGCCTGCCTTGTCCGGAAGAATAGAAAGATGGCAGATGATCTTGACTGAATATGACATCCAGTACACGACTCAAAAAGCAATCAAGGGAAGTGTATTGGCATACCATTTGGCACATCGGGCAGTGGATGACTACCAGTCTATGAACTTTGAATTTCCAGACGAGAATATCATGGTAGTGACAGATTGTGAAATACCTGGACCGGACGAAGGACCTGAGGAAGGATCCCGATGGTCTATGCACTTTGACGGAGCCTCAAACGCTTTGGGTAATGGCATTGGCACTGTGATCATATCTCCTAAGGGCTCACATACTCCACTTACCGCCCGACTATGTTTCAACTGCACCAACAACATGGCGGAGTATGAAGCATGCATCATGGGTCTTCGAGCTGCAATTAACCTAAGGATCAAGTTTCTGAGTGTCTTCGGAGATTCCGCTCTCATGATCAGTCAGATCAAAGGAGAATGGGATACGAAACACCCAAATCTTATTCCTTACAAGGAGTATGTATTGACGTTGCTTCCCCATTTCGAGGAGATAACCTTTGAACACTTCCCAAGAGAGGAGACACAGTTGGCGGACGCGCTAGCTACGATGTCTTCTATGTTCAAAGTCAAATGGGACAACGAGGCTCCCCGGATCATTATTTGGAAATTGGATGAACCTGCACATTGCTGTGATCTTGAGACCGAAGAGGTAACAGAAAAACCTTGGTATCATGAAGTAAAGAGGTGCCTTGAGGCTCAAGAATACCCCGAGGGTGCATCTGTTAATGACAAGAAGTTTCTGAGAAGATTTGCGGCAAAGTTCTTTCTCAGCAATGACATTCTGTACAAACGAAACCATGATTCAACCTTACTGCGTTGTGTGGATAAGATCGAAGCAGAAAGGATCATGGCAGAGCTGCATGAAGGTATCTTCGGAACTTATTCCAGTGGACATACCATGGCAAAGAAAATCCTTCGGGCAGGATATTACTGGTCCACAATGGAAGCCGACTGTTATCAGCATTCTCGGACATGTCACAAGTGTCAGATCTATGCTGATAAGGTGCACATTCCTCCAGTTCCTTTGAACGTCTTGACAGCACCTTGGCCTTTTGCAATGTGGGGCATTGATATGATCGGCGAGATCAGACCTACAGCATCCAACGGGCATCGTTTCATCCTGGTAGCAATTGATTACTTCACGAAGTGGGTTGAAGCAACTTCCTTTGCTACCGTAACCAAGAACGTCGTGACACGATTCATTCGGCACAACCTGATCTGTCGATACGGTGTACCAGAGAGGATCATTACAGATAATGGTACCAATCTTAACAACAAGATGATCACTGAGCTCTGCGAGCAATTCAAGATACAGCACCACAACTCTTCTCCCTACTGGCCGAAGATGAATGGGGTTGTAGAAGCAGCTAATAAAAACATTAAGAAGATTGTGCAGAAGATGACAGTGACCTACAAAGATTGGCACGAGATGTTACCATTTGCTCTCCATGGATACCGTACCTCAGCACGGACATCAACAGGGGCAACACCCTATTCCTTGGTGTACGGCATGGAGGCAGTCCTGCCCATTGAAGTTCAGATACCCTCTCTCCGGATCATGAAGGATGCGGGTTTAAGCGAGGACGACTGGACCCAGACCCGGCTTGATCAACTGAACCTAATCGACAAAAAAAGACTCACTGCTATTTGTCATGGTCAGACGTACCAAAAACGGATGATCAAGGCATTTAACAAGAAAGTCAGACGACAAGAGTATCAAGTCGGGGACCTGGTAATCAAGTGCTACATTCTACCTCAAGGTGATCCCAGGGGCAAGTGGACCCCTACGTACGAAGGGCCATTTGTGGTTAAGAACATCTTCTCAGGAGGAGCTATGATTCTAACCACCATGGATGGTGACGACCTTCCTCACCCCGTCAATGCAGACATAGTAAAAAGATACTACGCATGATTAAAGACCCTCTAGGTTGACTGACCTAGGAAAAAATAAGGGCTTCCCGGCGAACCAAAAGGTTTCGGGCAAAAATAAGGGATGAAAATATTTAAAAAAATCTGTACACCCGGCAAGTCGAAAACCTGAAAAGGCGGCTTGGGCAAAAATGGGTATCCCGGTGGACTGAAAACCCGAAAGGGCGGTCCAGGCAAAAGTTAGGGATTAAAGCGTAATACTATGTCTCATTGGATCACCCTGCATCCAGACTTCAGTATCGACCATCAAGCTCAGACGACACCAATCAATCAGATTCATCTTCAACTAAGCAGCAAAGTGATGAGATGCTTGAAGACATAAAGGCGATAGCAGAGTTGGAACCCAGTGGGATTATTCACATAGCTGTTTTGTTTTTTTTTCACAAATTGTATAAATTTTATTTGCTCGGCGGCGTTCTCTTACTAGGACGTCAGCCTCTTGTACAAAAACGCCTATTTACAGGCAAACTTCAAAATCAATACAAGCTCATTTTCAGACAAATTGCAAATTGTTTTTTTCCTTTATCTGTTTTGTTTTGCAAAGAACGTCCAATGTTCATTTTTGATATATGCATTTGACATTAATTGTTGCTCATAAATATTTGCGTGCGAAACAAAGGACTAATTATGGGTGACATCGGAAGTAGGGGCAATAAGAATTGTCTAAGCGATCTAGTTGCTCTGTCCACCAAGGTACCAAAGAAGGTTCGGCTGAAGAATATGACCAAGATATCGTCACTCCCCGTAGAGTAAGACAAATAATGGTAGATATTCCCCACTGAGACTTGCAACTACGAAGGATTCAGCAAATACTCTACCCAAGCAAAGTTGGCCTACCATCAACCCCAAAAAAGTTGGGTATCCCCAGTAGGTCTTAATATTCCCCAGCAGAGTGTACAGATATTCCTTAGCAAGCATCCCCGGCAGTCTTAATATTCCTCGACAAAATATAAGAATGTTCCCCGGTGAAATACAAGATACCCCCAGTGGAGCCATTCCCCAGTTCAGTCTAAAAAGCTTCCCCGCCAGAGTTGAATCATCTCCCCAGTAGATTCTGGAAGCTTGTCCCCTGCAGAGTGCAAATGTATCTCCCCAGCCATATTCAGGAAGTTATCCCCACAAGAGTCTAACTGGGTTATCCTTAGCAAGTTGCAACTGAAAGATCATCCCCAGCGAAGTTCTTTCTATCCCCAGCGGAGTTCATCATCAAAATCCCCAACAAAGCATAGCAACGGAATCCCCAGCGGAGTTTATCGTTAAAATCTTCAGCAGAACATCTCTTCCCACAGAGTAATTCCCCGCAGAGTAATCTCTTCATCAGTTTATTCCCCAACGGAGTCATCCTCTCTTGCAAGTTTGTCATCTTCGTTCATCATCCCCAGTGGAAGCAAAGAATTCAGCATCATTATCCAGCAGCTATCCGGGATTTATTTTCCCTAGCTAAAACATCATGTTTTCATACATCATGATGCATGCATATACGCATCATATCATACGATCTCATTTATGTTGAGAACATCATTGCTCGATCCATATCATGCACTGCATATGACTGACCTTTACCTTTCAGGAAAGATGCAGTTAAATTCTCAACTATGTCAATGGAGACAAAACCAGTTAAATCGATTCCTAAAGATTTTTCTGAGGCCAATTCAGTCAATGGAGACAAAACCAGTTAAATCGATTCCGAAAGATTTTTCTGATGCGAACGCAGTCAATGGAGACAAAACCAGTTAAATCGATTCCTAAATATTTTTCTGATGCAAATCCAATCAAAGGAGACAAATCCAGTCAAAGGAGACAAATCCAGTCAAAGAGGACAAACCCAGCTAAATCGATTCCTAAAGATTTTTCTGATGCTAATACAGTCAAAAGAGACAAATTCAGTCAATAGAGACAAATGCAGTCAATGGAGACAAAACTAGTTAAATCGATTCCTAAAGATTTTTTTGAAGCCAGTCAATGGAGACAAAACCAGTTAAATCGATTCCTAAAGATTTTTCTGAAGCCAGTCAATGGAGACAAAACCAGTTAAATCGATTCCTAATGATTTTTCTGAAGCCAAGTCAGTCAATGGAGACAAAATCAGTTAAATCGATTCCTAAAGATTTTTCTGAAGCAATCCAGTCAAAAAAGACAAACCAAGCTAAATCGATTCCTAAATATTTTTCTGACGCTAATCCAAAGAAGACAAGTCCAGTTAAATCAATTCCTAAAGATTTATCTGACGCTAATCCAAAGAAGACAAGTCCAGTTAAATCAATTCCTAAATATTTTTCTGAAGATAACCCGTCAATAGAGACAACCCGTCAATGAAGACAACCCGTCAATGAAGACAACTCGTCAATGAAGACAACCCGTCAATGAAGACAACCCGTCAACGAAGACAAAGCTACCAACCAACAATCTCCAGGTGGCATCTATAAGCCCATCCCCCTATCCATCATCTCTCCAAATGGCATCTGTAAGCCCATTCCCTACATCACATTGCTGATACTACACCATGCGAGTGCAAATTTCTGGGCACTTTAGTGTTCAATCATCTTCCACCTTCGGATCACGAAAGGCTCGAAAGCCAATCCATATCCTCAGGTTTAAGAAAATTGAACATGGGCAACTGTTGTACCCCAAAATTTTCCCTCCCATATTCCTCAAGATATGTCAAGGATGATCTTCAAATTGCTCAAGATTGCTCAAGGGTTGTATAGTTAAATCACCTCCTAAGACAGCTGAAATTAGGGTTTTGGTTCTTTCAAGGAATTTGGAGTTTTCAATGGTTCAATCAAGTCTCATAGGCCTATATGCATTCTCTAGCACCTACATGCCAAATTTCAAGACTCACAGTGCCAATTTGCACAGTCAAAAGCTCCATTTGATCTACAGTCAACTGCAAGGGCAAAATGGTCATTTTGCAGTCAAAAGTCAGAATTTTTGGTCAACATCTTATTTTGAGTTCACAATCATCATTTGATCAAGTCTTGATCATGATTCCACAAGAATAGCTCAAAAATCATCAAGGTGCAAAAGTTACTATTTTTGGACAGCAGAAAAGTCAACTGTACTTTGACAAGGGCATAACTTTTTCATGGTTCATCAGAAAAATTCCATCCAAGGCTCATTTTGAAGAGTATGCAATTTCCTATAATCCATCTTCACACTCCAAGTTCAAGAAATTCTCTCACAAAAAGTTACCAATTTTTACATTATAGGTCAATTTCAAAAGTCAACAAAAGTACACTTTGAGTCAAAGACCATAACTTGAGATTGGTAAATCCAAATGACATGGGACCAAAGGCATTGGTTAGAGGACTTCAAGAGCTTTCCAAAATGTCCAAGAACATGGTCATATGATCAAAATTGAGCAAGTTGTGCATTGGAGAAGTTGGGAAATTTTTATGAATTTGCAAAAGTCAACTTTGCCCAAAACACCTTCTTTTTGCTAATGGGCCTCAAATCTCTTGTTGAAACTCCACCCATGACCTATGCACGACCCACCAAGCTGAATTGGATTTATTTTCTTATTTTTATTGATTAATTGGATTTTTAATACATATTAATTCATTTAATTAATTTAAATCATAAGAAAAATACAAGATTTGATTTTTAAATCAATTTGTGAAGCAAATATGATCAAAACATGCTGGCAAATTCGTGCACAAGTCAAAGATACAAAAAAATCCAAATTTGGCAACATTGTTCAATCATGAAAAATCAAGAATATTTGATTTTCAATCAAAGATTTAAACATCAACGCACATGGATATTGGCCCAGCTTTTAACCTAATTTGATTCTCCTATATGTATTCAAGCAAACCATGACCTAGTACACGATTGAAAGCTGCAGAAACGACTCTGTCAAATTCAAGAAATTTCAAGAAAAGTCAAAACTTGTTCTTGCATTCTAGGTCGATTGAAGGCATTTTGTTCATCCAAACACCTTGCAGGAGGCACTAGGATTGATTTACAATCAAATTCAAGCATCAAAGCTCAAGGAATCACGATACACAGTGTGATACGGTGGGAGAACTGACTGTGAGTTTTGCGTTTGTTTTTGCAAATGTTTCGGTTGAGCAAGAGTCGCCACCGACTTTTTATTTTATCCTAAGGAAAGGTTTAAAAAGCACAGCAAAAACCTTTGAGATATTTTCTTGGGTTCGGGGAGTAGATTATAGAAAGGGAAGGTATTAGCACCCTTTCTATCCATGGTTATCCATGGGCTCTTAGTTACTTGCTTAGATCAACTTGCCTTAATTTTTAATTGTTTGAAATGGTGCTTTGTGTGTGGGTTTGAAAATGTTTTGAAAAGAGGCCAATGTGGTGGCAACCTTTGTAATAATCCATGTTGGGATGTATACAAAGGTGTATGTCTTTTGAAAAAGTTTTCAATATTTTTTGAAAGTTTATTTTGAAAGTGTATTGTGATGTGTTGTTTTGAAAATAGGCAAGTGTTTTGTTTTGCAAGTTGGCAAGTGACCAAGAGTTGTCTACTCCTAATTTCTCAAAGATTATTGCTATGTTTTAACCCTTTTAACAATTTTGTTCCACCATTGTATTTGGTGGACAATCTTGTGTTAGGATGTGAAAGGGATGGGCACGGGTCATCGTTTAGACCATAATTGCAATGGTGCCAAGTATCTTTGGGCAATTTTTCTTTTAAGGGACTTGATCATTTTTTAGGCAACTTTCGAAAGCGTCATCGAGGGACTATGATCATTCGAATTGTTTGTTTTGCCCAAAGAGACCTAACATGCAATATGGCCTAATTTTGAAAGGCAACAAGTGGATGTAACCCTAGGGGTGTTAGTGTGCAAGTGTGTTTTATTGCATACAAGAGTTTTTTTTCTTTGAATTAGGTTTTTCTATTTCATTGATTTTATCTTGCCATACACGTCCTAATTACTAGCAATAAGAAGTGGAAATATAAAATCCTACGCTATTACAACAATTAAGGGATGGGGATACACATTTGTACATGGGGGGTTCAACGAGAAAAATAGACAAAAAAGATAATAGCAAAAAACAAGATATATATAGAGAGAGAGAGGGAGCCAGCGCGCTGCTGAGAGGTCATCAGAAGTTCTGACTCAGATCCGCTGCCAGATGATCAACCTCTTGGTTAAACTGTATGAGTCAGAACTTCTGACTCTGGCACCTGCAAAACAGAACCCTGTTAGTGGGGAAATCAGAAGTTCTGACTCCCCTGCGCTGCAAGACAGAAGTTTGTTAGTGGAGAAACCAGAAGTTCTGATTCTGCTGAAAAGGCAATAACTCTCAGAGGTTCTGATATCATTGACAGCAATACAGGCTTTAGATATGCTAACGTCAAAGTCAGCACTTGGCTTTTCCCTGTACTAATCAGAACATCTGCAATTTTGTTGTTATTCCACAAAACAGGAAACATATTTGGAACAGATCCAGCAAGTGTAAAAAAAATGTTTCAGAGGTCAGAACCAACAAGGTCACAGGCAAGTCCTATACTGGCTCAGAACGTTCTGAGGTATGAAAATCCTCAAAATATAAACAGCAACAACATGATATTTACATTATGTTTATTTGAGTATGCACAGCTGATGATGCTTAGCAGCGTGATGAAGGTCAGCAGGTGCTTACCTGGCTGTTGGAAAAGTTTGTGGGTAAAAGCTAGCTTTTGGCTCTGGTGGTATTCTGGACAGATTCTCTTAGAAAAGGGTAGGTAAAGGTGTATGCGTACGTAGGGTCAGAAGTTTGGAAAGGGTGTTTTTGGTTCACAAAGAAAACTGGGTATTTTATGAAGTTTGAAGGTGAGAAACTCAAAGTTATGAAACAAACTGGAGATTTTGGCAGAGTTTCAGAACGCTATGTTGCTAAGAGTTTCTGTTTCTCTCTTGGCAATTTTTCTGTTTGTTTTTTGAACGCCCCTTTGCAGTGGATAATGACTCTCTATTTATAGGCAAAGTTCTTGTGGGTGCCTTGAACATTAAAGCGCCAACAGAGTTTGAATTGCTCTTTGACAGAAATTCCTGGGAAGTTGTGATAACAGATAGCCTTCAGCCTAGGCTGCAGCAGCAGGCGTGGATTGGGGAGAAGTGACCTCTGAAGTGGGCGGTGGCGCGTAGACCCATGCCAGAATCTGCACAAAAGCATTTTCCAAGCTACACGTGAATGTTCAGGAGTGGTTGGAAGCATTAATGAGCATTAAATGGTGATAAGACCTATCAACATCAATATTCTGGTAATGAAACCAACGTTGAATCAGCAGTTCTGTTTCAAAAAGAACAGCGTAAACCATGCTCTGGCCCGGGCTTCCTGTTGTCTTAGTAAGCTCTGGAGATTCTCCTGATTTTCTGATACGTTCCTTGGATTTACTTCTGGACCTCCTGGGCTTAGAGATTCTGTATCAGTGTAACACCCACTCTTCTGACCTTTTCATCTTCTGATTTCAGCATGTTCAGAAAGAGCCTTCAGACTTCCCTGCTTCTCTTGCATTCCTTTAGCAAATTCTGACTGAGCTTGTATAACTGCTGAAAGGGGCATGTTCTGTATGAGGCTTACATACTGAACCACGTTTACAACTTCTGATTGAGCTGATGTAGCTGCTGAAAAGCCAACTTATGACTACGCTGGGCCAAGCTTGCAACTTTTGACCGTTTTTATCTGGAATTGGTCCAGAAGTTCTGAAGCGCTGATTTTTTCTTAAATACTCATTTTTTAGAGAAACGTTCCAAGTACTTAGAGTTTGATTTTTTTTCAAGATAAAAGCGTTGTCTTTGGAGCTTATGTGATCATCTTGCTCTTGTAAGTGGTTTGCTTGGGCAAAAAGATAACTCAGGACTTAGATTTGTTTCAGAGGGACCTTGAAAATCCAAGATGGTTTCCTGAAGAAAGAGAGGGCAAATTTTGGGGTACAACAGTTGCCCCTGTTCAATCTTCTTGAACCTGAAGAGTTAGATTGGCAATTTTGCCTTTCGCGACTCGAAGGTAAAAGGAGATTGGACACTAGAGTGCCCTTAAATTTGCACTCGTCAAAGCAATGGATGCGGAAATGGGCTTAGAGATGCCATTTGGAGATGGGCTTAAAGATGCCATCTGGAAGGGTGGCAGAATCTTGTCGGGGATGGGCTTAAAGATGCCATCTGGAATGAAAATCAGAAAGGTGTCCATGTTTTGAACCATCTCTGAACTGGGGCTTGAATAAGCAATAGATTGACATCCATATCTGGAGGCATCCGTAAACTGTTTTCAAAGGTTGCATCTGAACAAGCGATAGATTAACATCCGTTGTTGGGAAGAATCCACAAACTGTTTTCAGAAGTCTTGAGGTTGAATAAGCAATAGAGCAGCATCCGTTGTTGGGAAGCGTCCGTAAACTGTTTTCAAAGGTTGCGTCTGAACAAGCGATAGATTAACATCCGTTGTTGCGAAGAATCCATAAACTGTTTTCAGAAGTCTTGAGAAGAAACTGAACAAGCGATAGGTTAACATCCGTTACTTGGAGAACCCGTGAACTGTTTTCAGAAATCTGGAAGTTGAATAAGCAATAGAGCAGCATCCGTTGTTGGGAAGCATCTGTAAACTGTTTTCAAAGGGTGCGTCTGAACAACCGATAGATTAACATCCGTTGTTGGGAAGAATCCGTAAACTGTTTTCAGAAGTCTTGAGGTTGAATAAGCAATAGAGCAGCATCCGTTGTTGGGAAGCGTCCGTAAACTGTTTTCAAAGGTTGCGTCTGAACAAGCGATAGATTAACATCCGTTGTTGGGAAGAATCCATAGACTGTTTTCAGAAGTCTTGAGGTTGAATAAGCAATAGGGCAGCATCCGTTGTTGGGAAGCGTCCGTAAACTGTTTTCAAAGGTTGCGTCTGAACAAGCGATAGATTAACATCCGTTGTTGGGAAGAATCCATAGACTATTTTCAGAAGTCTTGAGGTTGAATAAGCAATAGAGCAACATCCGTTGTTGGGAAGCGTCCGTAAACTGTTTTCTGAAGCTAATCCAAAGAAGACAACTCCAGTTAAATCAATTCCTAAAGATTTTTCTGACGCTAATCCAAAGAAGACAAGTCCAGTTAAATCAATTCCTAAATATTTTTTTGAAGATAACCCGTCAATGAAGAAAACCCGTCAATGAAGATAACCCGTCAATAAAGACAACCCGTCAATGAAGACAACCCGTCAACGAAGACAAAGCTACCAACAAACAATCTCCAGGTGGCATCTATAAGCCCATCCCCCTATCCATCATCTCTCTAAATGGCATCTGTAAGCCCATTCCCTACATCACATTGCTGATACTACACCATGCGAGTGCAAATTTCTGGGCACTTTAGTGTTCAATCATCTTCCACCTTCGGATCACGAAAGGCTCGAAAGCCAATCCATATCCTCAGGTTTAAGAAAATTGAACATGGGCAACTGTTGTACCCCAAAATTTTCCCTCCCATATTCCTCAAGATATGTCAAGGATGATCTTCAAATTGCTCAAGATTGCTCAAGGGTTGTACAGTCAAATCACCTCCTAAGACTGCTGAAATTAGGGTTTTGGTTCTTTCAAGGAATTTGGGGTTTTCAATGGTTCAATCAAGTCTCATAGGCCTATATGCATTCTCTAGCACCTACATGCCAAGTTTCAAGACTCACAGTGCCAATTTGCACAGTCAAAAGCTCCATTTGATCTACAGTCAACTGCAAGGGCAAAATGGTCATTTTGCAGTCAAAAGTAAGAATTTTTGGTCAACATCTTATTTTGAGTTCACAATCATCATTTGATCAAGTCTTGATCATGATTCCACAAGAATAGCTCAAAAATCATCAAGGTGCAAAAGTTACTATTTTTGGACAGCAGAAAAGTCAACTGTACTTTGACAAGGGCATAACTTTTTCATGGTTCATCAGAAAAATTCCATCCAAGGCTCATTTTGAAGAGTATGCAATTTCCTATAATCCATCTTCACACTCCAAGTTCAATAAATTCTCTCACAAAAAGTTACCAATTTTTACATTATAGGTCAATTTCAAAAGTCAACAAAAGTACACTTTGAGTCAAAGACCACAACTTGAGATTGGTAAATCCAAATGACATGGGACCAAAGGCATTGGTTAGAGGACTTCAAGAGCTTTCCAAAATGTCCAAGAACATGGTCATATGATCAAAATTGAGCAAGTTGTGCATTGGAGAAGTTGGGAAATTTTTATGAATTTGCAAAAGTCAACTTTGCCCAAAACACCTTCTTTTTGCTAATGGGCCTCAAATCTCTTGTTGAAACTCCACCCATGACCTATGCACGACCCACCAAGCTGAATTGGATTTATTTTCTTATTTTTATTGATTAATTGGATTTTTAATACATATTAATTCATTTAATTAATTTAAATCATAAGAAAATACAAGATTTGATTTTTAAATCAATTTGTGAAGCAAATATGATCAAAACATGTTGGCAAATTCGTGCACAAGTCAAAGATACAAAAAAAATCCAAATTTGGCAACATTGTTCAATCATGAAAAATCAAGAATATTTGATTTTCAATCAAAGATTTAAACATCAATGCACATGGATATTGGCCCAGCTTTTAACCTAATTTGATTCTCCTATATGTATTCAAGCAAACCATGACCTAGTACACGATTGAAAGCTGCAGAAACGACCCTGTCAAATTCAAGAAATTTCAAGAAAAGTCAAAACTTGTTCTTGCATTCTAGGTCGATTGAAGGCATTTTGTTCATCCAAACACCTTGCAGGAGGCACTAGGATTGATTTACAATCAAATTCAAGCATCAAAGCTCAAGGAATCACGATACACAGTGTGATACAGTGGGAGAACTGACTGTGAGTTTTGCGTTTGTTTTCGCAAATGTTTCGGTTGAGCAAGAGTCGCCACCGACTTTTTATTTTATCCTAAGGAAAGGTTTAAAAAGCACAGCAAAAACCTTTGAGATATTTTCTTGGGTTCGGGGAGTAGATTATAGAAAGGGAAGGTATTAGCACCCTTTCTATCCATGGTTATCCATGGGCTCTTAGTTACTTGCTTAGATCAACTTGCCTTAATTTTTAATTGTTTGAAATGGTGCTTTGTGTGTGGGTTTGAAAATGTTTTGAAAAGAGGCCAATGTGGTGGCAACCTTTGTAATAATCCATGTTGGGATGTATACAAAGGTGTATGTCTTTTGAAAAAGTTTTCAATATTTTTTGAAAGTTTATTTTGAAAGTGTATTGTGATGTGTTGTTTTGAAAATAGGCAAGTGTTTTGTTTTGCAAGTTGGCAAGTGACCAAGAGTTGTCTACTCCTAATTTCTCAAAGATTATTGCTATGTTTTAACCCTTTTAACAATTTTGTTCCACCATTGTATTTGGTGTACAATCTTGTGTTAGGATGTGAAAGGGATGGGCACGGGTCATCGTTTAGACCATAATTGCAATGGTGCCAAGTATCTTTGGGCAATTTTTCTTTTAAGGGACTTGATCATTTTTTAGGCAACTTTCGAAAGCGTCATCGAGGGACTATGATCATTCGAATTGTTTGTTTTGCCCAAAGAGACCTAACATGCAATATGGCCTAATTTTGAAAGGCAACAAGTGGATGTAACCCTAGGGGTGTTAGTGTGCAAGTGTGTTTTATTGCATACAAGAGTTTTTTTTCTTTGAATTAGGTTTTTCTATTTCATTGATTTTATCTTGCCATACACGTCCTAATTACTAGCAATAAGAAGCGGAAATATAAAATCCTACGCTATTACAACAATTAAGGGATGGGGATACACATTTGTACATGGGGGGTTCAACGAGAAAAATAGACAAAAAAGAAAATAGCAAAAAACAAGATATATATATAGAGAGAGAGAGAGAGAGGGAGCCAGCGCGCTGCTGAGAGGTCATCAGAAGTTCTGACTCAGATCCGCTGCCAGATGATCAACCTCTTGGTTAAACTGTATGAGTCAGAACTTCTGACTCTGGCACCTGTAAAACAGAACCCTGTTAGTGGGGAAATCAGAAATTCTGACTCCCCTGCGCTGCAAGACAGAAGTTTGTTAGTGGAGAAACCAGAAGTTCTGATTCTGCTGAAAAGGCAATAACTCTCAGAGGTTCTGATATCATTGACAGCAATACAGGCTTCAGATGTGCTAACGTCAAAGTCAGCACTTGGCTTTTCCCTGTACTAATCAGAACATCTGCAATTTTGTTGTTATTCCACAAAACAGGAAACATATTTGGAACAGATCCAGCAAGTGTAAAAAAAATGTTTCAGAGGTCAGAACCAACAAGGTCACAGGCAAGTCCTATACTGGCTCAGAACGTTCTGAGGTATGAAAATCCTCAGAATATAAACAGCAACAACATGATATTTACATTATGTTTATTTGAGTATGCACAGCTGATGATGCTTAGCAGCGTGATGAAGGTTAGCATGTGCTTACCTGGCTGTTGGAAAAGTTTGTGGGTAAAAGCTAGCTTTTGGCTCTGGTGGTATTCTGGACAGATTCTCTTTGAAAAGGGTAGGTAAAGGTGTATGCGTGCGTAGGGTCAGAAGTTTGGAAAGGGTGTTTTTGGTTCACAAAGAAAACTGGGTATTTGATGAAGTTTGAAGGTGAGAAACTCAAAGTTATGAAACAAACTGGAGATTTTGGCAGAGTTTCAGAACGCTATGTTGCTAAGAGTTTCTATTTCTCTCTTAGCAATTTTTCTGTTTCTTTTTTGAACGCCCCTTTGCAGTGGATAATGACTCTCTATTTATAGGCAAAGTTCTTGTGGGTGCCTTGAACATTAAAGTGCCAACAGAGTTTGAATTGCTCTTTGACAGAAATTCTTGGGAAGTTGTGATAACAGATAGCCTTCAGCCTAGGCTGCAGCAGCAGGCGTGGATTGGGGAGAAGTGACCTCTGAAGTGGGCGGTGGCGCGTAGACCCATGCCAGAATCTGCACAAAAGCGTTTTCCAAGCCACACGTGAATGTTCAGGAGTGGTTGGAAGCATTAATGAGCATTAAATGGTGATAAGACCTATCAACATCAATATTCTGGTAATCAAACCAACGTTGAATCAGCAGTTCTGTTTCAAAAAGAACAGCGTAAACCATGCTCTGGCCCGGGCTTCCTGTTGTCTTAGTAAGCTCTGGAGATTCTCCTGATTTTCTGATACGTTCCTTGGATTTACTTCTGGACCTCCTGGGCTTAGAGATTATGTATCAGTGTAACACCCACTCTTCTGACCTTTTCATCTTCTGATTTCAGCATGTTCAGAAAGAGCCTTCAGACTTCCCTGCTTCTCTTGCACTCCTTTAGCAAATTCTGACTGAGCTTGTATAACTGCTGAAAGGGGCATGTTCTGTCTGAGGCTTACATACTGAACCACGTTTACAACTTCTGATTGAGCTGATGTAGCTGCTGAAAAGCCAACTTCTGACTACGCTGGGTCAAGCTTGCAACTTCTGACCGTTTTTATCTGGAATTGGTCCAGAAGTTCTGAAGCGCTGATTTTTTCTTAAATACTCATTTTTTAGAGAAACGTTCCAAGTACTTAGAATTTGATTTTTTTCAAGATAAAAGCGTTGTCTTTGGAGCTTGTGTGATCATCTTGCTCTTGTAAGTGGTTTGCTTGGGCAAAAAGATAACTCAGGACTTGGATTTGTTTCAGAGGGACCTTGAAAATCCAAGATGGTTTTCTGAAGAAAGAGAGGGCAAATTTTGGGGTACAACAGTTGCCCCTGTTCAATCTTCTTGAACCTGAAGAGTTAGATTGGCAATTTTTCCTTTCGCGACTCGAAGGTAAAAGGAGATTGGACACTAGAGTGCCCTTAAATTTGCACTCGTCAAAGCAATGGATGCGGAAATGGGCTTAGAGATGCCATTTGGAGATGGGCTTAAAGATGCCATCTGGAAGGGTGGCAGAATCTTGTCGGGGATGGGCTTAAAGATGCCATCTGGAATGAAAATCAGAAAGGTGTCCATGTTTTGAACCATCTCTGAACTGGGGCTTGAATAAGCAATAGATTGACATCCATATCTGGAGGCATCCGTAAACTGTTTTCAAAGGTTGCATCTGAACAAGCGATAGATTAACATCCGTTGTTGGGAAGAATCCACAAACTGTTTTCAGAAGTCTTGAGGTTGAATAAGCAATAGAGCAGCATCCGTTGTTGGGAAGCGTCCGTAAACTGTTTTCAAAGGTTGCGTCTGAACAAGCGATAGATTAACATCTGTTGTTGGGAAGAATCCATAAACTGTTTTCAGAAGTCTTGAGAAGAAACTGAACAAGCGATAGGTTAACATCCGTTACTTGGAGAACCCGTGAACTGTTTTCAGAAATCTGGAAGTTGAATAAGCAATAGAGCAGCATCTGTTGTTGGGAAGCGTCCGTAAACTGTTTTCAAAGGTTGCGTCTGAACAAGCGATAGATTAACATCCGTTGTTGGGAAGAATCCGTAAACTATTTTCAGAAGTCTTGAGGTTGAATAAGCAATAGAGCAGCATCCTTTATTGGGAAGTGTCCGTAAACTGTTTTCAAAGGTTGCGTCTGAACAAGCGATAGATTAACATCCGTTGTTGGGAAGAATCCATAGACTGTTTTCAGAAGTCTTGAGGTTGAATAAGCAATAGAGCAACATCCGTTGTTGGGAAGCGTCCGTAAACTGTTTTCAAAGGTTGCGTCTGAACAAGCGATAGATTAACATTCGTTGTTGGGAAGAATCCATAGACTGTTTTCAGAAGTCTTGAGGTTGAATAAGCAATAGAGCAGCATCTGTTGTTGGGAAGCGTCCGTAAACTGTTTTCAAAGGTTGCGTCTGAACAAGCGATAGATTAACATCCGTTGTTGGGAAGAATCCATAGACTGTTTTCAGAAGTCTTGAGGTTGAATAAGCAATAGAGCAGCATCCGTTGTTGGGAAGCGTCCGTAAACTGTTTTCAAAGGTTGCGTCTGAACAAGCGATAGATTAACATCCGTTATTGGGAAGAATCCACAAACTGTTTTCAGAAGTCTTGAGAAGAAACTGAACAAGCGATAGGTTAACATCCGTTACTTGGAGAACCCGTGAACTGTTTTCAGAAATCTGGAAGTTGAAGAGGAACCGGCGTAGGGCTTCCTGGAGATGAGCTCATGTGAAACTGCATCTGGATGAATCTGGAATGAGAATCATAATGTTGCCATGTCTGGGTCACATTTGAACTATTCCTGGAAAGAATCTCGGGAGATAATGATTTTTGTCTGTCGACTGATCTTACCTGAAAAGGTAAAGGGTTAGTTGTATGCAATGTCATGATGCATGATGCAACATATGTTATATGATATGGATGTAAATGAATGCGCATGTAAGCTGGAGAGCTGTCTTGCGAAGGATAGATGAATCCGAAATGGCTGAAGCATCTTGACTGCTGCCGGGAAGAATAATTCCTGGTGGTTGCTGGAGAATAAGGGGCTTGGGTTGTATACCAACCTTCTGGGGAATCCCTGTTTTGAGGAGATCTTTACTGGAGAATTTCGAATATACAATGAGGAACTGAGAACTGAGGGTCTTCAGATTTGCCTGGGGAATACCAGACCTTCAACTGTCGAGGGGTCTTAGAACCAATTGCGGGGACTTGGAATTTCCTTGGTGACTTGCAGGGTAAAAGAAATTCTGATGATGTATAGTGGGGATTTTAGAACCTGGCAGACTTAAGCTGGGGAGATAAGACTGAGAATCTCTAGTCTAGTGAGAAGCATTTCTGTGGGGAAAAGGTTCACTAGTCTGGCTCCGCTGGGGATAGATAGTTTGAAGTTTTAGTTCTGCTGGGGATACTGAAACTTAAACTCTGAGGGGAATTGGGTTCTGGAGGATTCTCTGGCTGGGGATGACAAAGATAAACTCCTCTGGGGGGATTGTATTGATAAGTTATGTTGGGGAACTCCGGTGAACTCCGTTGGGGATAGGAAGAAATTTGCCGAGTGCGATCTTCCGAGGCAATTAGCTGAGGATAACCCAGTTATAAGCCCTTGTGAGGAATAACTTGAATAAAGCTCGGGAGAGACATCCGTACTCTGCAGGGGATAAGCTTCAAAACTTGTTGGGGATATGGATTCCAACTCTCCTGGGGGTTTCCTTTGAAGGGGTACCAAGATATCCGACTGCACCTCCAACCTATCAGTAATCCTCTTTCTTGATTCATAAGGAAATGATTATGTTCAAATGCATATGCCTATTTAACAAAACTTTGGACGTTTCTCAAAATAAAACAATTAGTGCAAGAGAAAAAGGAAATGACACAAATTTCTGGGAAGAGTATTTGTATTAACTTTCTGAGTATATTTTTACAAAGGAGACAATCATCCTAGTAAGAGGATTTTGTCGTAAATATTGAAAGATTTATACAAAATAAAGATGGCTATGTGAAATAATTCCATGGGACTCCATTCCGCTATAGCCTTCACAACTCTGAACATCTGTCCATCCAATGCTTCGTTTGTCGATGACTGGATTGATCAGAAACCTGGAACTGGTTGATGAAGAGATTGTCTTTGAAGTGATCTGACGAGACATAGTCACACGCTTCAATTCCCTAACTTTTTCCTGAATCGCCCTTTCGGGTTTTCGATCCACCGGGAAACCCCTTTTTGCCCAAGCCGCCCTTTCGGGTTTTCAACTTGCCGGGTGTACAGATTTTTTTGTTTTTATCCCTAATTTTTGCCTGAACCGCCCTTTCGGGTTTTTGGTTCACCGGGATGCCCATTTTTGCCCAAGCCGCCCTTTCGGGTTTTCGACTTGTCGGGTTATTTTATGCGTAGTATCTTTTGACTATGTCCGCATTCGCAGGGTGCGGCAAATCGTCGCCATCCATGGTGGTTAGAATCATTGCACCACCAGAAAATATGCTCTTGATCACAAATGGTCCTTCATATGTAGGAGTCCATTTGCCCCTGGGATCACTTTGCGGCAAGATAATCCGCTTGATTACGAGATCTCCGACTTGATACACTTGACGTCTGACTTTCTTATTGAAGGCCTTGATCATCCGTTTTTGATACGTCTGACCATGGCATATAGCAGTGAGTCGCTTCTTGTCGATCAGATTGAGTTGATCAAGTCGGGTCTGCATCCAATCATCTTCATTCAAGCCTGTATCCTTCATAATCCTTAGGGAGGGAATCTGAACTTCCATAGGCAGGACAGCTTCCATGCCATATACCAACGAAAATGGGGTTGCCCCGGTTGAAGTACGTGTCGTCGTACGGTATCCACGCAGAGCAAACGGTAACATCTCATGCCAGTCTTTGTAAGTGACTGTCATTTTCTGAATGATCTTCTTAATGTTTTTGTTCGCAGCTTCAACAGCACCGTTCATCTTCGGCCGATAGGGAGATGAATTGTGATGATAAATCTTGAACTGTTCGCACAATGCGGTGATCATTGTGTTATTCAGATTTGTACCGTTGTCCGTGATGATCCTGTCTGGAACACCATACCGACATATGAGATTTTGTTTGATGAAGCGGTCAACCACATTTTTAGTAACAGAGGCGAAGGAAGCTGCTTCGACCCATTTGGTGAAGTAGTCAATGGCAACCAGAATGAAACGGTGTCCGTTGGAAGCCGTGGGCTTGATCTCTCCAATCATGTCAATGCCCCACATTGCAAATGGCCAAGGAGCAGTCAGAATGTTGAGAGGGACCGGAGGGATATAAACTTTGTCAGCGTAGACTTGACATTTATGGCAAGTACGGGAATGTCGATGACAGTCAGCTTCCATGGTAGACTAGTAATAGCCTGCCCTTAGGATCTTCTTAGCCATTGTATGCCCGCTCAAGTGAGTGCCAAATGTGCCGCTGTGTATCTCAGTCATGATCAACTCTGCTTCAGCTTTGTCCATGCATCGGAGTAATACATAATCATGGCTTCGTTTGTAAAGGATGTCGTTGCTCAGGAAGAATTTGGCAGCAAATTTCCTTAAGAACTTCTTGTCATTTACGGAAGCTCCTTCGGGATAATCTCTAGTCTCGAGATACCTTTTGATTTCATGGAACCAGGGTTGTTCCACTACTTCTTCGGTATTAATCTCGTGACAATGTGCAGGTTCATCCATTCGCTCGATGGTGATTTGGGGAGCCTCGTTATCCCAGCTGAGTTTAAACATGGAGGACATTATAGCTAGAGCATCTGCTAGCTGATTCTCTTCTCGCGGGAAATGCTCGAAGGTAATTTGCTCGAAATGAGGCAACAATGTCAAGACATGTTCTTTGTATGGGATAAGATTAGGGTGTTTGGTATCCCACTCTCCTTTGATTTGACTGATAACCAAAGCCGAGTCCCCAAATACGATCAAAGATTTGATCCCCAAGTCTATAGCAGCCTTGAGACCAAAGATGCAAGCTTCATACTCAGCCATGTTGTTTGTGCAGCTGAAGCAAAGTCGGGCCGTGAAAGGTGTGTGACAGCCTTCCGGGGAAATGAGTACCGCCCCGATACCGTTTCCGAGTGCATTTGAAGCACCATCAAAGTACAGGGTCCATCGGGATCCCTTTTCGGGTCCGTCATACGGTCCGTTACTTTCAATGCTGTCCAAATTCATGATGTCCTCGTCTGGGAAGTCAAATCTCATGGGTTGATAATCTTCGATAGCTTGATGAGCCAGATGGTCAGCTAGTACACTCCCTTTTATAGCTTTTTGGGTGGTGTACTGGATGTCATACTCAGTTAGGATCATTTGCCATCTAGCTATCCTTCCGAATAAGGCGGGCTTTTCGAAGATATACTTGATAGGATCCATTTTGGAAATCAACAAGGTAGTATGAGTCAACATATACTGCCTTAGTCGGCGAGCAGCCCATAGCAAAGCGCAGCAAGTTTTCTCGAGCAGTGAGTAGCGAGTCTCACAGTCGGTAAACTTTTTGCTAAGGTAATAAATAGCATGCTCTTTTCGACCAGACTCGTCATGCTGGCCCAAAACACACCCCATTGAGTTATCCAAGACGGTCAGATACATGATCAAAGGTCTTCCTTCGACGGGTGGCATCAGAATAGGAGGTTCTAGCAAATACTCCTTGATTTTATCAAAAGCAGCTTGGCAATCGTTGTTCCATTCGACTACCTGATCTTTCTTCAAGAGTTTGAAAATTGGCTCACAGGTAGATGTCAGATGAGAGATGAATCTGGCAATATAGTTCAAGCGCCCCAAGAAACCTCTAACCTCCTTTTCAGTACGGGGAGCAGGCATCTCTTGTATTGCTTTCACTTTTGCTGGATCGACTTCAATGCCTTTGTTGCTTGCAATGAATCCTAGAAGTTTACCAGACCTGACTCTAAAAGTGCACTTACTTGGATTCAGCCTGAGTTTGTATTCTTTCAATCTGGCAAACAGCTTTCCTAGATGTTCAAGGTGCTCCTCCTCTGTTTGTGACCGAGCTATCATATCGTCTACGTAAACTTCAATCTCATGATGTATCATATCATGAAACAAAGCTACCATGGCGCGTTGATAAGTTGCCCCTGCGTTCTTCAGCCCGAATGGCATCACCTTGTAACAGAAAGTGCCCCATTGTGTGACAAAAGTTGTTTTCTCCATATCCTCGGGGGCCATTTTGATTTGATTGTAGCCCGAGAATCCATCCATGAAGGAAAACACTTTGTGCTGAGCTGTATTGTCGGTCAAAATGTCAATGTGTGGAAGTGGAAAATCATCTTTGGGGCTGGCCCTATTCAAATCCCGGTAGTCCACACACATCCTGACTTTGCCATCTTTCTTAGGTACTGGCACGATGTTAGCGACCCATTGAGGATAGGACGTAACAGCCAGAAAGCCAGCGTCGAATTGCTTCATCACTTCTGCTTTGATCTTTTCAGACATGTCAGGCCTCACTCGGCGGACTTTTTGCTTGATCGGTGGACAATCCTCTCTTGTGGGGAGACGGTGAACCACGATGTCTGTGTCTAAACCCGGCATGTCTTCATAAGATCAAGCGAAGATTTCAACATACTCATTCAACAACTGTATCAGGCGTTCCTTCACACTTGGTTCCAGATTGGCACCCACTTGTACTTCCTTCCGGTCTTCCTCGGTTCCCAAATTGACAGTTTCCAATGACTCTTCGTGCGGTAAGATAGCCCTTTCCTCTTGCTGTAGAAGTCTGGCTAGTTCCCCTGGTACTTCACAAACTTCGTCATCTTCATACTCGGCTTGATTGACCAGATCTTCAGAGTTATTGAAGGATATAGCAGAATAGTCACCCATGGAATCCGGAGTGGATGGGTACATGCATTGGTGAGTGTGGGTGTGTGTAAGGGATAGCCATCCTTAAACAAAAAATGCAAAAGGAAAGAAAGTGAACACATTAGTTTATCAAATGAAAAACGTCCAATGAGTCATTAAACATGGCATATGGATATGAAAAATAATCAAAACCCTTACAAATGGACCTACATGCCCCGAGCAAGGCATGAGGTGAAAAGATAGTGTACAGATTGTTTGAAAATAAATATTACAGACCAATAGGAAATGTTTGACAGATAAATTACTGATGAATAAAAGTGATGGGGACAAAGTCTTTTGCCTCCCAGTTGCATAATCCTCCTTTGACAGTTGGGTAAATCCACTCTTCGATGTTGCTCTCTTTGTCTTCGTCTTCCAAAGCGTTGATTCCGTAGGGAGAAATTTTGACTGGCGCCCTTTCAATCTTCGAACGGCGCATAGCTTTCTGGCCCGCGGTAGTGAACCTTAATCCAAATTTGTCTGTTTTATGTGGAATATCAGGCAACTGCCCCCATGCTGAATTCTTCCCTTCCTTTACTGCGGCCCTTGCGTCCTCCAGAGATGCCATCCTGGCCATCTGCCTTGGTACTTCAGCTGCTAACTTTGCTACTGTTATTTCAGGAAGGACTTCTTCGAAATGCTGGAAAGGTGTCTCAATGAATTCCCCCTCTACCTCCACATACCGGAAGGAATTCAAGTGGCTGATCATGTACTCCTCTTCGCCATGGACAGTAATGATCTTTCCCTTGACAGGATACTTCAACATCTGATGCAAGGAGGAGGTGACTGCCCCAGCATGGTGTATCCAAGGCCTACCCAACAAGCAAGAGTATGACGGACGAATGTCCATCACATAGAAAGTAGATTTAAACACCTCAGTGCCTATCTTGATGGGAATTTCAACCTCCCCATGGACCATTCTCTTCGAACCATCGAAAGCTCTGACAACAATATCACTCGGTTTCAACTCCAACCCTTCACAATCTAGTCGGTCCAAAGCCTTCTTAGGCAGTACATTCAGCGACGAACCAGTGTCGACCAAGACATGTGCGAGAGTAGTTCCTCGGCACTCGACTGAGATGTGCAACACATCATTGTGGTTTCTACCTTTAGGGGTTAGGTCGGCATCGGAGAAACCTAATCCATTGTCCGCAGTAAGGCTAGCCACGCAATTTTGAAATTGATCGGCAGAGGTTTCCTGGGGCACATGGGCTGCCTTCAGGAATTTTATCAGAGCTTTAGCATGCGCTTCCGAGCAAAGTAGTAGTGCCAGCATGGAGATCTTTGAGGGGGTTTGCCCTAGTTGTTCTACCACATCGTAATCACTCCTTTTGATTATCTTCAAGATCTCATCCATTTCCTTCTTGGAGGTTTCCGGGATGACTAAGGGTTGAGCCCTTGTCCTGACGAGCTCATCTTGGGTTCCCTTACCTTTATCAGCAGCGGTAGGAGGGACAGTACTAGGAACAACAACATCTTCAATCAAAGGGGTTCTAGCGGAGAGTTTTATTGGTGCGGTGATGACCTTGTCGGCAGATGAGGGTCCAAAGATTTCTCTTGGAGGGGCAATCTCTGGAGAAAATATTCTCCCGCTCCGGGTGATTTTTCTCATGCCTGCAATGTTTCCAATGCTGGCTTCTTCATCATCCAAACTTTCTTCAGTTATTTCGATTTGTTTAATACCATGGTAGTAGACGTCACCGCCATAGTTCCATGGTATTGACTTCTCCGAAACATAGGGGACAGGCCCTGGCATTGTTATCTTCAAAGGAACAGATTTTGTAGCTGGTGTAATCTTAACAGGCTTTTTGACGGCCTCAGAAAGATTGGCGTGAATGGTTATGATTGAGACATCTTCAGTATGGGTTGGAGTGGCAGAAACTTTTTCGAACAAAATTTGTCGACTGTCCATTAGGCCTTGGATGCCTTTCTTCAGTAACGGACAATCAAACGGCAAAGAGTAACAACAAAAGCAGTCTTCCTTACATCCCGGGAAAATTCCGGCCTTTAACAGATTCAACTTGATGGTTAACAATGGGGTTATCAGATCATTGACATCAACAACATACAAATCTTCTTCAATGGCATTGACATTTCGGCCGTGTTTCGGCATGGGAGCAGATATCACATTAGGCTTCTCCGGAGCGTCAAATTCCACCTCCTTTGCCTCTATCAGGTCTTGGATTTTATGCTTGAGTACCCAACAATCATTGGTGTCGTGCCCGACACTGTCAGAATGGTAGGCGCATTTAGCATTAGGATGATAATGCGGAGAGGACGTATTCACATTCTTTGGTGCCTCTTTGATAGTGGCGAGATTCAACTTTAACAGATGGGGAAGCACTTGCGCTGGAGTCATATTAATGCGAGTGAACTGCCGTTGTGGCCGTTCCACCCATTGCTGATTTGGTCTGGACTGGTTATAACGAGGCTGCTCACTTGAAGGGTTTTGAATCATTACGGCCCCCACGGTCGGCCGACGCTCAGTCTTCCCTGCTCTTCTTTGGGAGTATACCACAGCTGCTTCCTTCTTAAAAGGCTTCTTTTCGACACTTGCAGCAACACCCTTCTGAATCTTTCCTGACTTGATGCCAGCTTCTATTCTTTTGCCTGTTAAGATCAAATCGGTAAACCCCGCGGAAGAGTTACCAATCAGATGATTGAAAAATGGCCCAGATAGGGTCCCTAGAAACATATCAACAAGCTCACGGTCGGTTAAAGGAGGCTGCACCCTGCCAGCCAAATCCCTCCATTTTTGTGCATATTCTTTGAATCCTTCGCCTGTTCCCAGTGACATACCCTGAAGTTGGGTACGAGTAGGAGCAAGGTCAGAATTGTACTGATATTGTTTGTAGAAGGCGGTGGCCAAGTCTTCCCAGTTTCGGATGCTGGCTCCCTCTAGCTGATAAAACCACTCCAATTGAGCTCCAGAAAGGCTGTCTTGAAAGAAATGTATCCAAAGGTTCTTATCTGCCGTATAGGGTTGGATCTTTCTTACGTAGGACCTGAGATGCATTTTTGGACAGGACAGCCCATCATAGCTCACAAACACTGGCACTTTGAATTTTGGGGGAATTACAATCCCAGCAACCAAACCCAAGTCTTCAAAATCCAAACCCGGTACTCTTTGTAATTCCATGGCGGCCAACCTGTCTTCTAAACCCTTGTACTTATCATCAGCTGGAGGGTATTGTTGATCAGAATAGTCTTCATCCTCTTCAACCTCCTCTTCTTCTACATCGGACTTGGAAGGTACCGCAGCCCCACCTCCTTTGCTGGTTCCTTCATCAGAAATAGGAGGAAATTCAAGCACTCTCTTGGCCTCTCCGTCAAATCTTCTCCCTAAAGTAGCCACCCTGAGTCTCTTTTTCTTCTTTTTCACTGGGTCTTTATTCCCCAGCAAGGTCTTGAGATCCTCCTGACCCTTGGCCAAGGTCGTCAGGAGTTGCTGGAACTGTGCATTTTGGGCTTGCAGGTCTTTGACTATTTGCTCGAGATCCATCCTACTGAAATAAACAGCAGACAGATAAGGAAACCTGGAGTGAGACCTGCTTATGCATATGATGAATGGTATGCTTATGTATGCAATGCATTCAAGGATTTAGAATATTCAAACTTGTTGCAGACAAAAAAGAACGCACGTCATATTAATAAGAAGAAATTTGTTAGTACATAAATGCCCCATGGGCCAAATATTACAAAAACAACTTCTCAAGGTAAAAAGACATTGCGCATCCTCTTTGGTGCGATGTAGGTGTTGAGGGCCTCTTGCTCATGGAGTCGGCGGGTCAGCTCTAGAACCTTCTTCTCACTGGCGTAGAAGTTGGCTTCAAAAGTGTTCTGTTCCTCCTTGAGCTGAATCCAACTTTTCTGCATTTCCTCCCACGATGTAGGCATGTCTGGATGTAGGATGGTGTAGGGAACCTCTCCTTCCTTAACAGGCTCTTTAATCACAGGGAGAACATGAGGATAAGGCATCATTAGACTTTGGGCTCGGGCTCGTACCCACTTGAGATAAGGCTCAAGAGGGATGGAGTTCTTGTGTCCTAGAGTCTTGCTATCAACCTTGTTGGGCCTTCCCCAAGCTCTGATGAATCTTTGGCGAAGTCCTTGTGCATCGTTGTCGAAGTTAAAAACTAGGTCAGGAATCAACATGTCATGAGGGCCATCCCTCCGTGCATATCCAAATTTCCTCAAAGCTAGGCAAGGGTTGTAGGTGATACCTCCTCTAATTCCAAGTAAAGGAACATTAGGAAACTCCCCACAACGATCGACGATGATGACATTTTCTCTGGACCGAGAATACCAATGTACATCAGAGTGGGTAAGAGTCATCAATCGTTGGGACCACCTTGATCCTTGGTCATTCTTCAAGACAGATTGTGGAAGGTGCGAAATAAACTACCTTGCAAGGAGAGGAGTACAGCACATGAGAACACCCCTCTTTCTCATTGTTCGTGTGTAAAATGAGTGAAGGATGTCCCCAAGCAATGTTGGTATTGGATTTCTGGACAAGAAGATTTTGACGGCGTTGACATCTACCAATTGGTCAGAATTTGGGAACAAGACCAACCCATAGATAAGGAGTGCCACAATTTCTTCAAAGGCTTGTAGGTCCAATGAATTCCAACATTCTTGTGCCTTCTCAAACAAGAATTTTGCTAAGAATCCTTTGACACCGCTTCTAGTTTCCCAGTGCCCCTTGATGTCGGATGGTTGTAGATGTAATGCTCGAGCAACATCTTCCGACTTCGGTTCCTTTTCCGTACCGTTGAAGGGTAGTTGATTAAGGATAGGGATTCTTAGGAGTTGGGAAAACTCCTCCAAAGTGGGCACCAACTGGTAATCAGGGAAAGTGAAACAGTGGTGAAGAGGGTCAAAGAACTGGAATAGCACTTTCATCATGTCTTCTTCAATGTTGGTGTTGACTAAGCTGAGCAGTCTACCATGTCTTTCACTGAAGGATGAGCTTTCCGGAATTCTTGAGGTGAGCTCCTTGAGTTGAGGAGAGATTCTCACAAGGTTGACTTGGATGGTTTTTCTGCGAGGAATTTCCATGACCTACAAAACAAGAACAAAGATGAAGATCCAAACCCTTGAAATGGTTAGTGAATGCATATGATGTTTTATGATGTTTATGATGTATGCACAAACATATGTACAAGCAAATCACACCAAACCCTAGTTTCAGACTTGCATGGGGTTTCATAGGTAAGTACCCTCTTGAGTGTAGTTGGCTTAAAAAACCTGTCCTATAAATAATAACCGGGTTCTAAGGAGCTCAATGTCATTGGATTGTTTTCATCGTTCATTATTTTGGTTTAGCCACTTAACTAGCGGCCAAAATATTCCAAGAAAACAACCCTCAATGAGTGTAGTATCGAGTATCTACCAACTTCGGACTGCACCAAAGCCGGTCATCTCACTACCCCTAATAAAAGGCCAAGATGGTCAAGTAAGGTTCTAGGTCATTAGTGCTTAGTGACATCACTCAGCGGCCCCGTACTCTCCTTGATTGAACTCAAGGGTTACCGGTACTCACAAATATGTCGCACTAATATAGCTATTGCTTCGACCGTGTCGGTATACCCCGTATAGTTTCCACAACGTATTGCTATCTATGAATGTTTCCCAAAATCCGGGTGTAGGATTGCAAACCCAAACAAGAGAGCCAAAATATAAAGCAATCAATTCAAACAATTAGTCATGTAAGAGGGTGATCTAAGCCCTAAGGTTACTCCACTTTTAAATCCTCCCCAGCAGAGTCGCCAGTTCTGTGATACGGTGGGAGAACTGACTGTGAGTTTTGCGTTTGTTTTCGCAAATGTTTCGGTTGAGCAAGAGTCGCCACCGACTTTTTATTTTATCCTAAGGAAAGGTTTAAAAAGCACAGCAAAAACCTTTGAGATATTTTCTTGGGTTCGGGGAGTAGATTATAGAAAGGGAAGGTATTAGCACCCTTTCTATCCATGGTTATCCATGGGCTCTTAGTTACTTGCTTAGATCAACTTGCCTTAATTTTTAATTGTTTGAAATGGTGCTTTGTGTGTGGGTTTGAAAATGTTTTGAAAAGAGGCCAATGTGGTGGCAACCTTTGTAATAATCCATGTTGGGATGTATACAAAGGTGTATGTCTTTTGAAAAAGTTTTCAATATTTTTTGAAAGTTTGTTTTGAAAGTGTATTGTGATGTGTTGTTTTGAAAATAGGCAAGTGTTTTGTTTTGCAAGTTGGCAAGTGACCAAGAGTTGTCTACTCCTAATTTCTCAAAGATTATTGCTATGTTTTAACCCTTTTAACAATTTTGTTCCACCATTGTATTTGGTGGACAATCTTGTGTTAGGATGTGAAAGGGATGGGCACGGGTCATCGTTTAGACCATAATTGCAATGGTGCCAAGTATCTATGGGCAATTTTTCTTTTAAGGGACTTGATCATTTTTTAGGCAACTTTCGAAAGCGTCATCGAGGGACTATGATCATTTGAATTGTTTGTTTTGCCCAAAGAGACCTAACATGCAATATGGCCTAATTTTGAAATGCAACAAGTGGATGTAACCCTAGGGGTGTTAGTGTGCAAGTGTGTTTTATTGCATACAAGAGTTTTTTTTCTTTGAATTAGGTTTTTCTATTTCATTGATTTTATCTTGCCATACACGTCCTAATTACTAGCAATAAGAAGCGGAAATATAAAATCCTACGCTATTACAACAATTAGGGGATGGGGATACACATTTGTACATGGGGGGTTCAACGAGAAAAATAGACAAAAAAGAAAATAGCAAAAAACAAGATATAGAGAGAGAGAGAGGGAGCCAGCGCGCTGCTGAGAGGTCATCAGAAGTTCTGACTCAGATCCGCTGCCAGATGATCAACCTCTTGGTTAAACTGTATGAGTCAGAACTTCTGACTCTGGCACCTGCAAAACAGAACCCTGTTAGTGGGGAAATCAGAAGTTCTGACTCCCCTGCGCTGCAAGACAGAAGTTTGTTAGTGGAGAAACCAGAAGTTCTGATTCTGCTGAAAAGGCAATAACTCTCAGAGGTTCTGATATCATTGACAGCAATACAGGCTTCAGATGTGCTAACGTCAAAGTCAACACTTGGCTTTTCCCTGTACTAATCAGAACATCTGCAATTTTGTTGTTATTCCACAAAACAGGAAACATATTTGGAACAGATCCAGCAAGTGTAAAAAAAATGTTTCAGAGGTCAGAACCAACAAGGTCACAGGCAAGTCCTATACTAGCTCAGAACGTTCTGAGGTATGAAAATCCTCAGAATATAAACAGCAACAACATGATATTTACATTATGTTTATTTGAGTATGCACAGCTGATGATGCTTAGCAGCGTGATGAAGGTCAGCAGGTGCTTACCTGGTTGTTGGAAAAGTTTGTGGGTAAAAGCTAGCTTTTGGCTCTGGTGGTATTCTGGACAGATTCTCTTTGAAAAGGGTAGGTAAAGGTGTATGCGTACGTAGGGTCAGAAGTTTAGAAAGGGTGTTTTTGGTTCACAAAGAAAACTGGGTATTTGATGAAGTTTGAAGGTGAGAAACTCAAAGTTATGAAACAAACTGGAGATTTTGGCAGAGTTTCAGAACGCTATGTTGCTAAGAGTTTCTGTTTCTCTCTTAGCAATTTTTCTGTTTCTTTTTTGAACGCCCCTTTGCAGTGGATAATGACTCTCTATTTATAGGCAAAGTTCTTGTGGGTGCCTTGAACATTAAAGCGCCAACAGAGTTTGAATTGCTCTTTGACATAAATTCCTGGTGTTGTACCCCAAAATTTGCCCTCGCGCTTTTCCACAAAGAAATCTCAGCTTCAAACATTTCCTGACTTCTCAAACTGACTCAAGAATCGGACAAACGGACTTTTCTTGACGGTCAAGCAAAATTAGGGTTTTACTGATTTTCAGAGCTCTGAATTGTTTCATAACAGTGGGCTTAGGGTTTGGTTGGTTTTTGGTTCAATTTTGATCAAGCGAGCGTGATTTGGCATTTAATCAGGAATTAGGGTTTCATGGGCATATTCTCAGAAGAATTTGAATTCCACAACACTTTGCGGTTTATTTCAAGATTCGGATTAAAAGTCGCGTTATCTTGGTTTATTCAACAAAAGAGACAGTGGTTTGAATTCAGTACATTTTGATTGGGCCGGTCAGATGCAGGATGCAGTTTTGGAATGCACAGTGTTCATGTGTTTGATCAGTCTATCTGGGTTAATTGCTGCTTTGCCTTGGATTTTGGATTAGACAGACTTAATTGGTCAATGTTGTTTTATTTAAGTTATTTATTATTCTGAAATTAAATGATTGAATTTATTTTTCAATTGTTAATTCTAAGAATTTTAAATAAATAAATAAACAATAAAGAAATTAGAATTAATCGGATAATTTGAATTTTTATTGATACTTAAATTATTTACAAATTGTTGTTTATTACAAACAATAATTTACATCTAATTTAAATATTACAATAGAATGAAAAAATATCCTATTTTCTAAATACTCTTCACTCCTCACTCTGCCCCGGCACTCCATTTTTCATCTGCAAAAAGAAAAAGAAACAAGAAAAGTCAAAAGCAGTTAATTGGAAAAGACAGTTAAAATGCTCATCATTAGGGGCCACTGACTGGGATCAGTTGCCCTCTCTGCAAATCACGGGATTTCTCCCGGTTCACAGAGAGGGAAGATTATTTTATCTCATGAAATGCAAATGTCAAAAATGCATAGTTTCTAAAAGATTTGCAAGCTGCATAGATTCAAAATCCAAACTAAACTGAAAAGGTTCAATCCAAACTTTCAATCCAAAACAAAGTTTACTCAAAGAAAGATTTCAAAAGTACATTTGCTGTCACAAGCCTACAAGCTGTCATGGAAAGATTTTTGGAAAAGATATCAAAATGCAAAATCTACACAAACTGTCAAAAGGGGGATGCAAGATGTATTATGCAAGCTAGACAATCTTTTCATCATTTCCCACAAAAGCCCCTTCAGAAGCAAGTACAGTAAAATCATATAAAAATCCTGAGCTGTACTTTGAGAGAGAGAAAAGAGATTAAAGCAGGCAAGGGTTTAGGCTCAGTCCAGACAAGATAAAGCCAACTTGATTAGGCACAGTTCAACATAGACAGTTCAGGGAAAACAATAAAACAGTTCAAGACAGTTCAGCATAGCAGGCAGCCTGTACAAAAGCAAACTCAGTTCAGAATGAAACAGCAGGCAAGTCACAGAAAAGAAGATACACAAAATCTACAAGTCCACAAGCAGTTCACAGCAGGCAATTCAGAATAGAAGGGAGCAACATAGTAGGTAAATAAAAAAGGATATAAAAACTGAGTTCAGCTGAGGATGGGGAGGAGAGTTCAGAAGAAAATATACAAACCACAACCTGCCTAAGAAAGAGGAGCTCACTACTGTCCAGAACCATCAAACCAAAACCAACCCTGTCAAAAACACCATGACCAAACCTTTATGCCAAACACAAGAAACCTGAGATCCCAACTCAAGCCTCAACTTTCAAACCATACTTGCATCCTGATATCCAAACTAAAACCATAACCAACATCCAAACCTCAAGATCCTGTCAAGCACCCCAAACCCCACTGTCATAACCAAACAACAATAATAACCCAAAACTCCCTGTCAAAAACCTTGTATATCTGTGCTAAAAAATATCAAGCACGAACTAATCTTTAAGCCTCAGAAGCAAGCTTCATCATAGGCATCTCAGAAGGCTACTCAAGGCAATATTCGTTCAAAATCATCACAAGGCAACGAGAGAAAGATAAGCACACAAATTCCCAAGGCAACAATTCAGGCAACAACACAAAGGCAACTTAGAGAGCCTCAGAAGCAAGCTTCATCATAGGCTAGCACACATAGGCAACAGCTGTTCAAGAAAAGAGTTCAAGACAAGCAAATCTCAAGCAAAGTACTCAGACATACGCATCATTCAAAGACAATCATCACAGTGGAAGAAGAAGAGGTAAAGAAGCGAGGATTTAGGGTTTTCTCAGTGAATATCATCATCAAAAACCTGAGCAAAAGATAAAAGAACGAAGTTACCAGGGTCATCAGAAGCGAAGCCTCATCAAGTCCATCACGAACGCTCCGACCTCCTCAACGCATCCCTTTTCTCTCCTCCATCTCCAGGAATCAGGTAACGAATTTGCTATATCTTTCCCTTCACCTCATAAAAAACGAAACAAATAAAGAGCTCAGAACAAATTCCACGCGTATCGGTTATAGAAGAAAAAAAGGAATACTGAAACAAACCTGGAGCAACGTATCCATTGCCTTGGAGGGAAGAGAGTATGGGTTGCGCTGGTGGCCGGAGGATGCTCAGAAATTGCTAATCGGAGAAGACGAACCAAACGCGCCGTCGCTGCCTCTAACCCTAATTTCGTTCCCAACTGAAACAATGGCCTAACCCTAATTCTGTTTCAAACCATGGGCTTAATCTGACCCGTTTCCTAATTCTCCTCAAAAGCCCATCAAATGCCTTTCTTCATTTTCTTTGCAAAATTAAACTCTAATCTCATTTTTTATCATAAACAATACTTATTCTTCTTTTCTATATATATAAAACACTAATCTCTTTTTATTTTAATTAAGAATACTTTTTATCATAAAATTAAGACAATTTTTAGATAGATATTTTAGATATTTATATTATATTAAAAATTAGTTTTTGTACATAATAATTTAAATACACTTTTCTAATACAAAATTCAATTCTTTTAATTTAAATTTAAATACTTTGTTGTATATAAACAAATAAAGAGACATTCTTGATTTAAACTTGAACATTATTTGTGCATATTATACATTCTCATACCATAATTAAAATTAAACTTTTTTAATTAACATTCTTTTTCATACATAACCATTTAAATACATTTTTCTCTAATATCTAAATTCACAAACATTTTGACTAAAATACTCTTGTAATTAAAACTTAACACTTAATCAAAACCCTTCATTGGTACATAATTCATATAAATCAAATACAGATTAAAACATTAGCTAGGTCAAAACCCTAATACGACTCAATTCCATAATTCGCACCTGTACATACTTACACTTACACATACATATACACTTGTACACTTACACAACACATTTCCCTATACACATGTTTATCTTACATTTATATTTGATATTCATTTGATCGCGACATTCGATTTGGTTGTAAATTATTGGGTACTATAAGTCCCATCCCCTTGTACATTTATACCCCCACTCCCGGACATTATTTTGTAATAGCGTAGATTTACATTCCGCAATTTACAGCTTTTCAATTATACCATGGTTAGACCTAGGGTTTGTATGTACATAAAATCAAACGCTAGATAACCTAATACAAGACAAATGTATGTAATCAATACACCATCACACTTGCACCCCCTAGGGTAATCCCACATGTTGCCTTCCAAATGAGCCATGCTTGCACGTCGAATGTCTTTGGCAAAACAAAATCAAATGATCATAAGTCCCTCGATGACGCTTTCGAAAGTCGCCTATCAAAAATGATCAAGTCCCTTCAGAACAAATTGCCAAAGACACTTGGCATCATTGCATTCATGGTCCATACGATGACCCGCGCCCGTCCCGAATAAACTTCCTAAACGCAAGATTGCCCATCAATTTCAATGGTGGAACAAAATTGTTAAAAGGGGTTAAAACATGACAAAAAACCTTTGAGTACAATAGGGTAGACATAACTCTTAGTTACTTGAGATCAAACTTGCAAAAAGCACTTGCCTTCTTTTCAAAAACCACAATCCACAACACTTTCAAAAATCAAACTTTTCAAACTTTTGAAACATCTTTTCGAAAAGATATGCACCTTTGTAAAACATTCGAGTAAAGAATTATTACAAGGTTGGCCTAAGACAAGGCATCTTTTTCCAAAAAACATTTTCAAAACAACCCACACACGCACTATTTCAAAGCAATCGAAAAACAAGGCAAGTGATCTAAAAAGCCAAGTAACTAAGAGCCCATGGATAACCATGGATGAGAAGGGTGCTAATACCTTCCCTTTTCATAATCTACCCCCCGAACCCACGAAATATCTCAAAAGGTTTTTGCTGTGCTTTTTAACCTTTCCTTTAGGATAAAATAAAAATTCGGTGGCGACTCTTGCTAACCGCAACATTTGCGAATACAAACGCAAAACTCAAGTCAGTTCTCCCACCGTATCACAGAACTGGCGACTCTGCTGGGGAGAATTTTTAAAAGTGGGGTTACCTTAGGGTTTAGATCACCTTTACTTTCAATTGATTGCTTTGTTTGCTTTACATTTATGGGCTTTGTATCGGAGTTCTATAGATCCTAACCCGGATCTGGGGAAACCCTTTTAGGTAGCAACAAGGCTGTGAGGGAACTGTGCGGGGTATACCGACATGGTTGAAGCAGTCTGCTACGTTGATGTGGCACTTTGGTGTGTACCGGTAACCCTTGAGTTCAGTCAAGGAGAGTACGGGGCCGCCGCGTGGTGTCATGAAGCATCAACTGACCTTAGGAACCTTAATTGAACCATCTTGGCCTTTTTAGGGTAGTGAGATAACTGACTTTGGTGCAGTCCGAGGTTGGTTGATACTCGATACTACACTCAATTGAGGGTTGCTTTCCTGGAATATTTCGGTCGCCAGTTCAGTGGCTAAATCGAAACGATGAACAATGAAAGCAATCCCGTGACATTGGGACCTCTAGAACCCGGTCACTTTTAATAGGACAGGTTTTAACCAACAAACTGAAAGAGGGTAGTACCTGAACCTCATGCAAGCCTAAACCTAAGGCTTTGTGTGCTTTGTGTGAATATTGTTTGCCTGTATATACACTTACTTGCCTGTGCATACATGTACATAACATCATGACATCATAGCATAGCATTTTAGCATTGTCAATAACCATTTCAAGGATCTCAAGGGTTCTGTTGATGCAGGATTACGTTGAACCAGATATCTATCAAGGGGCAAGAGGTCTCTCCTCTAACCAATCCAGTCAAAGTTCAAGTACAACAACTTGAATCAGTGGCTATGACCCACTCGACATGGTGAGCTTGATTCTCGTGGAAAGACGTCCACCGGTACAGGACTCTCCAATCCAAGAGCAAAGTTCAACCTCTAACATTTTCTTGTGTTTACCCCAAGAGATCCTTGAAAGCATACATCCACATGTCATGCATTTCATTTTAACAATCTTTCCTTTTTCAGGGTTCCTTACTCTCCTGCTGTTTATTTCAGCAAGAGATGGCTCTAGAGCGGTCTGTCAAAGACATCCAAGACCAAACTGCTCAGCTACAGGAGATGTTCATGAACTTGTCACTGGGGCAAGAAGAGATGAAAGCTCTCCTCACCAACGGCTTGGGGAATTCCAACAATGCCAGGAATGATCAGATTGCGGAGCTGCAGTTTGATCTGACAACACTGAGGACCCAAATGATGGGATATTTGGTGGGCCAGATGGCTCTCATCCAAGACCTATCTCAAAGACAAGAGGAACTCGGAGTTCTGGTCCGCCAATTGCTTCAAAACAACCAACTGGGGCAAACATCTGAGGTCGAAGAGCAAGTCGCCACTCAGCCTCCACCCACTCAAGAGGACAAGGGGAAAGCTCCTCTGCTAGCTTCAGGGTCACAAACCCATCAACAACCTCGCCGGCGTCAGCGGGGCAATCGGCGTAGACAAGAAACGTCGGGAAGGCAGTTCACAGAGACTGACATACCGTCATCTCTAATTCTGGAGCGCTTGTTGGAGGTTAATCTGACTGCTTTGAGGGATCCTATCCGGAATCCTAATACCTCCGCTCCTGACTATCATCCCGATGCATTCTGTGTTTACCATTCCTATAGCCCAGGACATGACACCGATAGCTGTTGGGCCTTGAAGAACAAGATTCAAGATCTGATTGACATTGGGGTGCTGAGGTTCATGCCAGACGGCGAGATGAAGATCTTCCGTTGAAGGGGTTCTCCGCTTGAAGTGACGAAGCTCGAATTGAAAGACTTTTTGCTTCTTTTTGAATTGTTCAAAGTTGTAATTTCTTTTGCTGTCAAACAATTATCTGTTGATGTTAAACTCTGTTTTCATTAATGCATTGCATATGTTTGTCTTGAATTCATCCATTCGTTTCACTACTCTTATGCTTTTCTTTATGATATTTGACTCTTGATAAAAAGCTGCAAGCCTTTAGAGGGAGGATGACGAAACAATACCATGATCTTATACAGTATGCTTTTGAACAGACCTTGCTGATGATGTACAGGCATTTCTTTCAATTCCCAAACACTGGAGTTATAAGGAAGTTAATCCCTAGTCAACCCCTTCGAGCCAAAGAAGTAGGAGTTTCCTGTTCTAAAACAATCAAAACCTTTGATATAAACCTGGGGCAGGGTAGTCTCTCAGTTAATTCAAAAAAGAACGCGCATTGAAGTCGCAAACTCTCAGTTCGTAATACAACGAACGACGTCGAAAAAGAAAGCATTCCTTCGGAATCAAAAGACAAGGGTGGTTCCCTATCACATAGACAGTCAATCCCTCAAAAGACAAAAGCCCACCAAGCCAAAACCTATAAAGGAGGCTTAAGAAAGCTGGGGCATCCCGCTGACAGTAATCCCGAAAACGGTAACAGTCAGGCAAAAGTTAGGGATAACAAATCAAAATCAAAATAGTGAGGTCGTTACAAAACCCTCAACAACATGAAAAGTGTTGAAAAAGAAAATAGAGATAATGACTGTCTCCCAAATTCAAACCGGTGAACCATCGCCCAAATGTCGTTCCAAACTCAAAACAGAGTGCGACGCACAATTAACTGAGCTTAGGTTGAAGAACATCACGAAGAGCGGGTGGGTACAAATATACTTTGAGCCTTTATCCTTTGTTTCTTAAACCGTGAACCAGGCCACGTTACAACCCTTCAAAAGTCCTAATTGAAGCATGGGTTAGTTCGAAAGCATACTGTTACAAAAGGTATCCTGACTCCTGTAGGGCTTTGCTCTAAATCTCGTGTTAACTTGTCTTATGAAAAGTTTTCTGCTAAAAACGCATTTTTCAAAATTTCAAAGACAAACATGAACTTTGCATTATTCGAATATCACTGTCTGTATTTAACCCCTTTTGTTTGACAGCGAAGAAGTTCATACAGCGAATGTTCAGAGGAACGAAAACTCTCTCAGTAAGTCAAAATCACTTCAAGAGGATAACACTTCCATCAAATCTCCTACCAACAAGGGGCATGACATAGCACAATACAATTAACCTGGGACAGTCCAGTCAAGGTCCAACAAATCTTTCAAAGTTCAATTAACCTGGGGCAGTCCAGTCAAGATCCAACAGATTATTCAAAGTACAGTTAACCTGGGGCAGTCCAGTCAAGATTTCAAGAAATCTCTCAATATGCAGAGTAATCTGATTCAAGACTCCTTCGCAACCACTTGGGGCATTCGAATGTCAAAAGTGTTCAACAAATCAACTACAACATTTCCAGATTCGATTCCTGTATCCAGCCAGGGCATATCTGTTGACCGCATTTCCAGGCTCGATTCCTGTACCTAGCCAGGGCATGTCTGAAGAGTTTGAAGATTCGACTCCTGTATCCTGCCAGGGCATATCTATCAACTATCACCTTTCCAGATTCGACTCCTGTATCCAGCCAGGGCATGTCTGAAGAATTCCAGATCAACACCTGCAACAACCCAGGAAACATCCGTGAACAACCGATGTTAGACCAACACCTGTAATAAACCAGGATTTTATCTACATCACCACTTGGGGCATTCGAATGTCAAAAGTGTTCAAAACCCGATGCAGTTTTTACACAAGCTCATCATCAGGGAGCCCTACACCGGTTCCTCTTCAAGACTTCTGAAAACAGTTCATGGATTCATCCCAACAACGGATGTTAATCTATCAACTTGTTCAGATGCAACCTTTGAATTCAGTTTACGGAAGCTTCCCAACAACGGATGCTGCTCTATTGCTGATTCCTCTCCAAGACTTCTGAAAACAGTTCATGGATTCTTCCCAAGCAACGGATGTTAATCTATCAGCTTGTTCAGATGCACCTTTGAATTTAGTTTCCGGACGCTTCCTAACAACGGATGTTGTTCTATTGCTGGTTCAACTTCAAGATTTCTGAAAACAGTTTACGGGTTCTCCAAGTAAACGGATGTTAACCTGTCGCTTGTTCGGATTCTTCTCAAGGACAACCATCACGGAAGATCGCACTCGCCAGATTCTCCCTATCCCCAGCAAAATTCCTTCAATCCCCAGCGGAGTCAGACTTTCAAACTTTCTCCCCACAGAGTTTTGAGGAGGCATATCTTGAGTTCCCCAGTGAAGTCTCCAGGGTTACCTCCCATCAAGCCAAAGATTCTCAATCTGGTCTTCCCGGCATGAGTCTACTAGTTGGAGCTCCCCAGTAGAGGTCATCAGGAATTCTCTTCCCCAGTGATTGCCAAGGATTTATTTTTCCCGGCGGCAGTCATGACGCTTTTGTCTTCGGCCATCTCGGAATCATGTATCCTTGGCAAGAATAGCTCATCAGCCTACATGCGCATTCATTACATTCATATCATAAACATTAAATGTCACATGCATTGCATCATGCATCATAACATTACATACAACTAACCCTTTAACTTTTCAGGTAAGATCAGTCGACAAACACAGATCATCTCCTGAGATTCATCCAAAAATAGTTCAGATGTGACCCAGACACGGCAACATTTTGATACTTATTCCAGATTCATTCAGACGCATCAGCAGAAACCCTACACCGGTTCCTCTTCAAACTTCTCAACTTCAAGATTTCTGAAAACAGTTCACGGGTTCTCCAAGTAAACGGATGCTAACCTATCACTTGTTCAGATTCTTCTTCAAGACTTTTGAATTTAGTTTACGGATTCTTCCCAACAACGGATGTCAATCTACCGACTGATTCAGACTCTTCTCAATTTTTGAAAATAGTTTACGGACGTGTCCCAACAACGGATGCTGCTCTATTGCTTATTCAATCTCAAATAGTTTACAGATTCTCCAGACACGGCCATCAATCTGTTGCTTGTTCAGACCCCCGTTCAGAGATATTCCAAAGCAGGGATGCCCTTCTGATACTCGTCCACTCACCAATGACGTACGATTCAACATCACCATATGGCATCTATAAGCCCATCCTCCTACTAGCAGTCGCCGAATGGCATCTGTAAGCCCATTCCCAAGTGGCATCTTTAAGCCCATCACCAAATGGCATCTATAAGCCCATTCACCTCCACCGTCACTTCGACGAGCGCAAATTTTCTGGGCACATTAGTGTTCAATCTCCTTTTACCTTCAAGTCGCGAAAGGCAAGCTTGCCAATCTAACTCTTCAGGTCCAAGAAGATTGAACAGGGGCAACTGTTGTACCCCAAAATTTGCCCTCGCGCTTTTCCACAAAGAAATCTCAGCTTCAAACATTTCCTGACTTCTCAAACTGACTCAAGAATCGGACAAACGGACTTTTCTTGACGGTCAAGCAAAATTAGGGTTTTACTGATTTTCAGAGCTCTGAATTGTTTCATAACAGTGGGCTTAGGGTTTGGTTGGTTTTTGGTTCAATTTTGATCAAGCGAGCGTGATTTGGCATTTAATCAGGAATTAGGGTTTCATGGGCATATTCTCAGAAGAATTTGAATTCCACAACACTTTGCGGTTTATTTCAAGATTCGGATTAAAAGTCGCGTTATCTTGGTTTATTCAACAAAAGAGACAGTGGTTTGAATTCAGTACATTTTGATTGGGCCGGTCAGATGCAGGATGCAGTTTTGGAATGCACAGTGTTCATGTGTTTGATCAGTCTATCTGGGTTAATTGCTGCTTTGCCTTGGATTTTGGATTAGACAGACTTAATTGGTCAATGTTGTTTTATTTAAGTTATTTATTATTCTGAAATTAAATGATTGAATTTATTTTTCAATTGTTAATTCTAAGAATTTTAAATAAATAAATAAACAATAAAGAAATTAGAATTAATCGGATAATTTGAATTTTTATTGATACTTAAATTATTTACAAATTGTTGTTTATTACAAACAATAATTTACATCTAATTTAAATATTACAATAGAATGAAAAAATATCCTATTTTCTAAATACTCTTCACTCCTCACTCTGCCCCGGCACTCCATTTTTCATCTGCAAAAAGAAAAAGAAACAAGAAAAGTCAAAAGCAGTTAATTGGAAAAGACAGTTAAAATGCTCATCATTAGGGGCCACTGACTGGGATCAGTTGCCCTCTCTGCAAATCACGGGATTTCTCCCGGTTCACAGAGAGGGAAGATTATTTTATCTCATGAAATGCAAATGTCAAAAATGCATAGTTTCTAAAAGATTTGCAAGCTGCATAGATTCAAAATCCAAACTAAACTGAAAAGGTTCAATCCAAACTTTCAATCCAAAACAAAGTTTACTCAAAGAAAGATTTCAAAAGTACATTTGCTGTCACAAGCCTACAAGCTGTCATGGAAAGATTTTTGGAAAAGATATCAAAATGCAAAATCTACACAAACTGTCAAAAGGGGGATGCAAGATGTATTATGCAAGCTAGACAATCTTTTCATCATTTCCCACAAAAGCCCCTTCAGAAGCAAGTACAGTAAAATCATATAAAAATCCTGAGCTGTACTTTGAGAGAGAGAAAAGAGATTAAAGCAGGCAAGGGTTTAGGCTCAGTCCAGACAAGATAAAGCCAACTTGATTAGGCACAGTTCAACATAGACAGTTCAGGGAAAACAATAAAACAGTTCAAGACAGTTCAGCATAGCAGGCAGCCTGTACAAAAGCAAACTCAGTTCAGAATGAAACAGCAGGCAAGTCACAGAAAAGAAGATACACAAAATCTACAAGTCCACAAGCAGTTCACAGCAGGCAATTCAGAATAGAAGGGAGCAACATAGTAGGTAAATAAAAAAGGATATAAAAACTGAGTTCAGCTGAGGATGGGGAGGAGAGTTCAGAAGAAAATATACAAACCACAACCTGCCTAAGAAAGAGGAGCTCACTACTGTCCAGAACCATCAAACCAAAACCAACCCTGTCAAAAACACCATGACCAAACCTTTATGCCAAACACAAGAAACCTGAGATCCCAACTCAAGCCTCAACTTTCAAACCATACTTGCATCCTGATATCCAAACTAAAACCATAACCAACATCCAAACCTCAAGATCCTGTCAAGCACCCCAAACCCCACTGTCATAACCAAACAACAATAATAACCCAAAACTCCCTGTCAAAAACCTTGTATATCTGTGCTAAAAAATATCAAGCACGAACTAATCTTTAAGCCTCAGAAGCAAGCTTCATCATAGGCATCTCAGAAGGCTACTCAAGGCAATATTCGTTCAAAATCATCACAAGGCAACGAGAGAAAGATAAGCACACAAATTCCCAAGGCAACAATTCAGGCAACAACACAAAGGCAACTTAGAGAGCCTCAGAAGCAAGCTTCATCATAGGCTAGCACACATAGGCAACAGCTGTTCAAGAAAAGAGTTCAAGACAAGCAAATCTCAAGCAAAGTACTCAGACATACGCATCATTCAAAGACAATCATCACAGTGGAAGAAGAAGAGGTAAAGAAGCGAGGATTTAGGGTTTTCTCAGTGAATATCATCATCAAAAACCTGAGCAAAAGATAAAAGAACGAAGTTACCAGGGTCATCAGAAGCGAAGCCTCATCAAGTCCATCACGAACGCTCCGACCTCCTCAACGCATCCCTTTTCTCTCCTCCATCTCCAGGAATCAGGTAACGAATTTGCTATATCTTTCCCTTCACCTCATAAAAAACGAAACAAATAAAGAGCTCAGAACAAATTCCACGCGTATCGGTTATAGAAGAAAAAAAGGAATACTGAAACAAACCTGGAGCAACGTATCCATTGCCTTGGAGGGAAGAGAGTATGGGTTGCGCTGGTGGCCGGAGGATGCTCAGAAATTGCTAATCGGAGAAGACGAACCAAACGCGCCGTCGCTGCCTCTAACCCTAATTTCGTTCCCAACTGAAACAATGGCCTAACCCTAATTCTGTTTCAAACCATGGGCTTAATCTGACCCGTTTCCTAATTCTCCTCAAAAGCCCATCAAATGCCTTTCTTCATTTTCTTTGCAAAATTAAACTCTAATCTCATTTTTTATCATAAACAATACTTATTCTTCTTTTCTATATATATAAAACACTAATCTCTTTTTATTTTAATTAAGAATACTTTTTATCATAAAATTAAGACAATTTTTAGATAGATATTTTAGATATTTATATTATATTAAAAATTAGTTTTTGTACATAATAATTTAAATACACTTTTCTAATACAAAATTCAATTCTTTTAATTTAAATTTAAATACTTTGTTGTATATAAACAAATAAAGAGACATTCTTGATTTAAACTTGAACATTATTTGTGCATATTATACATTCTCATACCATAATTAAAATTAAACTTTTTTAATTAACATTCTTTTTCATACATAACCATTTAAATACATTTTTCTCTAATATCTAAATTCACAAACATTTTGACTAAAATACTCTTGTAATTAAAACTTAACACTTAATCAAAACCCTTCATTGGTACATAATTCATATAAATCAAATACAGATTAAAACATTAGCTAGGTCAAAACCCTAATACGACTCAATTCCATAATTCGCACCTGTACATACTTACACTTACACATACATATACACTTGTACACTTACACAACACATTTCCCTATACACATGTTTATCTTACATTTATATTTGATATTCATTTGATCGCGACATTCGATTTGGTTGTAAATTATTGGGTACTATAAGTCCCATCCCCTTGTACATTTATACCCCCACTCCCGGACATTATTTTGTAATAGCGTAGATTTACATTCCGCAATTTACAGCTTTTCAATTATACCATGGTTAGACCTAGGGTTTGTATGTACATAAAATCAAACGCTAGATAACCTAATACAAGACAAATGTATGTAATCAATACACCATCACACTTGCACCCCCTAGGGTAATCCCACATGTTGCCTTCCAAATGAGCCATGCTTGCACGTCGAATGTCTTTGGCAAAACAAAATCAAATGATCATAAGTCCCTCGATGACGCTTTCGAAAGTCGCCTATCAAAAATGATCAAGTCCCTTCAGAACAAATTGCCAAAGACACTTGGCATCATTGCATTCATGGTCCATACGATGACCCGCGCCCGTCCCGAATAAACTTCCTAAACGCAAGATTGCCCATCAATTTCAATGGTGGAACAAAATTGTTAAAAGGGGTTAAAACATGACAAAAAACCTTTGAGTACAATAGGGTAGACATAACTCTTAGTTACTTGAGATCAAACTTGCAAAAAGCACTTGCCTTCTTTTCAAAAACCACAATCCACAACACTTTCAAAAATCAAACTTTTCAAACTTTTGAAACATCTTTTCGAAAAGATATGCACCTTTGTAAAACATTCGAGTAAAGAATTATTACAAGGTTGGCCTAAGACAAGGCATCTTTTTCCAAAAAACATTTTCAAAACAACCCACACACGCACTATTTCAAAGCAATCGAAAAACAAGGCAAGTGATCTAAAAAGCCAAGTAACTAAGAGCCCATGGATAACCATGGATGAGAAGGGTGCTAATACCTTCCCTTTTCATAATCTACCCCCCGAACCCACGAAATATCTCAAAAGGTTTTTGCTGTGCTTTTTAACCTTTCCTTTAGGATAAAATAAAAAGTCGGTGGCGACTCTTGCTAACCGCAACATTTGCGAATACAAACGCAAAACTCAAGTCAGTTCTCCCACCGTATCACAGAACTGGCGACTCTGCTGGGGAGAATTTTTAAAAGTGGGGTTACCTTAGGGTTTAGATCACCTTTACTTTCAATTGATTGCTTTGTTTGCTTTACATTTATGGGCTTTGTATCGGAGTTCTATAGATCCTAACCCGGATCTGGGGAAACCCTTTTAGGTAGCAACAAGGCTGTGAGGGAACTGTGCGGGGTATACCGACATGGTTGAAGCAGTCTGCTACGTTGATGTGGCACTTTGGTGTGTACCGGTAACCCTTGAGTTCAGTCAAGGAGAGTACGGGGCCGCCGCGTGGTGTCATGAAGCATCAACTGACCTTAGGAACCTTAATTGAACCATCTTGGCCTTTTTAGGGTAGTGAGATAACTGACTTTGGTGCAGTCCGAGGTTGGTTGATACTCGATACTACACTCAATTGAGGGTTGCTTTCCTGGAATATTTCGGTCGCCAGTTCAGTGGCTAAATCGAAACGATGAACAATGAAAGCAATCCCGTGACATTGGGACCTCTAGAACCCGGTCACTTTTAATAGGACAGGTTTTAACCAACAAACTGAAAGAGGGTAGTACCTGAACCTCATGCAAGCCTAAACCTAAGGCTTTGTGTGCTTTGTGTGAATATTGTTTGCCTGTATATACACTTACTTGCCTGTGCATACATGTACATAACATCATGACATCATAGCATAGCATTTTAGCATTGTCAATAACCATTTCAAGGATCTCAAGGGTTCTGTTGATGCAGGATTACGTTGAACCAGATATCTATCAAGGGGCAAGAGGTCTCTCCTCTAACCAATCCAGTCAAAGTTCAAGTACAACAACTTGAATCAGTGGCTATGACCCACTCGACATGGTGAGCTTGATTCTCGTGGAAAGACGTCCACCGGTACAGGACTCTCCAATCCAAGAGCAAAGTTCAACCTCTAACATTTTCTTGTGTTTACCCCAAGAGATCCTTGAAAGCATACATCCACATGTCATGCATTTCATTTTAACAATCTTTCCTTTTTCAGGGTTCCTTACTCTCCTGCTGTTTATTTCAGCAAGAGATGGCTCTAGAGCGGTCTGTCAAAGACATCCAAGACCAAACTGCTCAGCTACAGGAGATGTTCATGAACTTGTCACTGGGGCAAGAAGAGATGAAAGCTCTCCTCACCAACGGCTTGGGGAATTCCAACAATGCCAGGAATGATCAGATTGCGGAGCTGCAGTTTGATCTGACAACACTGAGGACCCAAATGATGGGATATTTGGTGGGCCAGATGGCTCTCATCCAAGACCTATCTCAAAGACAAGAGGAACTCGGAGTTCTGGTCCGCCAATTGCTTCAAAACAACCAACTGGGGCAAACATCTGAGGTCGAAGAGCAAGTCGCCACTCAGCCTCCACCCACTCAAGAGGACAAGGGGAAAGCTCCTCTGCTAGCTTCAGGGTCACAAACCCATCAACAACCTCGCCGGCGTCAGCGGGGCAATCGGCGTAGACAAGAAACGTCGGGAAGGCAGTTCACAGAGACTGACATACCGTCATCTCTAATTCTGGAGCGCTTGTTGGAGGTTAATCTGACTGCTTTGAGGGATCCTATCCGGAATCCTAATACCTCCGCTCCTGACTATCATCCCGATGCATTCTGTGTTTACCATTCCTATAGCCCAGGACATGACACCGATAGCTGTTGGGCCTTGAAGAACAAGATTCAAGATCTGATTGACATTGGGGTGCTGAGATTCATGCCAGACGGCGAGATGAAGATCTTCCGTTGAAGGGGTTCTCCGCTTGAAGTGACGAAGCTCGAATTGAAAGACTTTTTGCTTCTTTTTGAATTGTTCAAAGTTGTAATTTCTTTTGCTGTCAAACAATTATCTGTTGATGTTAAACTCTGTTTTCATTAATGCATTGCATATGTTTGTCTTGAATTCATCCATTCGTTTCACTACTCTTATGCTTTTCTTTATGATATTTGACTCTTGATAAAAAGCTGCAAGCCTTTAGAGGGAGGATGACGAAACAATACCATGATCTTATACAGTATGCTTTTGAACAGACCTTGCTGATGATGTACAGGCATTTCTTTCAATTCCCAAACACTGGAGTTATAAGGAAGTTAATCCCTAGTCAACCCCTTCGAGCCAAAGAAGTAGGAGTTTCCTGTTCTAAAACAATCAAAACCTTTGATATAAACCTGGGGCAGGGTAGTCTCTCAGTTAATTCAAAAAAGAACGCGCATTGAAGTCGCAAACTCTCAGTTCGTAATACAACGAACGACGTCGAAAAAGAAAGCATTCCTTCGGAATCAAAAGACAAGGGTGGTTCCCTATCACATAGACAGTCAATCCCTCAAAAGACAAAAGCCCACCAAGCCAAAACCTATAAAGGAGGCTTAAGAAAGCTGGGGCATCCCGCTGACAGTAATCCCGAAAACGGTAACAGTCAGGCAAAAGTTAGGGATAACAAATCAAAATCAAAATAGTGAGGTCGTTACAAAACCCTCAACAACATGAAAAGTGTTGAAAAAGAAAATAGAGATAATGACTGTCTCCCAAATTCAAACCGGTGAACCATCGCCCAAATGTCGTTCCAAACTCAAAACAGAGTGCGACGCACAATTAACTGAGCTTAGGTTGAAGAACATCACGAAGAGCGGGTGGGTACAAATATACTTTGAGCCTTTATCCTTTGTTTCTTAAACCGTGAACCAGGCCACGTTACAACCCTTCAAAAGTCCTAATTGAAGCATGGGTTAGTTCGAAAGCATACTGTTACAAAAGGTATCCTGACTCCTGTAGGGCTTTGCTCTAAATCTCGTGTTAACTTGTCTTATGAAAAGTTTTCTGCTAAAAACGCATTTTTCAAAATTTCAAAGACAAACATGAACTTTGCATTATTCGAATATCACTGTCTGTATTTAACCCCTTTTGTTTGACAGCGAAGAAGTTCATACAGCGAATGTTCAGAGGAACGAAAACTCTCTCAGTAAGTCAAAATCACTTCAAGAGGATAACACTTCCATCAAATCTCCTACCAACAAGGGGCATGACATAGCACAATACAATTAACCTGGGACAGTCCAGTCAAGGTCCAACAAATCTTTCAAAGTTCAATTAACCTGGGGCAGTCCAGTCAAGATCCAACAGATTATTCAAAGTACAGTTAACCTGGGGCAGTCCAGTCAAGATTTCAAGAAATCTCTCAATATGCAGAGTAATCTGATTCAAGACTCCTTCGCAACCACTTGGGGCATTCGAATGTCAAAAGTGTTCAACAAATCAACTACAACATTTCCAGATTCGATTCCTGTATCCAGCCAGGGCATATCTGTTGACCGCATTTCCAGGCTCGATTCCTGTACCTAGCCAGGGCATGTCTGAAGAGTTTGAAGATTCGACTCCTGTATCCTGCCAGGGCATATCTATCAACTATCACCTTTCCAGATTCGACTCCTGTATCCAGCCAGGGCATGTCTGAAGAATTCCAGATCAACACCTGCAACAACCCAGGAAACATCCGTGAACAACCGATGTTAGACCAACACCTGTAATAAACCAGGATTTTATCTACATCACCACTTGGGGCATTCGAATGTCAAAAGTGTTCAAAACCCGATGCAGTTTTTACACAAGCTCATCATCAGGGAGCCCTACACCGGTTCCTCTTCAAGACTTCTGAAAACAGTTCATGGATTCATCCCAACAACGGATGTTAATCTATCAACTTGTTCAGATGCAACCTTTGAATTCAGTTTACGGAAGCTTCCCAACAACGGATGCTGCTCTATTGCTGATTCCTCTCCAAGACTTCTGAAAACAGTTCATGGATTCTTCCCAAGCAACGGATGTTAATCTATCAGCTTGTTCAGATGCACCTTTGAATTTAGTTTCCGGACGCTTCCTAACAACGGATGTTGTTCTATTGCTGGTTCAACTTCAAGATTTCTGAAAACAGTTTACGGGTTCTCCAAGTAAACGGATGTTAACCTGTCGCTTGTTCGGATTCTTCTCAAGGACAACCATCACGGAAGATCGCACTCGCCAGATTCTCCCTATCCCCAGCAAAATTCCTTCAATCCCCAGCGGAGTCAGACTTTCAAACTTTCTCCCCACAGAGTTTTGAGGAGGCATATCTTGAGTTCCCCAGTGAAGTCTCCAGGGTTACCTCCCATCAAGCCAAAGATTCTCAATCTGGTCTTCCCGGCATGAGTCTACTAGTTGGAGCTCCCCAGTAGAGGTCATCAGGAATTCTCTTCCCCAGTGATTGCCAAGGATTTATTTTTCCCGGCGGCAGTCATGACGCTTTTGTCTTCGGCCATCTCGGAATCATGTATCCTTGGCAAGAATAGCTCATCAGCCTACATGCACATTCATTACATTCATATCATAAACATTAAATGTCACATGCATTGCATCATGCATCATAACATTACATACAACTAACCCTTTAACTTTTCAGGTAAGATCAGTCGACAAACACAGATCATCTCCTGAGATTCATCCAAAAATAGTTCAGATGTGACCCAGACACGGCAACATTTTGATACTTATTCCAGATTCATTCAGACGCATCAGCAGAAACCCTACACCGGTTCCTCTTCAAACTTCTCAACTTCAAGATTTCTGAAAACAGTTCACGGGTTCTCCAAGTAAACGGATGCTAACCTATCACTTGTTCAGATTCTTCTTCAAGACTTTTGAATTTAGTTTACGGATTCTTCCCAACAACGGATGTCAATCTACCGACTGATTCAGACTCTTCTCAATTTTTGAAAATAGTTTACGGACGTGTCCCAACAACGGATGCTGCTCTATTGCTTATTCAATCTCAAATAGTTTACAGATTCTCCAGACACGGCCATCAATCTGTTGCTTGTTCAGACCCCCGTTCAGAGATATTCCAAAGCAGGGATGCCCTTCTGATACTCGTCCACTCACCAATGACGTACGATTCAACATCACCATATGGCATCTATAAGCCCATCCTCCTACTAGCAGTCGCCGAATGGCATCTGTAAGCCCATTCCCAAGTGGCATCTTTAAGCCCATCACCAAATGGCATCTATAAGCCCATTCACCTCCACCGTCACTTCGACGAGCGCAAATTTTCTGGGCACATTAGTGTTCAATCTCCTTTTACCTTCAAGTCGCGAAAGGCAAGCTTGCCAATCTAACTCTTCAGGTCCAAGAAGATTGAACAGGGGCAACTGTTGTACCCCAAAATTTGCCCTCGCGCTTTTCCACAAAGAAATCTCAGCTTCAAACATTTCCTGACTTCTCAAACTGACTCAAGAATCGGACAAACGGACTTTTCTTGACGGTCAAGCAAAATTAGGGTTTTACTGATTTTCAGAGCTCTGAATTGTTTCATAACAGTGGGCTTAGGGTTTGGTTGGTTTTTGGTTCAATTTTGATCAAGCGAGCGTGATTTGGCATTTAATCAGGAATTTGGGTTTCATGGGCATATTCTCAGAAGAATTTGAATTCCACAACACTTTGCGGTTTATTTCAAGATTCGGATTAAAAGTCGCGTTATCTTGGTTTATTCAACAAAAGAGACAGTGGTTTGAATTCAGTACATTTTGATTGGGCCGGTCAGATGCAGGATGCAGTTTTGGAATGCACAGTGTTCATGTGTTTGATCAGTCTATCTGGGTTAATTGCTGCTTTGCCTTGGATTTTGGATTAGACAGACTTAATTGGTCAATGTTGTTTTATTTAAGTTATTTATTATTCTGAAATTAAATGATTGAATTTATTTTTCAATTGTTAATTCTAAGAATTTTAAATAAATAAATAAACAATAAAGAAATTAGAATTAATCGGATAATTTGAATTTTTATTGATACTTAAATTATTTACAAATTGTTGTTTATTACAAACAATAATTTACATCTAATTTAAATATTACAATAGAATGAAAAAATATCCTATTTTCTAAATACTCTTCACTCCTCACTCTGCCCCGGCACTCCATTTTTCATCTGCAAAAAGAAAAAGAAACAAGAAAAGTCAAAAGCAGTTAATTGGAAAAGACAGTTAAAATGCTCATCATTAGGGGCCACTGACTGGGATCAGTTGCCCTCTCTGCAAATCACGGGATTTCTCCCGGTTCACAGAGAGGGAAGATTATTTTATCTCATGAAATGCAAATGTCAAAAATGCATAGTTTCTAAAAGATTTGCAAGCTGCATAGATTCAAAATCCAAACTAAACTGAAAAGGTTCAATCCAAACTTTCAATCCAAAACAAAGTTTACTCAAAGAAAGATTTCAAAAGTACATTTGCTGTCACAAGCCTACAAGCTGTCATGGAAAGATTTTTGGAAAAGATATCAAAATGCAAAATCTACACAAACTGTCAAAAGGGGGATGCAAGATGTATTATGCAAGCTAGACAATCTTTTCATCATTTCCCACAAAAGCCCCTTCAGAAGCAAGTACAGTAAAATCATATAAAAATCCTGAGCTGTACTTTGAGAGAGAGAAAAGAGATTAAAGCAGGCAAGGGTTTAGGCTCAGTCCAGACAAGATAAAGCCAACTTGATTAGGCACAGTTCAACATAGACAGTTCAGGGAAAACAATAAAACAGTTCAAGACAGTTCAGCATAGCAGGCAGCCTGTACAAAAGCAAACTCAGTTCAGAATGAAACAGCAGGCAAGTCACAGAAAAGAAGATACACAAAATCTACAAGTCCACAAGCAGTTCACAGCAGGCAATTCAGAATAGAAGGGAGCAACATAGTAGGTAAATAAAAAAGGATATAAAAACTGAGTTCAGCTGAGGATGGGGAGGAGAGTTCAGAAGAAAATATACAAACCACAACCTGCCTAAGAAAGAGGAGCTCACTACTGTCCAGAACCATCAAACCAAAACCAACCCTGTCAAAAACACCATGACCAAACCTTTATGCCAAACACAAGAAACCTGAGATCCCAACTCAAGCCTCAACTTTCAAACCATACTTGCATCCTGATATCCAAACTAAAACCATAACCAACATCCAAACCTCAAGATCCTGTCAAGCACCCCAAACCCCACTGTCATAACCAAACAACAATAATAACCCAAAACTCCCTGTCAAAAACCTTGTATATCTGTGCTAAAAAATATCAAGCACGAACTAATCTTTAAGCCTCAGAAGCAAGCTTCATCATAGGCATCTCAGAAGGCTACTCAAGGCAATATTCGTTCAAAATCATCACAAGGCAACGAGAGAAAGATAAGCACACAAATTCCCAAGGCAACAATTCAGGCAACAACACAAAGGCAACTTAGAGAGCCTCAGAAGCAAGCTTCATCATAGGCTAGCACACATAGGCAACAGCTGTTCAAGAAAAGAGTTCAAGACAAGCAAATCTCAAGCAAAGTACTCAGACATACGCATCATTCAAAGACAATCATCACAGTGGAAGAAGAAGAGGTAAAGAAGCGAGGATTTAGGGTTTTCTCAGTGAATATCATCATCAAAAACCTGAGCAAAAGATAAAAGAACGAAGTTACCAGGGTCATCAGAAGCGAAGCCTCATCAAGTCCATCACGAACGCTCCGACCTCCTCAACGCATCCCTTTTCTCTCCTCCATCTCCAGGAATCAGGTAACGAATTTGCTATATCTTTCCCTTCACCTCATAAAAAACGAAACAAATAAAGAGCTCAGAACAAATTCCACGCGTATCGGTTATAGAAGAAAAAAAGGAATACTGAAACAAACCTGGAGCAACGTATCCATTGCCTTGGAGGGAAGAGAGTATGGGTTGCGCTGGTGGCCGGAGGATGCTCAGAAATTGCTAATCGGAGAAGACGAACCAAACGCGCCGTCGCTGCCTCTAACCCTAATTTCGTTCCCAACTGAAACAATGGCCTAACCCTAATTCTGTTTCAAACCATGGGCTTAATCTGACCCGTTTCCTAATTCTCCTCAAAAGCCCATCAAATGCCTTTCTTCATTTTCTTTGCAAAATTAAACTCTAATCTCATTTTTTATCATAAACAATACTTATTCTTCTTTTCTATATATATAAAACACTAATCTCTTTTTATTTTAATTAAGAATACTTTTTATCATAAAATTAAGACAATTTTTAGATAGATATTTTAGATATTTATATTATATTAAAAATTAGTTTTTGTACATAATAATTTAAATACACTTTTCTAATACAAAATTCAATTCTTTTAATTTAAATTTAAATACTTTGTTGTATATAAACAAATAAAGAGACATTCTTGATTTAAACTTGAACATTATTTGTGCATATTATACATTCTCATACCATAATTAAAATTAAACTTTTTTAATTAACATTCTTTTTCATACATAACCATTTAAATACATTTTTCTCTAATATCTAAATTCACAAACATTTTGACTAAAATACTCTTGTAATTAAAACTTAACACTTAATCAAAACCCTTCATTGGTACATAATTCATATAAATCAAATACAGATTAAAACATTAGCTAGGTCAAAACCCTAATACGACTCAATTCCATAATTCGCACCTGTACATACTTACACTTACACATACATATACACTTGTACACTTACACAACACATTTCCCTATACACATGTTTATCTTACATTTATATTTGATATTCATTTGATCGCGACATTCGATTTGGTTGTAAATTATTGGGTACTATAAGTCCCATCCCCTTGTACATTTATACCCCCACTCCCGGACATTATTTTGTAATAGCGTAGATTTACATTCCGCAATTTACAGCTTTTCAATTATACCATGGTTAGACCTAGGGTTTGTATGTACATAAAATCAAACGCTAGATAACCTAATACAAGACAAATGTATGTAATCAATACACCATCACACTTGCACCCCCTAGGGTAATCCCACATGTTGCCTTCCAAATGAGCCATGCTTGCACGTCGAATGTCTTTGGCAAAACAAAATCAAATGATCATAAGTCCCTCGATGACGCTTTCGAAAGTCGCCTATCAAAAATGATCAAGTCCCTTCAGAACAAATTGCCAAAGACACTTGGCATCATTGCATTCATGGTCCATACGATGACCCGCGCCCGTCCCGAATAAACTTCCTAAACGCAAGATTGCCCATCAATTTCAATGGTGGAACAAAATTGTTAAAAGGGGTTAAAACATGACAAAAAACCTTTGAGTACAATAGGGTAGACATAACTCTTAGTTACTTGAGATCAAACTTGCAAAAAGCACTTGCCTTCTTTTCAAAAACCACAATCCACAACACTTTCAAAAATCAAACTTTTCAAACTTTTGAAACATCTTTTCGAAAAGATATGCACCTTTGTAAAACATTCGAGTAAAGAATTATTACAAGGTTGGCCTAAGACAAGGCATCTTTTTCCAAAAAACATTTTCAAAACAACCCACACACGCACTATTTCAAAGCAATCGAAAAACAAGGCAAGTGATCTAAAAAGCCAAGTAACTAAGAGCCCATGGATAACCATGGATGAGAAGGGTGCTAATACCTTCCCTTTTCATAATCTACCCCCCGAACCCACGAAATATCTCAAAAGGTTTTTGCTGTGCTTTTTAACCTTTCCTTTAGGATAAAATAAAAAGTCGGTGGCGACTCTTGCTAACCGCAACATTTGCGAATACAAACGCAAAACTCAAGTCAGTTCTCCCACCGTATCACACCTGGGAATTTGTGATAACAGATAGCCTTCAGCCTAGGCTGCAGCAGCAGGCGTGGATTGGGGAGAAGTGACCTCTGAAGTGGGCGGTGGCGCGTAAACCCATGCCAGAATCTGCACAAAAGCGTTTTCCAAGCCACACGTGAATGTTCAGGAGTGGTTGGAAGCATTAATGAGCATTAAATGGTGATAAGACCTATCAACATCAATATTCTGGTAATGAAACCAACGTTGAATCAGCAGTTCTGTTTCAAAAAGAACAGCGTAAACCATGCTCTGGCCCGGGCTTCCTGTTGTCTTAGTAAGCTCTGGAGATTCTCCTGATTTTCTGATACGTTCCTTGGATTTACTTCTGGACCTCCTGGGCTTAGAGATTATGTATCAGTGTAACAACCACTCTTCTGACCTTTTCATCTTCTGATTTCAGCATGTTCAGAAAGAGCCTTCAGACTTCCCTGCTTCTCTTGCATTCCTTTAGCAAATTCTGACTGAGCTTGTATAACTGCTGAAAGGGGCATGTTCTGTCTGAGGCTTACATACTGAACCACGTTTACAACTTCTGATTGAGCTGATGTAGCTGCTGAAAAGCCAACTTCTGACTACGCTGAGCCAAGCTTGCAACTTCTGACCGTTTTTATCTGGAATTGGTCCAGAAGTTCTGAAGCGCTGATTTTTTCTTAAATACTCATTTTTTAGAGAAATGTTCCAATTACTTAGAATTTGATTTTTTTCAAGATAAAAGCGTTGTCTTTGGAGCTTGTGTGATCATCTTGCTCTTGTAAGTGGTTTGCTTGGGCAAAAAGATAACTCAGGACTTGGATTTGTTTCAGAGGGACCTTGAAAATCCAAGATAGTTTCCTGAAGAAAGAGAGGGCAAATTTTGGGGTACAACACACAGTCCCACGGTTTGCCCCTTATATTTCATAATTGTATCTCTTAATTTGTGTGCATTTAACATGTTTTTGTGACTGATTTGCATTGCTAGAGACCATACAAGGCTAATGGAATGAATTAATTGGACTATAGTGCCCTGAATCGTAAGATACCATGACTGAATTTCTAGGGTTCTTGAGCTTTTAAATGGGGCTTTTCAATCCAGGGAAAATTGGGACTAATAAGACACATGGTTGAAATCGTGAGACCAAGACGAACACAACCCACACCTCGCGAAACATTTATATTCACTGTGCTTCTAATCGCTATTTTTCCTTGTAGGAAGTAGTGGGGGTTAAAAACCCCTGCTATCTGATTCTAATCATACAGAAAAAAGGTTGAAGACGATGATGTGTTGACATCCCATTGCTTATTTGAAAAGCGCGCGTTTTAATTTTTTTTTATTCAGAGCACGTTGATTGTTTGACATATAGTAATTGGCTATTATTCCACTAACAAATTAAACAGGTTGGTTGAGTGGCTGGGGCGTTGGCATGTGAACATTGGGGCCTGGGTTCGAATCCCAGGTCCCCCAAAACATTTATTCTATTTTGCTTCATATATTCACATGCAGATTTCACAAGGAAGTCCACCATATACCTCAAATCTCAGTGCGCCAGATGTCTCTAGGCATAGATCCAATGGACATGAGTGGGAGATCACCATACTCCCCAGTCAACAGGCGTGTGGATAATCACCAAAGTCAACGTGGCTGAAATGCTAGTGGGCCTGGAAATTGCCAAAGACACCTCCAAAATTGGCCCAAAACCTCCCTGAGTTTGCATTTTTTATTTTCTTTCATTATTTATTTGCTTGATTTATTTTTTATTATTTTTAATTAATTACTAACTAACAAATTAATATTTTCATAATAAAATCAGAAAACTAAAAAATATAATATTTTTAGTATTATTTATTAAGATTAATTTCACCCTTTCATTATTTTTTGTAAATAAATAAATAATTAATTAATTTAGTTTTAATTAGGTTAATTTTAACTTTTTGCAATAATTTAAAATTAATGTAGAATTAGGGTTTTTAATAACTTTTGACTATTTTTACTTTTTCCTTAAATAACATAAAAACCAAAAATATTTTTATTAATTTAGACTAATCTCTTTAATTCATAAAAATCTCTTTCTTTCTCAAAAAAGGGTCAAAACCCTAAAAACTCTCCGATCCAATTTTTCTCGCGCGTATGATTATTCTTGATTAATGTTTTTCATCATATTATGTAATTGATCCGAGGATGTAATAGTTTTAATTAGGGCTTTTTACCGCTTTTATTTAATTTCCCGCAATTTACTTTTTCAAGGGTTTGTTTTTGGCGATGTAAATACCCGACGCCTTGTAATAGCTTAGATTTATTTTCCGCAACTATTAACTGCTAGATGTATGCTAACTAGGCTATGCATGTCAAGATCTCTCTTAACTTAAAATCAATCGTAGCTCACCATAACATGTACAAAGATAACATAAATTGAAACCTGACACACTCGCACATGCCACTCTTAGGGTACGCCTCACTTGGTTGCCTCGACGTGGTCATTAAGTATAGGAAGTTTTAGAGGTCGCCCTCCTATCTAAAGATCAAAGTTGCCTCGAAACGGTTGCCTCGATAAAAAACGATCTAAGACATTAGGGTTACCGCTAAGGCGTCCTACTATTGCTTTAGTGACCACATGTCCCATTAATCGAATTAACCCGAAAAACTCCAACGACGGTGCTACCTACTTCTCAATAGTGGGATGGCACTGTCTAAAGGACATTTACACAGCTTAATTTCTTTTGAGTAGGTAGAGGTTCTCAGGTACTTGCTCTTTCAAAACAAAATAAACTTTTCGCACTTACACTTTTCAAACAAAGTTTTCAAACAAACACTTCATACACTCTTGAGGACAGATACAAGAGTTAAATCGGAGTTTTCAAACAAAACTTTTTTCAAAATCCACAAACACAAGAAAAGCAAAACTTTTTGAAAACATAGTGAGCAAGTACCTAAGAGTCCGTGGATAACCACGGATAGAAAGGGTGCTAATACCTTCCCTTTCTATAATCTACCTCCCGAACCCGAGAAACATCTCGAAAAGGAATTTTTCTGTGCTTTTGTCCATTCCTTGTTGGATAAAATAAAAGACGGTGGCGACTCTTGCTTACCGCGACATTTTGCGAAAACAAACGCAAATGCGAACCAGCATTCCAAAACAGTCAGTTCTATTTCCACCGATCACACCCGGGATATGATGAAAGCTGTCATTTCTGTTTGTCCTCACCAACCAGCTGTCCTTTGTTGAAAGCAGACGTTCAATGCCTAATAGATAACAAGGAGATTTTGTTCGAAAATACTTTTGTTCCACCTGTTTCTTATAATGATATTTCCATTGTGACCATTTCTGACAATTCTTCCAGGGTCTCCACCAAAAGACCCGTTAGAATTACATTAGTTCCAAAAGTAGCTCCTTTGATAATTACAATGCCTGGACCTGTCCCGTATTTGCAGACAAAACCGTACCATGGAATTATGGAGGGGATGTCTACTACCACGGTATCAAGCAAGATTGGCCAGCTGCCGAAGATTCAAGTTCCGAGAAAGATAACTCTGATATCAGTAACATTGTCGGGACTAGCAAGATTACCCAAAGCAGAAGGAAATTCTCTCCAGAAATTACTCCCCCAAAAGCAGTTTCTGGACCCGTAATCATTCTTGTTGTTGTTTCTCCTCTGAAGGCTATCCCCAGTCCCATAATCATCTCCACCAATACTCCAACTGACAAAGCTGTTATAACTCCTGTTATCACTCCTACTGACACTCATGCTGCCAAGTTAACCGAGACTTGAGGAAAAGGTGTTCTGGTTGAGTCTGTCAAGACGAAGACACAATCATTGGCTATCCCTGAGACCTCCCAGAAAGAGATGGAGGAAATCCTAAAGATCATAAAAAGAAGTGACTACGATATAGTTGAACAACTGGGGAAAAATCCATCCAAAATTTCCATGTTGGCTTTACTACTATGTTCTGAGGCGCATGCAAAGGGCTTGGTAAAATTCCTAAAAACTGCTCATGTACCCTAAGAAACATTTGTCGATAAATTCCAAGACTGCGTAGCCAGCTTGACTGCAGATAATAGTCTAGGTTTTTCGGATGCTGATTTGACGCCAAGAGGAAGAAAGCATAATGAGGCATTGCATGTCTCAGTGGAATGCATAGGCACAACCTTGCCTCATGTTTTGGTGGACACCGGGTTATCTCTGAATGTATTGCCTAAAAAGGCTCTTGATATGCTTGACTGCGAAGGATTGACATTGAAGCCAAGTAATATAGTAGTGAGGGCTTTTGACGGCTCGAAAAGGATGGTGCATGGGGAAGTGGATATCCCCATAAAGGTTGGAACCCAAACGTTTGATTCAACTTTTTATGTAATGGATATCCGCCCTTCATATTCCTGCTTGCTAGGCCGACCATGGATTCACAATGCTGGCGCTGTTACTTCTACGTTGCAGCAAATGTTGAAATATCCGATTCAAAGGAAGATTATCACCGTTCATGGAGAAGAAGAGTATATGATCAACCATCTCAATTCCTTCAAATATGTGGAGTTAGATGGTGAATTTATTGAAACTCCATTCCAACACTTTGAAGAAGTCCCGCAAGATGTAGCAGTAACCAGGGTTGTTCCCAAGATCACAAGGCCTCCACTCAAGATGTAATCTTTGAAGGATGCAAAATCAGTAATAGAAGAAGGTGGGTGCACTATCTGGGGACAACTCCCAGATATGCCATACAAATCTGACAAGTTTGGCCTAGGTTTCACTTCAAGGGCTCATAAGGTTGTACGTCACGCTCGTGCTGGAGGACCACCCCTGAAGATTAGCAACTGTGAGGTCAACGCGGTAGAGGATGATGAAGATGGCTACAACCTGGAGGATTGGATCTTCCCAACTGTCAGTGGAGGCTCAGTTATTGGGAAGCTAGAGATTTTGTGCCGATCACTTTTATCCCACAGTAATTTGTCTTTACATTTTGTTGGATCTATAATATTAAAACATTTCAAACTCTTAAAACCTTGTGTCTTACCTGAGGAAAAATCGTCCATTTGTAAGGGTTATTATCTCATCTCCATATGACATCAATGAATCATGGACGTTTTGCATACAAACTTTATGCTCATTGTTTTTCTTTTTACATTTTTCATTTCTTTCAAAGATAGCTATACTCTTACACACACTCACACTCACAATGCAGGTCTACATCCCTTCGGGATCCCATGGGTAACGATTCTGCTATGGCTTTATGTGACTCTGAAAATCTAATCTACCAAGCCAAAGACGAAGGTAAGGGAGATTGTGAAGTACCAGGGGAACTCGCCAGGTTACTGCAACAAGAAGAGATAACCATTCAGCCCCACGAGGAACCCGTGGATACAATCAACCTAGGTACCGAGGAGGACAAAAGAGAAGTCAAGGTGGGTAACAATCTGGAACCCAGTGTCAAAGAGCGTCTGATTCAGTTGCTACATGAGTATGTTGATGTCTTTGCATGGTCGTATGAAGACATGCCAGGACTTGATGCAGATATTGTGGTACATCATCTACCAACAAAAGAAGACTGTCCACCGGTAAAACAAAAGGTCCGTCGAATGCGACCAGATATGTCAGAGAAGATTAAAGTAAAAGTCATGAAGCAATTCAATGCTGGATTCTTGGCCATCACCTCCTATCCGCAATGGGTTTCAAATGTTGTTCCCGTGCCCAAAAAGGACAGCAAGGTACGAATGTGCATGGACTACAGAGATTTGAAAAGGGAAAGCCCCAAGGATGATTTTCCACTTCCCCACATTGACATCCTAGTTGACAATATTGCACAATACAAAGTGTTTTCCTTCATGGACGGTTTCTCAGGTTACAACCAAATCAAAATGGTGCCTGGGACATGGAGAAAACAACATTTGTCACACAGTGGGGCACATTCTGCTACAAGGTTATGCCATTCGGACTGAAGAATGCGGGAGAAACCTATCAGCGTGCCATGGTAGCTCTTTTTCACGACATGATACATCACGAAATAGAGGTCTATATGGACGACATGATAGCTAGATCTCAAACAGAAGAAGAGCATCTTGATCATTTACAGAAACTATTTGATAGGCTAAAGAAATACAAGCTGAGGGTGAACCCAAATAAATGCACGTTTGGAGTAAGGTCTGGTAAGCTCCTAGGCTTTGTCATCAGCAATAAGGGTATTGAAGTAAATCCTGCCAAAGTAAAAGCGATACAAGAGATGCCTGCTCCTCGTACTGAAAAGGAAGTTAGAGGATTCTTGGGACGTTTGAACTACATTGCCAGATTCATTTCTCACCTGACAGCTACATGTGAACCAATCTTCAAACTTTTGAAGAAAGATCAAGTAGTCAAATGGAATGATGAATGCCAAACTGCTTTCGACAAGATCAAAGAGTACCTACAAGAGCCTCCTATTTTGATGCCACCAGTCGAGGGAAGACTGTTGATTATGTATCTAACTGTTTTAGAGAATTCAATGGGGTGTGTGATGGGGCAGCATGACGAGTCTGGCCAAAAAGAGCACGCTATTCATTACCTGAGCAAAAATTTTACCGACTGTGAAACAAGATATTCACTGCTCGAGAAAACTTGTTGCGCTCTGGCATGGGCTGCTCTCCGGTTAAAACAATATATGCTGACCCATACTACCTTGTTGATATCTAAAATGGATCCAATAAAATACATCTTCGAGAAACCTGCTCTCTCTGGGAGAATAGCGAGATGGTAGATGATCCTAACAGAATATGATATACAGTATACTACCCCAGAAAGCAATAAAGGGCAGTGTACTAGCTGATCACCTTGCTCACCAAGCTGTAGAAGACTACCAGTCCATGAAGTTCGAATTCTCAGATGAAGACATCATGATGGTAAACAACTATGAAGAACTCAGGCCATATGATGGACCTGAACAAGGATCCCGATGGACCCTGGTTTTTGATGGGGAATGTAACGCACTCGATAATGGTATTGGTGTTGTACTCATATCTCCTGAAGGGTGTCATACTCCATTTATTGCAAGACTCTGCTTCAATTGTACAAATAACATGTCGGAATACGAAGCGTGCATCTTTGGTCTCAAAGCTGCCATAGACTTGGGGATCAAATCTTTGACTATATTCAGAGATTCGGCTTTGGTTATCAGCCAGATTAAAGGGGAGTGGGACACCAAACACCCTAACCTTATCCCCTACAAAGGACATGTTTTGACATTGCTCCCACATTTGAGAAGATTACCTTCGAGCATTTCCCGCGAGAATAAAATCAGCTAGTAGACGCACTAGCCACAATGTCATCTATGTTTAAACTTAAATGGGAGAACGAGGCTCCCCTGATCACCATTGAATGAAGGGATGAACCAGCACACTGTCACGAGATTAATACTGTGGAAGTAGTGGACCAGCCTTGGTTTCACGAAGTCAAGAGGTATCTCGAGGTTCAAGAATATCCTGAAGGAGCTTCAGTCAATGATAAGAAGTTCTTAAGGAGATTATTTTCTAAATTCTTCCTTAGTAATGGCATTCTTTACAAACGCAACCATGACTCTGTGTTACTTCGGTGTGTAGACAAGGTTGAAGCTGAAAGAATCATGGCTGAGTTACATGAAGGAACTTTTGGCACTCATTCCAGTGGGCATACGGTGGCAAAGAAAATCCTACGGGCAGGCTATTATTGGTCTACCATGGAAGCATATTGCTATCAACACTCTCGAACCTGCCACAAGTGTCAGATTTATGCTGACAAGATGCACGTACCTCTGGTTCCTCTGAATGTCTTGACGGCTCCTTGGCCCTTTTCAATGCAGGGGATTGATATGATTAGGGAAATCAAGCCAACAACCTCCAATGGACACCACTTCATCCTAGTGGCCATTGACTATTTTACAAAATGGGCGGAGGTAGCTTCTTTCGCTTCCGTTACCAAGAATGTTGTCGCCTGGTTCATCAAGCAGAATCTCATTTATCGTTACAGTATCCCAGAGAGATCATTACAGATAATGGTACAAACTTGAATAATACTATGATCACTGCCTTGTGCGAGCAATTCAAGATCCAGCATCACAATTCTTCCCCTTATCGGCCAAAGATGAATGGTGTTGTCGAAGCCGCGAATAAGAACATTAAAAAGATCATACAGAAAATGACAGTCACATACAAAGACTGGCATGAGATGTTACCATTTTCTATCCACGGGTATCGCACCACAGCTCGCACATCAACTGGGGCAACACCTTATTATCTGGTTTACAGCATGGAAGATGTCTTGCCTATTGAAGTCCAGATCCCCTCTCTGAGAATTATGAAGGACACGGGGTTAAATGAAGAGGATTGGATCCAGACTCGACTTGATCAACTAAACTTGATTGATGAGAAAAGACTTGCTGCTATCTGCCATGGTCAAATATATAAAAAATGGATGATCAAGGCTTTCAACAAAAAGGTCAGACGCCAAGTGTATCAAGTTGGGGATCTGGTGATCAATCGCATCATACTACCGCAAGGTGATCCCAGGGGAAAATGGACTCCTATATACGAAGGACCATTTGTAATAAAAAACATATTCTCTGGAGGGGCAGTGATCTTAACCACCATGGATGGCGACGACCTGCCGCAACCTGCGAATGCAAACATAGTCAAAAGATACTACACATAAGAAACCCGCTAGGTTGACATGCCTAGGAAAAACGAAGGCATCTTCATTTTTTTGCGACGAAATTCTATTACTAGAATGTTTATCTCATTGTACAAAAGTACTTACTCAAAGTCAATACAAATATATCCCTTTGAAAGTTCAAAACTATCTGTTTTTTCTTTACTCTTATGTTTTGTTTACAAAAACGTCCAATGATTCATTTTTGAACATATGCATTTGAACATAATTACTATTTATAAATAAACAAAATAGAAAGACAATCACTGATGGATTTAAGAGATAGGGAAATCTCTCTAAGTTATTTCCATTAAATCCCCCGCAGTGTGCAGTTTAATCCCTAGCGGAACAGAGCTTCCAGTTATCAATCCCTAGTAGAAGTCGTCAAATTTCTCTAAATTCCCCAAGCAGGAGTTTTCAAACAGTACACGACATTCCCCTTACAACAAAATTTATTTCTCTAAAGGGAAAATCATCAGCACTTTAACTCCATAACATGGAGACTTATACTCCATATCCTCAGCAGCAGTCAGGGATTTATTTTCCCCAATCCAACAACAGTGCAACAAACTAGCTCACATACGCATACATCGCATCCATATATCATAAACATTAATAACGCGAATGCATTATACTATGCATTTCATACAACATAACATTGCATATTAGCTAACATTTTACCTTTTTCAGGATAAGATTAATCAAACAGCTACCATTAACAATGTTCAGATTTCAAATACAGTACAGATACGCTCCAGACACGAAGGCCATTCTGATACTCACTCAGATTCGACTTCTCAGATACAGTTCAGATACGCTTCAGACACGGATGCCATTCTAATACTCATTCAATTCTCAACTTCCAGATACAGTTCAGATACGCTCCAGACATGGATGCCATTCTGATACTCATTCAGATTCAACTTTTCAGATACAGTTCAGATACGCTCCAGACATGGATGCCATTCTGATACTCATTCAGATCCAACTTTTAGATACATTTCAGATATTCTCCAGACACGGATGCCATCCTGACACTCATTTAGATTCAACTCTAAGATACAGTACATATACGCCTCAGACACGGACGCCATTTTGATACTCATTCTTTCAGCTTAAAAATTACCATTCAAAAATCACTTTTGGATGGCATCTACAAGCCCATCTCCAACAACTTTCTATCACTCCTCCAAATGGAATCTTTAAGCCCATTCTCTTTATCATCACATCATCGAGTGCAAATTTCTGGGCACTCTAGTGTCCAATAATCTTCCACCTTCGAGTCACGAATGGCAAAACTAGCCAATCTAACTCTCCAGGTTTAAGAAGATTGAACAGGGGAAGCTGTTGTACCCCAAAATTTTCCGTCTCACTTATCAAGAATTTGCTCACAAGATCTCCTTTGGCTCAAGACTGCACTAGGGTTAATCAGCTCAAGACACCTCCTTAGGCACTAATGACCAAAATTAGGATTTGAGTTTGCACAAGGATATTTGAGCTTCCAATTCCCCATATAACTTTCATGGATCATTATGGACCCTTAAGATTACTCATGTCAAGTTTCAAGCTTTGAATCACATTTTTGCTCAATCAATTGAGCAATTGACCTATAAATCAGCTGTATTGGGGGAAAAGTCAACCATGGCCAATTTACAGTCAAACTTCATAATTTTTTATCATACCAACATTTTAAAATTATATTTATCATTTGATCAAGTTTGGACCACAACTCCTCAAGCAATTTGATCAAATCTCCAAAAGGGCAAAATGGTCAAAATTAGGGTTTTGACTGGGAAAGGGCAATTTCTGATTTTTGACCTAGCAAATGGTCAATTGGTTTAAGGCATGATCTCAAGAGTCCAATTGCATCATTTTGACCTAATGGCATGGTTCAAAATAGTGCAAGTCCATTGGATTGACAAATGAATTTTTTAGTCAACTGATCAAAAGTCAATTGTATACTAAAAAGTCAAACTTTGACTTTTTGGTCAAATTCAAGTGCCAAAGATCATAATTCATCAAAACATGTCAAAATATGAAAATTATTCATCAAGAAATCAAAAAGTCAAGATTTCATTTTGAAAAGTCAAAATTTCTAAACTTAGAAATTTTTCTAAGTGTTGGAAATTTCATGTTTTTTCATAACTTTGAACAAAATTTTCACCATGATGCAAGATGATTCAAGAGAAACTTCCAACATGAAAGTTGTAGATCTCCATGAAATCTACAAATTTTATTTACACAACTCCTTCCAAAAGTGCTTGGATCTCAAGTTATAATTTTAAGAACATGTGGTCATGAAACAAAACACTTAGTGAAATTTTTGCCCTAATTTGGTCAGGATTTTGACCCAATTTCATGGCACTTTTTCATATAGTTCCAATGGGAATCTTCAAAAGCAATTCAAATATGGGTTTTATAGAAAATTACAAGATTTCCAAAATGTCCAAGTACTCCTTGAGATCATTCTTGAGTAGGGAGAATCGAAGAGATGAAGTTAGGGTTTTCACACTTGAATTACAAGTCATTTTGTGATGAACAAGAATTCAATTTCAAACCTATGCTGCACAATTTTGTTTTGTAGGCCTCTAAACCTCAATATCTATCCATAATCAGAAGATTAGACTTGCTTTTGAGCTATTATCCACTTGATTCAAGCTTTGTCCAAGTAAATTTTTCATTAATTGAACAAAGTTCACACTTCCATTTTGGAAAAGTGACTTTAATCACAAAGTCAACTTGTATGGAGCTTTGCACCTGTTCTTTATACACAAGCATGCTCTATAAACTCAGAACAAACATGTTTAAAGTTTCAAGCCACCCTACAAGACATGTACCTTGTATTGAAACCATGTTTTTCAAGATAACTTCAAAAACAAGTCAAAAAACTCATAATATGTGATCTTTGTTTTCTGACCTCCTCAAGTCCTCTAACCTTTTCCATATATTTATACAAGTGCATTGAAAGCTAACACACGAGGAAACAAGTCCTAAAACTCCCCAAAACCAGAAATTGCCATACAAGCATAAAAACTTGTCATTTCTGATTTTTGGAACCCAACATCAAATCCCCTCGTGTGTTTCTTGGCCAAGTCATCCACAAAGCTTCTAATACACATATAGAAAATATCCCAACCCTTGTTTTTAAACTGTAAAACCATTTACACCATTCTCCATTTTCAAAAACAGGGCATTGCACATTGACTTCTTCAACTTGATTCAAGAACTCTCAGCACAAAGTAAGCTTTGCAATAGCTTCCTGGAGATGCAAGGAAGCTCACCCATTCATCAAAACACTTTGAAAGCAGCCCTAACTCAAAATACGATCTCCAGCTGCAAGGTGAGTTTTTTGACTTTTTATCTCATTATTTAGGCATTGTTAGGTCTTGACTTGTGAAGATAAAATGTAGATAACTTTGCCACGAAGCTGTACATATCCATAGTTTGCATTTATATGGCATGAGCTTAGAGAATTTTAGAGTTGAAGTTTTCTGAAATTTTTAGGGTTTGAATTAGGGCCAGAAAAATTCTTATTCATCTTTGACTGTTAGCTTAAGTTACTTATATGTTTGGATTCGTGGGAAGAAATGCTACAACTTTCATGTTTGAACTTTTCATTTTTGTTGAGAAATGAAGAAGATACAGGTCCTTTGGCTGGAGGTTGAAGATGAAGTGTATTCAGGGCGCATTTTGTGTTATGTATTTATTGTTTCAGTTATATTAATGGATGTATAGCCACCCCAGTGGTAAAGCGCGCGCCTGTTCACCCTTAGGTCCTGGATTCAAGCCCCAGCGTGACATTTTTCTATTTTTACAATTTTCTAACTTTTTTTCTGTTTTTTTTTTGCAGCGCTTGGGCTCTTCATATGAGCCTAGTTTTTTTTCTCATAATACTTCTTACATTACTGATTAACCCCTTGACTTTTCTTTATTTTTTTATTTTTATCTCATTTTTCTTCATTATTATTATTATTATTATTATTATTATTATTATTATTATTAATAATATTTTCATTATCATAAAAAAATCCAAATTTATTTTTACTTATTTTTTATACTTATGTATTTTATTTTCCATAAAACAAAAGGATAAAAAACATTTTTTTTCTTAAAATAAATAAATTTCCTTTCTTTTCATAAATAATTTTAGACTTAGGATAAATTAATATATTATTTTGTTTTCTTAGTTAAAATTAATTTAGAACTTAGTTTATTTTAGTTAATTAATTTTCATTTATTTTAATTAATTTAAAACCTTTTCATAAAAAACTCTAAAAATCCTTTTTTAAATTAATTTCTTTTCTTAAATAGTTTTATTTAATTTTATTTAATTTTAATTAATTATCCCCTTTATTTAGGTCAAGGTATAACTATTTCATAAAAACAAAAAAAAAATCATTTCTTTTGTCATTTGCACTTGTACATTATTTATTCAATTCTTGCACAAGATTCAATATGGTTGTAATAGATAATTATGTTTAATTTTCTTGCAATCCCCATTTGTAAATTTGTACACCCCCTCCCCTAATGATGTAATAGCGTAGTAATTTTACTTTTTTGCAATTTATCACTTTTATATAACATGTTAGTAATTAGGGTTTGTATGGAAAGACTAAAACCAATACTTAGAAAACCCTAATTCAAGACAAAAGCAAGCAAGAAAACAATACACTTATGCACAAGAACACCTAGGGTTATCCCACTTGGTTGCCTTATACAAAATGGCCATATTACGCATGTAAGGTATCTTAGCAAAAATAAGCAAATACAAGATCATGGTCCCTCGATGACGCTATCTAAATTGCCTTACAAATGATCTTAGTCCCTCAAAAAGAATTCTAAGATACCTTGCAACATTGCTAATCATGGTTATACGATGACCCACGCCCGTCTCGTTTGCATCCAAAGATAGGATTGCTTACCAAATCAATGGTAAGACAACAACGTCAAAGGAAAAGATAATGAACAAGAAATACATTTGAGTAGGTAGATTTCCCATAATTACTTGCTCAACTTCAAACAAACATCCTTGCTATTTTCAAAAACAAACACCTACACTTTCAAACATCTTACAAACTTGAAAACATTTTCAAAAGATCAACACTTTGTATACATTCTTACGAACTATAATCATTACAAAGTTTGCCTAAACGAGGTCATATTTACAAAATACTTTAAAAAAACCATACAAAGCACAATTTCAAACAAAAGCAAGTGATCTAGCAAGTAACTAAGAGCCCGTGGAAAACCATGGATGAAAAGGGTGCTAATACCTTCCCTTTTCATAATCTACCCCTCAAACTCAAGAAATAATCTCAAAGGTCTTTCCTGTGCTTTTTCACCTTTCCTTTTGGATAAAAGAAAAGTCGATGGCGACTCTTGCTAACCACAACATTTGCGATCAAATGCAAAACCTTCAAGTCAGTTCTCCCACCGTTTCACAACACCCAACTGCGAAGGTCCATTCGTAGTCAAAACAACATTCTCTGGAGGCAGTATCATCCTCACAACAATGGATTGGGAAGAACTACCACATCCAACCAACTCGGATGCAGTCAAAAAATACTATGTATAAAAAGCTTGCTAAGATCGAACCTCTAAAAGGTACGACTTAAGCAAAAAAAGGAGCTTCTCGGTGGATCGAAAACCCTAAAGGGCGATCCAGGCAAATATTAGGGGCACACGAAATTTTTTTATCCCAGTGGATTGAAAACCCGAAAGAGCAATCCAGGCAAAAGTTAGGGATTTCATACAAAGAAATAAAGGACAAAAAGACTGCGATCTGGGAGCTACGACTGCGAACCATGAAGGGAAGGATAGATTGGAATCATAAAACTCAGAGGAGAGGGGGATAAGAACATCAAAAGATATGGGGGAACGACATTAGCAATTATCATTTTTCATTTCCATTTACTGTTTTAAGACTTTCTGTAATTACCTCTTTCTAGGAATTGCATCTTGTATTCTCGTCCGCTCTGGGACATATCAATAAAACATTTGTTTCCATTGTATCTGTCGAATCACATTTTTACTTTCTCAGATTTGTTTACAGAATACTATGATTAGTACTCATGAATATTGTCTTAAAATAATTCCGGGGAATTAATAGAATAAAATCATCTGACAAATATCGAAACGCTTGGGTTAGAAAATAACGAAGGAAGATCCACGTATACGGCCACGCACATAGTTACTATTACGTCTTGCAACACAAAAATCTATGCATATCTATACCCATGTCCATACACATGTCTGCGCCTATGCCTGTTGTTGTACCCCAAAATATTCCCTCTCTCTTTTTCACAAGAAATCACAGCTTCGGGCTTTTCCTGATTTTTCAGATTGGCTCAAGAATCAGTCAAACAAAATTAGGGTTTCCATTAACTTTTGAATCAGTCAAGCAGATTATTAGGGTTTCTTTTGATTTGTTTGAGTTTGGCTCAGGGTTTGATCAGGCGGACGTTTCTTTGACAATAAATCCAGAATTAGGGTTTGCGCGCGCATTCTCAGAAGGAATTAATTCTACAGTTCTTTTCAAATTGACTGTCACATGGTTTTGACGTTTGTTCAAGATTTTTGTTTTTTTCCCAAAACCTAAACATCTGGGATAAAAGGTTGAGGCTTCTGATCGAGAGTTTGAAGTGTTGGTTTAATCAGTGAAGTGAAAGGCGTATGGACGTTTGTTTGTTTAACTATGCAATGCTTTTGGTTATTTGGAACGCCGGACGTTTGTTGATTATTTATAATTTCTAAGTTACAATTATTGGGATAATTTCCAATTATTATAATTCAAGAGATTTAAATGATTAAATAAATAAGTGCAGAAGAAATCAAGAATTATCTGACAAAAAAAGATTTTTATTCATTTTTAATTGTTTGTTACAAATATTATTTGAATACTGTAAATTTATTTACAGTGTTTACAATAATGTTATTACAATGATTAAAAATAAATTAAATCTATAACCTAAGTTGCTTGAAGTCTTCATCTTCTACTGCTGCTTCCCTTGCCCCAATTAATATTCACCTGCAAATCCAGAAAAAGAGAAGTCAAACACAGATGAATTTGGAAAAGTATTTTTCAGACATTTAATCAAAAACTCATCATTAAAGGTGTTGGCCGGAATCAGTTTGTTCGTGCTCTCTGCAAATCCCAAGAAGATGTCTCTTCTTGGTTCACAAAGAGGAAATTAAATGTTTGCAAGCATGGAATTAATTAAATATAAGGCTGCATAAAAAATTCAAACAAACTGCACATGGACAAACTGAATATGCCAAACAAATTACAAAGTTCAAACTGAACAAACAAGTTCCACAAGTTCAAAATGCCAAAACCAAGTCACAAGTGTAAACAATGGCAAACTAAGTTACAAGAAACTGTCAAACTGTCAAAAGCTCTCAAAGAAGCTATCAAACTGTCAATGCAGAAGAAAGTACACAAAAGGCAGAAAATCTGGAAGTAAGAAGATATGCAGAGAAAAGCCAAATTGCAAGCAAGCTTGTAAAAGCACATTATCATCATTTTCCAGCCAACACCTTTTCAGAAAGGTACTTCTAAAGCATTAAAATATGCTTTTCTGAAGAGAGAGAAAGAGAGAAGTAGAGGCTTACAGTTTTGCAGGCTTAGGAGATAGAAATATAACAAATCAGAATAGTTCAAGGGGGGGCAGAACACACATAGAAAAAGATAACACAAAAGCTGTAGACAGATCCTGCATCAAAGCCTCTCAAAAAACAAACAAGCTTCAAACTGCCTCAAGCTTAGAAACTAGTCTCACCCAAACCTGCTTCAGGCATGTCCCCTAAACAAGCATATCAACCTGCATAAACTCAAAACATAGTAACCTGCTCAAGCCTAAGCAAACCAAAGCTTGCTTCAAGCCAAAGCCAAAAAGCCTATACCAGAAAAAACCCTTGCAGCCTGCCTTCCTGAAAACTCCAACATCAAACAACACAAGCATAGCAAATCTCTAGAAGCCTAAAAAACTTGTTCAGTTTCAAACCTGAGCCTGCCTCAAACATTTCAAACAAGCATAACCAAGTTGTCTGTACCAACAAAACGCCTCAGAACATGTTCATCATAGGCTAAACAAAGCCAAAAGCCCTCAGAACAAAATTCATCATAGGGCCAACATCATTGAGAATCAAAATCCAAAGAGAGGGAGATTGTAAAAGCATCTCAGAAGCAAGCAATCTCAGAATAATCATCATTGAAAAAAAGCCAGCAAAAGCAACTCAGAAGCAAAAAACACTGAAGCAAAAGCAGCATCAAAATCATCAACATCAGAACTACAAAGGTCATCAACATCAGAATCAAAGCAACTCAGAAGCAAAAACACTGAAGCTAGCAACTCAGAAGCAAAAATACTGAAGCAAGTATTCAGAGAGGAAGAAAGTCAGAACAATAACAAGTTTTCTCAGAGCCAAGTGTTGTACCCCAAAATTTTCCCTCCCATATTCTTCAAGGTTTGTCAAGAATCATCCTCAAATGGCTCAAGATTTCTCAAGGATTGCACAGTCCAAATACCTCCTAAGCCAGTTGAAATTAAGGTTTTGATTCCTTCAATGAATTTTGGATTTTCAATGGCTCAATCAAGTCTCATAGGCCTATATACATTGTCAAGCATCTACATGCCAAGTTTCAAGACTCACAGTACCAAATTCCACAGTCAAAAGCCCTATTTGATCCACAATCAACTGCAGGGGTAAAATGGTCATTTTACAGTCAAAAGTCAGAATTTTTGGTCAACATCTTATTTTGAGTCCACAATCATCATTTGATCAAATCTTGATCATGATTCCACAAGCATGGCTCAAAAATCATCAAGATGCAAAAAGTTACTATTTTTGGACAGTAGAAAAGTCAATTGTACCTTGACCAATGCATAACTTTTTCATGGTTCATCAGAAAAATTCCATCCAATGCTCATTTTTAAGGGGATAACATTTCCTACAACTCATCTTCACATTCCAAGTCCAAGAAATGCTCTCACAAAAAGTTATCAATTTCTACATTATAGGTCAATTTCAAAAGACAACAAAAATGCCTTTTAAGTCAAAGACCATAACTTGAGATTGGTAAATCCAAATGACATGGGACCAAAGTAATTGGTTAGAGGACTTCAAGACCTTTCCAAAATGTCCAAGAACATGTTCATATGATCAAAATTGAGCAAGATATGCATTGGAGAAGTTGGGAAATGTTTGTGAATTTGCAAAAGTCAACTTTGCCCAAAACACCTTGTTTTTGCTAATGGGCCTCAAATTTCTTCTTGAAACTTTATCCAAGGCCTATGCACGACCCATCAAGCTTAAATTGATTTATTTTCTTATTTTTTATTAATTAATTGGATTTTTAATCAATTTTAATTCATTTAATTAATTTAAATTGTAGGAAATGTCAAGATATGGTTTTTCAATCTTTTCATGAAGCAAATATGACCTAATAGAGCTGGCAAACTCGTGTGCACATCAAGGGGACAAGAATCTCCAAGTTTGGCAAGTTTTTCCAATCAAAAAGATTGAAAAATATTTGATTTCCAATCAAATATTGAAACATCAATTCCATGGATTTCTTGGCAAGATTGTAACCTAAATTCATTCTCCTATAAGTACACAACCTAACCCTAATGCATTGGACGTGAATTTGCTGCAGAAAAGCCATAACCACATTCAAGAAAATTCAAGAAAATTGCAAAATTGTTTTCTATATTCCAGGGCCATTCAAAGCAATTGGTTGATTCTAACACCTTGCAGGGGTTCCCAGGAACGTGTAGCAATTAAATTCACACGCTAAAGCTCAAGGAATCCAAGGAAACAGTTTCACAGTTTGAACATCTTTTCCGGAATTGCAACTCATTATTTATGTGCATTTGACATATTTTATTGGTTGTTTTGTGTTAATAGGGACCATACGAAGCTTTTGGCATAGGTTAATTGGATTAAAACGTCCTAAATCCAAAGATGCCATGAACGGATTCTAGGGTTCTCGAGTTCTGGAATTGGGGCTTTGTAAACCAAGTAAAATTAGGATTCATGAGGCATATGGTTGTAATCCTGAGAACCAGACGAATTTAACCCATCCATCGCGAAATATTTATGTTCATCATGCTGCTAATCGCTATTTTTGGTCATCATGTTTTATGGGGGTTAAAACCCCCCGCTATCTAACGTTATATTTGCAGGAACGAAGGAAGAAGACGAGGACGTGTTCACGTATCATTGGCCAGTTTGAAAATAAACGCGCGTTTTTGTGTTTTCAGTATATTGTTTATTCTTGATATATAATACTCTCTCTCTATCCACTTAACAGGCGCGCGCTCAAGTCCAGTTAGCAAGGGCATTAAGGCATTATCCTTTGGGACCTGGGTTCGAATCCCAGGTCCCCCACAATCCTTGTTATTATTTTCTTATGCGTATTCAGGTGCAGCTTTCGAGGATACATCCTACCATGTGCTCCCAACATCCAAACGCCATGTGTCTTTAAGCCCAAATCTGAAGGCCAAGAGTGAGTGACCATCATACTCCTGGTCAACACATGCGTAGACAATCTCAAAGGTCAAAACAGGCTTGCAGCTTAATGGGCCAGGAATTGCCAAACTTACCTCCTAATGGGCCAGCACCCCCCCTGGTTTATTATTCCTTTTTATTTTATTTTCTTTTATTAATTATTATTATTATTATTATTTAACTCACAAATTAATTTTTTCACAATAAAAATCAGAAAACTAAAATATTTTTATATTTATTAATTTCACCTTAATTTATTTTTTTGTAAATAAATACTAATACAAATTAATTTAGTTTAATTAGGTTTAATTTTGACTTTTTCATAATAAATAAAATAAATTAGAATTAGGGTTTTTACTAACTTTTGACTTTATTCTTATTTTATTTTATTTTCATTAAAAACATAAAAAACTAAAAATACTTTTTTCTTTTAATTAATTAGTCAATTAGTTAATTAGGTTTAATTAAATGCAAAGGACCAAAATTCATTCTTTTCTCAAAAAAGGGTCAAAACCCTAAGGACTTCTCCGATTCGATTTCTTTTCGCACACATTATATTTTGATCATATTTATGTAACTGCTCCGGGAATGTAATAGCGTAATTAGGACCTTTTTTATCGCTTTCTTTTATTTTCTCGCATTTACTTTTCAAGAGTTATGTTTTTGGCGATGTAAATATCCGACGCCTTGTAATAGCGTAGATTTACTTTCCGCAATTTACTTTCCGCACAATTATTAACTGTATGTTAACTATGCATGACAAGACTTGTATGAAATTAAAATCAACTCGTAGCTCACAATAACGTGTGCAATGATTAATCTTTAATTGAATCCTGACACACTCGCACATGCCACTCCTAGGGTACGCCTCACTTGGTTGCCTCGACGTGGTCATTGAGTATAGGGTGTTTTAGAGGTCGCCCTCCTGTCTAAAGATCCAAGTTGCCTCGAAACGGTTGCCTCGGATAAAAAAGGATCTAGGACATTAGGGTTACCGCTAAGGCGTCCTACTATTGCTTTGGTGACCACATGTCCCTATAATCGAATTGACCTGAATAACTCCAACGACGGTGCTACCTACTTCTCAATAGTGGGATAGTACTGTCTAAAGGACATTTACACAGCTTAAGTCCTTTGAGTAGGTAGATAGTTCTAAGGTACTTGCTCTTTCAAAACAAAAACAACTTTTCGCACTTACACTTTTATGACAAAAGTTTTCAAACAAACACTTCATGACACTCTTGAGGACTGATACAAGAGTCAAAACGAAGTTTTTCAAACAAACTTTTTCAAAACCCACGAACACAAGAAAAGCAAACATTTTTTGAAAACATAGTGAGCAAGTACCTAAGAGCCCGTGGATAACCACTGATAGAAAGGGTGCTAACACCTTCCCTTTCTATAATCTACCTCCCGAACCGAGAAACATCTCGAAAAGGAATTTTGCTGTGCTTTTGTCCTTTCCATGTTGGAGAACATAAAAGACGGTGGCGAATCTTGCTTACCGCGACATTTCGCGAACCAGCATTTCAAAACAGTCAGTTCTATTTCCATCGATCACAGAACTGGCGACTCTGCTGGGGAAATCTTATAAGTAAGGTGTGCCTTAGGATTAGATCATACTATGTTTTCAATTGTATGCCTTGTTTGCTTTTATATTTGTGGGCTTGCATCGGAGTTTCATAGATCCTAACCCGGATCTGGGGAATACCCTTTAGGTAGCAAAAGCTGTGAGGGACCTGTCCGGCGTAGACCGACACAGGTGAAGCAGTAGCTACGTTGGTGTGACACCTTGGTCTGTACCGATATCCCTTGTGTTGTAACGAGGATAATATGGGTCTTCTGAGGAGTCATTAAGCACCAACCGACCTTAGAACCCTAAATTGACCCAACTTGGCCATAGAACAGTAGCAGTATACTACACTCATTGAGGCTAAACTCTCGCAATGGTTCCGGCTGCAAGAAAAGATTGCGAAGCTGGAGTTATGACCGATGGAGGGTAGTCAGTGATATTGAGATCCTCTAGAACCCAGTTACTATTTTCTAGGACAGGTCTTAACCAACTGAAACTGAAAGAGGGTAGTACCTAAACTTCATGCTGGCCTGAACTCTAAAGGTTGTCTTGTGTGACTTGTGTGCCTTACCATGTTTGCCTTTTGTGAATACTTGTGGTGTGCTTTATCATAACATCATACCATCATAACATTGCATACATCCTGCATAAGGACTAACCCATTTCAAGGATCTCAAGGGTTTGTGATGCAGGTCATGATGAACCAACTGTCTAGCAAGGGGCAAAGGGGATTTATTTTCCTCTAGCCAGGGTTGTTCGGAGATCAAAACACGGTAACCTGAGTCAGGGGCTATGACCCACTCGATATGGTGAGCTTTGACTCTTGAAGAAGGACTCTCAACAACATGAAGTTCCTTCAATCAAGCTACTGGATTAGAATTCTAACAAGTTTCTTTGTCTACCCCGCGAGATCCTTGAAAACATTGCATGCATATCATACATATCATTGCATTATAAGTACCATTACAGGTCTCTTATCTTCTTCGCTGTTTATTTCAGCAATCATCATGTCTTCTGAACCTTCCGCTGAGCAAGCTATCAAGGCCCTCCAGGCCCAGAATTCCCAGTTCCAAGAGTTGGTTATGAGCCTAGCCCAGGGTCAACAGGATTTGAAGACTCTGATTCTGAAGGAGAGAAAGAAGAAGAAGAAGAGGACCGTCTTGTTCAACGCTAGACGCAGATCTGGGAATGGATTACAGAATGAGGCTGAGCTGACTACCTCATCTGTAGGCAAAGACAGTCCCCAAGAGAGAAGGGTTCCTAGTCCCGTGGTCTCCGACAACGAGACGGATTATAATGATGAACAGTACCCTCCTGCTGAGGACAGGTACAAACAGCTGGAGGACCGCTTAAGTGCTATGGAGATTCAACATGTGCCCAGGTTGGACTTTGGAGACCTAGGCTTATCCTCTGGGGTGGTGATCCCCCACAAGTTCAAGGCACCCGCTTTTGCAAAGTACGACGGAGCTTCCTATCCTAAGTTGCACCTCTGATCGTATGTAAGGAAGATCCAACCTTACACTGCTGACAAGAATTTGTGGATCCATTTCTTCCAGGATAGTCTTTCAGGGACTCAACTCGAATGGCTCTATCAGCTGGATGGAGCCAGTATTTGTAATTGGGAGGACTTGGCTACTGCGTTTTACAAGCAGTATCAGTATAATTCCGACCTTGCTCCTACGCGTACCCAACTCCAGGGTATGTCACTGGGGACGGGTGAAGGATTTAAGGAGTATGCTCAAAATTGGAGAGACATGGCTGGAAGGGTGAAGCCACCTTTGACTGACCATGAACTTGTGGACATGTTCTTGGGAACCCTGTCTGGTCCGTTCTTCAACCATTTGATTGGGAATTCTTCTGCTGGGTTTACAGATCTGATCCTGACTGGTGAGAGGATAGAAGCTGGTATCAAGTCTTGGAAGATACAGAAAGGTGCCTCCTCGAGCTCTGAAAAGAAACCATTCAAGAAGGAATCTAGTGTTGTTTATGGTTCAAGGAGACAGAATAAACCGGAACGCCACCAAGTTGTCAACGCAGTGGTGATCTCAAAGCCTGCTGCTGCTCCTCAGTAATACAACCAGCCAAGGGGTGAGAGACCTAAAAGGCAGTACACTCGGCTCAGTATGACCTTGTCCCAGATATTACCGCAACTGCTGTCAACCAATCTGGTAACTGTCAAAGAAGCTCCGAAGGTGGTGAACACAACCTCCCCAAAGTACAATCCCAACGCCCGCTGCGCTTATCACTCTGATAGCCCGGGGCATACTACTGATGATTGTTGGGCTCTGAGGAATAAGGTTCAGGACCTTATTGATGCTAAAGAGATAGAGTTCGAGGCGCCCGAAAGGTCCAATGTTGTGACTGCTCCCATGCCCAAGCATGGAGCGAATGTTGTTGAGGAAGACTTGTATGTAGCCTCTGTGGATGATATTGTTACTCCGTTGTTGACTGTCAAAAGGAACCTGTCGCTAGCCAGTTTATTTCCGGGATGTAGTAAAGGTTGCCATCTATGTTCTATTTCACCTGCTGGTTGTCCTTTGTTGAAGTCGGGCGTCCAAAACCTGATGGATAACAAAGAGATCTTGTTCGAGAAGATTGTTGTTCCTGCTATCCCTACTGAAGAAGTATCCATTGTTACTATTTTCAACAACCCTCTCAAGGCTCCCTCAAAGAAGCCTGTCAAAATCATGTCTACTCAGAAGATTGCTCCTATCATCATCACTGTTTCGGGGCCCCTCCCCTATACATCCGACAGAGCTGTCCCTTGGCACTATGGGGCAGATGTTTATGTGCTTAGAGTTAAACAAGAGTTTGATACTAGTACCGGCGTCAGCAACATCATCGGGCCTGCCAAAGTCACCCGTAGTGGTAGGCTTTTCTCGCCAGATATTGCGCCACCAATAATCCAGAGACCTATTGTCATCACACCTGCAAGTGTGCCTATTTCTCTCCCTAACCAGGTTCCTATTTCTACCCCTGCTGCCGAGTCATCTGACGCTCGGGGCAAAGGGATTGCTACTGATATACCTGCCCAGACGGAGGCACCGAAGACAACCGCTGTTGAAGCTTCCAAACAGGATATGGAAGAAATTCTTAAGATTATCAAGAAGAGTGATTTCAATGTAGTTGAGCAGCTAGGGAACACCCCATCTAAAATTTCTATGTTATCGCTGCTGTTGTGCTCAGAGGCCCATGCCAAGGCCCTGATTACCTTCCTGAAGACGGCCCACGTGCCACAAGAGACGTCAGCTGATCAATTCACCGACTGTGTGGCCAACTTAACTGCTGATAATGGTTTGGGTTTCTCCGACGCTGATCTAACTGCTAAAGGGAAGAACCATAACGATACCCTGCATGTCTCCATCGAATGCAGGGGCACTACTCTTGCCCATGTGCTGGTTGACACTGGTTTCTCATTGAACGTATTACCCAAGAAGGCTCTAGACAGGCTGGATTGTGAGGGTTTAGAGCTCAAGCCAAGTAACATTGTTGTTCGGGCCTTTGACGGGTCCAAAAGGATGGTACATGGTGAAGTTGATATTCCAATCAGGGTTGGTTCGCAGGTCTTTGATTCTACATTCTATGTGATGGACATCCGACCGTCCTACTCTTGTTTGTTGGGTCGTCCATGGATCCACAAGGCTGGAGCTGTGACCTCCACACTACATCAGAAGCTGAAGTACCCGGTCAGAGGGAAAGTTGTGACAGTTCAGGGGGAGGAAGAGTACATGGTCAGCCACCTTAACTCGTTCTGTTACATAGAGATGGATGGGGAGTTCATTGAGACCCCCTTTCAACACTTTGAAGAGGTTCCTCCGACGCTGGCGTCAGCTGAGACTGTGACTGAAGAAGATTCTCCTTTGAAGATGGCTTCCTTAAAGGATGCCCGGGCTGTTATTGAGAAGGGTGAGTGTGCAAAATGGGGCCGACTTCCTGATTTCACTCCGAAGACTGACAAATTTGGTTTGGGTTTCACTGCAGAAGCTCAAGGGGTTGTTCATAAGGCAAGGATTGGAAGACCTCCTGTGATCATCACCAACCCGGGAGTGAATGTTATTGAAGATGACGTGGAGGAATCTGAATTCGACAGCTGGATCTACCCCACAACCAATGGTGGACCGAACAACTGGATTGCGAAAGACTTCACACCTATTACTTTTGTCACTCAGTAATGAACTCCTTTGTTTTGAATTTGTAACAAACAATAATTTGAAACTTTATGGCCCTGTGTCTTACCCGGGGCACCGTGGCTTCATTTGTGAGGGCTTTTGTGTGTCATTTTCATATATCATTAATAAAAGCATTGGACGTTTTTTGCATTTCAAATCTTGCGCTCCTTGTCTTTCTTTATTGTATATTGCAAATCATCTATATTTACACACACACTCACCTATACAGGTTCCAATCCACTCTAGATCTCACTGGTAACGACTCTGCTACTGCCAGTTATGACTTTGAAAATCCGATCAACTTAGCCGAAGATGAAGGTGAAGATGATTGTGAAGTGCCTGGTGAGCTTGCAAGACTGCTACTCCAGGAAGAGAGGGCCATTCATCCACATGAAGAGCCAGTAGAAACGGTAAATCTGGGTACTGAGATAGACAAAAAGGAGGTCAAGATTGGTGCCAATCTGGAGGCTAGTGTGAAACAACGGTTGATTCAGATGTTGCACGACTATGTGGAAATCTTTGCCTGGTCTTACGAAGACATGCCTGGGTTGGATACCGACATTGTGATTCATCACTTGCCTACCAAGGAAGAATGCCCTCCGGTAAAACAGAAGGTCCGTCGTATGCGTCCAGAAATGTCCGAGAAAATCAAAGCTGAGGTTATGAAACAATTTGATGCTGGTTTTCTAGCAGTGACTTCTTACCCTCAGTGGGTTGCCAATGTGGTTCCGGTACCGAAGAAAGATGGTAAGTTCCGAATGTGTGTTGACTACAGGGATTTGAACAGGGCGAGCCCTAAGGATGACTTCCCGCTACCTCACATCGACGTTCTGGTTGACAACACTGCTCAGCATAAGGTATTCTCCTTCATGGACGGTTTCTCAGGTTATAATCAAATCAAGATGGCTCCCGAAGATATGGAGAATACCACTTTTGTTACTCAGTGGGGCACCTTCTGTTACAAGGTCATGCATTTTGGGTTAAAAAATGCTGGGGCAACCTACCAACGTGCCATGGTGGCTTTGTTTCATGACATGATCAATCATGAAATCGAAGTATACGTCGACGATATGATTGCAAGGTCCCAAACTAAGGAGGAACACCTTGACCATCTACAGAAGTTGTTTGACCGGTTGAAGTTGTACAAGCTGAGGTTGAACCCGAACAAGTGCACCTTCGGGGTGAGATCTGGAAAACTACTAGGCTTCGTCGTAAGCGACAAAGGTATTCAAATGGACCCTGCCAAAGTGAAAGTCATACAAGAGATGCCAGTTCCCAAGACAGAGAAAGAGGTCAGAGGCTTTCTAGGACGGCTGAACTATATTGCCCGATTCATCTCACATCTAACTGCTACCTGTGAACGAATCTTCAAGCTACTGAAGAAAGATCAAGTAGTATGTTGGAACGATGAATGTCAGGCCGCTTTCGAAAGAATCAAAGAGTATCTCCAAGAGCCACCTATTCTTATGCCACCGGTTGAAGGGAGACCTCTAATCTTATACTTGACAGTACTTGACAGCTCAATGGGGTGTGTGCTGGGGCAGCATGACGAGTCTGGCCGAAAAGAGCACGCTATTTATTACCTTAGCAAAAAGTTTACCGACTGTGAGACCCGATACTCACTGCTCGAGAAAACTTGCTGCGCTTTGGTATGGGCTGCTCACCGGCTGAGACAGTATATGTTGACTCACACTACTCTATTGATCTCAAAAATGGATCTAATCAAGTACATCTTCGAAAAGCCTGCCTTGTCCGGAAGAATAGCAAGATGGCAGATGATCTTGACTGAATATGACATCCAGTACACGACTCAGAAAGCGATCAAGGGAAGTGTATTGGCCGACCATTTGGCACATCAGGCAGTGGATGACTACCAATCTATGAACTTTGAATTTCCAGACGAGAATATCATGGTAGTGACTGATTGTGAAATACCTGGACCGGATGAAGGACCTGAGGAAGGATCCCGATAGTCTATGCACTTTGACGGAGCCTCAAACGCTTTGGGTAACGGTATTGGAGTTGTGATCATATCTCCAAAAGGCACTCATACTCCACTTACCGCCCGGCTATGTTTCAACTGCACCAACAACATGGCAGAGTATGAAGCATGCATCATGGGTCTTCAAGCTGCAATTGACCTAAGGATCAAGTTTCTGAGTGTTTTCGGAGATTCCGCTCTTGTGATCAGTCAGATCAAAGGCGAGTGGGATACGAAACACCCAAATCTTATTCCTTACAAGGAGTATGTATTGACGTTGATTCCCCATTTCGAGGAGATAACTTTTGAACACTTCCCAAGAGAGGAGAATCAGTTGGCGGACGCGCTAGCTACGATGTCTTCCATGTTCAAAGTCAAATGGGACAACGAGGCTCCCCGGGTCATTATCTGGAGGTTGGATGAACCTGCACATTGCTGTGATCTTGAGGCTGAAGAGGTAACTGAAAAACCTTGGTATCATGAAGTGAAGAGGTACTTGGAAGCTCAAGAATACCCCGAGGGCGCATCAGTTAATGACAAGAAGTTTCTGAGAAGGTTCGCGGAAAAGTTCTTCCTCAGCAATGGCATTCTCTACAAACGAAACCATGATTCAACCTTACTGCGTTGTGTGGATAAGACTGAAGCAGAAAGGATCATGGCAGAATTGCATGAAGGGACCTTCGGAACTCATTCCAGTGGACACACCATGGCAAAGAAAATCCTTCGGGCAGGATATTACTGGTCCACAATGGAAGCCGACTGTTACCAACATTCTCGGACGTGTCACAAATGCCAGATCTACGCTGATAAGGTGCACATTCCTCCAGTCCCTTTGAACGTTCTGACAGCACCATGGCCTTTTGCAATATGGGGTATTGATATGATCGGCGAGATCAGACCTACGGCATCCAACGGGCATCGCTTCATCCTGGTAGCAATTGATTACTTTACGAAGTGGGTTGAAGCAGCTTCCTTTGCCACCGTAACCAAGAATGTCGTGGCACGGTTCATTCGGTATAACCTGATCTGTCGATACGGTGTACCTGAGAGGATCATTACGGACAATGGTACCAATCTTAACAACAAGATGATCACTGAGCTCTGCGAGCAATTCAAGATACAGCACCACAACTCTTCTCCCTACCGGCCGAAGATGAATGGGGCTGTAGAAGCAGCAAATAAGAACATTAAGAAGATTGTGCAGAAGATGACAGTGACCTACAAAGATTGGCACGAGATGTTACCGTTTTCTCTTCATGGGTACCGTACCTCAGCGCGGACATCAACAGGGGCAACACCCTTTTCCTTGGTCTATGGCATGGAGGCAGTCCTGCCCATTGAAGTTCAGATACCCTCTCTCCGGATAATGAAGGATGCAGGTTTGAGCGAAGATGACTGGATCCAGACTCGGCTTGATCAACTAAACCTAATCGACGAAAAGAGACTCACTGCTATTTGTCATGGTCAGACGTACCAAAAACGGATGATCAAGGCATTTAACAAGAAAGTCAGACGACAAGAGTATCAAGTTGGGGACCTGGTAATAAAGCGCATCATTCTACCTCAAGGTGATCCCAGGGGCAAATGGACCCCTACGTACGAAGGGCCATTTGTGGTTAAGAACATCTTCTCAGGAGGTGCTATGATCCTAACCACCATGGATGGTGACAACCTTCCTCACCCCGCCAATGCAGACATAGTAAAAAAATACTACGCATGATCAAAGACCCGCTAGGTTGACACACCTAGGCAAAAATAAGGGCTTCCCGGCGAACCAAAAGGGTTCGGGCAAAAATAAGGGATGAAATGAAAAAAATCTATACACCCGGCAAGTCGAAAACCTGAAAAGGCGGCTTGGGCAAAAATGGGTATCCCGGTGGACTGAAAACCCGAAAGGGCGGTCCAGGAAAAAGTTAGGGATTAAAGCGTAATACTATGTCTCATTAGATCACCTTGCATCCAGACCTCGGTATCAACTATCAGGCTCGGACGGCACCAATCAATCAGCTTCATCTTCAACCAAGCAGCAAAGTGATAAGACGCTTGAAGACATAAAGGCGATAGCAGAGTTGGAACCCAGTGGGATTTTTCACATAGCTGTTTTGTTTTCTTTTTCACAAATTGTATAAACTCTTTTGTTCGGCGGTGTTCTCTTACTAGGACATCAGCCTCTTGTATACAAAAACGCCTATTTACAGGAAAATTTCAAAATCAATACAAGTTCAATTTTTCAGACAAATTGCCAATTGTTTTTCCTTTTTCTGTTTTGTTTTGCAAAGAACATCCAATGTTCATTTTTGATATATGCATTTGACATTAATTGCTAATCATAAATATTTGCATGCGAGACAAAGGACTAATTACGGGTGATATCAGAAACAGGGGCAACAAGAATTGTCTAAGTGATCTAGTTGCTTTGTCTGCCAAGGTACCAAGGTAGGTTCGGCTGAAGAATTTGACCAAGATACCTTCACTCCCCGCAGAGTAAGACAAGATTCAGCCATGCTCTCCTCAAGCAGAGTTGGTCTCCAATCAGCCCTAAAAAGGCACAGTATCCCCAGTAAGTCAGCAATACTCTCCCTCGAGCAGAGTTAGTCTACCACCAAGTTGGGTATCCCCAGAAAATCTTAACATTCCCCAGCCGAGTATACAGATGTTCCTCAGCAAGCATCCCCGACAGTCTTAATAATCCTCGACGGAAATATAAGATTGTTCCCCGGCGGAATACAGACACCCCAGTGGAGCCATTTCCCCAGTGCAGTCCAAAAGTTTCCCCAGGAGAGTTGAATCCATCTCCCCAGTAGATCCTGGAAGCTTGTCACCTGCAGAGTACAAATGTGCCCCCATCCATATTCAGAGGTTATTCCCCACCAGAGTCTAACTGGGTTATCCTCAGCAAATTGCAACGAAAAGATCGTCCTCGGCAAAGTTCTTCCTACCCCCAGTGGAGTTCATCAAATTCCCCAACAGAGCTTATCAACGGAATCCCCAGCGGAGTTATCGTTAAGATCTCAGCGAAGCATCTCTTCCCACAGAGTAATTCCCCGCAGAGTAATCTCTTCGTCAAGTTTATTCCCCAACGGAGTTATCTTCTCCTACCGGTTTATTCTTGCAATCATATTTGTTCATCATCCCCAGCGGAGACGAAGAACTCTACTCTTCAACATCAGCCCAGGATTCAACAAACTCCCAGCATTCGTCAAGGATCTATTTTCCCAGACAAAGAAACATTCATAAACATCACATTGTCATACATCATGACACATGCATATACGCATCATATCACCCAATCTCATTTATTTTTTAGAACATCATGACATCATGCATTTCATACATCATGACATTGCATACAACTAATGTTTTGCCTTTTCAAGAAAAGGTCAATCAAAAGATGATTACCATCAACTTTTTTTTTAAGTTCCAGATTCGATACCTGTATCTAGCCAGGGCATATCTGTGAGCGATTGATTGTAGATCTATACCTGTATCTAGCCAGGAAAGTTATCTGCATGAAGAGTTTGAAGATCAACACCTGTAACAGGCCAGGAAATTATCTTTCATTCTCAGGTCAGAGATTTACACCTGTATCCAGCCAGGAAAGCTATCTCTACCAACCTTTTGAAGTTCCAGATTCGATACCTGTATCTAGCCAGGGCATATCTGTGAGCGACTGATTAGAGGTCTACGCCTGTATCCAGCCAGGAAAGCTATCTCGATCAACCTTTTGAAGTTCCGGATTCGATACCTGTATCTAGCCAGGGCATATCTGTGAGCACCTGATTAGAGGTCTACGCCTGTATCCAGCCAGGAAAGCTATCTCGATCAACCTTTTGAAGTTCCAGATTTGATACCTGTATCTAGCCAGGGCATATCTGTGAGCACCTGATTAGAGGTCTACGCCTGTATCCAGCTAGGAAAGCTATCTCGATCAACCTTTTGAAGTTCCAGATTCGATACCTGTATCTAGCCAGGGCATGTCTGTGAGCGACTGATTAGAGGTCTACGCCTGTATCCAGCCAGGAAAGCTATCTCGATCAACCTTTTGAAGTTCCATATTCGATACCTGTATCTAGCCAGGGCATATCTGTGAGCGACTGATTAGAGGTCAACGCCTGTATCCAGCCAGGAAAGTTATCTCGATCAACCTTTTGAAGTTCCAGATTCGATACCTGTATCTAGCCAGGGCATATCTGTGAGCGACTGATTAGAGGTCTACGCCTGTATCCAGCCAGGAAAGCTATCTCAATCAACCTTTTGAAGTTCCAGATTCGATACCTGTATCTAGCCAGGGCATATCTGTGAGAGATTGATTGTAGATCAATACCTGTAACTAGCCAGGAAAGTATCTGCATGAAGAGTTTGAAGATTATACCTGTAACAGGCCAGGAAATTATCTTTCTTTCTCAGGTACGCAAGTTCTCGCTAAGGAATCTCTTACGCGATCACCATCTCCAGATGGCATCTTTAAGCCCATCTCCACAACTATACATTACATATCCAGATGGTATCTATAAGCCCATACTCCTATCCATCATACCTCCAAATGGCATCTATAAGCCCATTTCCACCATCACACTGCTGATACCACACTATGTGAGTGCAAATTTTTGGGCACTTTAGTGTTCAATCATCTTTCACCTTCGGATCACGAAAGGCACGCAAGCCAATCTACATCCTCATGTCTAAGAAGATTGAACAGGGGCAACTGTTGTACCCCAAAATTTGCCCTCCCATATTCTTCAAGGTTTGTCAAGAATCATCCTCAAATGGCTCAAGATTTCTCAAGGATTGCACAGTCCAAATACCTCCTAAGCCAGCTGAAATTAGGGTTTTGATTCCTTCAATGAATTTGGGATTTTCAATGGCTCAATCAAGTCTCATAGGCCTATATACATTGTCAAGCATCTACATGCCAAGTTTCAAGACTCACGGTACCAAATTCCACAGTCAAAAGCCCTATTTGATCCACAATCAACTACAGGGGTAAAATGGTTATTTTACAGTCAAAAGTCAGAATTTTTGGTAAACATCTTATTTTGAGTCCACAATCATCATTTGATCAAATCTTGAACATGATTCCACAAGCATGGCTCAAAAATCATCAAGATGCAAAAAGTTACTATTTTTGGACAGCAGAAAAGTCAATTGTACCTTGACCAAGGCATAACGTTTTCATGGTTCATCAGAAAAATTCCATCCAATGCTCATTTTTAAGGGGATAACATTTCCTACAACTCATCTTCACATTCCAAGTCCAAGAAATGCTCTCACAAAAGTTATCAATTTCTACATTATAGGTCCATTTCAAAAGACAACAAAAATGCCTTTTAAGTCAAAGACCATAACTTGAGATTGGTAAATCCAAATGACATGGGACCAAAGTCATTGGTTAGAGGACTTCAATACCTTTCCAAAATGTCCAAGAACATGTTCATATGATCAAAATTGAGCAAGATATGCATTGGAGAAGTTGGGAAAGTTTTGTGAATTTGCAAAAGTCAACTTTGCCCAAAACATCTTGTTTTTGCTAATGGGCCTCAAATTTCTTCTTGAAACTTTATCCAAGGCCTATGCACGACCCATAAAGCTTAAATTGATTTATTTTCTTATTTTTTATTAATTAATTGGATTTTTAATCAATTTTAATTCATTTAATTAATTTAAATTGTAGGAAATGTCAAGATATGGTTTTTCAATCTTTTCATGAAGCAAATATGACCTAATAGAGCTGGAAAACTCGTGTGCACATCAAGGGGACAAGAATCTCCAAGTTTGGCAAGTTTTTCCAATCAAAAAGATTGAAAAATATTTGATTTCCAATCAAATATTGAAACATCAACTCCATGGATTTCTTGGCAAGATTGTAACCTAAATTCATTCTCCTATAAGTACACAACCTAACCCTAATGCATTGGACGTGAATTTGCTGCAGAAAAGCCATAACCACATTCAAGAAAATTCAAGAAAATTGCAAAACTGTTTTCTATATTCCAGGGCCATTCAAAGCAATTGGTTGATTCTAACACCTTGCAGGGGTTCCCAGGAACGTGTAGCAATTAAATTCACACGCTAAAGCTCAAGGAATCCAAGGAAACAGTTTCATGGTTTGAACATCTTTTCCAGAATTGCAACTCATTATTTATGTGCATTTGACATATTTTATTGGTTGTTTTGTGTTAATAGGGACCATACGAAGCTTTTGGCATAGGTTAATTGGATTATGTGATTGGTGGAAATAGAACTGACTGTTTTTTAAGCTGGTTTCGCGAAATGTCGCGGTAAGCAAGAGTCGCCACCGTCTTTTATGTTCTCCGACATGGAAAGGACAAAAGCACAGCAAAATTCCTTATTCGAGAATGTTTCTCGGTTCGGGAGGTAGATTTATAGAAAGGGAAGGTGTTAGCACCCTTTCTATCTGTGGTTATCCACGGGCTCTTAGGTACTTGCTCTTATGTTTTCAAAAGATGTTTGCTTTTCAAGTGTGTGTGGGTTTTGAAAAAGTTCGTTTGGAAAACTTCTAAGTAACTCTTGTATCAGTCCTCAAGAGTGTATGAAGTGTTTTGTTTGAAAACCTTTTGAAAGTGTGGGGTGCAAAAAGTTATTTTTGTTTGTTTGAAAAGAGAAAGTACTTAAGAGATCTACCTACTCTAAGGAATTAGGCTGTGTAAGAGTCCTTTAGATAGTGCTATCCAACCATTGAGAGGTAGGTAGCACCATCGTTGGAGGTGTTCGGGTCAATTCGATTATCGGGACAGTGTGGTCACCAAAGCAATGGTAGGACACCTTAGAAGTAACCCTAATGTCCTAGATCCTTTTTATCCGAGGCAACCGTTTTGAGGCGACCGGATCTTTAGACAGGAGGGCGACCTCTAAGACACCCTATACTTGATGACCACGTTTGAGGCAACCAGTGAGGCGTACCCTAGGAGTGGCATGTGCTTTGTGTGTTGTTTTTCAGTTAATTGTCTTTGTACATGTTATTTGTGAGCTACGGATTAATTTTATTTATATACATTCTTGCAGGCATTTTTTAACAGTTAGGAGTGCGGAAAATAAATTGCGGAAAGATAAATTCTAACTATTACAAGGCGCGGGTCTATACATCGCCAAAAACAAAAACCCGTTTTGGAAAATAAAGTGCGAGAAAATAAAGCAATAAAGGAGGTCCTAATTAACTATTACATATCCGGAGACAGTTACATCAAAATAATGAATTAAAGCAAATAAATGTGCGCGAGAGAATGAATCGGGACGTCTTAAGGGTTTTGACCCTTTTTTAAGAAAGAATTGAATTTTTGTCCTTTTTATAATGAAATGGAATTAAAACTAATTATTTAATTTATTAAAAGAAAAATGTTTTTGTATTTTTATGTTTTTAATGAAATAAAATAAAAGGAATTGAAATTAAAAGTTGAAAGTCCTAATTCTAAATTAATTTTACTTATTAAAAAAAGTTAAAATTGTTCTAATTACACCACTAATTAATTAATATTAAAATTTATTTACAAAAATAAGTTAATAAATAATAAAGTGTTTTTTTTTGTTTTTTTATGAAAAATATTAATTAAGTTAATAATACTAATAATTAAAAAAAAGGAATTATAAAAGAAAAGAAAAATAAAAAGATAAAAAAGAAGGAATAACAAAATCAAGGGGGGGTATGGGCCAGAATTGAGGGTTTGTTTAGCATTGTTGTGGCCCATTAAGCACAAAGTCACGTTGACTCCTGGAATCATGTGCATATGGTTGACTGAAAAGCATGGTGCTCATCATTTCCTGGCCACTGGATTGTTGTTTGTAGACACTTGGCATGCTGAAGCGTAAGGGCACATGGTGTACCACCTTTAGGAGCCTGCACAGGAATACATTGAGAAAAAATGGAAACAAGGAAATTGGGGGACCTGGGAAAACTTACAACGCGGTATGATGGACCTTAGGACGTGGCAAGGGTTGCTTTAGCTTCAGAGTATGGCAAAGAAGAGAGTCACGTTCTCCTTTTGGCCTGAAAATGCTTGCAACACTCCTTTTGATCTCACACTTTTTTTTTGACACTTTTTGGATTTTGCTCTGGCCGTTTGTGCACACTCTAGGTTGTGAATGAGGCTTGCAAGGTTTGCATATATAGTAATGAGTGAGAATAAGTCACATTTAGGAGCCTTTAACCATTGCAATTAAGCTTTGGATTTTGTCTTAACCACCATTAAAGGCCTTTCAAAGCTTGTTCAAAATTTGAATTTTCATGCCTAAATGAGCTTAGCACAAAATTGGTAGGTTGAAAATGCTTCATGAAGGCTATTCAAACCATAAGATACCATTTAATTAATTTTTTTAGATTTACTTGAATTATTATGGATTAAAATGAATTAAATCCATAAAAATTAAATAAAAATAGAAAAATAATTATTTGGTCTTGAAATTGATCATGGGACACGTGGGTGGCATGACAAGGCTGAATCAAGTGGAAAAAAGTGGGCCCTTTTGTCAAAAATTGAAGTTTCAAGGATAGTTGACTCTTGCCATTTCACAAAAATTTCCCAACTTCTCCAATGCATAGCTTGCTCAATTTTGATCATATGAACATGTTCTTAGACATTTTGGAAAGGTCTTGAAGTCCTCTAACCAATGCCTTTGGTCCCATGTCATTTTGAGTTACCAATCTCAAGTTATGGTCTTTGACTTAAAATGCCTTTTTGTTGACTTTTGAAAATGACCTATAATGTTGAAATTGATAACTTTTTGTGAGAGCATTTCTTGGACTTGGAATGTGAAGATGAGTTGTAGGAAATGTCATCCCCTTCAAGATGAGCATTTGATGGGATTTTTCTGATGAACCATGAAAAAGTTATGCCTTGGTCAAGTTACAGTTGACTTTTCAGCTGTCCAAAAATGGAAACTTTTGCATCTTGATGATTTTTGAGCCATTCTTGTGGAATCATGATCAAGATTTGATCTAATGATGATTGTGGCTTCAAAAATAAGATGTTGACCAAATTTTTTGACTTTTGACTGCCAAATGACCATTTTACCCCTACAGTTGATTGTGAAGCAATTAGGGTTTTTAACTGTGCAACTTGACCTTGTGAGCCTTGAAACTTGACATGTAGGTGCTTGACAATGTATATGAGCATATGGGACTTGATTGAGCCCTTGAAAACCTCAACTTCCTTGCAAGAACCAAAACCCTAATTTGACTGGCTTAGGAGGGTGTTTGAACTGTGCAACCCTTGAGTAGACTTGAGCAAATTGAGATGATGCTTGTCAAAACTTTGAAGAATATGGGAGGGCAAATTTTGGGGTACAACAGATTAAAACGTCCTAAATCCAAAGATGCCATGAACGAATTCTAGGGTTCTCGAGTTCTGGAATTGGGGCTTTGTAAACCAAGTAAAATTAGGATTCATGAGGCATATGGTTGTAATCCTGAGAACCAGACGAATTTAACCCATCCATCGCAAAATATTTATGTTCATCATGCTGCTAATCGCTATTTTTGGTCATCATGTTTTGTGGGGGTTAAAAACCCCCGCTATCTAACGTTATATTTGCAGGAACGAAGGAAGAAGACGAGGACGTGTTCACGTATCATTGGCCAGTTTGAAAATAAACGCGCGTTTTTGTGTTTTCAGTATATTGTTTATTCTGGATATATAATACTCTCTCTCTATCCACTTAACAGGCGCGCGCTCCAGTCCAGTTGGCAAGGGCATTAAGGCATTATCCTTTGGGACCTGGGTTCGAATCCCAGGTCCCCCACAATCCTTGTTATTATTTTCTTATGCGTATTCAGGTGCAGCTTTCCAGGATACATCCTACCATGCGCTCCCAACATCCAAACGCCATGTGTCTTTAAGCCCAAATCTGAAGGCCAAGAGTGAGTGACCATCATACTCCTGGTCAACACATGCGTAGACAATCTCAAAGGTCAAAACAGGCTTGCAGCTTAATGGACCAGGAATTGCCAAACTTACCTCCTAATGGGCCAGCACCCCCCCTGGTTTATTATTCCTTTTTATTTTATTTTCCTTTATTTTCTTTTATTAATTATTATTATTATTATTATTTAACTCACAAATTAATTTTTTCACAATAAAAATCAGAAAACTAAAATATTTTTATATTTATTAATTTCACCTTAATTTATTTTTTTGTAAATAAATACTAATACAAATTAATTTAGTTTAATTAGGTTTAATTTTGACTTTTTCATAATAAATAAAATAAATTAGAATTAGGGTTTTTACTAACTTTTGACTTTATTCTTATTTTATTTTATTTTCATTAAAAACATAAAAAACTAAAAATACTTTTTTCTTTTAATTAATTAGTTAATTAGTTAATTAGGTTTAATTAAATGCAAAGGACCAAAATTCATTCTTTTCTCAAAAAAGGGTCAAAACCCTAAGGACTTCTCCGATTCGATTTCTTTTCGCGCATATTATATTTTGATCATATTTATGTAACTGCTCCGGGAATGTAATAGCGTAATTAGGACCTTTTTTATCGCTTTCTTTTATTTTCTCGCATTTACTTTTCAAGAGTTATGTTTTTGGCGATGTAAATACCCGACGCCTTGTAATAGCGTAGATTTACTTTCTGCAATTTACTTTCCGCACAATTATTAACTGTATGTTAACTATGCATGACAATACTTGTATGAAATTAAAATCAACTCGTAGCTCACAATAACGTGTGCAATGATTAATCTTTAATTGAATCCTGACACACTCGCACATGCCACTCCTAGGGTACGCCTCACTTGGTTGCCTCGACGTGGTCATTGAGTATAGGGTGTTTTAGAGGTCGCCCTCCTGTCTAAAGATCCAAGTTGCCTCGAAACGGTTGCCTCGAATAAAAAAGGATCTAGGACATTAGGGTTACCGCTAAGGCGTCCTACTATTGCTTTGGTGACCACATGTCCCTATAATCGAATTGACCCGAATAACTCCAACGACGGTGCTACCTACTTCTCAATAGTGGGATAGTACTGTCTAAAGGACATTTACACAGCTTAAGTCCTTTGAGTAGGTAGATAGTTCTAAGGTACTTGCTCTTTCAAAACAAAAACAACTTTTCGCACTTACACTTTTATGACAAAAGTTTTCAAACAAACACTTCATGACACTCTTGAGGACTGATACAAGAGTCAAAACGAAGTTTTTCAAACAAACTTTTTCAAAACCCACGAACACAAGAAAAGAAAACATTTTTTGAAAATATAGTGAGCAAGTACCTAAGAGCCCGTGGATAACCACGGATAGAAAGGGTGCTAACACCTTCCCTTTCTATAATCTACCTCCCGAACCGAGAAACATCTCGAAAAGGAATTTTGCTGTGCTTTTGTCCTTTCCATGTTGGAGAACATAAAAGACGGTGGAGACTCTTGCTTACCGCGACATTTCGCGAACCAGCATTTCAAAACAGTCAGTTCTATTTCCACCGATCACACCAAGCTCATCACAGTATCAACAAAATCAGAAGAAGAAAAGAAGATTCAGAAGTGGCTATCCTAGGGTTTTCAGAAGCATAGCATTCATCATAAAACATACAAAGCAAGATACGAGGTTACCAGAAAAGCCAACATCAGAAGCTCCCACACCTTGGCCACCTAAGAAGCCTCCAGTCCAAATCCTCTGCCTCCTCCCAAAGCAGAAACCCTAAGGTATCAATTCCTCCTCCTTCCTTTCTCTATAGTCTCATATCATAAAACACAAAATAACTCAGAAGATCAAAACGTATCCAAGATTAAATAACATGCAAGAGATAAGAATCCAAAAATCCTAAAAAACACATGAAGAAGGAATCGTCACCTTTTTTTTTACCACCGCCTGAGCAACCGTGAGGAGGGGAGAGACTGGAGGTGGCGTCCAGTGGCCAGGCATGGAAGGCGTCAGAGGCTCTGACTGAGAAAGACGAAGAAGAAGAAGGAAGTGGCGCCGTTCAAAACTCTGTAAACCTTGTTCTGAAATAAAGCATTTCAAACCCTAACAAACTTTGTCACAAACCATTGGGCCTATCCCTTGAAACAAACCCCTTAGGCCCAACAATTCTGGCGCTGCACCCCCCTTTGTTTTAATCAGCATTTGTTCTTTTATTTGGGCCTGCCCCTCATACTAATGCCTAAGCCCATTTAGTTTCCCTTTTCCTTTTATTTTCCTTAGGTTTATAAATCAATACTATCTTTTTTCTATCACTTTACTTTTTTTTCCTTTTTTATATATAACTTAAACTAATATTTTTGTTAAATAAAAATAATACATTAACTTTTTTGTACAAAAATATTTTTAATGTTTATTACATTTTAAAAAAAATACATAAATAATTAGTTTGTTTTGAATTAAATACTTTTCTCTTTAAAACCCTTTTATTTATAATTAACATTAATAAAAACACAAAAATAATAATAATAATAATACTTAATAATACATTAGGTTGACATCTTAATCATTTGTAAATAATCATGTGCATTTCACAAATACTTCTGATTCTCTTTAATTCGTATACTTTGCTATATTTTACATTGAGAATGCGACAATTCGATTTGGTTGTAAATAATATTTGGACACTACTATTCTGACGAGACTCATCCCCATTTGTAAACATTTGTACCCCCATCCCCGGATACTTATTTGTAATAGCTTAGACTTTAAATTCCTGCAATTTATCGCTTTCCATATATTGTATAGTAATTAGGGTTTGTATGCGAAGATTCAAAATCAACCGCTAGATAACCTAACACAAGATAAATACATGAAAATCAATACACAATTCACACTTGCACCTCTAGGGTAACCTCACCTGTTGCCTCGGAAAAATGCAATCATGTCCCTCGAGTATGAGACACTCTAGCAAATGTCCCTTCGATAAAAAAAGATCGTAGTCCCTCGATGACCCTCGATGTTGCCTTCGATAAAACGATCTCGTCCCTTACAAAAATTGCTAGAGCGTCTCACAAGTTGCCTTCAATGATTGTATACAATGACCCGCGCCTGTCCCGTTAACATCCTAACGCAAGGTTGTTCACCAAATACAATGGTGAAACAAAACTGTTAAAAGGGTTAAAAAGCATAAGAAAGATCTTTGAGTAAAATAGGATAGACAACTCTTAGTTACTTGATCAAACTTGTAAAACATCCTTGCCAGTTTTCAAACACACCTCTCCACACAATTTCAAAACAACTTTCAAAAAAACATTGAAACATCTTTTCAAAAAGACAAACACCTTTGTAAAACATTCGAGTAAAGAATTGTTACAATGGTTTCCTAGACAAGGCATCTTTTTCAAAACATTTTCAAGACCACACACACAAAGCACCATTTCAAACAATTGAAAAGCAAAGGAAAGTGATCTAAAACAAGTAACTAAGAGCCCATGGATAACCATGGATGAAAAGGGTGCTAGAACCTTCCCTTTTCATAATCTACCCCCCGAACCCACGAAAACATATCAAAGGTCTTTCCTGTGCTTTTTGACCTTTCCTTAGGATAAAATAAAAAGTCGGTGGCGACTCTTGCTAAACCGAACAAGTGCGAAAACAAACACAAAACCACAAGTCAGTTCTCCCACCGTATCACAGAACTGGCGACTCTGCTGGGGAAAAAATTAAAAGTGGGGTTACCTTAGGGTTTTAGATCACCTTTACATGCTTGCTTTGATTGCTTTGATTGCTTTACTTTTTGGGTTCCTTGTTTAGGTTTGTTTAATCCTACATCGGAATTTGGGGGCACCTTTTTAGGTAAATAGAAATAAACTGTGAGGGAAATGTGCGGGGTATACCGACATGGTTGAAGCAGTAGCTATGTTAGTGTGACATATTTGTGAGTACCGGTAGCCCTTGAGTAGTCAAGGAGAATACGGGGCCGCTGAGTGATGTCATGAAGCACTAACGAACTCTTAGAACCTTACTTGACCATCTTGGCCTTTTTAGGGGTAGTGAGATAACCGACTTCGGTGCAGTCCGAAGTTGGTAGATACTTGATACTACACTCATTGAGGGTTGTTTTCTTGGAATATTTTGGTCTCCAGTTAAGTGGCTAAACCAAAACAATGAACACAGAAAATAATCCAATTATATTGAGCTCTTTAGAACCCGGTTTCTATTCTAGGACAGGATGAGCCAACTAACTTCAAGAGGGTACTTACCTACAAACCCCATGCAAGCCTAAACCTAAGGACTTGTTTGCTTTGTGTGAATATGATTACCTGTATATACAATTACTTGCTTCTGCACGCATGTACATAACATCATAACATCATACCATAGCATTTTCAATAACCATTTCAAGGATCTCGAGGGTCTGTTGATGCAGGGTCACGTTGAACCAGACGTCTACCAAGGGGCAAGAGGTTTTCTCCTCTAAACAAATGCCGTCAAAGATCGAGTGCAACAACTTGAATCAGGGGCTATGACCCACTTGACATGGTGAGCTTGATTCTAGTGGAAAGGCATCCACCGATACAAGGTTCTCCAATCAAAGATGTTGATTAAAGTTCAACCTCTAACATTTTCTTGTGTTTACACTGAGAGATTATTGAAAACATTGCATACATATATCATACATATCATTGCATAACAGGTCTCCCAATACAGGTCTCTCATGCCCTCGCTGTTTATTTCAGTAATGGCTTTCCAACGAGACAACCAAGATCTTCGGGCTCAAAACGCCCAACTTCAGGAAATGTTCTTGAACCTATCCCAGGGGCAAGAAGAGATAAAAGCTTTCCTCACAAGGGGCCTGGTCCTAGGGAATCCAGAAGGCATCAGGAATGATCAGTTGGAAGGACTGCAGATTGAGTTGGCAACAATGAAGATCCAGATGATGGGACAGCTGGTGGGCCAGATGGCTCTCATTCAAGACTTAGCTCAAAGACAAGAAGAGCTCAGGGTCCTCATCAACAAGTTGCTTCAAAATAACCAAGTGGGGCAGACAACTAAGGTTCAAGAGCAAGTCATTGTTCCACCTCCTTTGAGACAAGAAGACAAGGGAAAAGCTCCTCAACTTGCTTCAGGGTCACAAGCCCGTCAACAACCTCGTCAACGTCAACAGGGTAATCGGCGCAAGCGAAATATACCTGGAAGACATTTCTCTGAGACGGAGATACCATCATCTTTGATACTGAAACGCCTGTTAGAGGTCAACCTGCTTACTTTAAAGGATCCTCTCCGGAATCCCAACACCTCTGCTCCTACCTATCACCCCAATGAAAGGTGTGCATACCACTCCCATGGTCCTGGACATGACACTGACGACTGTTGGACCCTGAAGAACAAGATCCAAGACTTGATTGACGAAGGAGTGCTGGAATTCATGCCGGATGGTGAGATGAAAATCTTCCACTTTGGGTTCTCCACCTGAAATGACAAAGCTCGAACTGAAAGACTTTTGTTCCATTTGAATTTTCAAGTTGTAATTTCTTTTGTTATTCAAACGATTATCTGTTGATGTCAAACTCTGTTTCATTAATGCATTGCATATGTTTGTCTTGAATTCATCCATTCGTTTTCACTATTCTTATGCTTTCTTTATGATATTTAACTCTTGATAAAAAGCTGCAAGCCTTTAGAGGGAGGATGACGAAACAATACCATGGTCTCATACAGTATGCTTTTAAACAGACCTTGCTGATGATGTGCAGGCATTTCTTTCAAATCCTAAACACTGGAGTTATAAGGAAGATAATCCCTAGTCAACCCCTTCGAGCCAAAGAGGTAGGAGTTTTCTGTTTTAAACACAAATTGAAACCTTTGATTTAAACCTGGGGCAGGGTAGTCTCTCAGTTAATCAAAAAATATATATATATGCGCATTGAAGTCGCAAACTCTCAGTTCGTAATACAACGAACGACATCAGGAAAAAAAAAAGTGATGGTTCTTTATCTCATAGGCAGTCAGTCTCTCAAAAGAGAAAAGCCCACTGAGCCAAAACCTATAAAGGAGGCTTAAGAAAGCTGGGGCATCCCGCTGACTGTAACCTCGAAAACAGAAACAGTCAGGCAAAAGTTAGGGATCACAAATCAAAAGAAAGAGGGCATTATAAATCCTCAATAAACATGAAAAATGTTGCAAAAAATGATGGCTGCCTTCCCATAAAATTCAATTGGTGAACCATCACCCAAAAGTCGTTCCAAACTCGAATAGAGTGTGACGCACAATTAACTGAGTCTAGGATTGAAGGACATCACGAAGAGCGGGTGGGTACAAATATACTTTGAGCATTTATCCTTTGTTTCTTAAACCGTGAACCAGGCCACGTTACAACCTTTCAAAAGTCCTAATTGAAGCATGGGTTAGTTCGAAAGCATACTGTTACAAAAGGTATCCTGACTCCTGTAAGGCTTTGCCCTCAATCTTGTGTTGAATTTGTCTTATAAAAAGTTTTCTGCTAAAAAACGCATTTTTCAAAACTTCGAGACAAGCATAAAACTTTGCATTATTTGAATATCATTGTTTGCACATGGTTTACTTGTTTAACAGCGAAGAAATTCATACAGTGAATGTTCAGAGGAACGAAAGCTCTCTCGGTGAGTAAAATCACTTCAAGTGGGATGATACTCCCATTGCAAAAATCTCCCGTCAACAAAAAGAGACTTGGTTTGGTATTGTCCAACAAATCTGAGGCAGTCCAGTCATGATTTCAACAAATCTTTCAAAATCCATTTAACCTGGGGCAGTCCAGTCAAGATTTCAACAAATCTTTCAAAGTTCAAGTGAACCTGGGGCAAGTCTCCCTCACCATCACTTGGGGCATTTAAACGTCAATCTCATCAAAGGGTTACGTGAAGTCCAAGTGTCCTGGCAATATCACAAGCATCTGATACTAGAGGCAGTGATGAAACCTCTCTGAAATCTTTCTGAAAAGACATTCAAGCGTCCTCAAGGAGTTCATCACCTCTCTAGCAGACCTGCAGTCATGGGTTTATTTCCCCAACATTTGTCAAGGATTTATTCTCCAAAACAAATTACATTTCAAGTTTCAAGAGCGTTCAAAAATTTCCTTCATCACCTGCTGGAAGTTGCGGTCATCATCAAAAATTCCTTCATCACCTGCTGGAATTCAAGAGCGTTCAAAAATTTCCTTCATCACCTGTTGGAAGTTACGGTCGTCAAAGATCAAATTCTCACAAAATTCAAGTTATGAAGTCCGGATCCGACCGGATAGTATCTTGATCTCTACAGCATATTGTGAAGCCCGGATTACGACCGAATAACAATGTCAGACTACCGCGAAGCCTGGATTACGACCAGATAGTGGTATCTCCTAAGAGCAAGCTATGAAGTCCGGATTCGACCGGATAATAGTTTAATCCCCAACAAGTTATTGTGAAGCCTGGATTACGACCAGATGGCAATACAAGTTTCTGTGAAGCCTGGATTACGACCAGACAGCAGCCAAGAATACTACGAAGCCTGGAGTCGACCAGATAGTGGTATATCTTTAACACAAGCTGTGAAGCCCGGATTTGACCGGATAGCAGCTCAACAAGTTATTGTGAAGCCTGGATTATGACCAGATGGCAATACAAGTTTCTGTGAAGCCTGGATTACGACCAGACAGCAGCCAAGAATACTACGATGCCTGGAGTCGACCAGATAGTGGTATATCTTTAACACAAACCGTGAAGCCCGGATTTGACCGGATAGCAGCTCAACAAGTTATTGTGAAGCCTGGGTTACGACCAGATGGCAATACAAGTTTCTGTGAAGCCTGGATTACGACCAGACAGCAGCCAAGAATACTACGAAGCCTGAAGTCGACCAGATAGTGGTATATCTTTAACACAAGCCGTGAAGCCCGGATTTGACCGGATAGCAGCTCAACAAGTTATTGTGAAGCCTGGATTACGACCAGATGGCAATACAAGTTTCTGTGAAGCCTGGATTACGACTAGACAGCAGCCAAGAATACTACGAAGCCCAGAGTCGACCAGATAGTGGTATATCTTTAACACAAGCCGTGAAGCCCAGATTTGACCGGATAGCGGCTCAACAAGTTATTGGGAAGCCTGGATTACGACCAGATGGCAATACAAGTTTCTGTGAAAGCCTGGAGATCGACCAGATAACAGTTAACTGTTAACAGAATGAAGACTCTCATCCTTAAAACCCCAGTAGATTGGCATACACCCAAGCTCCTGATATCCCCAACAGAATGAAGATTCTCATTCTCAAAGTGGTATATAACTTGAGTTCCTGATATCCCCAACGGAATGAAGATTCTCATTCTCAAAGTGGCAAACAACTTAAACTCATGAACTTCTTCCAGACAGGAATAAGTTTTTTCCAGAATCCTGAGTTTTACTCTCCAACAGGATAGCTACTTTTCAACAGTGTGGCTATTCCCCACAAAATTCAAATTCCCCAAGCAGAATGAAGACTCTCATTCTCAGTTCCTCACAGGATATTTAGATATTCCCCGGTGAAGATCTCCTCAAGACAGGAATCCCCAGTAGATTGGCATACAACCCAAGCTCCTGATTCCCCAACAGTGGTCCCAGGACTTCTCTTTTTCAACGATCAAAGGATTTTCAATCCCCTGCAGCAGTCAAGGATTTACTTTCCCCGGCAGCAGTCAAAGATTGCATTATCCAGGATTCGTCTTCCTCAGCAAGACAGCTACTCAGCTTACATGCACATCCATTACATTCATATCATAAACATTGATGAAGTGCAATCCATTGCATCATACATATCATGCAACATAACTTTGTGTTTAGCTAACATTTTGTCCTTTTCAGAATAAGAATAAAAGGCTATCATTAACAATTATTCATATGCAGTTTTACACGGACTCATCATGAAGAGACCCTACACCGGGTCCTTCTCAAATTCAGATGTAGTTTTACACGGACTCATCATGAAGCAACCCTACATCGGTTCCTTCTCTTTCCAAGATGTAGTTTTACACGGACTCATCATCAAGCAACCCTACACCGGTTCCTTCTCAATTCCAGATGCAGTTTTACACGGACTCATCATCAGAAAACCCTACACAGGTTCCTTCTTTCAACTTACCAAATTACAGTTCAACAAACATTCTTGGATGGCATCTACAAGCCCATCTCCAACAAGATACAATCACCTTCAGATGGCATCTATAAGCCCATCCTCCTACCAACAATTTCCAGATGGCATCTCTAAGCCCATCCCCCGACAAGATTCTGTCACATCTCCAGATGGCATCTTTAAGCCCATCTCCAAATGGCATCTTTAAGCCTATTCCCTCAAACTACGCTTTGACGAGTGCAAATTTTTTGGGCACTCTAGTGTCCAATCCTCTTTTACCCTCGAGTCGCGAAAGGCAAACTTGCCAATCTAACTCTTCAGGTTCAAGAAGATTGAACAGGGGCAACTGTTGTACCCCAAAATTTTCCCTCTCTCTTTTTCATAAGAAATCACAGCTTCGGGCTTTTCCTGATTTTTCATATTGGCTCAAGAATCAGTCAAACAAAATTAGGGTTTCCATTAATTTTTGAATCAGTCAAGCAGATTATTAGGGTTTCTTTTGATTTGTTTGAGTTTGGCTCAGGGTTTGATCAGGCGGACGTTTCTTTGACAATAAATCCAGAATTAGGGTTTGCGCGCGCATTCTCAGAAGGAATTAATTCTACAGTTCTTTTCAAATTGACTGTCACATGGTTTTGACGTTTGTTCAAGATTTCTGTTTGTTTCCCAAAACCTAAACATCTGGGATAAAAGGTTGAGGCTTATGATCGAGAGGTTGAAGTGTTGGTTTAATCAGTGAAGTGAAAGGTGTATGGACGTTTGTTTGTTTAACTATGCAATGCTTTTGGTTATTTGGAACGACAGACGTTTGTTGATTATTTATAATTTCTAAGTTACAATTATTGGGATAATTTCCAATTATTATAATTCAAGAGATTTAAATGATTAAATAAATAAGTGCAGAAGAAATCAAGAATTATCTGACAAAAAAAGATTTTTATTCATTTTTAATTGTTTGTTACAAATATTATTTGAATACTGTAAATTTATTTACAGTGTTTACAATAATGTTATTATAATGATTAAAAATAAATTAAATCTATATCCTAAGTTGCTTGAAGTCTTCATCTTCTGCTGCTGCTTCCCTTGCCCCAATTAATATTCACCTGCAAAGCCAGAAAAAGAGAAGTCAAACACAGATGAATTTGGAAAAGTATTTTTCAGACAGTTAATCAAAAACTCATCATTAAAGGTGTTGGCCGGAATCAGTTTGTTCGTCCTCTCTTCAAATCGCAAGAAGATGTCTCTTCTTGGTTCACAAAGAGGAAATTAAATGTTTACAAGCATGGAATTAATTAAATACAAGGCTGCATAAAAAATTCAAACAAACTGCACATGGACAAACTGAATATGCCAAACAAATTACAAAGTTCAAACTGAACAAACAAGTTCCACAAGTTCAAAATGCCAAAACCAAGTCACAAGTGTAAACAATGGAAAACTAAGTTACAAGAAACTGTCAAACTGTCAAAAGCTGTCAAAGAAGCTATCAAACTGTCAATGCAGAAGAAAGTACACAAAAGGCAGAAAATCTGGAAGTAAGAAGATATGCAGAGAAAAGCCAAATTGCAAGCAAGCTTGTAAAAACACATTATCATCATTTTCCAGCCAACACCTTTTCAGAAAGGTACTTCTAAAGCATTAAAATATGCTTTTCTGAAGAGAGAGAAAGAGAGAAGTAGAGGCTTACAGTTTTGCAGGCTTAGGAGATAGAAATATAACAAATCAAAATAGTTCAAGGGGGGGCAGAACACACATAGAAAAAGATAACACAAAAGCTGTAGACAGATCCTGCATCAAAGCCTCTCAAAAAACAAACAAGCTTCAAACTGCCTCAAGCTTAGAAACTAGTCTCACCTAAACCTGCTTCAGGCCTGTCCCCTAAACAAGCATATCAACCTGCATAAACTCAAAAAATAGTAACCTGCTCAAGCCTAAGCAAACCAAAGCTTGCTTCAAGCCAAAGCCAAAAAGCCTATACCAGAAAAAAGCCTTGCAGCCTGCCTTCCTGAAAACTCCAACGTCAAACAACACAAGCATAGCAAATCTCTAGAAGCCTAAAAAACTTGTTCAGTTTCAAACCTGAGCCTGCCTCAAACACTTCAAGCAAGCATAACCAAGCTTGTCTGTACCAACAAAACGCCTCAGAACATGTTCATCATAGGCTAAACAAAGCCAAAAGCCCTCAGAACAAAATTCATCATAGGGCCAACATCATTGAGAATCAAAATCCAAAGAGAGGAAGATTGTAAAAGCATCTCAGAAGCAAGCAATCTCAGAATAATCATCATTGAAAAAAAGCCAGCAAAAGCAACTCAGAAGCAAAAAACACGGAAGCAAAAGCAGCATCAAAATCATCAACATCAGAACCATAAAGGTCATTGTGATCGGTGGATCTGGAACTGACTGTTTAACGATGGTTCGCGAAATGTCGCGGAAAGCAAGAGTCGCCACCGTCTTTTATTTTCTCCAACATGAACAGGACAAAAGCACAGCAAAATTCCTTATGAGATAGTTTCTCGGTTCGGGAGGTAGATTTATAGAAAGGGAAGGTGTTAGCACCCTTTCTATCCATGGTTATCCATGGGCTCTTAGATACTTGGTCATTTGTGTTTTCAAAAGTGTTTACTTTTCAAAATGTGAGTGGGTTTGAAAAAGTTTCGTCTAAAAGTTTCAGACCGACTCTTGTATCAGTCCTCAAGAGTGTTTGAAAAATTGTTTTGAAAGCCTTTTGAAAGTGTCAGTGTGAAAAGAGTTCTGATTTGTTTTTGAAGAGAGAAAGTTTATATGAGTCATCTACCTACCCTAAGGAATTAGGCTGTGTAAATGTCCTTAAGGTAGTGCCATCCCACCATTGAGAGGTAGGTAGCACCACCGTTGGAGGTGTTCTGGTCAATTCGGGGGTTTAGGGACAGTGTGGTCACCGGAGCAATAGTAGGACACCTTAGAAGCTACCCTTATGCCATGTTCATGGACATAAGGACTTACTAAAACGTCCTATACTCGACGACCACGTTTCGAGGGGCAAGGCAACAGTGAGGCGTACCCTAAGAGTGGTGTGTGAATTTGTGTATTGTTTTCAGTTATGTTTTATCTTGTCATGCATTATGGTGATCTACGCTTGATTTTATTTGGGCCATACATTCTTTCATGCAAAATTTAACAGTTAAAAAGGTGCGGAAATTAAAGTGCGGAAAATAAAGTCCTACGCTATTACAAGGCGCGGGTCTATACATCGCCAAATTAACAAAGACCCGTTTTAATAAAAATGCGGAAAGTAAATAAATTCCTAATTACTATTACAAGGCTTGAGCAATTACATAATATTTACAAGAAACATAAGAATAAATGCGCGAAAAGAATAGAAAATAAAGCGTTCGAGGGCGTTGGACCCTTTTGGAATTAAATGGAATTAAAAGTTAATTAATTATTTAATTAAAAGAAAAGAAATGTTTTTTTTAGGTTTTTGGTATTTAATGGAATAAGAAAATTAAAATTAAAATTAAAAGAAACTCTAATTCTAAGTTATTTTTAATCGTTAATGAAATATGTTAAAGTTTAACCTAATTTACTAAATATTTAATGTACATGTTTATTTACAAAATAAATTAGTAATTAATAATAATAATAATGATGAGAAAATTATTTATTAAAAAAAATGATGAAAAGTTAAAAACCCTAATTTCTACATATTTTAATTTGTTAAGAAAAAGATTTAAGTTTTAAAACCTAATTTAACTAAATTAATTATTTAACATTTATTTACAAAATAAATTAATAGAAATTAAATATAATTGAACATATTTTTAGTTTTTCTGTATTTTATGTTGTGAAAATTAATTTATGTGGATTAAATAAAACAAAAAAAAGAATAATTGAAAAGAATAAAAGAAAAGAAAACTAAAAGAAGGAATACAAACAAGGAGGGGTGTCTGGCCCTTTTTGGAGGTTTTTGTAGAGTAATTTGGCCCATTAGACAAAAAGCCTTGTTTGACTTTCCGGCATCACGTGCGTGTTCATTGACTCCTGAGTACCGTGGTCTGCATTCTTTGGCCATTGGATTGGGTTTCATGCATAAGTTGTTCTACTTTGGCCATTTGGCTTTTGGCTTTTGGCTTTTGGCCATTTGTGTTCTGGCCTCAACGTTCCTTAATCTTCTCAGGATGTCTGTCTCGCCATGTATTGGTGTCATGCATAAGTTGTTCTTTTTTGGCCATTTGGCTTTTGGCCATTTGTGTTCTGGCCTCAACGTTCCTTAATGAACCTGCATGGGATCCTGTCTAAATCTGCAGTGTTGAATCTCATGAACACATTAAATAAAATCATAAAATGCAAATAAAGCCAATATATGAAGAAATTTAATGTTTAGGCACAATATGACATGTATGAATGATTATACCCTTTTGATCATGGAGATCAAATCAATCTTACTCTTACTGGAAAATTAGTGACCTGAATGCTTTTATGGCTTTTGGATCATGGAGATCAAGTCAGCCTTACCCTTACTGAAGAAGTAGTGAGGTGTTGGATTGTAACTGTGATGGCTTGTTTATAGTGAGAGAAGGATTTGTAATAAGGATTTCAAGGTTTTAGGGTTCTTGAAAGAATTTGATATTCTAACAGTGTTGTGGCAAGGTTTTTTCTCTCTTTTCCTCCTCCCTGGTTTGTGTGAAAAGAAGGTGATTATATAATGGAAATTAGGGTAAAGAAAATGGGCTTTAAATGTGCAATTGGGCCTCCAATGTTCACTTGAGTTCGTCACTTTCCAGGCTAAATCGCAGGGACTTAAGTGCAATTTTTGAAGTTGAAATTTGAAAACAAAATGTATCCGACATTGATAACTAACTCCTGTCCGAAAATCGGCTCAATCGGATAAACAGTGAATTAGTTATGAATTTTTGAAGTTTCAGCTCAGACAAACTTATTTTGGGCTCCAGCGTCGACTCTGACACGTTCTTCAATAAAAAACTGGTATTGATCGGAGCATAATCCGGTCTCGACTTTTGAAGCAAAGTTGTAGATCTATGAGTCAGGGACCTTGTGTAAAAATATGAGCCCAATCCGATAAAAATTGACCGAGTTATAAATTTTCGAAGTTTCGGCTCAGATGAAATATTATTCAGCATTCAGGATTTTCAGCGTGTCACGCACTCTGAGCAAAAAACGAAGGCCTTTTAAATATCGTTTGAACTCAATACCTTCTGTGAAAATGTAGCCAACTCAATTTGTGAAATTTTAGCGCCGGAACCAGCTCGATACGATGAAAATCGACCAAGTTATGATTTTCTGAACATGACACAAATAAACTTCTGTCACAAATTTTCTGTACGAAAATACTTGATAAATCCACATTTTTGAAGACCTTCTGATCGAAATTGGCTTCCAGCTGTGAGAGATGAAAACGTAGATAATGTCAAGACGGAATTTTGGCCACCGGAACAGGTTCAAAACGAGCCACGATCTTCAAGTTATGAATTTTTTAGCGCGTAAAAATTGCACTTTCAGCACACTTTTTCACCATATTTCTTCAAGAAAACTTACATATTCGGATACCTTCTTTAAAGAATTATCTCTTGATCTGAACCTGAATTTGAGAATATGTTATCAGAGATGTCTTGGGGAAAGAACACCTGAATATGACGCACCGGGTTGGACTTGTGAATTTTTCTTGAGATGTTTTGAGAAATATGGGAGGGCAAATTTTGGGGTACAACAGTCATCAACATCAGAATCAAAGCAACTCAGAAGCAAAAACACTGAAGCTAGCAACTCAGAAGCAAAAATACTGAAGCAAGTATTCAGAGAGGAAGAAAGTCAGAACAATAACAAGTTTTCTCAGAGCCAAGCTCATCACAGTATCAACAAAATTAGAAGAAGAAAAGAAGATTCAGAAGTGGCTATCCTAGGGTTTTCAGAAGCATAGCATTCATCATAAAACATACAAAGCAAGATACGAGGTTACCAGAAAAGCCAACATCACAAGCTCCCACGCCTTGGCCGCCTAAGAAGCCTCCTGCCCAAATCCTCCGCCTCCTCCCAAAGCAGAAACCCTAAGGTATCAATTCCTACTCCTTCCTTTCTCTATAGTCTCATATCATAAAACACAAAATAACTCAGAAGATCAAAACGTATCCAAGATTAAATAACATGCAAGAGATAAGAATCCAAAAATCCTAAAAAACGCATGAAGAAGGAATCGTCACCTTTTTTTTTACCACCGCCTGAGCAACCGTGAGGAGGGGAGAGACTGGAGGTGGCGTCCAGTGGCCAGGCATGGAAGGCGTCAGAGGCTCTGACTGAGAAAGACGAAGAAGAAGAAGGAAGCGGCGCCGTTCAAAACTCTGTAAACCTTGTTCTGAAACAAAGCATTTCAAACCCTAACAAACTTTGTCACAAACCATTGGGCATGTCCCTTGAAACAAACCCCTTAGGCCCAACAATTCTGGTGCTGCACCCCCCTTTGTTTTAATCAGCATTTGTTCTTTTATTTGGGTCTGCCCCTCATACTAATGCCTAAGCCCATTTAGTTTCCCTTTTCCTTTTATTTTCCTTAGGTTTATAAATCAATACTATCTTTTTTCTATCACTTTACTTTTTTTTTCCTTTTTTATATATAACTTAAACTAATATTTTTGTTAAATAAAAATAATACATTAACTTTTTTGTACAAAAATATTTTTAATGTTTATTACATTTTAAAAAAAATACATAAATAATTAGTTTGTTTTGAATTAAATACTTTTCTCTTTAAAACCCTTTTTATTTATAATTAACATTAATAAAAACACAAAAATAATAATAATAATAATAATAATAATACTTAATAATACATTAGGTTGACATCTTAATCATTTGTAAATAATCATGTGCATTTCACAAATACTTCTGATTCTCTTTAATTCTTATACTTTGCTATATTTTACATTGAGAAGGCGACAATTAGATTTGGTTGTAAATAATATTTGGACACTACTATTCTGACGAGACTCATCCCCATTTGTAAACATTTGTACCCCCATCCCCGGATACTTATTTGTAATAGCTTAGACTTTAAATTTCCGCAATTTATCGCTTTCCATATACTGTATAGTAATTAGGGTTTGTATGCGAAGATTCAAAATCAACCACTGGATAACCTAACACAAGATAAATACATGAAAATCAATACACAATTCACACTTGCACCTCTAGGGTAACCTCGCCTGTTGCCTCGGAAAAATGCAATCATGTCCCTCGAGTATGAGACACTCTAGCAAATGTCCCTTCGATAAACAAATATCGTAGTCCCTCGATGACCCTCGATGTTACCTTCGATAAAACGATCTCGTCCCTTACAAAAATTGCTAGAGCGTCTCACAAGTTGCCTTCAATGATTGTATACGATGACCCGCGCCTGTCCCATTAAAATCCTAATGCAAGGTTGTTCACCAAATACAATGGTGAAACAACACTGTTAAAAGGGTTAAAAAGCATAAGAAAGATCTTTGAGTAAAATAGGGTAGACAACTCTTAGTTACTTGATCAAACTTGTAAAACATCCTTGCCAGTTTTCAAACACACCTCTCCACACAATTTCAAAACAACTTTCAAAAAAACATTGAAACATCTTTTCAAAAAGACAAACACCTTTGTAAAACATTCGAGTAAAGAATTGTTACAATGGTTGCCTAGACAAGGCATCTTTTTCAAAACATTTTCAAGACCACACACACAAAGCACCATTTCAAACAATTGAAAAGCAAAGGCATGTGATCTAAAACAAGTAACTAAGAGCCCATGGATAACCATGGATGAAAAGGGTGCTAGCACCTTCCCTTTTCATAATCTACCCCCCGAACCCACGAAAACATCTCAAAGGTCTTTCCTGTGATTTTTGACCTTTCTTTAGGATAAAATAAAAAGTCGGTGGCGACTCTTGCTAAATCGAACAAGTGCGAAAACAAACGCAAAACCACAAGTCAGTTCTCCCACCGTATCACACCTGCACTCAACAATACCAAGTCTATGCCTACATCTGCGTGTCCGCACATAAAGTCTACGTCCATGTCAGCGCCTATGCCCAAATTTACGACACAAGGTCCACGCTTACGCTTATGCCTACATATCTATGCATATTCCATCATTTACGTCTATGCCAACATATATACAAAATCAATGTTCAAATTTTTCTAACACTCAAGTTTAACAATACTATGACGACACAACATACAACACCAAGGAATTGGTGAATTCTAAACCAGTGGTTTAACAGAGAATGCCAAAAAGAATTTTCATAACGTTCCAAGGCAAACACACATCTTACACATATACATATTGGATATCCCGAGCATACATACACTAAGCGCTTTTGCATACAATGCACATATAGTCAGGGTTCCATGTCAAGATCAAACATCATACATTTTGCATGCCCAAAACATTAAGTGCACATGCATACACATGCATCACATAGAAAGCAGACAAATAATTTCACCCTCGATTCAACTATCTAAGGGTCAACCAATGCCATGCTTCTCCTACAATTCAACCCGTCACTTCAGTCTTCATGCCGTGACATATTCAGCCCATCACCTAAGTCCTCCTGCAATGATGAGTTCCTAACAAACCCATTACGTTTCCTCTAAGCCGCAACGTATTCGCGAAAACTCATCACATTTCCTCTAAGCCTCAACATTTTCGCAAAAACTTATCACATTGCCTCTAAGCTGCAATGTTTTACGAAAATTATTACGTAGCTTCTAAGCCGCAACATATTCTCAAAATCCCATTACATTGCCTCTAAGCCGCAATGTATTTGCAAAACTCAGTACGTTACTTCTAAGCCGCAATGTATTCGTGAAACCCAGTATATTGCCTCTAATCCGCAATATATCGTCTGACTCAAACACATTGCCTCTAAGCTGTAATGCAATAACAAAACTCATTACATTTCCTCTAAGCCGCAATGTATCCTCAAAACTAAGTACATTCCCTCTAAGCCACAATGTATTCTCAAAAGTCACTACGTTGCCTCTAAGCCGCACCGTATTCTCAAAACCCAGTTTATCGCCTCAGACTTCACGCTGCGATTTGCAAACCTAACCCATTGCCTCAGACTTTATGCAACAATGTGTTCTAAACTCCAGACCATTGTCTCAGACTTCATGCTACGATGAAAAACAAAACTTTTACACATTGCCTCAGACTTCATGCAGCAATGTATTCCAAACTACCGACCATCGTCTCAGACTTCATGGAACGATGTTCGAAAACTAAATTCAGCTTATCACATCAGGCTTCACCGAGTGATTTGTGAACCTAACCCGTTGCCTCAGTCTTCATGCTGTAATGTGTTTCCTTATTCCGCAAAATCCAGCCTATCGCATCAGACTCCACGCATCGATTCGCAAACCAAAAACATTGCCTTAGACTTCATACAGCAATACATTTCGTTATGCCATAAACACCGATTATCGCCTTAGACTTCATGTTGCGATGCTCAAAAGAAAATAAAACTCGACACATTTCCTCTAAGCCGCAATGTATTTGCAAATCCAACACATTGCCTCTAAGCCGCAATGTATTATCCAAATTAACACATTGCCTCTAAGCCGCAATGTGTCCTTCCAACTCAAACTCATTGCCTCTAAGCCACAATGCGTTCCTCAGATTCAAATACATAACCCCTAAGCCGCAACGTATTCATGCTAAACACATCGACTCAGGCGTCATGCAGCAATTCACAAACGTGATCCATGGCCCCAGTCTTCAAGCAGCCATGCATCACCAATCATCACTATATTCACCCTCCAAATGGGTGAATAAGCCAAGACATACGAAATTGCGCTCTTAAAACCATCTGCCTCATTATCAAACCCGGGTAAGTGATATATCATCAGCTTTGCCTAGTTCCTTGAGACTCGTAAGGGTATGATGTATCGGTGTAACCTTATGTTTGTCGGACAAATTTCAGGATACTTCAAGTATTCAATAAACTTCCAATCAGAATGCATGAGACCCGAGTTTTCTCACGCTATTCGATGGAAAGATAATTAAATAGGGGCAGCTGTCGTACCCTAAATTTGTCCTACCTCGATGATTCGATTTTTCAAGTTTTAAATAATAAAGAAACGTTCAGTTAAGGATGGTACAACAATACCTGATGGCCCATGCTTAAAATTTAAGTCAATCAGGGGTGTATCTTTAATTCAGGAAAACAGGGCTTTCTAAATCGGAAAGACTCATAAATATGTTCGCGACACATGTTGGCCCATGGCCCATGCAATTCAAAATAGCCTATGTAATTCAAAGGAAATAGTAAAATTATTATTAGGTTATTAAATCATAAACTCTTTTTAAATTTAAGTTACTATTAATTAATAAGCGCTACGTAAGGGTTCATTAGATATTATTGTTGTTAGTAGAAAGGAGAAGTGAAAACGATAAATTTAAAGTCCATTAGACTTTGTTTGGCCCATTCATTTTGAGGTTTGAATAACAAAAATGGAGTATATTTGCAAGTTACAAAGAACATTGGGGCTTAGTAGCCCATTTAAAGTTGGTTGTTTTGTTTTTAAAGAAAATGTATTATTGTTAAAAATGATATTATTATCTTAAGAAGAAATAAAAAATAAACAATTCTGTTACTGGTAAACGTTTTCATTTATTACTATTAAAGGATGTTGCTTTTAAAAGATTATTTTTATTATTAAAACATTAAGTTTGATTTATAAATTATACTTATAAAAAAAAGATTCTTTTTTTAAAAATTGGTACAGAAAGGCCAATTGGGCCAACTGTACTAGATTTTGTTTGCTGTAAAGAAAAAAAGGATGTTGTTGGGCTGAACAGGGGTTTTATGGCACAGGCCCAAACTGAATTAAAAAATAATAATATTATTGTTTGAATCAACAGAGGAAATGCGCTGGAGTTACGGCAAAAAAACATGTATTGTAGAGATTAAATATCAAATCTCAGAATCAATTTAACATGAACAAAATCTGCTAAAAAGGGCCATATCCAGAACATCACTAAATCAGATCTAAAATTACTAAATCAATAAACATAATCGATACTAATCTAATTACAGACCACAACAAATCAAATCTTATAGAAAATTTGAATCAATTACAAGAACCAAATTTGCAATTAACGATCGAATCAATTATAGTAATTTACAAAACCCTAATTTCTCTCTAACAATCTCTAAATCAGTGATACTTAGTTTTGCAACGGAAAATTAAAAAAAAACCTAATTTTCTAACCCTATAAAAAGAAAGGGAGAAGAATAGAGAATGGGTCGAAGAAACTGAGAACGAAGAACGTATACTGCAGTTCATTGAAGAGAAGAGAAAAAACGAATTAGGGTTTCAAGATCTGAAACCCTAATCGTATCCCCGCCGCTGATCCTTTAAACATCGTTGGAACATCCATATCCACCGTCTTTGCACAACACCAGGACCTGCAAATAAGAGAAACAGAGGGAGATTTGTTTCAGATCGGACACACGCTTGTAGTCGTAATACAACGCGAAAGGGGTAAAAAAACTTAGCTTTCTTTTTGTTTTGATTTTTTATTGGGGGGTATCGGTTTGGGTTTACAGTAGGGAAGGGCTTTCATTCTGGCGCCTCCGTGGGTTTGTTTTAGGTTTGGTAAAGGTTGGAGCGGAGAGGAAGAGAGAACGATGAAAAGGGTGGTAAATGAAAATGAGACAAAAAGTGTAAAAGAAACAAAAATTTATATTCTGTAACGATTCAATACACACGCATTCACTGTAAGGTAGATGCACTCTCCATTAGGTCCATTGGATCATCATTAGACGGCCGGAAGGCCAAGTCTTACCATAGTGCAGTACACCCTCATGTACATGATTACTCAGGCAGCCCTTTGCAAATGCGTTTGGGCCTAGCCCAGTTGCTTTTCGTACCACCCTCCTGCCTTATTTCTAAAACAAAACAGCAGCGTGCACCCCCCCCCCCCCCCCCTTGATTGGGAGTGTTTTGGGCTAAGCCATTCCACTTTCAGCACCCCCCATTATTTACTTCGTAACTAAAAATGCACCCCCCAGGTTTATTTAAAATAATTAATTATTTTGTATCATTTTATTTTTATATCATTTTTTATATACATTATATTTTATTAATTATTTATTCCTTTTTTTATTAATAATTGTAATTATTATTATTAATTTTTATTACCATATTTTAAATATTATTATTATTATTTATTATATGTAAATGTTATAATATTACAAGAATAAATCATTTTCGTGTAAAAATTGCGTACATTATTTTCACGTATATTGCATTAAAATATTTGTAGCATGCATTAATCAAGACTTTTCGCAATTAATACAATAAAAAACACAAACCAAGCATCAAACAATTTTCGCGAACAAACTAGGCTAATCAACAGTCTTTTTGCAAATAGGGTTTCAAACCGATTTTGGCTTACTGCGTACTCAGTCAAAATCTCAGCAATCACTACTCCCGACCGAGTGCGAAGTGGTTCAAAATATATTTACAAACCCTCTAAAAGACACCAACCCATGCGAACTACGAATTGGGACTCTGATTCCTCATAAGAGGATACGTAGGCACGCGATCTAAAATCGTGCCGAGTCTTTCTAATTAAAACTTTAAATCCAAGTTACCCTAAACCTAAACCTAGAGCTTAACATCCTTGTGAACAAGGTGGAAAGGTGCCTAACACCTTCCTTTCGTCTAATTGAGTCCGTAACCTAGAATCTTTGTCCGTGAATTAGGGTTTTTTGTTAGGTTCCCTTCCCTAGGATAAAAACTAATAGTGGCGACTCTTGATAAAAAAACCAGTCGCAACAGCAATTTCAACAATATGATCGTAATACGGCGGGAGAACTAACTTTTAGGTTTTGCATTTTATCGCAAATGTTGCGGATAGCAAGAGTCGCCACCGACTTTTCTTTTATCCGATAAAGGAAAAGGTGAAAAGAATAGGAAAGACCTTTGAGAAATTTTCTGAGTATGGGGGGTAAGTTATGAAAAGGGAAGGTCTTATCACCTTTTTCATTCGTAGTTATTTATGGGCTTTTAATCACTAGCTCACTTTTGAAAATTCTTTGAGTTTGTGTATTTGAAAAATATTTTTGAAAAGATGCCTAAGTTCGGAAATATTTGTAATGATTCTCGTATCATTGAGAATGCACACAAAGTGTTTGTCTTTGAAAATATTTTAGAAAAGATAGTGTATGTGTGAGAAATTATTTTGTTTGTGAGCAAGCAACTACGAGCTATCTACCTACTCAAAAAATATTTTTTCATTTCCTCCTTTCCTTTAGATAGTGCTATCCTACCATTAGTTAGTAGGTAGCCCTATCATTGGATGTTTGAGGGACAGGAGCGGGTCATTGTACAGTCACGAAGGTAACTCATAAGACACTTTAGCAGTTATCATAAGGTACTAAGATCGTTTACTGAGGAAGCATCGAAGAGTCATCGAGGGACTACGATCTTTTAACCAGAGGATCTTTGCTAAAGCGTCCCGTGTTCGAGGGACATGACTGTTTTAAATCCTAGGCAACAAGTGAGGGTCACCCTAGAGGTGCACGCGTGCTAAGTGTGTTATGTTTCAATTATTTGTCTTGAGATTATGTTTTCTAACGTTTGTTTTTTATGTCTTGTCATGCACACCTAATTAATCTAACAGTTAAATACATACAATTGCAGAAAATAAAAATTTGGGAAATAATATACACTATTACATCGCTTCGTAGATGGGGAGTACAAACCATAAAATGGGGAAAAGGTAAATAAACCCTAATTTAAACTATTACATCCCTTTGACAGTTATAAGATTATATTAATGCGAAAAATAAACGAACGCGTGGAGATGGTGAAGAAGAGAAGATTTTTAAGACCTACAAAATTCTAAGGGTTTAAGAAAATATTTTTGTTGCTTTTTGTTTAGAAAAATATTTTTAGTGATTAAACCTAATTCTAGTTAATTTTTAATTAATAAAATAAAATCAAAGTAATTAAATTAATTTTTTATTTATCAAAAATTAAATTAATTAATTAATTAAAAACCTAAATCTAATTTTTTAATGATTTTATGATTTTTGTTGATTAAAATAAAATTGATTAAAAAATAAAATGTTAATTAAAACAAAATAAAGAAAATTAAAATGGGCCTGCAAACAAGTAAAATGGGGATGAGAAGGTGCATCATGGGGTGTGCGTTTGATGCATTGGATCTGTCTTTGATGAGATCTGATGGTCAAAGACTGGAGATGCATGGTGCGTGTGTTGGGATTGTTCATACTGAATCTACAAGGAAAATGTTAGAAAATAAAATGCCATAGGCAGGGATAAAACCCCTGCCATGGCACACCAAAGCCTTTGCACGCTTCCTCCTACCGTTGGGACGGTTGTTTCATCTGGTACATGAATCAATTCCAAACATATATTGAAAAAAGGAAATTAATATTGGCCAATCAAACAAATGCGCGCAGTGGGCCCTTGTTATTTTTGAACCAACGAATCATAATATGGCACGATGCCATGAAAACTCTCAGGCGAGTCTGGACACCCCACACAATGGTCAACTCCTTCTTCTCCGATTGGAAAAAAAGCAAACCTACGAAAGAAATAAGATCAAAGTCCAAGGTTCAACCTACCCCCAAAATCATATGCTCCAAATTCAACCATGGCATTGGTTTGGTCTGAAACCCAGTATTTACAGGGATACGGGAAACGCGTTCCTCAAAACCCTAACGATGGCATCGATCGCAGGGGATGTCTAACCTTGCATGTGATCGTGCCAACCTGTTCTATATGATCTAACAAACATATTTGGACAGAAAGATCATGTTAAAAGCACATAAAAATTCAGATTCGAAAGCAAAATCCTTACCTCACCGGTGGGATTGTAGGGACGGTATCTTGTCACGTTTAGGCTTGAATGAGTACCTGGTTGGATCACTGGTACCCTCAGAAAGGTGATTGAATACCCAAAATTGGTTGAAGTTGGCTGGAAACTACAGTTTGTGTTTGCCCTAACTTTTGAATTTTTTGGTGATTTTTGAGAGGCTTTCTTAAGCAATGATTCGTATCTTTTTGCATCTGTTTGGCTTGCATATATATAGAGGAATGGAATGACTCCAATAATATGGCAAGAATCAAGCCATCAAACCATGTTTAAAACCAAAATCAAACAAATTGAAAACATTCCTTTTTTGAGCTATTCTCTTGACATTTTGAAGCTTGCACGAATTTGGCATGTTTGTTGGGTTGTCATAAGCTGTATTGGGCTTTAAGAAAGTCCAAAATGCGCTTGGACCAAAGGTTTTCTATTTTATTTATTTATTTTTTAATTTATTTGAATAAAAACAAAATAAATAATAATAAAATACAAGGCAAGATATGAGTGAGCTTAGGGGTATTCCATAAATTCATGGACATGTTTGAAGTCCAAAAAGTTAGGTCACAAGTCCAAAATTTCAAGTTTGCACATTTTGCATTTCATGCATTTCTTCAAAATTTCCAAACTTGTGCAACTTATAACTTGCTCAAATTTCATCTTTTTAAGGTGATCTTTGACTTTTTGAAAACTCAATATGTCCTCTACAATTTCTCTTTTTATCATTTTTGCATTTGGAGAATTTATCTTAATGTAAGTTACCTTGACAAAAAAGTGTCTTTTGTTAACTTTTGAAAATGACATATAATGTATTAACTCATATCTTTCAAATGAAGCATTTTTTGGACTTGAGAATAAACAAAAAGTTGTAGAGAATTGAATTTCCTTCAAAATGGGATTTTGTTGGGGAAAAGTTGATGAAGCATGTGAAATTTATGCTTGGTCAAAGTTCAGTTGACTTCTCCTAAGGAAACCCTAATTTGGCAATTTTTGACTTTTGAAGATTTGAGGGCTTTCCTTGGGGAATCATTATCAACCCTTGATCAAATGATGAATATCACTTCAAAATGTTGATGTTGACCAAAAATATTTAATTTTGACTGTATGTTGGCCACAATTGACTTTTACCCAATATAATTGATTTTCAATCATCCGAGCCATTGATTGAGAAAACTTTGTGATGCAAGACTTGAAACTTGACATGAGCATTATTAAGGACTGTTGTACCCCAAAATTTGCCCTCCCATATTCTTCAAAATTTGCAAAGAGCATGCTTCAAAATTCCCCAAGGGTTGCACAGTTCAAGGGCCTCCTAACAGTCAAAAACTAGGGTTTTGGTTCTGACAAAGAAAATGAAGTTTCCAAGGGTCCAATCAAGTCCCACATGCCTATAAACATGGTCAAGCATCCTCATACCAAGTTTCAAGACTCACAACACAAAATTGCACAGTCAAAAACCCTAATTGCCCTACAGTCAACTGCAGGGGCAAAATGGTCATTTGACAGTCAAAAGTTCAAATTTTTGGTCAACATCTTATTTTGAGGCCACAAACATCATTTGATCAATTCTTGATCATGATTTTCAAGGTATGGCTCAAAAAGTCTCAAGATGCAAAAGTTTACATATTTGGACAGTTGAAAAAGTCAACTGTAACTTGACCAAGGCATAACTTCCACATGGTTTATCAGAAAAATTCCATCCAAAGCTCATTTTGAAGAGAAAGAAATTTCCTACAACTCCTCTTCACACTTCAAGTCCAAGAAATGCTCTCACAAAAAGTTACCAATTTCAACATTATAGGTCATTTTCAAAAGTCAACAAAAAGGGACTTTAAGTCAAAGGCCATAACTTGAGATTGGTAAATCAAAATGACATGGGACCAAAGGCATTGGTTAGAGGACTTCAATACCTTTCCAAAATGTCCAAGAACATGATCAAATCTTAAAAATTGAGCAAGATATGCCTTGTGGAAGTTGGGAAATTTTTGGGTATTTTGAAAAGTCAACTTTGCTTCAAATGTCTTAAAATTGCTAATGGGCCACATTTTCTTCCAAGATTCATCATCCAAAGCATATGCACGACCATTTGGCCCAAAGGGAGCTTATTCATCATTTTTATTTATTTATTTGAATTTTTAAATTGCTATTAATTCATTTAATAAAATAAAATATGTGAAAAATACTAAAGCAAGCTTTTCAAATCTTTTTATGCATGGAATACCTTCAAGATTTCGTGCATTATCTGATATGGAAAGAATCAAGGTGATTTGGACATGATTGGTATCAAAACACATGGAAAAAGATTGAAAAAAATATGCCATTAAATCCAATATTTGATTCATGATTGCATTGATCTTTTGATTCAAAACTCAACCCTAATTCATTCCTTACATAAGCCAGAAGCTAGACCTAAAGTCAAGAACCTGAATGCTGCGCCACACATCAAGAACAAAGTTTGCATTTTTACCAAAAAAATAAAAAACTAAAAACTGCCTTGGAGGACGATTCAAAGGAGAATATTGATCCCATTAGCTTGCCAAGACATCATTGAACCTGACTGAACACTTTTCCACGTCCATAGCATCAAGAATTGGTAACTAGAAGTCAGACTGTTTCATCTTTTTTGCATAATCGTATTTCATCATTCATGCCATGATTTTGAGTTCTAATGATTGTTTTGTGCTAGTCTTATCATTCTGAAGCTAACCATGTGTTTTAATTAAGTTTTTCTTGCCTATACGCGAAATCACCATTAAAGCTCGCTAGGGTTCTTCAAGCTCCAAATTGGGCGTTTACGTATACGGTAAAATTAAGACATCCCAGTACCATGGCCAGAATCAGGATGCTTGGACGAACTTAAGCCACTAATCGCGCCTAATTTATATAGCAAGACGGGCTATTCGCTATTTTTGAAAAGGGTGCATTTTGGGGGGGGTTTAAAACCCCCGCTAATTCTTTTTTGTTTCAGGGATAGATGAAGAAGATGATCATGTGGCAAAGCTTGATTGGGAACTTTGAATTCTAGCGCGCGTTTTTTAGTTCTATATCACTAACGCCAGTTTTCTCTTTTATTATTTATTCGTTATTCTATGTATAACGTGCGTTGATGGTTCAGATGGTGGAAAGCAATGCTGGAAAACCTTGGGACCTGGGTTCGATTCCCAGGTCCCCCACTTTGTTTCAATATTTTTTCTTTCAACATAATCCCATGCAGATTCAATCCAAAGGCCTACCATACGTTCACAATCCAGGCACGCCACTTGTCCCATAATCTTAATCCAAAGGCCCAGATCTGATGAACACCATATTCGTTGGTCAATGAAGCTACACACGCCCAGAAAAGTCAAAACAAGGCCTTAAATATTGGGCCTAATTGCTGGGACAAAACCTCCAGTTTTGGGGTCAACACCCCCTTGGTTTGTCTTCTTTCATTCTTTCATTATTTTTTCTTTTCTATTTTTATTTATTTATTTAGTTTCAACATAATTTCTTAAATCAATATTTTCATAATATAAAAAAAAATAATAAAAAATCAGAAAAGGCAACATATAGATATATTTCATTTAAACCTTTTTTTTGTAAATAAATCTTGTTAATTAATTTAGTTCTTTAATTCTAGGATTAATTTTGACATTTTTTTCATAAACTTAAAAATTGTAGAATTAGGGTTTTATATTTTTATCCTTTTTTCTTTTTTTTATTAATTATTAATTATTTATTATTTATTTTTATAAATCAAATTATATTAATTAATTAGGTTAACTTTAGGTCTAATCTTAACATTTTTTTTAATAAAATAAAAATAGCTAGAATTAGGTTTAATTTCCATAATCTTCTCATTAAAAATCCATAAATACAAAAAACTCCAAAAAAATCTTTTCTTTTTACTTTAATTTAATTAATTTGTTAATCATAATTTAATTTCCTAAAAAGGGTCCAACGCCCTCGCATCCGATCGTAATTCCAATTCGCGCGCTTATTTTATTTCCTCTTTTCATGTAATTCTCCCAAAGCCGTGTAAATTAGACATTTTATATTTCTCGCACTTTATTTTATTTTCAAATCGGGTCCTGGATTAAATTTGGCGATGTGGACCCGCGCCTTTGTAATAGCGTAGGAACTTTTAATTTCCGCATCTTTTTAACTATTAATAAAATTGCATGCAAGAATGAATGTTAAAATAAAAACAACGTGTAGATCACCAATTACATGAACAAGACAAAATATCTGAACATGACACACAAATCACACACCACCCCTAGGGTACGCCTCACTGTTGCCTTGCCCCTCGAAAGGTGATCGTCGAGTAGAAGATGTTTTAGTAAGTCCTTATGATCCGGGAACCTGGCATGAGGGTAGCTTCTAAGGTGTCTTCCTATTGCTCCGGTGATCACCACGTCCTGAACTTCGAATTGACCCGAATACCTCCAACGGTGGTGCTACCTACCTCTCAATGGTGGGATGGCACTACTTTAAGGACATCTACACAGACGAATTCCTTAGGGTAGGTAGACGACTCTGGATACTTGCTCTAATTTCAAAAACAAATCAAAAATACTTTTCACACCGACACCTTTTCAAAAAGCTTTCGAAAGCAATTTTTTAAACACTCTTGAGGACCGATACGAGATTCGAACTGGAATTTTCAAAGAAACTTTTTAAAACCCACAGTTGAAAAGCAAACAAACCATTTTGAAAACACAGATGAGCAAGTATCTAAGAGCCCATGGATAACCATGGATAGAAAGGGTGCTAACACCTTCCCTTTCTATAATCTACCTCCCGAACCGAGAGCAATCTCTATAAGGAATTTTTCTGTGCTTTTGTCCTTTCCATTTGGAGAAAATAAAAGACGGTGGCGACTCTTGCTTCCGCGACATTTCGCGAACCAGCGTTAAACAGTCAGTTCCAGATCCACCGATCACAGAACTGGCGACTCTGCTGGGGATATATAAAGTGAGGTGTACCTTAGGACTAAGATCACTTGTGTTTTCAATTGTCTGAATTGTTTGCTTTAAATTGTGGGCCTGTCTTGGGAGTTCTATAGATCCTAACCCGGATCTGGGGGATACCTTCTTAGAAAGTAGCAACAAGGCTGTGAGGGAACTGTGCGGGGTATACCGACATGGTTGAAACAGTCTGCTACGTTGATGTGGCACTTTGGTGTGTACCGGTAACCCTTGAGTTCAGTCAAGGAGAGTACGGGGCCTCCGCGTGGTGTCGTGAAGCATCAACAGACCTTAGGAACCTTAATTGAACTATCTTGGCCTCTTTAGGGTAGTGAGATAACTGACTTTGGTGCAGTCTGAGGTTGGTTGATACTCGATGCTACACTCAATTGAGGGTTGCTTTCCTGGAATATTTCGGTCGCCAGTTCAGCGGCTAAATCGAAACGATGAACAATGAAAGCAATCCCGTGATATTGGGACCCTTAGAACCCGGTTACTTCTGATAGGACAGGTTGAGCCCACCAACTTCAAAAGGGTACTACCCAGACCCCATGCTGGCCTAAACCCTAAGGGCTTGTCTTGTGTGACTTGTGTGCCTTACATGTTTGTCTTTGTAAATATCTGTGGTGTGTTTAATCATAGCATCATGGCATCATCCAGCATCATATGCATTGACTAACCATTTCAGGGGTTCGAATCTTCATCTTTGTTCTTGTTTTGTAGGACATGGAAACTGTTCGCAGAAAGACAATTCAAATCAGCCTTGTAAGGATCCCTCCTCAGCTTAAGGAACTTATATCCAGGATTCCCGAGAGCTCTTCATTCAGTGAGAGACATGGAAGACTCATCAGCTTGGTCAATACCAACATTAAGGAAGACATGATAAAGGTCCTGTTCCAGTTCTTTGACCCTCTGCATCATTGTTTCACCTTCTTGGATTATCAGCTGGTACCTACATTGGAGGAGTTCTCCCGGCTCCTGAAGATCCCTATCCTTGATCAACTACCCTACAACGGTACGGAAAAGGAACCCAAGCTTGAAGAGATTGCTAAAGCCTTACACCTACAATCATCTGACCTCAAGGGACATTGGGAAGTTAGAAGTGGTATCAAAGGGTTCTTAGCCAGGTTTCTGTTTGAAAAGGCCCATGAATGTTGGAACTCCCTTGACTTACAAGCTTTTGAAGAAGTTGTGGCCCTCCTTGTCTATGGTTTGGTGTTGTTCCCTAACCCAGATCAGCTTATAGATATCAGTGTTGTCCAGATCTTCATGTCCAGGAATCCTATACCTACGTTGCTGGGGGACATCCTTCACTCATGTTACACTCGAACCATGAGAAAAAGAGGTGTCCTTATGTGCTGCACTCCTCTCCTGGGAAGGTGGTTTATTTCGCACCTTCCACAATCAGCTTTGAAGAATGAGCGGGGTTTGAGATGGTCACAACGGTTGATGACTCTTACACATGCAGATATACATTGGTGCCCTCGGTCCAGAGAGGATGTTACTATCATTGATCGTTGCGGGGAGTACCCTAATGTTCCTTTACTTGGAATCAGAGGAGGTATTACTTACAACCCATGCCTGGCTTGGAGACAGTTTGGTTATGCTCGGAGGGATGGCCCTCATGACATGTTAATTCCTGACATAGTTTTTGACTTCGACAACGATGCACAAGGACTTCGCCAGAGATTTATCAGAGCCTGGAGGATGCCAAGTAGGATAGACAGCAAGACATTGGGGCACAGGAACTCCATCCCGTTGGAACCTTATCTCAAGTGGGTACGCGCCCGCTCCCAGAAGTTAGTAATGCCATATCCTCATGTGCTCCCCGTGATCAAAGAGCCAGTCTTGGAAGGAGAAGTGTCCTACACTATTCAACATCCTGACATGCCCACGTCCTGGGAAGAGATGTGGAAGAGCTGGATCCAGCTTAAGGAAGAACGGAATTCTCTTGAGACCAGTCTACATGCCAGTGAAAAGAAGGTCCTGGAGCTCACCCGCCTATTGCATGAGGAGAGGAATCTCAACACCTACATAGCTCCAAAGAGGATGCGTAGTGTCTTTTGGGATTGATTTTGCTTTGTAATTTGTGCCCACGAGGCCTTAGTGTACGGAACAATTATTTCCTTAATGATAACGTGTGTTCCTTTTTGTCTACAACAAATTTGAACTTTCGAACCCTTGAATGCATTGCATAAACACATATCATTCATCATGTGCATAACAGGTTTTCTTCTTTTCAGGTTGCTTACTGTTCTTTGCTGTTTATTTCAGCATCATGAATCCCGACTCATCATCAACCGAGATGTCCATCAAGGCTCTTCAGGCGCAAAATGCGCAATTTCAGGAACTAATCATGGGTTTGGCTCAGGGTCAAGAAGAGCTGAAGGCTCTGCTCCTGAAGAAAGAGAAGAAGAAGAAGAAGAAGAGAACTGTTCTTTTCAACTCGGGCCGAAGGTTTGGCAACACTCTGCAAAATGAAGAGGCTGGTTCTTCTATAGGCAAAAGCAGTCCCCAAGGGGGAAAAGGTCCTAGTCCGGTAGTCTCTGACAACGAGACTCATTTTGATGAGGAACAGTATCCTCCTGCAGAAGACAGATACAAGCAGTTGGAGGACAGACTGAATGCTATGGAGATCCAACAAGTGCCTGGGCTGGATTTTGGAGACTTGGGCTTATCTACTGGTGTGATCATTCCTCATAAATTCAAAGCACCATCTTTCACCAAATATGACGGAGCATCTTGTCCCAAGCTACATCTCAGATCCTACGTGCGGAAGATTCAACCGTACTCAGTGGACAAGAACTTGTGGATCCACTTCTTCCAGGAGAGTCTTTCAGGGACTCATCTCGAATGGTTCTATCAGCTGGATGAGACCAAGGTTCGTAACTGGGAGGAGTTGGCTACTGCTTTTTACAAGCAGTATCAATATAATGCCGACCTTTCCCCTACACGTACCCAACTCCAGGGTATGTCGCTAGGGTCAAGCGAAGGTTTTAAAGAGTACGCGCAGAAGTGGAGGGATCTGGCTGGCAGGGTGCAGCCTCCGTTGACTGACCGGGAGTTGGTAGACATGTTCTTGGGGACCCTATCTGGGCCATTTTTTAACCATCTTATCGGTAACTCATCTGCAGGGTTTATTGATCTTATTCTGACTGGAGAGCGAATAGAGGCTGGGATGAAGTCTGGTAAAATTCAGAAGGGTGCATCGTCAAGCTCTGAGAAGAAGCCCTTTAAAAAGGAGGCCAATGCTGTATACGGGTCTAGAAGACAAGAGAAACCTGAACGCCGCCAGTTTGTCAACGCGGTGATGATTGCTAAGCCTGTTGCTGCTCCTCGGCAAGCCAATCCTCCAAGGGCTGAAAGACCTAGAAGGGAGTTTACCCATTTGAGTATGACTTTATCGCAAATCTTGCTGCAGTTGCTGTCCACCAATCTAGTGACTGTCAGAGAGGCCCCAAAGGTTGTGAATACTGCCTCCCCCAAATACAATCCAAATGCCCGCTGTGCTTACCACTCCGATAGCCCGGGGCATTCCACTGATGATTGTTGGGCCTTAAGGAATAAGGTACAAGACCTTATTGACGCAAAAGAGATACAATTTGAAGCGCCTGAGAGGCCAAATGTGGTGACTGCTCCTATGCCCCAGCATGGAGTAAATGTTGTCGATGAAGATGTATACGCCGTTTCTGTGGATGATGTGGCTACTCCCTTAATGACTGTCAAGAGGAATCTACTGTTGGCCGGTTTATTTCCGGGTTGTAGTGAAGGTTGTCTTTTCTGTGCTGTTTCCCTCTCTGGTTGTCCTTTGCTGTGTAGATGTTTCTAGGGTGACAGACTCAAGAATGGTTTTAGTGACGGTGGCGACATTGAAATCTTTTGGAATATGTGCCCATCCTTTGACTTCAAACATCTCCTTCACATGAGGATCATTATAAAGGAGTTTAGCTAGTGTTGTTTTTCCTAACCCTCCCATACCCACAATGGAAATCACTCCTATTTTACTTCCACTATCACAACCATCCTCTAACAGCAAAAACTCTTTAAGTTTCTTTCTGTCATCGTCTCTGCCATAAATAGCAGATTCATCTCTCAAAAAAGGACTTGTAGGAGTTGCATTCCAAACACAGTTGGAATCACCTTCTTTCAATCCAAGATTTTGGTCTTTTAAATGTTCCAATCTTCCGAATAATTTTTGCAGTTTAGAATTGATCTTTTTATTAAACCTTTTAAAATAAGACAAAAACTTATTAAGAACCTGACCACCTTCAGCTTGACACCTTAAAGCTTCGGTGTTGAGTTCGTCGAACAGATCGTCAGCTTCAAATACAGCATCTTGCAACATCTCCAGCCACTTCTTGACAGCAGGGTTAGCGATCTGTTTGTCCTCAGCATCATGAAGTACAGATTGCAGGCTCAGCAGTGTTATCTCCAGCTTCTCCAACAGGTCAACGTCAAGCTTAGTCCTCCTAAACAAATCAAGAAACTCACCAGAAACAACCTTTTTCACCAACATCTCCATAGAAGCCGAAAGAAGTGCTCCTCCAACAATAGCCTCCATGACTTCGTTCAACAGAGTAAGAATAGTTTCAGAAAGAATATGCAATGCAAGGTAGACGACAGTGCAGCTTCACAAGACTTATTATTAGCGACTAGTGGATTGATTGTGTGAACCAAAATAAATTTCTTATTATTAGTGACTAGTATAATAAGTTTATATCTTTCTTGTCCATATGCATGTAGAAGTATATAAGAAAAAATTCTTGTTCACACTTTAAAATGACACAATTCAAATATGGCGGCTCTAATTTTATTCAGGCTTGACTAAAAAGTTCTATTTATGATTAACTATAATTTGCAGGTTCAAGTTAGGCTTTCGGATCGGGTATCTATTTATTAATTAGAAATTTGATTTTTTATTTAAAAAATGATTTAATTATTTAAAATATATATAAGACTTCATTACCTAATTTAATTATGAAAAACATTATAGTAATATTTAGAACAATATATTATATTTTGATAAACAACTAATACACATGTAACAAACAAAAACAAAAAACTAGAAATAATTATAATATGTGCACAAACATTGATAAACTACAAACAAAAATACTAATACATGAATATAAATACGGCAGCATTGATTGAATTTTGAATTTTGACATGATAAAAAATTGTCTTGGTTACCTACGATTCAGTCATACTAATTAGATTAAATATTAATTTCTAGTGAGTCGGGCTAAAGAAATTTGAATAATATATGCGCCTTAACTTTTTCATCCAAAGCCTTCATTTTTGTAGTTTTTGAATATGTCCGAACAGATCCGATCTATTACCTTCGTCTACCTTAGGTTGGGGTGGTTCGACAGGCACTACTTGTGGTGGTATTTGATTGTTAGGTACTCGGTGGATATGTTTTTGTGGTGCACCAAAGAAGTGAGCAAATCGATCCATTTGTTGTGTCAATTGGTGATTGAAGAAACTGGGTCAAGAAATCACATCAAAAATACAATGAAGTCGCCATCGAACATTTTTTGTCCCACAAAAAGGGAAAGGAAAGCATCTAGTAACCCTGAGAAAGGAAATGAATCGAGGTCCCGCGACCAAGAGAAAAGGGTACAGAAGTCGATTATGCAAAGGAAAGGTGTTAGCATCCCTCACGTCCGTGATACTCCACAGGATCTACTATTGTTTTTTAATCAAAGGGTGTGTTTCTATCTAAAGCTTACAAGCTAAGGGGAAATGCATGAATGCAAAGTGTATATATAAAGAAAAGGGTTGTATTAGTTGCGCCCGCTGTGGTTGCGAACATTTTGTTCCTACGTACCCCCTTCATGCAATAAGGGATCAGGGCAATCATAGTTCTTCTAGAAAATGTTGGTCTATTTGTGTTTTTTAGGCGGATAATGTTACATTCACACTCTAGCAGTTGACATATTCGACCTGACCTTTGGGGACTTACGCGTTGTTTTGCGTGGAGAGGAAATAACACATCCTTTTATGAAAAGATTTTCAAAGAAAAGCCTGAAGGCAAAAGAGTTTGAATTGGTTGGTGTTTTTTACCATGAAAAAGGATTTGAGATTTGAATCGTATTAAAGACTATGATTGGGAAAATGTACAAGGTTAGGGAATGCACCCCCTCATACTTCTCCTTAATGCTTAAGGCTCGTGACACATGGTTCGCATCATTATTGTTAAGTGTTTTGAGTGTTTGGTAAAGAAAAAGAAAGTTTTAGTTTTAAAGATGCAAAAGGGGAAAGAAAAAGTCTAACGGAAACTATATAGCCCTAATGTCATCATACAATGGTGGCCTTAAGGTTAAGGTTGAAAGGGAAATATCTACCTAATGGTAGGATGCATGGTATAGAAATCTAAGATCTATCTCAATTTGCTTCCTAAGATTGAATCGAGAAATTTAATGGAAACATGGAATAATGCGCAAGGAAGTGTTCACAAATAAAGGTGCTAACAAGCAATGTCAAGCTAAAGCAATCCAAACAGTAAGTGTGAGCTAGTAACAACAATAACCCAAGGTGGATTTTGGTGTGGGAGTCAAAAGACTCTCCTTCCACTAGAATATATCAAGCATAAATCGAGTAAAGACTTGAAGCATCAACGTTTAAGAATGCGAGCTAAGTATCTTCGAAATGAAGACAAAACGCGGGGGTCGATTACGAGCCCTCCTTCCACTTTTATTGACTCAAAGGACAAGAGAAGCACGATTCGAAGCATCAACGTGTAACGCAAGCTAAGAATGACCAAGGGACTTGAAATGTGGGGGCCGATTGCGAGCCCTCCTTCCACTTTTATTGACTTGATTGCAAGCACAAAGGAAAAAGGGGGGGGGGGGAAACAAACCAACCAATCACATGAATACATTGCCTATCAGGTAGGACTTTAAACAACTACTTTATGCCATGAAAGCGGTTTCGCAATGCCTACATGGGTAGGTCTTCAGCTCATGCATCTCTATTCCTACTTCTCATGGCAAAGAAATTAAAAGAAAATGCGGAAATAAAATAAAATGAGAAAATTACCAAATAAACAAAGGTCAGTTAACTTTGTCTAGCAAAGCACAAGAAACCTAAAGATCTTCGTGGAAGCTTCATCAACAAACAAAATAATCAGAAATTGAATGCACAATGTGAATGTCGAAACATCATCAATATGAAAATAAATCACAATCGAAAGGTGCGTCAAGGAATATCTGAATACCAAATAATAATCCTGCATAACATAAAAGTCCAGACAAACAAAGGCAATCCATAAGTCTCATGGAATGATAATCCAAGCTCAAGTGCACTAGAAACAAATCTAATCCAAAGAGGAAATGGGATAAGTATTTAACCAAATAATCAAGAATTAATAATCAGTTTCACGCGGAGAGGGGTATGGCGCGTAGAGGGATCGCGACGGGTCGGACGGGAGGAAGGCAGCCAGACGAGGGGAATGCGGTTGGACAGGCACCGTGTGGTGGCTGGCCAGTGATTGGTTAGAGAGAGAGAGAGAGAGAGAGAGAGAGAGAGAGAGAGAGAGAGAGAGAGAGAGGAGAGAGAGAGAGAGAGAGAGAGAGAGAGAGAGAGAGAGAGAGAGAGAGAGAGAGAGAGAGAGAGAGAGAGAGAGAGAGAGAGAGAGAGAGAGACTTGAGAGAGACTTGAGAGGGAGAGAAACTTGAGAACTTAAGATTTTGAGAGTAATTTTTGTGAATAATGAGCCAAAGTTCTTTTGAATATGAGTAGAAATCAATATATAGAGAGAGTCTTAAGTCATGTTTGGCATTTGGAATTGGAAAAACTAAATTTTGGAGCCAAAATTCCCTCTCTTTTTCATGTCAAATTTGGTTGCGCGGCTTTTTCATCATATTTTCATGTTCGATTTGAGATGTGCACCATAAATCGAGACCTTCTAAGCATAATTCGAACTCGGACTTTAAAGAAAATTTGTAGATAACATAATTTGTGATGTCATTCCACGAGAATCGTCTTAAAATGTTGAAAATCGATAAAGTTGTGATTTTTTCAATATTTGAGAAACAGACGACAGGAAATCTGCTTCACCACATAATTTTCAAGGAATTTGCAATTTCTAAGATTTTCCTTACAAAATTGGATCTCGACCTGAACATATGAAATGAAGAAGACATCGAGGGGATTCTTATGCCCAATGACCCACTTAAAAATATGGTTCCGCGTGTGTTGGCTCCTAAATTCGACACCTTTGTTTTGTTGATGTCAGCCATTAAAGCTGAAGGATGTTTTCGACTGGCTAAGTCTGTCGAAATGCCCGTCGAAAGATGGCAAAGTATTTAGAAGATTTCTTCCAAGGGAGAAGTTGGTTGCCTTCGACGTCGAGGGAGTTTCTCGTCGAAGATGTCTCTCGACGAAAGTGTTCGATGGTTCAGAGTGGAGCAGTTTGAAATTCAAGCGTTTGGAGGGAAAACGGTTTCCAGCAGTTACCACGTGCAAACGTGCAAGGATCTGGAGCGTCAAACGTGGAGAACGTGCCAAGTGGATTGATCTCGAAGCAGTGTAACTGCCCGACGGTTACTTGGGATGTTTTAGTATAAATAATAGTAGTCATGTAGTTTCTCGCGTGTGTTCACAATTCTATACAAAGTCACTCATATAGATTCGAGTACCCAGCGTGTGAGAAAGAATTGTTGAGAAATGTATGTGTGAAACACCAATTTTATTAATCAAAGTCATTTACTTTTCCAGAAATTTACTTGCTTTCTCCTTTACATTCCTGTCGAAGCCTTTTACTTTAAGCCTTGTTTATTTTACCAAGTCTTTCCTTCATGCAATTTACTTGAAACCTCTGTATTTAAAGCCTTATCCAATTTAATCAAACTTCAAAATCAACCTATGTCCTAGGGTCAATCTGATCGATCCTGCGAGTAACCAAATAAGTAACCATTTGGAGGATCAGCGGTTGTTTACCAAAACCCAAGGTAAACAAATTGGCACACCCGGTGGGACTGTGTGTTGATTGTTGAAAATAATCTCATCTTTTCGAGTTGTATGTTATTGAGAAGTGGTAGAATATACACTAACAATAACAATACTGCCAGAAGAAGGGAAGAGATGGCGAATCCGCCAAACACTAACGAAATCCCACAAACTAATGTGGGAGCAACGGTTAGTACGGCCGTAAGTGAAGCGACAAATGTTGGTTCGACACCAGCAGTATCGGTCACAACCACGGGGCCAATACCTTCATTAACAGGCCCCAGGATGCCTTTGGGAACTCCCCCACCAAGGGGAAATTTAGGCACAAGGCCTTTGGTTCCCCCAGGATTTATTCCATTCTATGGTATGCCAACTTCTGAAGTGGCAAGCCTGACGAATGCTGCGTCCACTTTTTCAGACCCTTTAGTGAGTGCCTCTTCGCCACTCCAAGGCTCTGGAGTAGGCATGGCGAATAGAAATAGGACCCAACTCTTAGGAGGAACGTCCCAAGTAGCCCATGGCCTTACAAATGCCTCGACAGCAGTTTTGAGGCAACAGATGGACGAAAGCAACCATGATATGGTGCAAATGTTGGCACAAACTTTGAGTACGGTGCTAAACCCTCTAATACAAAACACTACTCAATCGAATCAGCAAGTGACAGCGCAAATGACGCGTTTGGCTGATTTCTTTGGAGTACCCCAACCTGTTCGACAGCCCCAAAGGGCGCAAATAAGGGGAAATCAGGGGATATTTTTAGAGGAAGAAACCACCATTAACCAGGCTCAACAGCCTGTCGAAGAAAACCTTAGGGCACGATTGGAACAACCTGTCGAGGAACCTAGGGTAATAACCCCAGAGGTAAGGTTAGTTAATAGAAACCAAAATGCTGACGAAGTGGTTCAGCATATCCAATACCAAAACATGGGTTTAGAAAACAATCTGGCAACCATGATTGAAAGGATCATGACTCAGAATGGGATGAACATGGGCTTTCAAAGGCCCAACTTTACATCTCCATTGTCAGAATACGTGTTACAAACGGACTTGCCTCCTAGATGCAAAGTCCCCAAATTCACTAAGTTCTCAGGGGACACGACAGAATCTACTGTCGAGCATGTGGCGAGATACTTGATCGAAGCAGGAGATATTTCGAATAACGAAAACCTAAGGATCAAGTACTTCCCAAGTTCTTTAACAAAGAATGCCTTTACTTGGTTTACAACTCTCCCCCCCAATTCGATCCATCATTGGACCCAGTTGGAAAGATTGTTCCATGAACAATTCTACATGGGGCAAACCAAGATAAGTCTGAAAGAACTGGCCAGTGTGAAGAGACGTTTCACTGAACCTATAGACGAATATCTAAATAGGTTTAGGTTGCTCAAGGCGAGATGTTTTACACAAGTGCCAGAACATGAGTTGGTCGAAATAGTCGCAGGCGGTTTAGATTATTCCATTAGGAAGAAGCTAGATACCCAATACCTGAGAGACATGGCCCAACTGGCCGATAGAGTTCGACAGGTAGAACGCCTCAAAGCTGAAAAAGCTAAGGCAACGAAAACTCACAAGAGAGAGAGGATAGCGTAAGTTGAGATGGATGAAGAAGATCTAGAATCCTTCGACGATACTTTAACTGTCGAAGAAGGAGAAGTCGACTTAGCAGAACTGAAACAAGGGCCACCATACTCTTGTAAACTGTTAGTCCCCTCAAATGGGAAAAATCCCATTGGTCCAGAAAGGACCAACGATAGATTCCCAAAAAAGACTTATAGTTTTGACAACACAAAATGTGATGAAATATTCGACTTGCTAGTTAAAGATGGCCAAATGATAGTACCCCCAGGGGTAAAAGTGCCTCCTCTTGATCAAAGAAAGAAGAGAGGTTTTTGCAAATATCATAATTTTTTGGGCCATAAAACTTCTCAATGTTTTCTTTTCAGGAATCTTGTGCAAGACGCTATCGAAGAAGGGAGATTGAAGTTTGCTGACAAATCCCCCATGGATGTCGACTCCAATCCATTGCAGGCTGAAGCCCACTATGCTGAACCCTCTGAGGTGAACGTGATAGAGGCAACCAGGATCCAGTCGAAGAAGCCAGGAATTACCATGGTCGAAGTCTCAAAGGACCACATCAACATGCCAATCTTTGGCAGTTTTTCTGGAAATTTATCCAGGAAGACAATCGAAGTTGTCCAGAAAGCGGTCGAAAACCCGAAGTCGGAGACCGCTGAAGCACAAAAAACTGGATCAAAACCCAATTCCCACTTGGCCACCGTTCAAGGCCAGACGGAGAATCTGGAGATACAAATGAAGCAGTTAACTCTTGCTAACAAAGATACAATGAATATCAACATGGTCGAACTTTCTGGCCCAAAAGCATCAGAAGAGGCCATGAGGCAAGAACAAGCTAATAAGACTGCTTTCCCTCGGGAAAATGAAAACTTGGCAGATTTTCTACAAAGATGCCAGAAAAAGAAATCAGAGGTGATGTTGTGTCCAAGATGCAGTTCGATCTTTGATAAAAAAGCTGTTGAGCACATTCAAGGCGTAAGAGCAGCGAATAAGAGAAGGGAGAATGTTGACCTTCGACATGATCCCAGAAAAGCCTCCCAAAGAGGTTCTAACCAAGAAAAGAGGCCATTGACTTTTAGGCCTCCAACAAATGTACCAGTAGATACTTGGTACATAACCTCTGGTCGGAAAAGGCCAAGTGAAGAGAGGTGGCACTCTTTCGACGTGCCAAGAGGTTCCTCTTTGACTCAAAAGAAAGAACCTCAGGTTGCTGCTCCTAAGGTTGCACAAGTGTCCAGCAACTACAAGGGTAAAAATCCTATGTCTCGATCTCAATGGAGGAGATATCAAAGGAGACGAAAAGCTGAAAGGGAGGCTGCCAACGAACCAAAGGCAGAAACCAGTTCGAATGTTCCTCAAAGGAAGCAAAGGAAGCCTCTAGAAAGAGAGCCAGTTACCAACAGGCTAGTTTGGCCTAACCAAAGTGAAGTCGAAGACGAGGACGATGCTGAGTCTGATGATACTTTGGACATAATGGTGAATATGGACATAATGGTGAATATCGTTTCAGTGCTGCCCAGAGAATTCAATCAACAGGTAGAAGTCGAAGCAAGTGACTGGGAAGTGGAGCAAGAAATGGCCAAACATAGGCCAGTGTGCTATTTTGTCATGGACAATGGCACTACTGAGGAACAAAATGGCTTCTTCGAGCCACCTACAGAGGCGATGAAAAATCACCTTAAGCCTTTATTCATAAGGGCTAAACTCGAAGAAACTACTGTGAATAAAATATTGGTGGATTGTGGGGCAACCATTAACATTATTCCTCACTCTATGCTAAGGAAAATTGGCAAAAGGGATGAGGACATTAAGCCTCACAACATGGTCCTGTCGAACTATGAGGGCGGCATAGGGACCACTATGGGAGTGATCCAGCTAGACATCAAAGTAGGGTCGATCCTTCGACCAACGATGTTTATGGTCATATCGGCCAAACCTAACTACAATCTTCTGTTGGGCCGTGAATGGATTCATGGTGTTGGCGCTGTGCCTTCATCGATGCACCAAAGGCTGCTCCTATGGCGTCCAGATGGGATGGTCGAAAACATAGAGGCAGATCAAAGCTATTACCTTGGCGAAGTGAATCACCTGGGTTTGGCAGATTTCGACAAGAACTTGGCTCACATAGGGCCATGTCCAACACCTGACTTCGACATGGCGCCAGCGCCAAACACTTTTTGTTCCCTATACCTGCATCCTGAGCATGGTTTCCAATGGGACAGAGAAGACTTGTCCCACATAGACTTCAGTGGGTTAACTGATATCCAACCAACTGGTTGGGGAAGCGAATTCAGCGATAATGACTGAGTCGCAATCTTTGAAGCGAATTTCGGCTTATGTAGCCGAAACCAAGATGTTAACGGCTCTCGAAGCCGAAGTAAAGTACATGGCCACACAGGCCAATGATCAACAATTATCTGCTGTAGGCCCAGGAAAGGATTTCGATCCAAAACCTCCTGATATCATGCCAGAAGAAATGCAGGAACAGAGGCTCGACGCCATCTATGACGATGAGCCTTTGGGCTTCGAAAAGGACCCCTTGGCGAACAACATTAAAATGTTAGCGCAAGACCCTTTAGAAGAAATTAACTTAGGCGAAGGATCAGAGAAAAGGCCAACTTACATCAGCGCCAAAATCGATCCAGAACTTAGGTTGGAAGTAATCCAATTGCTGAAAGAGTTTAAAGACTGTTTTGCATGGGATTATGACGAAATGCCTGGTCTCGACAGAGGATTGGTAGAACTTCAGTTGCCAATCAAACCTGGGAAGAAGCCAATCAAGCAAAATCCAAGGCGCTTCGCTCCAGAAATACTGTCGAAGATCAAAACGGAGGTCGAAAGACTTCTGAAATGCAAATTCATCCGTGTTACAAGGTATGTCGAATGGATTGCAAATATTGTGCCAGTAATTAAGAAAAATGGTACGTTAAGGGTGTGCATAGATTTCAGAGATTTGAATGCTGCCACCCCCAAAGATGAATATCCTATGCCTGTGGCGGAAATGCTAGTTGATTCTGCCGCTGGTTATGAATACCTGAGTATGCTCGATGGTTATTCAGGATATAATCAAATATTTATTGCTGAAGAGGATGTGTCGAAAACAGCTTTTCGATGCCCTGGGGCCTTAGGCACTTACGAATGGGTAGTGATGCCTTTTGGCCTAAAGAACGCTGGGGCAACGTACCAGCGAGCAATGAATACTATCTTCCATGATTTTATTAACACTTTTATGCAAGTATATATTGATGATATTGTTATAAAATCTGTTTCCAGGAAGAATCATATTGACCACCTTCGACAATCATTCGAAAGAATGAGAGAACATGGTCTGAAGATGAACCCTTTGAAGTGTGCGTTCTGCGTGAAAGCTGGAGATTTCTTGGGCTTCGTTGTCCACAAGAAAGGAATCGAAATCAACCAGAACAAGACAAAGGCAATTCTGGAAGCGAAAGCGCCATCGAATAAGAAGGAATTGCAATCTCTCTTAGGCAAGATAAATTTCTTAAGGAGGTTTATATCTAATCTAAGTGGGAAAGCTCAGGCCTTTTCACCCTTACTTCGACTGAATAAAGAGGGGTTCGAATGGGGGCAAGAGCAACAAGAAGCCTTCGACAAAATCAAAGGGTACCTCACTAAGCCACCTATTTTGGTGCCTCCTTGTAGCAATAGGAGTATGAGATTGTACATAGCTGCATCCGACAAAACTCTGGGAAGTATGTTAGCCCAAGAAGATGAGAATGGAGTCGAAAGACCCATTTACTATCTCAGCAGAGTTTTGAACGATGCAGAAACTAGATATAGCGAGGTTGAAAAATTGTGTCTATGTCTGTATTTTTCTTGTACAAAACTCAAGCAATATATAAAACCAGTTGATGTTTATGTTTCGTCTCATTTTGATGTTTTCAAATATATGTTGTCGAAACCTATCTTGCATAGTCGAATTGGCAAGTGGGCATTAGCATTAACTGAATACTCCTTGACCTTTATGCCTCTTAAGGCAGTAAAAGGACAAGTGGTTGCAGACTTCATAGTCGACCATTCAATTCAAGTCGAGGATATTAATTATGTGGAGATAGTGCCTTGGAAATTCTACTTCGATGGTTCCAGTCATAAAGATGGAACAGGGGTAGGAGTCTTGATTATTTCTCCAGATAAAATTCCAACAACATTCAAGTACAAAATATCAGGTTCTTGTTCGAACAATGAGGGTGAGTATGAAGCTCTAATTACTGGCCTTGAGATATTGTTGGAATTGGGGGCAACTCGAGTCGAAATAATGGGAGACTCAGAGTTAGTCATTAAGCAAGTCACAAAAGAATATAAATGCATAAGAGAGAATCTCATTATGTACTTTGTGATAGCAAATCGTTTATTGAAAAAATTTGAAATGATCAATATTCGACACATACCCAGAGTCGAAAATCAAATAGCCAATGACTTGGCACAAATTGCATCTGGGTATAAGATTTCAAAAACGAGATTACAAAGAGCAATCGAAGTTCGAGAAAAGATAAAAGCAACTTGTCTATCACCATCAGACTTGGAATCGACGAGACTAGGATATGCTGATCACAGTAACTTCGAGATTTCGTTCATTGATAATTTGTCAGAGCAAGATTGGAGGAAACCCATTGTGGACTATCTTCAAAATCCAGGAGCTTCGACAGAACGAAAAACAAAGTACAGGGCGTTGAGTTATGTACTCATGGGTAATGAGTTATTCAAGAAAACGCCTGAAGGGGTGTTGCTGAAATGTTTAAGTGAAACTGAAGCATACATAGCCCTTTCGACTACGCATGCTGGGGCATGTGGGGCTCACCAAGCAGGCCATAAGATGAAATGGTTGTTGTTTCGACAAGGACTATATTGGCCCACTATGCTGAAAGATTGTGTTGAGTTCGCCAAGGGTTGTCAAGAGTGTCAAGTCCATACAGGCATCCAACATGTACCAGCAAGCGAACTTCACTCGATAGTGAAGCCTTGGCCCTTTAGAGGATGGGCGTTGGATCTCATTGGAGAGATTCGACCAGCATCATCAAAGATTCAGAAATACATATTGGTAGGCATTGATTATTTTACTAAGTGGATCGAAGCTGTCCCTTTAGTCAATGTAGACCAAGAAAATGTCATTGAATTTATTCAAAAGAACATTATCTTTAGGTATGGAATCCCTGAGACGATAACAACTGATCAAGGGTCAGTTTTCACTGGTCGAAAGATGCAGGAATTTGCTCAGGAAACAGGTTTCAAACTCCTAACATCAACGCCTTATTATGCACAGGCAAATGGTCAAGTCGAAGCAGCCAACAAAGTGGTGATTGGCTTGATAAAGAAACATGTTGGGAAGAAACCAAAGAATTGGCATAAGACGTTAGACCATATTTTATGGGCTTGTCGAACGTCCCCAAAAGAAGCCACTGGTACAACACCGTATAGGCTAACTTTTGGCCATGATGCAGTGTTGCCAGCAGAAATTTGTCTTCAATCTGCAAGGGTTCAGAGGCATTATGATATTCCTTCTGAAATTTATTGGAACATGATGTTAGACGAACTGGTGGATTTAGACGAAGAGAGATTACGCGCTCTCGACCTACTCAGGCTTCAGAAAAAAAGAGTAGAAGACTCTTATAATAAAAAGGTAAAACCTAAGGTATTTTTGCCTGAAGAACTAGTTTGGAAGGTAATTCTTCCCATGGATCGAAGGGATCGAAGCATGGGGAAATGGTCACCCAAATGGGAAGGACCCTTCAGAGTTATCCAAACTTTTTCTGGTGGAGCCTATGAAGTCGAAGAGTTAGGTGGAGATAAAAGGCTCTTGAGAGTAAATGGTAAATATTTGAAAAAATACAAACCTACACTTCAAGAGATAAAAATAAAATAATAAAAGAACAAGACTAAATTAACCATAAACATGCCAAAATGGAAATTTTATAAATTTCAGCCAAGATGGCAATGTTGTCGAATATAGATTACAAAATATGGTTACAAAAGAGAATCAATCAAAAGGGAAGAGAGTCCTTGAGTCGAATGTACTTGGCTTGCTGCAGCTCCAACCTTTTCGTGCACCAAGCGTTCTCCTGTACAAGCTTGGCAATCTGAGTGTCGAGCCTTTGGGCCCTCTCAGTGAATTCCAGGCCTTGTTTGATTTCAGTTTGGCTCTCGGTGTCTGAGATGGTCGAAAGAAGTTCCTCCTTGCGTATAGTGTTGGCATTTATCTTCGCTTCTATCTCTGCGATTTGTGCCCGGAAGGAAGCATTCTCTCGATCAATGGCATCGACTTCTTCCTGCGTAGATGCTTTTTGTTTCGACAACTCCGCAATTCGAGAAGTCGCATCCGAGACAGCAGTCCACGCAGAGGAGCTTTTGCCATACAACACCTCAAGCTGACTGTTAAACCCCCTTTGGCGCCTGTAATCTGCTGAGACTTGATCAATCATAGAGTGTAACTCCATGATCAAGCCTGAGACTTCTGGGGCTACAGCTAACAAGTCGACAGCATTCAAGACATCCTTCAAGTATGATGGAGCAGTGGGGTCCCCCTCTAAAGCCTTCATCAAGTCCTTCTTGAAGAACTGGGCCTTAACCTTCGCCAAAGCGTCATCAAGAGGAGAGGTTTCAGTAGACTTCCCCGACAGGGTAGGAATCTCCTGACTAGCATCAGACGAACTCTTGCTCTCGATGATTGCGTTGAGATAGCTAACAGGGTCAGTTTGTTTCAAGAGTTCTAAGTCCTCTTTTGACCTGTGCTTCGTGGAAGTAACCCTTGCAACAGTATTGTCTTGGGTTTGAGGCTGTTGAATGTTAGGTGCCTCGACTTGTTGCTCTTCGACTCGGACTGGGGCAGTACCAGCGTCGACTTGGTGCTCTTCGCTAGCGTCACCTTGGTGCTCTTCGCTAGCGTCAACCTGGTGCCCTTCGCCAGTGCCACCTTGGTTCTCTTCGTCAGCAGCACCTTGATTTTCTTCGCCAGCATTGCCTTGGTCCCTTTCTTCATGATTCTCTTCTGACAGGTCCACCACCTGAACTGCTTCTGGCTGTTGTTCCTCCGTCTGAGGTTCCTCCGCTGGTTTTTCTACCGTTTCAGCATTGGCCTCATTTTCAGTATGGGCTTCGTCATTTCCCAAGCCTTTTTCTTGTGGCCTGCTGAGTTCAGCAGATTCCAGCGTTTCAGAGGTCCTTGGCGGGGAACTTTCAGTGGTGTCCTGAAAAAGGAAAGAAGACAAATCTTCAGAGATCGAAAGGGACACAATCGAATATGGGTGTCTATACCTAAGTTATAAAAGGGTCTAAGGGATTACCAGTGGATTAGCTTCAGCCCCAGGGCTGGAATTGTCGCTTTCGACAGGCTTGTTAAGAAGAATGTTTAGTTCCTCCTCCGTTGGCTCCTCAATGATCACTGGAGGTGGCCTAGGCTTTCTCCCAGCAACCTTTATTCTGATGGTTCGACCTTCAGGAGCAGGAGCAGGAACAGGAGCATCCTTCGTCAACTTTCGCCTTTTTAAGGGGGCAGGAGGAGAATCACTTTCTTCATCGCTCCCAGATTCGACCACCAGTGCTGGCCGTTTCTTGGGCGAAGGTGCCTAGAAAACCAATGGGAATTCGATTTAATAATTACATCGAAAGTCAAAAAAAAAAAAAAAAATCGAAAGCCAGGAGGAAATGATGAAAGTCTGGTTACCGATATAGAAGGCTTCTTCGAAGAGCCTTCCCCCTGTTGGTTGCTTGTGGTCTTCGCCGGCGCTGTAGTCTTCGCCGGCGGTGGAGGTTTTGTTGAAGGGCCCCCTCCCTGTTGGCCTTCTGTAGCCTTCTTGGCTACAGGCTTTCGAACAACTGAAAGCAAATAAATGGTTAACAGGCTAGCAGTCGAAGAGAAAGACAAAAGTAATGTGAGAGCATGAACTTACATTTCTTTATTTTGTCCAACACAAGGACAAAAGACTTCTGCAGCTCATCCATGAAGTCCTTCTCGTTGAAGAACGCCTCAGCATAATAGCTTTTCCACCACTCTTCGAAGGATGGTGAGCAAAGGAAATTGAGCTGGTAGTCAAACAACGAGAGAATTGTTCGACCAACATATCTTCCGATATGCTTAATGGCCGCTTCTTCGGTGTAATCATTGCAGAAGTACAACATGGACTTCTCTCTTTGAAAAATCGGAGAAGGTAGGGTTTGGATAATACCGAACTGGCGAGATACCAGGTTTGGTTGGTATGCAATCAGACTCAAATGAGTCTTAGAGCTCCTGAATCGAAGAGGCATGATCCTTGGTGTAAGGAACGCCTCCCACAGTATTGTATGTTCGTCGACATTAGGACCACTCGACGTCCTTGGATGTGGCCTTGTGAACCATGCTGGGCCTACCTGCCGTCGAGCAAATGGAGCCATAGTTGAAACAAACTCTTTCCTTCGAGCAAACATCAGAACGAAGTTGGTGAAGGTTTGCTGAAACTCCAGTCCATCTTCCATAGGTGTCAACAGAGCCAGCCTGGTTCCTTCGACGCGTCTGTTCGCTATCTCTGGAGCCTGCTCATTTATCTGAACCTTCTTAGGCAAGAAAGATTCGAAAGTGGCATTGAGCCACAGTTGGAGCAGCCAAAAAGGCCCAGCAAGTAGCAAGCTGGCCCTGTTCTCGATAATTTTTAGAAGAGTGGCCCCATTGCTGATCGAATCATAGAGGCTAGCCAGAATCAGTTCTGCCAAATAGATGTTTTGGCGATGATGCAGTTGAGTAGCAAGAGTGACCATCTTTTTGGTCACCTGTAAAGACTTCGAGCAAAATACAAAGCGAGTCAACCATAGGGCTAGAAACGCTATGTGTTCGACATCCGACACAGTATCTGTCGACTTGTCGTGATAGTGGTTGATGAAAGTGGTGTATGTTGGTTTGGTGTCGGAGAAGCCAATTTGATCTTCCGACATCTCCTCCGGATCGAAGTAGTCTCCGGTGGGTCGAAGGCCAGTAATAGCGGCCACATCAAAGAGTGTGGGGGTTAGCATCCCACAGGGAAGATGGAAAGTAAAGTGGGAGTAGTCCCAGAACAACAGAGAAGCTATCAGCATCTCCGGAGAATAGTTCAAACCTGTCTTCGACAGCATCACTAGGTCGAAGATCCCCATATCCTTCCAGATTGAAGTTTGGTGCTTCTCCATCTTTGCTAGCCAAGCAACGTAATCAGGAGTAAGGCTAGGGCCAGACCTGAAGGCCCTAACACCTCTGTTGAAGAAGCGGAGGTCGATTTTTTCATGTGCAGGATCTTCATTGTCTTCTGCGTCTTTCTTGGCGCATGCAACCGGTTTGAGTTTCTCAACCACCGGGAAATAGCTCTTGATCTTCAGAGCCTCAGAGATACTTGGATACATGGGGCCAGACATTGCAAAGATCTGGTTGGAGTATCCAACCGGGATCATCAAGTGGCGTGAGTAGGCGTCGCGAACGGCGATGTCCAAGGGTTCAGGAACCCTTCGTTTGCCTGTAGAAGTTACTACCGGAGCAGTGACGAAAACCTTGGGTTTAGCATTTTCAGATGGTACAGTAGCGCCAGGAGCATTGGAAGCAGATGCCATTGTTAGTGTTGAGGTTGAAGACGAAGTGAAGGAGGAATTGTTTGTTTTTGCAAAGATGACAAGTTGTATGAAAACAGAGAAGTTTGAAAGCTAGATGGCGTAAAAAGTCCCACAATGGGGTACTTACTGCTATTTATAGTAGTGGGAAAAAATCCCCAAAAACGAGGACATTAAATGCCATTTAATGCTGCAGGAGTTAGTGGGACGCGTGGCAGCCCCCTGTCGTGCGTCCTCGTTTTTGGGAATTGTCATAATGACAAATTCTGAAATGACGTTTGGTACTGCACGCCGTACTGAAAGTGACGTCCTAGGTACGGAAAAATGATGGTTTTCTTGGGATTGCCAATAGTTGGTAGAAAACAACAAAAAGTGCACAAGTTATTTTGTGACTAAGCGTGAAAAGACAGGTGTCAAATGGCGTTTCAAAGAATGCCTTTTTCTTTCAGAGTCGAAATAAGGCATTCTTGGGGGGCAATTTGTTGGCTCCTAAATTCGACACCTTTGTTTTGTTGATGTCAGCCATTAAAGCTGAAGGATGTTTTCGACTGGCTAAGTCTGTCGAAATGCCCGTCGAAAGATGGCAAAGTATTTAGAAGATTTCTTCCAAGGGAGAAGTTGGTTGCCTTCGACGTCGAGGGAGTTTCTCGTCGAAGATGTCTCTCGACGAAAGTGTTCGATGGTTCAGAGTGGAGCAGTTTGAAATTCAAGCGTTTGGAGGGAAAACGGTTTCCAGCAGTTACCACGTGCAAACGTGCAAGGATCTGGAGCGTCGAACGTGGAGAACGTGCCAAGTGGATTGATCTCGAAGCAGTGTAACTGCCCGACGGTTACTTGGGATGTTTTAGTATAAATAATAGTAGTCATGTAGTTTCTCGCGTGTGTTCACAATTCTATACAAAGTCACTCATATAGATTCGAGTACCCAGCGTGTGAGAAAGAATTGTTGAGAAATGTATGTGTGAAACACCAATTTTATTAATCAAAGTCATTTACTTTTCCAGAAATTTACTTGCTTTCTCCTTTACATTCCTGTCGAAGCCTTTTACTTTAAGCCTTGTTTATTTTACCAAGTCTTTCCTTCATGCAATTTACTTGAAACCTCTGTATTTAAAGCCTTATCCAATTTAATCAAACTTCAAAATCAACCTATGTCCTAGGATCAATCTGATCGATCCTGCGAGTAACCAAATAAGTAACCATTTGGAGGATCAGCGGTTGTTTACCAAAACCCAAGGTAAACAGCGTGAAAGTTATGAATTTTTGAACCCGAATCGTAAAATGCCGATTTTCGATCTAAACCGTCTCAAATCAACTGAAACACTTGATTTTATCTGCAATTTAAGGCATATTGGGACACATAGGAGTTTGGTGTGATAACTAATTGATTGATCACTGATTGAATAGCTTGGAGAAACGTGTTGAGTACATTTCGATTATGAAAACCTTAAGTTCATGCTTTACCGCTTTGCTTGACGTACAAACGTCTTTTGTAGCTCAGTGAGGCTTAAGAGAGAAATACCTTGATCACATGACCATAGAACCAATTATATGCATGCATGAGTATGTCAGAGAAAATATAAGCCAATTAATGGTTATAATGAAAAGGGCAAATTTTGGGGTACAACTGTGGTAACTCTGATTGGTGTTCTAAATCAAAGGATTGAACAATGTGCTTATTCACTGTATCAACATATTTTCCATCTTGTGGTTACTGTCATCCATTTGTTGCCTCATGGCTGTCAGGAAAGTTGTAGTTAAAATTGACATGCTCTGAGGGACGTATGATACCCCCCGCTTGAGGTTGTATCATATGACTAGGGTTACTTATAGCCGACTCTAATGCTGCATTTGGGTTTATAGGCGACCTATCGCCACACCATTATCTGCAAATGTCGATGCATTATTTTTCAAACCCGCCATTATAGCAGATGGCATGCCATATGGATAATCTCTACCACCTAGGGGTAGTGTGAAACTTGAGACGTATAGGGGCATAGGGTCCCCAACAATAACCTGTGTCACCCTAGGGGTAGTTGGGATACTCGCTATCGGCAGTAACGACACTACCACTCTTGGAAACAATGTTGATATCAATACTGGGGTTAAAATAAGACTAGTTACTCTGACAGGATTTGAAGCCCCTTCAAAACCAACCGTTGATCTGAATGGCTGTTCTATGACAAGAACATCATTTTGTGAAGTTTTTTTTAGACGTACAATTTCAATCAATTTTTTACCACTTCATAGACGCATACAAATCCAGACATTGAAATGGCTTTCAAAAAAAGAAGCGAAATAAAATAAATTGTAACAAACTTCCTTGAAAAAGGTTTGAATTTTTTTGTTACACAAAAAGTTCCACTGGGCGTGCTAATTTATTTACCAGTGATTTTGGTACACAATCACGAGTTTAGTTCACCTGTGAGATTAAAACAAAAAATCTTGTGACCAATTGATCAGTGCCAAAGTGTCGTTATTTTGTGTATATAATTTGTGGCACTTATTGATGCTTTTTGTTAATATTCGTTGAATAATCCCGATTTTGGTGTAAATACATTTAGTTTGTATATAATTTAGTTTTCATTCATTTGTGTAATGTTTGATAGTTTTAATGTATTTTTGTAGGTATTGTTGCGTATTTAGAGCATCGAGGAATAAGGTGTCGAAGGCACAGTTTCAGATGTGCGTTTTCGGAATAAAAGTCCATTTTTGGGAAGTTCTGTCTAGGCAGGCGCACTAAGCGAAAGTTGTAGCGCGCTACGAGTGTTTTGACAGATTTTGCAGAAGCTGTGCTGATGATTCCGCTTAGTGGGATCAGGCCGCTTAGTAGGATTTAGGTCGGTTTAGTGTGTAAATATCACGCAGGCCGCTTAGTGGGATCAGCCCGCTTAGCGCGGTCTGCTGAGTTGAGTTTTATAAAAATAGATTTAGTTCAATTTCATGTTATGATTTTGGGGAATTTTTTGCTCCCAACTCCATCAACCTTCATTTTTGATAGATTAGCTTAGAAAACAACATTAGGGCCTTGCTTATGGATGATTGGAGGTGGATATCTCATCAATCAGCACTGATAAACCGAAATATTTATGGTTTATCTCTTCTCCTCTCTTTGTATTTCTCTTTTGTTGGATATGTATGTATATTCTCTTTAAACTCGTGTATATTTGCCGCCCTTAGCATTATATAAACTTGCTTTACGAATCTTTGTTGATTATTGTCCTGGATTTTTACTAAGTCAGGGATTTGGGTTGTTATAGATATATACTGCTCGAATTCTTATCTAGGATGATTATCTGTTAGTTTCTGGATTCTAGAGATAGATTTAGAGCTGACATTCATTCGGGTATATGTGATTAATGCCTCTGTGTTATTTGTGTCACTTTGAGAGATCGTCGACGCGATTAGCACGGTTGACTTCTGTGTTGTTGAGGTGGTTGAGAGATCGTTACCGAGGTGATACATCAGGCCTCTCAATTTGGGTTAGAAATGACTTAGGTTGTGAGTGGTACGTGATGACATAGACTAGTATCGTAGGTTGAGTATAACTGGACGATAGATTTAAGTTTGTGACGAGTAGTGTACATTCGTACCGGATAAGTTGTCTATCATTTATAGTTTTTGTTTACAATTAATTTTTGTATACCTTTTCCATACAACCCATTCAACCCCCAAACTCATTATTGATAGATTTTTCGAACGATATTTCAATACACCAATCTCTGTGGACACGATTCGATATAACCTAAATATCACCCGATAAATTAATAACTTACTTTTTGCTTGCCGCTTTACCGCTTCCAGCATCAATTTGTGCAAAGGATGTATTTCAAGAAAGTGTGTTTCAGATTTAGTGTAATTGACTATTGTAGAGACAGAAAAAGACAAAATTTAAATGAAATAAAGCTTTAGAATGTAAAATATGTGAAAAATATAATAAATGACATCAAAAGCTGGTGTTTCAATTAAGGAAACAGGAAAACATAGATGACAGAGACGCTGACTCATATATTTCACTCACAGACTATTTCACAATTTGGCTCGGGTAATCCAGTTTGATAGAGATATATATGAAATTTGCAACCTTTGATACAATGTACAAGTTTGGTATTTATAATAAACTAATGATAATTGTCTCCAACAGTTTTATTCGTAATTAGCGAACATGTGTCACAAACACGTCCTTCGTCTTCTGAAACGCTCCCGCATTGTCAAGGTGATAACCGCTGGAAACCACTCTCTCATGTTCATGACAGTTTCGAAACTGATCAACTGACTTCTCATCGAAGGTGCTTGAAATAGTCTTCGACGTGCTTCTAAACTTCCTTAACTCTTGAACCGTAGAATATTCTAAGTCTTTGGCATTAAGTGCCTTCAACATGGGGTCGAAAGGTGCCTTCATGTAGTCCTTTGTCGAAGCTTTTCAACATGTCTGAAAGAGCGAGTGAGCCTAATCTTGTGGATAATCTCCTGAGATTCCTTCAAACTGTGTTTTCTATATTGGTCGAAACACTTTAGTTAACATAGTTAACATGTCGAAGTGTTGCAATTAAACCTTCTCGACACTTAGAGTTTTCCAAAACATATACTTAACTTTATTCGTTGACTTCTCATTAGCCAGAATTTCTAGACTAACACGTGGTGACTGACTTGAGAGAGGAGGTTGGGTTTTAGTAGGAGAGGAGGAGGAGGAGTTGTTGTCGTCGTCGGACATGTTGGGAAGAAGAAAGTTAAGGCGGCATGGTTAGGCTTGAGTTGATATTCACTGGTAGTATTAAAAAAATGACACTGAATTGGGAGGGTTCAAATGAAACTGTAGTGTGGTATTAACTACTTGAATGTATGATTTTTTTTCCTTTAGATTACAACCCTCTAGACAATGGTGACATTGCACCGAACAAAGTTATCAATTATTTGTAATATTAATTTTACTTTTGTTTGTTTGTTCATACCTACCTCTTTCAGATCATATTGCCTCATACATTGTCTCAATATTACGTTCATACATTGTTTGAACATTATGTGTGATATCTTATTACTAATCGAACAAAAATTCAAAAATTATTTTTATTCGTGCAATTTAAATTTCAAGTCTCTTCCATTTAAAGTATCGTATTTAACTAATTTCATACTAAAAAACCCAAACTTAGTTTCACGATTTTTTTTAAACTATCCTACAAACACATAAATTTATATACTATTCAATTCGCAGAGCCGTATTGAATAAATATTTTTTATGATTTAAATTTGGTTAACTTTACTTGTATAAAAATCAGCATAGTCCACACTCTTGACAAAGCTTGGTTCAAATACCAACCAAATACAAACGTGTCTACATTAATTTGTTAGGACAATACGAGAATTTATAATAAAATTAGGCAGATGTAAGGTAATATATATGAACAAAAAAACATGTTTCCTAGATGTCCTCTCCAGAACTTTATCGAATAATACTTGCTTAGACACAAACACAAATAATATTTATTTGGGCACACACATATAAATAATATATGACTTAATTATTTTGAAAAGATACATTATTTTATTGTTTAATTTTGTATTGTACTTTTTGTATGAGTGTGTGCCTAAATCTTATGTCTAAAATTTGTGCCTAAGCAAGTGTTACTCAAGTTTATCATGGCAGCATATATGCTGCATCAATAAACACATGTTTGCCATATCTTCATCAAAGTTTTCAGCAACTTAATTATCATTTTATTGTGATATACTTCTGCTGAACTCATGACATCTTTACAGCTCAAGAAAGGGGTTCGAAATTCAATGTCTTTGAATTGTTAGAACAACAATTCCAATTCAAAACAAAACAAATACGAAAAAAATCATAAAGAGAACACATGATATTTGGTAACGAAGTTTGGTCAATCGTGCCTACGTCTCTGACTGCAGAGCAGCTGCAGTTCCGTTGTATCAATGCAGCTGAAGTCGAGCAATCCAATTCACTTATCACTAAACAAAATCAATAAAAAGGATGGTGTTGTAGTTTTTCTGACAAAACTAGGTAAAGTTGTTGCTATGCTCAACTAAACTCTTGAGTCTTTCCAAGATAGCTCTCTTCTGCGTCTTGACTGATGTGAATGATCTCTCTTCTAGACATCATTTAAATTTGAAGGGAAAACTATTGGATGAATCTACCTCCAGTTGAACAAACACAAACCTAACATTTTAATAGAACCAAGTGATAACCAGAAGCAAATAAAATTAAGAATGAATGAGATTTTAGGCACTAATGATGGAGTTTGCCAATGTTTTCTAAGTGACATTAAGTTAGTGAAGTTGGACAAAAGATAGCCCTTCATTAAGCAGAAAATCATTTATAAGTAAGTGGTAGACAATAGAAAAAGAAAAGTGGTAATGCAAAACAGATTGAGAAAACACATACAATTGTTTTGTCTCTAGCTTTGTAATTTGCTCTTGTAGAATCTCCATCTTAGAATCTATCTTCTGAATAAAAATATCTTGTTAGAAAAAAGCAATCAATCCCATAATGAACATAATGAAAAAAAATCTTAAAACAATAAAACGTTGCAACAAGATAACCAAACAATCCATGTTAGACCACACATAAGAATTTAGCTAACTAGTTTTGGTTCATATATTCACTTCTCTCTTCTTTCTTTTTTTTTCCATAAAAAAATGTAGTAACCACAATGCCCTCATGATTCTATTAACAACGGAAAAAAATCAATTTTTATACATGCATCATTGTAAATATTAACAAAAGAACAATAAAAAAACTCGCATACAAGTGAAACAAAATTAGAAAATTGAGACACATAGTTGCAAGAGGATGAAAGCAACTCACTAGGAGATGATACTCATGTGAATATGATCAATTCATAATCTATAATCATGCTGAGATGATACTCAAGTTGCAACCATGTTGAAGCCACTTTCCATCCAACATTCCATATGAACTGCAGTTGGGGCATGATTTTTCACCTCTTCTGGAAAAGTACTAGCTATCCCAAGCCATGCAGGACAATGTTGAGGAAGCCCTGTTATAGGAACATAATTTGGCTTTAAAATGAATAGAAACAACATGCACCAATATTCATAGTACTAATTTAGGGACACTTACAGTCATGGCATGCATAGAAGTACTTTTTCTTGAATACTTCCATGCTTTGAAAGTTGGGATTGAAATTCATCTACACACCAGCATCAAAAGCATTATAACTTACTAGGACAAAACACATGTTTTAAAATTTCCAAAGTAATTTGTTTGTGAGGTCCATATAAGAAGCTCAAAGAAGACACACCATATGACCCTGAACATATTAAGCTATGATTCACTGTTCACAACCAGTTTGGTTACAGATTAAAAGTTCATCCATCAAAGCATGATCTCTAAACTGAGGCAGATTAATCAAATTCCCAACCAGTTTTGCAGATTAACATTATTCTATTGAACTTGGGATATCAAAAACATTGTTTTAATAGTTTCCAGTAAATTAAATATCTGAAACAAAGAGTTTAATGGAAATCCATGACGGGGATTGACAGCTAATAAAATAACAATATTAAATCATGATATTGACATTTATAAGATGAAATAAGTATTTTGGTGACTCACCTTGATGTAATAATACTCAGTCGATGATTTGGCCGTCTACATATATTTCGGGAGTGTGAGAAATCTTAAGCCACTCTTTCCCTTGCTTCATCTTCAAATTTGGTTCCAATAATGGACAACTCATGATATGCAGTTGTTTAAGAGAGGAAGGCAAATCCCCCTTTTCTGGCAACGACTTGAGCTTTGGTGACATACAAATCTCAAGTGAATGGAGAGAGGTGAGATGTTGAAGCCACTTCCCATCCAAGCATTCCACATCTTCAAGCCCATAGATACGTAAGGAAACGAGATTAGTGGGTAGAAACGGAACTTGAGTTTTCATCAGCCCGACCACAATATCATCGCCACTAATATCCAGCATTGAAAGAGAAGTGAGATGTTCCCAAGTTGTATTCCACCAAATCCCTCCAACCTTGCCAATCGTCAAGTATCGTAGACTGATAGGCAACTCATCTATGGAGAACGATTGCAGATTTGGGAGGTCAACAATTTCCATATATTGAAGGCTAGTTAGAGTCTTTATTGATTCAGGTAGAGAACGTAACTTCTCACACCTAGTAACACTTAAATGAGTGAGGTTAGGAATAGGCAATCCAATCAGAGAAACCGACTCCAATTCATTGCATTTCCATATATAGATGGTTCTAAGAAACAAGAGGTTCTGTTTCGATGCATCTTCTGCAATTAATATGGATTTTAGAAGTTTACAACAAACAATACTTAGAATTTTGAGGACAGGGAGAGAGCACAGAGTAAATGATGTAAATGAATCACAACCATCTATGTTGAGAGATTGTAAGGTTTTGGGAAGACAGTCGCTCGGAAAGAATGTTAGAGATGGAATGTTTTTTAAGGTCATCTTTTGAAGACATATCATCGAACGGTCGCCCAACCAATTTGGTAATTTGTCTCCTCCATATCCAAAGATGGCCAGACTCTTCAAATTCGTCGATGGGCGCAGACATTCCAATACGACATTTTGTATTTCTGAGTTTAAAGGAGTAATGTAAGACCATACTAGTTCCAACTCGTCAATTTCCATTTTCATCTCCAAGTTTGCTTGAGAAGCATGGGATGGGTCAGTTACATTTTCAAGTTGCGAGATGCAAAGGCTTCCTGATAGATGAGGATATTTTCCAAGATCCTCAATCTTCAACCCTACTTCCTTAACGCTGCTCACAATAAAGTCTGACAATGTCTGTAGATTTTCTAATTTGGATATTTGTGCCGGCATTTTCTTCAATTTAGTGCCTCTAATATCAAGGTGGCGTAGTTTCACCAATTTCCCCATGTCCTTTGGCAATTCAATGAGTTCTGTGAATGACAGCAACAAAGTCTGCAAATTGTAAAGCTTGCATGTTTCTGAAGGCAACCTTTTAATCTGAGTGGTAGAGAGATCCAAGTATCGCAGACATATCAAATTTCCAATAGATTTGGGCAACTCAACCATATTTATGCAGCATGAAAGCTCCAAAGCATGTAATTGTGTCATTGTCGACAACAAGTCAGAAAATAACTCCAATGAAATGGCATGTGTGGCTAGAAAGGTTCGTAAACCTTTTAATCCATGTAATTCATCAAATTTATCTTCGGGTTTATATACTGATTTGTTGTATGACAAGTGTCGCACCCTTTTATCTACTCTTTCAATTGGCTTATCATTGTCTAACCTAGTGCAATATGGAGATGAAACTGTCATAGCTAAATCATTGATGAGATCGTGCATTTCAAAGTTGCTTTCCTCATGATCAAGGAACCGTTGACGTATCAGAGACCTTGACACTAGTTCATCGAAGTATTTTTCTGCTACTTTTTCCCAATTTTTCTCACTTTCGGGCCGAGGTACTAAGCCCTCTGCAATCCACAACTGAACCACCCTCCTTTTCACTAAGATTGAGTTCTTTGGAAAAATTGAACAATAAGCAAAGCATCCTTTTAAAAAAGCTGGAAGAAACCGATAGCTCAGTAGCAGAGCTGGTTGCACCTCATCATTTGTATGTTCCCAAATACTATTGTTTAATACATCATTCCAATGATCTTGTGACAAATTGGTGCGAAGAATACCCCCCAATGCCACTGCAGCTAATGGTAAGCCGCCACACTTTTTGGCAATTTCTCTACCAATTATTTCTAGATTGGGATGTTGTTGGTAGTTTGTTTCTACAAATGCATGTCTGGCTAGTAAAGACCATGAGTCTTCGATTTCCAAAGATCTCAAATGGTGGACACAGAGATATTTTAGCGTGGGTAATACAACTCTTTCATCGCGAGTTGTGATGATGATCTTACTCCCATTTTGGCCAACATTAAAGATATCAATTAGACTATTCCAACCAACATAGTTTCCATACCACATATCATCCAACACTAGTAAAAACTTTTTGTTACTTAAGCTTTGCTGCAATTGAACTTGGAGTTTAAGTAAGTTAGTGTCTGTAGATGTATCTAGGGTGACAGACTCAAGAATGGTTTTAGTGATGGTGGCGACATTGAAATCTTTTGGAATGTGTGCCCATCCTTCGACTTCAAACATCTCCTTCACACGAGGATCATTGTAAAGGAGTTTAGCTAGTGTTGTTTTTCCTAACCCTCCCATACCCACAATGGAAATCACTCCTATTTTACTTCCACTATCACAACCATCCTCTAACAGCAAAAACTCTTTAAGTTTCTTTCTGTCATCGTCTCTGCCATAAATAGCAGATTCATCTCTCAAAAAAGGACTTGTAGGAGTTGCATTCCAAACACAGTTGGAATCACCTTCTTTCAATCCAAGATTTTGGTCTTTTAAATGTTCCAATCTTCCGAATAATTTTTGCAGTTTAGAATTGATCTTTTTATTAAACCTTTTAAAATAAGACAAAAACTTATTAAGAACCTGACCACCTTCAGCTTGACACCTTAAAGCTTCGGTGTTGAGTTCGTCGAACAGATCGTCAGCTTCAAATACAGCATCTTGCAACATCTCCAGCCACTTCTTGACAGCAGGGTTAGCGATCTGTTTGTCCTCAGCATCATGAAGTACAGATTGCAGGCTCAGCAGTGTTATCTCCAGCTTCTCCAACAGGTCAACGTCAAGCTTAGTCCTCCTAAACAAATCAAGAAACTCACCAGAAACAACCTTTTTCACCAACATCTCCATAGAAGCCGAAAGAAGTGCTCCTCCAACAATAGCCTCCATGACTTCGTTCAACAGAGTAAGAATAGTTTCAGAAAGAATATGCAATGCAAGGTAGACGACAGTGCAGCTTCACAAGACTTATTATTAGCGACTAGTGGATTGATTGTGTGAACCAAAATAAATTTCTTATTATTAGTGACTAGTATAATAAGTTTATATCTTTCTTGTCCATATGCATGTAGAAGTATATAAGAAAAAATTCTTGTTCACACTTTAAAATGACACAATTCAAATATGGCGGCTTTAATTTTAGAGAATTGTTTTGTTCATTTCTATATGTTGAGTTAAACTCTTTAAAATTCGAAAATATCTTTCGAATGTATATATTCAGACGCATTTCATATTTACTTTCAGAGATTTTTGGATATGCATATCTAAATTATTTCAATATTTTATTTTTAAGTGTTTTCGGATATACATATCCAAAATATTTTCATATTTGTATAAATTAGAATCAATGTGTATCAATTGATATATTGTATAACAAAATAAAATGTAATTAAATAATCTCGGTGTTTTAGACTTTGCATTCTCGCGTCTATGCCTTTTACCAATTTAAAGTAAAAATCTCAGTTTTATGAAAAATCGACTCTGAATTAAGATTTTACCATGTCAATTCATTCCGAAAAAATCAAGAATCAAAATCTCCTATTTTGAGACGAAATATGAAATTCCACCCTAAAATCCTAAAAAATTTGTAGACATTAAATTTAATTTTATTTGATTTTTAGTTGTATTTTAAAAATTTTATAATAGAATAAAATTCGAAAATACATATCTAAAATCATTTTTTTCATAAAAAGTAAGATTTATTCGATTATACATATTCAAAAAAATATTCTTTTTCATAAATTTTTGTGAAATAAAACCCATTTAAAAATACATATTCAAAAATAAAAAATATTTTTAGAATTTTGTCAGAGACTTGCAAGAAAACTTCCCAGTGTAAAAAAATTCTCCTAATTTTATGGTGTGTGGAATTTCTTAAGATACAAATAATCTCTAGGTAAAATTATTTTAATATTTATTTAATTTAAAATAGTTAAAGATAAAACGTGACATTATTAGATATATATTTTAAATTATTAAATTTTTAAATAAATTTAAAAGTGGTTATATATATATATATATATATATATATATATATATATATATATATATATATATATATATATATATATATATATATATATATATATATATATATATATATATATATATATATATATATATATATATATATATATATATATATATATATATATATATATATATATATATATATATATATATATATATATATATATATATATATATATATATATATATATATATATATATATATATATATATATATAATAAGACTTTGAGAGCTTGCCTCAAATTAGAGGTAATAATTAAATTCATTAAGAAAAAAATTCATTCAATTCATTCCACTAAATAATTTATCCAATCTATCTATTATAAAAATTAAGTTTAAATAATATTTTCGTTTTTGTAAGTTGGTGTGTTTTTGGTTTTAGTCCCTAGATTTTTTGGGTCTAAATCCACATACGTCTAATACGCGTTGGCATTAGTTCCTGTTGTTAGTGAGACATTCAAATCTAATATGAGACTATTTCTCTCACTTAATCACACTTGTATTAATATTCTAACATTCTTCTTCAAGTGTGAGTCCACAATACAAGTGTGAGGCTCATGATACCAATTTATTAATGCGTGAGATACTTTTAATGAAGAGGGAATAGAGAAAATAAAGAAATAAGAATTTGTGTTATTGAATTGTACACATAATGATACAAACTAAGACTATTTATATACAATCCTAATTGAATTTGAATTTACGCAACTTAAATTATATTTAAATATTAAATCTTATCAAATCTAATCTAATATTTTAATAAATTTAATTTAATATTTCAACAAATCTAATATTTTTTATTTTTTTTCTAAGTTCACAATATAAGGTTTTGTAGGTTTATCTCTTAGTAATTAATTTCGAGGCACTTATCTTTGGGTTGCCGTAAATGAAATTTTTATCGGGGATGAGTTCCTCATAAGAGCTTCATCATATTTTCGGTTGAAAAGTTGGAGAAGTCCCCATGAAGTGTGTTCAAGAATATCAGGTTCAACATCTTCAAACTCTAGTAGGCTACTTTCAGACTGCAATTTTTGGGAAAGGTAGAACATGCATAACTTAGAACTTAGAATAGATAAGATTAGTATAACGTCACTGATTTCTAAATAATGCTTCAGTTTATAGAAAAAAAGATCATTTAACACAGGGAGTTTTGAGATACATTTTAGCTTGATTGGTTCGATCTCCATCTTATAGAATAAAAAATTAATCTCTCTTTTACATTAACATGCATTCGGAAAAAAAACCTACACCGGCCCAAGATTAAAAAGAAAAAGCGTAAAAAAGAAGTTTACCAATGCATCTACATTTTTTAATGTAAAAAACTAGCATTAAGAATAAGTAAGAAAACAACTTTTGTCAACTAACAGTGTTTGTGTGCAATAAAATCTTTAAATCTTAGATGTCAATCTTGACGAAATCATATATCTTTTCAATCTGTCATATATTCATGACTATTTGAAGTGTATTTTATCATTCTTTTATAAAACTCTACATTAGAGTAAGCAGGTATAAGGTTCCTTATAATAGAAACACCATTCGAAGGATGAATCATTCTCTTTTCACATTCCCTGTTGAGAGTCTAGAAGAAAATTCATTTGAATCAATATTATTTCTTTAGAAGCTTAGTGATTTGTTAAATCATTCTCAGTTAAAACATTTGAAACTGATCTTACAGATTGATCATAACCTAAAATTGGGTCGAGAAGATGATGTCAGCTAGACTGAAATTGATGGAGAGGAGGGGGGTGTACCTGCAAGGAAATCTGACGCTCAAGTAAGAAAGAGTGCAAAGAGATACAAAAAAGAGATTAGGGTTTTTAGTGTGAATATTGGATATTTGTCCGTCACAAGTGTGAGGGTTTATATACTGCCCCTGACGCATGGTCATTGGTTTCTATTTTTGGGCCTAAATATTAGGTTCCCAAAAATAGGTGTTGTACCCCAAAATTTTTCCTCTAACTTTTCAAGGCATTTCTCACAAGGATTCTCAAGGTTCAAGCTTGCACAAGTACATTGGGATTTTCAGTACTAAGATTAAAAGAAAACTGTCAAAAAGGAGGGAAAACAGATAAAAATAATATTTTGACAAATTTGGAGAAAAAACAAATATTTTTCGATTCAGCTCCTTCGATTGGCCTTTTGGCCTCTTTCGATGCAAGCTTGGCTTGTATCCTTCGACTGGGCATGGGCCTCTGGCACGCTGGCTTGGATTCACAAGGCACAAAGCTTCTTGTAGCCTCCTTCGATTCCAAGGAAAAAGGCCCCCTTTTGGCATCCTTCGATTTGCACTTTTTTCCTCCTGTATGCCTCTTTCGAATCTGGACATTTTTGCCTCCTGCATGCCTCTTTCGTTTGGGCATGTGGCTCCCTCCATGCAAGTCTTCGTTTGGACATTGACCTTTTGTGTGCATGCATAGAGTCACAAAGTTTAGACCTCTTGCATGAAAGATTCGACGGGACATTGGCTATGTTTGTACTAGCTTCGATTGGGCAACATTTCTCTTTAGTATGCTGCATTTCCATCCTTGACAAACTTCAGCACACATGGTTGATGGCCCCTACAAAAGACATATAGTGTTGAATTTGAAGGGCATACATTGAGTCCCTGTCGAAGGGTATACCTTACTAGCCCATTCGAAGGACACATTTGGCCTTTTCAAAGAAACATACATGACCCATTCAAGGGACATGTCTAGGCGTCCCATTCGAAGAACACGCTAGATAGCCCATTCGAAGGATTTACAAAGCCCACTTTAAGGCATGTTTTGGTGACCCATCCAAGGGTCACACTTTTGGCTCCTTCGAAGGATGCACAAAAATAGCCCATTCGAAGGACACTTACTGGAGAAAAATCAAATAATATTGTTGGGAGAAGAATCTAGTCGAAGAAGAGTCAAAACAAAAGGTTGAAATATTCAAAGATGCTTGTTGTCAAGTTCAGGCCCGGTACACTGACCAAAATTGTTGCACAGCAGTCCAGAAACACTGCCCCATTCTTGCACAAAAGTAGCATACAAGGCACTGTCTCTCGAAAGCTACAAAGAGTCGATTAGTCAATTTGTTCATACCTTTTGTTTTCCCTCCAAAAGCTTCAGGCAGCTTTGCCTATAAATAAGAGGCTCTAACACATGTTTAAGGGATGACTTTTTGGCCAGAGGAACGAATCTTCAAAAATTTCTCAAACACCATAAAGCTCTCAAACACTTAAGCACTTGTCAAACACAAACCCAGAATCCAAACACTTGTCCCCTTCGAATCTGAAACATCCCTACACCTTGTTACCCTTCAAATCCAGTAAGAAAGACATTTCACTTGTTCTTTTCTTTCAAATCCAGCAGTAGAGACGCTACCCTCGCTCCTTCCCTTCGAATCCAGGGACACTCAAGGCAACCACTCAAAGTCCAACACACGCTCCAGCCTCAAGCAAGGTAAGTTGCTCCAAGCCTTAAACTTTTCATTTCTTGTATAACATATAAATAAACTTTCTTTTTGTTTCAAACATGTACATACCAGTGTCCTTCTTTTTGTTTCCACCCTTTTAGTATGTTTTTCAGAACTGATCCTTTTGTTTTTGCTTCTTGTTTACCTAAACATGCTTTAAGTACTAACCTGGCCATACGACAATACTAGCATGGCCATAGGCCATGTTACTATTCAAGAGTTCAGACGAAAGAAACATGAAACAGGAAGTAGGAAACAAAGCCTTTGACTTCCACACCAACCTCTAGGTCAAACAAAAGAGGCAGCCAGAAGACATACCATGCTGACTTCCAGGCCCAGACGAAAGGCACTCCCTCAGTGCTTTCAACCCCCAGTCAAAGGAGGCAGAAAGGCATATTGCATCTTGTATTGATTCCAGGCCCAGTCGAAAGGCACAACATGCTGACCCCCATGCCTCAGTCGAAAGTCACGCCTTCACCCTTTTCAAGCCAAATTGAAGAGAGCCAGAAAGTGCAGAATCAAAGGGTTTTCTGCCTAAATCGAAAGACCCATTTTTCTTGCTTTTATTTTATCTTTGCCTTTATATTTTCATGCAATTCAATTTGGTTGTAATAGTGTAGGATTTTATCTTTCTGTATTTTATTACTTTTATATGATTGCTAGTAAAATAGGCTATGTATGGCAAGATAAAAACAACAAGTAGATAACCCCTAATTAAAGACTAAATGCATGCAAATCAAACACATCATTAACACATGCACCCTTAGGGTAATCTCACTTGTTGCCTCGGAAAAATAGGCATGTCCCTCGAATATGGGTGTTTTAGCAAAGACCCTCAATAAAAGATCGTAGTTCCTCGATGACCCTCAATGTTACCTTTAGTAAACGATCTAGTCCCTAAACGACATTGCTAAAACGTCCCATAGATTGCCTTCTATGACTATACGAATGTCCCACGCCCGTTCCTTCACATCCAATGATGGGTCCTCTTACCAAATCAATGGTAAGATAGCAACATCTAAAGGAGGAGGAAAAGAACACTAAAGACCCTTTGAGTAGGTAGAATGTTCCTAGTTGCTCGCTTGCTCACAACAAAAACATTTTATACACCCACACTTTCATTTAAAACATTTTCAAAAGTTAAAACACTTTGTACGTGTTCTTATAGAAACAAGAACCATTAGAAAGGCACCTTTTCAAAATCACTTTCAAAATCACATTCCACAAACATATCTTTGAACTATTTTCAAAACAACACTTTGTACGCGTTCTTATAGAAACGAGATCCATTACAAAGAAACAGTTTTCAAAATACTTTCAAAACCCACACCACAAGCACATTTTCAAACAAAAGCAAGTGATCTAGCAAGCAACTAAGAGCCCGTAGATAACTACGGATGAAAAGGGTGCTAATATCTCCCCTTTTCATAACCTAAACCCCGAACTCAAGAAAACAATCTCAAAGGTCTTTCCTGTTCTTTTCAACCTTTCCTTATTGGATAAAAGAAGGTGAAGCTTAGTCCTCCGAAACAAATCAAGAAACTTACCATAAACAACCTTTTTCACCAACATCTCCATAGAAGCCGAAAGAAGTGCTCCTCCAACAATAGCCTTCATGACTTCGTTCAACAGAGTAAGAATAGTTTCAGAAAGAATATGCAATGCAAGGTAGACGATAATGCAGCTTTACAAGACTTATTATTAGCGACTAGTGGAATGAAGTATATATAGGCCTTAACTTTTTCATCCAAGGCCTTCACTTTTATGGTTTTTGAATATGCCCGATAGATCCGATCCATTTTATGAACTCCGATTTTAGATAATTGCTTTGTCCATCTCTATATGTTTAGTTAAACTTCTTAAAATTCGAAAATATCTTTCGAATATGCATATCCGAACGTACTTCATATTTAGTTTCAGAGGTTTTCACATATGTATACTGAATTATCCCAATATTTTATTTTCAAAAATTTTAGGATATGCATATCCGAAATATTTTAATATTGGTATAAATTAGAATCAAGGTGTATCAATTGTATTAATTGATATATTGTATAATAAAATAAAATGTAACTAAATAATCTCAGTGTTTTAGACCTTGCATTCCCGTGTCTCTGCCTTTTACGTAATTTAACGTAAAAATCTCAATTTTTTAGAAAATCGATTATGAATTAAAATTTTACAATATCAATACATTCAGAAAAAATCAAAAAATCAAAATCCCCTATTCTGACACAAAATATGGAATCCCACCCTAAAATTCTAAAAAATTTATAGACACTAAATTTAATTTTATTTGATTTTTAGTTATATTTTTAAATTTTTATAACATAGTAAAATTTGGAAATATATATTCAAAATCATTTTTTTCGTAAAAAAAAATATTTAGATATACATATTTGAAAAATATTATTTTTCAAATTTTTGTGAAATTAGGCATGTTTGAAAATATATATTCAAAAATAAGAAATATTTTTAGAATTTTGTCAGAGACCAGCAAGAAAACTCAGGTGAAAAAAAATCCTTCTAGTTCTATGGTGTAATACAGTGGGAGAACTGACTTTTACTGGTTTTGCATTTTTATTCGCAAATGTTGTGGTTAGCAAGAGTCGTCACCGGCTTTTCTTTTATCCAACAAAGGAAAGGGTGAAAAGAACAAGAAAGACCTTTCGAGATTATTTTCTGAGTAAGGGGATAAGTTATGGAAAGGGAAGATGTTAGCACCCTTTTCATCCGTAGTTATCTACGGGCTCTTAGTTGCTAGCTCATTTTGAAAATGTTTTTTTTGTGTAAGTGTGTTTTTGAAGATATTTTGAAAAGACGCCTTAGTATGGTAAACTTTGTAATGTTTCTCGTTTCGGCGAGAAGGTATACAAAATGTTTTTTTTGCTTTTGAAAATATTTAGAAAATAGTTTGTGTATGTGTGGGAAATTGTTTTGTTTGAGCAAGCAACTAGGAGCTATCTACTTACTTGAAAGGTTTGTTCTTTTCCTCTTTTCCTTTAGACGGTGCTATCCTACTATTAGTGAGTAGGCAGCCCTGTTGTCAGATGTTTTGAGGGACTAGCGAGGGTCACCTTACAATCACAAAGGTAACTAGTAAGATATCTTAGTAATTACCCTAGGATTTTAAGATCATTTTACCGAGGCAACGTCGAAAGGGTCATCGAGGGACTTATGATCTTTTAAACCAAAGGGTAGCAACTAAAATCTCTTATATTCGAGAATCGTGACCGTTTATTCCGAAGACAACAAGTGGGAAAACCTTAGAGGTGCGTGTGTACGAGTGTGTTGTGTTTCAATTATTTGTCTTGGATATTAGGTTTGTTAACGTTTACTTTTAGTCTTATCATGCAATCCTATTAACATACAACTAACAATTAATATATGTACAAAAAAATAAAAATACGGAAATTGAATCTACGTTATTACATGGCCTTGGGGAGGGGTAATTATAAATCCAAAATGGGGAAACCAAAAGTATAAAGTCTTAAGTTTAACTATTACAACCTTTTTGCAGATACATCAATATAAAATGAAGCGAAATTTAAAATGGGCGCGCGAATATGAAGAGCGAGGTAAACCCTAAAATACTTCTATATACTTAGCACATTTTTTGTTAAAAAAATATTTAAATTGAATTAAAACTAATTTTAATTAAATAAAAGGTGATAAAATGCAATTAAAATTAATCAAGAGGAAACTAATCCTAACATTTTTTTGGATTTTTATTTGGAAAAAGACTTGAAATTGATAAACCTAATTCTAATTGGTTTTAAATTAATCAAAGGTAATTAAATAAATTAAATAACTAAATTACAAAAATTAAAGTTAATTAGAAAAAACCCTAAGTCTATTAATGTGATTTTTCTGATTTTTATCATAGAATAAAAATAAAAAAAATGGTTTTTAAAAAAAAATACAAATTAAACAATTAATTAAATAAATCTAAAATAAAGAAAATAAAGAAAAGTGGGTCTGAAGTTGTTTAAGCAAAACTGGGGGTACAAACTGCAATTCGTTAGGTCCAGATAGGAGAGGCCCAGGATGCTGCGCCTGATCCCGTGGATCTGGTTCCTGAGAGTCCATCACGAGGGAGTGCTCCATCCCTCAACAATAGCATTTTCATCTTCTCTTTTAGAAGCTCAGTTAACTCCCAAGTCTTGTTTCTTTGTGATCTCTGGACTTGTTCAGAATCTCCTTCTGATTCTGTAATAGAATCTCCTTCCAGACTTTCTTCAGAAATTCGACTACCACCAGAAGCTCCACCTTTGTTAGCTTCTGAACTTTGTCCAGAACCACTACCTTCAAAAGTACCATCTTCAAAATTTGGATCACTTTCAGAAGCTCTGCCTTCAGAAGTTCCACCTTCAGAATCATGACCATCGTTGGAGGCTGAACTATCTTCAGAAGCTCCTTCTTCAAAATATCCTCCTTCAGAGTCATGATTACCACCAGAAACATGATCATCTATAGAAGCTTGTCCTCAAGAACCTACATCTTCAGAGTTTTCCCTTCCAGAAGCATGATCACCATCAGATTCAAAATCTAGATCAGAATCAGATTCACCATCTGACTCATCTTTAGAGTCTCCAGAAGATTCTTTATCTTTTGACTCTAGCTCTTCTTCATAACTATCAAGTTATGACTCATCTTCATAACCTCCAGGTTTTGATTCATCTTCAGAAGCAGAATCTTCTTCAGATTTTGACTCATCTTCTGATTCTTCTTCATACTCAGAACACCTTCGGATTCTGACTTGTCTTCGGCTTCAGAGTCATCTTATGACTCTAACTTGTCTTTAGAAACTTCAGATTCTGACTCATCTTTAGAATCTTCAGCGTCGTCTTCTGATTCTGACTCATATTTAAACACTCTTTCAGAGTCAGAATATTCAGAGTCATCTTCTTCCCCTTCATAATTAGAAAATGACAATTGCATTGGTTCCTCATCAGACTCATAAGCCATCAATAGCACAGGTTCATCATCAGAATCTCCTCTGGATATATTTGCTTCTTCTTATCTCTTTCCCTTATTTGACCAACAATCTTTAGCAAAATGGCCAAACTGCTTACAACAATAACATTGAACCTTCTTCTTGTTAAACTTCTCCTTATCCTTCTGATGTTTCTTCTCATCAGAAGTAGAAGTTTCTGACTTATGGAATCTATCACCACGTCTATTTTTCTTCTGGTCTTTCTTGACAAAAGAAGCCTTCAGAGCCTGCTCAACTTCCCTCTCAGAATTTCTTTGTCATACACAACTCTTGCGCCTCTAGACTTCTTTGCAACTCTTTTATTCTCATGGTGTCCAAATCTTTATAATGTTCAATTGCTACAATAATGTAACCAAATTGAGGGGTAAAAAACCTCAATATCTTCTCAATGATTACTTGTTCAAAAATGGTTTATCCACAAGCTTTCATCTCATTAGTTATCAGAATCACTCTAGAGATGTACTCAGAAACCTTCTCGTTGTCATTCATGTTTAGATTCTCATACTAGTTTCTGAGAGACTGAAGCTTCACCTTCTTCACTGATGCTTCACCACCGTAACACCTACTCAAAGTGTCCCACGCAGCCTTCGCCATCATCAAATCAACAATTTTCTCAAACACATTCTCATACACACACTGATGGATAAAGAACAACGACTTCTGATCTTTCTTCCTTGTATCTCTATGTGCCTTTATCTGTTCCTCTGTCGCATCTGCTGCAACTGGAACATAACCATCATTGACGAGATTAAGAACATCTTGAGAGCCATTAAATACTAGAAGCTTGGGGTTTAGACTATCATATTTGGTCATCTTCAACCTTGTGCAAGTCACCCAGATCTCACAAACAGTGTTTCCCAATTCCACAGAATTAGAAAATGTGATTCTGTTCAGATTTTGTTCAAGATTCAACACGAATTCAAGAACCAAAATCAATCACACAACGTCTCACTGTTTCACTTGTGTTTCCTGTGAATCAGAACCGAAACTCTAGATACCAATTGTTAGTGCAAAAGGTTAATAAATAAAGAAAGGCGTGAGAGCATAATATTAAAGCTCTGCAATGACCGCTATATAGTTGTAAGGAAGAATGATTGAACATTTTAATGACAACTACCACTAGTCTATTTATACACAAAGTAAATTGTCATGTAGGTCCTAACAAAAGGTAAACTTAATAACTAAGCAAACTAAACTTAACAGCTACGCTAACAAAAGAACTAGAACCTCAGAAGGTAAACATACTTCTAGGTGTAACCTCAGAAGCTTCTGTTTCTGACTAACAAACTCATAAACTTTACTACTTCTGAGTAACACTGCTTCTGACTAACAACATCAGAAGCTTCTGATTCTAACAACTTCTGAATAAAAATTACTTCCAACAGTAACTACACAGTCATTAGTTTGTGCAACCCTCACAACACCATTGTCGTCCATTTCTCCTAGCATAAACTATCAAAACTCAAGTTATACAGAACACTGCCATATTTTCCATGTCCCGTCCAACACTTTATCATGGCATCATGTTTACCACTCCATACTAAGAAAGCATTCATTTTATGTGACATATCATAATGGAACTTCCCTTGCTTCTCAAGATCAGTGTTCACAAGAGAATTGTATCAATAAACACACATGTTTTCCATTTCTTCATCCAACTTTTCAACCACTTAATAATCATTTTGTTATGATATACTTTTGCTCAACTCATGACATCTTTACGGCTTAAGAAAGAGGTTCAAAAACTCAATATATTTTAAATTGTTAGAACAACAATTCCAATTCAAAACTAAACAATTACAAAAAAAATAGAAATAGAGAACACACAATATTTGATAACAAAGTTCGGCCAATTGTGCCTACGTCTCTGACTGCAGAGCAGCTGCAGCTCTGTTGTATTAATCAAATTTATGTTTTACAAGTTACAATTTATCAAAGCAGGTGAAATTGAGCAACTTATTCACTTATTAGTAAACAAAAATCAACAAAAAGACGGTGTTGCAGTGTCTCCGACAAAACTAGGTAAAGTTGTTGCTTTTCTCAACTAAACTCTTGAGTCTTTCCAAGATGGCTCCTTTCTATTCTTTGAATGGTGGTGGGGATGCTCCTTTACCGGATGTGTCAAATATAGGATGAATGTGTCTTGATTTATGTGGAGGATCTCTTTAGAGATGTATGGAAATTTTCTAGATATCAATCATTCATATTTGTAGGAAAATCATTGGACGGATCCGATTTTTTTTTGGAATAACTAGGTATTAAAAAAATTCGCAAATAACCATGTTTCGGAGAAAATTATGCAAATAACCATGTTTCAGAAAACACCATAAGGGATGAGCCAACCCAGTTGGCGCATGCGCCTTATTTTAAAGGGGAGGCACCATCTCACTTGGCGCCTATGTGTAAAAGGCTTGCTCTAAGCCAAGTGAGATGGCGCCTTAGTGCAAATGGCAGGCAATTTTTCGACTTTTTTATTTTAAATGCGGTACGTTACGTAAACGATATAGGATCAAGAAAATTGAATTTTTATTTACACAATATGATTACACACATAATGATTACATTAAAAAATACATATTAATCAGTGGTCCTCCGGAACCCGATAATGACCCCCGGTTCCGCATCCCCATCCTCGCCTTTCCCGTACTGGGTTTCATCGTGTTTCCTGTTGTGACAGGATCGATGGCCTAGCAAAGTCAATGTGTTCTGGATCCATGAAATCGGTCAGATCTCCATATCTAGAAGACCCGCTTTGGAACAGTCGGTTACCCGTACCCTCAAAGTTTGGTCGTGTTGGTGGTGGGTGGGGTTCCATGGTTGGTTTATAGCAATGGTCGTCTGAGTATGGGGGGTAGAAAGGAAATGGATCTTGGGGTGTTTGGTATTGGGAATGTTGGGTGCTTTGGTGATGTGGTGGTTCATGGTAGGTTGGGTTAGTTGGTTCATAATCTTCGGAAAATCCAAGATTAAGGCTAAGGTTAGATGTTGAGGGGCCCATATTAGGATATGTAGAAGACTGGAATTGTGTGTGGGGAATGCAGGTGTATTGGTATTGTGATTGAAATTGTGGTTGGGTGTGAGGCATATGGGAGTATTGGTACTGAGGTGGTGATTATGGTTGGTTGTGGGGCATGTAGGTGTAATCGTATTGTGGTGGTGATTGTGGTTGGGTTGTGATTCTGTTTTGTCGGGGAGGTTGATGTGTGTTGGGTTTGTTGTTTGGGAAATGAGGGTTGTGCCCATTATGTTCGTGGATCAACCAAATACCTTGGATGAGACACGTGCATTTCTAGGGTACTAACTGATCTGTACCAAGCTAAATACTGATCTGTGTGTCGCATATTACCATGGTTGAGGAAAACTAGGAATTGCAAGACATGTCAGTGATGCCTCTGCCACATCTTACACCATTCTGGAGCAAAATATTTCCAGTTGGTAAGACCCCATTGGACGTCGATCCTTTTGAGATGCCACGGGGACAAACAAGTTGGATCGCAAGGTATCTCTTGATGCATTCCAAACTGCATCTTGACACGGTCACTGAGGTGTGTTGTACCCCAAAATTTGCCCTCTCATTTCATCAATATTTTCTCATTACAAGACTCTTGGAACTCAAGATCAAGTTAGGGTTTGCTCTGCTCAAGGCCCCTCCTTGCACTGTTGACCCAAATTAGGGTTTGAGTTTGCACAGGGATGTTTTGACCTAATGCACCCAAAGTGACTTTTATGCTTCATGTTGGACTCACAAGTTTATCCATACCAAGTTTCAAGCCTTGATTCCTATCTTTGCCCAGTCAATTGACAGTTGACCTAGAAATCAGCTGTATTGGGGAAAAAGTCAACTATGGCCAATTGACAGTTAAACCTCATGATTTTTGACCCACATCAACATTATGAACTCATATGAACCATTTGATCAAGTTTGGATCACAACTCCACAAGAAATTTGATCAGATCACCAAAAGGGCAAAATGGTCATTTTTAGGGTTTTGACTGCACAAAGGCAATTTTTGACTGTTTGACCTAATCAATGGCAAACCAAGCTCACATATGGACTCAAGGACTCAATGACATTGTCTTGACACATTCAACAAGTTCAAAAGATCTCAAATGCATAGGATTGACAGATGAATTTTTCAGTCAACTGATCAAAATTTGACTGTATACTGAAAAGTCAAACTTTGACTTTTTGGTCAAAATCAAGTGCCAAGATTCATTTTTCATCAAGACATGTCAAATTATGAAACTTGTTCATCAAGAAACCCAAAATTACAAATTAGGGTTTGAAATGAGAAAATTTCATAACTTAGAATTTTTCTAAGTTATAAATTTTCCTTATTTTTTCCTAACTTTGTCCCATTTTTTCACCAAGATGAAAATGGATTCAAACAAAACTTGAAACATGAAATTTGTATTCCATTGCAAAATCTACAACTTTGATTCCCAAAGTTTTCTCAAAGGAAGCTTGTATCTCAAGTTATGATTTTTGGAACAAGGGTGCAAAACATTTTTAACTTAGAGAAATTTTGCCCTATTCTAGGCAGGATTTTTGTCCAACTTCTTGGCCATTTTTCACATGGTTCCACTTGGAGTTTCAATTTGCATTACAAAGATGGATTGTAGTACACATTCCAAGCTTTCCAAATTGTCCAAGAACTTCTCAAACACCCTTGTGGTTAGAGAGAATCGAATTTGCAAAGTTGGCCAAAACTCACTTTTGTTCATGGCCAAAGCTTGTTCACAACAATTTGCATTTTCAAATCAGCTTGTACAATGCTAGCTTGCAGACCTCAAAACCAGTTTTACACACCTTAATTAAATTCCAGACCATTGTATTAAGGTATTATTTCATCCATTTGGACATTACATGCTAAACTAATCCTTAATTAGATAAAGCAAATTTGCCATTTTGGAAAAGTAACACTTTATGTCAAGTTACATGATCTTTGAAGTACAAGCCAGATCTTTGAGGAAAAGTTGGGTAGACAAATCCCACTGATCAAGAGCAAATTGTGCAGCATAGAGAGAGAGGGTACACAGGCCTATATGTCAACTTGAACCTTCTTACTTCAAAAAGAAGAAACCTTGCATCCTTGGACCTCAGGCAAGCTATACAAAAGCTCAAACTCCATTGAAGTTGGCCACATTGTTGTACACGACTCAAGCTGAAACAGGTAAAATCATGAACTTCTATCTCTCAATCTAGGAAGAGTTAGGCTTAGGTTTGTGAATGAAACATGCTCTACTCATAGCCCTGAAGCCATACATATGATTACTTTTCATTTATGTTAAGCGTGCTGTGAGAATTTTGGCCATGAACATTGAAGAAAAATTAGGTCAGAAATTGGGGGTGAAGAAATTCTCCCTGGTTTCTTAGAGTTAGGTTAAGTTTTTTACATATTTGGAATCGTGATTTGATGCTTTACATTGTTTGTGTTGTGAGTTTTTGCTAAAAATCAAAGAATCAGGAGTTTGAATGAAGCAAGGAAACGCGCATTTTTGTTGTTCAAAGGATGCTGGAGGTTGAAGACAAAGTTGACTTGGGTTGGGCCTGAGTCAACTTACTTTTTGCACCCCTCTTTTCAATTTGCACCCCCCTGGCCCATTGTGTGAAATACTTGTCATTTTTGCATTTTTCTTTTTGATTCTGACTTAATATTTTTTGCTCAAATATAAAAAAATATCAAAAATATTTTTCCACACTTTTTTGCATTTATTTGACATTTATTTGTTTTATTTAACACATGTATGTAAATAATATAAAACCTTTTTATTTAAAACCCTAAAAAATAATACAAAAATATTTATTTTTTAGTCATTATTTTTTATTTACATTTTGAAAACATTTTCTAAAATATACATTTTTGTAAATAATTGATATTTTATTTTTGTACATATTTAGCATATTAAATATATATAATATATACTTATACATATTTATTAAATATTTAGGGCAAAAAATATATAAAATAATACTTTTATTTTTTATTTAATATTTGACACCAAAAATACTTTTTTACAATATACTTTTTATTTTTTTGTATATAATTAACAAACCTTGTATATAATTAATAAATAAATACTATTTACTTAAAATTAGGGTTTTGCCTTAAACCATAAAAATAATTAAAAAATGACTTTTTTCTTATTTTGTTTATACTTCAAACATGAAAACCTTTCTACATACATAACAAAAAAATCATTTTTGTGCATAATACGTTTTGCATATTTATTGTATTCACTTAAATATTGTACAATTAAATATTTATGTATTCGATATGGTTGTAATAATTTAGGTTTTATTTCCTTGTCAAATATCCCCCAAATTTAAACTTGTACCCCCCATCCCCATAATCATTGTTTTAATAGCTTAGCATTTAAATTTCCGCATTTAAAAGCTTTCAATTATGCCATGATAGACTTAGGGTTTGTATGCAAAAATCAATCAACAAATAGCTTGACCTAATTCAAGATAAACATGCATGAAAAACAAACAATGCACATTTGCACCCTTAGGGTTACTCCACTTGTTGCCTTCAAAAATGGGCCATGGTTTCATGTTAAGTGTATTTGGCAAAACAAAACAAAAACAATCAAAATGATCATAGTCCCTCGATGACGCTATCTTGTTGCCTAAACAAAATGATCATAGTCCCTCAAGAAAATTGCCAAGATACTTGACACTATTGCATTCATGGTCTAAACGATGACCCGCGCCCGTCCCGTTAACATCCTAACACAAGGTTGTTCACCAAATACAATGGTGAAACAACATTGTTAAAAGGGTTAAAACATGAGAAAGATCTTTGAGAAATTTAGGGTAGATAGCTCTTGGTTACTTGACCAAACTTGCAAAACAATCCTTGCTATTTTTCAAAACATACATCACAACACAACTTCAAAACAAACTTTCAAAAACATTGAAACATCTTTTCAAAAAGACAAACACCTTTGTAAAACATTCAAACAAGAATTGTTACAATGGTTGCCTAGACAAGGCATCTTTTTCAAAATATTTTCAAAAACCACACACACAAAGCACCATTTCAAACAATTGAAAAGCAATGGCAAGTGATCTAAGCAAGTAACTAAGAGCCCATGGATAACCATGGATAGAAAGGGTGCTAATACCTTCCCTTTCTATAATCTACTCCCCGAACCCAAGAAAACATCTCAAAGGTTTTTCCTGTGCTTTTTAACCTTTCCTTAGGATAAAATAAAAAGTCAGTGGCGACTCTTGCTCAACCGAACATTTGCGAACACAAACACAAAACCTCAAGTCAGTTCTCCCACCGTATCACAGAACTGGCGACTCTGTTGGGGAAAATCTAAAAGTGGAGTAACCTTAGGGCTTAGATCACCTTTTGCATGACTAATTGTTTGCTTTGATTGCTTTACATTTTGGTTCTCTTGTTTGGGCTTGAAATCCTCCACTCGGATTTGGGGAAACATTCATAGATAGCAATACGTTGTGGAAACTGTGCGGGGTATACCGACACGGTTGAAGCAATAGCTATATTAGTGCGACATATTTGTGAGTACCGGTAACCCTTGAGTTCAATCAAGGAGAGTACGGGGCCGCTGAGTGATGTCACCAAGCACTAATGACCTAGAACCTTACTTGACCATCTTGGCTTTTTATTAGGGATAGTGAGATGACCGGCTTTGGTGCAGTCCGAAGTTGGTAGATACTCGATACTACACTCATTGAGGGTTGTTTTCTTGGAATATTTTGGTCGCTAGTTAAGTGGATAAACCAAAATAATGAACATAGAAAACAATCCAATGATATTGAGCTCCTTAGAACCCGGTTACTATTTATAGGACAAGTTTTTAAGCCAACTACACTCAAGAGGGTACTTACCTATGAAACCCCATGCAAGCCTGAAACTAGGGTTTTGTGTGAATTGCTTGTACATGTGTTTGTGCATACATCATGAACATCATAAAGCATCATATGCACCCACTAACCATTTCAAGGGTTTGGATCTTCATCTTTGTTCCTGTTTTGTAGGTCATGGAAATTCTTCGCAGGAAAACTATCCAAGTCAACCTTGTGAGAATCCCTCCTCAACTCAAGGAGCTTACATCCAGAATTCCAGAAAGCTCTCTCTTCAGTGAAAGACATGGTAGACTGCTCAGCCTAGTCAACACCAGCATTGAAGAAGACATGGTGAAAGTGTTGTTCCAGTTCTTTGACCCCCTTCACCACTGTTTCACATTCCCCGACTACCAATTGGTGCCTACTTTGGAGGAATTTTCTCAACTCTTGAGAATTCCTATTCTTAATCAACTACCCTACAACGGTACGGAAAAAGAACCAAAGCCTGAAGATGTTGCTCAAGCACTACACTTGCAACCATCTGACATCAAGGGGCATTGGGAAACTAGAAGTGGTGTCAAAGGCTTCTTGGCAAAATTCTTGTTTGAGAAGGCACAAGAGTGTTGGAATTCTTTGGATCTGCAAGCCTTTGAAGAAATTGTTGCACTCCTCATTTATGGGTTGGTCTTGTTCCCAAATCCTGACCAACTTATAGATGTGAATGCTGTCAAGATCTTCATATCCAGGAATCCCATACCTACATTGCTTGGGGACATCCTCCACTCATTTTACACACGAACAATGAGAAAGAGAGGTGTTCTCATGTGCTGTACTCCTCTCCTTGCAAGGTGGTTTATTTCTCACCTTCCACAATCTGTTTTGAAGAATGAACAAGGCTTAAGGTGGTCACAACGGTTGATGACCCTCACACATTCTGATGTACATTGGTGTTCTCGGTCCAGAGAAAATGTCATCATCATCGATCGCTGTGGTGAGTTCCCTAATGTTCCATTACTTGGCATTAGGGGAGGCATTACCTACAACCATTGTCTAGCTTTGAGACAATTTGGATATGCTCTGAGGGATGGCCCTCATGACATGCTGATTCCTAACCTAGTTTTTGACTTCGACAACAATGCGCAAGGACTTTGACAAAGATTCATCAGAGCTTGGAGGATGCCTAATAAGGTAGATAGTAAGACACTAGGACATAAGAACTCCATCCCTCTTGAGCCTTATCTCAAGTGGGTATGAACCCGCACCCAGAGTCTTATGATGCCTTACCCTCACATTCTGCCTTTGATCAAAGAGCCTGTTAAGGAAGGAGAGGTTCCATACACCATCCTACATCCTGACATGCCAACATCATGGGAGGAAATGCAGAAGAGTTGGATCCAACTCAAGGAAGAAAGGGATACTTTTGAAGCCAGCTGCTACGCCAGTGAGAAGAAGGTTTTGGAACTTACCCGCCGACTTCACGAGGAGGAGACCCTCAACACTTACATCGCACCAAAGAGGATGCGCAACGTCTTTTTACCTTAAGAAGTTTTTGTAATATTTGGCCCATGGGGCATCTATGTACTGACAAAATTTCTTCTTATTAATATGACGTGTGTTCTTTTTGTCTGCAACAATTTTGAATTTCTAAACCCTTGAATGCATTACATGAATAAACATATCATTCATCATATGCATAAATAGGTCTCCACACCAGGTTTCCTTATCTTTCTACTGTTTATTTCAGTAAGATGGATATTGAGTAGACGGTCAAAGATCTGCAGGCACAAAACTCGCAGTTTCAACAGCTTCTCATGACCTTAGCAAAGGGCCAGGAGGATCTTAAAGCACTGTTAGGGAATAAAGAGCAAGAAAAAGGAAAAAAGAAGAAGAAAAGAGTTGGGGTAGCTACATTGGGAAGAAGATTTGAGAATGAAGCTAGGAGAGTTCTTGAATTCCCCTCCACATCTGATGAGGGGACCGGTAAAGGAAAAGGGGCTGCATTACCTTCTGAGTCTGAGGCTGAAGAAGAGGAGGTTGAGGAAGATGAAGACTACTCAGAGTAGCAATACCCTCCAGCGGATGACAAATACAAAAACCTGGAGGATAGACTAGTAGCCATGGAGCTGCAAAGGGTTCCCGGGCTAGATTTTGAAGAATTGGGATTGATTGCTGGGATTGTGATCCCTCCAAAGTTTAAGGTGCCAACTTTTGCAAAATATGACGGTCTGTCTTGCCCGAAGATGCACCTGAGGTCGTATGTCAGAAAAATTCAACCTCATTCATCCGATAGAAATCTCTGGGTACACTTTTTCCAGGACAGCCTGTCTGGTACACAGCTAGATTGGTTTTACCAGCTTGAGAGGTCAGAAGTGCATAACTGGGAAGACTTGGCAGCTGCCTTCTATCGCCAGTATCAATACAACATCGACTTGGCGCCAACCCGTACTCATCTACAAAGTATGGGGATGGCCTCAAATGAGGGATTCAAAGAATACGCCCAGAAATGGCGCGACTTGGCCGGAAGGGTGCAACCACCGCTTTCAGATAGGGAGCTAGTTGATATGTTCTTGGGGACCCTATCTGGCCCTTTCTTCAACCATTTGATCGGGAGCTCTTCCGCAGGGTTTACTGAATTGATTCTGACTGGCGAACGGGTGGAAGCTGGTATTAAGAGCGGAAAGATTCAAAGGGATGCCTCTGCCTCCACAACTGTTAAAAAACCATTCCCAGCCAAGAAGGAAGCAACTGTTGTGTACTCTCAGAAAGGATTGGGGAGAACTGAGCGTCGGCCGACTGTAGGGGCCGTGATGATTTAAAATTTATCAAATGATCAGCCTCGTACCAATCAGTCCAGACCTAACCAGCAACGGGTAGAACTGCCACAACGGCAGTTCACCCGCATCAACATGACGCCTGCACAAGTTCTTCCCCATTTGTTGAAGTTGAATCTGACTGGTTTAAAGGAGGCGCCGAAAAACCCTAACACCACATATCCATACTATCATGCCAATGCTAAATGTGCCTATCATTCTGACAGCGCCGGACATGACACCAACAATTGTTGGGCGCTAAAGAATAAAATTCAAGATTTGATAGACGCAAAGGAGGTTAAGTTCGACGCCCCCGAGAAACCAAATGTAATATCCGCCCCAATACCAAAGCATGGTCGCAATGTCTATGTTGTTGAAGAAGATCTGTATGTTTCTGCTGTTGATGATCTGGTAACTCCATTACTGACAATCAAGTTGAATCTGTTGAAAGCTGGGATCTTCCCAGGTTGTAAAGAAGACTGCTACCTTTGTTACTCCCTACCAATCGACTGTCCATTGCTGAAAATAGGCATCCAACGCCTAATGGACAATCAACAAATTCTTTTCGAAAAGACTCCCGTTACTCCAACTCCTATCAATGAAGTTTCAATAATCACCATTTCCGCCAATCTTTCCAAGGTCCCCAAAAGGCCTGTTAAGATTACATCAGTTCCAAAGATTGCACCTCTGAAAATAACCATGCATGGGCCCGTCCCATACAAATCTGACAAATCGATACCGTGGAATTATGGTGGAGAAATCTACTACCACGGTGTTAAACAAATTGAGATAACTGAAGAGAGCTCTGATGAAGAAACTGCCGACATTGGAAACATTGCCGGTACGAGCAAGATTACCCGAAGTGGGAGAATTTTCTCTCCAGAGATTGCCCCTCCAAAGGCAATCTTTGGACCCTCAGCTGCTGCCAAAGTTACTCCTGCACCGATAAAACTATCTGTAAGAACTCCGTTGATCGAAGAAGCTGTTACTCCTGTGGTTGTCCCTCCTACTTCTGCTGATAAGGGAAAAGGGATCCAAGAAGAGCTCGTCAGGACGAGGGCTCAACCATTGGTCATCCCTGAAACCTCTAAGAAAGAAATGGAGGAGATTCTGAAAATAATAAAGAAAAGTGATTATGACATTGTAGAACAACTGGGGCAAACCCCCTCGAAGATCTCCATGTTAGCTTTGCTGCTTTGTTCGGAGGCTCGTGCCAAAGCCTTGATAAGGTTTTTGAAGACAGCCCATGTGCCCCAAGAAACCTCAGCCGATCAATTCCAGGATTGTGTAGCCAGTCTTACCGCCGACAACGGCCTGGGTTTCTCTGATGCTAACCTGACTCCGAAAGGAAGAAAGCACAATGACGCACTGCATGTGTCAGTTGAATGTCGAGGAACCACTCTCGCCCACGTCTTGGTCGATACTGGTTCTTCTCTAAATGTGCTACCTAAGAAAGCTCTGGACCGATTGGATTGTGAAGGCTTGGAGCTGAAACCAAGTAATATCATTGTCAGGGCCTTTGACGGGTCTAAGAGAATGGTGCATGGGGAGGTCGACATTCCCATCAAGGTAGGCACTGAAGTGTTCCACTCAAACTTCTACGTGATGGACATCCGCCCATCATACTCTTGCTTGCTAGGAAGGCCGTGGATTCATAATGCTGGGGCAGTCACTTCCTCTCTATATCAGATGCTGAAATACCCTGTTAAGGGAAAAATCATAATTGTACACGGTGAGGAGGAGTACATGATCATTCATTTGAATTCCTTTCGGTATGTGAAAGTGGACGGCGAATTCATTGAAACACCCTTTCAACACTTCGAGAAAGTTTCTCCCGAGGTTGCAGTAGAAAAGGCAGTAGCTGAGGTACCCAAGCAGGTGGCCAGGATGGCATCTCTGAAAGACGCAAAGGCTACAATGAAGGAAGGGAAGAGCACAGTGTGGGGTGTTTACCGTGGGAATTGGTAAACAACCGCTGATCTTCCAAAAGGTTACTTATTTGGTGACTCGCAGGATCGATCAGATTGATCCTAAGACATGGTTGATTTTGGGGTTTTGACTAAGTTTGATAATGATTAAATGACGAGAAAATAAAGAAGCTTTATGTAAATTGCATGGAGAAGAAAACTTGGTAGAATAAAGGAAGGCTTGAAATAAAGGCTTCGACTGAAAAAGTAAATGAAAAGCAATAAAGTTCTGGAAAATAAATGACTTTGATTAATTAAAGTGGTGTTTCACACATACATTCTCAACAATTATTTCTCTCACGCTGGGTACTCGAATCTATATGAGTGACTTGTATATAATTGTGAACACACGCGAAAAACTGCGTGAACTACTAATATTTATACTAAACACATCCCAAGTAACCGTCGGGCAGTTACGCTGCTTCGAGATGACTCCACTTGGCACGTTCACAGCGTTCGACGCTCCAGATCTTGGCACGTTGCACTTGGTAACCGTTTTCCATCCAAACGTTTGAATCTCAAACCGTTCCACTCTGAGCAATCGAACACCTTCGTCGAGAAGCATCTTCGACGTCGAAGGCAACAAGATTCTTCCTTGGAAGAAATTCTCTAAGTATATTGCCATCTTCTGACAAGCATTTCGACAGAACCAGCTGGTCGAAACCATTCTTCAGCTTTAATGGCTTATATTAATAAAAACAAGGGTGTCGAATTTAGGAGCCAACAAATTGCCCCCCAAGAATGCCTTATTTCGACGCTGAAAAGAAAAAGACATTCTTTGAGATTCCATTCGACACCTGTCTTTCATTCTTAGCCACAAATTAACCTGTGCACTTTTTGTCTTCTACCAACCACTGACAATCCCAAGAAAAAGCCATCATTTCATCCGTACCTAATACGTCACCTCAGTACGGCGTTTAGCGTGCCCAATGTCTTTTCACAAATTGTCATCATGACAATTTCCCAAAAACGAGGGCGCACGCTGCACCTTTTCATTTCTGCAGAACGACTATGTCAGCGGGGGGACGCCACGTGTCCCACTATCTTCTGCAACATTAAATGGCCTCGAATTTGGGGATTTCCCAACCACTATAAATAGCGCTAAGTACCCATTGTGGGACTTTTTCACGCTATTCTGCATTCAAACTTCCTTGCTGAACATAAAATCTCTGCAAACTTGCAAATACTTTGTTCTTCACTTCACCTTCAACCTTAACTCAACAATGGCCTCAGGTTCCTCCAATGCTCCTAGTTCTAACATTCCTTCCAGAAATGCCAAACCCAAAATCTTCTCAACTGTCCCCATAGTTACCCCTACAGGCCAACGAAGGGTTCCTGAACCCCTAGAAACTGCTGAGCGTGAAGCTTATTCACACCAACTTATGATTCCGGTTGGATACTCCAACCAAATCTTCGCCATGTCTGGCCCGTTATCCCCATGCATCGATGAAGCCATGAAGATCAAGAACTTCTTTCCAGTGCTTGAAAAGCTCAAACCTGTTGGGTGCTCTAAAAATGATGCAGAGGACAATGAAGATCCCGCTAAGGAGAAGATAGATCTTCGCTTCTTCAATAGGGGTGTGTTTTACCCCAAAATTTGCCCTCCCATATTCTTCAAGATTTGCCAAGTCAAAGCTTCAAAATCTCCCCAAGGGTTGCACAGTTCAAGGACCTCCTAACAGTCAAAATTAGGGTTTTGGTTCTGACAAAGAAAATGAAGTTTCCAAGGGTCCAATCAAGTCTCATATGCCTACAAGCATGGTCAAGAATCCTCATGCCAAGTTTCAAGACTTACAGCACAAAATTGCACAGTCAAAAACCCTAATTGCACTACAGTCAACTGTAGGGGCAAAATGGTCATTTGACAGTCAAAAGTTCAAATTTTTGGTCAACATCTCATTTTGAAGCCACAAACATCATTTGATCAAGGCTTGATCATGATTCTCAAAGCTTGGCTCAAAAATCATCAAGATGCAAAAGTTTCCATATTTGGACAGTTGAAAAAGTCAACTGTAACTTGACCAAGGCATAACTTTCACATGGATTATCAGAAAAATTCCCTCCAAAGCTCATTTTTAATAGAAAGACATTTCCTACAACTCCTCTTCATACTTCAAGTCCAAGAAATGCCCTCACAAAAAGTTATCAATTTCAACATTATAGGTCATTTTCAAAAGTCAACAAAAAGGGACTTTAAGTCAAAGGCCATAACTTGAGATTGGTAAATCAAAATGACATGGGACCAAAGGCATTGGTTAGAGGACTTCAATACCTTTCCAAAATGTCCAAGAACATGATCAAAGCTTAAAAATTGAGCAAGATATGCCTTGTGGAAGTTGGGAAATTTTTGGATATTTTGAAAAGTCAACATTGCTTCAAATGTCTTAAAAATGCTAATGGGCCTCTTTTTCTTCCAAGAATCATTATCCAAGGCATGTGCACGACCATTTGGCCCAAAGGGAAGTTATTCATCATTTTTATTTATTTATTTGAATTTTTAAATGCTAATAATTCATTTAATTAAAATAAATATGTGGAAAATACTAAACCTAAGTTTTTAAATCTTTTTATGCATGGAATACACTCAATATTTCGTGCATGATCAGATTTGGAAAGAATCTTGGTAATTGGACATGATTTGAAGCAAATTTGCATGAAAAAGATTGGAAAATATATGCCATAAAAATCAAATATCTCTTCATCAATACAAAGGTTCTTTGGATCAATTTCTCAACCCTAATCACTCATACATATATACATGCTAACCCTAGTGATCAGGACGTCCCAGCTGCACCAGAAATCCATAACCAAACTTGAGTTTTTTGACAAAAATTCCAATACTGAAAACTAGGTTCTAGGGCGATTCAAGCCAAAATAATTGTTCCATTGGCTTGCTGAGACTTCAAGGAAGGAGTCTGAATCAAAATCATAGCTGGAAACATCAAGAATTGGTAGTTATAAGTCAAACTGTTTTCAATTTTATGCATAATCGTGTTTTAATATTCAAGCATATTCATTGCATTTTTTTTATGGATTCATACTAATTAATTGATTCTAAAGCTAACCACATAGTTTGATTGAGTTTTTATACACCATACGCGAAGTTGCCATTGTTGTCTTTTAGGGTTTTCAAAGCTTCGAATTGGGGTTTCCCAGTTAAGGAAAAATTAGAACGTGAGACCCAGACCATTCAACTCAGCATGCTTGGACGATTTGGACACACACCTCGCGCTCAATTTATGAGCTACCATGTGCTATTCGCTATTTTGGCATATATCATATAGTGGGGGTTCAAAACCCCCGCAATCCAATTGTTTTTTATTTCAGGAAAATGCAACAAGGAAGAAGAAGGCTAGGTGGCACAAGCTGGTTGGAACATTTGAATTTTCGCGCTAGATTTCCCACTAACTGCTGTTTTACATTATATTGTTCTTTAGTTACATAATAATCAAAACGCGCGTTTGGTTCCACTGGAAAGGCATTTGATTGGTAATTCCTGGGACCTGGGTTCGAATCCCAGGTCCCCCCTCCCTTTCTATATTATTTTGCTAACAATGCTTCTGTGTAGTTTCACTATAAGGGACCACCATACTCTCCACATCCAGGCCTTCCACGTGCATACTAAGACCAATCCAAGGGGCATAATTTGAAGATCATCATGGACACAAGTCAAAGGTGCCACACGCTGGCAAGGAAAGTCAAATAAGGCCAAAGATCAATGGGCCAAAAGTGCTGAGCAATACCTCCAATTTGGGGACAGACCCCCCATGGTTTGCTTTCTTATTCTTTTTCATATTTTTTCTATTTTATTTATTTTGCTTAATTTTTATTTAAATCTTTAAATCAATTTATTTTCATAAACTATAAAAATAACAAAAAGATCAGAAAAGACAAAAATTAAAAATATATTTTATTTTAATATTTTTTAAGTAAATATCATTAATTAATTTAGCTTTGTAAAATTAGGTTTAATTCAAACATTTTTCTTAATTAACTTAAAATTTGTAGAATTAGGGTTTTAATCAATTTTTATCCTTTTTCTTTTCTTTTCACTAATAATTATTTATTTATTGTTATAAATCAAATTGCTTTAATTAATTAGGTTAATTTAGGTTTAACTTTAATATTTTTTCTTAATAAATAAAAATTATAGAATTAGGGTTAATTTAATTTTAATTTCAGCTAATCTTCTCATTAAAAATTCACAATTCCAAAAAACTCAAAAATAATTTCTTTTTTATTTTAATTTAATTAATTTTCTCAATATAATTTAATTTCATTAAAAAGGGTCCAATGCCCTCGCTTTCGATTATTAATTTGTTTCGCGCATTTTATTTTATTTCTTATAATATTTATGTACCTCTCCCAAAGCCTTGTAAACTCGGACATTTTATTTCTCGCACTTTATTTACTTTCTGTCAAATCGGGTCCTGGATTTTAATTTGGCGATGTGGACCCGCGCCTTTGTAATAGTTTAGGAATTTTATCTTTCCGCACTTTTTTAACTATTAATAATGGCATGCAAGAATGAATGACAAAAATAAAAACAAACGCATAGATCACTTTGACATGAACAAGATAAATGCAAATGAACATGACACACAAAATCACACACCACCCCTAGGGTACGCCTCACTGTTGCCTTGCCTCGAAAGGTGATCGTCGAGTAGAGGATGTCTTAGTAAGTCCTCATGATCCGGGAACCTGGCATGAGGGTAGCTTCTAAGGTGTCTTCCCATTGCTCTGGTGATCACCATGTCCCGAACCTCGAATTGACCCGAACACCTCCAACGGTGGTGCTACCTACCTCTCAATGGTGGGATGGCACTACTTTAAAGGACATTTACACAGACGAATTCCTTAGGGTAGGTAGACGACTCTAGATACTTGCTCTAATTTCAAAACAAAATTCAAAAAATACTTTTCACACCGACACCTTTTCAAAAAGCTTTCGAAAGCAATTTTTCAAACACTCTTGAGGACCGATACAAGAATCGAACTGGATTTTTCAAAGAAACTTTTTAAAACCCACAGTTGAAAAGCAAACAAACACTTTTGAAAACACAAATGAGCAAGTATCTAAGAGCCCATGGATAACCATGGATAGAAAGGGTGCTAACACCTTCCCTTTCTATAAATCTACCTCCCGAACCGAGAGCAATCTCTTTAAGGAATTTTTCTGTGCTTTTGTCCTTTCCATTTGGAGAAAATAAAAGACGGTGGCGACTCTTGCTTCCGCGACATTTCGCGAACCAGCGTTAAACAGTCAGTTCCAGATCCACCGATCACAGAACTGGCGACTCTGCTGGGGATAAAACTTAAAGTGAGGTGTATCTTAGGGTTTAGTTCATAACTGTGTTTTCAATTGTATTGACTTGCTTGCTTTAAATTGTGGGGACTGTCTCGGGAGTTCTATAGATCCTAACCCGGATCTGGGGGACACCTTCTTAGAAAGTAGCAACAAGGCTGTGAGGGAACTGTGCGGGGTATACCGACATGGTTAAAGCAGTCTGCTACGTTGATGTGGCACTTTGGTGTGTACCGGTAACCCTTGAGTTCAGTCAAGGAGAGTACGGGGCCTTCGTGTGGTGTCATGAAGCATCAACAGACCTTAGGAACCTTAATTGAACTATCTTGGCCTCTTTAGGGTAGTGAGATAACTGACTTTGGTGCAGTCCGAGGTTGGTTGATACTCGATACTACACTCAATTGAGGGTTGCTTTCCTGGAATATTTCGGTCGCCAGTTCAGTGGCTAAATCGAAACGATGAACAATGAAAGCAATCCCGTGATATTGGGACCCTTAGAACCCGGTTACTTTGATAGGACAGGTTTGAGCCCACCAACTTCAAGAGGGTAATACCTAGACCCCATGCTGGCCTTAAACTCTAAGGGTTTCTCTTGTATGACTTGTGTGCCTTCGTACTTGACTACTTGCATGCTTGTTATCTGACACGTGAACTACTTGTAGGTTTTATTTATAGTCCTTAATTGGGACTCATAACAGGGTTTACTAAGTTTCTTGCAGGTTTTGTTCATAGTCCTTAATTGGGACTCATGACAGGTTTTACTTGGGTTTCTTGCAGGTTTTGGTTTGCGGTCCTTAATTAGGACTCATAACAGGGTTACCTACATTACCCCATGCATAGCATAGCATCATACCATTGCATACATCCTAACCCATTTCAAGGATCTCAAGGGCTTGTGATGCAGGTCATGATGAACCAGAATGTCTAAACAAGGGGCAAAGGGGATTTATTTTCCTCGAGCCAAGGTTGTCAGGGGCTATGACCCACTCGATATGGTGAGTCTTGACCCTTGAAGAAGGACTCTCAACAACAGGAAGTTCCTTCAATCAAGCCACTAAATTCAAATTCTAACGGTTTTCTTGTTTACCCCGCGAGATCCTTGAAAACATTGCATGCATATCATACATATCATTGCATTGCAGGTACCCTTTTGACAGGTTGCTTACCTTCTTCGCTGTTTATTTCAGCCGATCGTCATGAATCCTGAATCATCAACTGAGCAGTCCATCAAGGCCCTCCAGGCTCAGAATGCCCAGTTCCAAGAGCTGATCATGAATTTGGCCCAGGGGCAACAAGATCTGAAGACCCTACTCTTGAAAAAGAAGAAGAAGAGGACTATGCTGTTCAACCCTAGGCGCAGATCTGGGAATACACTGCAGATTGAAACTGAGAGGACTACTCCATCTGTTGGGGAAGGCAGTCATCAGGAGGAAAGGGTTCCCAGTCCAGTGGTCTCCGACAACGAGACAGATTTCAACGACGAACAGTACCCTTCTGCTGAAGACAAGTACAAGCAGTTGGAAGACCGTCTGAATGCAATGGAAATTCAACAAGTACCTGGTTTGGATTTCGGAGATTTGGGTCTAACTTCTGGTGTGGTGATCCCACACAAATTCAAAGCACCCTCTTTTGCTAAGTACGATGGGGCATCCTGTCCCAGGCTGCATCTCAGGTCTTATGTGCGGAAGATTCAACTGTATACTGTGGACAAGAACTTGTGGATCCACTTCTTCCAGGAAAGTCTTTAAGGGACTCATCTCGAATGGTTCTATCAGCTGGATGGAACCAAGGTTCGTAACTGGGAGGAGTTGGCTACTGCTTTTTACAAGCAGTATCAGTACAACGCCGACCTCGCTCCTACGCGTACCCAACTCCAGGGTATGTCGCTAGGATCGGGAGAAGGTTTTAAAGAGTATGTGCAGAAATGGAGAGACCTGGCCGGTAGGGTACAAGCACCACTGACTGACCGTGAACTTGTGGACATGTTCTTGGGGACCTTGTCTGGTCCATTCTACAACCACCTGATTGGGAATTCGTCTGTTGGATTCACAGATCTTATCTTGACTGGAGAGCGAATAGAAGCTGGCATCAGGTCTGGGAAGATTCAAGAGGCTGCACCTTCTGATAAAAAGCCTCATCATGGAAAGAAAGAGTCCAATGCTGTGCACGGTAAAAAGAGCCGTCATGAGGTAGGGGCAACCCAGATCTCCAATCCTAGACCTGCTCAACAAGGACAGGGGCAGCAACGCAAGGAGAGCGCACCCAAACGACAGTTCACCAAGATCAACATGTCGCTGGATCAAGCACTACAACAAATGTTGAAGGCAGGGCTGATCACCTTAAGGGCTCCTCTTCGGAATCCGAACACTTCTGCTCCGAACTACCATCCTAATGAGAGGTGTGCCTATCATTCTGATAGCCCGGGGCATACCACGGACAACTGCTGGCCTCTCAAGAACAAGATTCAAGACATGATCGACGCTGGAGAGATTCAATTTGAAGTACCTGAGACTCCGAACATAATCACTGCTCCGTTGCCCAATCATTGAAGACCTTTTGTTTATTTGAATTTCCGAGTTGTATTTTTCTTTGCTCATACAAACAATTAATGTCATAGCAAACTCTTTTATTCTATTAAAGCATCGCATATGTCTGTTTTGGGAATTAATACAATTGTTTTCATGATATTCAAAATTGTTTTCATTTTTCTGTGATGATCAACTCTCGATTAATAATTCTAAGCCTCTTGAGGGAGGATGACGAAAACGATACCACAATCTACAGTATGCTTTTGAACAGACCCCGCTGATGAGGTACAAGCATTGTTTCAATTCCTAAACACTGGAGTAATAAGGAAGATAATCCCTCGTCAACTCCTCTGAGCCAAAGAAGTAGGAGTTTTTCTTTTCGAAAATTAAAACCCTTTATCATAACCTGGGGCAGGGTAGTTCTCTCAGTTGATCCAAGTGCGCAACAAATGGCACCAAAGAGGTCCTTACAAAACGAAAGACAGTGATGGTTCCGAACAATCAATAAAGAAAGGCAGTCATTGTCTTTCGAAATAAAAACCCAATAAGTCAAACCTATGAAGGAGACTTACGAAACTGGGGCATCTCGCTGACTGTAATTCCAAAAAAAAAAAGGAAACAGCTCAGGCAAAAAAAAACAGGGATAACAAAATCAAAAAGAAAGAGGTCTTATAAACCCTCAACAAAAAGGAAATGACTGCCTGTTCCAAATAAATCATCAATATCTGAACCATCACCAGAAAATCAGGACAAAGACTCAAACAAGGTCTAATGCACGATCAACTGAGCTTAGGTTTGAAGAACATCACGAAGAACGGGTGGGTACAAATAATTTGAGCCTTTATCCTTTATTTCATAAACCGTGAACCAGGCCACGTTATAACCCTTAAAAGTCCTAGCTGAAGCATGGGTTAGTTCGAAAGCATACTGGTACGAAAGGTATCCTGACTCCTGAAGGCTCGCTGTAAAATCTTGAGTTGACATCACATTGTTTTACGATAAAATGCATTTTTAAAATCTTCAAGACAGACATGAGCTTTGCATTTTTAACATAACTTTGTTTGCATATGACTTTTTGTTTGAACAGCAGGGAAATTCACACGAGGAATACCTAGTGAACAAAAACACTTCTAACAGGGGCAATTCCCTACATTCTGAGAGCGTGGACATAGTCGAAAAAATACTACGCATAATCAAAGACCCGCTAGGTTGACATACCTAGGCAAAAATCAGGGCTTCTCGGCGAACCAAAAGGGTTCGGGCAAAATGAAGGGATGAAATGAAAAAAATCTGTACACCCGGCAAGTCGAAAACTTGAAAAGGCGGCTTAGGCAAAAATGGGTATCCCGGTGGACTGAAAACCCGAAAGGGCGGTCCAGGCAAAAGTTAGGGATCAAAGCGTACGACTATGTCCTGTCATCTTGTCACCTACCTACCAGAAGAAGATTGGTCAAATCGGCAGTCATCAAGCACCTCCACAGGTATCTTCCTCTCCCACATCAGAAACAGGGGCAATAAAGAGTTGTCTAAGCAATCTGATTGTTCGGTCCTCCAAGGTATCAAGGTAGGTTCCGTTGAAGAACATAACCAATACAGTTCAATACTTCCCCAGGAGAGTCCAATCCAGTTTTCCCAAGAAAGTTGGAATCCATCTCCCCAAGCAGTAAGCTTATCCCCAGTAGATTCTGGAAGCTTATCCTCGCAGAGCACGAACACGCGTCTCCCGGTTTTATTCAAAGAGTTATTTCCTTACCAGGATATAACTGGGTTATCCTCAGCCAAAAGCCACGGAAAGATCGTTCTCGGCAAAACCTTCTTATCCCCAGCGAAGTCTATCAACACTTCCAACACAATAATGGTATCCCCAGTGAAGTTACCATCAACATGTCAGCAAAGTACCCCTCTTCCCACAGAGTATATTCCCCAGCAAGATCTCTATAGTAATCTCCCCCGCAGAGTAATCTCTAAACATATTCCCCAACGGAGTCATCTTCTCCTACCGGTTCATTCTTGCAGAGTGAAAAACTCTCTCTTCAACACCAGCCCAGGAGTTAACTTCCTGGCACCCGTCAAGGATTTATTTTCTTAGACAAAAATATATTCATGAACATTACATCTTCATACATTATAGCATGCATATGCATCATACAACATAAATCTCGTCAATTTTGAGGACATCCTGAAATCATGCAATTCATGCATCATGATCTTGCATACAACTGATGCTTTACCTTTTCAGGAAAGGTCAATACAAAGATGATTACTATCAACTATCGCGACTCCTTCTAGATATAGTTCAGATGTGAACCAAATATGGCAACGTTCTGATACTTCTTCCAGATTTCCTTCTAGATATAGTTCAGATGTGAACCAGATATGGCAACGTTCTGATACTTCTTCCAGATTTCCTTCTAGATATAGTTCAGATGTGAACCAGATATGGCGACGTTCTGATACTTCTTCCAGATTTCCTTCTAGATATAGTTCAGATGTAAACCAGATATGGCAACATTCTGATACTTCTTCCAGATTTCCTTCTAGATATAGTTCAGATGTGACCCAGATATGGCGACATTCTGATACTTCTTCCAGATTTCCTTCCAGATATGGTTCAGATGTGACCCAGGCATGGCGACGTTCTGACACTTATTCCAGTTGAAGATTTCAAGACCTAGACTGGTTCAGTTAAATCGACCCTAAGATTTTTCTGTTTCTTATCCAGTCCAAGGCCTTCTCTAGTCCAGCTAAATCGGCCCCTAACAGATTTTCCTGATAAAGACTCAGTAGAAGATATCCAAGATTCTCTCAATGATTACTGTTGAGGTTGAAGTCGCCCAATATTCTCTCAATGATTACTGTTGAGGTTGAAGTCGCCCAAGATTCTCTCAATGATTACTGTTGAGGTTGAAGTCGCCCAAGATTCTCTCAATGATTACTGTTGAGGTTGAAATCGCCTATGGTTCTCTCCCCGTTACTGCGGAGGTAGTAATCGTCCCCAGATTCTCTCAATGATACTGTTGAGATAGTAATCATCCAAGGTTCTCTCACCGTTCCTGTTGAGGTAGTAACCATCCCTGGTTCATTCATCACCTTTTGAAGATCCAGATCCAGCTCCTGTAACCAGTCAGGACACATCTATACCAAGAATCTGAAGACCAGCTCCTGTAACAGGTCAGGTAATCATTTTTTCTTTTGCAGGTACGCAAGCTCTCGCTAAGGAATCTCTTATGCGATCAACATCCAGATGGCATCTATAAGCCCATCCACCTTCCATCATCTCTTAGAATGGCATCTATAAGCCCATCATCCTATCCGTCAATCTCCAAATGGCATCTATAAGCCCATTCCCCACATCACACTACTATGTGAGCGCAAATTTCTGGGCACTCTAGTGTTCAATCATCTTCCACCTTCGGATTACGAAAGGCACGTCAGCCAATCTGCATCCTCAGGTTTAAGAAGATTTAACAGGGGCAACTGTTGTACCCCAAAATTTGCCCTCCCATATTCTTCAAGATTTGCTAAGTCAAAGCTTCAAAATCTCCCCAAGGGTTGCACAGTTCAAGGACCTCCTAACAGTCAAAATTAGGGTTTTGGTTCTGACAAAGAAAATGAAGTTTCCAAGGGTCCAATCAAGTCTCATATGCCTACAAGCATGGTCAAGCATCCTCATGCCAAGTTTCAAGACTTACAGCACAAAATTGCACAGTCAAAAACCCTAATTGCACTACAGTCAACTGTAGGGGCAAAATGGTCATTTGACAGTCAAAAGTTCAAATTTTTGGTCAACATCTCATTTTGAAGCCACAAACATCATTTGATCAAGGCTTGATCATGATTCTCAAAGCTTGGCTCAAAAATCATCAAGATGCAAAAGTTTCCATATTTGGACAATTGAAAAAGTCAACTGTAACTTGACCAAGGCATAACTTTCACATGGATTATCATAAAAATTCCCTCCAAATCTCATTTTGAAGAGAAAGACATTTCCTACAACTCCTCTTCATACTTCAAGTCCAAGAAATGCCCTCACAAAAAGTTATCAATTTCAACATTATAGGTCATTTTCAAAAGTCAACAAAAAGGGACTTTAAGTCAAAGGCCATAACTTGAGATTGGTAAATCAAAATGACATGGGACCAAAGGCATTGGTTAGAGGACTTCAATACCTTTCCAAAATGTCCAAGAACATGATCAAAGCTTAAATATTGAGCAAGATATGCCTTGTGGAAGTTGGGAAATTTTTGGATATTTTGAAAAGTCAACATTGCTTCAAATGTCTTAAAAATGCTAATGGGCCTCTTTTTCTTCCAAGAATCATTATCCAAGGCATGTGCACGACCATTTGGCCCAAAGGGAATTTATTCATCATTTTTATTTATTTATTTGAATTTTTAAATGCTAATAATTCATTTAATTAAAATAAATATGTGGAAAATACTAAACCTAAGTTTTTAAATCTTTTTATGCATGGAATACACTCAATATTTCGTGCATTATCAGATTTGGAAAGAATCTTGGTAATTGGACATGATTTGAAGCAAATTTGCATGAAAAAGATTGGAAAATATATGCCATAAAAATCAAATATCTCTTCATCAATACAAAGGTTCTTTGGATCAATTTCTCAACCCTAATCACTCATACATATATATATACATGCTAACCCTAGTGATCAGGACGTCCCAGCTGCACCAGAAATCCATAACCAAACTTGAGTTTTTTGACAAAAATTCCAATACTGAAAACTAGGTTCTAGGGCGATTCAAGCCAAAATAATTGTTCCATTGGCTTGCTGAGACTTCAAGGAAGGAGTCTGAATCAAAATCATAGCTGGAAACATCAAGAATTGGTAGTTATAAGTCAAACTGTTTTCAATTTTATGCATAATCGTGTTTTAATATTCAAGCATATTCATTGCATTTTTTTTATGGATTCATACTAATTAATTGATTCTGAAGCTAACCACATAGTTTGATTGAGTTTTTATACACCATACGCGAAGTTGCCATTGTTGTCTTTTAGGGTTTTCAAAGCTTCGAATTGGGGTTTCCCAGTTAAGGAAAAATTAGAACGTGAGACCCAGACCATTCAACTCAGCATGCTTGGACGATTTGGACACACACCTCGCGCTCAATTTATGAGCTACCATGTGCTATTCGCTATTTTGGCATATATCATATAGTGGGGGTTCAAAACCCCCGCAATCCAATTGTTTTTTATTTCAGGAAAATGCAACAAGGAAGAAGAAGGCTAGGTGGCACAAGCTGGTTGGAACATTTGAATTTTCGCGCTAGATTTCCCACTAACTGCTGTTTTACATTATATTGTTCTTTAGTTACATAATAATCAAAACGCGCGTTTGGTTCCACTGGCAAGGCATTTGATTGGTAATTCCTGGGACCTGGGTTCGAATCCCAGGTCCCCCCTCCCTTTCCATATTATTTTGCTAACAATGCTTCTGTGTAGTTTCACTATAAGGGACCACTATACTCTCCACATCCAGGCCTTCCACGTGCATACTAATACCAATCCAAGGGGCATAATTTGAAGATCATCATGGACACAAGTCAAAGGTGCCACACGCTGGCAAGGAAAGTCAAATAAGGCCAAAGATCAATGGGCCAAAAGTGCTGAGCAATACCTCCAATTTGGGGACAGACCCCCCATGGTTTGCTTTCTTATTCTTTTTCATATTTTTTCTATTTTATTTATTTTGCTTAATTTTTATTTAAATCTTTAAATCAATTTATTTTCATAAACTATAAAAATAACAAAAAGATCAGAAAAGACAAAAATTAAAATTATATTTTATTTTAATATTTTTTAAGTAAATATCATTAATTAATTTAGCTTTGTAAAATTAGGTTTAATTCAAACATTTTTCTTAATTAACTTAAAATTTGTAGAATTAGGGTTTTAATCAATTTTTATCCTTTTTCTTTTCTTTTCACTAATAATTAATTATTTATTGTTATAAATCAAATTGCTTTAATTAATAAGGTTAATTTAGGTTTAACTTTAATATTTTTTCTTAATAAATAAAAATTATAGAATTAGGGTTAATTTAATTTTAATTTCAGCTAATCTTCTCATTAAAAATTCACAATTCCAAAAAACTCAAAAATAATTTCTTTTTTATTTTAATTTAATTAATTTGCTCAATATAATTTAATTTCATTAAAAAGGGTCCAATGCCCTCGCTTTCGATTATTAATTTGTTTCGCGCATTTTATTTTATTTCTTATAATATTTATGTACCTCTCCCAAAGCCTTGTAAACTCGGACATTTTATTTCTCGCACTTTATTTACTTTCTGTCAAATCGGGTCCTGGATTTTAATTTGGCGATGTGGACCCGCGCCTTTGTAATAGTTTAGGAATTTTATCTTTCCGCACTTTTTTAACTATTAATAATGGCATGCAAGAATGAATGACAAAAATAAAAACAAACGCATAGATCACTTTGACATGAACAAGATAAATGCAAATGAACATGACACACAAAATCACACACCACCCCTAGGGTACGCCTCACTGTTGCCTTGCCTCGAAAGGTGATCGTCGAGTAGAGGATGTCTTAGTAAGTCCTCATGATCCGGGAACCTGGCATGAGGGTAGCTTCTAAGGTGTCTTCCCATTGCTCTGGTGATCACCATGTCCCGAACCTCGAATTGACCCAAACACCTCCAACGGTGGTGCTACCTACCTCTCAATGGTGGGATGGCACTACTTTAAAGGACATTTACACAGACGAATTCCTTAGGGTAGGTAGACGACTCTAGATACTTGCTCTAATTTCAAAACAAAATTCAAAAAATACTTTTCACACCGACACCTTTTCAAAAAGCTTTCGAAAGCAATTTTTCAAACACTCTTGAGGACCGATACAAGAGTCGAACTGGAATTTTCAAAGAAACTTTTTAAAACCCACAGTTGAAAAGCAAACAAACACTTTTGAAAACACAAATGAGCAAGTATCTAAGAGCCCTTGGATAACCATGGATAGAAAGGGTGCTAACACCTTCCCTTTCTATAAATCTACCTCCCGAACCGAGAGCAATCTCTTTAAGGAATTTTTCTGTGCTTTTGTCCTTTCCATTTGGAGAAAATAAAAGACGGTGGCGACTCTTGCTTCCGCGACATTTCACGAACCAGCGTTAAACAGTCAGGTCCAGATCCACCGATCACAGGGTGTTAGGGCTTTCAGGTCTAGCCCTAGCCTCACACCTGACTACAGCGCTTGGCTAGAGAAGATGGAAAAAAGCCAGACTTCGATCTGGAAGAACTTGGGGATATACGACCTAGTCATGCTGTCGAAGACGAGTCTCAACTACTCCCCTGAGATGCTGATAGCCTCCTTGCTTTTCTGGGATTACACTCATTTCACTTTCCACCTTCCTTGTGGAATGCTAACACCCACGCTTTTCGACGTGGCTGCCATCACCGGCCTTCGACCCACTGGGGATTATTTCGACCCAGAGGAAATGTCGGAGGATCAGATTGGATTCTCAGCTACGAAACCCACCTATACCACCTATATCAACCATTACCATGATAGGTCGACAGCCACTGTGACGGATGTAGAGCATATTGCGTTTCTAGCCCTTTGGCTATCACGCTTTGTGTTCTGTACAAAGTCTTTACAGGTGACAAAGAAGATGGTCACCCTCGCCACCCAGCTTCACCATGGCCAAAATATTTGTTTGGCGGAATTAATCTTGGCGAATCTGTACGAGTCGATCAGCAGTGGAGCGACTCTGTTAAAGATCATCGAAAATAGAGCCAGTTTGTTGCTTGCAGGACCTTTTTGGCTACTTCAGTTGTGGCTCAATGCCACTTTCGAGTCTTTCTTACCTCAGAAGACTCAAATAAATGAGCAAGCTCCTGAGATAGCAAATAGGCGTATCGAAGGCACCAGATTAGCTCTACTGACCCCGACTGAAGATGGGCTGGAGCTTCAACAGACTTTTGCAAACTTTGTCTTGATGTTTGCAAAAAGAAAAGAGTTCACTTCGACCATGGCTCCCTTCGCTCGACGAAAGGTTGGTCCAGAATGGTTCACCAGGCCCTATCCCAAGTCGTCAGGTGACCCTCAGGTCGAAGAACACACAATAATGTGGGAAGCATTTCTCACACCTAGAATAATGCCACTGCGCTTTAAAAGCTCCAAGACTCACTTGAGCTTGATCGCTTATCAACCAAACTTGGTCTCTCGACAGTTTGGTATCATTCAATCACTTCCTTCTCCTATTTTTCCTAGGGAGAAATCCATGTTATATTTTTGCAATGACTATACTGAAGATGCTGCCACCAAGCATATTGGCAGGTATGCAGGTCGAACAGTACTTTCACTGTTCGATTATCAACTTAACTTCCTCTGCTCACCATCCTTCGAAGACTGGTGGAAGAGTTACTATGCTGAAGAGTTCTTCGACGAGAAAGACTTTGTGGACGAACTTCAGAAGTCTTTCGTTCTAGTCCTTGACAAAATAAAGAAATGTAAGTTCACTCTCCAAATTATTTTGTCTTACCATTTCGACTGGTAGCCTGTTAATTATAACTTGTCTTCTTTCAGTTGTTCGAAAGCCTGCAGCCAAGAAAGCTGCAGAAGGCCATCAGGGAGGAGGTCCCTTGACAAAACCTCCAGCACCGGCGAAAACTACAACAAGCCATCAGGGGGAAGGTCCTTCGAAAAAACCCTCAGCACCGGTAACCAACTTTTATTATTTCCTTCTTGTTTTAACATTCTGAGTTTCGATGTAGCGTTCTAAATCGAACTCCAATTGGTTTTCAGGCACCTTCACCCAAGAAACGACCTGCACTGACGGTAAAATATGGGAGTGACGAAGAAGACGACTCTCCCCCCGCTCCTCTAAACCGGAGAAAACTGAAGAAAGACGCTCCTTCTCCTGAGACTCGACCCACAATCAGAATAAAGGTTGCAGGGAGAAAACCCAGGCCACCTCCAGTGATTATCGAAGAGCCAACGGAGGAGGAGCTAAATGTTTTGCTCAATAAACCCGTCGAAAGTGATAATTCCAGCCCTGGGGCTGAAGTTCCTCTGCAGGTAGTTTCTCTGACCATTTTTTAACTCAGGTGTCGATACTCAACGTTCGATTGTGTCTCTTTCTAAACTAGAAGACTCTTCCTCTTCTATTTTCAGGAAACCACTGAAAGTTCAGCACCAAAGACTTCTGAAACACTAGACTCTGCTGAACTCAGTAGGCCACAAGAGAAGGAATTGGCGAACGATGAAGCCAATGCTGAAACAGAAGAACAACAACAAAAGGAGATTCAAGTGGTCGATCTGTCAGAGGAACAACATGACGAAGGGGATCATGCTGATGCTGGCACTGCTGAACTTCAAATCAAAGAGAGTCATGTCGATGCAAACGCTACTCAACAACTTCAACCCCAAGACAACGCTGCTGCAAAGGTTACCACCTCGACAAAGCATAAGTCCAAAGAAGACTTAGCACTCCTGAAGCAAACTGATCCCATTGGCTATCTGAATGCCATTATCGAGAGTAGGGGAAGTTCATCTGATCTTAGTCAGGAGGCTTCTACTCAATCGGGGAAGTCCATTGAGACTTCTCCTCTCGATGAGGCTTTGATGAAGGTCAAGGCTCAGTTCTTCAAGAAAGATTTGATGAAAGCTTTGGAGGGGGACCCTACTGCTCCGTCGTTTTTGGGAGCTGTTTTGAATGCAGTCGACTTGCTCGCTGTGACTCCAGAGGTTTCGAGCTTTATCATGGAGTTATACTCCATTGTTGATCAAGTCTCAGCAGACTATCGACGATAGAGGGGCTTCAACAGCTAGCTCGAAGCGTTACATGGCAAAAGTTCTTCTGCCTGGACTGCTGTAGCAGAGACGACTTCTCGAATTGCAGAGTTGTCGAAGCAAAAGGCGTCTAAGCAAGAAGAAATTGATGCCATAGATCGAGACAATGCCTCCATAAAGGCGCAAATCGAAGAGCTGGAAGCCAAGATGAATGCCAATACTAAGCGCAAGGAGGAGCTTCTCTCGACTGTTTCAGACACCGAGAGTCAAGCTGAAGTTACGCGAGGCCTAGAGTTTGCCGAGAAAGCCCAAGCCTTCGATGACCAAATTGCCAAGCTTGCCCAGGCGAATGCCTTGTGCAACAAAAGACTGGAGTTGCAGCAGGCCAAGTACCTTCGACTCAGAGATTCTATCCCCTTCTGATTGACTCAGCCCTTTAACCATGTATTGTAATATGTATTTGACAATGTCGCCATTTTGGCTAATTATAAAATTTTCCATCTTGGCTTATTTATGGTTAATTTAGTCATTATTTATTATTTATTTTGATCTCTTGGAGCATGGGTTTATACTTTTTCAAATATTTTCCGTTTACTCTCAAGAGCCTTTTATCTTCACCTAACTCTTCGACTTCATAAGCTCCACCAGAAAAAGTTTGGATAATTCTGAATGGTCCTTCCCATTTGGGTGACCATTTTCCCATGCTTCGATCCCTTCGATCCATGGGGAGAATCACCTTCCAAACCAATTCTCCAGGCGAGAATGCTTTAGGTTTCACTTTTTTATTGTAAGAGTCTTCTACTCTTTTCTTCTGAATCCTTAGTAGATCGAGAGCGCGCAGTCTTTCTTCGTCTAAATCTACTAGTTCGTCTAACATCATATCCCAATAAACTTCAGAGGGGATATCATGGTGTCTCTGAACCCTTGCAGATTGAAGACAAATTTCCGCTGGCAACACTGCGTCATGACCAAAAGTTAGCCGATACGGTGTTGTACCTATGGCTTCTTTTGGGGACGTTCGACAGGCCCACAAGATCTGGTCTAACGTCTTATGCCAATTTTTTGGCTTCTTCCCAACATGCTTTTTTATCAAGCCAATCACTATTTTATTCGCTGCTTCGACTTGACCATTTGCCTGTGCATAATAAGGCGTTGATGTTAGGAGTCTAAAGCCTGTTTCTTGAGCGAATTCCTGCATCTTTCGACCGGTGAAAACTGATCCTTGATCAGTAGTTATAGTTTCAGGGATTCCAAATCTAAAAATAATGTTCTTTTGAATAAATTCAATGACATTTTCTTGGTCTACATTGACTAACGGAATAGCTTCAATCCACTTAGTGAAATAATCAATGCCTACCAATATATACTTCTGGCCCTTTGATGATGCTGGTCGAATCTCTCCAATAAGGTCCAACGCCCATCCTCTAAAGGGCCAAGGTTTCACTATTGAGTGAAGTTCGCTTGCTGGTACATGCTGGATGCCTGTATGGACTTGACATTCTTGGCAACCCTTGGCGAACTCGACACAATCTTTCAAGATGGTGGGCCAGTATAGTCCTTGTCGAAACAACAACCATTTCATCTTATGGCCTACTTGGTGAGCCCCACATGCTCCAGCGTGCGTAGTCGAAAGGGCTAGGTATGCTTCAGTTTCACTTAAACACTTTAGCAACACCCCTTCAGGCATCTTTGTAAATAACTCATTACCCATGAGTACGTAACTCAACGCCCTATTTTTTTTTTCGTTCTGTCGAAGCTGCTGGATTTTGTAGGTAATCCACAATGAGTTTCCTCCAATCTTGCTCTGACAAATTGTCTATGAACGAAATTTCGAAGTTCCTTTGATCAGCATACCCTAGTCTTGTCGATTCCAAGTCTGCTGGTGACAGACAAGTTGCTTTTATTTTCTCCCGAACTTCGATTGCTCTTTGCAATCTCGTTTTTGAAATTTTGTACCCAGATGCAATTTGTGCCAAATCGTTGGCTATTTGATTTTCCAACCTGGGTATGTGTCGAATGTTGACCATTTCGAATTTTTTCAATAAACGATTTGCTATCACAAAATACATAATGAGATTTTCTCTTATGCATTTATATTCTTTTGTGACTTGCTTAATGACTAACTCTGAGTCTCCCATTATTTCGACTCGAGTTGCCCCCAATTCCAACAATATTTCAAGGCCAGTAATTAGAGCTTCATACTCAGCCTCATTATTTGAACAAGTACCTGATATCTTGTACTTGAATGTTGTTGGAATTTTTTCTGGAGAAATAATCAAGACTCCTACTCCTGTTCCATCTTTATGGCTGGAACCATCGAAGTAGAGTCTCCAAGGCTCTATCTCCACATAATTAATACTCTCAACTTGAATTGAGTGGTCGACTATAAAGTCTGCCACCACTTGTCCTTTCACTGCCTTAAGAGGCATAAAGGTCAAGGAGTATTCAGTTAATGCTAGCGCCCACTTGCCAATTCGACTGTGCAGGATGGGTTTCGACAACATGTACTTGAAAACATCAAAATGAGACGAAACATACACATCAACTGGTTTTATATATTGTTTGAGCTTTGTACAAGAGAAATACAAACATAGACACAATTTTTCAACTTCGCTATATCTAGTTTCTGCATCGTTCAAAACTCTACTAAGATAGTAAATGGGTATTTCGACTCCATTTTCATCTTCTTGGGCTAACATGCTTCCCAAAGTTTTGTCGGATGCAGCTATGTACAATCTCATACTCCTGTTGCTGCAAGGAGGCACCAAAATAGGTGGCTTTGTGAGATACCCTTTGATTTTGTCGAAGGCTTCTTGTTGCTCTTGCCCCCATTCGAATCTTTCTTTGTTCAATCGAAGTAAGGGTGAAAAGGCTTGAGCTTTCCCACTTAGGTTAGATATGAATCTCCTTAAGAAATTTATCTTGCCCAGCAGAGATTGCAATTCCTTTTTGTTCGCTGGCGCTTTCGCTTCCAGAATTGCCTTCGTCTTGTTCTGGTTGATTTCGATTCCTTTCTTGTGGACGACGAAGCCCAAGAAATCTCCAGCTTTTACACAGAATGCACACTTCAAAGGGTTCATTTTTAGACCATGTTCTCTCATTCTTTTGAATGATTGTCGAAGGTGGTCTATATGGTTCTTCCTGGAAACAGATTTTACAACAATGTCATCAATATATACTTGCATAAAAGTGTTAATAAAATCATGGAAGATAGAATTCATTGCTCGCTGATATGTTGCCCCAGCATTCTTCAGGCCAAAAGGCATCACTACCCATTCGTAAGTGCCTAAAGCCCCGGGGCATCGAAAAGCTGTTTTCGACACATCTTCTTCAGCAATGAAAATTTGATTATATCTTGAATAACCATCGAGCATACTCAGGTAATCATAGCCAGCGGCAGAATCGACTAGCATTTCCGCCACAGGCATAGGATATTCATCTTTGGGTGTAGCAGCATTCAAATCTCTGAAGTCTATGCACACCCTCAATGTACCATTTTTCTTAATCACTGGCACAATGTTTGCAATCCATTCGACATACCTTGTAGCTCGTATGAATTTGCACTTCAGCAGTCTTTCGACTTCCGTTTTGATCTTCGACAGTATTTCTGGAGCAAAGCGTCTTGGACTTTGCTTGATTGGCTTCTTCCCAGGTTTGATTGGCAACTGAAGTTCTACCAATCCTCTGTCGAGACCAGGCATTTCGTCGTAATCCCATGCAAAACAGCCCTTGAACTCCTTTAACAAATGGATTACTTCCAACCTGAGTTCTGGGTCAATTTTTGCGCTAATGTAAGTTGGCTTTTTCTCTAACCCTTCGCCCAAGTTGATTTCTTCTAAAGGATCATGCGCTAACATTTTGATGTTGTTCTCTAAGGGGTCCTTTTCGAATCCCAAAGGCTCATCGTCGTAGATAGCGTCGAGCCTTTGTTCCTGCATTCCTTCTGGCATGATATCAGGGGGTTCTAGATCGAAATCCTTTCCAGGACCTGCAGAAGGTAACTCTTGATCATTGGCCTGCGTGGCCATATATTTTACTTCGGCTTCGAGAGCCGTTATCATCCTTGTTTCGGCTACGTAAGCCGAAATTCGCTGCAGAGATTGTGACTCAGTCATTGTCACTGAATTCACTTCCCCAACCAGTTGGTTGGATATCAGTTAACCCACTAAAGTCAATGTGGGACAAGTCTTCTCTGTCCCATTGAAAACCATGCTCAGGGTGCAGGTATAGGGAACAAAAAGTATTTGGCGCTGGCGCCAAGTCGAAGTCAGGTGTTGGGCATGGCCCAATGTGAGCCAGGTTTTTGTCAAAGTCTACCAGCCATAGGTGATTTACTTCGCCCAGGTAATAGCTTTGATCTGCTTCTATGTTTTCGACCATTCCATCAGGACGCCATAGTAGCAACCTCTGGTGCATTGATGATGGTACAACTCCAACACCATGAATCCATTCACGGCCCAACAAAAGATTATAGTTTGGTTTGGCCGATATGACCATAAACATAGTTGGTCGAAGGATAGATCCCACCTTGATATCCAGTTGGATCACACCCATAGTGGTCCCTATGCCGCCTTCATAATTCGACAGGACCATGTTGTGAGGCTTGATGTTCTCATCACTTTTGCCTATTTTTCTTAGCATAAAGTGAGGGATGATGTTGATGGTTGCCCCACAATCTACCAAGATCTTATTTACTGTGGTTTCTTCGAGTTTAGCCCTTATAAATAAAGGCTTGAGGTGATTTTTCATCGCCTCTGTAGGAGGTTCGAAGAACCCATTCTGCTCTTCAGTAGCGCCATTATCCATGACGAAGTAGCACACTGGCCTATGCTTGGCCATTTCTTGTTCAATTTCCCAATCGCTTGTTTCGACCTCCACCTGGCGGTTGAACTCTCTGGGCAAAACTGAGACTATGTTCACCATGATATCTAAAGTGTCATCAGACTCAGAACCATCTTCGTTATCAACTTCACCCTGGTTAGGCCAAACTAGCCTATTGGTTACTAGTTGTCTTTCCAGAGGCTTCCTCTGCTTTCTCTGAGGAACATTTGAACTGGTTTATGCCTTTGGTTCATTAGCAGCTTCCCTCTCAGCTTTTCGTCGCCTCTGGTATCTCCTCCATTGAGATCGAGACATGGGATTCTTCCCTTTGTAGTTGCTTGATACCTGTGTCACTTTAGGGGTAGCAACCTGAGGTTCTTTCTTATGTGTAAAAGATGAACCTCTTGGCACATCGAAGGAGTGCCATCTTTCCTCGCTTGGTCTCTTTCGACCAGATGTTTTGTACCATGTATCTACTGGCACATTAGTCGGAGGCCTGAAAGTCAGTGGCCTCTTTTCTTGATTTGAACCCCTTTGGGAGGCTCTTCTGGGGTCATGTCGAGTATCAACACTTTCCCTTTTTCTATTTGCTGCTCTTACACCTTGAATATGTTCAGCAGCTTTTTTGTCGAAGATTGAACTGCATCGAGGACACAGCATCACTTCTGACTTCTTTTTCTGGCATCTTTGCAGGAAATCTGCCAGATTTTCATTTTCCCGAGGGAAAGCAGTTTTGTTGGCTTGTTCTTGCCTAATGGCCTCCTCTGATGCTTTTGGTTCAGAGACTTCGACCATGTTGACATTCATGGTGTCTTTGGTGGCAAGAGTCAACTGTTTCATCTGAATCTCCAAGTCCTCTGTCTGGCCTTGAACTACAGCCAAGTAAGAACTGGGTTTTGTTCCAGATTTTTGGGCTCCAACTGTCTCCAGCTTTGGGCTTTCGACCGCTTTCTGGACCGCTTCAATTGTCTTTCTAGATAGATTCCCAGAAAAACTGCCAAAGATTGGCATGTTGACATGGTCCTTTGTGACTTCGACCATTGTGATTCCTGGCCTCTTCGACTGGCTTCTGGATGCCTCGATCACGTTCACCTCTGAAGGTTCAGCATAATGGGCTTCATCCTGCAAAGGGTTGGAGTCCACAGTCATGGGGACTTGTCAGCAAACTTCAACCTCCCTTCTTCGATAACGTCTTGCACAAGATTCCTGAAAAGAAAACATTGAGAGGTTTTATGGCCCAGAAAATTATGATATTTACAAAAGCCTCTTTTCTTTCTTTGATCAAGAGGAGGCAATTTTACCCCTGGGGGTACTATCATTTGGCCATCTTTTACAAGTAAGTCAAAGATTTCATCACATTTTGTAATATCAAAACTATAAGTCTTTTTGGGGAACCTATCGTTGGTCCTTTCCGGACCAGTGGGATTTTTTCCACTTGAGGGGACTAACAGTTTGCAAGAGTATGGTGGCCCTTGTTTTAGTTCCGCTAAATCGACCTCGCCTTCTTCGACGGTTATAGTTTCGTCGAAGGTTTCTGGATCTTCGTCATCCATCTCGACATACGCTATCCTCTCTCTTTTATGAGTTTTCGTTGCCTTGGCTTTTTCAGCTTTAAGGCGTTCTACCTGTCGAACTCTATCGGCCAATTGGGCCATGTCTCTCAGGTATTGAGTGTCTAACTTCTTCCTAATGGAATAATCTAAGCCTCCTGCGGCTATTTCGACTAACTCATGTTCTGGAACTTGCGTAAAGCATCTTGCTTTGAGCAACCTAAACCTATTTAGATATTCGTCTATAGGTTCAGTGAAACGTCTCTTTACACTGGCCAATTCTTTCAGGCTTATCTTGGTTTGTCCCATGTAGAATTGCTCATGGAACAATCTCTCCAACTGGGTCCAATGATGGATTGAATTGGGGGGGAGAGTTGTAAACCAAGTGAACGCGTTCTTTGTTAAAGAACTTGGGAAGTACTTAATCCTCAGGTTTTCGTTGTTTGAAATATCTCCTGCTTCGATCAAGTATCTCGCCACATGTTCGACAGTAGATTCTGTCGTGTCCCCTGAGAATTTAGTGAACTTAGGGACTTTACATCTGGGAGGTAAGTCTGTTTGCAACACGTATTCTGACAGTGGGGATGTGAAGTTGGGCCTACGAAAGCCCATGTTCATCCCATTCTGCGTCATGATTCTTTCGATCATGGCTGCCAGATTATTTTCCAAACCCATGTTTTGGTATTGGATGTGCTGAACCACTTCGTCAGCATTTTGGTTTCTGTTAACTAACCTTACCTCTGGGGCTATAACCCTAGGTTCTTCGACAGGCTGCTCCAATCGTGCCCTAAGGTTTTCTTCGACAGGCTGCTGGACTTGGTTAATAGTGGTTTCTTCCTCTAAGAGTATCCCTTGGTTTCCCCTTATTTGCGCCCTTTGGGGCTGTCGAATAGGTTGGGGTACTCCAAAGAAATCAGCCAAACACGTCATTTGCGCTGTCATATGCTGATTCGACTGGGTGGTGTTTTGTATTAGAGGATTCAGCACTGTACTTAAAGTTTGTGCCAACATTTGAACCATATCATGGTTGCTTTCGTCCATTTGTTGCTCCAAGACTGCTGTCGAGGCATTTGTAAGGCCATGCGCTACTTGGGACGCTCCTCCTAAGAGTTGGGTCCTATTTTTGTTCGCCATACCTACTCCATAACCTTGGAGTGGCGAAGAGGCACTCACTAAAGGGTCTGAAAAAGTGGACGCAACGTTCGTCAGGCTAGCCAATTCAGAAGTTGGCATGCCATAGAGTGGTTCTCGATTTTGACCGCCTGTCATAAATCCTGGGGGAACATAAGGCCTTGTGCCTAGATTTCCCCTTGGTGGGGGAGTTCCTAAAGGCACTCTGGGGCCAGTGAACGGAGGTAATGGCCCCGTCGTTGTGACCGTTACTACTGGTGTTGAACTAGCGGTTATCGCTTCACTTACGGTTGGGATAACCGTTGTTCCCACATTTGTTTGTGGGATTTCGTTATTGTTTGGCGGATTCGCCATCGCTTCTCTTCTTCTGGCAGTATTGGTATTGTTAGTGTATATTCTACCACTTCTCAATAACATGCAATACTTCTCGAAAAAGATGATATTTTGTATAAAAAGGTTAAACTTCAAAATCAACACAAGGTCCCACCGGGTGTGCCAATTTGTTTACCGTGGGAATTGGTAAACAACCGCTGATCTTCCAAAAGGTTACTTATTTGGTGACTCGCAGGATCGATCAGATTCATCCTAAGACATGGTTGATTTTGGGGTTTTGACTAAGTTTGATAATGATTAAATGACGAGAAAATAAAGAAGCTTTATGTAAATTATATGGAGAAGAAAACTTGGTAGAATAAAGGAAGGCTTGAAATAAAGGCTTCGACTGAAAAAGTAAATGAAAAGCAATAAAGTTCTGGAAAATAAATGACTTTGATTAATTAAAGTGGTGTTTCACACATACATTCTCAACAATTCTTTCTCTCACACTGGGTACTCGAATCTATATGAGTGACTTGTATATAATTGTGAACACACGCGAAAAACTGTGTGAACTACTAATATTTATACTAAACACATCCCAAGTAACCGTCGGGCAGTTACGCTGCTTCGAGATGACTCCACTTGGCACGTTCACAGCGTTCGACGCTCCAGATCTTGGCACGTTGCACTTGGTAACCGCTAGGAACCGTTTTCCCTCCAAACGTTTGAATCTCAAACCGTTCCACTCTGAGCAATCGAACACCTTCGTCGAGAAGCATCTTCGACGTCGAAGGCAACAAGATTCTTCCTTGGAAGAAATTCTCTAAGTATATTGCCATCTTCTGATGAGCATTTTGACAGAACCAGCTGGTCGAAACCATTCTTCAGCTTTAATGGCTTATATTAATAAAAACAAGGGTGTCGAATTTAGGAGCCAACAGGGGTCAGTTGCCTGACTTTCCTTATAAGACAGACAAGTTTGGGTTGGGATTTACTGCTGCGGGGCAAAAGGCTATGCGTCACTCCAAAATTGAAAAGACACCCATCAAGATTTCTCCTCATGGAATCAATGCTTTAGAAGACGAAGACGAAGAGGGTAACATTGAAGATTGGATCTTCCCAACCATTGAAGGGGGACTGCACAACTGGGAGGCGAAAGACTTCGTCTCCATTACTTTCATTAATCAGTAATTTATCTTTCGAACATTTCCTGTTGGTCTGTAATAATTACTAAAACAATCTGCACACTACTTTTTCACCTCATGCCTTTCCCGGGGCATGTAGGTCCATTTGTAAGGGTTTTGATTCTCTTCATAATCATATGCCATGTTTAATGATTCATTGGACGTTATTCATTTATAAACTGCTATGTTCATTTTCTTTCCTTTTGCATTTTTGTTTGTTTAAGGATGGTTATCCCTTACACACACCCACACTCACAAATGCAGGTACCCATCCACTCCGGATTCCATGGGTGACTATTCTGTTGTATCCTTCAATAACTCTGAAGATTTGGTCAATCAGACTGAGTACGAAGATGACGAAGATTGTGAAGTACCGGGAGAGCTAGCCAGACTTCTACAACAAGAAGAGAGGGCCATCTTACCTCATGAAGAGTTGTTGGAAACCGTCAACTTAGGAACAGAGGAAGACAGGAAGGAAGTACAAGTGGGTGCCAATCTGGAACCAAGTGTCAAGGAACGCTTAATACAGTTGTTGAATGAATACGTTGAAATCTTCGCCTGGTCTTATGAAAACATGCCAGGGTTAGACACAGATATCGTGGTTCACTGTCTCCCTACAAGAGAGGACTGTCCACCGATCAAGCAAAAAGTCCGCCGAATGAGGCCCGACATGTATGAGAAGATTAAAGCTGAGGTAATGAAGCAATTCAACGCTGGCTTTCTGGCTGTTACATCCTATCCGCAATGGGTTGCTAACATTGTGCCCGTTCCAAAAAAAGACGGCAAGGTCAGAATGTGTGTGGACTACCCGGATTTGAACAGGGCCAGCCCTAAAGATGATTTTCCGCTACCCCATATCGACATTTTGATTGACAACACGACTCAGCACAAAGTATTTTCTTTCATGGACGGATTCTCGGGCTACAACCAGATTAAAATGGCCCCCGAGGACATGGAGAAAACAACCTTTGTTACACAATGGGGTACCTTTTGTTACAAGGTGATGTCGTTTGGACTGAAGAACGCAGGGGCAACTTATCAATGCGCCATGGTAGCCTTTTTTCATGATATGATACATCATGAGATTGAAGTTTACGTAGACGACATGATAGCTCGATCACAAACGGAAGAAGAACACCTTGAACATTTGCAGAAGCTGTTTGCCAGGCTGAAGGAGTACAAACTCAGGCTGAATCCAAGTAAGTGCACTTTTGGAGTTAGGTCTGGTAAACTTCTGGGATTTATTTTCAGCAACAAAGGCATTGAGGTCGATCCAGCCAAAGTAAAGGCTATACAAGAAATGCCTGCCCCCCGTACTGAAAAAGAGGTTAGAGGATTCTTGGGGCGCTTGAACTATATCGCCAGGTTCATCTCTCATCTGACGTCTACCTGTGAGCCAATTTTCAAACTATTAAAGAAAGATCGGGTAGTCGAATGGAACGATGATTGTCAAACTGCTTTTGATAAGATCAAGGAGTATTTTCTAGAACCTCCTATTCTGATGCTACCCGTCGAAGGAAGGCCATTAATCATGTATCTGACTGTTTTGGACAACTCAATGGGGTGTGTACTGGGCCAGCATGACGAGTCTGGTCGAAAAGAGCATGCCATTTATTACCTTAGCAAAAAGTTTACCGACTGTGAGACTCGCTACTCACTGCTCGAGAAAACTTGCTGAGCTTTGGTATGGGCTGCTCGCCGACTAAGGCAGTATATGTTGACTCATACCACTTTGCTGATTTCCAAAATGGACCCGATCAAGTATATCTTCGTGAAACCTGCTTTATCTGGAAGAATCGCTAGATGGCAAATGATCCTGACTGAATATGACATCCAGTATACTACCCAAAAAGCTATAAAAAGGAGTGTACTAGCTGACCATCTAGCTCATCAAGCTATCGAAGATTATCAATCCATGAGATTCGACTTCCCCGGCGAAGACATCATGACTTCGGACAGCATTAAAGGTAACAGACCGTATGACAGACCTGAAAATGGATCCCGATGGACCCTGTACTTTGATGGTGCTTCAAATGCACTTGGAAACGGTATCGGTGCGGTACTCATTTCCCCTGAAGGTTGCCATACACCTTTCACGGTCCGACTTTGTTTCTGCTGTACCAACAACATGGCCGAATACGAAGCTTGCATCTTTGGTCTCAAGGCTACTATAGACTTGGGGATCAAATCTTTGATCGTATTTGGGGACTCGGCTTTGGTTATCAGTCAAACTAAAGGAGAATGGGACACCAAACATCCTAATCTTATCCCATACAAAGAACATGTCCTGACATTGCTGCCTCATTTCGAGCAGATTACTTTCGAGCATTTCCCGCGAGAAGAAAATCAGCTAGCAGATGCTCTGGCTACAATGTCTTCCATGTTTAAACTCAACTGGGATAACGAGGCTCCCCAAATCACCATCGAGCGAATGGACGAACCTGCGCATTGTCATGAGATTAATACCGAAAAAGTAGTGGAACAACCCTGGTTCCATGAAATCAAAAGGTATCTCCAGACTATAGAATATCCTGAAGGAGCTTCCGTAAATGACAAGAAGTTCTTAAGGAGGTTTGCTGCCAAGTTCTTCCTAAGCAATGACATCCTTTATAAGCGCAACCATGATTTTGTTTTACTTCGTTGTATGGACAAAGATGAAGCAGAGTTAATCATGACTGAGATACACAGTGGCACATTTGGCACCCACCTGAGCGGACATACAATGGCTAAAAATATTCTAAGGGAAGGCTATTATTGGTCTACCATGGAAGCTGATTGCCATCAACATTCCCGTACTTGTCACAAATGCTAAGTCTATGCCGACAAGATCCATATTCCTCCTATTCCTCAACGTTCTGACAGCTCCTTGGCCATTCGCAATGTGGGGCATTGACATGATTGGAGAGATCAAGCCCACGACACCCAATGGACATCGCTTCATCCTGGTCGCCATTGATTATTTTACCAAGTGGGTCGAAGCAGCTTCCTTCGCCTCTGTTACAAAAAATGTGGTTGCCTGCTTCATCAAGCAGAACCTCATATGCCGGTATGGTGTCCCCGACATGATCATCACAGACAATGGTACTAATCTGAACAATACTATAATCACTGCTCTATGCGAACAGTTCAAGATTTATCATCACAATTCATCTCCCTATCGGCCGAAGATGAACGGTGCTGTTGAAGCTGCGAACAAAAACATCAAGAAGATCATTCAAAAAATGACAGTCACCTACAAGGACTGGCATGAGATGTTACCGTTTGCTCTGCATGGATATCGTACCACGGCACGTACTTCAACAGGGGCAACCCCATTTTCTTTGGTGTATGGCATGGAAGCTGTTCTACCCATGGAGGTTCAGATTCCTTCCCTAAGAATTATGAAGGACTCTGGTTTGAGTGAAGACGATTGGATTCAGACCCGACTTGATCAACTCAATTTGATCGATGAGAAACGACTCACTGCTGTTTGCCATGTGTGATCGGTGGATCTGGAACTGACTGTTTAACGCTGGTTCGCGAAATGTCGCGGAAGCAAGAGTCGCCACCGTCTTTTATTTTCTCCAAATGGAAAGGACAAAAGCATAGAAAAATTCCTTATAGAGATTGCTCTCGGTTCGGGAGGTAGGTTATAGAAAGGGAAGGTGTTAGCACCCTTTCTATCCATGGTTATCCATGGGCTCTTAGATACTTGCTCATTGTGTTTTCAAAAAATGGTTTGTTTGCTTTTCAACTGTGGGTTTAAAAAAGTTTCTTTGAAAATTTCAGTTCGACTCTTGTGTCAGAGTGTTTGAAAAATTGCTTTGAAAGCTTTTGAAAAGTGTCGGTGTGAAAAGATTTTTGTTTGTTTTTGAAGAGAGCAAGTATCTACGAGAACCTACCTACTCTAAGGAATTCGTCTGTGTAAATATCCTTTAAAGTAATGCCATCCCACCATTGAGAGGTAGGTAGCACCACCGTTGGAGGTGTTCGGGTCAATTCGAGGTTCGGGACATGGTGATCACCAGAGCAATAGGAAGACACCTTAGAAGCTACCCTCATGCCAGGTTCCCGGATCATGAGGACTTACTAAGACATCCTCTACTCGACGATCACCTTTCGAGGCAAGGCAACAGTGAGGCGTACCCTAGGGGTGGTGTGTGCGATTCGTGTGTCGTTTTCATTTGTATTTGTCTTGTCATGTTAAAGTGATCTACGCTTGATTTTATTATGGCCATTCATTCTTGCATGCTTTGCTTAACAGTTAAAATATTGCGAGAAAAAGTAAATCTAAAGCTATTACAAACAGCGCGGATCCACATCGCCAAAATTAAACCGGACCCGATTTGACGGAAAATAAAGCAAAGAAATTAAAGAATTGAAAAGATGCGAGAAGTAAATGTTACAAAGCTTCGGGAGAGATACATAATTATTTAAGCGGAAAAAGAAATAAGTATGCGAAATTAAACAATTAAGAATATGGGCGTTGGACCCTTTCGCAAAAATTAAAATTAATAAGGAATTAAAATTAAAATTTAAAAGAAAATGTTTTTTTTTGGTATTTTTATGTTTTTTAAGATTTACTAGAAAAAAGAATTAATTAAAATTAACTAACCCTAATTCTAATGGTTTTTAAGTTGTTAAGAAAAATATTAAAGTTTTTTGACCTAAATGAAACCCTAATTAATTTACAATTTTAATTATGAAAATAAAATAAATAATATTATGGTGACAAAAGAAAAATTAAAAAGGGATAAAAACATTAATTAAACCTATTTCTACATTTTTTAGATTTTTTATGAAAAGAATTAATATTGCAAACCCTAATTTAAACTAAATTTATTTACACGAATTTATGTATGAAAATATTAGAAATAAAAATTATTTATTACATTTTTTATCTTTTCTGAATTTTTATGTATTTTTGTATTTTGTAAAAAAAATTATTAATTAAATCAAAACAGTAAGATAAATAAAACAATAATTGAAAAAAAATAAAATATGAAGAAAATGGCAAACCAGGGGGGGGGGGGGGTTCAGGCCCCAATTGTGAGGTATGCTTTAGGAATTCAGGCCCAATGCGCTGAGGCCTTTTTTGACTTTCATGGCTTGCGTGCATCAACATTGACTCACATTTATGGTGCTCTTCAATCCCATCCTTTGATTTGGATTCGTTAGACGCGTGTATGGTTTGATCTGGAGGATACATGGTGGTTTCCCATACAAGCGCTGCATGGGAATCATTAATGAAAAATATTATGGAAATTATACAGACCTGGGGCTCGAACCCAGGTCACTAGCATCACCACTCAACACCTGTGCCACTACGCCATCTGAATCACATTTAATATATAATAGTTAACAAATATTATAAAAAGAAAGTGAGTCAACGCTTGGAAACGCGCGCGAATTTTCAAATCAGCGTATCATGTTTTGACAACACATCATCTTCTCCATTATCCCTGAAACATAAAAACAAAAGCAACGGTTTCTCATGCGTTGCGTTAGGAGGCTTTAGAGAAAATAGTGAATAGCGCTATGGGGTTCATAAATTCAGCGCGATAGGTGATTCTTCTTCATCTCCATGCACTGAATTGGATGGTGGTGGTCTCAAGGCTTAATTTTTCCTCGTTTGCAAATCCCCAATTCCAACCTCTGAAAACCCTAAAATTCACTCATGGCATATTCGTATATACAGCGTAATAATCAAATTAAATGCATTGGTTAGCTTTAGAATCAAATGAGGAACAAGAACCTATGAACAAAATGCTATAAAAATGCTTAAAACATGAAACACGATAATCAATTTTCTCTGTACAGTTTTGATTCAATATACCAATTCCTGGCGTTTGGATGGCTGTTCTTGATTGGAATGTGATCAGGGACCTTCAAGGAAGCTAATGGAATCGTTTTTATGCTTTGAATCGACCTAAAAGGTGCTTTTCAGCTTTGAGCTTTTAGGGAATTTTTCCAAATTTGTCAATGGTTCTTTAGCGCAGCTTTTTGGTTTTTCTGATTAGGTTTATGATCCTGGCATATATATGAGTCAATTAGGTTAACAAATTGGATCCAAATCTCTTGTAATCATTGATTGAATATTTGATTTTTTTCCACCATAATTTTCATATCTTTTTCATGTGCTTTTGTATCAATTATGCTCAAATCAATCCAATTCTTTCCTAATTAGCATATGCACGAAATCTTGATGGCAAAACATGTATAAAAAGATTTGTTAGGGTGAATTAAATATTTTTCATATATTTAAATGATTTAAATGAATTAATATAAATAATAATTCAAATAAATAATTAAAAAATGAGAAAATACTTCCCTTTGGGCCAAGTGGTCGTGCACATGCTTAGAATGATGAATCATGGAAGAAAAATGGGCCCATTAGCAATTTTAGGTCATTTGAAGTAATGTTGACTTTTCAAAATATCCAAATATTTCCCAACTTCCACAAGGCACAACTTGCTCAATTTTAAAGATTTTCTCATGTTATTGGACATTTTGGAAAGGTCTTGGAGTCCTCTAACCAATGTCTTTGGTCCCATGTCATTTTGATTTACCAATCTCAAGTTATGGCCTTTTACTTAAAGTCCCTTTTTGTTGACTTTTGAAAATGACCTATAATGTTGAAATTGATAACTTTTTGTGAGAGCATTTCTTGGACTTGAAGTATGAAGATGAGTTGTAGGAAATGTATTTCTCTTAAAAATGAGCTTTGGATGGAATTTTTCTGATAATCCATGTGAAAGTTATGCCCTGGTCAATTTCAGTTGACTTTTTCAACTGTCCAAATAAGGAAACTTTTGCATCTTTGATGATTTCTGAGCCAAATTTTGAGAATCATGATCAAGCATTGATCAAATGATGTTTGTGGCTTCAAAATGATATGTTGACCAAAAATTTGAACTTTTGACTGTCAAATGACCATTTTGCCCCTACAGTTGACTGTAGTGCAATTTAGGGTTTTGACTGTGCAATTTTATGCTGAATGCCTTGAAACTTGATATGAGGATACTTGACAATATTTGTAGGCATCTGAGACTTGATTGGCCCCTTGAAAACTTCATTTTCTTGATCAGAACACAAACCCTAGTTTTGACTGTATGGGAGACCTTTGCACTGTGCAACCCTTGGGGAATTTTGTGACTTGGCTTGGCAATTTTTTGAAGAATATGGGAGGGAAAATTTTGGGGTACAACAGTTGCCCCTGTTCAATCTTCTTAGACCTGAGGATGCAGATTGGCTAACGTGCCTTTCGTAATCCGAGGGTAGAAGATGATTGGACACTAGAGTGCCCAGAAATTTGCGCTCACATAGTAGCAGTGTGATGATGGAATGGGCTTATAAATGCCATTTAGAGATGGATGAATAGGATGATGGGCTTATAGATGTCATCTGGATGTTGATCGCGTAGGAGATTCCTTAGCGAGAACTTGCATACCTGCAAAAGAAAAAAATGAGTACCTGACACGTTGCAGGAGCTGATTTTAGATGCTTGGCATAGATATGTCCTGACTGGTTACAGGAGCTGAGTCTGGAGCTTCAAACGATGATGAATGAACCAGGGATGGTTACTGCCTTAGCCTGAATGGTAAGAGAACCTTGGGCGACTTTAACTTCAACAACGCTCGTTGAGAAAAATCTTGGGTGTCTTCTACTGGGACAAGAATCAGGGAGATCTTAGGGTCGATCTGACTGAACCGGAGAAGGCCTTTGACTGGATAAGCATCAGGAAAATCTTAGGGTCGATTTAACTGAACCGGACAAGGTCTTGAAATATCTTCAGCTGGATAAGCATCAGGGAGATCTTAGGGTCGATCTGACTGAACCAGAGAAGGCCTTTGACTGGATAAGCATCAGGAAAATCTTAGGGTCGATTTAACTGAACCGGTCTAGGTCTTGAAATATCTTCAACTGGATAAGCATCAGGGAGATCTTGGGGTCGATCTGACTGAACCAGAGAAGGCCTTTGACTGGATAAGCATCAGGAAAATCTTAGGGTCGATCTAACTGAACCGGACAAGGTCTTGAATATCTTCAACTGGAATAAGTGTCAGAACGTCGCCATATCTGGTTCATATCTGGACTATATCTGGAAGGAAATCTGGAAGCAGCATCAGAACGTCACCAAATCTGGTTTACATCTGAAACTATATCTAGAAGGATATCTGGAAGCAACATCAGAACGTCACCATATCTGGGTCATATCTGAAACTATATCTAGAAGGAAATCTGGAATCAGCATCAGAACGTCACCATATCTGGGTCATATCTGAAACTATATCTAGAAAGATATCTGGAAGCAGCATCAGAACGTCTCCATATCTGGGTCATATCTGAAACTATATCTAGAAGGAAATCTGGAAGCAGCATCAGAACGTCACCATCTCTGGTTTACATCTGAAACTATATCTGGAAGGAAATCTGGAAGCAGTATCAGAACGTCACCATATCTGGTTTACATCTGAAACTATATCTAGAAGGAAATCTGGAAGCAGCATCAGAACGTCACCATATCTGGGTCATATCTGAAACTATATCTAGAAGGATATCTGGAAGCAGCATCAGAACGTCACCATATCTGGGTCATATCTGAAACTATATCTAGAAGGAATTGCGATATTTGATAGTAATCATTTTTGTATTGATCTTTTTCCTGAAAAGGCAAAACATAATTGTATGCAAAATCATGATGCATGAACTGTATGTCTTCAAAATTAATGAGATTCGTGTAGTATGATGCATATGCATGCTATACTGTATGAAGATGTGATGTTTATGAATGTATTTTTTGTCTAAGAATAATAAATCTTTGACGGGTGCCAGGAAGTTAACTCCTGGACTGGTGTTGAAGAGAGAATTCTTCGCTTTGCAAGAATGAACCGATAGGAGAAGATGACTCCGTTGGGGAATAAACTTGGCGAATGGATTACTCTGCGGGAGGAAAAGTACTCTAATGATCTTGTTGGGGAGCAATACTCTATGGAGAGAGGTACTTTGTTGAGCTGTTGATAATAACTTGCTGGGGATACCCTGGTTGTGTTGGAAGTGTTGATAGACTTCGCTGGGGATAAGAGGACTTCGTCGAGGACGATCTTTCCGTGGCTTTTGGCTGAGGATAACCCAGTTATATCCTGATAAGGAAATAACTCTTTGAATAAAACCGGGAGACGCGTGTTCATGCTCTGCGAGGGTAAGCTTCCAGAATCTACTGGGGATAAGCTTCTGCTTGGGGAGATGGATTCCAACCTTTCCTGGGGAAACTGGATTGGACTCTCCTGGGGAAGTTTGATATGCACCGGAGAAATGACTCCATTGAATGTTTGATATACCGCCGGGGAACAATCTTTAGGCCAAGACTGCCGGGGATGCTTGTTAAGAATACTTGCTGACGCACTCTCTGGGGAATTAAGATATCTGGTTATGTTTTTCAGCCGAACTCACCTTGGTGCCTTGGAGGACAGAACAATTAGACCGTCTAGACAACTCTTCATTGCCCCTGTCTCTGAGGTGGGAGAGGAAGACCTGTGAGGTGCTGATAGTTGTTCATGGACAAACCTTCTTCTGGTAAGCAGATGACAAGATGCCAGGACATAGTCGTACGCTTTAATCCCTAACTTTTTCCTGGACCGCCCTTTCGGGTTTTCAGTCCACCGGGATACCCATTTTTGCCCAAGCCGCCTTTTCAGGTTTTCGACTTGCCGGGTGTACCGATTTTTTTTCATTTCATCCCTTATTTTGCCCGAACCCTTTTGGTTCACCGGGAAGCCCTTATTTTTGCCTAGGTGTGTCAACCTAGCGGGTCTTTGATTTTGCGTAGTATTTTTTTTTGACTAGGTCCACGCTCTCAGAATGTAGGGAGTTGCCCCTGTTAGAAGTATTTTGTCATGCCACCACAAGGTATTTGATCAGGAAAGATTCGTTGTTGGAATGCCCCAAGTGACTTAGGCGGAGATTTGCCCCAGGCTATTTGGCCTTTGAGAGATTCTCTGAATCTTGACTTGATTGCCCCCGATGATGGGCAATAATCAGGCCATGCCCCTTGATTGGAGATACTCTTGTTCATTAGACTTTCGTCATGCGAATTTCTCTGCTGTTCGAACAAATAGTCATATGCAAACAATGTTATTTTAAGAATGCAAAGCTTATGTCTGTCTTGAAGTTTTTGAAAATGCATTTTTTAGTGAAACAAGCAAATTTTGTAAAATGCGATGTCAACTCGTTATTTTGCCGCAAGCCTTAAGGAGTCAGGATACCTTTCGTAACAGTATGCTTTCGAACTAACCCATGCTTCAGCTAGGACTTTTTAAGGGTTATAACGTGGCCTGGTTCATGGTTTAAGAAACAAAGGATAAATGCTCAAATTATTTGTACCCACCCGCTCTTCGTGATGTTCTTCAAACCTAAACTCAGCTGATCGTGCGTTAGACCTTCTTTGAGTCTTTGCTCTGATTTTCAGGTGATGGTTCGGATGTTGATAACTTATTTTGAATAGGCAGTCATTTTTTTTTTGCTGAGGGTTTGTAGGACCTCTTTATTTTTGATTTTGCTATCCCTTTCTTTTTTTGCCTGAACTGTTTCCTTTTTTTTTTTTTGGAATTTACAGTCAGCGGGATGCCCCAGTTTTGTAAGTCTCCTTCATGGGTTTTGACTTAATGGGCTTTTTTATTTTAGGAGATATAATGACTGCCTGTCTTTGTGATTTATTCAGAACCATCACTGTCTTTTGTTTTGTAAAGATCTTTTTGGTGCCATTTGTTATGCACTTAGATCAACTGAGAGAACTACCCTGCCCCAGGTTATGATAAAGGGTTTTAAATTTCGAAAAGAAAAACTCCTACTTCTTTGGCTCAGAGGGGTTGACGAGGGATTATCATCCTTATAACTCCAGTGTTTAGGGATTGAAACAATGCCTGTACCTCATCAGCAGGGTCTGTTCAAAAGCATACTGTAGATTATGGTATCATTTTCGTCATCCTCCCTCAAGAGGCTTAGAATTTTAGATTAAGAGCTGACATCAGAAAAAATATGAAAATAATTTGAACATAATGAAAACAATTGTATTAATTCCCAAAACAGACGTATGCGATGCATTGATAGAATAAAAGAGTTTGCTATGAAATTAATTGTTTGTATAAGCAAAGAAAAATACAACTCAAAAATTCAAATAAACAAAAGGCTTCAATGATTGGGCAACGGAGCAGTGATTATGTTCGAAGTCTCAGGCACTTCAAACTGAATCTCCCCGGCGTCGATCATGTCTTGAATCTTATTCTTGAGAGGCCAGCAGTTGTCCGTAGTATGCCCCGGGCTATCAGAATGATATGCGCACCTATCATTGGGATAGTAGTTGGGGGCAGAAGTGTTCGGATTCCGGAGAGGAGCCCTTAAGGTGATCAGCCCTGCCTTCAACATTTGTTGCAGTGCTTGATCCAGCGACATGTTGATTTTGGTGTACTGTCGTTTCTCCTTGCGCTGCTGCCCCTGTCCTTGTTGAGCAGGTCCAGGATTGGAGATCTGGATTGCCCCTACCTCATGACGGCTCTTTTTACCGTGCACAACATTGGATTCTTTCTTTCCATGATGAGGCTTTTTATCAGAAGGTGCAGCCTCTTGAATTTTCCCAGACCGGATGCCAGCTTCTATTCGCTCTCCAGTCAAGATAAGATCTGCGAATCCAGCAGACGAATTCCCAATTAGGTGGTTGTAGAACGGACCAGACAGGGTCCCCAAGAACATATCGACAAGTTCCCGATCAGTCAGAGGTGGTTGTACCCTTCCAGCAAGATCCCTCCATTTATGCGCATATTCTTTAAAACCTTCACTTGATCCTAACGACATACCTTGGAGTTGGGTACGCGTAGGAGCAAGGTCGGCATTATATTGATACTGCTTGTAGAAAGCAGTTGCCAACTCCTCCCAGTTACGAACTTTGGTCCCATCCAGCTGATAGAACCATTCGAGGTGAGTCCCTGAAAGACTTTCCTGGAAGAAGTGGATCCACAAATTCTTGTCCACCGTATATGGTTGAATCTTCCGAACATAGGACCTGAGATGTAACTTGGGACAAGACGCCCCGTCATACTTGGTAAAGGATGGTGCTTTGAACTTCCGAGGAATAATCACACCAGTTGACAAACCCAGATCTCCAAAATCCAGCCCAGGTACCTGTTGGATCTCCATAGCATTCAGCCTATCCTCCAACTGTTTGTACTTGTCTTCGGCAGGAGGGTATTGCTCGTCGTTGAAATCTGTCTCATTGTCAGAGACCACTGGGCTGGGAATCCTTTCCTCTTGATGACTGCTTTTCCCCACAGATGGAGTTGTCCTCTCAGTTTGATCCTGCAGGGTATTCCTAGATCTGTGTCTAGGGCTGAACAAAACAGTCCTTCTCTTCTTCTTTTCCTTCTTCAAGAGCAAAGCCTTCAGATCTTGTTGCCCCTGGGTCAAATTCATGATCAGCCCTTGGAACTAGGCGTTCTGAGCCTGGAGGGCCTTGATAGTGTGCTCGGTTGAAGATTCAGGATTCATGACGAGACTGCTGAAATAAACAGCGAAGAAGGGTAAGCAACCTGCAGAGAATGGGTACTTGTTATGCAATGATATGTATGATATGCATGCAATGATTTCAAGGACCTCGCGGGGTAGACAAAAAATTTGTTAGCATTTGGATCCGGTAGCTTGATTGCAAGAACTTCATATTGTTGAGAGTCCTTCGTCAAGGGTCAAAGGCTCACCATATCCAGTGGGTCATAGCCCCTGACAACCTTATCTAGAGGAAAATAAATCCCCTTTGCCCCTTGCTGGGGTAGTTGATTCACCATGACCTGCATTACAAGCCCTTGAGATCCTTGAAATGGGTTAGGATGTATGCAATGGTATGATGTTATGCTATGCATGGGGTGATGTAGGTAAACCCTGTTATGAGTCCCAATTAAGGACTATAAACAAACCCCTGCAAGAAATTCAGTATACTTTGTTATGAGTCCCAATTAAGGACTATAAACAAAACCTGCAAGTAGCTTAGTAAACCCTGTTATGAGTCCCAGTTAAGGACTATAAACAAAACCTGCAAGTAGTTCATGTGTCAGATAACAAGCATGCAAGTAGTCAAGTACGAAGGCACACAAGTCACACAAAATAGCCCTTAGAGTCTAGGCCAGCATGAAGTTTGGGGTACTACCCTCTTGAAGTTGGTGGGTTCAACCTGTCCTATTAGAAGTAACCGGGTTCTAAGGGTCCCAATATCACGGGATTGCTTTCATTGTTCATCGTTTCGATTTAGCCACTGAACTGGCGACCGAAATATTCCAGGAAAGCAACCCTCAATTGAGTGTAGTATCGAGTATCAACCAACCTCGGACTGCACCAAAGTCAGTTATCTCACTACCCTAAAGAGGCCAAGATAGTTCAATTAAGGTTCCTAAGGTCTGTTGATGCTTCACGACACCACGCGGAGGCCCCGTACTCTCCTTGACTGAACTCAAGGGTTACCGGTACACACCAAAGTGCCACATCAACGTAGCAGACTGTTTCAACCATGTCGGTATACCCCGCACAGTTCCCTCACAGCCTTGTTGCTACTTTCTAAGAAGGTATCCCCCAGATCCGGGTTAGGATCTATAGAACTCCCAAGCAACCCACAATTTTAAAGCACACAAGGAAAACAATTGAAAACACAGTTATGAACTAGCCCTAAGGTACACCTCACTTTATAAATATTTCCCCAGCAGAGTCGCCAGTTCTGTGATCGGTGGATCTGGAACTGACTGTTTAACGCTGGTTCGCGAAATGTCGCGGAAGCAAGAGTCGCCACCGTCTTTTATTTTCTCCAAATGGAAAGGACAAAAGCACAGAAAAATTCCTTATAGAGATTGCTCTCGGTTCGGGAGGTAGGTTATAGAAAGGGAAGGTGTTAGCACCCTTTCTATCCATGGTTATCCATGGGCTCTTAGATACTTGCTCATTGTGTTTTCAAAAAATGGTTTGTTTGCTTTTCAACTGTGGGTTTAAAAAAGTTTCTTTGAAAATTTCAGTTCGACTCTTGTGTCAGAGTGTTTGAAAAATTGCTTTGAAAGCTTTTGAAAAGTGTCGGTGTGAAAAGATTTTTGTTTGTTTTTGAAGAGAGCAAGTATCTACGAGAACCTACCTACTCTAAGGAATTCGTCTGTGTAAATGTCCTTTAAAGTAATGCCATCCCACCATTGAGAGGTAGGTAGCACCACCGTTGGAGGTGTTCGGGTCAATTCGAGGTTCGGGACATGGTGATCACCAGAGCAATAGGAAGACACCTTAGAAGCTACCCTCATGCCAGGTTCCCGGATCATGAGGACTTACTAAGACATCCTCTACTCGACGATCACCTTTCGAGGCAAGGCAACAGTGAGGCGTACCCTAGGGGTGGTGTGTGCGATTCGTGTGTCGTTTTCATTTGTATTTGTCTTGTCATGTTAAAGTGATCTACGCTTGATTTTATTATGGCCATTCATTCTTGCATGCTTTGCTTAACAGTTAAAATATTGCGAGAAAAAGTAAATCTAAAGCTATTACAAACAGCGCGGATCCACATCGCCAAAATTAAACCGGACCCGATTTGACGGAAAATAAAGCAAAGAAATTAAAGAATTGAAAAGATGCGAGAAGTAAATGTTACAAAGCTTCGGGAGAGATACATAATTATTTAAGCGGAAAAAGAAATAAGTATGCGAAATTAAACAATTAAGAATATGGGCGTTGGACCCTTTCGCAAAAATTAAAATTAATAAGGAATTAAAATTAAAATTTAAAAGAAAATGTTTTTTTTTGGTATTTTTATGTTTTTTAAGATTTACTAGAAAAAAGAATTAATTAAAATTAACTAACCCTAATTCTAATGGTTTTTAAGTTGTTAAGAAAAATATTAAAGTTTTTTGACCTAAATGAAACCCTAATTAATTTACAATTTTAATTATGAAAATAAAATAAATAATATTATGGTGACAAAAGAAAAATTAAAAAGGGATAAAAACATTAATTAAACCTATTTCTACATTTTTTAGATTTTTTATGAAAAGAATTAATATTGCAAACCCTAATTTAAACTAAATTTATTTACACGAATTTATGTATGAAAATATTAGAAATAAAAATTATTTATTACATTTTTTATCTTTTCTGAATTTTTATGTATTTTTGTATTTTGTAAAAAAAATTATTAATTAAATCAAAACAGTAAGATAAATAAAACAATAATTGAAAAAAAATAAAATATGAAGAAAATGGCAAACCAGGGGGGGTTCAGGCCCCAATTGTGAGGTATGCTTTAGGAATTCAGGCCCAATGCGCTGAGGCCTTTTTTGACTTTCATGGCTTGCGTGCATCAACATTGACTCACATTTATGGTGCTCTTCAATCCCAGCCTTTGATTTGGATTCGTTAGACGCGTGTATGGTTTGATCTGGAGGATACATGGTGGTTTCCCACACAAGCGCTGCATGGGAATCATTAATGAAAAATATTATGGAAATTATACAGACCTGGGGCTCGAACCCAGGTCACTAGCATCACCACTCAACACCTGTGCCACTACGCCATCTGAATCACATTTAATATATAATAGTTAACAAATATTATAAAAAGAAAGTGAGTCAACGCTTGGAAACGCGCGCGAATTTTCAAATCAGCGTATCATGTTTTGACAACACATCATCTTCTCCATTATCCCTGAAACATAAAAACAAAAGCAACGGTTTTTCATGCGTTGCGTTAGGAGGCTTTAGAGAAAATAGCGAATAGCGCTATGGGGTTCATAAATTCAGCGCGATAGGTGATTCTTCTTCATCTCCATGCACTGAATTGGATGGTGGTGGTCTCAAGGCTTAATTTTTCCTCGTTTGCAAATCCCCAATTCCAACCTCTGAAAACCCTAAAATTCACTCATGGCATATTCGTATATACAGCGTAATAATCAAATTAAATGCATTGGTTAGCTTTAGAATCAAATGAGGAACAAGAACCTATGAACAAAATGCTGTAAAAATGCTTAAAACATGAAACACGATAATCAATTTTCTCTGTACAGTTTTGATTCAATATACCAATTCCTGGCGTTTGGATGGCTGTTCTTGATTGGAATGTGATCAGGGACCTTCAAGGAAGCTAATGGAATCGTTTTTATGCTTTGAATCGACCTAAAAGGTGCTTTTCAGTTTTGAGCTTTTAGGGAATTTTTCCAAGTTTGTCAATGGTTCTTTAGTGCAGCTTTTTGGTTTTTCTGATTAGGTTTATGATCCTGGCATATATATGAGTCAATTAGGTTAACAAATTGGATCCAAATCTCTTGTAATCATTGATTGAATATTTGATTTTTTTCCACCATAATTTTCATATCTTTTTCATGTGCTTTTGTATCAATTATGCTCAAATCAATCCAATTCTTTCCTAATTAGCATATGCACGAAATCTTGATGGCAAAACATGTATAAAAAGATTTGTTAGGGTGAATTAAATATTTTTCATATATTTAAATGATTTAAATGAATTAATATAAATAATAATTCAAATAAATAATTAAAAAATGAGAAAATACTTCCCTTTGGGCCAAGTGGTCGTGCACATGCTTAGAATGATGAATCATGGAAGAAAAATGGACCCATTAGCAATTTTAGGTCATTTGAAGTAATGTTGACTTTTCAAAATATCCAAAAATTTCCCAACTTCCACAAGGCATAACTTGCTCAATTATAAAGCTTTTCTCATGTTCTTGGACATTTTGGAAAGGTCTTTGAGTCCTCTAACCAATGTCTTTGGTCCCATGTCATTTTGATTTACCAATCTCAATTTATGGCCTTTTACTTAAAGTCCCTTTTTGTTGACTTTTGAAAATGACCTATAATGTTGAAATTGATAACTTTTTGTGAGAGCATTTCTTGGACTTGAAGTATGAATATGAGTTGTAGGAAATGTCTTTCTCTTCAAAATGAGCTTTGGATGGAATTTTTCTGATAATCCATGTGAAAGTTATGCCCTGGTCAATTTCAGTTGACTTTTTCAGCTGTCCAAATAAGGAAACTTTTGCATCTTTGATGATTTCTGAGCCAAATTTTGAGAATCATGATCAAGCATTGATCAAATGATGTTTGTGGCTTCAAAATGATATGTTGACCAAAAATTTGAACTTTTGACTGTCAAATGACCATTTTGCCCCTACAGTTGACTGTAGTGCAATTTAGGGTTTTGACTATGCAATTTTATGCTGAATGCCTTGAAACTTGATATGAGGATACTTGACCATATTTGTAGGCATCTGAGACTTGATTGGGCCCTTGAAAACTTCATTTTCTTGATCAGAACACAAACCCTAGTTTTGACTGTATGGGAGACCTTTGCACTGTGCAACCCTTGGGGAATTTTGTGACTTGGCTTGGCAATTTTTTGAAGAATATGGGAGGGCAAATTTTGGGGTACAACACCATGGTCAGATGTACCAAAAACGGATGATCAAAGCTTTCAACAAGAAAGTCAGACATCAAGTATATCAAGTCGGAGATCTTGTAATCAAGCGGATCATCTTGCCGCAAAGTGATCCCAGGGGCAAATTGACTCCTACTTACGAAGGACCATTTGTGATCAAAAGCATATTTTCTGGTGGTGCAATGATTCTGACCACCATGGACGGTGACGATTTGCCACACCCTGCGAACGCAGACATAGTCAAAAGATACAATGCATAAAACAACCCGACAAGTCGAAAACCCGAAAGGGCGACTTGGGCAAAAATGGGCATCCTGGTGAATCGAAAACCCGAAAGGGCGGTTCAGGCAAAACTTAGGGATAAAACAAAAAATTTGTACACCCGGCAAGTTGAAAACCCGAAAGGGCGACTTGGGCAAAAAAGGGTTTCCCGGTGGATCGAAAACCCGAAAGGGCGATTCAGGAAAAAGTTAGGGAATTAAAGCGTATGACTGTGTCTCGTCGGATCACTTTAAAGACAATCTCTTCATCAACAAGCTCCGAGCTTCTGATCGATCCAATCATCGGCGGACGAAGCATTGAATGGACAAGATATTCAGAGTTGTGAAGGCTATAACAGAATGGGAATCCCATGGAATTGTTACACATAGCCATCTTTCTTTTGTATAAATTTTTTCAATTTTACGACAACATCCTCTTACTAGGATGCATGTCTCCTTTGTACAAAGATACTCATAAAAAGTTAATACGAACACTTTTCCAAATATAGAAATTTGCTTTGTCTTCCTTTTGCTTTTTTACACTTATGTTTTATTTGAGAAACGTCCAATGTTTTGTTAAATAAGCATATGCATTTGAACATAATCATTTTCTTACAAATCAAGAAAGATGATTGCTGATAGGTTAAAAGTACAAATAGATATCTTGATGCCCTTTCAGAAGGAATCCCCAGTGGAACTAAACTCCAAATTTCTCAACAAAGTTAAAATCCATAACTTAATTCCCCAAACAGAGTTAAACTTCAGGATCCTCAGCAGAACAAAAGCTTTCTCAAGGCTGATTTCCCCAGCCAGAGAGCCTTCCAGAACTTAATCCCCCTCAGAGTTAAGTTTCAGTATCCCCAGTGGAGCCCTAAAAATCTGAAAATCCTATCCCCAGTGAAGTCAAAACTGTTAATCCCCAGCGGAGCTAAAACTTCCAACTATCAATCCCCAGCGGAACCAGATTAGTAAGCATTCTCCCCACAGAGATACTTCCCATCAGATTGAAGATTCTCAGTCTTACTTCTCCAGCATAAGTCTACCAGGTTCTGAACTCCCCAGCAGAGATCATCAGAATTCCCATTCCCCACAAATCCCCAAGGATTTTCAATCCCCAACAATGGTCCTAAAATCCCTCGACAATTGAAGATCTTGCTCCCCAAGCAATCAGCAGTTAGCAAGGATTTTCAATCTCTAGCTTCAGTTATGGGTTTATTTCCCCAACATTTGTCAAGGATTTATTCTCCAAAGCAAAATTACATTTCAAGTTGAAAGGTCATTCAAAATTTCCTTCATCACCTGCTGGAAGTTACGATCATCGTTCAAAATTCCTTCATCACTTGCTGGAATTCAAGAGCGTTCAAAATTTCCTTCATCACCTGCTGGAAGTTACAACCACCAACAAGATAACGGACAACTAAAGCTCCTAAAAAATCTGTTTCTCTCAAGAATGAAGATTCTCATCCTTAAAACCTCAGAAGATTGGTATACTCCCAATTTCTGACCCTTAACAGAATGAAGATTCTCATCCTTGAAATCTCAAAAGATTGGTATACTCCCAATTTCTGACCCTTAACAGAATGAAGACTCTCATCCTTAAAACCTCAGAAGATTGGTATACTCCCAATTTCTGACCCTTAATAGAATGAAGATTCTCATCCTTGAAACCTCAGAAGATTGGTATACTCCCAATTTCTGACCCTTAACAGAATGAAGATTCTCATCCTTGAAACCTCAGAAGATTGGTATACTCCCAATTTCTGACCCTTAACAGAATGAAGACCCTCATCTCTAAAACCCCAGTAGATTGGCATACACCCAAGCTCCTGATATTCCCAACAGAATGAAGATTCTCATTCTCAAAGTGGCAGACATTCTGAATTCCTGATATTCCCCAACAGAATGAAGATTCTCATTCTCAAAGTGGCGTATAACCCAAGCTCCTGGTTCCCCAACAGCGGTCCCAGGACTTCTCATTTTCAACGATCAAAAGATTCTTACAATCCCCTGCAGCAGTCAAGGATTTACTTTCCCTGGCAGCAGTCAAGAATCTATTATCTATGGCTATCCAGGATTTATCTATCCTCAACAAGACAGCTCATCAGCTTACATGCGCAATCATTACATTCATATCATAAACATTGATATAACATATATTTCATCATACATTTCATGCAACATAACTTGGTGTTTCAGCTAATAGTTTACCCTTTTCAGGATAAGATTATTAAGCTTCAACTTCAACGACATACAGTTCAACAAACATTCCAGATGGCATCTTTAAGCCCATCCCCCGACAAGATTCTGTCACATCTCCAGATGGCATCTTTAAGCCCATTCCCTCAAATTACGCTTTGACGAGTGCAAATTCTTTGGGCACTCTAGTGTCCAATCTCCTTTTACCTTCGAGACGCGAAAGGCAAACTTCCCAATCTAACTCTTCAGGTTCAAGAAGATTGAACAGGGGCAACTGTTGTACCCCAAAATTTTCCCTCTCATTTCATCAACATTTTCTCATTACAAGACTCTTGGAACTCAAGATCAAGTTAGGGTTTGCTCTGCTCAAGGCCCCTCTTTGCACTGTTGACCCAAATTAGGGTTTGAGTTTGCACAGGGATGTTTTGACCTAAAGCACCCAAAGTGACTTTTATGCTTCATGTTGGACTCACAAGTTTATCCATACCAATTTTCAAGCCTTGATTCTTATCTTTGCCCAGTCAATTGGACAGTTGACCTAGAAATCAGCTGTATTGGGGAAAAAGTCAATTGTGGCCAATTGACAGTCAAACCTCATGATTTTTGACCCACATCAACATTATGAACTCATATGAACCATTTGATCAAGTTTGGATCACAACTCCACAAGAAATTTGATCAGATCACCAAAAGGGCAAAATGGTCATTTTTAGGGTTTTGACTGCACAAAGGCAATTTTTGACTGTTTGACCTAACCAATGGCAAACCAAGCTCACATATGGACTCAAGGACTCAATGACATTGTCTTGACACATTCAACAAGTTCAAAAGATCTCAAATGCATAGGATTGACATATGAATTTTTCAGTCAACTGATCAAAATTTGACTGTATACTGAAAAGTCAAACTTTGACTTTTTGGTCAAAATCAAGTGCCAAGATTCATTTTTCATCAAGACATGTCAAATTATGAAACTTGTTCATCAAGAAACCCAAAATTACAAATTAGGGTTTGAAATGAGAAAATTTCATAACTTGGAATTTTTCCAAGTTATAAAATTTCCTTATTTTTTCCTAACTTTGTCCCATTTTTTCACCAAGATGAAAATGGATTCAAACAAAACTTGAAACATGAAAGTTGTAGTCCATTGCAAAATCTACAACTTTGATTCACAAATTTTTCTTAAAGGAAGCTTGTATCTCAAGTTATGATTTTTGGAACAAGGGTGCAAAACATTTTTAACTTACAGAAATTTTGCCCTATTCTAGGCAGGATTTTTGTCCAACTTCTTGGCCATTTTTCACATGGTTCCACTTGTAGTTTCAATTTTCATTACAAAGATGGATTGTATTACACATTCCAAGCTTTCCAAATTGTCCAAGAACTTCTCAAACACCCTTGTGGTTAGAGAGAATCGAATTTGCAAAGTTGGCCAAAACTCACTTTTGTTCATGGCCAAAGCTTGTTCACAACAATTTGCATTTTCAAATCAGCTTGTACAATGCTAGCTTGCAGGCCTCAAAACCAGTTTTACACACCTTAATTAAATGCCAGACCATTGTATTAAGGTATTATTTAATCCATTTGGATATTACATGCTAAACTAATCCTTAATTAGATAAAGCAAATTTTCCATTTTGGAAAAGTAACACTTTATGTCAAGTTACATGATCTTTGAAGTACAAGCCAGATCTTTGAGGCAAAGTTGGGTAGACAAATCCCACTGATCAAGAGCAAATTGTGCAGCATAGAGAGAGAGGGTACACAGGCATATATGTAAACTTGAACCTTCTTACTTCAAAAAGAAGAAACCTTGCAAATCATACACAACTCTCACTTCCTGCAAACAAAAGCTTAAGCAAACTTTGTGAACATTTTCCACACATCCTAACTAACCTAAAACACGACTCATTCATCCTCAATACCTCCTCATTCACCAAATCACAGTTTTGCTGCAAAATAGGGTACCTGCTGCAGATTGAGGTCCATAACTCAATACACTCGTGCGTTTTGGCCAAAGCTTGTTCAAACACATTCCCTACCATCCACTGAAACTATCCCAAGCCCTAAACACCAACTGTAACACCCCTAACCTCATCTGCCATTTTCACTTTTCAGTTTTGCAGGTGGACTTCCATAGCACGATTCAGAGTGATTCAAAGCAAGCCAGACATTTGGGAAGCATCCTTGGACCTCAGGCAAGCTATATAAAAGCTCAAACTCCATTGAAGTTGGCCACATTGTTGTACACGACTCAAGCTGAAACAGGTAAAACCATGAACTTCTGTCTCTCAATCTAGGAAGAGTTAGGCTTAGGTTTGTGAATAAAACATGCTCTACTCATAGCCCTGAAGCCATACATATGATTACTTTTCATTTATGTTAAGCGTGCTGTGAGAATTTTGGCCATGAACATTGAAGAAAAATTAGGTCAGAAATTGGGGGTGAAGAAATTCTCCCTGGTTTCTTAGAGTTAGGTTAAGTTTTTTACATATTTGGAATCGTGATTTGATGCTCTACATTGTTTGTGTTGTGAGTTTTTGCTAAAAATCAAAAAATCAGGAGTTTGAATGAAGCAAGGAAACGCGCGTTTTTGTTGTTCAAAGGATGCTGGAGGTTGAAGACAAAGTTGACTTGGGTTGGGCCTGAGTCAACTTACTTTTTGCACCCCTCTTTTCAATTTGCACCCCCTGGCCCATTGTGTGAAATACTTGTCATTTTTGCATTTTTCTTTTTGATTCTAACTTAATATTTTTTGCTCAAATATAAAAAAACATCAAAAATATTTTCCACACTTTTTTGCATTTATTTGACATTTATTTGTTTTATTTAACACATGTATGTAAATAATATAAAACCTTTTTATTTAAAACCCTAAAAAATAATACAAAAATATTTATTTTTTAGTCATTATTTTTTATTTACATTTTGAAAACATTTTCTAAAATATACATTTTTGTAAATAATTGTTATTTTATTTTTATACATATTTAGCATATTAAATATATATAATATATACTTATACATATTTATTAAATATTTAGGGCAAAAAATACAAAAAATAATACTTTTATTTTTTATTTAATATTTGACACCAAAAATACTTTTTTACAATATACTTTTTATTTTTTTGTATATAATTAACAAACCTTGTATATAATTAATAAATAAATACTATTTACTTAAAATTAGGGTTTTGCCCTAAACCATAAGAATAATTAAAAAATGACTTTTTTCTTATTTTGTTTATACTTCAAACATGAAAACCTTTCTACATACATAACAAAAAAAATCATTTTTGTGCATAATACATTTTGCATATTTATTGTATTCACTTAAATATTGTACAATTAAATATTTATGTATTCGATATGGTTGTAATAATTTAGGTTTTATTTCCTTGTCAAATATCCCCCAAATTCAAACTTGTACCCCCCATCCCCATTGTGATACGGTGGGAGAACTGACTTTGAGTTTTGCGTTTGTATTCGCACTTGTTCGGTTTAGCAAGAGTCGCCACCGACTTTTTATTTTATCCTAAAGGAAAGGTTGAAAAAGCACAGGAAAAACCTTTTGAGATGTTTCATGGGTTCGGGGGGGGGGGGGGGGGGGGGGGGTAGATTATGAAAAGGGAAGGTATTAGCACCCTTTTCATCCATGGTTATCTATGGGATCTTAGTTACTTGGTTTTTTAGATCACTTGCCTTGATTTTTGATTGCTTGAAATTGTGGTGTATGTGTGTGTTTTGAAAATGTTTTTGAAATATACGCCTTTGTTTCGGCAACCAATGTAATTGACTCGTGTTTGAGTGTTTTACAAAAGTGTGTATCTTTTCGAAAAGATGTTTCAAATGTTTTTTTGAGAGTTTGTTTTGAAAGTGTTTGTGAGGTGTGGTTTTTGAAAAGGAGGCAAGTGTTTTTGCAAGTTGATCTCAAGTAACTAAGAGTTTTGTCTACCCCTATTGTACTCAAAGGTTTTCTCTATGTTTTCAACCCCTTTTTAACAATTTTGTTCCACCATTGAATTTGGTGGACAATCTTGCGTTTAGGAAGTTTAACGGGACGGGCGCGGGTCATCGTATGGACCATGAATGCAATGGTGCCAAGTGTCTTTGGCAATTTTGCTTGAAGGGACTTGATCATTTTGATAGGCGACTTTCGAAAGCGTCATCGAGGGACTTATGATCATTTGATTGTTTTGCCAAAGAAACTCGACGTGCAAGCATGGTCCATTTTAGAAGGCAACATGTGGGATTACCCTAGGGGGTGCAAGTGTGATTGTGTATTGATTTCATGCATTTGTCTTTGTATTAAGTTATCTAGCGTTCGATTTTATGTACATACAAACCCTAGGTCTAGCCATGGTATAATTCGAAAGCGGTAAATTGCGGGAATTTTAAAGTCTACGCTATTACAAATGGTATCCGGGAGCAGGGGTACAAATTCACAAATGGGGATGAGACTTAAATAATTACAACCAAATCGAATTGCGATCAAATGTAATCGATGTATAGCAAAGTATAGCAAATGTATAATGCATCAAATGTAAAATATATTGTGTAGATGTAAGTGTAATTAATCTACAAGTTGTAAGATGTGATTTTAAATGTATTATTAAGTATTGTATGTTTGATTTTAAATTTGTATTTTTTATATTCTTTGTTTAATATGTACAAAAGGGTATTTTAATTCTAAATTCAATTCTTATGTATTTTTAACTAACTAAAGTAAAAAAAAAGTAATTAAACAGGTTTTATATAAAAAGGAGTCAATGTATGATTTGATTTATGAACAAGATTAAATTATGTTATAAAAAGAAAATCAAAGAGTTAATGTGATGTAAAAAAAAAGGTGTTAGTTTATTTAACAAAACAAAAAAAAATATGGTATGTAAAAAAGGAATTGGTTATCTTGAAAAATAAAAAGAAGCTAAAGGCCTTATGGGAGTTTTGGGCCCAAACAAAACACAAAAGGCTGAGACGGGAGGGGGGGGGTGCCAATTGAAATGGGCTTAAGGAAAACGAAAGGGGCAAGGCCCATGATACTTCACTAGATTTCATTTTAGGGTTTCAGAATGTTTGTTTCATTTGGGACATAAGGGTTTGTGAGTTACGAACGACGCTCATCTTCCTTCGTCTTCCTTCGTCTTCGTCTTCATTTTCCTCAGCATAGAGAATACTGAACCAAGACCCTCCGCCTAGAGCCACTGCGCCATCATTCCTCTCTTTCTCAGGCTTACTCGAACGGTAATAAAAAAAAGGGTATGATTTCTCGTTTGCGTTTTTAGGATTTTCGTTAATTCTCTTTTTGCATGTTTAGTCTTTTTCGTTTATGGATTCTGATTGAATGTTTCTTTTATTGGAGGTGCATGAAAAAGGAGGAAAGTTGTACCTTTTGGAGGAGACGGGGGAAGAGATGGAATCGGAGGCGCTTCGGAGGCCAAGGCGAGGGGATGGTGATGATGAACACTTGAGCTAACTTGCTGGTTTGTGTATTTCGCCTTTTCTGTTGCTTAATGATGCATTTCTGAAAGCCTAGTATATCCTTCTTTCCTCTTCTTCTTCCGTCCCTCTTTGCTTAGTATGCTTCGTGTGTTGGCTTGATACCTTGTATATTTGCCCTATGATGAGGCTTCCTCTGAGGGTTTGTGGCCTTGAAATGCTGGGTTTCTTGTTGCTCTTGATATGTATGCTTTAGCTTGTGCAGTTTATACTGGTTTAGGCTTATCAGGTCTTGACAGGGGTGATTGTTGTTCTGTTTCTCCTTTGAAAGGGGTTTGAGGCTTTTTGGTGATACAAGTTGGGTTGACAGTTTAGGTCTTTTTGTGTTTTTTTGTTCTGGTTTGAGGTTTGAACGGCTTAATGCAGGTTTATGCTTAGTGTGAGATTTGGATGGTTTTTGTTATTAAGGTCTCACAGGTTTTTGAACTAAGGCTTGGACATGTTCTTGGGTGTTTTTGGATTTTGAAATGTTTTGGCTTTTTGTTTTTTTTTGTTGGCCCGGTAAGCTTGAGGTTCCAGCAGGTTATATGGTTGAAAGGCTTAAGGCCTGGGCAGCTTATGCTGTGCTTTCAGGCTTCAGGCTGCTGGTTTTTTTAGGCTTCTGGTTATGCTTCAGGTTAAGCTTCGCTGGTTATTTGTGAACTGGTTTTTATGCAGGATGTTTGGCCTTAAGTTTTGACAGGGTTAAGGCTTTTTGTGCCTTTTGGTTTGATGCTTTCAGGCTTCAGGCTTGATGACTGGTGCAGTTTTGTGTTTTTGGTTGCAACAGTTTAAGACTTAGGTGTTGATGCAGGTTTGGGACTTGGTCGTTCTATATTTTTCCTTTGTGATATTCCCCCCCTTTTACTGTTTCATTGGCAGATTGTTTTATATCTTTTCTATGCCTCAAGCCTAAACCTGTAATCCCAACTTCTTCTCTCTCTTTTTTTATCTCTCTAGTACAGTTAAAACATTTAAATAATGTTGTATGTACTTATTCTGAAAAAGCAAACTGGCATGGGAAATGATGAAACTGAAATTTTACTTGCAAAACACTTTTCCTCTGCATACTTTCCTTCTTCAGCTCTCCTGCATCTTTGTTACAGTTTTGGCATCTTGTTGACTTTGGACTTAGTTTTGAAATTGTGACTTTGTATTTGCACATGCTGTCTTGCTTTGAACTATGCAGTTGGTTTTGAACTATGTAGTTGGTTTTGACAAAATTTGAATTTGTGCATTTCAATACTTGTGCATTCATTTTTAATTTGCAAACATTTTCATCCCTCTTTGTGAACCGGGAGAAATCCCGTGATTTGCAGAGAGGGTAAAACTGATTCCGGCCATTTGCTTTTAATGATGAATTCTCTTTTATCTGCTTTTAATTATTTATCTGCTTCTGACTTTTTCTCCTTTCTTATTCTTTGCAGATAAAATCCAATGAGGCAGAGGGAGCAAGGGATAGAAGATGAAGAATTGAAGATTTAGAAAAATATTAGGATAGTTTTATTTAAATTTAAATAAATGTAATATTATTATTGTAAACATTTTGTAAACAAAAACAATTATACAAATAATTTAAAGATAAATAAAATGTCCTTTTATTTGATTAATTCTTTATTATCTCCAATTGTTTATTTATTATTTAAAATTCTTTAAATTATAATAATGGAAAATAAATTCCCATCATTTAAATTCAGAATAATAAATAATTAAATAAACATTGTTTCGGCCTTGATGAATTAAACTTGGCGCTTCCAAAAATCCAAAGCAAAGCACAGTCAAACACAACAACTGCCCAAACGTATTTTCCTTTCACTAATTTTAACCAAACACTGCAAATTCAATCCCAATGCATCTTTTCACTGATTAAGTCAAACAATGCGAATTCAAACCAAATGTCTCAGCCCATATCTCAGAATAACTTGAAAAGCACTGTGGGGATTTAATTCTTTCTGAGAATGCGCGCATAAAAAACCCTAATTCCGATCAAATGCCAAAGAAACGTTCGCCTGATCAAAGTTGAGCCAAAATCGACCAAAACCCTAAACAAACTGTTTGAATTGTTCTAGAGCCATGAAAACCAATGAAAACCCTAATTTTGTCTGACTGACGAGAAAAGTATGTTTGACCGATTCTTGAGCCAGTTTGAAAAATCAGGAAACGCCTGAAGCTGTGATTTCTTGAGGAAAAATGCAAGGGCAAATTTTGGGGTACAACAGTTTCCCCTGTTCAATCTTCTTGGACCTGAAGAGTTAGATTGGCAAGTTTGCCTTTCGCGACTCGAAGGTAAAAGGAGATTGGACACTAGAGTGCCCGAAAATTTGTACTTGGTGACGTGACAGTAGAGGGAATGGGCTTAAAGATGCCATTTGGTGATGGCTGGTAGGAGGATGGGCTTATAGATGCCATTTGGAAATGGGCTTAAAGATGCCATTTAGAAATGTTTGTTGAGGAGAATGGGCTTATAGATGCCATCTGGAAATGATTGTTGAACTGTATGTCACTGGTGAGTGGACGAGTATCAGAAAGGTATCCATGTTTTGGAACGTCTCTGAACTGGGGGTCTGAACAAGCAATAGATCGACATCCGTGTTTGGAGAATCTGTAAACTGTTTTCAGGAGTTGAAGCAACATCTGTCATTGGGAAGCGTCCGTGAAGAAGTTGCATCTGAACAAATGATAGATTAACATCCGGTGTTGGGAAGGATCCGTAAACTATTTTCAGAATTCTTGAAGTTGAGAAGGAACCGGTGTAGGGTTTCCTGATGATGAGTCCGTGTAAAACTGCATCTGGATGAATCTGGAACAAGTATCAGAATGTCGCCGTGTCTGGGTCACATCTGAATTGTCTCTGAGTGAATCTGGAATAAGTATCAGAATGTCGCCGTGTCTCGGTCACATCTGAACTGTCTCTGAGTGAATCTGGAATAAGTATCAGAATGTCACCGTGTCTGGGTCACATCTGAACTGTTTCTAGAAAGAATCTCGGAAGATAATGGTCTTTGTCTGTTGACTGATCCTTTCTGAAAAGGTAAAGAGTTAGTTGTATGCAATGTCATGATGCATGATACAATGTATGTTGATATGAATGTGATGAATGCGCATGTAGGCTGATGAGCTATCTTGCTGAGGATAGATGAATCCTGGATGACTGGGGATAAAAGAATCTTGACTGCTGCCGAGGAGAACAGTTCCTTGGCTGCTGCTGTGGAGGGAAAGAATCTTCGATTGTTAAAAAATGAGAAGTCTTGGGACCACTGTTGGGGAAATCAGAAGCTTGGGTTGTATGCCAATCTACTGGGGAATCCTGTCTTGAGGAGATCTTCACCGGAGAATATTCGAATATTCTGTGAGGAGCTGAGAATGAGAGTCTTCAACTCTGCTTGGGGATTGATAGTTGGAAGTTTAGCTCCGCTGGGGATATTGAAACTTGATTCTGAGGGGAATTAGATTCCGGAAGGTTCTCAGGCTTGGGATTGCAAGAATCTTCTGATTGTTGCGGGTGTTGATCTTGGGAATGGGCTTACAGATGCCATTTGGAGGTAGGATGGATAGCTACTGGAGATGTGTCAAATTGTGAGTTTGAAAGAAGGAACCTGTGTAGGGTTTCCTGATGATGAGTCCGTGTAAAGCTGCATCTGAGGCTGAAGAGGAACCGGTGTAGGGTTTTCTGACGATGAGTCCGTGTAAAACTGCATCGGTTTTCTTTTAAACACTTTTGACATTCGAATGCCCCAAGTGGTGATGTAGATAATTTCCTTGCTTGTTACAGGTGTTGACCCATAATCAGTCGTCGACAGATGTTTTCCTGGTTTGTTACAGGCGTTGATCTGGAACTTAAGAAAGGTAACAGAATGGAAACCGTGTCTGGAGCGTATCTGGACCGTATCTTCCAACAGGTGATGAAGGAATGATTGAACACTTATGGCATTCGAGTTCCCCAAGTGGTGTTGTAGATAATTTCCCGGCTTGTTACAGGTGTTGATCCACAATCAGTCGTCCACAGATATTTTCCTGGCTTGTTACGGGTGTTGAATCTGGAACTTAAGAAAAGTTGGTCAAGGAGATATTGTCCTGGCTTGTTACAGGTGTTGATCTCTGACCTGAGAGAGAAAGATGGTTCCCTGGCTTGTTACTGGTGTTGATCTTCAATCTCTTCATGTAGATGATTTCCTGGAGATGTGCCCTGGCTGGATACAGGAATCGAATCTGGAATTGTTGTCTTCAGATGTGCCCTGGCTGGATACAGGAATCGAATCTGGAATTGTTGTCTTCAGATGTGCCCTGGCTGGATACAGGTATCGAATCTGGAATTGTTGTCTTCAGATGTGCCCTGGCTGGATACAGGTATCGAATCTGGAATTGTTGTCTTCAGATGTGCCCTGGCTGGATACAGGAATCGAATCTGGAATTGTTGTCTTCAGATGTGCCCTGGCTGGATACAGGTATCGAATCTGGAATTGTTGTCTTCAGATGTGCCCTGGCTGGATACAGGTATCGAATTTGGAATTGTAAAAGGTTGGTGGAGATGGCTTTCCTGGCTGGATACAGGGGTAAACCTCTGACCCGAGAATGAAAGATAATTTCCTGGCTTGTTACAGGGGTTGACCTTCAAACTCTTTATGCAGATATGCCCTGGCTAGTTACAGGTATTGAATCTGTCATCAATCACTCACAGATGTGCCCTGGCTAGATACAGGAATCGAATCTGGAATTGTGATAGCTGATCTGTTGGCGATTGTAATTTCCAGCAGGTGGCGAAGGAATGATTGAACACTTTTGACATTCGAATGCCCCAAGTGATGATGAAGGAGTCTTGAATCGGATTACTCTACGGATTGAGAGATTTCTTGAAACCTTGACTGGACTGCCCCAGGTTAACTGAACTTTGAAAGATCTGTTGAAACCTTGACTGGACTGCCCCAGGTTAACTGAACTTTGATAGATCTGGCGAAACCTTGACTGGACTGCCCCAGGTTAACTGGATGGTGCCATGTCATGCCCCTTGTTGATAGGAGATTTGTCGTTGGAAGTGTCATCCTTTTGAAGTGATTTTGTTCACTGAGAGAGTTTTCGTTCCTCCGAACATTCGTTGTATGAATTTCTTCGCTGTCAAACAAAAAGCCAAATGCAGACAGTGATATTCAAGCAATGCAAAGTTTATGTTTGTCTCGAAGTTTTGAAAAATGTGTTTTTAGCAGAAGACTTTTTATGAGACAAGTCAACACAAGATTTAGAGCAAAGCCTTACAGGAGTTAGGATACCTTTTGAAACAGTATGCTTTCGAACTAACCCATGCTTCAATTAGGACTTTTGAAGGGTTGTAACGTGGCTTGGTTCACGGTTTAAGAAACAAAGGATAAAGGCTCAAAGTGTGTTTGTACCCACCCGCTCTTCATGATGTTCTTCAAACCTAAGCTCAGTTAATTGTGCGTCGTACTCTGTTTTGAGTTTGGAACGACTTTTGGGCGATGGTTCACTAGTTGAATTTGGGGAGACAGTCATCATCTCCTTTTTCTTTTTCAACATTTTTCATGTTGTTGAGGATTTGTAATGACCTCACTATTTTGATTTTGATTTGTTATCCCTAACTTTTGCCTGACTGTTCCCATTTTCGAGATTACAGTCAGCGGGATGCCCCAGCTTTCTTAAGCCTCCTTTATAGGTTTTGGCTTGGTGGGCTTTTCTCTTTTGAGAGATTGACTTCCTATGTGATAGGGAAACACCCTTGTCTTTTGATTCCAAAGGAATGCTTTTCTTTTTCTTTGACGTCGTCCGTTGTATTACGAACTGAGAGTTTGCGATTTCAATGCGCATTTTCTTTTGAATTAACTGAGATACTACCCTGCCCCAGGTTTATATCAAAGGTTTTGATTGTTTAGAACAGAAAACTCCTACTTCTTTGGCTCGAAGGGGTTGACTAGGGATTAACTTCCTTATAACTCCAGTGTTTGGGAATTGAAAGAAATGCCTGTACATCATCAGCGAGGTCTTGTCCAAAAGCATATTGTATGAGATTGTGGTATTGTTTTGTCATCCTCCCTCTAAAGGCTTGCAACTTTTTATCAAGAGTCAAATATCATAAATAAAGCATAAGAGTAGTGAAAACGAATGGATGAATTCAAGACAAACATATGCAATGCATTAATGAAACAAAGTTTAACATCAACAGTTAATTGTTTGAATAACAAAAGAAAATTACAACTTTGAAAACTCAAATGAAGCAAAAGTCTCTCAGTTTGAGCTTCGTCACTCCAGGTGGAGAACCCCTTAACGGAATATTTTCATCTCACTGTCTGGCATGAATTCCAGCACTCCAATGTCGATCAGATCTTGAATCTTGTTCTTCAAGGCCCAACAGTCGTTGGTGTCGTGTCCCGGGCTGTAGGAGTGGTAAACACAAAATGCATCGGGACGATAGTTAGGAGCGGAGGTATTGAGCTTCCGAGGAGGATCCCTTAAAGTAAGCAGGTTGACCTCCAACAGGCGCTTCAGTATGAAGGATAATGGTATTTCAGTCTTCGTGAACTGTCTTCCCGACGTCTCTCGCTTTCACCGATTACCCCGTTGACGCTGGCGAGGTTGTTGCTGGGCTTGTGACCCTGAAGCAAGCAAAGGAGCCTTCCCTTTGTCTTCTTGAGTGGATGGAGGTTGAGTGGTGACTTGCTCTTCAACCTCAGATGTTTGCCCCAATTGGTTGTTTTGAAGCAGTTGGCGGACGAGAACTCTGAGTTCCTCTTGTCTTTGAGACAAATCTTGGATGAGAGCCATCTGGCCCACTAACTGCCCCATCACTTGGATCCTCAATGTTGCCAGATCAAACTGCAGCTCCGCAAGCTGATCACTCATGGCATTGTTTGAATTCTCTAAGCCCTTTGTGAGGAGAGCTTTCATTTCTTCTTGCCCCAGAGACAAGTTCAGGAACATTTCCTACAGCTGAGCAGTCTGGTCTTGGATGTCTTTGACAGACCTTTCTAGAGCCATCTCTTACTGAAATAAACAGTATGGGAGTAAGGAAACCTGAAAAAGGAAAAACTGTCAAAATGCAATGCATGATATGTGGATGCATGCTTTCAAGGATCTCTTGGGGGTAAACACAAGAAAATGTTAGAGGTTGAACTTTGCTCTTGGATTAGAGAACTTCGCACCGGTGGATGTCTTTCCACGAGAATCAAGCTCACCATGTCAAGTGGGTCATAGCCCCCGATTCAAGTTGTTGCACTTGATCTTTGATTGGAGATTTTTGCCCCGGTGGATGTCTTCCCACGAGAATCAAGCTCACCATGTCAAGTGGGTCATAGCCCCTGATTCAAGTTGCTACACTTGAACTTTGATTGGCGTTTGTTAGAGGAGAAACCTCTTGCCCTTTGGTAGACATCTAGTTCAACGTAACCCTGCATCAAAAGAACCCTCGAGATTCTTGAAATGGTTATTGAAAATGCTATGGTATGGTGTTATGATGCTATGTACATGTATGTAAAAGAAAATGAGTGTATATACAAGCAAACATCTTCACACAGAGCAAACAAGTCCTTAGGTTTAGGCTTGCATGAAGTTCAGGTACTACCCTCTTTCAGTTTCGTTGGTTAAAACCTGTCTTATCAAAAGTAACCGGGTTCTAGAGGATCTCAAATCCTTGACTACCCTCAATCGGTCATAACTCCACCATCGCAATCTTTTCTTGCAGCCAGAACCATCGCGAGAGTTTAGCCTCAATGAGTGTAGCATACTGCTACTGTTCTATGGCCAAGTTTGGTCAATTTAGGGTTCTAAGGTCGGTTGGTGTTTGATGACTCCTTAGAAGACCCATATTCTCCTCGTTGCAACACAAGGGATATTGGTACAGACTAAGGTGCCACACCAACGTAGCCACTGCTTCACCCATGTCGGTCTATGCCGGACAGGTCCCTCACAGCTTATGCTACCTAAAAAGGTTTCCCCCAGATCCGGGTTAGGATCTATGAAACTCCGATGCAAAAGCCCACAAATGTAAAAGAAAACAAAGCAACCAATTGAAAACAAAGGTGATCTAAACCCTAAGGTAACCCCACTTTTAAGTAGTCCCCAGCAGAGTCGCCAGTTCTGTGATACGGTGGGAGAACTGACTTTGAGTTTTGCGTTTGTATTCGCACTTGTTCGGTTTAGCAAGAGTCGCCACTGACTTTTTACTTTATCCTAAAGTAAAGGTTGAAAAATCACAGGAAAAACCTTTTGAGATGTTTCATGGGTTCGGGGGGTAGATTATGAAAAGGGAAGGTATTAGCACCCTTTTCATGCATGGTTATCCATGGGCTCTTAGTTACTTGGTTTTTTAGATCACTTGCCTTGATTTTTGATTGCTTGAAATTGTGGTGTATGTGTGTGTTTTGAAAATGTTTTTGAAATAGACGCCTTTGTTTCGGCAACCAATGTAATTGACTCGTGTTTGAGTGTTTTACAAAAGTGTGTATCTTTTCGAAAAGATGTTTCAAATGTTTTTTTGAGAGTTTGTTTTGAAAGTGTTTGTGAGGTGTGGTTTTTGAAAAGGAGGCAAGTGTTTTTGCAAGTTGATCTCAAGTAACTAAGAGTTTTGTCTACCCCTATTGTACTCAAAGGTTTTCTTTATGTTTTCAACCCCTTTTTAACAATTTTGTTCCACCATTGAATTTGGTGGACAATCTTGCGTTTAGGAAGTTTAACGGGACGGGCGCGGGTCATCGTATGGACCATGAATGCAATGGTGCCAAGTGTCTTTGGCAATTTTGCTTGAAGGGACTTGATCATTTTGATAGGCGACTTTCGAAAGCGTCATCGAGGGACTTATGATCATTTGATTGTTTTGCCAAAGAAACTCGACGTGCAAGCATGGCCCATTTTGGAAGGCAACATGTGGGATTACCCTAGGGGGTGCAAGTGTGATTGTGTATTGATTTCATGAATTTGTCTTTGTACTAAGTTATCTAGCGTTCGATTTTATGTACATACAAACCCTAGGTCTAGCCATGGTATAATTCGAAAGCGGTAAATTGTGGGAATTTTAAAGTCTACGCTATTACAAATGGTATCCGGGAGCGGGGGTACAAATTCACAAATGTGGATGAGACTTAAATAATTACAACCAAATCGAATTGCGATCAAATGTAATCGATGTATAGCAAAGTATAGCAAATGTATAATGCATCAAATGTAAAATGTATTGTGTAGATGTAAGTGTAATTTATCTACAAGTTGTAAGATGTGATTTTAAATGTATTATTAAGTATTGTATGTTTGATTTTAAATTTGTATTTTTTATATTCTTTGTTTAATATGTACAAAAGGGTATTTTAATTCTAAATTCAATTCTTATGTATTTTTAACTAACTAAAGTAAAAAAAAGTAATTAAACAGGTTTTATATAAAAAGGAGTCAAGGTATGATTTGATTTATGAACAAGATTAAATTATGTTATAAAAAGAAAATCAAAGAGTTAATGTGATGTAAAAAAAGGTGTTAGTTTATTTAACAAAACAAAAAAAAATGGTATATAAAAAAGGAATTGGTTATCTTGAAAAATAAAAAGAAGCTAAAGGCCTTATGGGAGTTTTGGGCCCAAACAAAACACAAAAGGCTGAGACAGGGGGGGGGTGCCAATTGAAACGGGCTTAAGGAAAACGAAAGGGGCAAGGCCCATGATACTTCACTAGATTTCATTTTAGGGTTTCAGAATGTTTGTTTCATTTGGGACATAAGGGTTTGTGAGTTACGAACGACGCTCATCTTCCTTCGTCTTCCTTCGTCTTCGTCTTCATTTTCCTCAGCATAGAGAATACTGAACCAAGACCCTCCGCCTAGAGCCACTGCGCCATCATTCCTCTCTTTCTCAGGCTTACTCGAACGGTAATAAAAAAAAAGGGTATGATTTCTCGTTTGCGTTTTTAGGATTTTCGTTAATTCCCTTTTTGCATGTTTAGTCTTTTTCGTTTATGGATTCTGATTGAATGTTTCTTTTGTTGGAGGTGCATGAAAAAGGAGGAAAGTTGTACCTTTTGGAGGAGACGGGGGAAGAGATGGATTCGGAGGCGCTTCGGAGGCCAAGGCGAGGGGATGGTGATGATGAACACTTGAGCTAACTTGCTGGTTTGTGTATTTCGCCTTTTCTGTTGCTTAATGGTGCATTTCTGAAAGCCTAGTATATCCTTCTTTCCTTTTCTTCTTCCGTCCCTCTTTGCTTAGTATGCTTCGTGTGTTGGCTTGATACCTTGTATATTTGCCCTATGATGAGGCTTCCTCTGAGGGTTTGTGGCCTTGAAATGCTGAGTTGCTTGTTGCTCTTGATATATATGCTTTAGCTTGTGCAGTTTATACTGGTTTAGGCTTATCAGGTCTTGACAGGGGTGATTGTTGTTCTGTTTCTCCTTTAAAAGGGGTTTGAGGCTTTTTGGTGATACAAGTTGGGTTGACAGTTTAGGTCTTTTTGTGTTTTTTTGTTCTGGTTTGAGGTTTGAACGACTTAATGCAGGTTTATCCTTAGTGTGAGATTTGGATGGTTTTTGTTATTAAGGTCTCACAGGTTTTTGAACTAAGGCTTGGACAGGTTCTTGGGTGTTTTTGGCTTTTGAAATGTTTTGGCTTTTTGTTTTTTTTTGTTGGCCCGATAAGCTTGAGGTTCCAGCAGGTTATATGGTTGAAAGGCTTAAGGCCTGGGCAGCTTATGCTGTGCTTTCAGGCTTCAGGCTGCTGGTTTTTTTTAGGCTTCTGGTTATGTGTTGTACCCCAAAATTTGCCCTCCCATATTCTTCAAGATTTGCAAAAGGCATGCTTCAAAATCCCCCAAGGGTTGCACAGTTCAAGGGCCTCCTAACAGTCAAAAAACTAGGGTTTTGGTTCTGACAAAGAAATTGAAGTTTCCAAGGGCCCAAACAAGTCCCACATGCCTACAAACATGGTCAAGCATCCATATGTCAAGTTTCAAGGCTCACAGCACAAAATTGCACAGTCAAAAACCCTAATTGCCCTACAGTCAACTGCAGGGGCAAAATGGTCATTTGATAGTCAAAAGTCCAAATTTTTGGTCAACATCTTATTTTGAAGCCACAAACATCATTTGATCAAATCTTGATCATGATTTTCAAGGCATGGCTCAAAAAGTCTCAAGATGCAAAAGTTTCCATATTTGGACAGTTGAAAAAGTCAACTGTAACTTGACCAGGGCATAACTTCCACATGGTTTATCAGAAAAATTCCATCCAAAGCTCATTTTGAAGAAAAAGACATTTCCTACAACTCCTCTTCACACTTCAAGTCCAAGAAATGCTCTCACATAAAGTTATCAATTTCAACATTATAGGTCATTTTCAAAAGTCAACAAAAAGGGACTTTAAGTCAAAGACCATAACTTGAGATTGGTAAATAAAAATTACATGGGACCAAAAGCATTGGTTAGAGGACTTCAAGACCTTTCCAAAATGTCAAAGAACATGATCAAAGCTTAAAAATTGAGCAAGATATGCCTTGTGGAAGTTGGGAAATTTTTGGGAATTTTGAAAAGTCAACTTTGCTTCAAATGCCTCAAAATTGCTAATGGGCCACATTTTCTTCCAAGAATCATTATCCAAAGGCTATGCACGACCATTTGACCCAAAGGGGATTTATTTCATCATTTTTTATTATTTATTTGAATTTTTATCACCATTAATTCATTTAATTAAATAAAATATGACAAAAATACTAAAATAAAGTTTTCAAATCTTTTTGTGCAGTATAATCTCTCACCAAGGCCTAAGGATCTCGTGCACATCAAAAAAGGAAAGATTTGGTGCAAATTGGCATGTTCTTCATGAAGAAAATATTGAAAAAGATTCCATGGAAATCAAATATTGGATTCATCAATGCAAAGGGTTATGGACTCAAATTCTTACCCTAATTCGTCCCATACATATACAAGATGCTAAACCTAATCACAACAATCTCCAAGCTGCGCCTCAGACCAATACACACTTCGCAATTTTTTGTGAAAAAGTTCAAAACTGAAAACACTCATAGAGTGCAATTCAAAGCGAAATAATCACACCAATAGCTTGCTGAGGTCTCCTTGAAACTAACTGCATTCTTTTCCAGTCCCCACGCATCAAGAATTGGTATATAGAAGTCCAAATTTCTCAAACTTTTCTCATATTCGTGCTTTGATTTATATGCCATATTCATACATTTTAATGATCGTTTTGTACTAATATGCACTCCCTGAAACTAATGGTGTAATTCAATTGAGTTTTCGTGCCTTATATATGAATCCACCATTGGAGCTCGCTAGGTTTTCAAAACTGTAAAATTAGGGCTTTGCGCTTGGGGAAAAATTGGCCAACAAGACCTGGACCACTGAACTCACGACCTTCATACGAATTCATCACACATATCGCGCTCAATTTATGAGCGACGGTGGCCTAATCGCTATTTTCCAGTTTCAGGATTAGTGGGGGTTTAAAACCCCCGCTATTTGCTTTATTTGCAGGTACAACGTGAGGAAGACGCTGAGTTGTCTCAAGGTGATAAGGCCATTCAAATGTTCGCGCTGAATTTTTATTTCATACCAATAGTACTTGTTCTCTTTCATATGCATCAGGTTCCACTAATATTACAAAGAGCGCGCTTGGCACAGTTGGTTGATGCGTTGTCCCTCAAGCACTGGGACCTGGGTTCAATTCCCAGGTCCCCCATATTTCTCAATGAATTTTGTTTTAATGTAATTCCATGCAGTACGTACCCCCAGGGCCTACCATGCAGCTTCAAGTTTGTGCTTGCCACGCGCCCCATAAGATCAATCCAGTGGTTAGAAGCTGCAGACCACCATGTGCATAGGTCAACGCCTCCACACACAAGCCAGGAAAGTCCATGTGGGCTAGCGTTTCATGGGCCCAAATTGCTCAATTTACCTCCAAAAGGGCCAACAAACCCCCCATGTTTGCATCTTTCTCTCTTTTTATTTTTTCTCTTATTTATTTTAATTACATTATTTGTTTTATTTTAATTCCTTAAATTAATTTTCTTTAACATAAAAATACCAAAAAATCAGAAACTAAAAATAAAAAATATGTTTTAATGTTTAATTCACTAACATTTTTGTAAATAAATTTTATTAACTAATTTAGTTTTTAATTCTAGGTTTAATTTTAAGGTTTTCTTTAATAAATTAAAAAATGTAGAATTAGGGTTTTAAATACTTTTATCCTTTTTTCTTTTCTTTTACCATAATTAATAATTAATTATTTATTTTGTAAATAAATTGCCATGTGTGATCGGTGGATCTGGAACTGACTGTTTAACGCTGGTTCGCGAAATGTCGCGGAAGCAAGAGTCGCCACCGTCTTTTATTTTCTCCAAATGGAAAGGACAAAAGCACAGAAAAATTCCTTATAGAGATTGCTCTCGGTTCGGGAGGTAGGTTATAGAAAGGGAAGGTGTTAGCACTCTTTCTATCCATGGTTATCCATGGGCTCTTAGATACTTGCTCATTGTGTTTTCAAAAGTGTTTGCTTTTCAAGATGTGAGTGAGTTTGAAAAAGTTTCTTTGAAAATTCCAGTTCGACTCTTGTATCGGTCCTCAAGAGTGTTTGAAAAATTGCTTTCGAAAGCTTTTTTGAAAAGGTGTCGGTGTGAAAAGTATTTTTGATTTGTTTTGAAATTTAGAGCAAGTATCTAGAGTCGTCTACCTACCCTAAGGAATTCGTCTGTGTAAATGTCCTTTAAAGTAGTGCCATCCCACCATTGAGAGGTAGGTAGCACCACCGTTGGAGGTGTTCGGGTCAATTCGAGGTTCGGGACATGGTGATCACCAGAGCAATAGGAAGACATCTTAGAAGCTACCCTCATGCCAGGTTCCCGGATCATGAGGACTTACTAAGACATCCTCTACTCGACGATCACCTTTCGAGGCAAGGCAACAGTGAGGCGTACCCTAGGGGTGGTGTGTGATTTGTGTGTCATGTTCAATTATTTTGTCTTATTCATGTCAAGGTGATCTATGCGTTTGTTTTTATTTAGACATTCATTCTTGCATGCAATTATTAACAGTTAAAAAAGTTGCGGAAATTAAAGTTCCTAAACTATTACAAAGGCGCGGGTCCACATTGCCAAATTAAAATCTAGGACCCGATTTGACAAAAAATAAAGAACTAAAGTGCGAGAAATATAAAAATGTCCGAGTTACATGGCTTTGGGAGAATTACATAAATATTTAAAAGAAGGAATAAAGATGCGCGAATTGAATTGAAATTGAAAGCGAGGGCGTTGGACCCTTTTTAATGAAATTAAATTATATTGAGCAAATTAATTAAATTAAAATAAAAAAAGAAATTATTTTTGAGGTTTTTTGTATTTATGGTTTTTTATGAGAATTAAATGAAATTAAAATATTAATTAACCCTAATTCTAGTTTTTTTTCATTTATTAAGAAAAGCATTAAACTTTAACCTAAAATTAACCCTAATTAATTAATTGCAAGTATTTACAAAAATAATAATTAATAGTTAATAATTAAAAGAAAAAGAATGAAAAATACTTAAAACCCTAATTCTACACTTTTTAAGTTTATTATGAAAAATATTTGAATTAAACCTAATTTTAAAAAGCTAAATCAATTAATGATATTTATTTACAAAAAAAATAACATTTAAATAAAAATATTTATTTTTGTCTTTTTCTGATTTTTGTATTGTTTTTATATTTTATGAAAATTAATTTATGAAATTAAAGAAAACAATTGAAAACAATTAAAAGAATAAAAAGGAAAATCAAATAAAAAAATAAAAATATGCAAACCATGGGGGGTATTCAGACCCAAAGGGAGGTTTTTTTGTGAGAAATCTGGCATCACGTGCGTGTTCATTGACTCATGAGTACCGTGGTCTGCATTCTTTGGCCATTGGATTGGGTTTCATGGCCATTTGTGTTCTGGCCTCAACGTTCCTTAATCTTCTCAGGATGTCTGTCTCATCATGCATAAGTTGTTCTTTTGGCCATTTGGCTTTTGGCTTTTGGCCATTTGGCTGTTGGCTTTTGGCCATTTGGCTTTTGGCCTCAACGTTCCTAAATAAACCTGCATGAGATCCTGTCTAAATCTGCAGTGTTGAATCTCACGAACACATTAAATAAAATCATAAAATGCAAATAAAGTCAATATATGAAGAAATTTAATGTTTAGGCACAATATGACATGTATGAATGATTATACCCTTTTGATCATGGAGATCAAATCAATCTTACCCTTACTGGAAAATTAGTGACCTGAATGCTTTTATGCCTTACTGGAAAATTAGGATCATGGAGATCAAGCCAGCCTTATCCTTACTGAAGAAGTAGTGAGGTGTTGGTTTGTAACTGTGATGGCTTGTTTGTAGTGAGAGAGGGATTTGTAATAAGGATTTCAAGGTTTTAGGGTTCTTGAAAGAATTTGATATTCTAACAGTGTTGTGGAAAAGTTTTTTTCTCTCTTTTTTTTCTCTTTTCGTTTGTGTGAAAAGAAGGTGATTATATAATGGAAATTAGGGTAAAGCAAATGGGCTTTGAATGTGCAATTGGGCCTCCAATATTCACTTGAATTCGTCACTTTCTAGGCTAAATAGCAGGGACTTAAGTGCATTTTTTGAAGTTGAAATGTGAAAACAAAATGTAGCCAACATCGATAGCTAACTCCTGTCCGAAAATCGGCTCAATCAGATAAACGGTGAATTAGTTATGAATTTTTGAAGTTTCAGCTCAGACAAACTTATTTTGGGCTCCAGCGTCGACTCTGACACGTTCTTCAATAAAAAACTGGTATTGATCGGAGCATAATCCGGTCTCGACTTTTGAAGCAAAGTTGTAGATCTACAAGTCAGGGACCTTGTGTAAAAACATGAGCCCAATCCGATAAAAATTGACCGAGTTATGAATTTTTGAAGTTTCGGCCCAGATGAAATAATATTCAGCATTCAGGATTTTCAGCGTGTCACGCACTCTGAGCAAAAAACGAAGGCCTTTTGAATACCGTTTGAACTCAATACCTTCTGTGAAAATGTAGCCAACTCAATTTGTGAAATTTTGGCGCTAGAACCAGCTCGATACGATGAAAATCGACCAAGTTATGATTTTCTGAACATGACGCAAATAAACTTCTGTCACAAATTTTCTGTATGAAAATACTTGATAAATCCACATTTTTGAAGATCTTCTGATCGAAATTGGCCTCCAGCCGTGAGAGATGAAAACGTAGATGATGTCAAGACGGAATTTTGGCCACCGGAACGGGTTCAAAACGAGTCACGATCTTCAAGTTATGAATTTTTTAGCGCGTAAAAACTGCACTTTCAGCACACTTTTCCACCATATTTCTTCGAGAAAACTCGCACATTCGGATACCTTCTTTAAAGAATTGACTCTTGTGCCGAACCTGAATTTGAGAATACGTTATCAGAGATATCTTGGCGAAAGAATACCTGAATATGACGCGCCGGGTTAGACTTGTGAATTTTTCTTGAAATATTTTGAGAAATATGGGAGGGCAAATTTTGGGGTACAACACCATGTAAATAATTAGGTTTAAATTAGGGTACAAACTTAAACATTTTTTAATAAACTAAAAAATAGTTTAGAATTAGGTTTTTAATTCCATTAATTCTCATTAAACTCCATAAATACAAAAACTCCAAAAATTCTTGCTTTTTATTTAAACTTAATTAATTTATTAATTTCAATTCAATTTCCTTAAAAGGGTCCAACGCCCTCGCATTCCCGACTTTACTTCTTTTCGCATTTTACTTTTATTTATTTTTGTAAATTTCTTGTAATTATCCCAAATCCGTGTAATAGATTAATTAGACATTTATCTTTCCGCATTATTTTTTATTCAAATCGGGTCTTGGATTAGTTTGGCGATGTGGACCCGCGCCTTTGTAATAGCGTAGGACTTTTTTAATTCCGCATCTTTTAACTGTTAATAATTTGCATGAAAGAATGAATGTCAAAACTAAAAACAACGCGTAGATCACCAATGCATGACCAAATAAACATAATTGAACATGACACACAAATCACACACTACCCCTAGAGTACGCCTCACTGTTGCCTTGCCCCTCGAAAGGTGGTCGTCGAGTAGAGGATGTTTTAGTAAGTCCTCATGTCCATGAACATGGCATGAGGGTAGCTTCTAAGGTGTCTTCCTATTGCTCCGGTGATCACCATGTCCCGAACCCTCGAATTGACCCGAACACCTCCAACGGTGGTGCTACCTACCTCTCAATGGTGAGATGGCACTACTTTAAGGACATTTACACAGACGAATTCCTTAGGGTAGGTAGAGAACTCGTAGATACTTGCTCTAATTTCAAAACAAATCAAAAAATACTTTTCACACCGACACATTTCAAAAAGCTTTCAAATGCAATCTTTCAAACACTCTTGAGGACTGATACAAGAGTCGAACTGAAATTTTCGAAGAAACTTTTTAAACCCACAGTTGAAAAGCAAACAAACAATTTTGAAAACACAATGAGCAAGTATCTAAGAGCCCATGGATAACCATGGATAGAAAGGGTGCTAACACCTTCCCTTTCTATAAATCTACCTCCCAAACCGAGAGCAATCTCTATAAGGAATTTTTTTGTGCTTTTGTCCTTTCCATTTGGAGAAAATAAAAGACGGTGGCAACTCTTGCTTCTGCGACATTTCGCGAACCAGCGTTAAACAGTCAGTTCCAGATCCACCGATCACAGAACTGGCGACTCTGCTGGGGATTAAACTTTAAAGTGAGGTGTACCTTAGGACTAAGATCACAGTGTTTTCAATTGCTTTGACTTGTTTGCTTTATTATTGTGGGTACTGTCTTGGGAGTTCTATAGATCCTAACCCGGATCTGGGGATACCTTCTTAGAAAGTAGCAACAAGGCTGTGAGGGAACTGTGCCGGGTATACCGACATGGTTGAAACAGTCTGCTACGTTGATGTGGCACCTTGGTGTGTACCGGTAACCCTTGAGTTCAATCAAGGAGAGTACGGGGCCTCCGCGTGGTGTCGTGAAGCATCAACTGACCTTAGGAACCTTAATTGAACTATCTTGGCCTCTTTAGGGTAGTGAGATAACTGACTTTGGTGCAGTCCGAGGTTGGTTGATACTCGATACTACACTCAATTGAGAGTTGCTTTCCTGGAATATTTCGGTCGCCAGTTCAGTGGCTAAATCGAAACGATGAACAATGAAAGCAATCCAGTGATATTGGGACCCTTAGAACCCGGTTACTTCTAATAGGACAGGTTGAGCCCACCAACTTCAAGAGGGTAATACCCAGACCCCATGCTGGCCTAAACTCTAAGGGCTGTGGTGTGACTTGTGTGCCTTCGTACTTGACTACTTGCATGCTTGTTATCTGACACTTGAGTTTCTTGCAGGTTTTGTTTACAGTCCTTAATCTGGACTCATAACAAGGTTTACCTACATTACCCCATGCATAGCATAACATCATACCATTGCATACATCCTACATAAGGACTAATCCATTTCAAGGATCTCAAGGGCTTGTGATACAGGTCATGATGAACCAGCTGTCCAGTAAGGGGCAAAGGGGATTTATTTTCCTCTAGACAAGGTTGTCAGGGGCTATGACCCACTAGATATGGTGAGCTTTGACCCTTGAAGAAGGACTCTCAGCAACATGAAGTTCCTTCAATCAAGCTACCGGACTCAAATTCTAACAATTTTTCTTGTTTATCCCGCGAGGTCCTTGAAAACATTACATGCATGTCATACACATCATTGCATTACAGGAACCCTTTTGATAGGCCACTTACCTTCTCCGCTGTTTATTTCAGCAATGGCTTCCCAACAAGATAACCAGGACCTTCTTTCTCAAGAGACTCGGTTCGGGGAAATCCTCTTGAATCTATCCAAGGGGCAGGGGGAGCTAAGGACACTTCTCATGGAGACTTTGGTCAGGAACAGCGCTGAGGACGAACAGCTGAAACATCTGCAAGCTGAAGTGGATACAATGAGAGCCCAGATGCTGGGGCAGGTGACTATCATCCAAGACTTAGCTCAAAGACAAGATGAGCTCGGGGTTCTCGTCAACCAACTGCTTCGGGGTAACCAACTGGGGAAAACATCTAAGGTTGAAGGGCCAATCATCATTCAACCATCTTTGAGACAAGGAGATAGGGGGAGAGCTCCTCAAATGGCTCCAATGTCACAAATTCAGCATCAACCTCACCAGCTTCAGCCAGACAAGCCCAGGAGGCAATTCACCCAGCTCAACATGTCACTGTTTCAAGCTTTACAACGCCTGTTGAGGTTGAACCTGATCACATTAAGGGCTCATCCCCGGAACCCCAACACAACATCTCCTATCTATAATCCTAATAAAAGGTGTGCCTACCACTCTGCCAGTCCAGGACATGATACAAATGAGTGTTGGGCTCTGAAGAACAAGATCCGAGACCTGATTGATGAAGGAGCATTGGAGTTCACACAAGGTGGTCAGGCTGAGTTTTTCTACCATCCCTCCAAGGCTCACCATTTGAAGTAACAAGCCCTGAGATGAAAAGACTTTTGTTCATTAGGATTTTCAAGTTGTAATTTTCTTTTGTCCAAACATTTACTCATGTTAAAACGTTGTTATTTCATTAATGCATCGCATATGTCTGTTTTGAAGCAATATATTCGTATTCACTATGTGCAAATTATTTTCATAGTTTTTCTGATGATCAACGCTCGATTAATAATTCTAAGCCTCTTGAGGGAGGATGACGAAAACAATACCACAATCTACAATATGCTTCTGAACAGACCCCGCTGATGAGGTACATGCATTGTTTCAATCCCTAAACACTTGAGTTATAAGGAAGATAATCCCTCGTCAACCCCTCTGAGCCAAAGAAGTAGGAGTTTTTCTTTTCGAAAATTAAAACCCTTAATCATAACCTGGGGCAGGGTAGTTCTCTCAGTTGATCCAAGTGCATAACAAACGGCACCAAAGAGGTCCTTACAAGACAAAAAAAAACAGTGTTTGGTTCCGAATAATCATAAAGATAGGCAGTCGTCGTTTCTCAAAATAAAAACACATTAAGTCAAAACCTATGAAGGAGACTTACAAAACCGGGGCATCCCGCTGACTGTAATCACAAAAGAAACAGTTCAGGCAAAAAATAGGGATAATAAAATATATAAAAAAGGTCCTACAAACCCTCAACAACAAAAGAGGGGGAAATGACTGCCTATTCAAATAAATTGCCAAAATCCGAACCATCACCGGAATATCAAAGCAAAGACTCAAACAAGGTCTAACGCACGATCAGCTGAGTTTAGGTTTGAAGAACGTCGCGAAGAGCGGGTGGGTACAAATAATTTGAGCCTTTATCCTTTGTTTCTTAAACCACGAACCAGGCCACGTTATAACCCTTAAAAGTCCTAGCTGAAGCATGGGTTAGTTCGAAAGCATACTGTCACGAAAGGTATCCTGACTCCTTAAGGCTTGCGATAAAATACGGAGTTGACATCACGTTTTGCAAACATTCACTTGTTTTATGAAAAAGAATGCATTTTCAAAATCTTCAAGACAGACATAAGCTTTGCATTTTTGATATAACATTGTTTGCATATGACTATTTGTTTGAACAACAGGGAAATTCGCACGATGAAAGCCTAGTGAACAAAGGCACTTCCAATCAAGGGGCAGACATGATCATTGTCCATCATCTGGGGCAGTCCAATCAAGATTCAGGGAATCTCTCAAGGCCAAATAGCATGGGGAAAATCTCCGCCTGAGTCACTTGGGGCATCCCAGCAACGAGTCTTGCCTGATCAAACATCTTCTGGTCGCACGATAACATTTCTGACAGGGGCAACTCCCTACATTCCAAGAGCGTGGACATAGTCGAAAAAATACTACGCACAATCAAAGACCCGCTAGGTTGACATACCTAGGAAAAAATAAGGGCTTCCCGGCGAACCAAAAGGGTTCGGGCAAAATGAGGGATGAAATGAAAAAAATATGTACACCCGGCAAGTCGAAAACCTGAAAAGGCGGCTTGGGCAAAAATGGGTATCCCGGTGGACTGAAAACCCGAAAGGGCGGTCCAGGAAAAAGTTAGGGATCAAAATGTACGACTATATCCTGTCATCTTGTCACCGGCCTGCCAGAAGAAGGTTCGTCCATCAACGACTATCAGCACCTCACAGGTCTTCCTCTCCCACCTCAGAAACAGGGGCAATGATGAGTTGTCCAAATGACCTAATTGCTCTGTCCACCAAGGTATCAAGGTAGGTTCAACTGAAGAACACAACCAGCATATCTTACTTCCCCAGAGAGTGAGTCAGTAAGTCAGTGCACTCTCCCCAAGCAAAGCTATTATCAGCCTTAGGGAAGTTGGGTATCCCCCGCAGATCTCAACATTCCCCAGCATGATATACCCGTATTCTTAACAAGCATCCCCGGCAGTCTTGACCTAAAGATTGTTCCCCGGCGGTACACCAGATATTCAGCGGAGCCACTTCCCCAATATATCTCAAAAATTTCCCCAGGAGAGTCCAATCCAGTTTCCCCAGGAAAGTTGGGATTCATCTCCCCAAGCAGTAAGCTTATCCCCAGTAGATTCTGGAAGCTTATCCCCGTAGAGCACGAACGCGTCTCCCGGCTTTATTCAAAGGTTATTTCCCTACCAGGATATAACTGGGTTATCCTCAGCCAAAAGCCACAGAAAGATCGTTCTCGGCGAAGTCTTCTTATCCCCAGCGGAGTCTATTAACACTTCCAACATAACGACGGTATCCCCAGTGAAGTTACCATCAACATTCCAGCAAAGTACCTCTCTCCCCACAGAGTATTGCTCCCCAGCAAGATCACTAGAGTACTTTTCTCCCCGCAGAGTAATCCATTCGCCAAGTTTATTCCCCAACGTAGTTATCTTCTCCTACCGGTATTCTTGCAACTATCATCCCCAGCGGAAACAACAAAGCATGGTTCTTCAACATCAACCCAGGAGTGACTTCCCGGCACCCGTCAAGGATTTATTTTCCTAAGACGAAAAGATACATTCATAAACATCACATTTTCATACATCATGATACATGCATATACACATCATACCTTACAATCTCATTTATATTGAGAACATCATTGCTTGATCCATATCATGCATTGCATATGATTGACCTTTACCTTTCAGGAAAAGATCCAGTTAAGTTCTCAGCCATATTTCAAGACCTTGTCCGGTTCAGTTAAATCGACCCTAAGATTTTCCTGATTCTTATCCAGTCAAAGGCCTTCTCTGGTTCAGTCAGATCGACCCTAAGATCTCCCTGATTCTTATCCAGTTGAAGATTTCAAGACCTTGTCCGGTTCAGTTAAATCGACCCTAAGATTTTCCTGATTCTTATCCAGTCAAAGGCCTTCTCTGGTTCAGTCAGATCGACCCTAAGATCTCCCTGATTCTTATCCAGTTGAAGATATTTCAAGACCTTGTCCGGTTCAGCTAAATCGACCCTAAGATTTTCCTGATTCTTATCCAGTCAAAGGCCTTCTTTGGTTCAGTCAGATCGACCCTAAGATCTCCCTGATTCTTATCCAGTTGAAGATATTTCAAGACCTTGTCCGGTTCAGTTAAATCGACCCTAAGATTTTCCTGATTCTTATCCAGTCAAAGGCCTTCTCTGGTTCAGTCAGATCGACCCTAAGATCTCCCTGATTCTTATCCCAGTAGAAGACACCCAAGATTCTCTCAGCGTTACTGTTGAGGTTGAAGTCGCCCAAGATTCTCTCAGCGTTACTGTTGAGGTTGAAGTCGCCCAAGATTCTCTCAGCGTTACTGTTGAGGTTGAAGTCGACTATGATTCTCTCAGCGTTACTGTTGAGGTTGAAGTCGCCCAAGATTCTCTCAGCGTTACTGTTGAGGTTGAAGTCGCCTATGATTCTCTCAGCGTTACTGTTGAGGTTGAAGTCGCCCAAGATTCTCTCAGCGTTACTGTTGAGGTTGAAGTCGCCCAAGATTCTCTCAGCGTTACTGTTGAGGTTGAAGTCGCCTATGGTTCTCTCAGCGTTCCTGTTGAAGTAGTAATCATCCAAGGTTCTCTCACCGTCCCGTTGAGGTAGTAACCATCCCTGGTTCATTCATCACCTTTTGAAGCTCCAGATTCAATTCCTGTAACCAGTCAGGGCGCATCTATACAAAGAGTTTGAAGACCAGCTCCTGTATCACACCAGGTAATTGTTTTCTTTTTCAGGTACGCAAGTTCTCGCTAAGGAAACTCTTACGCGGTCGACACCCAGATGGCATCTATAAGCCTATCCACCTTCCATCATCTCTTAGCATGGCATCTATAAGCCCATCATCCTATCCATCAATATCCAAATGGAATTTGTAAGCCCATTCCCACCATCACACTGCTAACATGTGAGCGCAAATTTCTGGGCACTCTAGTGTTCAATCATCTTCCACCTTCGGATTACGAAAGGCACGCCAGCCAATCTGCATCCTCAGGTCTAAGAAGATTGAACATGGGCAACTGTTGTACCCCAAAATTTGCCCTCCCATATTCTTCAAGATTTGCAAAAGGCATGCTTCAAAATCCCCCAAGGGTTGCACAGTTCAAGGGCCTCCTAACAGTCAAAAAACTAGGGTTTTGGTTCTGACAAAGAAATTGAAGTTTCCAAGGGCCCAAACAAGTCCCACATGCCTACAAACATGGTCAAGCATCCATATGTCAAGTTTCAAGGCTCACAGCACAAAATTGCACAGTCAAAAACCCTAATTGCCCTACAGTCAACTGCAGGGGCAAAATGGTCATTTGACAGTCAAAAGTCCAAATTTTTGGTCAACATCTTATTTTGAAGCCACAAACATCATTTGATCAAATCTTGATCATGATTTTCAAGGCATGGCTCAAAAAGTCTCAAGATGCAAAAGTTTCCATATTTGGACAGTTGAAAAAGTCAACTGTAACTTGACCAGGGCATAACTTCCACATGGTTTATCAGAAAAATTCCATCCAAAGCTCATTTTTAAGAAAAAGACATTTCCTACAACTATTCTTCACACTTCAAGTCCAAGAAATGCTCTCACAAAAAGTTATCAATTTCAACATTATAGGTCATTTTCAAAAGTCAACAAAAAGGGACTTTAAGTCAAAGACCATAACTTGAGATTGGTAAATCAAAATGACATGGGACCAAAGGAATTGGTAAGAGGACTTCAAGACCTTTCCAAAATGTCAAAGAACATGATCAAATATTAAAAATTGAGCAAGATATGCCTTGTGGAAGTTGGGAAATTTTTGGGAATTTTGAAAAGTCAACTTTGCTTCAAATGCCTCAAAATTGCTAATGGGCCACATTTTCTTCCAAGAATCATTATCCAAAGGCTATTCACGACCATTTGACCCAAAGGGGATTTATTTCATCATTTTTTATTATTTATTTGAATTTTTATCACCATTAATTTATTTAATAAAATAAAATATGACAAAAATACTAAAATAAAGTTTTCAAATCTTTTTGTGCAGTATAATCTCTCACCAAGGCCTAAGGATCTCGTGCACATCAAAAAAGGAAAGATTTGGTGCAAATTGGCATGTTCTTCATGAAGAAAATATTGAAAAAGATTCCATGGAAATCAAATATTGGATTCATCAATGCAAAGGGTTATGGACTCAAATTCTTACCCTAATTCGTCCCATACATATACAGGATGCTAAACCTAATCACAACAATCTCCAAGCTGCGCCTCAGACCAATACACACTTTGCAATTTTTTGTGAAAAAGTTCAAAACTGAAAACACTCATAGAGTGCAATTCAAAGCGAAATAATCATACCAATAGCTTGCTGAGGTCTCCTTGAAACTAACTGCATTCTTTTCCAGTCCCCACGCATCAAGAATTGGTATATAGAAGTCCAAATTTCTCAAACTTTTCTCATATTCGTCCTTTGATTTATATGCCATATTCATACATTTTAATGATCGTTTTGTACTAATATGCACTCCCTGAAACTAATGGTGTATTTCAATTGAGTTTTCGTGCCTTATATATGAATCCACCATTGGAGCTCGCTAGGTTTTCAAAACTGTAAAATTAGGGCTTTGCGCTTGGGGAAAAATTGGCCAACAAGACCTGGACCACTGAACTCACGACCTTCATACGAATTCATCACACATATTGCGCTCAATTTATGAGCGACGGTGGCCTAATCGGTATTTTCCAGTTTCAGGATTAGTGGGGGTTTAAAACCCCCGCTATTTGCTTTATTTGCAGGTACAACGTGAGGAAGACGCTGAGTTGTCTCAAGGTGATAGGGCCATTCAAATGTTCGCGCTGAATTTTTATTTCATACCAATAGTACTTGTTCTCTTTCATATGCATCAGGTTCCACTAATATTACAAAGAGCGCGCTTGGCACAGTTGGTTGATGCGTTGTCCCTCAAGCACTGGGACCTGGGTTCGATTCCCAGGTCCCCCATATTTCTCAATAAATTTTGTTTTAATGTAATTCCATGCAGTACGTACCCCCAGGGCCTACCATGCAGCTTCAAGTTTGTGCTTGCCACGCGCCCCATAAGATCAATCCAGTGGTTAGAAGCGGCAGACCACCATGTGCATAGGTCAACGCCTCCACACACAAGCCAGGAAAGTCCATGTGGGCTAGCGTTTCATGGGCCCAAATTGCTCAATTTACCTCCAAAAGGGCCAACAAACCCCCCATGTTTGCATCTTTCTCTCTTTTTATTTTTTCTCTTATTTATTTTAATTACATTATTTGTTTTATTTTAATTCCTTAAATTAATTTTCTTTAACATAAAAATACCAAAAAATCAGAAACTAAAAATAAAAAATATGTTTTAACGTTTAATTCACTAACATTTTTGTAAATAAATTTTATTAACTAATTTAGTTTTTAATTCTAGGTTTAATTTTAAGGTTTTCTTTAATAAATTAAAAAATGTAGAATTAGGGTTTTAAATACTTTTATCCTTTTTTCTTTTCTTTTACCATAATTAATAATTAATTATTTATTTTGTAAATAAATTGCCATGTAAATAATTAGGTTAAAATTAGGGTACAAACTTAAACATTTTTTAATAAACTAAAAAATAGTTTAGAATTAGGTTTTTAATTCCATTAATTCTCATTAAACTCCATAAATACAAAAACTCCAAAAATTCTTGCTTTTTATTTAAACTTAATTAATTTATTAATTTCAATTCAATTTCCTTAAAAGGGTCCAACGCCCTCACATTCCCGACTTTACTTCTTTTCACATTTTACTTTTATTTCTTTTTGTAAATTTCTTGTAATTATCCCAAAGCCGTGTAATAGATTAATTAGACATTTATCTTTTCGCATTATTTTTTATTCAAATCGGGTCTTGGATTAGTTTGGCGATGTGGACCCGCGCCTTTGTAATAGCGTAGGACTTTTTTAATTCCGCATCTTTTAACTGTTAATAATTTGCATGAAAGAATGAATGTCAAAACTAAAAACAACGCGTAGATCACCAATGCATGACCAGATAAACATAATTGAACATGACACACAAATAACACACCACCCCTAGGGTACGCCTCACTGTTTCCTTGCCCCTCGAAAGGTGGTCGTCGAGTAGAGGATGTTTTAGTAAGTCCTCATGTCCATGAACATGGCATGAGGGTAGCTTCTAAGGTGTCTTCCTATTGCTCCGGTGATCACCATGTCCCGAACCCTCGAATTGACCCGAACACCTCCAACGGTGGTGCTACCTACCTCTCAATGGAGGGATGGCACTACTTTAAGGACATTTACACAGACGAATTCCTTAGGGTAGGTAGAGAACTCATAGATACTTGCTCTAATTTCAAAACAAATCAAAAAATACTTTTCACACCGACACATTTCAAAAAGCTTTCAAAAGCAATCTTTCAAACACTCTTGAGGACTGATACAAGAGTCGAACTGAAATTTTCGAAGAAACTTTTTAAACCCACAGTTGAAAAGCAAACAAACAATTTTGAAAACACAATGAGCAAGTATCTAAGAGCCCATGGATAACCATGGATAGAAAGGGTGCTAACACCTTCCCTTTCTATAAATCTACCTCCCGAACCGAGAGCAATCTCTATAAGGAATTTTTCTGTGCTTTTGTCCTTTCCATTTGGAGAAAATAAAAGACGGTGGCGACTCTTGCTTCCGCGACATTTCGCGAACCAGCGTTAAACAGTCAGTTCCAGATCCACCGATCACATTATGCTTCAGGTTAAGCTTCGCAGGTTATTTGTGAACTGGTTTTTATGCAGGATGTTTGGCCTTAAGTTTTGACAGGGTTAAGGCTTTTTGTGCCTTTTGGTTTGATGCTTTCAGGCTTCAGGCTTGATGACTGGTGCAGTTTTGTGTTTTTGGTTGCAACAGTTTAAGACTTAGGTGTTGATGCAGGTTTGGGACTTGGTCGTTCTATATTTTTCCTTTGTGATATTCCCCCCTTTTACTGTTTCATTGGCAGATTGTTTTATATCTTTTCTATGCCTCAAGCCTAAACCTGTAAGCCCAACTTCTTCTCTCTCTTTTTTTCTCTCTCTAGTACAGTTAAAACATTTAAATAATGTTGTATGTACTTATTCTGAAAAAGCAAACTGGCATGGGAAATGATGAAACTGAAATTTTGCTTGCAAAACACTTTTCCTCTGCATACTTTCCTTCTTCAACTCTCCTGCATCTTTGTTACAGTTTTGGCATCTTGTTGACTTTGGACTTAGTTTTGAAATTGTGACTTTGTATTTGCACATGCTGTCTTGCTTTGAACTATGCAGTTGGTTTTGAACTATGCAGTTGGTTTTGACAAAATTTGAATTTGTGCATTTCAATACTTGTGCATTCATTTTTAATTTGCAAACATTTTCATCCCTCTTTGTGAACCGGGAGAAATCCCGTGATTTGCAGAGAGGGTAAAACTGATTCTGGCCGTTTGCTTTTAATGATGAATTCTCTTTTATCTGCTTTTAATTATTTATCTGCTTCTGACTTTTTCTCCTTTCTTATTCTTTGCAGATAAAATCCAATGAGGCAGAGGGAGCAAGGGATAGAAGATGAAGAATTGAAGATTTAGAAAAATATTAGGATAATTTTATTTAAATTTAAATAAATGTAATATTATTATTGTAAACATTTTGTAAACAAAAACAATTATACAAATAATTTAAAGATAAATAAAAAGTCCTTTTATTTGATTAATTCTTTATTATCTCCAATTGTTTATTTATTATTTAAAATTCTTTAAATTATAATAATGGAAAATAAATTCCCATCATTTAAATTCAGAATAATAAATAATTAAATAAACATTGTTTCGGCATTGATCAATTAAACTTGGCGCTTCCAAAAATCCAAAGCAAAGCACAGTCAAACACAACAACTGCCCAAACGTATTTTCCTTTCACTGATTTTAACCAAACACTGCAAATTCAATCCCAATGCATCTTTTCACTGATTAAGTCAAACAATGCGAATTCAAACCAAATGTCTCAGCCCATATCTCGGAATAACTTGAAAAGCACTGTGGGGATTTAATTCTTTCTGAGAATGCGCACATAAAAAACCCTGATTCCGATCAAATGCCAAAGAAACGTTCGCCTGATCAAAGTTGAGCCAAAATCGACCAAAACCCTAAACAAATTGTTTGAATTGTTCTAGAGCCATGAAAACCAATGAAAACCCTAATTTTGTCTGACTGACGAGAAAAGTCTGTTTGACCGATTCTTGAGCCAGTTTGAAAAATCAGGAAACGCCTGAAGCTGTGATTTCTTGAGGAAAAATGCAAGGGCAAATTTTGGGGTACAACACCCATAATCATTGTTATAATAGCTTAGCATTTAAATTTCTGCATTTAAAAGCTTTCAATTATGCCATGATAGACTAAGGGTTTGTATGCAAAAATCAATCAACAAATAGCTTGACCTAATTCAAGATAAACATGCATGAAAAACAAACAATGAACACTTTCACCCTTAGGGTTACTCCACTTGTTGCCTTCAAAAATGGGCCATGGTTGCATGTTAAGTGTCTTTGGCAAAACAAAACAAAAACAATCAAAATGATCATAGTCCCTCGATGACGCTATCTTGTTGCCTAAACAAAATGATCATAGTCCCTCAAGAAAATTGCCAAGATACTTGACACTATTGCATTCATGGTCTAAACGATGACCCGTGCCCATCCCGTTAACATCCTAACACAAGGTTGTTCACCAAATACAATGGTGAAACAACATTGTTAAAAGGGTTAAAACATGAGAAAGATCTTTGAGAAATTTAGGGTAGATAGCTCTTGGTTACTTGACCAAACTTGCAAAACAATCCTTGCCATTTTTCAAAACATACATCACAACACAACTTCAAAACAAACTTTCAAAAACATTGAAACATCTTTTCAAAAAGACAAACACCTTTGTAAAACATTCAAACAAGAATTGTTACAATGGTTGCCTAGACAAGGCATCTTTTTCAAAACATTTTCAAAAACCACACACACAAAGCACCATTTCAAACAATTGAAAAGCAATGGCAAGTGATCTACACAAGTAACTAAGAGCCCATGGATAACCATGGATATAAAGGGTGCTAATACCTTCCCTTTCTATAATCTACTCCCCGAACCCAAGAAAACATCTCAAAGGTTTTTCCTGTGCTTTTTAACCTTTCCTTAGGATAAAATAAAAAGTCGGTGGCGAATCTTGCTCAACCGAACATTTGCGAACACAAACGCAAAACCTCAAGTCAGTTCTCCCACCGTATCACATGGTGCATCTCCATAATATTGAACCGTATGATTGCAGTCTTTGCGCTCCAAATTGTTGCATCCTCGGAGTTTGGTTCATGGTCCAAACCCAAATATGGTCTCCAGACAAACTGTAGATAAAATTAAATCGGCTTAATGAAAACGTAATAAATAAATAATTTAAAAGTAGAAAAGTTGAAAGGTATGACGTACATCATCCGGGCCAAGTTGATCCAATAGATTGCGATATAGAGTGTTGTACCCCAAAAATTTCCCTCTCATATATCAAGAATTTGCTCACAAGATCTCCCTTGACTCAAGACTGCATTAGGGTTTGATCAGCTCAAGACACCTCCTTAAGCACTGATGACCAAAATTAGGGTTTTAGTTTGCACAAGGATTTTTGGACTTCCAATGCCCCATATGACTTTCATGGATCATTATGGACCCCCAAGATTACTCATGATAAGTTTCAAGCCTTGAATCACATTTTTGCTCAGTCAATTGAGCAGATGACCTAAAAATCAATTGTATTGGGGAAAAAGTCAACTATGGTCAATTTACAGTCAAACTTCATAATTTTTTATCCACGTCAACATTTTAAACTCATATGTATCATTTGATCAAGTTTGGACCACAATTCCTCAAGAAATTTGATCAAATCTCCAAAAGGGGCAAAATGGTTAAAATTAGGGTTTTGACTGGGAAAGGGCAATTTCTAATTTTTGACCTAGCAAATGATCAATTGGTTTAAGGCATGATCTCAAGAGTCCAATTGCATAATTTTGACCTAATTACATGGTTCAAAACATTGCAAGTCCATTAGATTGACAGATGAGCTTTTCAATCAATTGATCAAAAGTCAACCGTATACTGAGAAGTCAAACTTTGACTTTTTGGTCAAATTCAAGTGCCAAAGATCACAATTCATCAAAACATGTCAAAATATGAAACTTATTCATCAAGAAATCAAAAAGTCAAGATTTCATTTTGAAAAGTCAAAATTTCTAAACTTAGAAATTTTTCTAAGTGTTGGAAATTTCATATTTTTTCATAACTTTGAGCAAAATTTTCACCATGATGTAAGATGATTCAAGTGAAACTTCCAACATGAAAGTTGTAGATCTCCATGAATTATACAACTTTTATTTGCGCAACTCCTTCCAAAAGTGTTTGAATCTCAAGTTACAATTTTATGAACATGTGGTCATGAAACTAAACACTTAGTAAAATTTTCCCCTAATTTGGTCAGGATTTTGACCCAACTTCATGACACTTTTTCATATAGTTCCAAGGAGAATATTCAAAAGAAATTCAAATATGGGTTTTATATCACATTTCAAGCTTTCCAAAATATCCAAGAACTCCTTAAGATCATTCTTGAGTAGGGAGAATCGAAGAGATGAAGTTAGGGTTTTATCACTTTAATTACAAGTCATTTTAGTGATGAACAAAATTCAAATTCAAACTATGATGCATAAAAACCACTTTGCAGGCCTTAAACTTGTTAGGCACTCCATAATTAATGGTTTACACAACTGTTAGAGGCCTCACTTCAAGCATTCAATGCATGGACATGCTTTATATCCATTTTTGGAAGAAAGGTTACATTGCCATTTTGATAAAGTGACTTTTTGTACAAAACTTGTTCTTGAGCCTTGCACTTGTTCTCTTATGATCAAACAAGTCATATAACTCATGAGAAATGTTTTAAACACTTACAATCACCCATCCCATGCTTGTACCTCTTCTTGAAACTTGTTTCCCTCTTTTTCTTCAAAATCAAGTAACTTAACCAAAAGCTAAGAACTTGTACTTCTGATTGTCCAAAGCTCTCAAACACTCTTGCTTATAGATACACAAACTATTTGCACCAAAGACACGAATGCTTGACCACTGAAAAAAGATATAACTCAGAATCACACTTCATACTTCCATTTTCACACAAACTGACCAAAAACTTGAAACTCATAATCTACTTGTGCGTTTCTTGGCCTGTTGGTTTCTAAAGCTTCTAAACATCATATAGAGTTGATCTCACACCCTGTTACCGAACTGTAACACCATTAACACCATCCTCCATTTCCAAAAACAGAGTTCTGCACATTGACTTCTCCAGACCATTCCAGCCATCCATTGCTCAAGCTTATCATTGCATTAGCTTCCTGGGACCTCAAGGAAGCTAACCTGATCATCATCATCACTTGAAACAAGCTCAAACTCAAAACACGATTTCCAGTTTTGAGGTAAGTTTTCTAACTTTGGAACTCTTCATGCAGGCATCATCAATGATTTATTTGTGAACAAAACATGTAAATATCATTTCCCTAAAGCTAATCATGTCCATAGTTTCCATTAATTTTGCTTGAGCTTAGAGAATTTTGAAACTGAAATTTGAGATTTTTAGGGTTCAGATTAGGGCCATTAAAATTCATGCTTATCTTTGATCTATAGTTTTAATGCTTTACATTTCTGAACCCGTGAGAAAATTTGCTACAAATTTCATGTTTATAGTTTTCATTTTTGATGAGAAATGAGCAAGTTACAGTTGGTCTAGCTGGAGGTTGAAGATGAAGTTATCAGGGCGCGTTTTTCCTTATATATTTATTGATTTGTCTATGATAACGGATGTATAGCCACCCCAGTGGTAGAAGCGCGCGCCTGTAACCTTTGGGACCTGGGTTCGAGCCCAGTGGTATCCTTTTTATTTTTTTCACATTTTTGTTTTCTGATTTTGTCTTTTTTGCAGGCGTTGGGCCCTGTTGGGCTTTTTGTTATTCTTTTTTTGTTTTTGCTAGTTAACCCCATGTTTCTTTGTTACGCCCCTGGCCCAGTTTATTTTATTTTTTATTTTTATTTAATTTTTATTTTCTTAAATATTTTCATAATACTAAGAAATCATGAAAAATAATAATAAAAAATATTAGATTTTTATTTTAACTTATTTTATTCTATTTTTCTCACAAAAATTATTTTTTATTAATCATACCTTATTTATTTTTACTTGTTATCTTGTAAATTTAATTAAAACTAGGTTATTTACTCATTTTCTTTTACACTAATTAAAATATATTATTTTAATATAAAAAAGGCCAAAAATATTTTTGTAATACTATAAATATTTTCAAGACAAAAATACCAAAAAAATACTTTTTCTAAACTTATTTTTCTTTAATCAATCAATGAATTAGGGTTTTTATTAATTTTCTTTTCTTAGGGAATTAGGTTTACTTTTAAGTTTAATTAATTATTTTCTTTAATTAATTATATTAAAACAAAATCCCTTTTCTCTAAAAAAAACAAACAAAGATCCATTTTCTTTACATTTTACATTTTTGTACATTTATTCATTTTGTACTTTGTATTTATTTATTTCCTTGTACATTGATACCAATTCAATATGGTTGTAATAGACTAACTAGGTTTATATTTTTGCAATCCCCATTAAATTTGTACACCCCCTCCCACAAATGTTGTAATAGTGTAGTAACTTTAAATTTCGCAATTTATCGCTTTATACATAACATGCTAGTAATTAGGGTTTGTATGGAAAGACTGAAACCAACACTTAGAAAACCCTAATTCAAGACAAAAACAACCATGAAAACAATACACTTGCACACAAGCACCCCTAGAGTTATTCCATTTGGTTGCCTTATATAAAATGGCCATATTACACATGTAAGGTATCTTAGCAAGAACAAGCAAATACAAGATCATAATCCCTCTGTGACGGTGGGAAGAACTGACTGTTTTTTGGAATGTTGGTTTGCGTTTTGCGTATTTTTCTGCAAAATATCGCGGTAAGCAAGAGTCACCACTGACTTTTATTTTATCCAACAAGGAAAGGAAAAAAGCACGGAAAAATTCCTTTTTCGAGATATTTCTCGGGTTCGGGGGGTAGATTATAGAAAGGGAAGGTGTTAGCACCCTTTCTATTCGTGGTTATCCACGGGCTCTTAGGTACTTGCTCAATTGTTTTCAAAATTTCTTTCTTTGTGCTTGTGGGTTTGAAAAAGTTTTTGTTTGAAAACTTCGATTTAACTCTTGCTTCTGTCCTCAAGAGTGTATGAAGTGTTTTTAAAAACTTTGTTCGAAAAGTGTAAGTGTGAAGAGTTTTGTTTTAAAAGAGCAAGTATCTAAGAACCATCTATCTACTCGAAAAAGGAATCGTTCTATGCTAATTTCCTTTAGGCAATGTTATCCCACTATTGATGAGTAGCTAGCACTGTCGTTGGAATTTGAGGGTCAATTCAAATGTGGGACTTACGGTCACTAAAGCAATGTTAGGACGCCTTAGCGGTAACCCTAATGTCTTAGATCATTTATTTGAGGCAATCAAATCTGAGGCAACCGTTTCGAGGCAACTATGATCTTTTAGACAAGAGGGCGACCTCTAAAGCGACCTATACTCAATGACCGTGTACGAAGGCAACCAAGTTGGGTGTACCCTAAGAGTGCGCATGTGCGAGTGTGTCATTTTCAGTTATTTTTATCTTTGTACATGTTAAGGGTAATCTAAGTTGATTTTAGGTTAAAACATTCAGTCTTGTCATGTCATCCTATTATCAAACATCTAACAGTTATAAGTTGCGGGAAATAAAATGCGGAATTTAAATTACAAGGCGTCGGGTATTTACATCGCCAAAGACAAACCCTTTAAAAATAAATAAAGCGATAAATAAATAAAAGTCCTATTAAGCTATTACAATCCGGAATCAGATACATAAATGGATAAAAGAAAATAAATCGCACGCGGAAAATTAAATCGAGCGCAAACTAGGGTTTTGACCCTTTTTGTTAAAGAAAATATTTTTTGTGGTTTTTATTTTAAGAAAGAAAATGAAATTAAACCTAAATTAATTAATAAATTAAATTAATTAAATTAATTAATAAAAATAAATTATTTTTGGATTTTTGGTATTTTAAGAAAGATAAATTATTTTAAAACCTAAATTGATAAAAATAGTTTTTGTGATTTTATTTTTATGAAAAAAAGCTGGATTTTAATTGGTTAGAAATTAAATAGAAATAATAAAACAAATAATTAAAATAAAATAAATAAGATGAAAAGAAAGGGGGTTTGGGCCTGTTTTGGGTGTTTGAACAGCAATCATGTGGCCCATTAAGCGCTGGCCCTGTTGACTTTGTGGATCTGATGTGCACGTGTTGACTTGGCTCCATGGTGTGCCTTCAGATCCTGGCCACCAGATTTGGCCTTTGGCCATCTGGCCATTGGATATGTGAGGGTGTATGATGAGCTACAGGCCTGAATATGCATATCATTACCTGTAGAAGAAAAATAACAAAGGGAGTGGGGGACCTGGGATTCGAACCCAGGTCCTGAAGGAGATTTAATGCGCATGCTTGCCACTAGGACGCTTTATTTCATTTGTTAGTAATATACAAACAAATCATAATATAAAAGACAAGTCAATATGCCAGCAAACAAAAAAATGCGCGAAAATTTTGAAAGGGCCAATAAGAGGAGGACACGATCTCGTCCCTGTCCTCAGACCTGTAACAATGTTACCTGCGGATTTGGATCCGCAGCTAAAAGCATAGGCCACTCCTAAAATCCATCTCAAGCTACATAAATTTATTCCAAGGCCATGGTTGCATTCGTCTTCCTCTTCCGGTCACGCCTATAGCCATCACTAAGGCTAATTTTATCTGAAATAAAAAAAACTAAACCAAGATGCAAAACCCTAACAATGGTGCTTTACGTTAAAGGTTAGATAAACAAAATTGAATAATGCAAAAAGCTTAGAAACAATGTGAGGATTACAAATATGCAAGCAATTTGTTCAAATGATGCAAGAATGATGAATCACGAATTCAAGAACCAAGGTGATTATTGTGACACTTATAGTGCTTTGTGGTATGTGAGAATGCTTGCTCTTGATCCAGGAAGATTCAGTGTACGTCCAGGAAACGATTGGGATCGGTCTAAGCTTCTGAAATTGCCCTTAAGTACGATTTTAATTTCAAGCTTTTTGGTGACTTTTTCAAACTTTGTTCTGCCTCTTCTTGCAGCCTCCAACCCTTATTTCGATTCTTCTGGCTTCTTTATGTATGGTACAATGTGCTAGGGTAACAAATTTGGACTGAATCCCTCTAAATCAATGCATTGGAATTTGATTTGATTCACTCTTTAAACCTTTCCAATTTTGCCAATTTTCAATATTTTTTCACATGATATGGTGTGATACGAATTTGATGGTGTTAATGATGATGATCCAATCCTGAAATAGCCAAAAGATCTCATGTAATCAAAGCTTTGGGTTTTTTTATGATTTAATTTGATTAAAAATGAATAAATTCAATAAAAAATCAAATAAAAATGATCTTTCAATTGCGACTTCACTGGGAATAACTTTTCAGACTCTTATGGGGGTAATCCTTTGAGCTTTGTTGGGGATAATCTTCCAAAGTCTACTGGGGATTATTATCCAAATTCCGTTGGGGAAGCTTTTTTTTCAGACTGCACTGGGAAAAAGTTCAAACTCCACTGGGGATATCTTGTATTCTGCCGGGGAATATTCTTATACTCCGCTGGGGAATATTAAGACTGCTGGGGATATTAAGCCTTTCCAGTGCTGATGGTAGATAAACTCTGCTTGGGGGAGAATATTACCGATTCATTCACAGTTGTGAGTCTCAGCTGGGGAGAGCTAACATTATTGTCTTACTCTGCGGGGAGTGAATGTTACTGGGGACGCATGCTGCGGATATGACGATGGCTTTGCATCGAGACTTTTCTGCCCCTATATCTGCGGGAGAAGGTGGTTGCGGAGGCCTTATGGATCGAGTATTATCCCAACCTATGAGTTGCTTGGTAAATTTCGATTGAAGTGACAAGTCTTCTCCTGGTAGGCTATTGACAAGATGACGGGACTTAGTCGTACGCTTTGATCCCTAATTTTTGCCTGGACCGCCTTTTCGGGTTTTCAGTCCACCGGGAGACCCTTTTTTGCCCAAGCCGCCTTTTCAGGTTTTCGACTTGCCGGGTGTACAAATTTTTTCATTTTCATCCCTTATTTTTGCCTAGGCCAGTCAACCTAGCGGGTCTTTGATTATGCGTAGTACTTTTTTGACTATGTCCACGCTCTCTGAGTGTAGGGAGCTGTCATTGTCGGCAGTGTTGTGTTGTCATACTACTAGAAGATGTTCGTTTGATCATGCAAGATTTGTTGCTAGAATTTATGTCCAATGCCCTAAGTGATTCAGATGGAGATTTACCCCTGACTATTTGGCATCTTTGAGAGATTCCCTGAATCTTGACTTGACTGCCCCAGATGATGGACGATGATCATGTCGTGCCCCATGGTTGGAAGTGTTTTTTCCACTTGAGGTGATCCTTTTATTGAGAAGGTTTTTTGTTCACTAGATATTCGTCGTGCAAATTTCTCTGCTATTTGAATAAATAGTCATATGCAAACAATGTTATTTTAAGAATGCAAAGCTTATGTCTGTTTTGTAGTTCTTTGAAAATGCAGTTTTCAATAAAAACAAGCGAATTTTTGTAAAATTTGATGTCAACTCAGGATTTTGCAGCAAGCCCTACAGGAGTCAGGATACCTTTTGTAACAGTATACTTTCAAACTAACCCATGCTTCAGCTAGGACTTTTAAGGGTTATAACGTGGCTTGGTTCACGGTTTAAGAAACAAAGGATAAAGGCTCAAAATTTATTTGTACCCACCCGCTCTTCATGATGTTCTTCGATCCTAAACTCAGCTAATTGTGCATTTAGATCCCGTTTGAGTCTTTGCTCTAATATTCCAGTGATGGTTCGGATACTGACAGTTTATAGGCAATCACTTTGTTGAGAGTTTGCAGGATCTCTTTCCTTTTGATTTTATTATCCCTGTCTTTTGCCTGAACTGTTTCTTTTGTGATTACAGTCAGCAGGATGCCCCCGTTTTTTTCTTAAGTCTCCTTAATAGGTTTTGACTTAATGGGCTTTTTATTTTGAGAGATAATGACTGCCTGCCTTGACGCTTATAGGGAACCATCACTGTCTCTTATTTTGAAAGGACGTCTTTGATGTCATTCATTATGCACATGAGTTATCTGAGAAAACTACCCTGCCCCAGGTTGTGATTAAGGGTTTTAATTTGTGTGAAAAGAAAAACTCCAACTTCTTTGGCTCAAAGGGGTTGATTAGGGATTACCTTCCTTATAACTCCACTGTTTAGGATATGAAATAACGCCTGTACATCGTCAGCGGAGTCTGTTCAAAAGCATACTGTAGAGCTTTTGATATCATTTTCGTCATCCTCCCTCTAAAGGCTTTGAAATTTTTTTAATCGAGAGTTGATCATCATAAAAAATGAAAGCAATTTGAATATAGTGAATACGAATGGATTGATTCAAAACAGACATATGCAATGCATTGATAACGTAATAAAGTTTGACATGAATAGATGTTCGAATAATCAAAAGAAAATTACTACTTGAAAATTCTAATGAACAAAAAGTCTTCTCGCCTCAGTACTTGTCACTTCAAATGGTGAACCTTGGGGGGATGGAAAAAGAATTCAATTTGACCGTCTTGTGTGAGTTCCAATGCTCCTTCATCAATCAGGTCTTGAATTTTGTTTCTCAACGCCCAAAAACTGTTAGTATCATGCCCCGGGCTGTTGGAGTGTGTTGTACCCCAAAATTTTCCCTCCCATATTCCTCAAGATTTGTCAAGAATCATCTTCAAATGGTTCAAGATCTGCTCAAGGATTAGACAGTCAACCACCTCCTAAGCCAGCTGAAATTAGGGTTTTGGTTCTTTCAAGGAATTTGAGGTTTTCAATAGTTCAATCAAGTCTCATATGCCTATATACATTCTCAAGCACCTACATGCCAAGTTTCAAGACTCACAGTGCCAATTTGCACAGTCAAAAGCTCCATTTGATCTACAGTCAACTGCAGGGGCAAAATGGTCATTTTGCAGTCAAAAGTCAGAATTTTTGGTCAACATCTTATTTTGAGTACACAATCATCATTTGATCAAGTCTTGATCATGATTCCACAGGAATGACTCAAAAATCATCAAGATGCAAAAAGTAACTATTTTTGGACAATAGAAAAGTCAACTGTATCTTGACCAGGGCATAACTTTTTCATGGTTCATCAGAAAAATTCCATCCAATGCTCATTTTGAAGGGGATGACATTTCCTACAATCCATCTTCACATTCCAAGTCCAAGAAATGCTCTCACAAAAAGTTATCAATTTCTACATTATAGGTCAAATTCAAAAGTCAACAAAAATGCACTTTAAGTCAAAGGCCATAACTTGAGATTGGTAAATCCAAATGACATGGGACCAAAATCATTGGTTAGAGGACTTCAAGACCTTTCCAAAATGTCCAAGAACATGTTCATATGATCAAAATTGAGCAAGATATGCATTGGAGAAGTTGGGGAATTTTTGTGAATTTGCAAAAGTCAACTTTGCTCAAAACACCTTATTTTTGCTAATGGGCCTCAAATTTCTTCTTGAAACTTCATCTATGTCCTATGCACGACCCATCAAGCTTAATTGCATTTATTTTCTTATTTTTATTAATTAATTGGATTTTTAATCAATATTAATTCATTTAATTAATTTAAATTGTAGGAAAATACAAAGATTTGGTTTTTCAATCTTTTTGTGAAGCAAATGTGGTCAAGGTATGCTGGCAATTTTGTGTACAAATCAAAGATGCAAAAATCTCCAAATTTGGCAACTTTATTCAATCATGAAAATGCAAAAAGATTTGATCTTCAATCAAATATTCAATCATCATTCCAATGGATTTTTGTGCAAGATTGTGACCTAATTCTATTCCTCTATAAATGTACAAGCTAACCCTGATGCCACACACGTGAGAAAGCTGCAGACAAAGCCATAGCAATATTGAAAAATTTCCAAGAAAACTCAAAACTGATTTCTATATTCCAGGACGATTCAAAGCTTTTTGTTGATTCTAACATCTTGCAGGGGTTCCCAGGAGTGTGTGGCAATCAAATTCAAGCCTTGAAGCTCAAAGAATCATCCAAAACAGAACCACGGTTTGAAGCTTTTTTCCAAGATCGTATTGTCTATTTCATGCATATTTAACATGATTTCTTGTTTGTTTTGCATTGCTTGAATCCATATGAAGCTAATGGCATAAGTTAATTGGATTAAAACGCCATAAATCAAAAGTTGCCATGGACGATTTCTAGGGTTCCTGAACTTTGGAATTGGGGCTTCCTAAACCCAGAAAAATCAGGACTTGTAAGGCACATGGTTGGATTCGTGAGAACCAGACGAACATGATTGAACCCTCACGAAATGTTTATATACACCATAGCTCTAATCGCTATTTTTCGTTGCTGTAGTTTGTGGGGGTTAAAAACCCCTGCTATCTAATGTTTATTTTTTGCAGAACAACGAAGAAGATGATGAGGTGTTAACCTCTGAGTGGTTAATTCAAATAAGCGCGCGTTTTTATGTTGTTTACAGCTTAGCGATTTATTTCCCAATATATTATTTGTCTCTTATGCTAATAACGACTGAAGCGTGATGGTGGAGTGGTTGGCCAAGCATCCAATAGGCGTTGGGACCTGGGTTCGAATCCCAGGTCCTTCAAAACACTTGTTTCTATTTTTCTTCATATAATTACATGCAGGTTTCATGATGTTGTCCACCATATGCCTCAATCATCCATGCGCCAAGTGGCTTGCAAAGCAAATCTGAAGGCCAGGATGGAGTGATCACCATACTCCCAGTCAACCATGCGCATGGACAATCACCAAAGTCAAACAGGCTTGTGTGCAAATGGGCTTCAAAATTGCTAACATACCTCCTGATTTGGGCCATCACCCCCACAAGTTTATTTCTTTTCCTTTTTATTTCTTTTTATTAATTATTGTTATTATTATTATTTAAATTAACATAATTAAATATTTTCATAATAAAATTCAGAAAACTAAAATATAATATTTTATATTATTATTATTATTTATTAATTTCACCTTTAATTTATTATTTTTTTGTAAATAAATACTAACAAATTAATTTAGTCTTTTTTAATTAGGTTAATTTAAATATTTTTTGCAATAAATAAAATAAATTATAATTAGGGTTTTGATAACTTTTAATCATGTTTTCCTTTTATTTTATTTTCATTAAAAACATAAAAAACTAAAAAAATACTTTTTTTCTTTTAATTAATTAATTAGTTTTATGTTTAATTTAATTAATTGCAAAATAATAACAAGCTTCTTTCTTTCTCAAAAAAGGGTTAAAACCCTAGGACTTCTCCGATTCAATTCTATTCGCGCATATTAATTTTGACCATTATTATGTAATTGTTCCGAGGATGTAATATCGTTAATTAGGACCCTTTTATCGCTTTCTTTTATTTTCTCGCATTTACTTTTCAAGGGTTAGCTTTTGGCGATGTAAATACCCGACGCCTTGTAATAACGTAGATTTACTTTCCGCACAACTATTAACTGTTATATGTATGCTAACTAGGCTATGCATGACAAGACTTGTTCTCAAAATAAAATCAAAACGTAGCTCACCATAACATGTACAAAGATAACTTAACTGAATCCTGACACACGTGCACATGCCACTCTTAGGGTACGCCTCACTTGGTTGCCTCGACGTGGTCATTGAGTATAGGGTGTTTTAGAGGTCGCCCTCCTGTCTAAAGATCAAAAAGTTGCCTCGAAACGGTTGCCTCGGATAAAAAGGATCTAGGACATTAGGGTTACTGCTAAGGTGTCCTACTATTGCTTTGGTGACCACATGTCCCTATAATCGAATTGACCCGAAAACTCCAACGACGGTGCTACCTACTTCTCAATAGTGGGATAGTACTGTCTAAAGGACATTTACACAGCTTAATCTCTTTTGAGTAGGTAGAGGTTCTTAGATACTTGCTCTTTCAAAACAAAAACAACTTTTCGCACTTACACTTTTCAAACAAAGTTTTCAAACAAACACTTCATACACTCTTGAGGACAGATACAAGAGTTAAATCGAAGTTTTCAATAAACTTTTTCAAAACCCACAAACACAAGAAAAGCAAAACATTTTGAAAACATAGTGAGCAAGTACCTAAGAGCCCGTGGATAACCACAGATAGAAAGGGTGCTAACACCTTCCCTTTCTATAATCTACCTCCCGAACCGAGAAACATCTCGAAAAGGAATTTTGCTGTGCTTTTGTCCTTTCCTTGTTGGAGAAAATAAAAGACGGTGGTGACTCTTGCTTACCGCGACATTTCGCGAACCAGCATTCCAAAACAGTCAGTTCTATTCCCACCGATCACAGAACTGGCGACTCTGCTGGGGAGATAATAAGTGAGGTGTACCTTAGGATTAGATCACCATGTTTTCAATTGTATGCCTTGAATGCTTTAATATTGTGGGCTTGCATCGGAGTTTTATAGATCCTAACCCGGATCTGGGGGATACCCTTTAGAAGTAGCAACAAACTGTGAGGGAACTGTGTGGGGTATACCGACATGGTTGAAGCAGTTGCTATGTTGATGTGGCACTTTGGTGAGTACTGGTAACCCTTGAGTCAAGTCAAGGAGAGTACGGGGCCGCCGCGTGGTGTCGTGAAGCATCAACTGACCTTACAACCTTACTTGACCATCCTGGCCTCTTTAGGGGTAGTGAGATGACTGACTTTGGTGCAGTCCAAAGTTGGTAGATACTCGATACTACACTCATTGAGGGTTGTTTTCTTGGAATATTTTGGTCGCCAATTAAGTGGCTAAATCAAAACAATGAACATAGAAAATAATCCAATGATATTGAGCTCCTTAGAACCCGGTTACTATTCATAGGACAGGTTTTGAGCCAACTAACTTCAAGAGGGTAGTACCTAAACTTCATGCTGGCCTAAACTATAAGGGTTGTCTTGTGTGACTTGTGTGCCTTTACCATGTTTGCCTTTTGTGAATACTTGTGGTGTGTCTTTATCATAACATCATAACATCATAACGCATCATATGCATTTGCTAACCACTTCAAGGGTTCGAATCTTCATCTTTGTTCTTGTTTTGTAGGACATGGAGTCTCTCCGCATAAAAACAATTCAGGTCAACCTTGTAAGGATCCCTCCTCAGCTCAAGGAGCTTACATCCAGGATTCCTGAGAACTATTCCTTCAGTGAAAGACATGGTAGACTCATCAGCTTGGTCAACACTAACATTGAAGAAGATATGATAAAAGTTCTCTTCCAGTTCTTTGACCCCCTGCACCACTGTTTTACTTTCCTTGATTATCAATTGGTGCCTACTTTGGAAGAATTTTCTCAACTTCTGAAAATTCCTATTCTTAGTCAACTACCCTTCAACGGTACGGAAAAGGAACCAAAGCTTGAAGAGGTTGCTCAAGCATTACGTCTGCAACCATCTGACATCAAGGGGCACTGGGAAATCAAAAGTGGTATCAAGGAATTCTTGGCAAAGTTCCTGTTTGAGAAGGCACAAGAATGTTGGAATTCTCTCGACCTACAAGCCTTCGAAGAGATTGTGGCACTCCTTGTCTATGGGTTGGTGTTGTTCCCGAATCCTGATCAACTTATAGATATAAATGCTGTCAAGATTTTTATGTCCAGGAATCCCATCCCTACATTGCTTGGGGACATCCTCCACTCATTTTACACTCGAACAATGAGAAAAAGAGGTGTTCTCATGTGCTGCACTCCTCTCCTGGCAAGGTGGTTTATTTCGCACCTTCCACAATCAGTTTTGAAGAACGAGCGGGGTTTAAGGTGGTCACAACGATTAATGACTCTTACACATTCTGATATACATTGGTGTTCTCGGTCCAGAGAAAATGTCACTATCATTGACCGTTGCGGAGAATTTCCTAATGTTCCTTTACTTGGAATTAGAGGAGGCATCACCTACAACCCCTGTCTGGATTTGAGACAATTTGGATATGCTCGGAGGGATGGCCCTCATGACATGCTGATCCCTGACATAGTTTTTGACTTTGACAACGATGCGCAAGGTGGACAGTAAGACAGTAAGACACTGGGGCACAAGAATTCCACCCCCCTTGAGCCTTACCTCAAGTGGGTACGAACCCGCTCCCAGAAGCTTATGATGCCATACCCTCACATTCTCCCCGTGATCAAAGAGCCAGTTATGGAAGGAGAGGTCCCGTACACCATTCTACATCCTGACATGCCAACATCATGTGAGGAAATGCAAAAGAGCTGGATCCAACTCAAGGAAGAGCAGAATTCTCTTGAAGCCAGTTTACATGCCAGTGAGAAGAAGGTCTTGGAGCTCACCCGCCTACTTCACGAGGAAAAGACCCTTAACACTTACATCGCTCCAAAGAGGATGCGCAGTGTCTTTTGGCATTAAGTATTTTGTAATATTTTGCCCATGAGGCACTGATGTACTAAACAATTTACTTCTTAATATGACGTGTGTTCCTTTTTTGTTTACAACGAATTTGAATTTTCGAACCCTTGAATGCATTGCATAAATAGCATACCATGCATCATATGCATAATAGGTACACTTTTTACAGGTCACTTATCTTCTTCGCTATTTATTTCAGCAATCATCATGTCTTCTGAACCTACTACTGAACAAGCTATCAAGGCCCTCCAGGACCAGAATGCCCAGTTCCAAGAGTTGGTTATGAGCCTAGCCCAGGGTCAACAGGAGTTGAAGACTCTGATTCTGAAGAAGAAGAAGAAGAAGAAGAGGACCGTCTTGTTCAACACTGGACGCAGATTTGGGAATGGACTACAAAATGAGGTTGATCTGACTACTTCCTCTGTAGGGAAAGACAGTCCCCAAGAGAGAAGGGTTCCTAGTCCCGTGGTCTCCGATAACGAGACGGATTATAATGATGAACAGTACCCTCCTGCTGAGGACAGGTACAAACAGCTGGAGGACCGCTTAAGTGCTATGGAGATTCAGAATGTGCCCGGGTTTTACTTTGGAGACCTAGGCTTATCCTTTGGGGTGGTGATTCCCCACAAGTTCAAGGCACCTGCTTTTGCAAAGTACGACGGAGCTTCCTGTCCTAAGTTGCACCTCCAATCGTATGTAAGGAAGATCCAACCTTATACAGCTGACAAGAATTTATGGATCCATTTCTTCTAGGATAGTCTTTCAGGGACTCAACTCGAATGGTTCTATCAGCTGGATGGAGCCAGTATTCGTAACTGGGAGGATTTGGCTACTGCGTTTTATAAGCAGTATCAGTATAATTTCGACCTCGCTCCTACGTGTACCCAACTCCAGGGTATGTCACTAGGGACGGGTGAAGGATTTAAGGAATATGCCCAAAAGTGGAGAGATCTGGCTGGAAGGGTACTACCACCTTTGACTGATCGTGAGCTTGTTGACATGTTCTTGAGGACCCTGTCTGGTCCATTCTTCAACCATTTGATTGGAAATTCTTCTGCCGGGTTTACAGACCTTATCTTGACTGGTGAGAGAATTGAAGCTGGTATCAAGTTTGGGAAAATACAGAAAGGTGCCTCCTCGAGCACTGAAAAGAAACCCTTCAAGAAGGAATCCAATGCTGTCTATGGTTCAAGGAGACAGAATAAACCGGAACGCCGCCAAGCTGTCAACGTGGTGGTAATTTCAAAGCCTATTGCTGCTCCTCAGCATCACAATCAACAAAGGGGTGAGAGACCTAGAAGGCAGTCCACTCGGCTCAGCATGGCCTTGTCCCAGATATTGCCGCAGCTACTGACAACCAATCTGGTGACCATAAAAGAAGCTCTGAAGGTTGTAAACACCACATCCCCAAAGTACAATCCTAACGCCTGTTGCGCTTATCACTCTGACAGCCCGGGGCATACTACGGATGATTGTTGGGCTCTGAAGAATAAGGTTCAGGACCTTATTGATGCTAAAGAGATAGAGTTCGAGGCGCCCAAAAGGCCCAATGTTGTGACTGCTCCCATGCCCAAGCATGGAGTGAATGCTGTAGAGGAAGACCTATATGTAGCCTCTGTGGATGATATTGTTACTCCGCTGTTGACCGTCAAAAGGAACCTGTTGCTAGCCGGTTTATTTCCGGGATGTAGCAAAGGTTGCCCGCTATGTTCTGTTTCACCTGCTGGTTGCCCATTTTTGAAGTCAGGTATCCAAAACTTGATGGATAATAAAGAAATCCTGTTTGAAAAGGTTGTTGTTCCTGCTACCCCTACTGCAGAAGTGTCCATTGTTACTATTTTCAACAACTCTCCTAAGACTCCCTCGAGGAAGCCTGTCAAAATTATGCCTATTCAGAAGATTGCACCTATAATCATCACTGTTCTGGGGCCCATCCCCTATACATCCGACAAAGCTGTCCCGTGGCACTATGGGGCAGATGTTTATGTTCTGGGAGTTAAACAAGAGTTTGATACTAGTACCGGCATCAGCAACATCACCGGGCCTGCTAAAGTCACCCGCAGTGGCAGACTCTTCTCACCTGATATTGCGCCACCAGCTATCCAGAGACCTATTGTCATCACACCTGCAAGTGTGCCTACTTCCCTTCCTGATCAAGTTCCTATTTCTACCCATGCTGCCGAGTCATCTGACGCTCGGGGCAAAGGGATCGCCATTGATATGCCTGCCCAGACGGAGGCACCGAAGACAACCACTGTTGAAGCTTCCAAACAGGAGATGGAAGAGATCCTGAAGATCATTAAGAAGAGTGATTTTAATGTAGTTGAGCAGCTAGGGCACACCCCATCTAAAATTTCTATGCTATCACTGTTATTGTGTTCCGAGGCCCATGCCAAGGCCCTGATTACCTTCCTGAAGACGGCCCACGTGCCACAAGAGACATCAGCTGATCAATTTACCGATTGTGTGGCCAACTTAACTGCTGATAATGGTCTGGGTTTCTCTGACGCCGATCTAACTGCTAAAGGGAAGAACCATAACGATGCCCTGCATGTCTCCATTGAATGCAGGGGCACTACTCTTGCACATGTGTTGGTTGACACTGGATCCTCATTGAACGTCTTGCCCAAGAAAGCTCTAGACAGGTTAGACTGCGAGGGGTTGGAACTAAAGCCAAGTAACATCGTTGTCCGGGCCTTTGACGGGTCTAAAAGGATGGTACATGGTGAAGTTGATATTCCAATCAAGGTTGGCTCTCAGGTCTTTGATTCTACATTCTATGTGATGGACATTCGACCGTCCTATTCTTGTTTGCTGGGTCGTCCATGGATCCATAAGGCTGGAGCTGTGACCTCAACACTACATCAGAAGCTGAAATACCCGGTCAGAGGGAAGATTGTGACAGTTCAGGGGGAGGAAGAATATATGGTCAGCCACCTCAACTCGTTCCAGTACATAGAGATGGATGGGGAGTTCATTGAGACTCCATTCCAGCACTTTGAAGAGGTTCCTCAGACACTGGCGTCAGCAGAGACTGTGATTGAAGATTCTCCTTTAAAGATGGCTTCCTTAAAGGATGCCCAGGCTGTTATTGAGAAGGGTGAGTGTGCAAACTAGGGCCGACTTCCTGATTTCACTCCGAAGACTGAAAATTTTGGTTTGGGTTTCACTGCAGAAGCTCAGAGGGCTGTGCGTAGTGCAAGGATTGGAAGACCTCCTGTGTTCATCAGCAACTCGGGAGTAAATGCCATTGAAGATGACATGGAGGAATCTGAATTCGACAGCTGGATCTACCCTACGACCAACAGTGGACCAAGCAACTGGACAGCGAAAGACTTCGTCCCTATTACTTTTGTGACTCAGTAATGAACTCCTTTGTTTTGAATTTGTAACAAACAATATTATGAAACTTTATGGCCCGGTGTCTTACCCGGGGCACCGTGGCTTCATTTGTGAGGGCTTTTGTGTGTCATTTTCATATATCATTAATAAAAGCATTGGACGTTTTTTGCATTTCAAATCTTGCGCTCCTTGTCTTTCTTTATTATATATTGCAAAACAGCTATTTACACACACTCACATATACAGGTCCCAATCCACTCTGGATCTCACTGGTAACGACTCTGCTACTGCCAGTTATGACTTCGAAAATCCAATCAACTTAGCCGAAGACGAAGGTGAAGATGATTGCGAAGTGCCTGGTGAGCTTGCAAGACTGCTACTCCAGGAAGAGAGGGCCATCCAGCCTCATGAAGAGCTAGTGGAAATGGTAAATCTGGGTACTGAGACAAACATAAAGGAAGTCAAGATTGGTGCCAATCTGGAGTCTAGTGTGAAACAACGGTTGATTCAGATGCTGCATGACTACGTGGAAATCTTTGCCTGGTCTTACAAAGACATGCCTGGGTTGGATACTGACATTGTGGTTCATCACCTGCCTACTAAGGAAGAATGCCCTCCGGTAAAACAGAAGGTTCGTCGTATGCGCCCTGAGATGTCCGAGAAAATCAAGGATGAGGTTATGAAACATTTTGACTCCCGTTTTCTAGCAGTAACTTCTTACCCTCAGTGGGTTGCCAACGTGGTTCTGGTGCCGAAGAAAGATGGTAAGGTCAGAATGTGTGTTGACTACAGGGATTTGAACAGGGCGAGCCCTAAGGATGTCTTCCCTCTGCCTCACATCGACGTTCAGGTTGACAACACTGCTCAGCATAAGGTATTCTCCTTCATGGATGGCTTCTCTGGTTATAATCAAATCAAAATGGCTCCTGAAGACATGGAGAAGACCACTTTTGTTACTCAGTGGGGCACCTTCTGTTACAAGGTCATGCCTTTTGGGTTGATAAATGCTGGGGAAACCTACCAACGTGCCATGGTTGCTCTGTTTCATGACATGATCCATCATGAGATCGAAGTATATGTTGACGATATGATCGCAAGGTCCCAAACTGAGGAGGAACACCTTGACCATCTACAGAAGCTGTTTGACCGGTTGAAGTTGTACAAGCTGAGGTTGAACCCGAACAAGTGCACCTTCGGGGTGAGATCTAGAAAACTGCTAGGCTTCGTCGTGAGTGACAAAGGTATTCAAGTGGACCCTGCCAAAGTGAAAGCCATACAAGAGATGCCAATTCCCAAGACAGAGAAAGAAGTCAGAGGCTTTCTAGGACGGCTGAACTACATTGCCCGATTCATCTCACATCTGACTGCTACATGTGAGCCAATCTTCAAGCTACTGAAGAAAGATCAAGTAGTACGTTGGAACGATGAATGTCAGGCCGCTTTCGAAAGAATCAAAGAGTATCTCCCAGAGCCACCCATTCTTATGCCACCGGTTGAGGGGAGACCTCTAATCTTATACTTGACAGTACTTGACAGCTCAATGGGATGTGTGCTAGGTCAGCATGACGAGTCTGGCCGAAAAGAGCATGCTATTTATTACCTTAGCAAAAAGTTTACCGACTGTGAGACCCGATACTCACTGCTCGAAAAAACTTGCTGCGCTTTGGTATGGGCTGCTCGCCGGCTGAGACAGTATATGTTGACTCACACTACTCTGTGGATTTCAAAAATGGATCCAATCAAGTACATCTTCGAAAAGCCTGCCTTGTCCGGAAGGATAGCAAGATGGCAGATGATCTTGACCGAATATGACATCCAGTACACGACTCAAAAAGCAATCAGGGGAAGTGTATTGGCAGATCATTTGGCACATCAGGCAGTGGATGACTACCAATCTATGAACTTTGAATTTCCAGACGAGAATATTATGGTAGTAACTGATTGTGAAATACCACCGGATGAAGGACCTGAGGAAGGATCTCGATGGTCTATGCACTTTGATGGAGCCTCAAACGCTTTGGGTAACGGTATTGGCGCTGTGATCATATCTCCAAAAGGCTCTCATACTCCACTTACTTCCCGACTATGCTTCAACTGCACCAACAACATGGCGGAGTATGAAGCATGCATCATGGGTCTTCGAGCTGCAATTGGCCTAAGGATCAAGTTTCTAAGTGTCTTCGGAGATTCCGCTCTCGTGATCAGTTAGATCAAAGGCGAGTGGGATACGAAACACCCAAATCTTATTCCTTATAAGGAGTATGTATTGACGTTGCTTCCCCATTTCGAGGAGATAACCTTTGAACACTTCCCAAGAGAGGAGAATCAGTTGGCAGACGCGCTAGCTACGATGTCTTCTATGTTCAAAGTCAAATGGGACAACGAGGCTCCCCAGATCATTATTTGGAAATTGGATGAACCTGCACATTGCTGTGATCTTGAGACCGAAGAGGTAACAGAAAAACCTTGGTATCATGAAGTAAAGAGGTACCTTGAAGCTCAAGAATACCCTGAGGGCGCATCTGTTAATGACAAGAAGTTTCTGAGAAGGTTCGCGGCAAAGTTCTTCCTCAGCAATGATATTCTCTATAAGCGAAACCATGATTCAACCTTACTGCGTTGTATGGATAAGATTGAAGCATAAAGGATCATGGCAGAGCTGCATGAAGGTACCTTCGGAACGCATTCCAGTGGACATAAAGGCTTCCCGGCGAACCAAAAGGGTTCGGGAAAAAATAAGGGATGAAAATTAAAAAAATCTGTACACCCGACAAGTCGAAAACCTGAAAAGGCGGCTTGGGCAAAAATGGGTATCCCGGTGGACTGAAAACCCGAAAGGGCGGTCCAGGCAAAAGTTAGGGATAAGCGTAATACTATGTCTCATTGGATCACCCTGCATCCAGACCTTCGGTATCGACCATCAGGCTCAAACGGCACCATTCAATCAGATTCCTCTTCAACTAAGCAGCAAAGTGATGAGACGCTTGAAGACATAAAGGAGATAGCAGAGTTGGAACCCAGTGGGATATTTTTCACATAGCTGTTTTGTTTCCTTTTCATAAATTGTATAAACTCTATTTTTTCCGGCGGCGTTCTCTTACTAGGACGTCAGCCTATTGTACACAAAACACCTATTTACAGGCCAAATTTCAAAATCAATACAAACTCATTTTTCAGACAAATCACAAATTGTTTTTCCTTTATCTGTTTTGTTTTGCAAAGAACGTCCAATGTTCATTTTTGATATATGCATTTGACATTAATTGTTGTTCATAAATATTTGCATACGAAACAAAGGACTAATTACAGGTGACATCGGAAGTAGGGGCAATAAGAACTGTCTAAGCGATCTAGTTGCTCTGTCCACCGAGGCACCAAGGTAAGTTCAGCTGAAGAATATGACCAAGATACCTTCACTCCCCGCAGAGTAAGACAAGAATCAGCAATACTCTCCCCAAACAGAGTTGGTCACCCATCAGCCCTAAAAAGGCACAGTATCTCCAGCAAGTCAGCAATACTCTCCCCCGAGCAGAGTTGGTCTACCATCAGTCTTGGAAAAGTTGGGTATCCCCAAAAGATCTTAATATTCCCTAGCAGAGTATACAGATATTCCTCAGCAAGCATCCCCGGCGTTCTTAATATTCCTCAGCAGAGTATAAGAATGTTCCCCGGCGGAATACAAGATACCCCCAGTGGAGTCATTTCCCAACCCAGTCTGAAAAAGTTTCCCCAGGAGAGTTGAATCATCTTACCCAGTAGATTCTGGAAGCTTGTCCCCTGCAGAGTACAAAAATCTCTCCCCAGCCATATTTCGGATGTTATCCCCACCAGAGTCTAACTGGGTTATCCTCAGCATATTGCAACGGAAAGATCGTCCCCAGCGAAGTTCTTCCTACCCCCAGCGGAGTTTATCATCAAGATCCCCAACAGAGTCTATCAACGGAATCCCCAGCGGAGTTACCGTTAAAATCTCAGCGAAGCATCTCTTCCCCACAGAGTAGTTCCCCGCAGAATAATCTCTTCGCCAGGTTTATTCCCCAACGGAGTCATCTTCTCCTACCGGTTTATTCTTGAAATCATCTTCGTTCACCCTCCCAGCGGAAACGAAGAATTCTACTATTCAACATCAGCCCAAGATTTAACAAGCTCCCGGCATTCGTCAAGGATTTATCTTCCCAGGCGAAAATACATTCATAAACATTTCACATTTCATATCTCCTATTTTACATACATGATAAAGTGCATACGACACAATCTCATTTTGAGAACATCATGCATTTCATACATCATGACATTGCATACAACTAATGTTTTGCCTTTTCAGGAAAAGGTCAATCAAAAGATGATTACCATCAACTTTTGAAGTTCCAGATCAACACCTGTAACTAGCCAGGAAATATCTGTGGACGATTGATTGTAGATCTACACCTGAAACCAGACAGGAAAGTTATCTACATGAAGAGACTGAAGATCAATACTTGTAACAAGCCAGGAAGACTATCTTTCTTTCTCAAGTCAGAGATTAATACCTGTATCCAGCCAGGAAAGCTATCTCGACCAACCTTTCTTAAGTTCCAGATTAATACCTGTATCTAGCCAGGAAATATTTGTGGACAACTAATTGTAGATCTATACCTGAAACCAGACAGGAAAGTTATCTACATTGAAGAGATTGAAGATTAATACCTGTAGCAAGCCAGGAAAACCATCTTTCTTTCTCAAGTCAGAGATTAATACTGAAACCAGCCAGGAAAACTATCTCCTTGACCCACTTTTCAAGTTCCAGATCAACACCTGTAACTAGCCAGGAAATATCTGTGGACGACTGATTATAGGTTAACACCTGAAACCAGACAGGAAAGCCACCTATATGAAGAGATTGAAGATTAACACCTGTAACAGGCCAGGAAAACTATCTTTCTTTCTCAGGTCAGAGATTAATACCTGAAACCAGACAGGAAAACTATCTCATCGACCAGCCTTCTTAAAGTTCCGGATTAAAACCTGTAACTAGGCAGGAAATATCTGTGGACGACTGATTATAGGTTAACACCTGAAACCAGACAGGAAAGCCACCTATATGAAGAGATTGAAGATTAACACCTGTAACAGGCCAGGAAAACTATCTTTCTTTCTCAGGTCAGAGATTAATACCTGAAACCAGACAAGACAACTATCTCCCCGACCACCCTCTCTTAAGTTCCAGATCAACACCTGTAACTAGCCAGGAAATATCTGTGAACGACTGATTATAGGTTAACACCTGAAACCAGACAGGAAAACCACCTATATGAACTAATTGTAGATCTATACCTGAAACCAGACAGGAAAGTTATCTACATTAAAGAGACTGAAGATCAATACCTGTTGTTGTACCCCAAAATTTTCCCTCCCATATTCTTCAAGATATGTCAAGATCAAGCTTCAAAATCTCTCAAGAGTGGCACAGTCCAATTGCCTCCTAACACAGTCAAAATTAGGATTTTGGTTCTTGCAAAGAAATTGAGGTTTTCAAGGGTCCAATCAAGTCCCATATGCCTATATACATTGTCAAGCATCCATATGTCAAGTTTTAAGACTCACAGCATCAAATTGCACAGTCAAAAACCCTAAATGCTCCACAGTCAACTACAGGGGTAAAATGGTCATTTGACAGTCAAAAGTCAAAATTTTTGGTCAACATCTTATTTTGAAGCCACAATCATCATTTGATCAATTCTTGATCATGATTCCACAAGCATGGCTCAAAAAGTCTCAAGATGCAAAAGTTCCTATTTTTGGACAGCTGAAAAGTCAACTGCAAATTGACCAAGGCATAACTTCTTCATGGTTTATCAGAAAAATCCCATCCAAAGCTCATTTTGAAGGGGATGACATTTCCTACAACTCATCTTCACACTCCAAGTCCAAGAAATGCTCTCACAAAAAGTTATCAATTTCAACATTATAGGTCATTTTCAAAAGTCAACAAAAAGGCACTTTAAGTCAAAGACCATAACTTGAGATTGGTAAATCAAAATGACATGGGACCAAAGGCATTGGTTAGAGGACTTCAAGACCTTTCCAAAATGTCCAAGAACATGTTCATAGCTTCAAAATTGAGCAAGATATGCATTGGAGAAGTTGGGAAATTTTTGGGAACTTTCAAAAGTCAACTTTGCCTAAAAAGCTTCAATTTTGCTAATGGGCCTCAAATTCTTTCTTGAATCATTACCCAAGGCCTATGCACGACCCATTGAGCTCAAAATAATTTATTTTCTTATTTTTAATTAATTAATTGAATTTATATTTATATTAATTCATTTAATTAGTTTTAATTATGGGAAAATTCAAAGATAGGCTTTTTTAGATCTTTTTGTGCAGCAAATATGACTAGGGCAAGCTGGCAATTCGTTTCTCAATCAACAAGGCAAAAAAATCCATGATTGGCAAGGTTTCATGAAAGAAAAGATTGGAAAAGATATGATTAGGCAATCAAATATTCAAGTCATAATGCCATGGACTTTTGGGCTTATTCTTGACCTAATTCCATTCACATACAAAGGCATAAGCTAACCCTATTAAAAAGAACACACGTGAAAGCTGCTGAGACTCCATAATCACTTTGCAAAATTTCAAAAAAAACTTGAAAACTGAAATCCTATTTGCAGTACAATTCAAGGCCTAAAATCTTTTCCAATACGTTGCTGACATTGCCAGGAAGCCATTGCAATCAAGAACGAGGCTTAACACCATCAGAATCATCCCTATCAAGTCACACGGTTTGCTCTATTTTCCAAATTGACATATCATCATTCATGCGTTTTTAACCATTTTTTTGGATTGATTCATGCTAATAGGGACCTTCTGAAGCAATTGGTATAAGCTAATTGATCTAACGCTGCCTGAATAAAAAAATACCATGGACGAAACCTAGGGTTTGTGAAGCTCCAAATTAGGGCTTTAGGCATCAGGAAAAATTGGAACGCGTCATGACTATGGTTGAATTCGTCAAGGCCAGACGAATTTAACCAAACCCTCGCGCTCAATGTATGTGATCCACAGGGCTATTCGCTATTTTTGAGACTTTTGCTTTGTGGGGGTTTAAAACCCCCGCTATCTTATTCATGTTGCAGGTGAAAACGAAGAAGAAAGCACGCGTGGCATTAGGTGACTGGAACATTCAAATCTTAGCGCGTTTTTTAATGTTTCAGCATAACTGGCTTTGTTTTCTATATTATATTTGTTGGCCATTCATATAACAAAAGCGCTTGGTGGCTCAGATGGTGGAGGACGTGTCTTGCAAGCATAGGGACCTGGGTTTGAATCCCAGGTCCCCCCATATATTCTTCATATTTTTCTTAACGCTTTCAGGTGCAGCACTTCTCAAACGTTCCATGATACACCCTCACGCGTTGGCTTGCCAGATGGCCTTGATCAAAAATCCAATGGCCACAGAATGAAATCCAGGGTGTACCCCAGTCAAACAGCATACGCATGATCCCTGAAAAGTCAACAAGGCCTTTGTGTCAATGGGCCTGAATTGCTTCAAGAACCTCCCACATGGGCCAGACACCCCCCTTGGTTTGCATATTCAATTTAATTTTCTTTTCTTTTTAATTCTTTAATTGCTTTAATTATTATTATTATTTCACCTCAAATTAATTTTCATAATAAAAAACAGGAAATCAGAATTGTAAAATATTTTATTTATTAATTTCATCACTAATTTATTTTTGTAAATAAATGTTAATAATTAACTTAGTTAATTTAGGTTTAAAATTTAGTCTCTTTTCTTAATAAATAAAAAATATATAGAATTAGGTTTTGACATTTTTATCTTTTCTTAATCAATTATTAATCATCATTATTAATTATTATTATTTTTGTAAAGACAGGAAGTCATCATTTCTCAAAATGAAAGCCCATATAAGTCAAAATCTATGAAGGAGACTTACAAAACTGGGGCATCCCGCTGACTGTAATCACAAAAGAGACAGTTCAGGCAAAAAAAAACTGGGATGACAAAAAAAAGAAAGGGGAAGAGGTCCTACAAACCCTCAACCAAAAAAGAAATGACTGCCTATTCAAAATAAATTGTCAATATCCGAACCATCACTGGTACATCAAAGCAAAGACTCAAACAAGGTCTAACGCACGGTCAACTGAGTTTAGGTTTGAAGAACATCACGAAGAGTGGGTGGGTACAAATACATTTCGAGCCTTATCCTTTGTTTCTTAAACCGTGAACCAGGCCACGTTATAACCCTCAAAAGTCCTAGCTGAAGCACGGGTTAATTCGAAAGCATACTGTTACGAAAAGTATCCTGACTCCTTAAGGCTTGCGGTAAAATAACGAGTTGACATCACGGTTTCCAAAAAATAATTCACTTGTTTTTATGAAAAAAATGCATTTTCAAAAAACTTCAAGACAGACATAAGCTTTGCATTTTTAATATAACGTTGCTTGCATATGACTATTTGGTTGAACAGCAAAGGAATTCGCACGAAGAATATCTAATGAACAAAAGCACTCCCAACCAAGGGGCAGACGTGATCATTGTCCATCATCTGGGGCAGTTAAGTCAAGATTCGTAGAATCTCTCAAGTGCCAAGCAGCCAGGGGCAACTCTCCGTCTGAGACACTTGGGGCATTGGGCATGGATTTCAGCAACGAATCTTGCACGATCAAACGAAGATCTTCTGGTGGTATGGTAACAATGCTACTGACAGGGACAATTCCCTACATCCTAAGAGCGTGGACATAGTCAAAAGATACTACGCATAATCAAAGACCCGCTAGGTCGACTGGCCTAGGAAAAAATAAGGGATAAAAAATGGAAAAATATCTGTACACCCGGCAAGTCGAAAACCTGAAAAGGCGGCTTGGGCAAAAAGGGTATCCCGATGGACTGAAAACCCGAAAGGGCGGTCCAGGCAAAAATTAGGGATCAAAGCGTACGACTATGTCCCTTCAGCTCGTCACTTGCCTACCAGAAGAAGGTTCATCAATCAGCAGTTATCGAGCACCTCCTAGGTCTTTTTTTCTCCCGCAGAAACAGGGGCAATAATGAGTTGTCCGAGCGATCTAGTTGCTCTATCCGCCAAGGTACCAAGGTAGGTTCAACTGAAGAACGTGACCAAGATACCTTCACTCCCCGCAGAGTAAGATAAGATTCAGCAATACTCTCTCCCGAGCAGAGTTGGCCTCTCATCAGCCCTGAAAAGGCACAGTATCTCCAGCAAGTCAGCAACACTCTCCCCAAGCAGAATAATCTACTGTCAGCCTTAAGGAAGTGGGGCATCCCCAGAAGATCTCAATATTCCCCAGCGGAGTATGCAGACATTCCTAACAAGCATCCTCGGCAATCTTGATCTAAGATTGTTCCCCGGCGGTATACCGGACATCCGGTGGAGCCATTCCCCAGTCCAATCTGAAAAGTGTCCCCAGGAGAACTCAATCAATCTCCCCAACAGATTCAGGAAGCTTATCCCCAGTAGATTCTGGAAGCTTATCACCTGCAGAGTACGAACGCGCTCCCCCGGCTTTATTCAAAGGTTACTTCCCCACCAGGATATAACTGGGTTATCCTCAACCAATTGCCACGGAAAGGTCGTCCCCGGCGAAGTCTTCCTATCCCCAGCGGAGTTCATCAAATCTTCCAACGAAACTCAACAATGGTATCCCCAGCGGAGTTATCATCAAAATCTCAGCGAAGCCTCTCTTCCCTACAGAGTATTTCCCCATAGAGTAATCTCCTCAACAAGTTTATTCCTCAACGGAGTCATCTTCTCCTACCGGTTTATACTTGCAACTGTCATCCCCAGTGGAAACAAAAAGCTCTACTCTTCAAACATCAGCCCAGGATTTGAACTCCCGGCATTCGTCAAGGATTTACTTTCCTAGATAAAAATACAGTCATAAACGTCACATCTTCATACATTATAGCATGCACATACGCATCATGAACATACAATCTCATTTATTTTGAGAACATCACGCATTTCATACATCATGACATTGCATACAACTAACGTTTTACCTTTTCATGAAAAAGGTCAATACAAAGATGATTACTATCAACTATCGTAATTCCAGATCCGATTCCTGTATCTAGCCAGGGCGTATCTGTTGACGACTATTTCCCGGACTCGATTCCTGTATCCAGCCAGGGCACGTCTGAAGAGTTTGAAGATCCGATTCCTGTATCCTGCCAGGGTGTATCTGTTGACGACTATTTCCGGACTCGATTCCTGTATCCAGCCAGGGCACGTCTGAAGAGTTTGAAGATCCGATTCCTGTATCCAGCCAGGGTGTATCTGTTGACGACTATTTTCCGGACTCGATTCTTGTATCCTTCCAGGGCACGTCTGAAGAGTTTGAAGATCTGATTCCTGTATCCTGCCAGGGTGTATCTGTTGACGACTATTTTCCGGACTCGATTCCTGTATCCAGCCAGGGCACGTCTGAAGAGTTTGAAGATCTGATTCCTGTATCCTGCCAGGGTGTATCTGCTGACGACTATTTTCGGACTCGATTCCTGTATCCAGCCAGGGCACGTCTGAAGAGTTTGAAGATCCGATTCCTGTATCTTGCCAGGGTGTATCTGTTGACGACTATTTTCCAGACTCGATTCCTGTATCCTGCCAGGGCACGTCTGAAGAGTTTGAAGATCTGATTCCTGTATCCAGCCAGGGCATATCTGTTGACGACTATTTTTCGGACTCGATTCCTGTATCCTGCCAGGGCACGTCTAAAGAGTTTGAAGATCCGATTCCTGTATCCAGCCAGGGCGTATCTGTTGATGACTATTTTCCGGACTCGATTCCTGTATCCTGCCAGGGCACGTCTGAAGAGTTTGAAGATCCGATTCCTGTATCCTGCCAGGGTGTATCTGTTGACGACTATTTTCTGGACTCGATTCCTGTATCCTGCCAAGGCACGTCTAAAGAGTTTGAAGATCCGATTCCTGTATCCTGCCAGGGTGTATCTGTTGACGACTATTTTCCGGACTCGATTCTTGTATCCTGCCAGGGCAAGTCTGAAGAGTTTGAAGATCCGATTCCTGTATCCTGCCAGGGTGTATCTGTTGACGACTATTTCCAGACTCGATTCCTGTATCCTGCCAGGGCATGTCTGAAGAGTTTGAAAATCCGATTCCTGTATCTTGCCAGGGTGTATTTGTTGACGACTATTTCCGGACTCGATTCCTGTATCCTGCCAGGGCACGTCTGAAGAGTTTAAAGATCCGATTCCTGTATCCAGCCAGGGCGTATCTGTTGACGACTATTTTCCGGACACGATTCCTGTATCCTGCCAGGGCACGTCTGAAGAGTTTGAAGATCCGATTCCTGTATCCTGCCAGGGTGTATCTGTTGACGACTATTTTCCAGACTCGATTCCTGTATCCTGTCAGGGCACGTCTGAAGAGTTTGAAGATCTGATTCCTGTATCCAGCCAGGGTGTATCTGTTGATGACTATTTCTGGACTCGATTCCTGTATCCTGCCAGGGCACGTCTGAAGAGTTTGAAGATCCGATTCCTGTATCCTGCCAGGGTGTATCTGTTGACGACTATTTTCCGGACTCGATTCCTGTATCCTGCCAGGGCACATCTGAAGAGTTTGAAGATCCGATTCCTGTATCCTGCCAGGGTGTATCTGTTGACGACTATTTTCCGGACTCGATTCCTGTATCCTGCCAAGGCACGTCTGAAGAGTTTGAAGATCCGATTCCTGTATCCTGCCAAGGTGTATCTGTTGACGACTATTTTCCGGACTCGATTCCTGTATCCTTCCAGGGCATGTCTGAAGAGTTTGAAGATCCAATTCCTGTATCTTGCCAGGGTGTATCTGTTGACGACTATTTTCCGGACTCGATTCCTGTATCCTGCCAGGGCACGTCTGAAGAGTTTGAAGATCCGATTCCTGTATTCTGCCAGGGTGTATCTATTAACGACTATTTTTCGGACTCGATTCCTGTATCCTACCAGGGCACGTCTGAAGAGTTTGAAGATCCGATTCCTGTATCTTGCCAGGGTGTATCTGTTAACGACTATTTTCCGGACTCGATTCCTGTATCCTGCCAGGGCACGTCTGAAGAGTTTGAAGATCCGATTCCTGTATCCTGCCAGGGTGTATCTGTTGACGACTATTTTCCAGACTCGACTCCTGTATCCTGCCAGGGCACGTCTGAAGAGTTTGAAGATCCGATTCATGTATCCTGCAAGGGTGTATCTGTTGACGACTATTTTCCGGACTCGATTCCTGTATCCTGCCAGGGCACGTCTGAAGAGTTTGAAGATCCGATTCCTGCATCCTGCCAGGGCGTATCTGTTGACGACTATTTTCCGGACTCGATTCCTGTATCCTGCAAGGGCACGTCTGAAGAGTTTGAAGATCCGATTCCTGTATCCAGCCAGGGCGTATCTGTTGACGACTATTTCCGGACTCGATTCCTGTATCCTGCCAGGGCATGTCTGAAGAGTTTGAAGATTCGATACCTGTACCCAGCCAGGGCATATCTACATGAAGAGTTTGAGGATCAACCCCTGTAACAGGCCAGGTAATTATCTTTCTTTCTTAGGTACGCAAGTTCTCGCTAAGGAATCTCTTACGCGATCGACAGGGCTATTCGCTATTTTTGAGACTTTTGCTTTGTGGGGGTTTAAAACCCCCGCTATCTTATTCATGTTGCAGGTGAAAACGAAGAAGAAAGCACGCGTGGCATTAGGTGACTGGAACATTCAAATCTTAGCGCGTTTTTTAATGTTTCAGCATAACTGGCTTTGTTTTCTATATTATATTTGTTGGCCATTCATATAACAAAAGCGCTTGGTGGCTCAGATGGTGGAGGACGTGTCTTGCAAGCATAGGGACCTGGGTTCGAATCCCAGGTCCCCCCATATATTCTTCATATTTTTCTTAACGCTTTCAGGTGCAGCGCTTCTCAAACGTTCCATGATACACCCTCACGCGTTGGCTTGCCAGATGGCCTTGATCAACAATCCAATGGCCACAGAATGAAATCCAGGGTGTACCCCAGTCAAACAGCATACGCATGATCCCTGAAAAGTCAACAAGGCCTTTGTGTCAATGGGCCTGAATTGCTTCAAGAACCTCCCACATGGGCCAGACACCCCCCTTGGTTTGCATATTCAATTTAATTTTCTTTTCTTTTTAATTCTTTAATTGCTTTAATTATTATTATTATTTCACCTCAAATTAATTTTCATAATAAAAAACAGGAAATCAGAATTGTAAAATATTTTATTTATTAATTTCATCACTAATTTATTTTTGTAAATAAATGTTAATAATTAACTTAGTTAATTTAGGTTTAAAATTTAGTCTCTTTTCTTAATAAATAAAAAATATATAGAATTAGGTTTTGACATTTTTATCTTTTCTTAATCAATTATTAATCATCATTATTAATTATTATTATTTTTGTAAATAAACATTTAAATTAAATAATTTAGTTAATTAGCCAAATTTTGACCCTTTTCATTAATAAGTAAATAAACTTAGATCTAGGGTTTCCTTTTAATTCTTTTTCTTATTTTCATTAAATACAAAAAAAAAACGTAAAAAACACTTTCTTTTCTTTAATTAAATAATTAGGTCCTAATTTAATTTCAAGCAAAGGGTCAAAACCCTCGGACGTCCAGTTTAATTTCTATTGTTGCGCATTATTTTCTTATTATGTAACTGTTCAAGGATGTAATAGTGATTAGGTTTACCGCATTTTTTACTTTCCGCATTTTTATCAAAAACGGGTCTTTGTATTTTGGCGATGTATAGACCCGCGCCTTGTAATAGCGTATCTTTTATCTTTCCGTCTATTAAATTTCCTCACTCCTAACTGCTAAACTCGCATGAAAGAATGTATGGTAATTAAAAAAAACGCGTAGCTCACAATGCCATGATCAAAGATAAAACATAACATGAAAACAACACACAATACACACACCACTTCTAGGGTACGCCTCACCTGTTGCCTTCGAAACGTGGTCGTCAAGTATAGGACGTTTTAGCGGTCGCTCTTATGTCCAAGATCCAGTTTCCTCGAAACGGTTGCCTTGGATTAAAAAGGATCTAGGACATTAGGGTTGCTTCTAAGGTTTCCTACTATTGCTTCGGTGACCACGCTGTCCCTAAAAATCGAATTGACCCGAACACCTCCAACGGTGGTGCTACCTACCTCTCAATGGTGGGATGGCACTACCTTAAGGACTTTTATGCAGCCTAATTCCTTAGGGTAGGTAGATGACTCATGGATACTTGCTCTCTTCAAAAACAAATCAAAATACTTTTCACACCTTACACTTTCAAAAAAGCGTTCAAATTTTTTTTTTTCCAAACACTCTTGAGGACAGATATAAGAGTCATTCAGAAATCTTTCAAAGAAACTTTTTCAAACCCACTCACACTTGAAAAGCAAACATATTTTGAAAACATAAGAGCAAGTACCTAAGAGCCCGTGGATAACCACGGATAGAAAGGGTGCTAACACCTTCCCTTTCTATAAATCTACCTCCCGAACCGAGAAACATTCTCGATAAGGAATTTTGCTGTGCTTTTGTCCTTTCCATATTGGAGAACATAAAAGACGGTGGCGACTCTTGCTTACCGCGACATTTCGCGAACCAGCTTTAAAACAGTCAGTTCTATTTCCACCGATCACACCTGTAGCAAGCCAGGAAGACTATCTTTCTTTCTCAAGTCAGAGATTAATAAATGTAACCATCCAGGACAACTATCTCATCTGCCAACCTTTTTCAAGTTCCAGATCAACACCTGTAACTAGTCAGGAAATATCTGTGGACGACGGATTGTAGATCAATACCTGAAACCAGACAGGGCAACTATCTACTTGACCATCATGGGGCAACCCTACACCGGTTCCTTCTTTTCAGATGCAGTTTTACACGGACTCATCATCAGGAAACCCTACACAGGTTCCTTCTTTCAACCTACCAAGTCACAATTCAACAAGCATTTCCAGATGGCATCTATAAGCCCATCCCCAACAAGATTCTGTCACATCTCCAGATGGCATCTATAAGCCCATCCTTTTACCAACAATCTCCAGATGGCATCTATAAGCCCATCCTCCTATCCATCATCTCTCTAAATGGCATCTGTAAGCCCATTCCCGACATCACATTGCTGATACTACATTATGTGAGTGCAAATTTCTGGGCACTCTAGTGTTCAATCATCTTCCACCTTCGGATCATGAAAGGCACGCAAGCCAATCTACATCCTCAGGTTTAAGAAGATTGAACAGGGGCAACTGTTGTACCCCAAAATTTTCCCTCCCATATTCCTCAAGATTTGTCAAGAATCATCTTCAAATGGTTCAAGATCTGCTCAAGGATTAGACAGTCAACCACCTCTTAAGCCAGCTGAAATTAGGGTTTTGGTTCTTTCAAGGAATTTGAGGTTTTCAATGGTTCAATCAAGTCTCATATGCCTATATACATTCTCAAGCACCTACATGCCAAGTTTCAAGACTCACAGTGCCAATTTGCACAGTCAAAAGCTCCATTTGATCTACAGTCAACTGCATGGGCAAAATGATCATTTTGCAGTCAAAAGTCAAACTTTTTGGTCAACATCTTATTTTGAGTACACAATCATCATTTGATCAAGTCTTGATCATGATTCCACAGGAATGGCTCAAAAATCATCAAGATGCAAAAAGTTACTATTTTTGGACAGTAGAAAAGTCAACTGTATCTTGACCAGGGCATAACTTTTTCATGGTTCATCATAAAAATTCCATCCAATGCTCATTTTGAAGGGGATGACATTTCCTATAATCCAGCTTCACATTCCAAGTCCAAGAAATGCTCTCACAAAAAGTTGTCAATTTCTACATTATAGGTCAAATTCAAAAGTCAACAAAAATGCACTTTAAGTCAAAGGCCATAACTTGAGATTGGTAAATCCAAATGATATGGGACCAAAGGCATTGGTTAGAGGACTTCAAGACCTTTCCAAAATGTCCAAGAACATGTTCATATGATCAAAATTGAGCAAGATATGCATTGGAGAAGTTGGGAAATTTTTGTGAATTTGCAAAAGTCAACTTTGCTCAAAACACCTTATTTTTGCTAATGGGCCTCAAATTTCTTCTTGAAACTTCATCCATGGCCTATGCACGACCCATCAAGCTTAATTGCATTTATTTTCTTATTTTTATTAATTAATTGGATTTTTAATCAATATTAATTCATTTAATTAATTTAAATTGTAGGAAAATACAAAGATTTGGTTTTTCAATCTTTTTGTGAAGCAAATGTGGTCAAGGTATGCTGGCAATTTCGTGTACAAATCAAAGATGCAAAAATCTCCAAATTTGGCAACTTTATTCAATCATGAAAATGCAAAAAGATTTGATCTTCAATCAAATATTCAATCATCATTCCAATGGATTTTTGTGCAAGATTGTGACCTAATTCTATTCCTCTATAAATGTACAAGCTAACCCTAATGCCACACACGTGAGAAAGCTGCAGACAAAGCCATAGCAATATTGAAAAATTTCCAAGAAAACTCAAAACTGATTTCTATATTCCAGGACGATTCAAAGCTTTTTGTTGATTCTAACATCTTGCAGGGGTTCCCAGAAGTGTGTGGCAATCAAATTCAAGCCTTGAAGCTCAAAGAATCATCCAAAACAGAACCACGGTTTGAAGCTTTTTTCCAAGATCGTATTGTCTATTTCATGCACATTTAACATGATTTCTTGTTTGTTTTTCATTGCTTGAATCCATATGAAGCTAATGGCATAAGTTAATTGGATTAAAACGCCATAAATCAAAAGTTGCCATGGACGATTTCTAGGGTTCCTGAACTTTGGAATTGGGGCTTCCTAAACCCAGAAAAATCAGGACTTGTAAGGCACATGGTTGGATTCGTGAGAACCAGACGAACACGATTGAACCCTCGCGAAATGTTTATATACACCATAGCTCTAATCGCTATTTTTCGTCGCTGTAGTTTGTGGGGGTTAAAAACCCCCGCTATCTAATGTTTATTTTTTGTAGAACAACGAAGAAGATGATGAGGTGTTAACCTCTGAGTGGTTAATTCAAATAAGCGCGCGTTTTTATGTTGTTTACAGCTTAGCGATTTATTTCCCAATATATTATTTGTCTCTTATGCTAATAACGACTGAAGCGTGATGGTGGAGTGGTTGGCCAAGCATCCAATAGGAGTTGGGACCTGGGTTCGAATCCCAGGTCCTTCAAAACACTTGTTTCTATTTTTCTTCATATAATTACATGCAGGTTTCATGATGTTGTCCACCATATGCCTCAATCATCCATGCGCCAAGTGGCTTGCAAAGCAAATCTGAAGGCCAGGATGGAGTGATCACCATACTCCCAGTCAACCATGCGCATGGACAATCACCAAAGTCAAACAGGCTTGTGTGCAAATGGGCTTCAAAATTGCTAACATACCTCCTGATTTGGGCCATCACCCCCACAAGTTTATTTCTTTTCCTTTTTATTTCTTTTTATTAATTATTGTTATTATTATTATTTAAATTAACATAATTAAATATTTTCATAATAAAATTCAGAAAACTAAAATATAATATTTTTTATTATTATTATTATTTATTAATATCACCTTTAATTTATTATTTTTTTGTAAATAAATACTAACAAATTAATTTAGTCTTTTTTAATTAGGTTAATTTCAATATTTTTTGCAATAAATAAAATAAATTAGAATTAGGGTTTTGATAACTTTTAATCATGTTTTCCTTTTATTTTATTTTCATTAAAAACATAAAAAACTAAAAAATACTTTTTTTCTTTTAATTAATTAATTAATTAGTTTTAGGTTTAATTTAATTAATTGCAAAATAATAACAAACTTCTTTCTTTCTCAAAAAAGGGTCAAAACCCTAGGACTTCTTCGATTCAATTCTATTCGCGCATATTAATTTTGACCATTATTATGTAATTGTTCCGAGGATGTAATAGCGTTAATTAGGACCCTTTTATCGCTTTCTTTTATTTTCTCGCATTTACTTTTCAAGGGTTAGCTTTTGGCGATGTAAATACCCGACGCCTTATAATAGCGTAGATTTACTTTCCGCACAACTATTAACTGCTAGATGTATGCTAACTAGGCTATGCATGACAAGACTTGTTCTCAAAATAAAATCAAAACGTAGCTCACCATAACATGTACAAAGATAACTTAACTGAATCCTGACACACGTGCACATGCCACTCTTAGGGTACGCCTCACTTGGTTGCCTCGACGTGGTCATTGAGTATAGGGTGTTTTAGAGGTCGCCCTCCTATCTAAAGATCAAAAAGTTGCCTCGAAACGGTTGCCTCGGATAAAAAGGATCTAGGACATTAGGGTTACCGCTAAGGCGTCCTACTATTGCTTTGGTGACCACATGTCCCGATAATCGAATTGACCCGAAAACTCCAACGACGGTGTTACCTACTTCTCAATAGTGGGATAGTACTGTCTAAAGGACTTTTACACAGCTTAATCTCTTTTGAGTAGGTAGAGGTTCTTAGATACTTGCTCTTTCAAAACAAAAACAACTTTTCGCACTTACACTTTTCAAACAAACACTTCATACACTCTTGAGGACAGATACAAGAGTTAAATCGAAGTTTTCAAACAAACTTTTTCAAAACCCACAAACACAAGAAAAGCAAAACATTTTGAAAACATAGTGAGCAAGTACCTAAGATCCCGTGGATAACCACGGATAGAAAGGGTGCTAACACCTTCCCTTTCTATAATCTACCTCCCGAACCGAGAAACATCTCGAAAAGGAATTTTGTTGTGCTTTTGTCCTTTCCTTATTAGAGAAAATAAAAGACGGTGGCGACTCTTGCTTACCGCGACATTTCGCGAACCAGCATTCCAAAATAGTCAGTTCTATTCCCACCGATCACAAAGTGATATGCACACCTTGCATCAGGATTGTACCTTGGGGAGGCTATGTGGGGATTCTGAGGAGGGTCCCTTAACGTCACCAGATTCAATCTCAATAGGTGTTTTAAAGCTTGAGACAACGGCATATTGAGCTTGGTAAACTGCCTTTTGGGTGTATCCGACTTACTCTGATTAACCCGTTGTTTTTGGCGAGGTTGTTGTTAGACCCGTGAGGTAGCAGCAACTTGGAGAGGTCCATTCTTCACCAAACCTAAACCTGGTTTTCTTGAAATCTGATCAGTGACTCGGCCTCCGGCCCCGACTGTTTTCGTCATACTGCTGTATCTATCTTGATGAAGCTGGTTGATAATGGTTCTCAACTCTTCTTGTTCCCGGGTTAGGCCTTAGATAAGAGCCATCTGCCCCAGCATCTGGGTTCTCATTGCATCTACCTCAGCTTGCAGATGTTTCAGTCGTACGTCGTTATTGTCTTCAGGACTTTTCTTGACTAAGTTTCCAACGAGGAGTGTTTTCAACTCTTCCTGCCCCTTGGATAGGTTTAGGAAGATTTCTCTGAATTGAGTTTCTCGAATTTGAAGATCTCTGTTGTCTTGTTGGAAATTCATTGCTGAAATAAACAGCGAGAACATGAGAGACATGTACTGGAAGACCTGTTATGCAATGATATGTATGATATATGTATGCAATGTTTTCAAGGATCTCGCGGGGTAAACAAGAAATTGTTAGAATTTGATTACAACGTGATTGAAGAACTTCGTGTCGTTGAGAATCTTCCTTCAAGAGTCGAGCTCACCATATCGAATGGGTCATAGCCACCGACTCAAGTTATTGTGTTTTAATCTCTAGACGGCATTGGCTAGAGGAAAATAAATCCCCTTTGCCCCTTGCTAGACATTTGATTTACCATAACCTGCATCACAAATCCTTAAGATCCTTGAAATGGTTAAGTAAATGTTAAGGCATGATGTTATGATGTGTATGCTATGCGTTTAAGCAAAAGTGTGAGGTGCTATAAGTAAACCCTGTAATAAATCCAAATTATTGGATAAGGACTGTAAAAAAAACCTGCAAGGAACTCATGTTGTCAGATAACAAAAATGTGCAAGTAGTTCAAGTTTGAAAGCACACAAGTCATACAATAGCCCTTAAATTTCAGGTTGGCATGGAGTTTAGCTACTACCCTCTTTCAGTTCAGTTGGTTCAACCTGTCCTAGATATAGTATCTGGGTTCTAGAGGATCTCAATATCACTGACTACCCTCGATCGGTCATAATTCTAGTTTAGCAACCTTTTCTTGCGGCTAGAATAATCGCGAGAGTTTAGTCTCAATGAGTGTAGCATATTGCTACTGTTCTATGGCCAAGTTGGTCAATTTAAAGGTGCTAAGGTCAGTTGGTGCTTAATGACCCATTAACATACCCATATTCTCCTCGTTGTGTCACAAGGGATATCGGTACATAGTAAAGTGCCACACCAACGTAGCTACTGCTTCAACCGTATCAGTCTACCCTGTACAGTTCCCTCACAGTTTATTGCTACTTACCTGAAGGGTATCCCCCAGATTCGGGTTAGGATGTATATAAACTCTGATACAAGCCCATAAATATAAAGCATACAAGTCAAGCAATTGAAAACAATATGAACTATTCCTAAGGTACACCCCACTTATAATAATCCCCAGCAGAGTCGCCAGTTCTGTGATACGGTTGGAAGAACTGACTGTTTTTTGGAATGTTGGTTTGCGTTTTGCGTTTGTTTTTGCAAAATATCGCGGTAAGCAAGAGTCGCCACTTACTTTTATTTTATCTAACAAGGAAAGAAAAAAAGCACAGAAAAATTCCTTTTTCGAGATATTTCTCGGGTTCGGGGGGTAGATTATAGAAAGGGAAGGTGTTAACACCCTTTCTATTCGTGGTTATCCACAGGCTCTTAGGTACTTGCTCAATTGTTTTCAAAATTGCTTTCTTTGTGCTTGTGGGTTTGAAAAAGTTTTTGTTTGAAAACTTCGATTTAACTCTTGCTTCTGTCCTCAAGAGTGTATGAAGTGTTTTTGAAAACTTTGTTCGAAAAGTGTAAGTGTGAAGAGTTTTGTTTTGAAAGAGCAAGTATCTAAGAACCATCTATCTACTCGAAAAAGGAATTGTTCTATGCTAATTTCCTTTAGGCAATGCTATCCCATTATTGATGAGTAGGTAGCACTGTCGTTGGAATTTGAGGGTCAATTCAAATGCGGGACTTACGGTCACTAAAGCAATGTTAGGACGCCTTAGCGGTAACCCTAATGTCTTAGATCATTTATTTGAGGCAATCAAATCTGAGGCAACCGTTTCGAGGCAACTATGATCTTTTAGAAAAGAGGGCGACCTCTAAAGCGAGCTATACTCAATGACCGTGTACGAAGGCAACCAAGTGGGGGTGTACCCTAAGAGTGCGCATGTGCGAGTGTGTCGTTTTCAGTTATTTTTATCTTTGTACATGTTAAGGGTGATCTAAGTTGATTTTAGGTTAAAACATTCAGTCTTGTCATGCCATCCTATTATCAAACATCTAACAATTATAAGTTGCGGGAAATAAAATGCGGAATTTAAATTACAAGGCGTCGGGTATTTACATCGCCAAAGACAAACCCTTTAAAAATAAATAAAGCGATAAATAAATAAAAGTCCTATTAAGCTATTACAATCCGGAATCAGATACATAAATGGATAAAAGAAAATAAATCGCACGCGGGAAATTAAATCGAGCGCAAACTAGGGTTTTGACCCTTTTTGTTAAAGAAACGATTTTTTGTGGTTTTTATTTTAAGAAAGAAAATGAAATTAAACCTAAATTAATTACTAAATTAAATTAATTAAATTAATTAATAAAAATAAATTATTTTTGGATTTTTGGTATTTTAAGAAAGAAATAAAAATTAATTGAATTAGTAAAACCTAATTAAGTCTAGTTAATTTTAATTATTTACAAAAATATGTTAAAATTATTCTAGAATTAAAACCTAAATTGATTTATTAGTATTTATTAAATAAAAAAATAAAAGTTAAAGTTTAATTTGATAAAAATATTTTTTGTGATTTTATTTTTATGAAAAAAAGCTGGATTTTAATTGGTTAGAAATTAAAAAGAAATAATAAAACAAATAATTAAAATAAAATAAATAAGATGAAAAGAAAGGGGGTTTGGGCCTGTTTTGGGTGTTTGAACAGTAATCCTGTGGCCCATTAAGCGCTGGCCCTGTTGACTTTGTTGATCTGATGTGCGCATGTTAACTTGGCTCCATGGTGTCCCTTCATTTCCTGGCCACCAGATTTGGCCTATGGCCATCTGGGCATTGGATATGTGAGGGGGTATGATGAGCTGCATGCCTGAATATGCATATGATTACCTGTAGAAGAAAAATAACAAAGGGAGTGGGGGACCTGGGATTCGAACCCAGGTCCTGAAGGAGATTTAACGCGCATGCTTGCCACTAGGACGCTTTGTTTCATTTGTTAGTAATATACAAACAAATCATAATATAAAAGACAAGTCAATATGCCAACAAACAAAAAAATGCGCGAAAATTTTAAAAGGGCCAATAAGAGGAGGACACAATCTCGTCCCTGTCCTCAGACCTGTAACAATGTCACCTGCGGATTTGGATCCGCAGCTAAAAGCATAGGCCACTCCTAAAATCCATCTCAAGCTACATAAATTTATTCCAAGGCCATGGTTGCATTCGTCTTCCTCTTCCGGTCACGCCTATAGCCATCGCTAAGGCTAATTTTATCTGAAACAAAAAAACCTAAACCAAGATGCAAAACCCTAACAATGGTGTTTTACGTTAAAGGTTAGATAAACAAAATTGAATAATGCAAAAAGCTTAGAAACATTGTGAGGATTACAAATATGCAAGCAATTTGTTCAAATGATGCAAGAATGATGAATCACGAATTCAAGAACCAAGGTGATTATCATGACACTTACAGTGCTTTTTGGTGTGTGACAATGCTTGCTCTTGATCTAGGAAGATTTAGTGTACGTCCAGGAAACGATTGGGATCGGTCTAAGCTTCTGAAATTGCCCCTAAGTACGATTTTGATTTCAAGCTTTTTGGTGACTTTTTCAAACTTTTTTTTGCCTCTTCTTGCAGCCTCCAACCCTTATTTCGATTCCTCTGGCTTCTTTATGTATGGTACGATGTGCTAGGGTAACAAATTTGGAGAGAATCCCTATAAATCAATGCATTGGAATTTGATTTGATTCACTCTTTAAACCTTTCCAATTTTGCCAATTTTCAATATTTTTGCACATGATATGGTGTGATACGAATTTGATGGTGTTAATGATGATGATCCAATCCTGAAATAGCCAAAAGATCTCATGTAATCAAAGCTTTGGATTTTTTATGATTTAATTTGATTAAAAATGAATAAATTCAATAAAAAATCAAATCAAATAATAAAAATAAAATATGAGCTCATGGCTGAAGCCAGGACACGTGTGCAATGATGCAAGCTCAAATCAAGTGGAAAAGAATGGGCCCATTTGACAAAATTTGAAGTTTTGAGGATAGTTGACTTTTGACAATTTTGCAAAAATGTCCAACTTCAACAATGCATAAATTCTTCAATTTTGAACTTTTGGACGTGTTCTTGAAATTTTTAGAAAGCTTGAGATCCTCTAACCAACCCTTTTGGTCTCATCTCATTTTGATGTTCCATGCTCAAGTTATAAGCTTTGGCAAAAAAGGTGTTTTTGTAGACTTTCAAAAATGACCTATAATGTCCAAATTTATAACTTCTTGTGAGTGCATTTTCTGATCTTGGGATATGAATATTGATTGTAGGAAATTGCACCCTCTTCAAAATGAGCTTTGGATGGGCCATTTCTCATAAAGTATGAGAAATTTATGCTTGGTCAAATTGGAGTTGACTTTTCCTGCAAAACCCTAATTTAGCAACTTTTGAATCTTGATGAATTTTGAGCAATCCTTGATGAATCATGATCAACCCTTGATCAAATGATGAAATATCCTTCAAAATTAGAATGTTGACAAAAAATATTGAAGTTTGACTGTATTTGGGTCACAGTTGACTTTTGCCCTAGCATAGTCGATTTTTGGACCCTTTGAGCAATTGACCGAGCAAACTTCCTCTGCAAGGCTTGAAACTTGATATGGATGATCTTGAGAGAATATTAGGACATTGGGGAGCACTTGAGGTCATTTGTACTCAAAGATCTTGATGCAACACAAAACCCTAATTTGGGGTTGACTGCCTTAGCAAACTTGATCAACTTGGAGATTTTCTTGCAATGTCTTGAGAAATATGAGAGGGAAAATTTTGGGGTACAACAGCTGCCCATGTTAAATCTTCTTAAACCTTAGGATGTAGACTGGCTTTCGTGCCTTTCGTGATCCGAAGGTGGAAGATGATTGAACACTAGAGTGTCCAGAAATTTGCACTCGCATGAAGTGGTATCAGCCTTGTGATGTCGGGAATGGGCTTACAAATGCCATTTGGAGATTGTTGGCGGGAGGATGGGCTTAAAGATGCCATCTGCAGGAGTGTCGATCGCATAAGAGATTCCTTAGCGAGAACTTGCATACCTATTGTTGTGGAAGATTCCGCTGGGGAAGCCTGATCTTCGTTGAGATTTAGGAGCTTCCCTGCACTTCAGCTGAGAGAACATCTCCGCTGAGTTTTAAGAACTTGTCCGTAATTCAACTAGGGGAACTCTGTCGAGATTTAGAACCTTATTTGTAATTCAACCGAGAATAATTCAGTTGAGATTTAAGAACTGGTCAGTACTTCGACTGAGGAGATTTGCCGAGATTTAGAACCTTATCTGTAATTACCCCGAGACTAATTCAGTTGAGATTTAAGAACCGGTCAGTACTTCGACTGAGGGAACCATCTTCATCAAGATCTAGGACTGTCTGTTCTTCAATGGAGGATAATTCTGTTGAGATTTTAGAACTCATCCACACTTCGACGAAGGAAAATTGTCGAGATTGAGAACCTTATCTGTAATTCAACCGAGGATAATTTAGTTGAGATTTAAGAACCGGTCAGGTCTTCGACTGAGGGAAACATCTTCATCAAGATCTATGACTGTCTGTTCTTCAACGGAGGATAATTCTGTTGAGATTTTAGAACTCGTCCACACTTCGACGGAGGAAAATTGTCGAGATTGAGAACCTTATCTGTAATTCAACCAAGGATAATTCAGTTGAGATTTAAGAACCGGTCAGGTCTTCGATTGAGGGAAACATCTTCATCCAGATCTAGGACTGTCTGTTCTTCAATGGAGGATAATTCTGTTGAGATTTTAGAACTCGTCCACACTTCGACGGAGGAAAATTATCCAGATTTAGAACCTTATCTGTAATTCAACTGATGATAATTCAGTTGAGATTTAAGAACCGGTCAGGTCTTCGACTGAGGGAAACATCTTCATCAAGATCTAGGACTGTCTGTTCTTCAATGGAGGATAATTCTGTTGATATTTTAGAACGCGTCCACACTTCGACGGAGGAAAATTGTCGAGATTGAGAACCTTATCTGTAATTCAACTGAGGATAATTCAGTTGAGATTTAAGAACCGGTCAGGTCTTTGACTGAGGGAAACATCTTCATCAAGATCTAGGACTGTTTGTTCTTCAACGGAGGATAATTCTGTTGAGATTTTAGAACTCGTCCACACTTCGACGGAGGAAATTGTCGAGATTGAGAACCTTATCTGTAATTCAACCGAGGATAATTCAGTTGAGATTTAAGAACCGATCAGGTCTTCGACTGAGGGAAACATCTTAATCAAGATCTAGGAATGTCTGTTCTTCAACGGAGGATAATTCTGTTGAGATTTTAGAACTCGTCCACACTTCGACGGAGGAAAATTGTCGAGATTGAGAACCTTATCTGTAATTCAACCGAGGATAATTTAGTTGAGATTTAAGAACCGTTCAGGTCTTCGACTGAGGGAAACATCTTCATCAAGATCTAGGACTGTCTGTTTACTTCAACGGAGAATAATTCTGTTGAGATTTAAGAACTCGTCCACACTTCGACGGAGGAAAATTGTCGAGATTGAGAACCTTATCTGTAATTCAGTTGAGATTTAAGAACCGGTCAGGTCTTCGACTTAGATGAGAACTTCACTGCATCCTTCCTGAAAGGTAAAGGTCAGTCGTATGCAATGCATGATATGTATCAGGCAATGATGTTCTCGAAATAAATGAGATTGTGTTGTATGATGCGTATATGCATGTATCATGATGTATGGAAATGTAATGTTTTAGCTGAGGAAAATAAATCCTGGATAGCTGCTGTAGAAAAGAGTTAAATTCTTCGTTTCCGTTGGGGATAGTGAATGAAGATGATTGTGAGAATAAACCTGTAGGAGAGGATAACTCCGTTGGGGAATAAACTGATGAGGAGATTACTCTGTGGGGAAGAGATGCTCTGTTGAGGATTCCACCGATAAATTCCGCTGGGGATGAATTACCGTTGCTGGTGATACTGAATCCTATTGGGGATTGAATTCTTGTTTGTGAAAGGAAAGAAATCTGCTGGGGATGATCTTTCAATTGCGACTTCACTGGGAATAACTTTTCATACTCTTATGGGGGTAATCCTTTGAGCTTTGCTGGGGATAATCTTCCAAAGTCTACTGGGGATTATTCTCCAAATTCCACTGGGGAAGCTTTTTTTTCAGACTACGCTGGGAAAATTTTCAAACTCCACTGGGGATATCTTGTATTCTGCTGGGGAATATTCTTATACTCCACTGGGGAATATTAAGACTGCTGGGGATATTAAGCCTTTCCAGTGCTGATGGTAGATAAACTCTGCTTGAGGGAGAATATTACCGATTCATTCACAGTTGCGAGTCTCAGCTGGGGAGAGCTAACATTACTGTCTTACTTTGAGGGGAGTGAATGTTACTGGGGACGCATGTTGTGGATATGACGATGGCTTTACATCGAGACTTTTCTGCCCCTGTATCTGCGGGAGAAGGTGCCTGCGGAGGCCTTGTGGATCGAGTATTATCCCAACCTATGAGGTTCTTGGTAACTTTTGATTGAAGTGACAAGTCTTCTCCTGGTAGGCTAGTGACAAGATGACGGGACATAGTCGTACGCTTTGATCCCTAATTTTTGCCTGGGCCGCCTTTTCAGGTTTTCAGTCCACCGGGATACCCTTTTTTGCCCAAGCCGCCTTTTCAGGTTTTCGACTTGCCGGGTGTACAGATTTTTCATTTTCATCCCTTATTTTTTCCTAGGCCAGTCAACCTAGCGGGTCTTTGATTATGCGTAGTACTTTTTTGACTATGTCCACGCTCTCAGAGTGTAGGGAGCTGTCATTGTCGGCAGTGTTGTGTTGTCATACTACCAGAAGATGTTCGTTTGATCATGCAAGATTTGTTGCTGGAATTTATGTCCAATGCCCCAAGTGATTCAGATGGAGATTTACCCCTGGCTATTTGGCATCTTTAAGAGATTCCCTGAATCTTGACTTAACCGCCCCAGATGATGGACGATGATCATGTCGTGCCCCTTGGTTGGAAGTGTTTTTTCCACTTGAGGTGATCCTTTTATTGAGAAGGTTTTTTGTTCACTAGATATTCGTCGTGCGAATTTCTCTGTTGTTTGAACAAATAGTCATATGCAAACAATGTTATTTTAAGAATGCAAAGCTTATGTCTGTTTTGAAGTTCTTTGAAAATGCAGTTTTCAATAAAACAAGCGAATTTTTGTAAAATGTGATGTCAACTCAGGATTTTACAGCAAGCCCTACAGGAGTCAGGATACCTTTTGTAACAGTATACTTTCGAACTAACCCATGCTTCAGCTAGGACTTTTAAGGGTTATAACGTGGCCTGGTTCACGGTTTAAGAAACAAAGGATAAAGGCTCAAAATTTATTTGTACCCACCTGCTCTTCATGATGTTCTTCGATCCTAAACTCAGCTAATTGTGCATTTAGATCCCGTTTGAGTCTTTTCTCTAATATTCCAGTGATGGTTCAGATACTGACAGTTTATAGGCAATCACTTTGTTGAGAGTTTGCAGGATCTCTTTCCTTTTGATTTTATTATCCCTGTCTTTTGCCTGAACTGTTTCTTTTATGATTACAGTCAGCGGGATGCCCCAGTTTTTTTCTTAAGTCTCCTTCATAGGTTTTGACTTAATGGGCTTTTTATTTTGAGAGATAATGACTACCTACCTTGACGCTTATAGGGAACCATCATTGTCTCTTGTTTTGAAAGGACGTCTTTGATGTCATTCATTGTGCACATGAGTTAACTAAGAAAACTACCCTGCCCCAAGTTGTGATTAAGGGTTTTAATTTGTGTGAAAAGAAAAACTCCAACTTCTTTGGCTCAAAGGGGTTGATTAGGGATTACCTTCCTTATAACACTGTTTAGGATATGAAACAACGCCTGTACATCGTCAGTGGGGTCTGTTCAAAAGCATACTGTAGAGATTTTGATATCATTTTCGTCATCCTCCCCCTAAAGGCTTAGAATTTTTTTTAATCGAGAGTTGATCATCACAAAAAATGAAAGCAATTTGAATATAGTGAATACGAATGGATTGATTCAAAATAGACATATGCAATGCATTGATAAAGTAATAAAGTTTGACATGAATAGATGTTCGAATAATTAAAAGCAAATTACAACTTGAAAATTCTAATGAACAAAAAGTCTTCTCGCCTCAGTACTTGTCACTTCAAATGGTGAACTTTGGGGGGATGGCAAAAGAATTCAATATGATCGTCCTGTGTAAGTTCCAATGCTCCTTCATCAATCAGGTCTTAAATTTTGTTTCTCAACGCCCAACAGTTGTTAGTATCATGCCCCGGGCTATTGGAGTGATATGCACACCTTGCATCAGGATTGTACCTTGGGGAGGCTATGTGGGGATTCTGAGGAGGGTCCCTTAACATCACCAGATTCAATCTCAACAGGTGTTGTAAAGCTTGAGACAGCGGCATATTGAGCTTGGTAAACTGCCTCTTGGGTGTATCCGGCTTACTCTGATTAACCCGTTGTTTTTGGCGAGGTTGTTGTTAGACCCGTGAGGTAGCAGCAACTTGGAGAGGTCCATTCTTCACCAAACCTAAACCTGGTTTTCTTGAAAGCTGATCAGTGACTCGGCCTCCGGCCCCGACTGTTTGCTTCATACTACTATATCTATCTTGATGAAGCTGGTTGATAATGGTTCTCAACTCTTCTTGTTCCCGGATTAGGCCTTGGATAAGATCCATCTGCCCCAGCATCTGGGTTCTCATTGCATCTACCTCAGCTTGCAGATGTTTCAGTCATTCGTCGTTATTGTATTCAGGACTTTTCTTGACTAAGTTTCTAACGAGAAGTGTTTTTAACTCTTCCTGCCCCTTGGATAGGTTTAGGAAGATTTCTCTGAACTGAATTTCTCGAATTTGAAGATCTCTGTTGTCTTGTTGGAAAGCCATTGTTGAAATAAACAGCGAGAACATGAGAGACCTGTACTAGAAGACCTGTTATGCAATGATATGTATGATATATGTATGCAATGTTTTCAAGGATCTCGCGGGGTAAACAAGAAACTGTTAGAATTTGATTACAACTTGATTGAAGAACTTCGTGTCGTTGAGAATCTTCCTTCAAGAGTCGAGCTCACCATATCGAGTGGGTCATAGCCATCGACTCAAGTTATTGTGTTTTGATCTCTAGACGACATTGGCTAGAGGAAAATAAATCCCCTTTGCCCCTTGCTAGACATTTGATTTACCATAACCTGCATCACAAACCCTTTAGATCCTTGAAATGGTTAAGGAAATGTTAAGGCATGATGTTATGATGTGTATGCTATGCGTTTAAGCAAAAGTGTGAGGTGCTATTAGTAAACCCTGTAATAAATCCAAATTATTGGATAAGGACTGTAAACAAAACCTGCAAGGAACTCATGTTGTCAGATAACAAAAATGTGCAAGTAGTTCAAGTTTGAAAGCACACAAGTCACACAATAGCCCTTAAATTTCAGGCTGGCATGGAGTTTAGCTACTACCCTCTTTCAGTTCAGTTGGTTCAACCTGTCCTAGAAATAGTAATCGGGTTCTAGAGGATCTCAATATCACTGACTACCCTCGAACAGTCATAATTCCAGTTTAGCAACCTTTTCTTGCGGCCAGAATCATCACGAGAGTTTAGTCTCAATGAGTGTAGCATATTGCTACTGTTCTATGGCCAAGTTGGTCAATTTAAAGGTGCTAAGGTCAGTTTGTGCTTAATGACCCCTTAGCAGACCCATATTCTCCTCGTTGTGCCACAAGGGATATCGGTACATACTAAAGTGCCATACCAACGTAGCTACTACTTCAACCGTATCAGTCTATGTCGTACAGTTCCCTCACAGTTTATTGCTACTTACCTAAAGGGTATCCCCCAGATCCGGGTTAAGATCTATAGAAACTCTGATACAAGCCCATAAATATAAAGCATACAAGTCAAACAATTGAAAACAATATGAATTATTCCTAAGGTACACCCCACTTATAATAATCCCCAGCAGAGTCGCCAGTTCTGTGATACGGTGGGAAGAATTGACTGTTTTTTGGAATGTTGGTTTGCGTTTTGCGTTTGTTTTTGCAAAATATTGCGGTAAGAAAGAGTCGCCACTGACTTTTATTTTATCCAACAAGGAAAGGAAAAAAGCACAGAAAAATTCCTTTTTCGAGATATTTCTCGGGTTCGGGGGGTAGATTATAGAAAGGGAAGGTGTTAGCACCCTTTCTATTCGTGGTTATCCACGGGCTCTTAGGTACTTGCTCAATTGTTTTCAAAATTTCTTTCTTTGTGCTTGTGGGTTTGAAAAAGTTTTTGTTTGAAAACTTCGATTTAACTCTTGCTTCTGTCCTCAAGAGTGTATGAAGTATTTTTGAAAACTTTGTTCGAAAAGTGTAAGTGTGAAGAGTTTTGTTTTGAAAGAGCAAGTATCTAAGAACCATCTATCTACTCGAAAAAGGAATTGTTCTATGCTAATTTCCTTTAGGCAATGCTATCCCACTATTGATGAGTAGGTAACACTGTCGTTGGAATTTTAGGGTCAACTCAAATGCGGGACTTACGATCACTAAAGCATTATTAGGATGCCTTAGCGGTAACCCTAATGTCTTAGATCATTTATTTGAGGCAATCAAATCTGAGGCAACTGTTTCGAGGCAACTATGATCTTTTAGACAAGAGGGCGACCTCTAAAGCAACCTATACTCAATGACCGTGTACGAAGGCAACCAAGTGGGGTGTACCCTAAGAGTGCGCATGTGCGAGTGTGTCATTTTCAGTTATTTTTATCTTTGTACATGTTAAGGGTGATCTAAGTTGATTTTAGGTTAAAACATTCAGTCTTGTCATGCCATCCTATTATCAAACATCTAATAGTTATAAGTTGCGGGAAATAAAATGCGGAATTTAAATTACAAGGCGTCGGGTATTTACATCGCCAAAGACAAACCCTTTAAAAATAAATAATGCGATAAATAAATAAAAGTCCTATTAAGCTATTACAATCCGAAATCAGATACATAAATGGATAAAAGAAAATAAATCGCACGCGGGAAATTAAATCGAGCGCAAACTAGGGTTTTGACCCTTTTTGTTAAAGAAAAGATTTTTTGTGGTTTTTATTTTAAGAAAGAAAATGAAATTAAACCTAAATTAATTACTAAATTAAATTAATTAAATTAATTAATAAAAATAAATTATTTTTGGATTTTTGGTATTTTAAGAAAGAAATAAAAATTAATTGAATTAGTAAAACCTAATTAAGTCTAGTTAATTTTAATTATTTACAAAAATATGTTAAAATTATTCTAGAATTAAAACCTAAATTGATTTATTAGTATTTATTAAATAAAAAAATAAAAGTTAAAGTTTAATTTGATAAAAATATTTTTTGTGATTTTATTTTTATGAAAAAAAGCTGGATTTTAATTGGTTAGAAATTAAATAGAAATAATAAAACAAATAATTAAAATAAAATAAATAAGATGAAAAGAAAGGGGGTTTGGGCCTGTTTTGGGTGTTTGAACAGCAATCATGTGGCCCATTAAGCGCTGGCCCTGTTGACTTTGTGGATCTAATGTGCGCGTGTTGACTTGGCTCCATGGTGTGCCTTCAGATCCTGGCCACCAGATTTGGCCTTTGGCCATCGGGCCATTGGATATGTGAGGGTGTATGATGAGCTGCAGGCCTGAATATGCATATGATTACCTGTAGAAGAAAAATAACAAAGGGAGTGGGGGACCTGGGATTCGAACCCAGGTCCTGAAGGATATTTAACGTGCATGCTTGCCACTAGGACGCTTTGTTTCATTTGTTAGTAATATACAAACAAATCATAATATAAAAGACAAGTCAATATGCCAGCAAACAAAAAAATGCGCGAAAATTTTTAAAGGGCCAATAAGAGGAGGACACGATCTCGTCCTTGTCCTCAGACCTGTAACAATGTTACCTGCGGATTTGGATCCGCAGCTAAAAGCATAGGCCACTCCTAAAATCCATCTCAAGCTACATAAATTTATTCCAAGGCCATGGTTGCATTCGTCTTCCTCTTCCGGTCACGCCTATAGCCATCACTAAGGCTAATTTTATCTGAAACAAAAAAACCTAAACCAAGATGCAAAACCCTAACAATGGTGCTTTACGTTAAAGGTTAGATAAACAAAATTGAATAATGCAAAAAGCTTAGAAACATTGTGAGGATTACAAATATGCAAGCAATTTGTTCAAATGATGCAAGAATGATGAATCACGAATTCAAGAACCAAGGTGATTATCCTGACACTTACAGTGCTTTGTGGTGTGTGAGAATGCTTGCTCTTGATCCAGGATGATTTAGTGTACGTCCAGGAAACGATTGGGATCGGTCTAAGCTTCTGAAATTTCCCCTAAGTACGATTTTGATTTCAAGATTTTTGGTGACTTTTTCAAACTTTGTTCTGCCTCTTCTTGCAGCCTCCAACCCTTATTTCGATTTCTCTGGCTTCTTTATGTATGGTACAATGTGCTAGGGTAACAAATTTGGACAGAATCCCTCTATATCAATGCATTGGAATTTGATTTGATTCACTCTTTAAACCTTTCCAATTTTGCCAATTTTCAATCTTTTTGCACATGATATGGTGTGATACGAATTTGATGGTGTTAATGATGATGATCCAATCCTGAAATAGCCAAAAGATCTCATGTAATCAAAGCTTTGGATTTTTTATGATTTAATTTGATTAAAAATGAATAAATTCAATAAAAAATCAAATAAAATAATAAAAATAAAATATGAGCTCATGGCTGAAGCTAGGACACGTGTTCAATGATGCAAGCTCAAATCAAGTGGAAAAGAATGGGCCCATTTGACAAAATTTGATGTTTTGAGGATAGTTGACTTTTGGCAATTTTGCAAAAATGTCCAACTTAAACAATGCATAAATTCTTCAATTTTGAACTTTTGGAGGTGTTCTTGAACTTTTTAGAAAGCTTGAGATCTTCTAACCAACCCTTTTGGTCTCATCTCATTTTGATGTTCCATGCTCAAGTTATAAGCTTTGGCAAAAAAGGTGTTTTTGTTGACTTTCAAAAATGACCTATAATGTCCAAATTTATAACTTCTTGTGAGTGCATTTTCTGATCTTGGGATATGAAGATGTATTGTAGGAAATTGCATCCTCTTAAAAATGAGCTTTTTATGGGTCATTTCTCATAAAGCATGAGAAATTTATGCTTGGTCAAAGTTGAGTTGACTTTTCCTACAAAACCCTAATTTAGCAACTTTTGAATCTTGATGAATTTTGAGCAATCCTTGATGAATAATGATCAACCCTTGATCAAATGATGAAATATCCTTCAAAATTAGAATGTTGACAAAAAATCTTGAAGTTTGACTGTATTTGGGTCACAGTTGACTTTTGCCCTAGCACAATCGATTTTTAGACCCTTTGAGCAATTGACCGAGCAAACTTCCTCTGCAAGACTTGAAACTTGACATGGATGATCTTGAGAGAATATTAGGACATTGGGGAGAAATTGAGGTCATTTAGACTCAAAGATATTGATGCAACACAAAACCCTAATTTGGGGTTGACTGCCTTAGCAAACTTGATCAACTTGGAGATTTTCTTGCAATGTCTTGAGAAATATGAGAGGGAAAATGTTGGGGTACAACACCCTCGATGACGCTATCTAAGTTGCCTTTCAAATGATCTTAGTCCCTAAAAGAGTGTGATACGGTGGGAGAACTGACTTGAGTTTTTGCGTTTGTATTCGCACTTGTTCGGTTTAGCAAGAGTCGCCACCGACTTTTTATTTTATCCTAAAGGAAAGGTTAAAAAGCACAGGAAAACCCTTTTGAGATGTTTCATGGGTTCGGGGGGTAGATTATGAAAAGGGAAGGTATTAGCACCCTTTTTCATCCATGGTTATCCATGGGCTCTTAGTTACTTGTTTAGATCACTTGCCTTTGATTTTCAATTGTTTGGAATGGTATGTGTGTGTGTTTTGAAAATGTTTTTTTAAAGAAGATGCCTTGTCTTAGGCACCATTGTAATGACTCGTGTTTGAGTGTTTTACAAAGGTGTGTATCTTTTCGAAAAGATGTTTCAAATGTTTTTTTGAAAGTTTGTTTTGAAAGTGTTTGTGGAGTGTGGTTTTGAAAAGTAGGCAAGTGTTTTTGCAAGTTTGATCAAGTAACTAAGAGTTTGTCTACCCTATTGTACTCAAAGGTTTTTTTCTCATGTTTTAACCCTTTTTCAACAATTTTGTTCCACCATTGTATTTGGTGGACAATCTTGCGTTTAGGATGTTTAACGGGACAGGCGCGGGTCATCGTATGGACCATGAATGCAATGATGTCAAGTGTCTTTGGCAATTTTGCTTGAAGGGACTATGATCATTTTGATAGGCAACTTTCGAAAGCGTCATCGAGGGACTTATGATCATTTGAATTGTTTTACCAAAGAAACTCGACGTGCAAGCATGGCCCATTTTGGAAGGCAACAAGCGGGATTACCCTAGGGGTGCAAGTGTGAATTGTGTATTGATTTCATGTATTTGTTTTGTATTAGGTTATCTAGCGTTTGATTTTATGTATATACAAGCACTAGGTCTAAACATGGTATATTTGAAAGCGATAAATTGCGGGAATTTAAAGTCTACGCTATTACAAATGAGTATCCGGGGATGGGGGTACAATTATTTACAAATGGGGGATGAGACTTATAGGAGAGTAATATCCAAATAATTTACAACCAAATCGAATCAATCGCAATCTCAAATGTAAAGTAATAGCAATGTAAAAAAGGGACAAGCAAATGTATCAATGTATAAAAAGATAAAATGCGTATTGTAAATGTGTATGTGATTTATTTACAGGTGTGGAAAATGTTAACTTGATGAAAAATTAAGTATCGCTTATTTATTTGTATTTTCGTATTTTTGTTAATATGTACAAAACAAAATATTTTAAGAAGAGAAAAGAATGTTTTAAGAAAATTAACATTTCATGTATGAAGAAAAGATTTATCAAAAGAGTTTTCAGGATAAAATCTATTAACCTAATTATATTCGAATATTCATGTATATAAAAAGGGTTAAGATATTATTTAATTTATAAACAAAGTTAAATTATGCTATAAAAATAAAATCAAAGAGTTAATAAAAATTTGATGTAAAAAATTATATGTTAATTTATTAAAAAAAAGAGATATGATATGGTAATAAAAAAAAGGGTATTAGTTAGAAAGAATAAAAATGGGCTTTAGTGTTTTAGGCCCAAGCTAAATAATAAGAATAATAGGAAAAAGGGGGGTGCATCCAGAAAAAACAAAATGGGCTTAGGCGCATTGGACAGGGCAAGGCCCAAGTGATTGAGACAAACTTGTAAGGGTTCTCAAAGTTTCATTTCATTTGGATTTAGGGTTTGTGATACAGGGGCGCCGTCGTCGTTCGTCTTCGTCTTCGTCCTTCTCGCCATAGCCACTGAATAATCGTTCTTCCCTTCCTAGCCACCAGCGCCATCGCTACTTCCTCTCTCCTCCATGGATTATTCAGTGATGTTGTACAAGGTAGCGATTTCTGAGTCGTTCGCGTTAGGGTTTTAGTTCACATCTTGTATGTTTTAGTTCTGTTTCTGATTTCTTTTATGTTGTTGTTTGTGTTCTAATTGAGGTACATGAAAAGACAATGATTAGGGATACTACCTTTGGTCCTTGGAGATGGAGAAGGACGGTAGCTTGGAGGCGCTTAGGACGGCTGAGGGCGGAGGGACGCGTGATGCACTGTGTTGAGCTTTTGCTTCCTGGTTTGTATCTTTGTCTTTTAGGTTTGGTGATGAGCTCCTGAAAACCTTGTTTTATCACTTCTTTTCCTATTTTGAATGCTTGCTTCAGTTGCTTGTATGCTTGGATATTTGATATGTTGTGCTTGAGTTGCCTATCCCTCCTCTTCTTGTTGGCTTGCTTCTGTTTCCTAGCTCATGGTTTGCCCTGAGATTAATTGATGATGATATGTTTGCCCTAAATATGCTTGATATGTTTGGTTACCTTCTTCTCTTGTTAGCCTCTGACTCTGAGAAATATTAATGTTGTTGTTAGCCCAGTGATGAAGCAATTCTGAGGGCGTGTGTTTTGGTTGGATTTTGTTGATTGTTTTGTATAGCTTTGATGCAGTCTAAGGCTTAAGGCTTCTGACTTTTGCTTAAGGCTCAAACAGGTTTTAGGCTTAGTGTGCTTACAGGTTGATGCAAGGCTTGACAATTTTGGTTTGTTTGGAGTTTACAGGTTTTGACAGTTTGAGGGTTTGAGGCTTGATGTGTTTCAGACTGATGAAACAGGTTATGGATTTTTTTTGGCTTCAGCAGGTTGAGTGTTTTAAGGCTTGGAAGTATGGCAGGTTTGATGTTTTGAATGTTTGGGTTTGGAGCTTAGGCTTCAAGCTTTTGGAGGCAGTTCTTGTTGTTGACACAGCTTGTGGTATTTTGTTTTGGAGGCTGGCTCCTGCTTCTGCTATATCAGTTTGATGTTATCTTTTTGGTTATGTATTTTTCTGCCCCCTCCTCTACTATGTTGATAACAATTTGTTTTATATATTTCTTCTTCAAGCCTAAGCCTGTAAGCCTCCTTTTCTTTTTTCTCTTCTCTCTCTCTCTCTTGACAGACTAGACATCAATTTTATATTGTTTATGTTTGTCCCATGTTCTGAAAAGGTAGCTGGCCCGAACATGATGACTTGACATGTTTCTTGCAATAGTCCCTGATTTCGTGCATACTTCTTATCCTGATTTTCTGCATATTGACAACATTTTGTACTTTGATATCTTTCCATATCCTTTTGGACAGCTTTTGGATATCTTGGATAGTTTGAACTTGTGAATTTCAGTTAGGAAATTCAGTTCAGTTTGCATTTGGACTTGTACATGCTGTTAGGAATTTTTGAAATGGGCAAATTGTTGACAATGCAATATGTTTGACAAATTTGAATTTGTGCAATTATAACTTTTTGTGCATTTCATACTTTTTGCAAGCATTTTTATCCCTCTTTGTGAACCGGGAGAAATCTCGTGATTTGCAGAGAGGGAAAACTGATTCCGGCCAATTGCTTTTAATGATGAATCCATTTTTTTATCTGTCTGTCTTTTTAATTTTATCTGCTTTTGACTTCTTCTTTTCTTTTTGCAGATAAAAATCAAATGGAGAGGAGTAGTAGTACAAGCTGAAGATTTGAAGACTTAGGGATTTTTAAGATAGTTTTATTTCCATTTTAATTTATTTGTAATAGTATTAATGTAAATAACTGTAAATAAATTTACAGTATTTAAATAATATCTATAACAAACAATTCAAAATAAATAAACATCCCTCTTTTTATCAGTTAATTCTTCTTCCAATTCAAATGTTTATTTTAATTATTTGAGTTTCTTAAATTAAAACAATTGGAAATAAATCCAATTATTCTGACTTAGAAAAAGAAATAATTAATAAACGTCTGGCGTTCCGAATTAAACATAGCAATGCACAGTCAAACAACAAATGTCCACATGTCCTCTTTTCACTGATTTAATCAAACACTGCAAACTCAATCCAAATGCTTCAGTCCAAATTTCAGAGTAAATTGAAAAGAACCATAGACTTAATTCTTTCTGAGAAATACGCGCACAAAACCCTAGTTCTTGATTAAATGTCAAAGAAGCGTCCGCCTGATCAAAACCTGAGCCAACTCAACCAAACCTTAGCAATCTGCCTGAACTGCTTTAAAATCAATGAAAATCCTAATTCTGTCTGACTGATAAGAAAAGTATGTTTGACTGATTCTTACGCAAATCTGAAAAATCAGGAAAAGCCCGAAGCTGTGATTTCTTGTGGAAAAAATACGAGGGCAAATTTTAGGGTACAACAGTTGCCCCTGTTCAATCTTCTTGAACCTGAAGAGTTAGATTGGCAAGTTTGCCTTTCGCGACTCGAGGGTAAAAGGAGATTGGACACCAGAGTGCCCAAAAATTTGCACTTGGTGATGTGATGGTAAAGGGAATGGGCTTACAGATGCCATTTGGTGATGGGCTTAGAGTTGCCATCTGGAGATGTGACAGAACTTTGCCGGGAATGGGCTTATAGATGCCATTTGGAAGTGTGATGGATAGTCGTGGAGATGGGCTTTTAGATGCCACCGGGGTGTCGATCGCGTAAGAGATTACTTAGCGAGAACTTGCGTACCTGAGAAAGAAAGATGGTTTCCTGGCCGGTTACAGGGGTTAATCTTCAAACTCTTCATGCAGATATGCCCTGGCTAGATACAGGTATCGAATCTATAATCAAATACTCACAGATATGCCCCGGCTAGGTACAGGAATCGAATCCGGAACTTCAAAAGGTTGCTTATAGACGTGCCCTGGCTGGATACAGGTATCAAATCTCTAAACTATTCATGCAGATATGCCCTGGCTAGATACAGGTGTCAAATCCACAAACAAATACTCACAGATATGCCCTGGCTGGATACAGGAATCGAATCAGGAACTGGCCGTCTACAGATATGCCCTGGCTGGGTACAAGTATCGAATCTGGAAATTGTCGTCTACAGATATGCCCTGGCTGGATACAGGTATCGGATCTGGAATTTGTCGTCTACAGATATGCCCTGGCTGGATACATGTATCAGATCTGGAATTTGTCATCTACAGATATGCCCTGGCTGGATACAGGTATCGAATCTGGAAATTATCGTCTACAGATATGCCCTGGCTGGATACAGGTATCGAATCTGGAAATTTTCGTCTACAGATATGCCCTGGCTGGATACAGGTGTCGAATCTGGATTTGTCGTCTACAGATATGCCCTGGCTGGATACAGGTGTCGAATCTGGAAATTGTCGTCTACAGATATGCCCTGGCTGGATACAGGTATCGAATCTGGAAATTATCGTCTACAGATATGCCCTGGCTCGATACAAGTATCGAATCTGGAAATTGTCGTTTACAGATATGCCCTGGCTGGATACAGGTGTCGAATCTGGAAACTCTTCATGCAGACATTCCCTGGCTAGATACAGGTGTCGAATCCACAATCAGTTACTCACAGATATGCCCTGGCTAGATACAGGAATCGAATCTGGAATTGTGACAGTTGATAGTAATCATCTTTGGATTGACCTTTTTCCTGAAAAGGCAAGACATCAGTTGTATGCAATGTCATGATGTATGAAATGCATGAGGTCATGATGTTTTCAAGAATAAATGAGATGGTGTGATATGATGCGTATATGCATGCGTCATGGTGTATGATAATGTGATGAATGTATAAGAATGTGTTTTTGTCTAGGAAAATAAATACTTGACGAATACCGGGAGTTTGTTGAATCCTGGTCTGATGTTGAAGAGTAGAGTTCTTCGCTTCCGCTGGGGATGATGGTTGCAAGAATAAACCGGTAGGAGAAGACGACTCCGTTGGGGAATAAGTTCGTTGGAGAGATTACTCTGCAGGGAATTACTCTGTGGGAAGAGATACTTCGCTGAGGTTGTGATGGGAACTCCGCTGGGGATTCCACTGATAAGTTGTGTTGGGGAAATTGATGAACTCCGCTGGGGATAGGAAGAATCTTGACTGCTGTCGGGGAAAGTGAATTCTTGACTGCTGCAGGGGAAGGTAAGAATCTTTTGATTGTTGAAAGTGAGGAATCCTGGGACCGCTGTTGGGGAATCCGGAGCTTGGGTTGTATGCCAATCTACTGGGGATTCTTGTCTTGAGGGGATCTTCACTGGAGAACATTCGAATGTTCTGTGAGGTGCTGAGAATGAGAGTCTTCACTCTTCTTGGGGATTGATAGTTGGAAGTTTTAGCTCCGCTGGGGATTTTGAAACTTGACTCTGAGGGGAGTTAGCTTCTGGAAGGCTCTCTGGTTGGGGATTACAAGAATCTTTTGAGTTTGAGAAGGAACCGGTGTAGGGTTTCCTGATGATGAGTCCGTGTAAAAACTGCATCTGGGTTTGAAGAGGAACCGGTGTAGGGTTTCCTGATGACGAGTCCGTGTAAAACTGCATTTGAGGTTGAGAAGGAACCGGTGTAGGGTTGCTTCATGATGAGTCCGTGTAAAACTGCATCTTGGATTGAGAAGGAACCTGTGTAGGTTTGCTTCATGATGAGTCCGTGTAAAACTGCATCTTGGATTGAGAAGGAACCTGTGTAGGGTTGCTTCATGATGAGTCCGTGTAAAACTGCATCTTGGATTGAGAAGGAACTTGTGTAGGGTTGCTTCATGATGAGTCCGTGTAAAACCGCGTCTTGGATTGAGAAGGAACCTGTGTAGGGTTGCTTCATGATGAGTCCGTGTAAAACTGCATCTTGGATTGAGAAGGAACCTGTGTAGGGTTGCTTCATGATGAGTCCGTGTAAAACTGCATCTTGGATTGAGAAGGAACCTGTGTAGGGTTGCTTCATGATGAGTCCGTGTAAAACTGCATCTTGGATTTGAGAAGGAACCTGTGTAGGGTTGCTTCATGATGAGTCCGTGTAAAACTGCATCTTGGATTTGAGAAGGAACCTGTGTAGGGTTGCTTCATGATGAGTCCGTGTAAAACTGCATCTTCCAACAGGTGATGAAGGGATTGTTGAACACTTTTGACATTCGAATGCCCCAAGTGGCGGTGAGGGAGACTTGCCCCAGGCTACTCTGCAATTGAGAGATTTTGTTGAAATCTTGACTGGACTGCCCCAGGTTAACTGAACTTTGAAAGATCTGTTGAAACCTTGACTGGACTGCCCCAGGTTAACTGAACTTTGAAAGATCTGTTGAAACCTCGACTGGGCTGCCCCAGGCGTGCTGGATGGTGACATGTCATGTCCCCTTGTTGATAGGAGATTTGTTAATGGAAGTGTCATCCTTTTGAAGTGATGTTGTTCACTGAGAGAGTTTTCGTTCCTCCGAACATTCGCTGTATGAATTTCTTCGCTGTCAAACAAATATCCAAATGCGAACAGTGATATTCAAGCAATGCAAAGTTTATGTTTGTCTCGAAGTTTTGAAAAATGCGTTTTTTAGCAGAAAACTTTTTATAAGACAAGTCAACACAAGATTTTAGAGCAACGCCTTACAGGAGTCAGGACACCTTTTGTAACAGTATGCTTTCGAACTAACTCATGCTTCAATTAGGACTTTTGAAGGGTTGTAACGCGGCTTGGTTCACGGTTTAAGAAACAAAGGATAAAGGCTCAAATTATATTTGTACCCACCCGCTCTTCGTGATGTTCTTCAACCCTAAGCTCAGTTAATTGTGCGTCGCACTCTGTTCGAGTTTGGAACGACTTTTGGGTGATGGTTCACCAGTTGAATTTGGAAGACAGTAATCATCTCCTTTTTCCTTTGCAATATTATGTAATTGCTTTCAAGATTGTAATAGTAATTAGGTTTATTGTTTTTATTTACCTTCCGTACTTATTTACCAAAAACGGGTCTTTGTATTTTTGGCGATGTATAGACCCGCGCCTTGTAATAGCGTAGGATTTATGCTTCCGCAATTTACTTTCCGCACCCCCTAACTGTTAAATGCATGAAAGAATGTATGGTAAATAAAAACAACTCGTAGCTCACAAATAACATATACAAAACATTAACTGAAAAACAACACACAAAGCACATGCCACTCCTAGGGTACGCTTCACTCGTTGCCTCGAAACGTGGTCATCAAGTATAGGACGTCTTAGAAGTCACCCTTTGTCTAAAGATCCAGTTGCCTCGAAACGGTTGCCTCGGATAAAAGGATCTAGGACATTAGGGTTACTTCTAAGGTGTCCTACCATTGCTTTGGTGACCACACTGTCCCTAATCATCGAATTGACCTGAATACCTCCAACGACGGTGCTACCTACCTCTCAATGGTGGGCTGGCACTATCTAAAAGGACTCTTACACAGCTTAATTCCTTAGAGTAGGTAGATTCTCATGGGTACTTGCTCTTTTCAAACAAACAAAAACAACTTTTCGCACCCACACTTTCTAAAAGTTTTCAAACAAATTTTTCATACACTCTTGAGGACAGATACAAGAGTTACTTAGAAATTTTTCAAACGAAACTTTTTCAAAACCCACTCACACTTGAAAAGCAAACAATTTTTGAAAACATAAGAGAAAGTTCCTAAGAGCTCGTGGATAACCACGGATAGAAAGGGTGCTAATACCTTCCCTTTCTATAAATCTACCTCCCGAACCGAGAAACATTCTCGAATAAGGAATTTTGCTGTGCTTTTGTCCTTTCCATGTCGGAGAACATAAAAGACGGTGGCGACTCTTGCTTACCGCGACATTTCGCGAACCAGCTTAAAAACAGTCAGTTCTCATTTCCACCGATCACACACCCTATACTTGATGACCACGTTTCGAGGCAACCAGTGAGGCGTACCCTAAGGGTGGCATGTGCTTTGTGTGTTGTTTTTCAGTTAATTGTCTTTGTACATGTTATTTGTGAGGTACGGATTGATTTTATTTTTTCATACATTCTTTCATGCATTTAACATTTAGGGGTGCGGAAAGTAAATTGCAGAAATGTAAATTCTAAGCTATTACAAGGCGCGGGTCTATACATCGCCAAAAATACAAAGACCCGTTTTGATAAAGTACGGAAAATAAAGAAAGCAATAAACCTAATTATTATTACATTCTTGAAGCAGTTACATAATAATCAAAATAAATTAAATGCGCGCGAATAAAAATTAATCGGGAACGTTCTAAGGGTTTTGACCCTTTTAAGAAAAGAAATTGAATTTTTTTTGGTCTTTTTGTGATTAAATGAAATTAAAAACTAATGATTAAACTAATTAATTAATTTATTAAAAAAATAAAAGTTTTTTTTTGTATTTTTATGTTTTTTATGAAATAAAATAAAAAGAAATAAAATAAAAAGTTAATTTTACCTAATTCTAAATCTATTTTAATTATTAAGAAAAGAAGTTAAAGTTGCCTAATTAAACTATTTTATTTGTTAATATTTATTTTACAAAAATAAAATGAAATTAATAATAATAATAATGTTAGTTATTTTTTTGATTTTTTATGAAAATATTAATTGGTTAATAATACTAATAATTAATAATAAAAAAAAGATTATAAAAGAAAAGAAAAAATAAAGAGATAAAGAGAAATAATAAAACCAAAGGGAGGTATGGGCCAGAAATGTGGGGTTTTTGATTGAAATTTGAGGCCCATTTGAATCCAGCTCGTTTGACTTTCTGGAATCCAGTGCTTGTTAGTTGACTGGGTGCATGGTAAGGACCACCTCCTTGCCTTCAGATCTATGAGAGAGGCCACTTGGCGCTTGGATCTGTGAGGTGTATGGTGTTCAACGTTTGGGAACCTGCACAAGAACATATTGAAAAAAATAACATTGGAATTATGGGGGGACCTGGGAATCGAACCCAGGTCCCAACGCTTGCAAAGCACCTGGCCAACCGCTACACCACTCATGCACATCTGTTAATATAATGGCCACTAAATATTATATAAGAAAAATGCGTTATATGCTGGAAAAATAAAAAAGAGCGCGCGTGATTTGAATGAACCACACACGCATGGACACCTCAGCGTCGTCTTCCTTCCTGAAACAAAAACACAGACAAATAACGGGGGTTTTAAACCCCCACAAAATACCAATGTCAAAAATAGCGATTAGCTATATAGTGAACATAAAAAGGGCGCGAGGTATGCTTTAGCTTCGTATTATCATGCTGAGTTTGACCATGTATGTCTTGAGGCTTAATTTTGTAGTATAAGAAAAACCCCAAATTGAAAGCTTTGGAACCCTAGCATCTGTCCATGGTGGTTTTCAATTTAAGGCACCATTCTCAAATTAAATCATGTCAAAAGCTTCAGTACAATGTTAGAAAGACAAAGCAATATTCAAAATATGTTAATGATGCGTGCAAAATGAATTTAGATTGTAAAAAAAAGTGATGAACCGTGTGACTGTGTAGCACGAGTTCTTGAGTGTGAAGGCTTGTTTGTGCTTGAAAAAGGTTCCTGGGGATGCTGGGAGTGTATTTGGATCAAAAGGAAGGCTTGAATTATGCTGGAAAGTGGTTTTCAGTTTGTGACTTTTCTCTTGAAATTTTTGAAATTGGTTATGCTGCCTCTGAGTTTTTCTAGGTCGTGAATTGGATTGGAAAGGCTTGCATATATGTTAGTGAATGAGAATCAATCAAAATCATGAGCCTTAAACCAATGTAATTATGTTTTGGATTTTGCCATAACCTCCATTGAAGAAACTTGCCTTTCTTGTCCAAATTTGAATTTTTATGCTTGAAATAGGATGTACACGAAATTGGTATGTGTTTCATGATGCATCAAGGCTATTCAAAATAAAAGATATCCCTTAATTAATTTTCTTGATTTTTATTTGAATTTTAAAGATTTAAAATGAATTAAACCAAATAAAATCAAATAAAAATAGAAAAATTAATTTTTAATCTTGAAATAAATCATGGGACACGTGGGAGGCATGGAAAAGCTGAACCAAGTGGAAAAAGCGGGCCCTTTTTGTCAAAAATGAAGTTTCAAGGATAGTTGACTTTGGCCATTTCACAAAAATTTCCCAACTTCTCCAATGCATATCTTACTCAATTTTGATCATATGAACATGTTCTTGGACATTTTGGAAAAGTCTTGAAGTCCTATAATCAATGCCTTTGGTCCCATGTCATTTTGATTTACCAATCTCAAGTTATGGTCTTTGACTTAAAGTGTCTTTTTGTTGACTTTTGAAAATGACCTATAATGTTAAAATTGATAACTTTTTGTGAGAGCATTTCTTGGACTTGGAATGTGAATATGAGTTGTAGGAAATGTCCTCCCCTTCAATATGAGCATTGGATGGGATTTTTCTGATGATCCATGAAAAAGTTATGCCTTGGTCAAGTTACGGTTGACTTTTCAGCTGTCCAAAAATAGAAACTTTTGACACCTTGATGATTTTTGAGCCATTCTTGTGGAATCATGATCAAGACTTGATCAAATGATGATTGTGCTTCAAAATAAGATGTTGACCAAAAATTTTGACTTTTGACTGCCAAATGACCATTTTTCCCCTACAGTTGACTGTGAAGCAATTAGGGTTTTTGACTGTGCAACTTGACCTTGTGAGCTTTGAAACTTGACATGTAGATGCTTGACAATGTATATAGGCATATGTGACTTGATTGAGCCCTTGAAAACCTCAACTTCCTTGCAAGAACCAAAACCCTAATTTGACTGGCTTAGGAGGGTGGTTTGAACTGTGTAACTCTTGAGTAGACTTGAGCAATTTGAGGTGATGCTTGTCAAAACTTTGAAGAATATGGGAGGGCAAATTTTGGGGTATAACAGTTGCCCCTGTTCAATCTTCTTAGACCTGAGGATGAAGATTGGCTTGCGTGCCTTTCGTGATCCGAAGGTGGAAGATGATTGAACACTAAAGTACCCAGAAATTTGCACTCACATAGTAGAGTATCAGCAGTGTGATACCGGGTATGGGCTTACAGATTCCATTTTGGAAATATGGTGGAAGGGAGGATGGGCTTATAGATTCCATCTGGAGACGTGACAGAACCTTGTCGGGAATGGGCTTATAGATGCCATTTGGAACTGTTGGTAAGTGGATGGGCTTATAGATGCCATCTAGATGTCGATCGCATAAGAGATTCCTTAGCGAGAACTTTCGTACCTGAGAAAGAAAGATAATTACCTGGCCTGTTACAAGGGTTGATCTTCACTCAGTCGCTCACAGACATGCCCTGGCTAGATACAGGTATCGAATCTGGAACTTCAAAAGGTTGATGGGTTGTCTCTACTGATAGGTTATCTCAGAAAAATCTTTAGGATTTAACTGAACCAGAGTAGGTTTTGTCTTTCTTGATGAGTTGTCTCTTTGGACGGGTTGTCTTCATGGACGGGTTGTCTTCAACGACGAGTGATCTTCAATGACGAGTTGTCTTCAATGACGAGTCGTCTTCAATGACGAGTTGTCTTCAATGAAGAGTTGTCTTCAATGACGAGTTGTCTTTAATGACGGGTGTCTATACTGACGGGTTGTCTTCAATGACAAGTTGTCTTCAATGACGAGATGTCTTCAATGACGAGTTGTCTTCAATGACGAGTTGTCTTCAATGACGAGTTATCTTTAATGATGAGTTGTCTTCAATGACGAGTTGTCTTCAATGACGGGTAGTCTTCAATGACGAGATGTCTTCAATGACGGGTGTCTATACTGACGGGTTGTCTTCAATGACGAGTTGTCTTCAATGACGAGATGTCTTCAATGACGAGTTGTCTTCAATGACGAGTTGTCTTCAATGACGAGTTGTCTTTAATGACGAGTAGTCTTCAATGACGAGATGTCTTTAATGACGAGTTGTCTTTAATGACGAGTGTCTATAACGACGGGTGTCTATAATGACGGGTTGTCTTCAATGACGAGTTGTCTTTAATGACGAGTTGTCTTCAATGACGAGTTGTCTTCAATGACGAGTTGTCTTTAATGACAAGTTGTCTTCAATGACGAGTTGTCTTCAATGACGGGTAGTCTTCAATGACGAGATGTCTTCAATGACGGGTGTCTATACTGACGGGTTGTCTTCAATGACAAGTTGTCTTCAATGACGAGATGTCTTCAATGACGAGTTGTCTTCAATGACGAGTTGTCTTCAATGACGAGTTGTCTTTAATGACGAGTAGTCTTCAATGACGAGATGTCTTCAATGACGAGTTGTCTTCAATGACGAGTGTCTATAACGACGGGTGTCTATATTGACGGGTTATCTTCAATGACGAGTGTCTATAACGACGGGTTGTCTTCAATGACGAGTTGTCTTTAATGACGAGTTGTCTTCTTTGACTTTAGGAAGTAATTTAACTGGACCTGTCTTCTTTGACTGGATGAGCATCAGAAAAACCTTTGGGATTTAACTGGACTTGTCTTCTCTGACTGGATTTGTCTTCTTTGACTGGATTTGTCTTTTTTGACTGGATTGTCTACTTTGACATAGCTGATTATTTAACTGTATCCTTCCTGAAAGGTAAAGGTCAGTCGTATGCGATGCATGATATGGATCAAGCAATGATGTTCTTGACATAAATGAGATTGTATGACATGATGCGCATATGTATGTATCATGATGTGATGTTTATGAATGTATCTTCGTCTGGGAAAGTAAATCCTTGACGAATGCCGGGAAGTTAAATCCTGGGTTGATGTTGAAGAACATAGTTCTTCGTTTCCGCTGGGGATGATGATCACAAGAATAAACCGGTAGGAGAAGATGACTCTGTTGGGGAATAAACTTGTTGAAGAGCTTACTCTGCGGGGAATTACTCTATGGGGAGAGATACTTTGCCGAGGTTTTGATGATAACTCCGCTGGGGATACCGTTGATAAGCTTTGTTGAGGGATTTGATGAACTCCGCTGGCGGATAGGAAGAACTTCGCTGAGGACGATCTTTCCGTGGCAATTAGCTGAGGATAACCCAGTTATAAGCTCTGGTGAGGAATAACCTTTGAATAATACCGGGGAGACGCGTTCGCTCTGCAGGTGATAAGCTTCCAGAATCTACTGGGGATAAGCTTCCTACTGGGGAGATTGATTCAACTTTCTTGGGGAGACTTTTTGAGACTTTACTGGGGAAGTGGCTCCGCCGAGGTGTCTGGTATTTCGCCGGGGAACAATCTTAGATCAAGACTATCGGGGATGCTTGCTTAGGAACATCTGTATACTCCGCTGGGGAATATTGAGATCTCCTGGGGATACCCAACTTCCTTAAGACTGATTGTAGGCTAACTCTACTTGGGGAGAGTGTCGCTGACTTGCTGGAGATATTGTGCCTTTTTAGGGCTGACGAGAGACCAACTCTGCTTTGGGAGAGTATTGTTGATTCCTGTCTTGCTCTGCAGAGAGTGGAGGTATCTTGGTTACGTTCTTCAGCTGAACCTACCTTGGTATCTTGGTGGACAGAGCAACTAGATCGCTTAGACAACTCAATATTGCCCCAGTTTCTGAGAGAGAAGGTACCCGTGGAGGTGTTTGACAACTGCCGTTTGACAAATCTTCTTCTGGTAGGCAAGTGACGAGGTGACGGGACATAGTCGTACGCTTTTGATCCCTAACTTTTGCCTGGACCGCCCTTTCGGGTTTTCAGTCCACCGGGATACCCATTTTTGCCCAAGCCGCCTTTTCAGGTTTTCGACTTGCCGGGTGTACAGATTTTTTTCATTTTCACCCCTTATTTTGCCCGAACCCTTTTGGTTTGCCGGGAAGCCCTTATTTTTGCCTAGGTGCATCAACCTAGCAGGTCTTTGAATATGCGCAGTATTTTTTGACTATGTCTACGCTCTCAGGATGTAGGGAGGTGCCCCTGTCAGTAGTGTTTTGCCATGCCACCAGAAGATGTCTGATCAGGCAAGATTCATTGCTGGAATGCCCCAAGTGACTCAAGCGGAGATTTGTCCCAAGCTGGTTGGCCTTTTGAGAGATTCTCCGAATCTTGACTTAACTGCCCCAGATGATGGACAATGATCATGCCCTGCCCCTTGATGGGAGGTTCTTTTGTTCATTAGACATTCGTCGTGCGAACTTCTATGTTGTTCAAAAAAATAGTCATATGCAAGCAATGTTATATTAAAATGCAAAGCTCATGTCTGTCTTTTTGAAGTTTTTGAAAATGCATTTTTTCAGTAAAACAAGCAAATTTTGTAAAATGTGATGTCAACCCAGGATTTTACAGCGAGCCTTAAGGAGTCAGGATACCTTTCGTAACAGTATGCCTTCGAACTAACCCATGCTTCAGCTAGGACTTTTTAAGGGTTATAACGTGGCCTGGTTCACGGTTTAAGAAACAAAGGATAAAGGCTCAAATTATATTTGTACCCACCCGCTCTTCGTGATGTTCTTCAAACCTAAACTCAGTTGATCGTGCGTTAGACCTTGTTCGAGTCTTTGTCCTAATATTCCCATGATGGTTCGGATGTTGACATTTTATTTTGAATAGGCAGTCGTTTCCTTGTTGAGGGTTTGCAGGTCCTCTTTTCTTTTTGATTTCGTTATCCCTGTTTTTTGCCTGAACTGTTTCTTTTGTGATTACAGTCAGCAGGATGCCCCAGTTTTGTAAGTCTCCTTCATAGGTTTTGACTTAATGGGCGTTTATTTTGAGGGATAATGACTTCCTGTCTTTATGATTATTCGGAACCATCACTGTCTTTTGTTTCAGAAGGACTCATTTGATGCTATTTGTTGTGCACTTGGATCAACTGAGAGAACTACCCTGCCCCAGGTTATGATTAAGGGTTTTAATTTTCGAAAAGAAAAACTCCGACTTCTTTGGCTCAAAGGGGTTGACGAGGGATTATCTTCCTTATAACTCCAATGTTTAGGAATTGAAACAATGCTTGTACCTCATCAGCGGGGTTCGTTCAAAAGCATATTGTAGATTGTGGTACCGTTTTCGTCATCCTCCCTCAAGAGGCTTAGAATTATTAATTGAGAGTTGAACATCACAAAAATATGAAAACAATTTACATATAGTGAATACGAAATAATTACTTCAAAACAGACATGTGTAATGCATTAATGAAATAACATCGTTTGACATGAATACAATGTTTGAACAATCAAAGAAAAATACAACTTGAACATTCGAATGAACAAAAAATTTCTAATCCTAGCCATGTTTTGGCAAGGGAGCAGTGATCACATCGGGAGTCTCTGGAGAGTCGAACTGGACTTCCTTTGCGTCGATCAAATCCTGAACCTTGTTTTTCAAAGTCCAACAATCATCTGTAGCATGCCCCGGGCTGTCAGAATGATAAGCACAGCGAACGTTGGGGTTATACCTTGAAGGTGTCCTGTTGGGATTCTTAGGAGGGTCCCTTAGAGTTACCAACTTGGTCTCCAGCAGCTGTGGCAATATCTAGGACAAGGTCATGCCGAGGGGAGTGAATTGCCTTTTAGGTCTCTCTTCCCTTTGTTGGTTGCGATGTTGAGGAGCACCGGCCGGTTTTGAAATAACCACCGCGTTGACAGCACTGGATTCTTTCTTGGATGGTCTCTTCTCAGTGTTCGAGGAGTCACCAGTTTGTATCTTTCCAGACTTGATACCAGCTTCTATCCTCTCCCCGGTCAAGATCAAATCTGTAAACCCAGCAGAAGAATTCCCAATCAGATGGTTGAAGAAGGGACCAGACAGGGTCCCCAAGAACATGTCAACAAGCTCACGGTCAGTCAAAGGCGGCTGCACCCTTCCAGCCAGATCTCTCCACCTTTGCGCATACTCCTTAAAACCTTCACTCGTCCCAAGTGACATACCCTGGAGTTGGGTACGTGTAGGAGCGAGGTCGGCATTATACTGATAATGCTTATAAAAAGCAGTTGCCAAGTCCTCCCAGTTACGAATACTAGTTCCATCCAACTGATAGAACCATTCGAGCTGAGTCCCTGAAAGACTTTCCTAGAAGAAATGGATCCATAGATTCTTGTCTACCGTGTAGGGCTGGATCTTCCTTGCGTATGAACGGAGGTGCAGCTTAGGACAGGAGGCCCCGTCGTACTTTAGAAAGGCAGGTGCCTTGAACTTGTGAGGGATCACCACCCCAGAAGATAAACCTAGGTCCCCAAAGTCTAACCCAGGCACACGTTGGATATCCATAGCATTTAACCGGTCCTCCAGCTGTTTGTACCTGTCCTCAGTAGGAGGGTACTGTTCATCATTGAAATCTGTCTCGGTGTCAGAGACTACGGGACTAGGAACCCTTCCCTCTTGGTGACTGCCTTCCCCAACAGATGGAGTAGTCCGCTCAGCTTCATTCTGCAGTGTATTCCCGGATCTGCGTCTAGGGTTGAACAAAACAGTTCTCTTCTTCTTTTTCTTCAAAAGCAGAGTCTTCAATTCCTGTTGTCCTTGGGCTAAGCTCATGTCCAGCTCCTGGAACTTGGCGTTCTGGACCTGGAGGGCCTTGATAGCTTGTTCATTGGATGATTCAGGATTCATGATGATGGCTGAAATAGACAGCGAAGAAGATTAAGCAACCTGTAACAAGGGTACTTGTAATGCAATGATATGTATGATATGCATGCAATGTTTTCAAGGACCTCGCGGGATAAACAAGAAAGATTGTTAGAACTTGAATTTTGTAGCTTGATTGAAGGAACTTCGTGTTGTTGAGAGTCCTTCTTCAAGAGTCAAGGCTCACCATATCGAGTGGGTCATAGCCCCTGACTCAAGTTATCAACCTTGGCTAGGGGAAAATAAATCCCCTTTGCCCCTTGCTAGACATTTGATTCATCACGACCTGCATCACAAACCCTTGAGATCCTTGAAATGGATTAGTCCTTATGTAGGATGTATGCAATGGTATGATGTTATGCTATGCATGGAGTAATGTAGGTAAACCTTGTTATGAGTCCAGATTAAGGACTGTAAACAAAACCTGTAAGAAACTCAAGTGTCAGATAGCAAGCATGCAAGTAGTCAAGTTTGAAGGCACACAAGTCACACAAGACAACCCTTAGAGTTCAGGCAAGCATGAAGTTTAGGGTACTACCCTCTTGAAGTTGGTGGGGTCAAAAACCTGTCCTATCAAAAGTAACCGGGTTCTAAGGAGCTCAATATCATTGGGTTATTTTCTGTGTTCATTGTTTTGATTTAGCCACTGAACTGGCGATCAAAATATTCCAAGAAAACAACCCTCAATGAGTGTAGTATCGAGTATCAACCAACTTCGGACTGCACCAAAGTCAGTCATCTCACTACCCCTAAAGAGGCCAGGATGGTTCAATTAAGGTTCCTAAGGTCAGTTGATGCTTCACGACACCACGCGGCGGCCCCGTACTCTCCTTGACTTGACTCAAGGGTTACCGGTACTCACCAAAGTGCCACATCAACGTAGCAAACTGCTTCAACCGTGTCGGTATACCCTGCACAGTTCCCTCACAGTTTTGTTGCTACTTTCTAAGAAGGTATCCCCCAGATCCGGGTTAGGATCTATGAAACTCCCAAAACAGGCCCACAATATTAAAGCAAACAGATCAAGCAATTGAAAACATGATGATGAACTATTCCTAAGGTACACCTCACTTTTTTATTCCCCAGCAGAGTCACCAGTTCTGTGATTGGTGGAAATAGAACTGACTGTTTTTTAAGCTGGTTTCGCGAAATGTCGCGGTAAGCAAGAGTCGCCACCGTCTTTTATATTGTCCAACATGGAAAGGACAAAAGCACAGCAAAATTCCTTATTCGAGATGTTTCTCGGTTCGGGAGGTAGATTATAGAAAGGGAAGGTGTTAGCACCCTTTCTATCCGTGGTTATCCACGGGCTCTTAGGTACTTGCTCTTATGTTTTCAAAAGATTTGTTTGCTTTTCAAGTGTGTGTGGGTTTTGAAAAAGTTCGTTTGAAAAACTTCTAAGTAACTCTTGTATCAGTCCTCAAGAGTGTATGAAGTGTTTGTTTGAAAACTTTTTGAAAGTGTGGGGTGCGAAAAGTTGTTTTTGTTTGTTTTGAAAAGAGCAAGTACTTAAGAGAATCTTCCTACTCTAAGGAATTAAGCTGTGTAAGAGTCCTTTAGATAGTGTTATCCCACCATTGAGAGGTAGGTAGCACCATCGTTGGAGGTGTTCGGGTCAATTCGATTATTAGGGACAGTGTGGTCACCTAAGCAATGGTAGGACGTCTTAGAAGTAACCCTAATGTCCTAGATCATTTTATCCGAGGCAACCGTTTCGAGGCAACTGGATCTTTTGGACAGAAGGGCGACCTCTAAGACACCCTATACTTGATGACCACGTTTCGAGGCAACCAGTGAGGCGTACCCTAAGAGTGGCATGTGCTTTGTGTGTTGTTTTTCAGTTAATTGTCTTTGTACATGTTATTTGTGAGCTACAGATTGATTTTATTTTTTCATACATTCTTTCATGCATTTAACATTTAGGGGTGCGGAAAGTAAATTGCAGAAATGTAAATTCTAAGCTATTACAAGGCGCGGGTCTATACATCGCCAAAAATACAAAGACCCGTTTTGATAAAGTACGGAAAATAAAGAAAGCAATAAACCTAATTACTATTACATTCTTGAAGCAGTTACATAATAATCAAAATAAATTAAATGCACGCGAATAAAAATTAATCGGGAACGTTCTAAGGGTTTTGACCCTTTTAAGAAAAGAAATTGAATTTTTTTTGGTTTTTTTGTGATTAAATGAAATTAAAAACTAATGATTAAACTAATTAATTAATTTATTAAAAAAACAAAAGTTTTTTTTTTGTATTTTTATGTTTTTTTATGTTTTTTATGAAATAAAATAAAAAGAAATAAAATTAAAAGTTAATTTTACCTAATTCTAAATCTATTTTAATTATTAAGAAAAGAAGTTAAAGTTGCCTAATTAAACTATTTTATTTGTTAATATTTATTTTACAAAAATAAAATGAAATTAATAATAATAATAATGTTAGTTATTTTTTTGATTTTTTATGAAAATATTAATTGGTTAATAATACTAATAATTAATAATAATAAAAAGATTATAAAAGAAAAAAAAATAAAGAGATAAAGAGAAATAATAAAACCAAAGGGAGGTATGGGCCAGAAATGGGGGGTTTTTGATTGAAATCTGAGGCCCATTTGAATCCAGCTCGTTTGACTTTCTGGAATCCAGTGCTTGTTAGTTGACTGGGTGCATGGTGAGGACCACCTCCTGGCCTTCAGATCTATGAGAGAGGCCACTTGGCGCTTGGATCTGTGAGGTGTATGGTGTTCAACGTTTGGGAACCTGCACAAGAACATATTGAAAAAAATAACATTGGAATTATGGGGGGACCTGGGAATCGAACCCAGGTCCCAACGCTTGCAAAGCACCTGGCCAACCGCTACACCACTCATGCGCATCTGTTATTATAATGGCCACTAAATATTATATAAGAAAAATGCGTTATATGCTGGAAAAATAAAAAAGAGCGCGCGTGATTTGAATGAACCACACACGCATGGACACCTCAGCGTCGTCTTCCTTCCTGAAACAAAAACACAGACAAATAACGGGGGTTTTAAACCCCCACAAAATACCAATGTCAAAAATAACGATTAGCTATATAGTGAACATAAAAAGGGCGCGAGGTATGCTTTAGCTTCGTCTTATCATGCTGAGTTTGACCATATATGTCTTGAGGCTTAATTTTGCAGTATAAGAAAAACCCCAAATTGAAAGCTTTGGAACCCTAGCATCTGTCCAGGGTGGTTTTCAATTTAAGGCACCATTCTCAAATTAAATCATGTCAAAAGCTTCAGTACAATGTTAGAAAGACAAAGCAATATTCAAAATATGTTAATGACGCATGCAAAATGAATTTAGATTGTAAAAAAAAGTGATGAACCGTGTGACTGTGTAGCACGAGTTCTTGAGTGTGAAGGCTTGTTTGTGCTTGCAAAAGGTTCCTGGGGATGCTGGGAGTGTATTTGGATCAAAGGGAAGGCTTGAATTATGCTGGAAAGTGGTTTTCAGTTTGTGACTTTTCTCTTGAAATTTTTGAAATTGGTTATGCTGCCTCTGAGTTTTTCTAGGTCGTGAATTGGATTGGAAAGGCTTGCATATATGTTAGTGAATGAGAATCAATCAAAATCATGAGCCTTAAACCAATGTAATTATGTTTTGGATTTTTCCATAACCTCCATTGAAGAAACTTGCCTTTCTTGTCCAAATTTGAATTTTTATGCTTGAAATAGGATGTACACGAAATTGGTATGTGTTTCATGATGCATCAAGGCTATTCAAAACAAAAGATATCCCTTAATTAATTTTCTTGATTTTTATTTGAATTTTAAAGATTTAAAATGAATTAAACCAAATAAAATCAAATAAAAATATAAAAATTAATTTTTAATCTTGAAATAAATCATGGGACACGTGGGAGGCATGGAAAAGCTGAACCAAGTGGAAAAAGTGGGCCCTTTTTGTCAAAAATGAAGTTTCAAGGATAGTTGACTTTGGCCATTTCACAAAAATTTCCCAACTTCTCCAATGCATATCTTACTCAATTTTGATCATATGAACATGTTCTTGGACATTTTGGAAAAGTCTTGAAGTCCTATAATCAATGCCTTTGGTCCCATGTCATTTTGATTTACCAATCTCAAGTTATGGTCTTTGACTTAAAGTGTCTTTTTGTTGACTTTTGAAAATGACCTATAATGTTAAAATTGATAACTTTTTGTGAGAGCATTTCTTGGACTTGGAATGTGAAGATGAGTTGTAGGAAATGTCCTCCCCTTCAATATGAGCATTGGATGGGATTTTTCTGATGATCCATGAAAAAGTTATGCCTTGGTCAAGTTACGGTTGACTTTTCAGCTGTCCAAAAATAGAAACTTTTGACACCTTGATGATTTTTGAGCCATTCTTGTGGAATCATGATCAAGACTTGATCAAATGATGATTGTGGCTTCAAAATAAGATGTTGACCAAAAATTTTGACTTTTGACTGCCAAATGACCATTTTGCCCCTGCAGTTGACTGTGAAGCAATTAGAGTTTTTGACTGTGCAACTTGACCTTGTGAGCTTTGAAACTTGACATGTATATGCTTGACAATGTATATAGGCATATGTGACTTGATTGAGCCCTTGAAAACCTCAACTTCATTGCAAGAACCAAAACCCTAATTTGACTGGCTTAGGAGGGTGGTTTGAACTGTGCAACTCTTGAGTAGACTTGAGCAATTTGAGGTGATGCTTGTCAAAACTTTGAAGAATATGGGAGGGCAAATTTTGGGGTACAACAGATGGCATTTGTTTAGAGGAGAAACCTCTTTCCCATTGGTAGACGTCTGGTTCAACGTAACCCTGCATCAAAAGAACCCTCGGGATCCTTGAAAAGGTTATTGAAAATGCTATGGTATGATGTTATGATGTTATGTACATGTATGCAAGAGCAAGTAAGTGTATATACAGGCAATCATATTCACACAAAGCAAACAAGTCCTTAGGTTTAGGCTTGCATGGGGTTGTAGATAAGTACCCTCTTGAAGTTAGTTGGCTCATCCTGTCCTAAAATAGAAATCGGGTTCTAAGGAGCTCAAAATCATTGGATTGTTTTCTGTGTTCATTGTTTTGGTTTAGCCACTTAACTGGAGACCAAAATATTCCAAGAAGATAACCCTCAATGAGTGTAGTATCGAGTATCTACCAACTTCGGACTGCACCAAAGTCGATCATCTCACTACCCCTAAAAAGGCTAAGATGGTCAATTAAGGTTCTAAGAGTTCGTTAGTGCTTCACGACATCACTCAGCGGCCCCGTACTCTCCTTGATTGAACTCAAGGGTTACCGGTACTCACAAATATGTCACACTAACATAGCTTATTGCTTCAACCGTGTCGGTATACCCCGCACAGTTCCCTCACAGTTTTTTTGCTATTTACCTAAGAAGGTGCCCCAAATCCGGGTGTAGGATTTAGAACAAACCCAAACAAGGACCCAAAAAGTAAAGCAATCAAGGCAATCAAAGCAAGAATGTAAATGTGATCTAAACCCTAAGGTAACCCCACTTTTAAGGGAATCCCCAGCAGAGTCGCCAGTTCTGTGATACGGTGGGAGAACTGACTTGAGTTTTTGCGTTTGTATTCGCACTTGTTCGGTTTAGCAAGAGTCGCCACCGACTTTTTATTTTATCCTAAAGGAAAGGTTAAAAAGCACAATAAAAACCTTTTGAGATGTTTCGTGGGTTCGGGGGGTAGATTATGAAAAGGGAAGGTATTAGCACCCTTTTCATCCATGGCTATCCATGGGCTCTTAGTTACTTGTTTCGATCACTTTCCTTTGATTTTCAATTGTTTGGAATGGTATGTGTGTGTGTTTTGAAAATGTTTTTTTGAAGAAGATTCCTTGTCTTAGGCAACCATTGTAATGACTCGTGTTTGAGTGTTTTACAAAGGTGTGTATCTTTTCGAAAAGATGTTTCAAATGTTTTTTTGAAAGTTTGTTTTGAAAGTGTTTGTGGAGTGTGGTTTTGAAAAGTAGGCAAGTGTTTTTGTAAGTTTGATCAAGTAACTAATAGTTTGTCTACCCTATTGTACTCAAAGGTTTTTTTCTCATGTTTTAACCCTTTTTCAACAATTTTGTTCCACCATTGTATTTGGTGGACAATCTTGCGTTTAGGATGTTTAACGGGACAGGCGCGGGTCATCGTATGGACCATGAATGCAATGATGTCAAGTGTCTTTGTCAATTTTGCTTGAAGGGACTATGATCATTTTGATAGGCAACTTTCGAAAGCGTCATCGAGGGACTTATGATCATTTGAATTGTTTTGCCAAAGAAACTCGACGTGCAAGCATGGCCCATTTTGGAAGGCAACAAGCGGGATTACCCTAGGGGTGCAAGTGTGAATTGTGTATTGATTTCATGTATTTGTTTTTTATTAGGTTATCTAGCGTTTGATTTTATGTACATACAAGCCCTAGGTCTAAACATGGTATATTTGAAAGCGATAAATTGCGGGAATTTAAAGTCTACGCTATCACAAATGAGTATCCGGGGATGGGGGTACAATTATTTACAAATGGGGGATGAGACTTATAGGAGAGTAATATCCAAATAATTTACAACCAAATCGAATCAATCGCAATCTCAAATGTAAAGTAATAGCAACTTATAAAAAGATAAAATGCGTATTGTAAATGTGTATGTGATTTATTTACAGGTGTGGAAAATGTTAACTTGATGAAATATTAAGTATCGCTTATTTATTTGTATTTTCGTATTTTTGTTAATATGTACAAAACAAAATATTTTAAGAAGAGAAAAGAATGTTTTAAGAAAATTAACATTTCATGTATGAAGAAAAGATTTATCAAAAGAGTTTTCAGGATAAAATATATTAACCTAATTATATTCGAATATTCATGTATATAAAAAGGGTTAAGATATTATTTAATTTATAAACAAAGTTAAATTATGCTATAAAAAGAAAATCAAAGAGTTAATACAAATTTGATGTAAAAAATTATATGTTAATTTATTAAAAAAAAGAGATATGATATGGTAATAAAAAAAAGGGTATTAGTTAGAAAGAATAAAAATGGGCTTTAGTGTTTTAGGCCCAAGCTAAATAATCAGAATAATACGAAAAAGAGGGGTGCATCCAGAAAAAACAAAATGGGCTTAGGCGCATTGGACAGGGCAAGGCCCAAGTGATTGAGACAAACTTGTAAGGGTTCTCAAAGTTTCATTTCATTTGGATTTAGGGTTTGTGATACAGGGGCGCCGTCGTCGTTCGTCTTCGTCTTCGTCCTTCTCGCCATAGCCACTGAATAATCGTTCTTCCCTGCCTAGCCACCAGCGCCATCGCTACTTCCTCTCTCCTCCATGGATTATTCAGTGATGTTGTACAAGGTAGCGATTTCTGAGTCGTTCGCGTTAGGGTTTTAGTTCACATCTTGTATGTTTTAGTTCTGATTCTGATTTCTTTTATGTTGTTGTTTGTGTTCTTATTGAGGTACATGAAAAGACAAAGATTAGGGATACTACCTTTGGTCCTTGGAGATGGAGAAGGACGGTAGCTTGGAGGCGCTTAGGACGGCTGAGGGCGGAGGGACGCGTGATGCACTGTGTTGAGCTTTTGCTTCCTGGTTTGTATCTTTGTCTTTTAAGTTTGGTGATGAGCTCCTGAAAACCTTGTTTTATCACTTCTTTTCCTCTTTTGAATGCTTGCTTCAGTTGCTTGTATGCTTGGATATTTGATATGTTGTGCTTGAGTTGCCTATCCCTCCTCTTCTTTTTGGCTTGCTTCTGTTGCCTAGCTCATGGTTTTCCCTGAGATTAATTGATGATGATATGTTTGCCCTGAATATGCTTGATATGTTTGGTTGCCTTCTTCTCTTGTTAGCCTCTGACTCTGAGAAATATTAATGTTGTTGTTAGCCCAGTGATGAAGCAATTCTGAGGGCGTGTGTTTTGGTTGGATTTTGTTGATTGTTTTGTATAGCTTTGATGCAGTCTAAGGCTTAAGGCTTCTGACTTTTGCTTAAGGCTCAAACAGGTTTTAGGCTTAGTGTGCTTACAGGTTGATGCAAGGCTTGATAGTTTTTGGTTTGTTTGGAGTTTACAGGTTTTGACAGTTTGAGGGTTTGAGGCTTGATGTGTTTCAGACTGATGAAACAGGTTATGGCTTTTTTTTGGCTTCAGCAGGTTGAGTGTTTTAAGGCTTGGAAGTATGGCAGGTTTGATGTTTTGAATGTTTGGGTTTGGAGCTTAGGCTTCAAGCTTTTGGAGGCAGTTCTTGTTGTTGACACAGCTTGTGGTATTTTGTTTTGGAGGCTGTCTCCTGCTTCTGCTATATCAGTTTGATGTTATCTTTTTGGTTATGTATTTTTCTGCCCCCTCCTCTACTGTGTTGATAACAGTTTGTTTTATATATTTCTTCTTCAAGCCTAAGCCTGTAAGCCTCCTTTTCTTTTTTCTCTTCTCTCTCTCTCTCTTGACAGACTAGACATCAATTTTATATTGTTTATGTTTGTCCTATGTTCTGAAAAGGTAGCTGGCCTGAACATGATGACTTGACATGTTGCTTGCAATAGTCCCTGCTTTCCTGCATACTTCTTATCCTGATTTTCTGCATATTGACAGCATTTTATACTTTGATATCTTTCCATATCCTTTTGGATATCTTGGATAGTTTAAACTTGTGAATTTCAGTTAGGCAATTCAGTTCAGTTTGCATTTGGACTTGTAGATGCTGTTAGGAATTTTTGAAATGGGCAAATTATTGACAATGCAATATGTTTGACAAATTTGAATTTGTGCAATTATAACTTTTTGTGCATTTCATACTTTTTGCAAGCATTTTTATCCCTCTTTGTGAACCGGGAGAAATCTCGTGATTTGCAGAGAGGGAAAACTGATTCCGGCCAGTTACTTTTAATGATGAATCCATTTTTTTAGCTGTCTGTCTTTTTAATTTTATCTGCTTTTGACTTCTTCTTTTCTTTTTGCAGATAAAAATCAAATGGAGAGGAGTAGTAGTAGAAGCTGAAGATTTGAAGACTTAGGGGTTTTTAAGATAGTTTTATTTCCATTTTAATTTATTTGTAATAGTATTAATCTAAATAACTGTAAATAAATTTACAGTATTTAAATAATATCTGTAACAAACAATTCAAAATAAATAAACATCCCTCTTTTTATCAGTTAATTCTTCTTCCAATTCAAATGTTTATTTTAATTATTTGAGTTTCTTAAATTAAAACAATTGGAAATAAATCCAATTATTCTAACTTAGAAAAAGAAATAATTAATAAGCGTCTGGCGTTCCAAATTAAACATAGCAATGCACAGTCAAACAACAAATGTCCACATGTCCTCTTTTCATTGATTTAATCAAACACTGCAAACTCAATCCAAATGCTTCAGTCCAAATTTCAGAGTAAACTGAAAAGAACTATAGACTTAATTCTTTCTGAGAAATACGCGCACAAAACCCTAGTTCTTGATTAAATGTCAAAGAAGCGTCCGCCTGATCAAAACCTGAGCCAACTCAACCAAACCTTAGCAATCTGCCTGAACTGCTTTAAAATCAATGAAAATCCTAATTCTGTCTGACTGATAAGAAAAGTCTGTTTGACTGATTCTTACGCCAATCTGAAAAATCAGGAAAAGCCCGAAGCTGTGATTTCTTATGGAAAAAATACGAGGGCAAATTTTGGGGTACAACAGTTGCCCTTGTTCAATCTTCTTGAACCTGAAGAGTTAGATTGGCAAGTTTGCCTTTCGCGACTCGAGGGTAAAAGGAGATTGGACACCAGAGTGCCCAAAAATTTGCACTTGGTGATGTGATGGTAAAGGGAATGGGCTTACAGATGCCATTTTGGTGATGGGCTTAGAGATGCCATCTGGAGATGTGACAGAACTTTGTCGGGAATGGGCTTATAGATGCCATTTGGAAGTGTGATGGATAGTCGTGGAGATGGGCTTTTAGATGCCATCGGGGTGTCGATCGCGTAACAGATTCCTTAGCGAGAACTTGCGTACCTGAGAAAGAAAGATGGTTTCCTGGCCGGTTACAGGGGTTAATCTTCAAACTCTTCATACAGATATGCCCTGGCTAGATACAGGTATCGAATCTACAATCAAATACTCACAGATATGCCCCGGCTAGGTACAGGAATCGAATCCGGAACTTCAAAAGGTTGCTTACAAACGTGCCCTGGCTGGATACAAGTATCGAATCTCTAAACTATTCATGCAGATATGCCCTGGCTAGATACAGGTGTCGAATCCACAAACAAATACTCACAGATATGCCCTGGCTGGATACAGGAATCGAATCCGGAACTGGTCGTCTACAGATATGCCCTGGCTGGGTACAGGTATCGAATCTGGAAATTGTCGTCTACAGATATGCCCTGGCTGGATACAGGTATCGGATCTGGAATTTGTCTTCTACAGATATGCCCTGGCTGGATACAGGTATCAGATCTGGAATTTGTCGTCTACAGATATGCCCTGGCTGGATACAGGTATCGAATCTGGAAATTGTCGTCTACAGATATGCCCTGGCTGGATACAGGTATCGAATCTGGAAATTGTCGTCTACAGATATGCCCTGGCTGGATATAGGTGTCGAATCTGGATTTGTCGTCTACAGATATGCCCTGGCTGGATACAGGTGTCGAATCTGGAAATTGTCGTGTACAGATATGCCCTGGCTGGATACAGGTATCGAATCTGGAAATTGTCGTCTACAGATATGCCCTGGCTGGATACAGGTATCGAATCTGGAAATTGTCGTTTACAGATATGCCCTGGATGGATACAGGTGTCGAATCTGGAAACTCTTCATGCAAACATTCCCTGGCTAGATACATGTGTCGAATCCACAATTAGTTACTCACAGATATGCCCTGGCTAGATACAGGAATCAAATTTGGAATTGTGACAGTTGATAGTAATCATCTTTGGATTGACCTTTTTCCTGAAAAGGCAAGACATCAGTTGTATGCAATGTCATGATGTATGAAATGCATGAGGTCATGATGTTTTCAAGAATAAATGAGATGGTGTGATATGATGCGTATATGCATGCGTCATGGTGTATGATAATGTGATGAATGTATAAGAATGTGTTTTCGTCTAGGAAAATAAATCCTTGACGAATGCCAGGAGTTTGTTGAATCCTGGGCTGATGTTGAAGAGTAGAGTTATTCGCTTCCGCTGGGGATGATGGTTGCAAGAATAAACCGGTAGGAGAAGACGACTCCGTTGGGGAATAAGTTTGTTGGAGAGATTACTCTGCGGGGAATTACTATGTGGGAAGAGATACTTCGCTGAGGTTGTGATGAGAACTCCGCTGAGGATTCCACTGATAAGTTGTGTTGGGGAAATTGATGAACTCCGTTGGGGATAGGAAGAATCTTGACTGCTGTCGGGGAAAGTGAATTCTTGATTGCTGCAGGGGAAGGCAAGAATCTTTTGATTGTTGAAAGTGAGGAATCCTGGGACCGCTGTTGGGGAATCCGGAGCTTGGGTTGTAGCCAATCTACTGGGGATTCTTGTCTTGAGGGGATCTTTACTGGAGAACATTCGAATGTTCTGTGAGGTGCTGAGAATGATAGTCTTCACTCTGCTTGGGGATTGATAGTTGGAAGTTTTAGCTCCGCTGGGGATTTTGAAACTTGACTCTGAGGGGAGTTAGCTTCTGGAAGGCTCTCTGGTTGGGGATTACAAGAATTCTTTGAGTTTGAGAAGGAACCGGTGTAGGTTTTCTTGATGATGAGTCCGTGTAAAAACTGCATCTGGGTTTGAAGAGGAACCGATGTAGGGTTTCCTGATGACGAGTCCGTGTAAAACTGCATCTGAGGTTGAGAAGGAACCGGTGTAGGGTTGTTTCATGATGAGTCCGTGTAAAACTGCATCTTGGATTGAGAAGGAATCTGTGTAGGGTTGCTTCATGATGAGTCCATGTAAAACTGCATCTTGGATTGAGAAGGAACCTGTGTAGGGTTGCTTCATGATGATTCAGTGTAAAACTGCATCTTGGATTGAGAAGGAACTTGTGTATGGTTGCTTCATGATGAGTCCGTGTAAAACTGCATCTTGGATTGAGAAGGAACCTATGTAGGGTTGCTTCATGATGAGTCCGTGTAAAACTGCATCTTGGATTGAGAAGGAACCTGTGTAGGGTTGCTTCATGATGAGTCCGTGTAAAACTGCATCTTGGATTGAGAAGGAACCTGTGTAGGGTTGCTTCATGATGAGTCCGTGTAAAACTGCATCTTGGATTTGAGAAGGAACCTGTGTAGGGTTGCTTCATGATGAGTCCGTGTAAAACTGCATCTTGGATTTGAGAAGGAACCTGTGTAGGGTTGCTTCATGATGAGTCCGTGTAAAACTGCATCTTCCAACAGGTGATGAAGGGATTGTTGAACACTTTTGACATTCGAATGCCCCAAGTGGCAGTGAGGGAGACTTGCCCCAGGCTACTCTGCAATTGAGAGATTTTGTTGAAATCTTGACTGGACTGCCCCAGGTTAACTGAACTTTGAAAGATCTGTTGAAACCTTGACTGGACTGCCCCAGGTTAACTGAACTTTGAAAGATCTGTTGAAACCTCGACTGGACTGCCCCAGGCGTGTTGGATGGTGACATGTCATGTCCCCTTGTTGATAGGAGATTTGTTAATGGAAGTGTCATCCTTTTGAAGTGATTTTGTTCACTGAGAGAGTTTTCGTTCCTCCGAACATTTGCTGTATGAATTTCTTCGTTGTCAAACAAATAGCCAAATACGAACAGTGATATTCAAGCAATGCAAAGTTTATGTTTGTCTCGAAGTTTTGAAAAATGCGTTTTTTAGCAGAAAACTTTTTATAAGACAAGTCAACACAAGATTTTAGAGCAACGCCTTACAGGAGTCAGGACACCTTTTGTAACAGTATGCTTTCGAACTAACCCATGCTTCAATTAGGACTTTTGAAGGCTTGTAACGCGGCTTGGTTCACGGTTTAAGAAACAAAGGATAAAGGCTCAAATTATATTTGTACCCACCCGCTCTTCGTGAGGTTCTTCAACCCTAAGCTCAGTTAATTGTGCGTCGCACACTGTTCGAGTTTGGAACGACTTTTGGGTGATGGTTCACCAGTTGAATTTGGAAGACAGTCATCATCTCCTTTTTCCTTTGCAACATTTTTCATGTTGTTGAGGATTTGTAATGACCTCTCTATTTTGATTTTGATTTGTTATCCCTAACTTTTGCCTGACTGTTCCCGTTTTTGAGATTACAGTCAGCGGGATGCCCCGGCTTTCTTGAGCTTCCTTTACAGGTTTTGGCTCAGTGGGCTTTTCTCTTTTGAGAGATTGACTGCCTATGAGATAAGGAACCATCACTGTCTTTTGATTCCAAAGGAATGTCTCTTTTTTTTTGACGTCGTTCGTTGTGTTACGAACTGAGAGTTTGCGACTTCAATGCGCACTTTTTTGAATTAACTGAGAGACTACCCTGCCCCAGGTTTATATCAAAGGTTTTGATTGTTTAGAACAGAAAACTCCTACTTCTTTGGCTCTAAGGGGTTGACTAGGGATTATCTTCCTTATAACTCCAGTGTTTGGGAATTGAAAGAAATGCCTGTACACCATCAGCAAGGTCTGTTCAAAAGCATATTGTATGAGATTATGGTATTGTTTCGTCATTCTCCCTCTAAAGGCTTGCAGCTTTTTATCAAGAGTTAAATATCATAAAGAAAACATAAGAGTAGTGAAAACGAATGGATGAATTCAAGACAAACATATGCAATGCATTAATGAAACAGAGTTTGACATTAACAGATAATTGTTCGAATAGCAAAAGAAATTACAACTTTGAAAATTCAAATGAAGCAAAAGTCTTTCAGTTCGAGCTTTGTCACTTCAGGTGGAGAACTCCTCAACGGAAGATTTTCATCTCGCCGTCTGGCATGAACCTCAGCACTCTAATGTCAATCAGATCTTGAATCTTGTTCTTCAAGGCCCAACAGTCGTCGGTGTCATGCCCCGGGCTGTAGGAGTGGTAAACACAAAATGCGTCGGGATGATAGTTAGGAGCGGAGGTATTGGGCTTCCGGATAGGGTCCCTTAAAGAAGTCAGATTGACCTCCAACAAATGCTCTAGAATCAGAGATGACGGTATGTCAGTCTCAGTGAACTGTCTTCCCGACATATTTTGATTATGCCGATTACCTCGTTGACACTGGCGAGGTTGTTGATGGGCTTGTGACCCTGAAGCAAGCAAGGGAGCCTTCGCTTTTTCTTCTTGTCTGGATGGGGGTTGAGTGGTGACTTGCTCTTCAACCTCAGATGTTTGCCCCAGTTGGTTGTTCCGAAGCATTTGGTTGACGAGAACTCTGAGTTCCTCCTGTCTTTGAGACAAATCCTAGATGAGAGCCATCTGGCCCACCAGTTGTCCCATCACTTGGATCCTCAATGTTGCCAAATCAAACTGTAGTTCCCTCAGCTGATCACTCCTGGCCTTGTTTGAAGTCTCCTGGACCAACCCCTTTGTGAGGAGAGCTTTCATTTCTTCTTGCCCCAGAGACAGGTTCAAGAACATTTCCTGCAGCTGAGCATTTTGGTCCTAGATATCCTTGACAGTCCTTTCTAGAGCCATCTCTTACTGAAATAAACAGTATGAGAGTAAGGAAACCTGAAAAAGGAAAATTCGTCAAGATGCAATGCATGATATGTGGATGCATGCTTTCAAGGATCTCTTAGGGTAAACACAAGAGAATGTCTGAGGTTGAACTTCGGTCTTCGATTGGAGAAATTTGCACCGGTGGATGTCTTTCCACGAGAATCAAGTTCACCATGTCGAGTGGGTCATAGCCCCTGATTCAAGCTTGTTGCACTTGATCTTTGATTGGATAAACTATGCATCGGTGGATGTCTTTCCACGAGAATCAAGCTCACCATGTCGAGTGGGTCATAGCCCCTGATTCAAGTTTGTTGCACTTGATCTTTGATTGGAGAAACTATGCATCGGTGGATGTCTTTCTACGAGAATCAAGCTCACCATGTCAAGTGGGTCATAGCCCCTGATTCAAGTTGTTGCACTTGATCTTTGATGGCATTTGTTTAGAGGAGAAACCTCTTGCCCATTGGTAGACGTCTGGTTCAACGTAACCCTGCATCAAAAGAACCCTCGGGATCTTTGAAAAGGTTATTGAAAATGCTATGGTATTATGTTATGATGTTATGTACATGTATGCAAGAGCAAGTAAGTGTATATACAGGCAATCATATTCACACAAAGCAAACAAGTCCTTAGGTTTAGGCTTGCATGGGGTTGTAGGTAAATACCCTCTTGAAGTTAGTTGGCTCATCCTGTCCTAAAATAGATATCGGGTTCTAAGGAGCTCAAAATCATTGGATTGTTTTCTGTGTTCGTTGTTTTGGTTTAGCCACTTAACTGGCGACCAAAATATTCCAAGAAGACAACCCTCAATGAGTGTAGTATCGAGTATCTACCAACTTCGGACTGCACCAAAGTCGGTCACCTCACTACCCTTAAAAAGGCTAAGATGGTCAATTAAGGTTCTAAGAGTTCGTTAGTGCTTCACGACATCACTCAGCGGCCCCGTACTCTCCTTGATTGAACTCAAGGGTTACCGGTACTCACAAATATGTCACACTAACATAGCTTACTGCTTCAACCGTGTCGGTATACCCCGCACAGTTCCCTCACAGTTTTTTTGCTATTTACCTAAGAAGGTGCCCCAAATCCGGGTGTAGGATTTAGAACAAACCCAAACAAGGACCCAAAAAGTAAAGCAATCAAGGCAATCAAAGCAAGAATGTAAAGGTGATCTAAACCCTAAGGTAACCCCACTTTTAAGGGAATCCCCAGCAGAGTCTCCAGTTCTGTGATACGGTGGGAGAACTGACTTGAGTTTTTGTGTTTGTATTCGCACTTGTTCGGTTTAGCAAGAGTCGCCACCGACTTTTTATTTTATCCTAAAGGAAAGGTTAAAAAGCACAGGAAAAACCTTTTGAGATGTTTCGTGGGTTCGGGGGGTAGATTATGAAAAAGGAAGGTATTAGCACCCTTTTCATCCATGGTTATCCATGGGCTCTTAGTTACTTGTTTAGATCACTTGCCTTTGATTTTCAATTGTTTGGAATGGTATGTGTGTGTGTTTTGAAAATGTTTTTTTGAAGAAGATGCCTTGTCTTAGGCAACCATTGTAATGACTCGTGTTTGAGTATTTTACAAAGGTGTGAATCTTTTCGAAAAAATGTTTCAAATGTTTTTTTGAAAGTTTGTTTTGAAAGTGTTTGTGGAGTGTGGTTTTGAAAAGTAGGCAAGTGTTTTTGCAAGTTTGATCAAGTAACTAAGAGTTTGTCTACCCTATTGTACTCAAAGGTTTTTTTCTCATGTTTTAACCCTTTTTCAACAATTTTGTTACACCATTGTATTTGGTGGACAATCTTACGTTTAGGATGTTTAACGGGACAGGCGCGGGTCATCGTATGGACCATGAATGCAATGATGTCAAGTGTCTTTGGCAATTTTTCTTGAAGGGACTATGATCATTTTGATAGGCAACTTTCGAAAGCGTCATCGAGGGACTTATGATCATTTGAATTGTTTTGCCAAAGAAACTCGACGTGCAAGCATGGCCCATTTTGGAAGGCAACAAGCGGGATTACCCTAGGGGTGCAAGTGTGAATTGTGTATTGATTTCATGTATTTGTTTTGTATTAGGTTGTCTAGCGTTTGATTTTATGTACATACAAGCCCTAGGTCTAAACATGGTATATTTGAAAGCGATAAATTGCGGGAATTTAAAGTCTACGCTATTACAAATGAGTATCCGGGGATGGGGGTACAATTATTTACAAATGGGGAATGAGACTTATAGGAGAGTAATATCCAAATAATTTACAACCAAATTGAATCAATCGCAATCTCAAATGTAAAGTAATAGCAATGTAAAAAAGGGACAAGCAAATGTATCAATGTATAAAAAGATAAAATGCGTATTGTAAATGTGTATGTGATTTATTTACAGGTGTGGAAAATGTTAACTTGATGAAAAATTAAGTATCGCTTATTTATTTGTATTTTCGTATTTTTGTTAATATGCACAAAACAAAATATTTTAAGAAGAGAAAAGAATGTTTTAAGAAAATTAACATTTCATGTATGAAGAAAAGATTTATCAAAAGAGTTTTCAGGATAAAATCTATTAACCTAATTATATTCGAATATTCATGTATATAAAAAGGGTTAAGATATTATTTAATTTATAAACAAAGTTAAATTATGCTATAAAAAGAAAATCAAAGAGTTAATAAAAATTTGATGTAAAAAATTATATGTTAATTTATTAAAAAAAAGAGATATGATATGGTAATAAAAAAAAAGGGTATTAGTTAGAAAGAATAAAAATGGGCTTTAGTGTTTTAGGCCCAAGCTAAATAATCAGAATAATAGGAAAAAGGGGGGTGCATCCAGAAAAAACAAAATGGGCTTAGGCGCATTGGACAGAGCAATGCCCAAGTGATTGAGACAAACTTGTAAGGGTTCTCAAAGTTTCATTTCATTTGGATTTAGGGTTTGTGATACAGGGGCGTCGTCGTCGTTCGTCTTCGTCTTCGTCCTTCTCGCCATAGCCACTGAATAATCGTTCTTCCCTGCCTAGCCACCAGTGCCATCGCTACTTCCTCTCTCCTCCATGGAATATTCAGTGATGTTGTACAAGGTAGCGATTTCTGAGTCGTTCGCGTTAGGGTTTTAGTTCACATCTTGTATGTTTTAGTTCTGTTTCTGATTTCTTTTATGTTGTTGTTTGTGTTCTGATTGAGGTACATGAAAAGACAAAGATTAGGGATACTACCTTTGGTCCTTGGAGATGGAGAAGGACGGTAGCTTGGAGGCGCTTAGGACGGCTGAGGGCGGAGGGACACGTGATGCACTATGTTGAGCTTTTGCTTCCTGGTTTGTATCTTTGTCTTTTAGGTTTGGTGATGAGCTCCTGAAAACCTTGTTTTATCACTTTTTTTCCTCTTTTGAATGCTTGCTTCAGTTGCTTGTATGCTTGGATATTTGATATGTTGTGCTTGAGTTGCCTATCCCTCCTCTTCTTGTTGGCTTGCTTCTGTTTCCTAGCTCATGGTTTGCCCTGAGATTAATTGCTGATGATATGTTTGCCCTGAATATGCTTGATATGTTTGGTTGCCTTCTTCTCTTGTTAGCCTCTGACTCTGAGAAATATTAATGTTGTTGTTAGCCCAGTGATGAAGCAATTCTGAGGGCGTGTGTTTTGGTTGGATTTTGTTGATTGTTTTGTATATCTTTGATGCAGTCTAAGGCTTAAGGCTTCTGACTTTTGCTTAAGGCTCAAACAGGTTTTAGGCTTAGTGTGCTTACAGGTTGATGCAAGGCTTGACAGTTTTTGGTTTGTTTGGAGTTTACAGGTTTTGACAGTTTGAGGGTTTGAGGCTTGATGTGTTTCAGACTGATGAAACAGGTTATGGCTATTTTTGGCTTCAGCAGGTTGAGTGTTTTAAGGCTTGGAAGTAGGGCAGGTTTGATGTTTTGAATGTTTGGGTTTGGAGCTTAGGCTTCAAGCTTTTGGAGGCAATTCTTGTTGTTGACACAGCTTGTGGTATTTTGTTTTGGAGGCTGGCTCCTGCTTCTACTATATCAGTTTGATGTTATCTTTTTGGTTATGTATTTTTCTGCCCCCTCCTCTACTGTGTTGATAACAGTTTGTTTTATATATTTCTTCTTCAATCCTAAGCCTGTAAGCCTTCTTTTCTTTTTTCTCTTCTCTCTCTCTCTTGACAGACTAGACATCAATTTTATATTGTTTATGTTTGTCCTATGTTCTGAAAAGGTAGCTGGCCTGAACATGATGACTTGACATGTTGCTTGCAATAGTCCCTGCTTTCCTGCATACTTCTTATCCTGATTTTCTGCATATTGACAGCATTTTGTACTTTGATATCTTTCCATATCCTTTTGGACAGCTTTTGGATATCTTGGATAGTTTGAACTTGTGAATTTCAGTTAGGCAATTCAGTTCAGTTTGCATTTGGACTTGTACATGCTGTTAGGAATTTTTGAAATGGGTAAATTGTTGACAATGCAATATGTTTGACAAATTTGAATTTGTGCAATTATAACTTTTTGTGCATTTCATACTTTTTTCAAGCATTTTTATCCCTCTTTGTGAACCGGGAGAAATCTTGTGATTTGCAGAGAGGGCAAACTGATTCTGGCCAGTTGCTTTTAATGATGAATCCATTTTTTTATCTGTCTGTCTTTTTAATTTTATCTGCTTTTGACTTCTTCTTTTCTTTTTGCAGATAAAAATCAAATGGAGAGGAGTAGTAGTAGAAGCTGAAGATTTGAAGACTTAGGGATTTTTAAGATAGTTTTATTTCCATTTTAATTTATTTGTAATAGTATTAATGTAAATAACTGTAAATAAATTTACAGTATTTAAATAATATTTGTAACAAACAATTCAAAATAAATAAGCATCCCTCTTTTTATCAGTTAATTCTTCTTCCAATTCAAATGTTTATTTTAATTATTTGAGTTTCTTAAATTAAAACAATTGGAAATAAATCCAATTACTCTGACTTAGAAAAATAAATAATTAATAAACGTCCGACGTTCCGAATTAAACATAGCAATGCACAGTCAAACAACAAATGTCCACATGTCCTCTTTTCACTGATTTAATCAAACACTGCAAACTCAATCCAAATGCTTCAGTCCAAATTTCAGAGTAAACTGAAAAGAACTATAGACTTAATTCTTTCTGAGAAATACGCGCACAAAATCCTAGTTCTTGATTAAATGTCAAAGAAGCGTCCGCCTGATCAAAACCTGAGCCAACTCAACCAAACCTTAGCAATATGCCTGAACTGCTTTAAAATCAATGAAAATCCTAATTCTGTCTGACTGATAAGAAAAGTCTGTTTGACTGATTCTTACGCCAATCTGAAAAATCAGGAAAAGCCCGAAGCTGTGATTTCTTGTGGAAAAAATACGAGGGCAAATTTTGGGGTACAACAAAGAGAATGCTAAGATACCTTGCAACATTGCTAATCATGGTTATACGATGACCCACACCCATCCCGTTTACATCCAAATATAGGGTTACTTACCGAATCAATGGTAAGATAACAATGTCAAAGGAAAAGAAAAATGAACAAGAAAGAATTTTGAGTAGGTATAATGCTCCTAATTACTTGCTCAATTTCAAAACAAACATCATTTATATTTTCAAAACTAACACCTACATTTTCAAACATCTTACAAACTTGAAAACATTTTCAAAAGATCAAACATCTTTATATACATTCTTACAAACGAGAATCATTACAAAGATTTCCTAAACAATGGCCTCTTTACAAAATACTTTCAAAAACCACACAAAGCACAATTTCAACCAAAAGCAAGTGATCTAGCAAGTAACTAAGAGCCCATGGAAAACCATGGATGAAAAGGGTGCTAATACCTTCCCTTTTCATAATCTACCCCCCGAACTCAAGAAATAATCTCAAAGGTCTTTCATGTGCTTTTTCACCTTTCCTTTTGGATAAAAGAAAAGTCGATGGCGACTCTTGCTAACCGCAACATTTGCGATCAAACCCAAAACCCTCAAATCAGTTATGCCACCGTATCACAGAACTGGTGACTCTGTTGGGGAGAATTCTAAAAGTGAGGTTACCTTAGGGTTAGATCACATTTCATTGTTTTCATTGTTTGACTTGTATGCTTTACAATATGGTTCTTTGTTTAGGTTTGAATCCTCCACCCGGATTTAGGATACATTATAGGTAAGTAGCAATACATTGTGGAAACTGTGCGGGGTATACTGACGTGTTCTAAGCAATAGCTACGTTAGTGCGACATATTTGTGGGTACCGGTAGCCTTTGAGTTAATCAAAGAGAATACGGGGCCGCTGAGTGATGTCATGAAGCACTAATGAACTTTTAGAATGTTTACTTGACCAACTTGGCCATTAGGACGTACTAAGATGACCTAATTTGGTGCAGTCCGGAGTTGGTAGATACTCGATGTTGTACCCCAAAATTTGCCCTCCCATATTCTCCAAGAAATTGCCAAGTCATGCTTCAAAATTCCCCAAGGGTTGCACAGTGCAAGGGTCTCCTAAACAGTCAAAATTAGGGTTTTGGTCCTGATCAAGAAAATGAAGTTTCCAAGGGTCCAATCAAGTCCCATATGCCTATAAATATGGTCAAGCATCCTCATACCAAGTTTCAAGACTTTCAGCACAAAATTGCACAGTCAAAACCCTAATTGCACTACAGTCAACTGTAGGGGCAAAATGGTCATTTGACAGTCAAAAGTTCAAATTTTTGGTCAACATCTCATTTTGAAGCCACAAACATCATTTGATCAATGCTTGATCATGATTCTCAAAGCTTGGCTCAAAAATCATCAAGATGCAAAAGTTTCCTTATTTGGACAGCTGAAAAAGTCAACTGTAAATTGACCAGGGCATAACTTTCACATGGAGTATCAGAAAAATTCCATCCAAAGCTAATTTTGAAGAGAAAGACATTTCCTACAACTCATCTTCATACTTCAAGTCCAAGAAATGCTCTCACAAAAAGTTATCAATTTCAACATTATAGGTCATTTTCAAAAGTCAACAAAAAGAGACTTTAAGTCAAAGGCCATAACTTGATATTGGTAAATAAAAATGACATGGGACCAAAGGCATTGGTTAGAAGACTCAAAGACCTTTCCAAAATGTCCAAGAACATGAGCAAAGCTTAAAAATTGAGCAAGTTATGCCTTGTGGAAGTTGGGAAATTTTTGGATATTTTGAAAAGTCAACATTGATTCAAATGACCTAAAATTGCTAATGGGCCTATTTTTCTTCCACAATTCATTGTCCAAAGCATGCACACGACCATTTGGCCCAAAGTGAAGTTTTTCTCCATTTTTATTTATTTATTTGAATTTTTTATTATTAATAATTCATTTAATTAAATAAAATACATGAAAAATACAAAACTAATGAAATAAAATCTTTTTGTGCAGAAAATACTCTCATTGGACACTCAAGATTCGTGCATAATCATTTGTGGAAAGTTTTGGCATGATTTGGTATCAAATGGCATGAAAAAGATTGGAAAAACTAATGCTTGAAAATCAAATATTGAACAATCAAATCTTGGATTCTTTTGATAAGATTTTTGACCTAATTCATTCATACTTATACAAGCAATCAAAACCTAATGCAAAAGACCACTCAGCTGCGCTAGAGACCAAGACACAAACTTGAAATTTTTGCAAAAAAACTCAAAACTGAAAACCTAATTCTAGGGTGATTCAAGGCACGATTTTGATTTCATTAGCTTGCTAAGGCTTCATAGAAGGGAGTTGCATCCAAAACCAAAAGCTTTTGTGCCCAGAAACGTGAGAACAATCTCATCTGTACCGAAATTTTTTCATAATCGTGCATCTCAATTCATGCACATTTAGCACTTTTTAATATTTGATTCATATTCCTTGTGTGATTCTAATGCTAACCATGTAAATTAATTGTGTTTTTAAGCATTGTATACGATTCTACCATTATCACGTTTTAGGGTTTATGAAGCTCTGAATTGGGGGTTTGTGAATAAGGCAAAATTGGGACACCACGATGCCATGAACATGCTCAGCATACTTGGACGAAGAGTTTGAGACCCTCGCGCTCAATTTATGAGCCTTCCTGGCCTATTCGCTATTTTCCTGAAAGTGGCCTAAAAGAACACTTGAAAAAACGTTGCCTAATATGTTTATGTTTCAGGAACGAGGAAGAAGAAGATGCGTGGCCATCAACGATTGGCCTGTTTAAATTTTCGCGCGGAGAAAAGAAGCACTAACGCGTTTTGTTTTATTATGTTTCTTAATTATGTTATTTACAGATAAGCAAGATGGCACAGTTGGTGAAGCGTTTGAGTGGTAATGTTCAGGACCTGGGTTCGAGCCCCAGGTCCTCACCCCCTTCATATTATTTTGTATTTAGTGATTCCATGCAGGTTCAGTGTAAAGACGCACCGTGTACCCATACCATCCAACATGCCACGCGTTTAATCTCATCAATTCAAGGGCCAGGATTTGTGGAATATGGTAGGCCCTAGTCAACGCGTGTACACGCGTCCTGAAAAGTCCAACGGGCCAAGGGCAAATGGGCCAGATTTCTAAAGAATAACCTCCATATTAAGGGGCAGACCCCCTAGGTTTGCAAAGTTTATATTTTCTTTATTGTTTTTTTTATTATTATTTATACTTTCCTTTAATTATTGTTTATTAATTAATTTATTATATTTTCATAAAAAACACAAAAACCATAAAAATCATAAAAGAAAAAATAATAAATATTTTTTATTTTAATATTTCTTGTAAATAAATTCATAAATTAATTAGTTAAATTAGGTTTTAATTTTAACTTTTTTTTCTAATAAAAATCTAAAAAATATAGAATTAGGGTTTAATTAATTTTCATCTTTTTTTCTTTTATTCCATAATAATTAAATATTAGATATTTATTTTTATAATTAAATTGTATGTAAATTAATTAGGGCTAATTTTAGGTCAAATTTAATCTTTTCTTAACAAATAAAAATTGTAGAATTAGGTTTAATTTTAATTAATTCTTTTTCATTAAAATCCTAAAATACTAAAAAATACCAAAAACATTTCCTTTTTTTAATTAATTCATCGTTTAATTTAATTTTGCAAAAAAAAGGGTCCAACGCCCTCGTTTCGATTTAATTCGCGCATACTTATTTCTTTTTCTTATAATATTTATGTGCCTCTCCCAAAGCTTTGTAAACTCGGACATTTTAATCTTTCACACTTTACTTTCTTTATTTTTCTGTCAAATCGGGTTCTGGAAATTTTGGCGATGTTGACCCGCGCCTTTTGTAATAGTTTAGAATTTTACCTCTTTCGCACTTTTTAACTGTAAATAAATGCATGCAAGAATGAATGGCCAAAAATAAAAACAAACGCGTAGATCACTTTGACATGAACAAGATAAATGCAAATGATCATGACACACAAATCACACACCACCCCTAGGGTACGCCTCACTGTTGCCTTGCCTCGAAAGGTGATCGTCGAGTAGAGGATGTCTTAGTAAGTCCTCATGATCCGAGAACCTGGCATGAGGGTAGCTTCTAAGGTGTCTTCCTATTGCTCTGGTGATCACCATGTCCCGAACCTCGAATTGACCCGAACACCTCCAACGGTGGTGCTACCTATCTCTCAATGGTGGGATGGCACTACTTTAAAGGACATTTACACAGACGAATTCCTTAGGGTAGGTAGACGACTCTAGATACTTGCTCTAAATTTCAAAACAAAACAAAATACTTTTCACACCAACACATTTTCAAAAAGCTTTCGAAAGCAATTTTTCAAACACTCTTGAGGACCGATACAAGAGTCGAACTGAAATTTTCAAAGAAACTTTTTAAAACCCACAGTTGAAAAGCAAACAAACCATTTTTGAAAACACAAAAGAGCAAGTATGTAAGAGCCCATGGATAACCATGGATAGAAAGGGTGCTAACACCTTCCCTTTCTATAATCTACCTCCCGAACCGAGAGCAATCTCTTTAAGGAATTTTTCTGTGCTTTTGTCCTTTCCATTTGGTGAAAATAAAAGACGGTGGCGACTCTTGCTTCCGCGACATTTCGCGAACCAACGTTAAACAGTCAGTTCCAGATCCACCGATCACAGAACTGGCGACTCTGTTGGGGATAAACTTAAAGTGAGGTGTACCTTAGGGCTAGTTCATAACTGTGTTTTCAATTGTTTTCCTTGTGTGCTTTAAATTGTGGGTTGCTTGGGAGTTCTATAGATCCTAACCCGGATCTGGGGGATACCTTCTTAGAAAGTAGCAACAAGGCTGTGAGGGAACTGTGCGGGGTATACCGACATGGTTGAAACAGTCTGCTACGTTGATGTGTCACTTTGGTGTGTATCGGTAACCCTTGAGTTCAGTCAAGGAGAGTACGGGGCCTCCGCGTGGTGTCGTGAATCATCAACAGACCTTAGGAACCTTAATTGAACTATCTTGGCCTCTTTAGGGTAGTGAGATAACTGACTTTGGTGCAGTCCGAGGTTGGTTGATACTCGATACTACACTCGATTGAGGGTTGCTTTCCTGGAATATTTCGGTCGCCAGTTCAGTGGCTAAATCGAAACGATGAACAATGAAAGCAATCCCGTGATATTGGGACCCTTAGAACCCGGTTACTTCTAATAGGACAGGATGAATCCACCAACTTCAAGAGGGTACTACCCAGACCCCATGCTGGCCTTAAACCCTAAGGGCTTGTCTTGTGTGCCTTGTGTGCCTTACATGTTTGTCTTTGTAAATATCTGTGGTGTGTTTAATCATAACATCATGACATCATCCAGCATCATATGCATTGACTAACCATTTCAAGGGTTCGAATTTTCATCTTTGTTCTTGTTTTGTAGGACATGGAAACCGTTCGTAGAAAGACAATTCAAATCAGTCTTGTAAGGATCCCTCCTCAGCTTAAGGAGCTTATATCCAGGATTCCCGAGAACTCATCATTCAGTGAAAGACATGGAAGCCTCATTAGCTTGGTCAATACCAACATTGAGGAAGATATGATAAAGGTCCTGTTCCAGTTCTTTGACCCTCTGCATCACTGTTTCACCTTCTTGGACTATCAGTTGGTACCTACATTGGAGGAGTTCTCCCGCCTCCTGAAGATCCCTATCCTTGATCAGCTACCCTTCAACGGTACGGAAAAGGAACCTAAGCTTGAAGAGATTGCTAAAACCTTGCACCTACAGTCATCTGACCTCAAGGGACATTGGGAAGTTAGAAGTGGTATCAAAGGGTTCTTAGCCAGGTTTCTGTTTGAAAAGGCTCATGAATGTTGGAACTCCCTTGACTTGCAAGCCTTTGAAGAAGTTGTGGCCCTCCTTGTTTATGGTTTGGTGTTGTTCCCTAACCCAGATCAGCTTATAGATATCAGTGCTGTCCAGATCTTTATGTCCAGGAATCCTATACCTACGTTGCTGGGGGACATCCTTCACTCATGTTACACTCGAACCATGAGAAAAATAGGTGTCCTTATGTGTTGCACTCCTCTCCTGGGAAGGTGGTTTATTTCGCACCTTCCACAATCAGTTTTGAAGAATGAGCGGGGTTTGAGATGGTCACAACGGTTGATGACTCTTACACATGCAGATATACATTGGTGCCCTAGGTCCAGAGAAGATGTCACTATCATTGATCGTTGCGGGGAGTACCCTAATGTTCCTTTACTTGGAATCAGAGGAGGTATTACTTACAGCCCATGCCTGGCTTGGAGACAGTTTGGTTATGCTCGGAGGGATGGTCCTCATGACATGTTAATTCCTGACATAGTTTTTGACTTCGACAACGATACTCAAGGACTTCGCCAGAGATTTATCAGAGCTTGGAGGATGCCCAGTAGGATAGACAGCAAGACACTGGGGCACAGGAACTCCATCCCATTGGAACCTTATCTCAAGTGGGTACGAGCCCGCTCCCAGAAGTTAGTAATGCCTTATCCCCATATGCTCCCTGTGATCAAAGAGCCAGTCTTGGAAGGAGAAGTGTCCTACACTATTCAACACCCTGATATGCCCACATCCTGGGAAGAAATGCAGAAGAGCTGGATCCAGCTTAAGGAAGAGCGGAATTCTCTTGAAACCAGTCTACATGCTAGTGAAAAGAAGGTCTTGGAGCTCACCCGCCTGTTGCATGAGGAGAGGAACCTCAACACTTACATAGCTTCAAAGAGGATGCGCAGTGTATTTTGGGATTGATTTACTTTTGTATTATTTTTCCCATGAGGCTTTGATGTACTAAACAGTTATTTCCTTAATGATAACGTGTGTTCCTTTTTGTCTACAACAAATTTGAACTTTCGAACCCTTGAATGCATTGCATAAACACATCTCATTCATCATGTGCATAGCAGGTTTTTCCTCTTTTCAGGTTGCTTACAGTTCTTCGCTGTTTATTTCAGCATCATGAATCCTGACTCATCCTCAACTGAGACATCCATCAAAGCTCTTCAGGTGCAGAATGCACAGTTTCAGGAATTAATCAAGGGTTTGGCTCAAGGCCAAGAAGAGTTGAAGGCTCTGCTCCTGAAGAAGGAGAAGAAGAAGAAGAGAAGAACTATTCTGTTTAACTCGGGCCGAAGGTTTGGCAATACTTTGCAGCATGAAGAGGCTGGTTCTTCTGTTGGTAAGAGTACTCCTCAGACAGAAAAGGGTCCTAGTCCGGTAGTCTCCGACAACGAGACTGATTTTGATGAAGAGCAGTATCCTCCTGCAGAAGACCGTTACAAGCAACTGGAGGATAGGTTGAATGCCATGGAGATACAACAGGTACCTGGGCTGGATTTTGGAGATCTGGGTTTGTCTACTGGTGTGATCATCCCTCGGAAGTTCAAAGCACCATCTTTTACTAAATATGACGGGGCGTCTTGTCCCAAGCTACACCTCAGGTCCTATGTTCGGAAAATTCAACCGTACTCAGCGGATAAGAATTTGTGGATCCACTTCTTCCAGGAGAGTCTTTCAGGGACTCATCTCGAATGGTTCTATCAGCTGGATGGGACCAAGGTTCGTAACTGGAAGGAGTTGGCTACTGCTTTCTACAAGAAGTATCAATATAATGCCGACCTTGCCCCTACACGTACCCAACTCCAGGGTATGTCGTTAGGTTCAAGTGAAGGTTTTAAGGAGTACACTCAGAAGTGGAGAGACCTGGCTGGCAGGGTGCAGCCACCATTGACTGATCGGGAGTTGGTAGACATGTTCTTGGGGACCCTATCTGGGCCATTTTTCAACCATCTTATCGGGAATTCGTCTGCGGGGTTCACTGATTTGATCCTGACTGGAGAGAGAATTGAGGCTGGGTTGAAGTCTGGAAAGATTCCGAAGGGTGCATCGTCTAGTTCTGAGAAGAAACCCTTCAAAAAGGAGGCTAGTGCTGTATATGGCTCCCGGAGATCAGAAAGATTTGAGCGCCGCCAATCTGTCAGTGCGGTAACAATTGCCAAGCCTGCTGCCGCTCCTCGGCCGACCAATCCTCAAAGGGCTGAAAGACCCCGGAGAGAGTTTACCCGTTTGAGCATGACCCTATCGCAGATCCTGCCACAGTTGCTATCCACCAATTTAGTGACTGTCAGAGAGGCTCCGAAGTTCCCCAATACTACATCTCCTAAGTACAACCCGAATGCTCGTTGTGCTTACCATTCTGATAGCCCGGGGCATTCCACTGATGATTGTTGGGCATTAAGGAGTAAGGTGCAAGACCTTATCGACGCGAAGGAGATACAGTTCGAAGCGCCTGAGAGGCCGAATGTGGTTACTGCTCCTATGCCGCAGCATGGGGTAAATGTTGTTGACGAATATGTTTACGCTGTTTCGGTGGATGATCTAGCCACTCCTCTGAAGACTATCAAGAGGAACCTACTGCTGGCCGGTTTATTTCCGGGTTGCAGTGAGGGTTGCCTATTCTGTGCTGTTTCCCTATCTGGTTGTCCCTTGCTGAAGTTAGGCATCCAAAGCCAAATGGATAGCAAGGAGATTCTGTTTAAGAAGTCTGCTGTTCAGTTGGTTCCGGTGGAAGAAGTTTCTGTGGTTACCATCTTCAATAATCCAATCCAGGTTCTCCCGAAGAAGCCTGTCCAAATCATGACTGTTGCACCTGTTGTTATCACTGTTCCGGGGCCCCTGCCCTATGTATCTGATAAAGCTGTCCCCTGGCACTACGGGGCAGACGTATATGTGAATGGGATCAAACAAGAGTTCAACGCTGGCGCCGGCATCTGTGATATCACGGGTCCGGCCAAAGTTACCCGCAGTGGCAGGCTCTTCTCACCTGATATTGCACCGCCTGCTGCTCGAAGACCACTCCTTATAACTCCTACAAGCGTACCTGTTCCTATTGCCGATCAAGTTGTTCCTCCTGCTGCCGAGTCATCCAATGCTCGGGGCAAAGGAATTGAAGTTGAGCCTGCCCAGATGGAGGCACCTATACCTGTAACTGCTGAAGCCTCCCAACAAGAGATGGAGGAAATCTTGAAAATTATAAAGAAGAGTGACTTTAATGTTGTGGAACAACTGGGGCACACGCCCTCCAAAATCTCCATGCTCTCTTTATTGCTGTGCTCCGAGGCCCATGCTAAGGCCCTGATCTCGTTCCTCAAGACGGCCCACGTGCCACAGGAGACATCTGCTGTCCAATTCACTGACTGCGTAGCAAATCTGATAGCGGATAATGGCTTGGGTTTCTCAGATGCTGACCTGACTGCAAAGGGAAGAGACCACAATGATGCTCTGCATGTCTCTATCGAATGCAGGGGCACTACTCTGGCACATGTATTGGTGGATACTGGTTCGTCCTTGAACGTGCTACCCAAGAAGGCTTTGGACCGTTTAGATTGTGAAGGCCTGGAATTGAAACCCAGCAATATCATCGTCAGGGCCTTTGACGGTTCAAAAAGGATGGTTCATGGAGAGGTCGACATTCTGATTCGTGTGGGCTCTCAGGTGTTTGACTCTACATTTTACGTGATGGACATCCGTCCATCTTACTCTTGTCTACTGGGTCGACCTTGGATACATAAGCTGGGGCAGTGACCTCTACCTTGCACCAGAAGCTGAAGTACCCTGTCAGAGGGAAGATCGTCACTGTGCAGGGAGAGGAGGAGTATATGGTAAGCCACCTGAATTCCTTCAGATACATTGAGATGGATGGGGAGTTTATTGAAACCCCCTTTCAGCATTTCGAGGAGGTGCTTCCAATTTCAGCAGCAGCGGAAACAACGGTAGAAGGGAATGTTCCTTTGAAGATGGCCTCCCTAAAGGACGCCCGGGCTGTGGTTCAAAAAGGTGAATGTGCCAACTGGGGCAGGCTTCCAGACTTTACACAGAAGACTGACAAATTTGGGCTGGGCTTTACTGCAGAAGGTCAGAAAGCTATGCGGAAAGCGAAGACCGGAAGACCTCCTGTGTTCACTACAAATCCAGGAGTGAATGATGTTGGGGAAGACAATGAAGTGCATGAAGCAGAGTTTAATAGCTGGATCTATCCAACGACTGAAGGCGGATTGACCAATTGGATTGCTAAGGACCATACTCCTGTTACCTTTGTGACGCAGTAATAAATTTCTTTGTTTCGTTATTTGTAATAAACAATAAATAAACTATATGGCCCGGTGTCTTACCCGAGACACCGTGGTTTCATTTGTGAGGGCATATAAATTGTCATTTCATATATCATAAATGAAAATCTTGGATGTTTTCTCGCATTACAAATCTTATGCTCCTTTTCTGTCTTTCTTTCCTTTACATATTTTTCAAAACAGCTGTATTTACACACACACTCACTCATACAGGTTTCAATCCACTCTGGATCTCATTGATAAGGACCCTGCTACTGCCAGTTATGACTTTGAAAATCCGATCAACTTAGCCGAAGACGAAGGTGAAGATGATTGCGAAGTGCCTGGCGAGCTTGCAAGACTGTTGCTTCAGGAAGAGAGGGCAATTCAACCCCATGAAGAGCCAGTGGAAACAATAAACCTGGGTACTGAAGAAGACAGGAAAGAGGTAAAGATTGGTGCCAACCTAGAGCTCAGCGTGAAGCAACGGTTGACTCAAATGCTGCATGATTATATGGAGATCTTTGCCTGGTCCTACGAAGACATGCCCGGGTTGGATACCGACATTGTGGTCCACCACTTGCCAACTAAGGAAGATTGCCCTCCGGTTAAGCAAAAGGTCCGTCGTATGCGTCCAGAGATGTCTGAGAAGATTAAAGCCGAGGTTATGAAACAGTTCGATGCCGGGTTCCTTGCAGTGACTTCTTACCCTCGGTGGGTTGCTAATGTGGTGCCGGTACCAAAGAAGGATGGAAAGGTTAGAATGTGTGTCGACTACAGGGATCTGAACAGGGCCAGCCCCAAGGATGACTTCCCCTTACCTCACATTGATGTTCTTGTTGATAATACAGCTCAGCATAAGGTGTTCTCTTTCATGGATGGCTTTTCAGGTTACAATCAGATCAAGATGGCACCTGAAGACATGGAAAAGACTACATTTGTTACTCAGTGGGGCACCTTCTGCTACAAGGTCATGCCTTTTGGGTTGAAGAACGCTGGGGCAACCTACCAACGTGCCATGGTTGCTTTATTTCATGACATGATCCATCATGAGATAGAAGTGTATGTTGACGACATGATCGCAAGGTCCCAGACTAAGGGAGAGCACCTAGATCATCTGCAGAAGTTGTTTGACCGGTTGAAACTATACAAGCTGAGACTGAATCCGAGCAAGTGCACCTTCGGGGTAAGATCTGGAAAGTTGCTAGGCTTCGTAGTAAGTGATAAGGGCATTCAAGTGGACCCTGCCAAGGTCAAAGCTATTCAAGAGATGCTGGTTCCCAAGACAGAGAAAGAGGTCAGAGGCTTTTTAGGACGCCTGAATTACATTGCTCGCTTCATCTCACATCTGACTGCTACCTGTGAGCCAATCTTCAAGCTGCTGAAGAAAGATCAGGTAGTACGCTGGAACGATGAATGTCAGGCTGCTTTTGACAGAATCAAAGAGTATCTCCAAGAACCACCCATCCTTATGCCACCGGTTGAAGGGAGACCTCTGATACTATATCTAACAGTACTGGACAACTCAATGGGGTGTGTGCTGGGGCAGCATGACGAGTCTGGCCGAAAAGAGCACGCCATTTATTACCTTAGCAAAAAGTTTACCGACTGTGAGACCCGATACTCACTGCTCGAGAAAACTTGCTGCGCTTTGGTATGGGCTGCTCGCCGGCTGAGACGGTATATGCTGACTCACACTACCTTGTTGATCTCAAAGATGGATCCTATAAAGTACATATTCGAAAAGCCTGCTCTGTCTGGGAGAATAGCAAGATGGCAAATGATCTTGACGGAATACGACATTCAGTATACAACCCAGAAGGCCATCAAGGGAAGTGTATTGGCAGACCACTTGGCACATCAGGCCGTAGATGACTATCAGTCAATGAACTTTGAGTTTCCAGATGAAAGCATCATGATAGTAACTGACTGTGAAGTACCTGGACCGGATGAAGGACCTGAACCAAGATCCCGATGGTCTATGCACTTTGACGGAGCCTCCAACGCTTTAGGAAATGGTATCGGCGCCATAATCATATCTCCTCAAGGCACTCATACTCCGCTCACTGCCCGACTGTGTTTCAACTGTACCAACAACATGGCAAAGTATGAGGCGTGCATCATGGGTCTTCAAGCCGCGATCGACCTAAGAATCAAGTTTCTGAGTGTCTTAGGAGATTCCTCTCTTGTGATCAATCAGATCAAAGGAGAGTGGGATACGAAACATCCGAACCTTATCCCTTACAGAGAATGTGTGTTGACCCTGATCCCCCACTTCACAAAGATAACCTTTGAACACTTCCCGAGAGAAGAGAATCAGTTGGCGGACGCGTTAGCTACAATGTCTTCTATGTTCAAGGTCAAATGGGATAATGAGGCTCCCCGAATCATCATCTGGAAACTGGACGAACCGGCATACTGTTGTGATCTCGAGACCGAATTGGCGACTGAGAAACCTTGGTACCATGAAGTGAAGAGATATCTGGAAGCTCAGGAATACCCTGAAGATGCATCTGTCAATGATAAGAAGTTCCTGAGGAGGTTCGCGGCAAAGTTCTTCCTTAGCAACGGCATCTTGTACAAGCGAAACCATGATTCAACCTTACTGCGCTGTGTGGATAAGACTGAAGCAGAAAGGATCATGGAAGAGCTACACGAAGGGACCTTTGGTACACATTCCAGTGGACATACTATGGCTAAGAAGATCCTTCGGGCAGGATATTACTGGTCCACAATGGAAGCTGACTGCTACCAACATTCCAGGACATGCCATAAGTGCCAGATTTATGCAGACAAGGTGCATATTCCTCCAGTTCCCCTGAATGTTCTGACTGCGCCTTGGCCGTTTGCAATGTGGGGCATAGACATGATCGGCGAGATTAAACCTACGGCATCTAATGGGCATCGCTTCATCCTGGTAGCGATTGATTATTTCACGAAATGGGTTGAAGCAGCTTCCTACGCTACAGTAACCAAGACTGTTGTGGCACGGTTCATTCGGCACAACCTGATCTGTCGGTACGGTGTCCCTGAAAGGATTATTACAGACAACGGTACCAATCTGAACAATAAGATGATCACTGAGCTCTGCGAGCAGTTTAAAATACAGCACCACAATTCTTCTCCTTACAGACCGAAGATGAATGGGGCTGTAGAAGCAGCAAATAAGAACATCAAGAAAATCGTGCAGAAGATGACAGTGACTTATAAAGATTGGCACGAGATGTTACCGTTCGCTCTACATGGGTACCGTACCTCAGCTAGGACGTCAACCGGGGCAACTCCTTTCTCTCAGGTTTATGGTATGGAGGCAGTCTTGCCGATCGAAGTGCAGATACCCTCTCTCCGGATAATGAGGGATGCAAATCTGAACGAGGATGATTGGATCCAGACACGACTTGATCAGTTAAACTTAATTGATGAAAAGAGACTTGCTGCTATCTGTCATGGTCAGACGTATCAGAAACGGATGATCAGGGCATTTAACAAAAAGGTCAGACCACAGGAATATCAAGTTGGGGATCTGGTAATCAAGCGAATCATCCTTCCTCAGAGTGATCCAAGGGGCAAGTGGACCCCTACGTACGAAGGGCCATTTGTGGTTAAACATGTGTTCTCAGGAGGAGCCATGATTCTAACCAACATGGATGGTGACGACCTTCCTCACCCCGCCAATGCAGACATAGTAAAAAGATACTACGCATGAAAAAAGACCCGCTAGGCTGACATGCCTAGGAAAAAATTAGGGCTTCCCGGCGAACCAAAAGGGTTCGGGCAAAATGAAGGGATGAAATGAAAAAAATCTGTACACCCGGCAAGTCGAAAACCTGAAAAGGCGGCTTGGGCAAAAATGGGTATCCCGGTGGACTGAAAACCCGAAAGGGCGGTCCAGGCAAAAATTAGGGATAAAAGCGTAATACTATGTCTCATTGGATCACTTTGCACCCAGAATTCGGTATCTACATCAAGATCAGACGGCATCGATCAGTCAGCTTCATCTTCGTTAAGGTCATCAAGTGATGAGACGCTCGGAGATATAAAGGCAATAGCAGAGTTGAAACCCAGTGGGATCATTCATTTCACACAGCTGTTTTATTTTCTCTTGTACAAAATTTGTATAAACTCTTTCGTTCGGCGGCGTTCTCTTACTAGGACGTCAGCCTCTTGTACACAAAACGCCTATTTTCAGGCCATTCAAAAATCAATACAAATATACTTTTCAGTTAAAAGTGCCACTTGTTTTTCTTTTTTCTGTTTTGTTTTGCGAAGAACGTCCAAGGTTCAATTTGTGATATATGCATTGATAATAATTTGCTAACTCATAAATATTTGCATACGAAACAAAGGATTAATTACAGGTAACATTAGAAACAGGGGCAATAAAAGAGTTGTCTAAGCAATCTAATTGTTCTATCCTCCAAGGTACCAAGGTAGGTTCGACTAAAGAACATAACCGGTATATCTCAATTCCCCAGAGAGTAAGCAGTCAATACACTCTCTCCGAGCTATATTATCAAATCTTAAGGAAGTTGAGTATCCTCCAGCAGATATCAACATTCCCCAGCAGCATATATTCTTAACAAGCATCCCCGGCAGTCTTGGTCTAAAGATTGTTCCCCGGCGGCATATCAACATTCAAAGGAGTCACTTCCCCCGACACAGTTCAAAACTTCCCCATGAGAGTCCAATCTAGTTCCCCAGGAAAGTTGGAATCCATTTCTCCCAAGCAGTAAGCTTATCCCCAGTAGATTCTGGAAGCTTATCCCTCGCAGGGCACGAACGCGTCGTCCGGCTTTATTCAAAGAGTTATTTCCTTAACAGGATATAACTGGGTTATCCTCAGCCAAAAGCCACGGAAAGAGCGCCGTCAACGCAGTCTTCTTATCCCCAGCGAAGTCTATTAACACTTCCAACTCAACAAGAGTATCCCCAGCAAGGTATTATCAACACTCAGCAAAGCATCTCTCTCCCCACAGAGTATTGCTTCCCAGCAAGATCGTTAGAGTACCTGTCTCCCCGCAGAATCTTCCATTCGCCAAGTATATTCCCCAACGGAGTCATCTTCTCCTATCGGTATTCTTGCAATTAACATCCCCAACGGAAGCAAAGATCTACTTGCCAACATCATCCCAGGAGTGACTTCCCGGCACCCGTCAAGGACATACATCCCTAAACATCACATACATCATTATAGCATGCATATACGCATCATATCTTACAAATCTCATTTATGTTGAGAACATCATTGCTTGGTCCATATCATGCATTGCATATGACTGACCTCTACCTTTCAGGAAAGATTCAGCTAAATTCTCCATCATATTTCAAGACCTAGACCGGTTCAGTTAATCGACTCCAAAGATTTCTTATCCAGTCCAAGGCCTTCTCTAGTCCAGCTAAATCGACCCCAAACAAATTTTTCTGATGAAGACTCAGTAGAAGTTATCAAAGGTTTTTCTCAAACGTCCGCTGTTGAGATTATAATTTCCTATGGTTCTCTCCCCAACGGTGCGGAGACGATAATTCCACTCCAGGTTTTTCTCAAACGTCCGCTGTTGAGATTATAATTTCCTATGGTTCTCTCCCCAACGGTGCGGAGATGATAATTCCATCCCAGGTTTTTCTCAAACGTCCGCTGTTGAGATTATAATTTCCTATGGTTCTCTCCCCAACAGTGCGGAGATGATAATTCCATCCCAGGTTTTTCTCAAACGTCCGCTGTTGAGATTATAATTTCCTATGGTTCTCTCCCCAACGGTGCGGAAACGATAATTCCACTCCAGGTTTTTCTCAAACGTCCGCTGTTGAGATTATAATTTCCTATGGTTCTCTCCCCAACGGTGCGGAGACGATAATTCCATTCCAGGTTTTTCTCAAACGTCCGCTGTTGAGATTATAATTTCCTATGGTTCTCTCCCCAACGATGCGGAGACGATAATTCCACTCCAGGTTTTTCTCAAACGTCCGCTGTTGAGATTATAATTTCCTATGGTTCTCTCACCGTTCCTGTTGAGGTAGTAACTATCCCTGGTTCATTCATCGCCATTTGAAGCTCCAGATCCAGCTCCTGTAACAAGGCAGGACACATCTATACCAAGCATCCGAAAACCAGTTCCTGCAACATGACAGGTACTCATTTTTTCTTTTGCAGGTATGCAGGTTCTCGCTAAGGAATATCTTACGCGATCAACATCCAGATGGCATCTATAAGCCCATCATCCTATCCATCAATCTCTAAATGGCATCTATAAGCCCATTCCATCATCACTGCTACTATGTGAGCACAAATTTCTGGGCACTCTAGTGTTCAATCACCTTCCACCTTCGGATTACGAAAGGCAAGTCAGCCAATCTGCATCCTCAGGTCTAAGAAGATTGAACAGGGGCAACTGTTGTACCCCAAAATTTTCCCTCCCATATTCTCCAAGAAATTGCCAAGTCATGCTTCAAAATTCCCCAAGGGTTGCACAGTGCAAGGGTCTCCTAAACAGTCAAAATTAGGGTTTTGGTCCTGATCAAGAAAATGAAGTTTCCAAGGGTCCAATCAAGTCCCATATGCCCATAAATATGGTCAAGCATCCTCATACCAAGTTTCAAGACTTTCAACACAAAATTGCACAGTCAAAACCCTAATTGCACTACAGTCAACTGTAGGGGCAAAATGGTCATTTGACAGTCAAAAGTTCAAATTTTTGGTCAACATCTCATTTTGAAGCCACAAACATCATTTTATCAATGCTTGATCATGATTCTCAAAGCTTGGCTCAAAAATCATCAAGATGCAAAAGTTTCCTTATTTGGACAACTGAAAAAGTCAACTGTAAATTGACCAGGGCATAACTTTCACATGGATTATCAGAAAAATTCGATCCAAAGCTCATTTTGAATAGAAAGATATTTCCTACAACTAATCTTCATACTTCAAGTCCAAGAAATGCTCTCACAAAAAGTTATCAATTTCAACATTATAAGTCATTTTCAAAAGTCAACAAAAAGAGACTTTAAGTCAAAGGCCATAACTTGAGATTGGTAAATCAAAATGACATGGGACCAAAGGAAGTGGTTAGAAGACTCAAAGACCTTTCCAAAATGTCCAAGAACATGAGCAAAGCTTAAAAATTGAGCAAGTTATGCCTTGTGGAAGTTGGGAAATTTTTGGATATTTTGAAAAGTCAACATTGATTCAAATGACCTAAAATTGCTAATGGGCCTATTTTTCTTCCACAATTCATTGTCCAAAGCATGCACACGACCATTTGGCCCAAAGGGAAGTTTTTCTCCATTTTTATTTATTTATTTGAATTTTTTATTATTAATAATTCATTTAATTAAATAAAATACATGAAAAATACAAAACTAATGAAATAAAATCTTTTTGTGCAGAAAATACTCTCATTGGACACTCAAGATTCGTGCATAATCATTTGTGGAAAGTTTTGGCATGATTTGGTATCAAATGGCATGAAAAAGATTGGAAAAACTAATGCTTGAAAATCAAATATTGAACAATCAAATCTTGGATTCTTTTGATCAGATTTTTGACCTAATTCATTCATACTTATACAAGCAATCAAAACCTAATGCAAAAGACCACTCAGCTGCGCTAGAGACCAAGACACAAACTTGAAATTTTTGCAAAAAAACTCAAAACTGAAAACCTAATTCTAGGGTGATTCAAGGCACGATTTTGATTTCATTAGCTTACTAAGGCTTCATAGAAGGGAGTTGCATCCAAAACCACAAGCTTTTGTGCCCAGAAACATGAGAACAATCTCATTTGTACCGAAAATTTTTCATAATCGTGCATCTCAATTCATGCACATTTAGCACTTTTTAATATTTGATTCATATTCCTTGTGTGATTCTAATGCTAACCATGTAAATTAATTGTGTTTTTAAGCATTGTATACGATTCTACCATTATCACGTTTTAGGGTTTATGAAGCTCTGAATTGGGGGTTTGTGAATAAGGCAAAATTGGGACACCACGATGCCATGAACATGCTCAGCATACTTGGACGAAGAGTTTGAGACCCTCGCGCTCAATTTATGAGCCTTCCTGGCCTATTCGCTATTTTCCTGAAAGTGGCCTAAAAGAACACTTGAAAAAACGTTGCCTAATATGTTTATGTTTCAGGAACGAGGAAGAAGAAGATGCGTGGCCATCAACGATTGGCCTGTTTAAATTTTTGCGCGGAGAAAAGAAGCACTAACGCGTTTTGTTTTATTATGTTTCTTAATTATGTTATTTACAGATAAGCAAGATGGCACAGTTGGTGAAGCGTTTGAGTGGTAATGTTCAGGACCTGGGTTCGAGCCCCAGGTCCTCACCCCCTTCATATTATTTTGTATTTAGTGATTCCATGCAGGTTCAGTGTAAAGACGCACCGTGTACCCATACCATCCAACATGCCACGCGTTTAATCTCATCAATTCAAGGGCCAGGATTTGTGGAATATGGTAGGCCCTAGTCAACGCGTGTACACGCGTCCTGAAAATTCCAACGGGCCAAGGGCAAATGGGCCAGATTTCTAAAGAATAACCTCCATATTAAGGGGCAGACCCCCTAGGTTTGCAAAGTTTATATTTTCTTTATTGTTTTTTTTATTATTATTTATACTTTCCTTTAATTATTGTTTATTAATTAATTTATTATATTTTCATAAAAAACACAAAAACCATAAAAATCAGAAAAGAAAAAATAATAAATATTTTTTATTTTAATATTTCTTGTAAATAAATTCATAAATTAATTAGTTAATTAGGTTTTAATTTTAACTTTTTTTTCTAATAAAAATCTAAAAAATATAGAATTAGGGTTTAATTAATTTTCATCTTTTTTTCTTTTATTCCATAATAATTAAATATTAGATATTTATTTTTATAATTAAATTGTATGTAAATTAATTAGGGCTAATTTTAGGTCAAATTTAATCTTTTCTTAACAAATAAAAATTGTAGAATTAGGTTTAATTTTAATTAATTCTTTTTCATTAAAATCCTAAAATACTAAAAAATACCAAAAACATTTCCTTTTTTTAATTAATTCATCGTTTAATTTAATTTTGCAAAAAAAAGGGTCCAACGCCCTCGTTTCGATTTAATTCGCGCATACTTATTTCTTTTTCTTATAATATTTATGTGCCTCTCCCAAAGCTTTGTAAACTCGGACATTTTAATCTTTCACACTTTACTTTCTTTATTTTTCTGTCAAATCGGGTTCTGGAAATTTTGGCGATGTGGACCCGCGCCTTTTGTAATAGTTTAGAATTTTACCTCTTTCGCACTTTTTAACTGTAAATAAATGCATGCAAGAATGAATGGCCAAAAATAAAAACAAACGCGTAGATCACTTTGACATGAACAAGATAAATGCAAATGAACATGACACACAAATCACACACCACCCCTAGGGTACGCCTCACTGTTGCCTTGCCTCGAAAGGTGATCGTCGAGTAGAGGATGCCTTAGTAAGTCCTCATGATCCGGGAACCTGGCATGAGGGTAGCTTCTAAGGTGTCTTCCTATTGCTCTGGTGATCACCATGTCCCGAACCTCGAATTGACCCGAACACCTCCAACGGTGGTGCTACCTATATCTCAATGGTGGGATGGCACTACTTTAAAGGACATTTACACAGACGAATTCCTTAGGGTAGGTAGACGACTCTAGATACTTGCTCTAAATTTCAAAACAAAACAAAATACTTTTCACACCAACACATTTTCAAAAAGCTTTCGAAAGCAATTTTTCAAACACTCTTGAGGACCGATACAAGAGTCGAACTGAAATTTTCAAAGAAACTTTTTAAAACCCACAGTTGAAAAGCAAACAAACCATTTTTGAAAACACAAAAGAGCAAGTATCTAAGAGCCCATGGATAACCATGGATAGAAAGGGTGCTAACACCTTCCCTTTCTATAATCTACCTCCCGAACCGAGAGCAATCTCTTTAAGGAATTTTTCTGTGCTTTTGTCCTTTCCATTTGGAGAAAATAAAAGACGGTGGCGACTCTTGCTTCCGCGACATTTCGCGAACCAGCGTTAAACAATCAGTTTCAGATCCACCGATCACACTCGATACTACACTCATTGAGGTTTGGTTTTTTGGGATATTTCAGTCGCCATTAAAGAGGCTTGTGCTGAAACAATGACCAAGGAAACAAATCAATGATATTGAGCTCCTTAGAACCCGGTTACTATTACTAGGACAGGTTGAGCCAACTAAACTTCAAGAGGGTACTTACCTATGAGACTCCATGCAAGCCTAAAACTAAGGACTTGTTTGCTTTGTTTGTATATACATACTTGTACATAACATCATGAACATCATAACACCATACACATTCACTAATCATTTCAAGGATCTTGGGATTTATCTTTGTTCTATTTTGTAGGATATGGATTCTCTTCGCAGGAAAACTATTCAAGTCAACCTTGTAAGGATCCCTCCACAACTTAAGGAACTAGCTTCAAGGATTCCAGAAAACTCTCCATTCACCGGGAGACATGGTCGCCTACTCAACTTGGTCACCTCTAACACAGATGAGGACATGATGAAGGTGCTCTTTCAATTCTTTGATCCTTTACACCATTGCTTCACATTTCCTGACTATCAACTTGTGCCTACTTTGGAAGAATTCTCTCGACTCTTGAGGATTCCCATTCTCAATCAATTACCTTTCAACGGTACGAAAAGAGACCCAAAGCCAGAAAATATTGCTCAAACTCTACACTTGCACTCATCTGATGTCACAACTAATTGGGAAACGAGAAGTGGTGTCAAAGGTTTCCTAGCAAAGTTCTTGTTTGAGAAAGCCCAAAACTGTTGAAACTCCTTGGATTTGCAAGCCTTTGAGGAAATTCTGGATCTCCTCATCTATGGGATGGTTTTGTTTCCAAATCCTGACCAACTCATAGACGTGAACGCCGTCAAAATCTTCATATCATGCAACCCGGTGCCTACCTGGCTAGGAGACATCTTACACTCTTTTCACACTCGCACAATGAGGAAAAGAGGTGTCCTTGTGTGTTGCACTCCTCTCTTGGCAAGATGGTTTATTTCGCATCTTCCCCAATCTGTATTGAAGAATGAGCAAGGTTCAAGGTGGTCACAAAGGTTGATGACGCTCAAACAATCAGACATTCATTGGTGCTCCCGATCCATAGAGAATGTTACTATTGTCGACCGTTATGGAGATTTTCCTAATGTCCCTTTACTTGGCATTAGGGGAGGTATCACCTACAACCCCTGCTTAGCCTTAAGACAGTTTGGTTACGCCCGAAGGGATGGCCCGCACAAGATGCTGATTCAAGGTTTGGTATTTGACTACGACAACGACGATCAAGGTCTTCGCCAGAGATTTATCCGAGCTTGGAGGATGTTGAACAAGGTTGATAGCAAGACGTTGGGGCACAAGAATTCCATCCATATTGATCCTTACCTCAAGTGGGTACGAACTCGTGCTCAAAGTCTTATGATGCCTTATCCCTTCATTCTCCCGGTAATCATGGAGCCTGTTATGGAAGGAGATGTTCCATACACTATCCTACATCCTGACATGCCCACCTCTCTTGAAGACCTACAAAGAGATTGGATACAACTCAAGGGGGTGCGAGATACTTTCGAAGCCCAATTCTACGCAAGCGAGAAGAAGGTTTTGTAATCACTAAGCAGCTTCATGAGGAGAGGAACTTGAATGCCTACATCGCACCAAAAAGGATGCGTACTACCTTTTTATCTTAGAGTTTTTGTATTATTTTGCCCAAGAAGGCATTGATGTACTCAAAGCTTTAATTTATTAATATAACGTGTGTTTCCTTTTTGTCTAAAATGAATTTGAATCTTTAAGATCCTTGAAATCATTGCATACGCATTTACCATTCATCATAACATAAGCAGGTTTCTTGCAACAAGTCTCCTCATCTCTCTATTGTTTATTTCAGTAAGATGGATCTCGAGCAAATGGTGAAGGACCTCTAAGCTCAAAATGCACAGTTTCAATAATTGTTCTTAACTCTAGCCAAAGGACAAGAAGAGTTGAAGACCTTGCTGGTTGAGTAGAAGAAAAAGAAGACGAAGAAGATAACTGGAGTTCTAAACATGGGAAGAAGATTCCAAGGGCAAACAAGAAGGGCCTTAGACTTTGCAACGACATCCGGTGACAAAGACAATCAAGATGGGCAAGGCAAAGAAATAGTTGTCCAGTCCGAATCAGAAGAGGAAGAGGAAGAAGAAGACTATTCTAAATAACAATACCCTCCAGCCGATGACAAGTATAAGCATCTAGAAGAGCAGTCGAGTGCAATGGAAATCCAAAAAGTACTTGGATTGGACTTTGAGGAGTTGGGACTAGTATCGGGAATTGTCATCCCTCCTGTTGTACCCCAAAATTTGCCCTCTTGTGTTTCCAAAGCCTTCCCCTTGCATGGTTGATCACAAACTCTTGCCTAAGGAAAAGGAAAATTTTCGAGTGGTGCTTTAAGGACATTTCGATTTGCATTATGAAGGAGCACTTCGATTGACATTCTGAAAGATCCTTCGATTGGAATTCTGAAGGAGCATTTCGATTGGCACTCTGAAGAAGCATTTCGATTGGCACTCTGAAGAAGCATTTCGATTGGCACTCTGAAGAAGCATTTCGATTGGAACTTTGAAGAAGCATTTCGATTGGCATTCTGAAAGACCCTTCGATTGGCATTCTGAAGGAGCATTTCGATTGACACTCTGAAGAGGAATTTCGATTGGCATTAAGGACAAGTACTTCGATTGGAATTCCAAAAAGGTCCATTCGAAGAAGCATTCAAAGGGTCCATTCGAAGAAGCTTTCGAAGAGCATTCGAAGGAGGTCATCAGCCCATTCAAAAGGGAGCATTCGAAGGAGGCCATCAGCCCATTCGAAAGGGAGCATTCGAAGGCCAGCTACATGTCATTCAAAATTCAAAAAGGGACAAGATCCCATGTGTTTAGCCAATGTTATGAACTCTCATTCATGGTTTTCAAACACATAATCAAGGTCATTTAAACCTTTGTCTTCCTGTCCCCTCCACCCTCTCTATATAAAGAAATCACAAATGTTGCATAAGGGACAAAAATCATAGAACGAAAATATACTGAGAACTTTGCAGAAACAAAAACATTGGAGAAGGTGCTGCCCATACAATCCATCAAAGGTTGTCAGATTTTCCAAGCCAAAGCAGTCCTTCAGATCGAAGGTGCCCACGCCCAGAAGCCCTCAGATCAAAAGGTTCCTACATCCAGGGAGCTCCCAAATCAAAAGTCCAATCTGTTGGTAAGAAAGGGTAAATTATCCAACCTTGTTTTTCGCATAACATATCATTACTCATTGTTACCTTCGATTTTCTATCCTAGACAGGATCAAGAGGCCTGGGTTTGGCACCCAGGTCATGTTTTTCGTGTGCTAACATTTGCTGCAGATTTAGCCTGAAGAGACCCCAACAAGTGCAGGATCGAAGGGCCTGGGATTTAATACCCAGGCCCTGCATTTTATTTCGCTCACATACTTTTGCAGGTATAACAGCCCAGATCGAAGGAGGCACCTTCTCTGGATCGAACCCATTAGCATGCTGGATTGAATGAGGCATCTCGTTCCTGGATCGAAAGCCATGACCCCTCATGATTAAAAGGCAGCCCTCTTCCCTGGATCGAAGGCTACTCACGCCTTGCTGTTTGGCCCAATCGAAAGGACCATGACCCCCTCTGGATCGAAGCTTCTATTTCTCTCCCTGGGTCGAAACTCCCGTTTTCTCCTTGGATCGAAGGATTCCCCTTGTATTTTATTTTTGTTTTCATAGACTTCCTTTTAATTAACATTAAAATCAAAAAACCACAAAAACATTAGGCTAGTTCTTTTTCTATTAAATTAACTTTGTTAATTAACCTTTAATTATCTTAACATTGTTCCAAAAAAAACTAAAATTAAATAGAATTAGATTATTTTTCCCAAAATAAAATAAAACAACAAAAAGAGTTCTTAGGATTTTTTTTTAGATTCATGCGCGTTTATTTTACTGGGATGTAATAGCTTAAACTAAGACTTTTACTTTACTGCTTTTTATTCCCCCAATTTTTGGACATGTAAATAATCCCCCTCCCTGAAGCCTTGTAATAGCGTAGGATTTACAATTTCCGCACTTTAAATTCCTGTACATATATTAACTATTTAGATGTATGCTAACTAGGCTATGCATGACAAGATTAACTCTTAACTTAAAATCAACAGTAGCTCACCATAACATGTACAAAGATAATATAACTGAAAGTTGACACACTTGCACATGCCACTCTTAGGGTACACCTCACTTGGTTGCCTTAAATGTGGTCATTAAGTATAGGATGTAAGACATTAGGATTACCACTAAAGTGTCCTAACATTGCTTTAGTGACCACACGTCCCTAAAATCGAATTGACCCGAAAACTCCAACGACGGTGCTACCTACTCCTTAATAGTGGAATAGCACTGTCTAAAGGACATTTACAGTTTAATTCCTTTTTGAGTAGGTAGAGGTTCTTAAGTACTTGCTCTCTTTTAAAACAAAACAAAAACTTTTCACACTTACACTTTTCAAACAAAGTTTTCAAAAACACTTCATACACTCTTGAGGACAGAAGCAAGAGTTAAAATGAAGTTTCAAACAAAACTCTTTTCAAAACCCACAATCACAAAGAAAAGCAAACCTTTTGAAAACATAGTGAGCAAGTATCTAAGAGCCCGTGGATAACCACAGATAGAAAGGGTGCTAACACCTTCCCTTTCTATAATCTACCTCCCGAACCCGAGAAACATCTCGAAAAGGAATTTTTCTATGCTTTTGTCCTTTCCTCGTTGGATAAAATAAAAGACGGTGGCGACTCTTGCTTACCGCGACATTTTGCGAAAACAAACGCAAACGCGAACCAGCATTAAAAAACAGTCAGTTCTCGTCCCCACCGATCACAGAACTGGCGACTCTGCTGGGGATATATTATAAGTGAGGTGTACCTTTGGACGAGATCACTTGTGTTTTCAATTGTATTGCTTTGTATGCTTTTAATTTTATGGGCTTGTATCGGAGTTCTATAAATCCTCCACCCGGATTTGGGGAAACATTCATAGATAGCAATACGTTGTGGAAATTGTGTGGGGTATACCGACACGGTTGAAGCAATAGCTATATTAGCGCAACATATTTGTGGGTACCGGTAGCCTTTGAGTCAATCAAAGAGAATACGGGGCCGCTGAGTGATGTCATTAAGCACTAATGACCTAGAACCTTACTTGACCATCTTGGCCTTTTTTAGGGGTAGTGAGATGACCGACTTTGGTGCAGTCCAAAGTTGGTAGATACTCGATACTACACTCATTGAGGATTGTTTTCTTGGAATATTTTGGTCACTAGTTCAGTGGCTAAACCAAAACGATGAACATAGAAAACAATCCAATGATATTGAGCTCCTTAGAACCCGGTTACTATTTATAGGACAGGTTTTGAGCCAACTACACTCAAGAGGGTACTTACCTATGAAACTCCATGCCAGCCTAAACTTAAGGCTATTTGTGTGACTTGTGTGCTGTTAAACTTGAACTACTTGCACATTCTTGTTATCTGACAACATGAGTTCCTTGCAGGTTTTGTTTACAGTCCTTATCTAATAACTTGGATTTATTACAGGGCTTACTTACATCACTTCACACTTTTGTTTAAACGCATAGCGTACACATCATAACATCATACCTTAACATTTCCTTAACCATTTCAAGGATCTCAAAGGTTTGTGATACAGGTCATGATGTCTAACAAGGGGCAAAGGGGATTTATTTTCCTCTAGCCAAGGTTGTTTGGAAATCAAAACATGATAACTTGAGTCAGGGGCTATGATCCACTCGATATGGTGAGCCTGACTCTTGAAGAAGGACTCTCAACAACATGAAGTTCCTTCAATCAAAGCTACAAGATTCAAATTCTAACAAGTTTCTTGTTTACCCCGCGAGATCCTTGAAAACATTGCATACATATATCATACATATTATTGCATAACAGGTCTTCCAGTACAGGTCTCTCATGTTCTCGCTGTTTATTTCAGCAATGGCTCTCCAACAAGATAACCAGGACCTTCATACTCAAGAGACTCAATTCAGGGAAATCTTCCTAAACCTATCCAAGGGGCAGGAAGAGTTGAGAACACTCCTCATGGGGAATTTGGTCAAGAAAAGTCCTGAAGACAATAAGGACGAACGGATGAAACATCTGCAAGCTGAAGTAGATGCCATGAAAACCTAAATGCTGGGGCAGATGGCTCTTATCCAAGGCTTAGCTCGGGAACAAGAAGAGTTGAGAACCATGATCCACCAGCTTCATCAAAACAACAACATAAAGCAAGTGGTCAAGGCTGGGGATCAAGTCATTGATCAGCCTCCAAGAAGACAAGAGTTTGGTATGGTGAAGAATGGACCTCTCCAAGTTGTTACTACCTCAAGAGTCCAACAACAACCTCGCCAAGAACAACGGATTGATCAGAGTAAGCCCAAAAGGAAATTTACCAAGCTCAACGTTTCGCTGTCTCAAGCTTTACAACACCTGTTGAGGTTGAATCTGGTGACGTTAAGGGACCCTCCTAAGAATCCCAACATAACCTCCCTAAAGTACAACCCTGATGCAAGGTGTGCATACCATTCCAACAGTCCGGGGCATGATACTGATGGCTGTTGGGCATTGAAAAACAAAGTTCAAGACCTGATTAACGAAGGAGCTTTGGAATTCACACAAGATGGTCAGGCTGAGTTCTTCTACCATCCCTCCAAGGTTCACCATTTGAAGTGACAAGTACTGAGACGAGAAGACTTTTGTTTCATTTGAATTTTCAAGTTGTAATTTCTTTTGTTATTCAAACAATTATCTATTAATGTCAAACTCTGTTTCATTAAATGCATTGCATATGTTTGTCTTGAATTCATCATTTTCATTACATTTAAACTATGCTTTTTACTCACTTTATGACATTCAACTCTTGCTAAAAGTTACAAGCCTTTAGAGGGAGGATGACGAAACAATGCCATAATCTCATACAATATGCTTTTGGACAGACCTTGCTGACGATGTACATGCATTTCTTTCAAATCCTAAACACTGGAGTTATAAGGAAGATAATCCCTAGTCAACCCCTTCGAGCCAAAGAAGTAGGAGTTTTCTATTTTAAACACAAATTGAAACCTTTAATCAAAACCTGGGGCGGGGTAGTCTCTCAGTTAATTCAAATGCGCATTGAAGTCACAAAACTCTCAGTTCATAATACAACGAACGACATCAAAAGCATTCCTCTGGAATCAAAAGTCAGTGGTGGTTCCTTATTTCATAGGCAGTCAATCTCTCAAAAGAGAAAAGACCACTGAACCAAAACCTATAAAGGAAGCTTAAGAAAGCTGGGGCATCCCGCTGACTGTAATCTCGAAAACAGGAACAGTCAGGCAAAAGTTAGGGATAACAAATCAAAAGAACGAGGTCGCTAAAAATCCTCAACAACATGAAAAATGTTGCAAAAATGACTGCCTTCAAAAATCCAACTTGTGTGAACCATCACCAAAACGTCGTTCCAGACTCATTTGGAGTTCAAATGCACAATTAACTGAGTTTAGGATTGAAGAACATCACGAAGAGCGGGTGGGTACAAATATACTTTGAGCCTTTGTCCTTTGTTTCTTAAACCGTGAACCAAGCCACGTTACAACCCTTCAAAGTCCTAACTGAAGTATGGGTTAGTTCGAAAGCATACTGTTACAAAAGGTATCCTGACTCCTGTAAGGCTTTGTCCTAAATCTTGTGTTGAATTGGTCTTATAAAAAGTTTTCTGCTAAAAAAACGCATTTTTCAAAACTTCGAGACAAGCATAAACTTTGCATTATTTGGATATCACTGTTTGCATTTGGCTATTTGTTTGACAGCGGAGAAATTCACACAACGAGTATCCGATGAACGAAAGCACTCTCAGTGAACAAAATCACTTCAAAAAGGATGACACTTCCATTGACAAATCTCCTATCAACAAGGGGGCATGACATGTCACTATCCAGCACACTTGGGGCAGCCCAGTCAAGATTCCAGGAAATCTCTCAAAGAAGTGCAGAGTAACCAGGGGCAAGTCTCCATCTCCGTCGCTTGGGGCATTGAACATCAATCTCAGTGAAGGGTTACATACAGTCAAACATTTCCAGGCAGTGCCACAAACACTTGATACTAGGGGCAATGACAAATCCCCCCAAAATCCTTCTCATAGGATGACTCCCAGCAAGGGCTTAATATCTGAAAACCTTTCCCCAGCTGAATCAACCTCAAGAATCCTCGAGGACATCCCCCAACAGAGATGTCACCTCTCTAGCGGACTGACGACAGGGTTTATTTCCCCAACAACACCAGGATTCCCCATCTTGAGTTTGCCTCTCCGACTACTACAAATCAAAGGACCACAACTCCTCTTCCCCAGTAGACTCTGAAAGCTTGTCCCCTGCGAAGCACAAATAAGTCTCATCAGCCAAATTCATAGGTTATCCTCACAAGAGTCTAACTGGGTTATCCTTAGCAAGTTGCAACTGAAAGATCATCCCAGCAAATTTCTTTCTATCCCCAGTGGAGTTCATTCCTCTCATAGACAGAAATTCAATTCCCAACAGGATTCGCTGTCGCCAGCAACAGTAATTCATCCCCAGCTGAGTTTTACTTCTCCAAATCAGCTAATCTTCTAGCAGAGTATATACTCCCCACTGAGCCATTTCCTCGTCAGCCCATTCCCCAACGGAGTTATTCTCTCCTACATGATTATTCTCCCAATCATCTTCAGACGTTATCTCCAGCGAGTGAAACTCTTTATTCTCCAACAACAGTCAGGGATTTATTTTCCCAAACTCTGACGTACCACAATAGCATTTCATGTTCATACATCATGACATGCGCATACATATTGCATACAGCATAATCTCATTTATTTTGAGAACATCATCATACAATGCATGTCATGCATCATATACGATTAATCATGTACCTTTTCAGGAAAGATGGTTATCATCAACAACTTCCAGCAAGTTCAAGATTTACTCCGGAAACTAAACAGAGTAATTATCTGCACGATCAAATTTAGCTTTACACAGGTTCGTCATGAAGAAATCTTACACGGGTTTCTCCTAAATGCATCTTCACACGGGTTTATCCTGAAAAACCCTACACAAGTTCTCTCTTTCCAAAGATGAAGTTTTACACGGACTCCTCATCAGGCAACCCTACACCGGTTCCCTCTCTTCAAGATGTAGTTTTACACGGACTCGTCGTCTAGAAACCCTACACAGGTTCTCTCTTTCCAAAGATGAAGTTTTACACGGACTCCTCATCAGGCAACCCTACACCGGTTCCCTCTCTTCAAGATGTAGTTTTACATGGACTCGTCGTCAAGAAACCCTACATAGGTTCTCTCTTTCCAAAGATGAAGTTTTACACTGACTCCTCATCAGGCAACCCTACACCGGTTCCCTCTCTTCAAGATGTAGTTTTACACGGACTCATCGTCAAGAAACCCTACACAGGTTCTCTCTTTCCAAAGATGAAGTTTTACACGGACTCCTCATCAGGCAACCCTACACCGGTTCCCTCTCTTCAAGATGCAGTTTTACATGGAATCGTCATCAAGAAACCCTACACAGGTTCTCTCTTTCCAAAGATGAAGTTTTACACGGACTCGTCATCAGGCAACCCTACACTGGTTCCCTCTCTTTCCAAGAGGCAGTCTCATACGGACTCATCATCAGGCAACCCTACACAGGTTCCTCCTTTCCAAATGAAGTCTTACATGGACTCATCATGAAGTAACCTTACACAGGTTCCCTCTCAGTCCAGATATGCAGTTCACCTCTGAAGTTAGACTTCCCCAGCGGAATCTTCTACAACAACAGGTATGCAAGTTCTCGCTAAGGAATCTCTTATGCGATCGACACTCCTGCAGATGGCATCTATAAGCCCATCCTCCTACCAACAATCTCCAAATGGCATCTGTAAGCCCATTCCCGACATCACAATGCCGATACTACACTGTTATACCCCAAAATTTTCCCTCCCATATTCTTCAAGAAATTGCCAAGCCAAGTCACAAAATTCCCCAAGGGTTGCACAGTGCAAGGGCCTCCTAAACAGTCAAAATTAGGGTTTTGAGTCTGATCAAGAAAAGGAAGTGTTCAAAGGCTCAATCAAGTCTCATATGCTTACAAACATGGTCAAGCATCCTCATATCAAGTTTCAGGGCATTCAGCTCAAGATTGCACAGTCAAAACCCTAAATTGCACTACAGTCAACTGTAGGGGCAAAATGGTCATTTGACAGTCAAAAGTTCAAATTTTTGGTCAACATATCATTTTGAAGCCACAAACATCATTTGATCAATGCTTGATCATGATTCTCAAAATTTGGCTCAGAAATCACCAAAGATGCAAAAGTTTCCTTATTTGGACAGCTGAAAAAGTCAACTGAAATTGACCAGGGCATAACTTTCACATGGATTATCAGAAAAATTCCATCCAAAGCTCATTTTGAAGAGAAAGACATTTCCTACAACTCATCTTCATACTTCAAGTCCAAGAAATGCTCTCACAAAAAGTTATCAATTTCAACATTATAGGTCATTTTCAAAAGTCAACAAAAAGGGACTTTAAGTCAAAGGCCATAACTTGATATTGGAAAATCAAAATGACATGGGACCAAAGGCATTGGTTAAAGGACTCAAATACCTTTCCAAAATGTCCAAGAACATGAGAAAAGCTTAAAAATTGAGCAAGTTATGCATTGGAGAAGTTGGGAAATTTTTGTGAAATGGCAAAAGTCAACTATCCTTGAAACTTCAATTTTTGACAAAAGGGCCCACTTTCTTCCACTTGATTCAGCCTTGTCATGCCATACACGTGTCCCATGATTAATTTCAAGATCAAACATTGATTTTTCTATTTTATTTAATTTTTGATAATTTAATTCATTTTAAATCTTTAAAAATTCAAATAAAATTTAAAAGTCAATGGAATAGTGTCATTTGAATTTGGATAGCTTCCATATATCATGTGCCAGCTCACAAACTCATGCTAGGGTTAGATTGTACACCAAGTCTTGGTTTTGCTAAAAAAGGGGAAAGTTGGTTAATGGTGAAAAACCTAGGACTAGTTCTCTCATGGGCATGAATCAAGGCCAGCTAATGACCTAATTCCCTTCCCTCATAAGTGCTGAGTCAAAACCTAATCATAACACACTGAATGCTGCGCTCAAAAGCTCATTGAAAACTTGGAATTTTGACTTAAAAAACTCAATTCTGAAATCCTTGTTTGGGGTGGATTCAAGGCACGAAATTCATTCCAAAAGTTTCCTTGTGGTCTCCTGAGTACATTCCAATCCCTAACATCAACTCAAACACAAAGAATTGGTAAAACGGATTCCAACTGAACCAAGAAAAATCCATGATCGTCTTTTGATTTTTAGGTATCTCCATTGCATTTTAATTGTACATTCATGTTCCTTGTCAAGTTTTGAAACTAACCATCATGTTTAATTAAGTTTTTGTGCTATATACGCGATGATACCATGCTTGAATCCTAGGGTTTACAGGTTTGCCAATTTGGGGTTTTTGAAACTAAGCAAAATTAGAACTCAAGACTATTGCCATTAGACACAGCAAGTCCAGACGAAGAGATTCCAACCCTCGCGCTCAATTTATGAGCGTCGAGGGGCCAATCGCTATTTTCTGGAAAGTAGTCTTAGGCAACGTTTGCAAAACCGTTGCCTCATGTTTATGTTTTCAGAAAAAGGAAGAAGACGAACTCGTGGCAAGCATTGGTTGGGTCTTTTAAAATTACGCGCGTTTTTCAGAATGACTAACCAATTTTCTTTTATATTGATTAATAGTTATTATATATTAAAAGAAGTTGAAGTGGTTCAGTGGCGCAGGAAGTGGTTAGCAATGCTAGTGACCTGGGTTCGAGTCCCAGGTCTTGATATTTTCCATGTTATTTTCCAATTCATATTCACCTATGCTTCAAGGCTGCAGACGCACCATATCCCATCATCATCAAGCCAGCCACGCGTCCTGGGAGATCAATCAAAGGGTTCAGATTCAATGCGTATGGTAAACGCTGGTCAACTTGGCCACACGCTACGCAAAAAGTCAATGGACCCATGTCTTATTGGGCCAGGATTTCACCATCAAAACCTCCATATTGGGACTTCCACCCCCCCTGGTTTGCTTTCATAATTTTTTTCTTTTTTCTCCTTATTCTTGTTTTAATTCTAATTTTTATTTTAATTACTGTTTATTTAATTAATTATTTTTTTTCAAAATACAAAACACATAAAAAACTCAAAAAAGACAGAATATAATAAATAATATTGATTTTCATATTTTCTTATAAATAATTGTATGTAAATTAATTAATTTAAATTAGGTTAATTTTAATTCTTTTCATAATAAAAATATAAAAAAAACATAGAATTTAGGTTTAATTGATAATTGTTATTCCTTTTAATTTTTCCTTTTTTATAATAATATTATTCATTTTATTTTCATAGTTAAATTGTACATAAAAGAATTTAGGATTTAATTTAGGTTAATTTAACATTTTCATAATAACTAAAAATAATTAGAATTAGGGTTTGACATTTTATTTTAGTTATAATTAATTCTCTTTTTTCCATTAAATCTTAAAAAACACAAAATACCAAAAAAACATTTTCAGTTAATCTTAATTTCTAATTCCTTATCAATTTTAAAATTTTGCAAAAGGGTCCAACGCCCTAGTTTTGTTTTTAATTCCTTTATTTCGCGTATCTATTTATTTCGCTCAAATAATTATGTATCTCTCCCAAAGCCGTGTAAACAATTGCTCGCACTTTTATTTCTTTCGCTTTATTTACTTTCCGTCAAATCGGGTCCGGTTTAATTTTGGCGATGTGGACCCGCGCCATTTGTAATAGTTTAGAATTTACTTTTCCCGCAAATCTTAACTGTTAACAAAAAGCATGAAAGAATGTATGGACTTAAAATAAAATCAAACGCATAGATCACCTTGACATGAATAAGACAAAATAACTGAACATGACACACAAATCACACACCACCCCTAGGGTACGCCTCACTGTTGCCTTGCCTCGAAAGGTGATCGTCGAGTAGAGGATGTCTTAGTAAGTCCTCATGATCCGGGAACCTGGCATGAGGGTAGCTTCTAAGGTGTCTTCCTATTGCTCTGGTGATCACCATGTCCCTAAACTCGAATTGACCCGAACACCTCCAACGGTGGTGCTACCTACCTCTCAATGGTGGGATGGCATTACTTTAAAGGACATTTACACAGACGAATTCCTTAGGGTAGGTAGACGACTCATGGATACTTGCTCTCTTCAAAACAAAAATTCAAAGACTTTTCACACCAACACTTTTCAAAAGCTTTCAAAGCAAATTTTTCAAACACTCTGACATACGAGTCGAACTGAAATTTTTCAAAGAAACTTTGTTAACCCACAGTTGAAAAGCAAACAAACAATTTTGAAAACACAAGTGAGCAAGTATCTAAGAGCCCATGGATAACCATGGATAGAAAGGGTGCTAACACCTTCCCTTTCTATAACCTACCTCCCGAACCGAGAGCAATCTCTTTAAGGAATTTTTCTGTGCTTTTGTCCTTTCCATTTGGAGAAAATAAAAGACGGTGGCGACTCTTGCTTCCGCGACATTTCGCGAACCAGCGTTAAACAGTCAGTTCCAGATCCACCGATCACAGAACTGGCGACTCTGCTGGGGAAATCTTTATAAAGTGAGGTGTACCTTAGGGCTAGTTCATAACTGTGTTTTCAATTGTCTTCCTTGTGTGCTTTAAATTGTGGGTTGCTTGGGAGTTCTATGGATCCTAACCCGGATCTGGGGATACCTTTCTTAGAAAGTAGCAACAAGGCTGTGAGGGAACTGTGCGGGGTATACCGACATGGTTGAAGCAGTCTGCTACGTTGATGTGGCATTTTGGTGTGTACCGGTAACCCTTGAGTTCAGTCAAGGAGAGTACGGGGCCTCCATGTGGTGTCATGAAGCATCAACAGACCTTAGGAACCTTAATTGAACCATCTTGGCCTCTTTAGGGTAGTGAGATAACTGACTTTGGTGCAGTCCGAGGTTGGTTGATACTCGATACTACACTCAATTGAGGGTTGCTTTCCTGGAATATTTCGGTCGCCAGTTCAGTGGCTAAATCGAAACGATGAACAATGCAAGCAATCCCGTGATATTGGGAACCTTAGAACCCGGTTACTTTGATTAGGACAGGTTGAACTCACCAACTTCAAGAGGGTACTACCCAGACCCCATGCTGGCCTTAAACCTTAAGGGCTTGTCTTGTGTGCCTTGTGTGCCTTACATGTTTGTCTTTGTACATATCTGTGGTGTGTTTAATCATAGCATCATGACATCATCCAGCATCATATGCATTAACTAACCATTTCAGGGGTTCAAATTTTCATCTTTGTTCTTGTTTTGTAGGACATGGAAACTGTTTGTAGAAAGACAATTCAAATCAGTCTTGTAAGGATCCCTCCTCAGCTTAAGGAGCTTATATCCAGGATTCCCGAGAACTCTTCATTCAGTGAAAGGCATGGAAGCCTCATCAGCTTGGTCAACACCAACATTGAGGAAGATATGATAAAGGTCTTGTTCCAGTTCTTTGACCCTCTGCACCACTGTTTTACCTTCTTGGATTATCAGTTGGTACCTACATTGGAGGAGTTCTCCCGGCTCCTGAAGATCCCCATCCTTGATTAGCTACCCTTCAACGGTACAGAAAAGGAACCTAAGCTTGAAGAGATTGCTAAAGCCTTGCACCTACAGTCATCTGACCTCAAGGGACATTGGGAAGTTAGAAGTGGTATCAAAGGGTTCTTAGCCAGGTTTCTGTTTGAAAAGGCCTATGAATGTTGGAACTCCCTTGACTTGCAAGCTTTTGAAGAGGTTGTGGCCCTCCTTGTTTATGGCTTGGTGTTGTTCCCTAACCCAGATCAGCTCATTGATATCAGTGTTGTCCAAATCTTTATGTCCAGGAATCCTATACCTACGTTGCTGGGGGACATCCTTCACTCATGTTACACTCGAACCATGAGAAAAAGAGGTGTCCTTATGTGTTGCACTCCTCTCCTGGGAAGGTGGTTTATTTCGCACCTTCCACAATCAGTCCTGAAGAACGAGCGGGGTTTGAGATGGTCACAACGGTTGATGACTCTTACACATGCAGATATACATTGGTGCCCTAGGTCCAGAGAAGATGTCACTATTATTGATCGTTGCGGGGAGTATCCTAATGTTCCTTTACTTGGAATCAGAGGGGGTATTACTTATAGCCCATGCCTGGCTTGGAGACAATTTGGTTATGCTCGGAGGGATGGTCCTCATGACATGTTAATTCCTGACATAGTTTTTGACTTCGACAACGATACTCAAGGACTTCGCCAGAGATTTATCAGAGCCTGGAGGATGCCTAGTAGGATAGACAGCAAGACACTGGGGCACAGGAACTCCATCCCTTTGGAGCCTTACCTCAAGTGGGTACGAGCCCGCTCTCAGAAGTTAGTAATGCCTTATCCTCACATGCTTCCAGTAATCAAAGAGCCTGCCTTGGAAGGAGAAGTGTCTCACATTATTCAGCACCCTGATATGCCCACATCCTGGGTAGAGATGCAGAAGAGCTGGATCCAGCTTAAGGAAGAGCGGAATTCTCTTGAGACTAGTCTGCATGCCAGTGAAAAGAAGGTCTTGGAGCTCACCCGCCTGTTGCATGAGGAGAGGAACCTCAACACTTACATAGCTCCAAAGAGGATGCGCAGCATATTTTGGGATTGATTTGATTTTTGTACTTTTTCCCATGAGGCTTTGATGTATTAAACAATGATTTTCTTAATAATAACGTGTGTTCCTTTTGGTCTACAACAAATTTGAATTTTCGAACTCTTAAATGCATTGCATAAACACATATCATTCATCATGTGCATCACAGGTACTCTTCTGTTCAGGTTGTTTACTGTTCTTCGCTGTTTATTTCAGCATCATGAACCCTGAATCATCAACCGAGGCATCTATCAAGGCTCTTCAGGCGCAGAACGCCCAATTTCAGGCGCAGAACGCCCAATTTCAGGAGCTGATCAAGGGCTTGGCTCAGGGTCAACAAGAGTTGAAGACCATGCTTCTAAAGAAGACTAAGAAGAAGAGGAGGACTGTGCTATTTAACACTGGGCGCAGACTCGGGAACACCTTACAGATTGAGGCTGAAAGGACTACCCCATCTGTAGGGGAGGGTAGTCACCAAGAAAGGGAGGTCCCTACTCCTGTGGGCTCTGATACTGAAACAGACTTCAACGACGAACAATACCCTCCTGTTGAAGACCGGTACAAGCAGCTGGAAGATAGATTAAAGGCTATGGAAGTTCAGCGGGTGCCTGGACTGGATTTCGGAGACTTGGGGTTATCCACTGGGGTGGTGATCCCACACAAGTTCAAAGCACCCGCCTTTGTGAAGTATGATGGGGCTTCCTGTCCCAAGATGCACCTCCGTTCTTATGTAAGGAAGATCCAGCCTTACACAGCAGACAAGAACCTTTGGATCCACTTCTTCCAGGAGAGTCTTTCAGGGACTCACCTCGAATGGTTCTATCAGCTGGATGGAACCAGCATTCGTAACTAGGAGGATCTGGCCGCTGCTTTTTACAAGCAGTATCAATATAATTCCGACCTCGCTCCTACGCGTACCCAGCTCCAGGGTATGTCGCTAGGGTCGGGTGAAGGTTTTAAGGAGTACGCCCAGAAATGGAGAGACCTGGCTGGCAGGGTGCAGCCACCATTAACGAATCGGGAGTTGGTAGATATGTTTTTGGGGACCCTATCTGGTCCATTTTTCAATCATCTCATTGGTAATTCCTCTGCTGGGTTTACTGATCTGATCCTGACTGGTGAAAGGATCGAGGCCGGTATAAAATCAGGGAAGATACAGAAGGTTGCCTCCTCCAGTGCTGAAAAGAAACCCTTCAAAAAGGAGGCTAGTGCTGTATATAGCTCCCGGAGAACAGAGCGACCTGAACGCCACCAATCTGTCAGTGCGGTAATGATTTCCAAACCTGCTGCCGCTCCTCGGCCAACTAATCCTCAAAAGTTTGAAAGACCCCGGAGAGAGTTTACCCGGTTAAGCATGACCTTATCACAGATCCTGCCACAGTTGCTATCCACCAATTTAGTGACTGTCAGGGAGGCTCCAAAGTTTCCCAATACTGCATCCCCCAAGTTTAATCCAAATGCTCGCTGTGCTTACCACTCTGATAGCCCGGGGCATAACACAGATGACTGTTGGGCCCTAAAGAATAAGGTTCAAGACCTCATTGATGCAAAGGAAATACAGTTTGAGGCGCCCGAGAGGCCGAATGTTGTAACCGCTCCCATGCCCCAGCATGGAGTGAATGCTGTTGAGGAGGATTTGTATGTAGCTTCGGTGGATGATGTTGCTACTCCGCTGCTGACGGTCAAGAGGAACCTGTTGCTAGCCGGTTTATTTCCGGGATGTAGCGAAGGTTGCCCTCTATGTGTTGCTTCCCCTGCTGGTTGTTCTCTGCTGAAGTCAGGCGTCCAAAACCTGATAGATAGTAGAGAGATTTTGTTCAGAAAGACTGTTGTTCCTGCTGCTCCTGTTGAAGAAGTGTCGATCGTTACCATCTTCAACAACCCTTCCAAGGCTCCTTCAAAGAAGCCTGTCCAAATTTTTTCGGTTCACAAGATTGCTCCCATCACCATTACTGTTCCGGGGCCTGTCCCCTACAAATCTGATAAGGCTGTCCCATGGCACTATGGGGCGGATGTTTATGTTCTGGGTGTGAAACAAGAGTTCAACATTGATGCTGGTGTCTCCAACATCACCGGGCCTGCTAAGGTCACTCGTAGTGGAAGACTGTTCTCGCCAGACATTGCTCCTCCGGTAATTCATAGGCCTTTGGTCTTCACACCTTCCAGGGTGCCTGTTTCTCCCCCTGACCAAGTATCCACCCCTGCTACCGAGTCATCTGATACTCGAGGCAAGGAGATTGCTGCTGATGTGCCTGCCAGGACGGAGTCACCAAAGACCATTGTTGAGGCTTCCAGGCAGGAAATGGAAGAAATCCTCAAGATAATAAAGAAAAGTGATTTCAACGTTGTAGAACAGCTGGGGCACACCCCCTCTAAAATCTCCATGTTGTCACTGCTGCTGTGTTCAGAGGCCCACGCCAAGGCTCTGATTGCTTTCTTAAAAACAGCCCACGTACCCCAAGAGACGTCTGCTGACCAGTTCACCGACTGTGTGGCCAACCTAACCGCTGATAATGGCCTGGGTTTCTCTGATGCCAATCTGACAGCAAAGGGGAAGAACCATAATGACGCCCTGCATGTCTCCATTGAATGCAGGGGCACTACTCTTGCTCATGTGCTGGTTGACACAGGTTCTTCATTAAACGTGCTGCCCAAGAAGGCTCTGGATAGGCTGGATTGTGAGGGTCTAGAGCTCAAACCAAGTAACATTGTTGTTCGGGCCTTTGACGGGTCCAAAAGAATGGTACATGGTGAGGTGGACATCCCAATCAGGGTTGGGTCACAGGTATTTGATTCAAAATTCTATGTGATGGACATCCATCCGTCCTATTCTTGTTTGCTGGGTTGCCCGTGGATCCACAAGGCTGGAGCTGTGACCTCCACATTGCATCAGAAGCTCAAGTACCCGGTCAGGGGGAAGATCGTAACAGTGCAAGGGGAAGAGGAGTACATGGTCAGCCACCTCAACTCCTTCAGATACGTAGAAATGGATGGGGAGTTCATTGAAACCCCCTTTCAACATTTTGAGGAAGTGCCACAAACTTTGGCAGCAGCAGAAGCAGTGGATGAAGAGGTTTCTCCTTTGAAGATGGCCTCCTTAAAGGACGCCCGGGCTGTGATCGAAAGAGGTGAATGTGCAAACTGGGGCAAGCTCCCTGATCTTACTCCTAAGACTAACAAGTTTGGGTTGGGTTTCACCACAGAAGCTCAGAAAGCAGTGCGCAAGGCGAGAATTGGAAGACCTCCGGTGCTCATCACCCACTCAGAAGTGAATGCTATTGGAGAGGAAGACGAAGTGGAAGAGTCAGAGTTCGACAGCTGGATTTACCCGACGACCGACGGTGGATTGACCAATTGGACTGCTAAAGACTTTACACCCATAACTTTTGTTCCCCAGTAATGAACTTCTTCGTTTTGGATTTGTAATAAACAATAGTTTGAAACTATATGGCCCGGTGTCTTACCCGGGGCACCGTGGTTTTGTTTATGAGGGCTTTTGTTTGTCACTGTCATATATCATAAATAAAAGCATTGGACGTTTTTCACATTTCAAATTTTGCGCTCCTTGTCTTTCCTTTCTTTACATATTGCAAAACAGCTGTATTTACACACACACTCACTCATACAGGTTTCAATCCACTCTGGATCTCACTGGTAACGACTCTGCTACTGCCAGTTATGACTTCGAAAATCCGATCAACTTAGCCGAAGACGAAGGTGAAGATGATTGCGAAGTGCCTGGTGAACTTGCAAGACTATTACAACAGGAAGAGAGGGCAATTCAACCCCATGAAGAGCCAGTGGAAATAATAAACTTGGGTACTGAAGAAGACAAGAAAGGGGTAAAGATTGGTGCCAACCTAGAGCTCAGCGTGAAGCAACGGTTGACTCAGATGCTGCATGACTATATGGAGATCTTTGCTTGGTCCTACGAAGATATGCCCGGATTAGATACCGACATTGTGGTCCATCACTTACCAACTAAAGAAGATTGCCCTCCGGTTAAGCAAAAGGTCCGCCGTATGCGTCCAGAGATGTCTGAGAAGATTAAAGCTGAGGTTATGAAGCAGTTTGATGCCGGGTTTCTTGCAGTGACTTCTTACCCTCAGTGGGTTGCTAATGTGGTGTCGATACCTAAGAAGGACGGCAAGGTCAGAATGTGTGTCAATTACAGGGATCTGAACAGGGCCAGCCCCAAGGATGACTTCCCTCTACCTCACATTGATGTCCTTGTTGATAATACAGCTCAGCATAAAGTGTTCTCTTTTATGGATGGTTTTTCAGGCTACAATCAGATCAAGATGGCTCCTGAAGACATGGAAAAGACTACATTTGTTACTCAGTGGGGCACCTTCTGGACTACATCTGCTACAAAGTCATGCCTTTTGGACTAAAGAATGCTGGGGCAACCTACCAACGTGCCATGGTTGCTTTATTTCATGACATGATCCATCATGAGATAGAAGTGTATGTTGACGACATGATCGCTAGGTCCCAGACTGAGGAAGAACACCTTGATCATCTACAGAAACTGTTTGACCGTTTGAAACTGTACAAGCTGAGATTGAACCCGAACAAGTGCACCTTCGGGGTAAGATCTGGAAAATTGCTAGGCTTCGTGGTAAGTGACAAGGGAATTCAAGTGGACCATGCTAAGGTCAAAGCCATTCAAGAGATGCCAGTTCCTAAGACAGAGAAGGAAGTCAGAGGCTTTCTAGGACGTCTGAATTACATTGCTCGGTTCATCTCACACCTAACTTCTACCTGTGAACCAATCTTCAAGCTGCTGAAGAAAGATCAGGTAGTACGTTGGAATGATGAATGTCAGGCTGCTTTTGACAGAATCAAAGAATATCTCCAAGAACCACCCATCCTTATGCCACCAGTTGAAGGGAGACCTTTGATACTTTACCTGACAGTGCTTGATAATTCAATGGGGTGTGTGCTGGGGCAGCATGACGAGTCTGGCCGAAAAGAGCATGCCATTTATTACCTTAGCAAAAAGTTTACCGACTGTGAGACCCGATACTCACTGCTTGAGAAAACTTGCTGCGCTTTGGTATGGGCTGCTCGCCGGCTGAGACAGTATATGCTGACTCACACTACCTTGTTGATCTCAAAAATGGATCCTATAAAGTACATATTCGAAAAGCCTGCTCTGTCTGGGAGAATTGCAAGATGGCAGATGATCTTGACGGAATACGACATTCAGTACACGACCCAAAAAGCCATCAAGGGAAGTGTATTGGCAGACCACTTAGCACATCAAGCTGTAGATGACTACCAATCAATGAACTTCGAGTTTCCGGATGAAAGCATTATGATGGTAACTGACTGTGAAATACCTGGACCGGATGAAGGACCTGAACCAGGATCCCGATGGTCTATGCATTTTGACGGAGCATCCAACGCTTTGGGAAATGGTATTGGCGCCATCATCATATCTCCACAAGGTACTCATACTCCACTCACCGCCCGGCTGTGTTTCAACTGTACCAACAACATGGCGGAGTATGAGGCGTGTATAATGGGTCTTCAAGCTGCGATCGACCTGAGGATCAAATTTCTGAGTGTCTTCGGAGATTCCGCTCTTGTGATCAATCAGATCAAAGGAGAGTGGGATACGAAACATCCAAACTTGATTCCTTACAGAGAATGTGTGTTGACCCTGATTCCCCACTTCACAGAGATAACATTTGAGCACTTTCCAAGAGAAGAGAATCAGTTGGCGGACGCGTTAGCTACAATGTCTTCAATGTTCAAGGTCAAATGGGATAACGAGGCTCCCCGGATCATCATCTGGAAACTGGACGAGCCGGCATACTGTTGTGATCTCGAAACTGAATTGGTGACTGAGAAGCCTTGGTACCACGAAGTGAAGAGATATCTGGAAACTCAGGAATACCCTGAAGGTGCATCTATCAACGATAAGAAATTCCTGAGAAGATTCGCAGCCAAATTCTTCCTTAGCAACAACATCTTGTATAAGCGAAACCATGATTCAACCTTACTGCGTTGTGTGGATAAAACTGAAGCAGAAAGAATCATGGAAGAGCTACATGAAGGGACCTTTGGTACACATTCCAGTGGACACATTATGGCTAAGAAAATCCTACGGGCAGGATACTATTGGTCCACAATGGAAGCTGACTGTTACCAACATTCCAGGACATGCCACAAGTGCCAGATTTATGCAGACAAGGTGCATGTTCCTCCGGTCCCCCTGAATGTTCTGACTGCGCCTTGGCCATTTGCAATGTGGGGCATAGACATGATCGGCGAGATTAAACCTACGGCATCTAATGGACATCGCTTCATCCTAGTGGCAATTGATTACTTCACGAAGTGGGTTGAGGCAGCATCCTATGCTACGGTAACCAAGACTGTTGTAGCACGGTTCATTCGGCACAATCTGATCTGTCGGTACGGCGTCCCTGAGCAGATTATTACAGACAACGGTACCAATCTGAACAATAAGATGATCGCTGAGCTCTGCGAACAGTTCAAGATACAGCACCACAACTCTTCTCCTTATAGACCGAAGATGAATGGGGCTGTAGAAGCAGCAAATAAGAACATCAAGAAAATCGTACAGAAAATGACAGTGACTTATAAAGATTGGCACGAGATGTTACCGTTCGCTCTACATGGGTACCGTACCTCAGCTAGGACGTCAACCGGGGCAACTCCTTTCTCTCTGGTTTATGGTATGGAGGCGGTCTTGCCAATCGAAGTGCAAATACCCTCTCTCCGGATAATGAAGGATGCAAATCTGAACGAAGATGATTGGATCCAGACACGACTTGATCAGCTCAACCTTATTGATGAAAAGAGACTTGCTGCTATCTGTCATGGTCAGACGTATCAGAAACGGATGATCAGGGCATTTAACAAAAAGGTCAGACCCCAAGAATATCGAGTCGGGGATCTGGTAATCAAGCGAATCATCCTTCCTCAGAGTGATCCAAGGGGCAAATGGACCCCTACGTACGAAGGGCCATTTGTGGTTAAGCATGTGTTCTCAGGAGGAGCAATGATATTAACCAATATGGATGGTGACGACCTTCCTCACCCCGCCAATGCAGACATAGTAAAAAAATATTTCGCATGAAAAAAGACCCACTAGGCTGACATGCCTAGGCAAAAATTAGGGCTTCCCGTCGAACCAAAAGGGTTCGGGCAAAATGAAGGGATGAAAATGAAAAAATCTGTACACCCGGCAAGTCGAAAACCTGAAAAGGCGGCTTGGGTAAAAATGGGTATCCCGGTGGACTGAAAACCCGAAAGGACGGTCCAGGCAAAAATTAGGGATAAAGCGTAATACTATGTCTCATTGGATCACTTTGCATCCAGAATCCGGTATCTACATCAAGTTCAGACGGCATCTATCAGTCAGCTTTACCTTCAACCAAGGTCATCAAGTGAGGAGACGCTCGGAGATATAACGGCAATAGCAGAGTTGAAACCCAGTGGGATCATTCATATTTCACACAGCTGTTTTATTTTATTTTGTACTAAATTTGTATAAACTCTTTTGCTCGGCGGCGTTCCTCTTACTAGGACGTCGGCCTCTTGTACACAAAACGCCTATTTTCAGGCCATTCAAAATCAATACAAATATACTTTTCAGTTAAAAGTGCCAAATGTTTTCTTTTCTGTTTTGTGTTGCGAAGAACGTCCAAGGTTCAATTTGTGATATATGCATTAACAATAATTTGCTAACTCATGAATATTTGCATACGAAACAAAGGATTAATTACAGGTAACATTAGAAACAGGGGCAATGATGAGTTGTCCAAACAATCTAATCGCTCTGTCCTCCAAGGTACCAAGGTAGGTTCAGCTAAAGAACATGACCAGTACATCTTAAATTCCCCAGAGAGTGAAACAGCAAGCAGTATACTCTCCTCAAGCAAAACAGTTATCAACCTTAAGGAAGTTGGGTGTCCTCCCGCAGATCTCAACATTCCCCAGCAGCATATATTCTTAACAAGCATCCCCGGCAGTCTTGGTCTAAAGGTTGTTCCCCGGCGGCATACATCAACATTCAAAGGAATCACTTCCCCAGCATATCAAAACTCCCCAGGAGAGACCAATTAGTTTCCCCAGGAAAGTTGGAATTCATATCTCCCCAAGCAGTAAGCTTATCCCCAGTAAATTCTGGAAGCTTATCCTTCGCAGAGCACGAACGCGTCGTCCGGCTTGATTTAAAGAGTTATTTCCTCAACAGGATATAACTGGGTTATCCTCAGCCAAGAGCCACAGAAAGATCGTCGTCGACAGAATCTTCTTATCCCCAGCAAGTAACTCTCAACAATTCAGCAAGGCATCTCTCTCCCACAGAGTATTGCTTCCCAGCATGGTCGCTAGAGTATCTTTTCTCCCCGCAGAATCCTCCATTTGTCAAGTTTATTCCGCAACGGAGTCATCTTCTCCTACCGGTATTCTTGCAACTATCATCCCCAGCGGAAGCAAAATCTATTCTTCGACATCAGCCCAGGATACGACTTCCCGACACCCGTCAAGGATTCACTTTCCTAGACAAAAACATACATAAAACATCACATACATCATTATAACATGCATAGACACATCATATCATACAAGTCTCATTTATATTGAGAACATCATTGCTTGATCCATATCATGCATTGCACATGACTGACCTTTACCTTTCAGGAAAGATCCAGTTAAATTCTTAGCTATATTCCAAGACCTTCTCTGGTTCAGTCAGATCGACCCTAAGATCTCCCTGATGCTTATCCAGTTGAAGATATTTCAAGACCTTGTCCGGTTCAGTTAAATCGACCCTAAGATTTTTCTGATGCTTATCCAGTCAAAGGCCTTCTCTGGTTCAGTCAGATCGACCCTAAGATCTCCCTGATGCTTATCCAGTTGAAGACATTTCAAGACCTAGACCGGTTCAGTTAAATCGACCCTAAGATTTTCTGATGCTTATCCAGTCAAAGGCCTTCTCTGGTTCAGTCAGATCGACCCTAAGATCTCCCTGATGCTTATCCAGTTGAAGATATTTCAAGACCTTGTCCGGTTCAGTTAAATTGACCCTAAGATTTTCCTGATGCTTATCCAGTCAAAGGCCTTCTCTGGTTCAGTCAGATCGACCCTAAGATCTCCCTGATGCTTATCCAGTTGAAGACATTTCAAGACCTAGACCGGTTCAGTTAAATCGACCCTAAGATTTTCTGATGCTTATCCAGTCAAAGGCCTTCTCTGGTTCAGTCAGATCGACCCTAAGATCTCCCTGATGCTTATCCAGTTGAAGATATTTCAAGACCTTGTCCGGTTCAGTTAAATCGACCCTAAGATTTTCTGATTCTTATCCAGTCAAAGGCCTTCTCTGGTTCAGTCAGATCGACCCTAAGATCTCCCTGATGCTTATCCAGTTGAAGATATTTCAAGACCTTGTCCGGTTCAGTTAAATCGACCCTAAGATTTTCCTGATGCTTATCCAGTCAAAGGCCTTCTCTGGTTCAGTCAGATCGACCCTAAGATCTCCCTGATGCTTATCCAGTTGAAGATATTTCAAGACCTAGACCGGTTCAGTTAAATCGACCCTAAGATTTTCCTGATGCTTATCCAGTCAAAGGCCTTCTCTGGTTCAGTCAGATCGACCCTAAGATCTCCCTGATGCTTATCCAGTTGAAGATATTTCAAGACCTTGTCCGGTTCAGTTAAGTCGACTCTATGATCTTCCTGATTCTTACCCAGTCAAAGGCCTCTCTGGTTCAGTCAGATCGACTCTAAGATCTCCCTGATTCTTATCCCAGTAGAAGACATCCAAGATTTTTTCTCAACGAGCGTTGTTGAAGTTAAAGTCACCCAAGATTTTTCTCAACGAGCATTGTTGAAATTAAAGTCGCCCAAGGTTCTCTTACCATTCATGCTAAGGTAGTAACCATCCCTGGTTCTTTCATCGCCGTTTGAAGCTCCAGACTCAGCTCCTGTAACCAGTCAGGACACATTTATACCAGGCGTCTAAAAATCAGCTCCTGCAACGTGTCAGGTACTCATTTTCTGTTTTGCAGGTATACAGGTTCTCGCCAAGGAATCTCCTACGCAATCAAACATCCAAATGGCATCTATAAGCCCATTCCCCCATCATCGCTAACATGTGAGCGCAAATTTCTGGGCACTCTAGTGTCCAATCATCTTCTACCCTCGGATTACGAAAGGCACGTCCGCCAATCTGCATCCTCAGGTCTAAGAAGATTGAACAGGGGCAACTGTTATACCCCAAAATTTGCCCTCCCATATTCTTCAAGAAATTGCCAAGCCAAGTCACAAAATTCCCCAAGGGTTGCACAGTGCAAGGGCCTCCTAAACAGTCAAAATTAGGGTTTTGAGTCTGATCAAGAAAAGGAAGTGTTCAAAGGCTCAATCAAGTCTCATATGCTTACAAACATGGTCAAGCATCCTCATATCAAGTTTCAGGGCATTCAGCTCAAGATTGCACAGTCAAAACCCTAAATTGCACTACAGTCAACTGTAGGGGCAAAATGGTCATTTGACAGTCAAAAGTTCAAATTTTTGGTCAACATATCATTTTGAAGCCACAAACATCATTTGATCAATGCTTGATCATGATTCTCAAAATTTGGCTCAGAAATCACCAAAGATGCAAAAGTTTCCTTATTTGGACAACTGAAAAAGTCAACTGAAATTGACCAGGGCATAACTTTCACATGGATTATCAGAAAAATTCCATCCAAATCTCATTTTGAAGAGAAAGACATTTCCTACAACTCATCTTCATACTTCAAGTCCAAGAAATGCTCTCACAAAAAGTTATCAATTTCAACATTATAGGTCATTTTCAAAAGTCAACAAAAAGGGACTTTAAGTCAAAGGCCATAACTTGAGATTGGAAAATCAAAATGACATGGGACCAAAGGAATTGGTTAAAGGACTCAAAGACCTTTCCAAAATGTCCAAGAACATGAGAAAAGCTTAAAAATTGAGCAAGTTATGCATTGGAGAAGTTGGGAAATTTTTGTGAAATGGCAAAAGTCAACTATCCTTGAAACTTCAATTTTTGACAAAAGGGCCCACTTTCTTCCACTTGATTCAGCCTTGTCATGCCATACACGTGTCCCATGATTAATTTCAAGATCAAACATTGATTTTTCTATTTTATTTAATTTTTGATAATTTAATTCATTTTAAATCTTTAAAAATTCAAATAAAATTTAAAAGTCAATGGAATAATGTCATTTGAATTTGGATAGCTTCCATATATCATGTGCCAGCTCACAAACTCATGCTAGGGTTAGATTGTACACCAAGTCTTGGTTTTGCTAAAAAAGGGGAAAGTTGGTTAATGGTGAAAAACCTAGGACTAGTTCTCTCATGGGCATGAATCAAGGCCAGCTAATGACCTAATTCCCTTCCCTCATAAGTGCTGAGTCAAAACCTAATCATAACACACTGAATGCTGCGCTCAAAAGCTCATTGAAAACTTGGAATTTTGACTTTAAAAACTCAATTCTGAAATCCTTGTTTGGGGTGGATTCAAGGCACGAAATTCATTCCAAAAGTTTCCTTGTGGTCTCCTGAGTACATTCCAATCCCTAACATCAACTCAAACACAAAGAATTGGTAAAACGGATTCCAACTGAACCAAGAAAAATCCATGATCGTCTTTTGATTTTTAGGCATCTCCATTGCATTTTAATTGTACATTCATGTTCCTTGTCAAGTTTTGAAACTAACCATCACGTTTAATTAAGTTTTTGTGCTATATACGCGATGATACCATGCTTGAATCCTAGGGTTTACAGGTTTGCCAATTTGGGGTTTTTGAAACTAAGCAAAATTAGAACTCAAGACTATTGCCATTAGACTCAGCAAGTCCAGACGAAGAGATTCCAACCCTCGCGCTCAATTTATGAGCGTCGAGGGGCCAATCGCTATTTTCTGGAAAGTAGTCTTAGGCAACGTTTGCAAAACCGTTGCCTCATGTTTATGTTTTCAGAAAAAGGAAGAAGACGAACTCGTGGCAAGCATTGGTTGGGTCTTTTAAAATTACGCGCGTTTTTCAGAATGACTAACCAATTTTCTTTTATATTGATTAATAGTTATTATATATTAAAAGAAGTTGAAGTGGTTCAGTGGCGCAGGAAGTGGTTAGCAATGCTAGTGACCTGGGTTCGAGTCCCAGGTCTTGATATTTTCCATGTTATTTTCCAATTCATATTCACCTATGCTTCAAGGCTGCAGACGCACCATATCCCATCATCATCAAGCCAGCCACGCGTCCTGGGAGATCAATCAAAGGGTTCAGATTCAATGCGTATGGTAAACGCTGGTCAACTTGGCCACACGCTACGCAAAAAGTCAATGGACCCATGTCTTATTGGGCCAGGATTTCACCATCAAAACCTCCATATTGGGACTTCCACCCCCCCTGGTTTGCTTTCATAATTTTTTTCTTTTTTCTCCTTATTCTTGTTTTAATTCTAATTTTTATTTTAATTACTGTTTATTTAATTAATTATTTTTTTTCAAAATACAAAACACATAAAAAACTCAAAAAAGACAGAATATAATAAATAATATTGATTTTCATATTTTCTTATAAATAATTGTATGTAAATTAATTAATTTAAATTAGGTTAATTTTAATTCTTTTCATAATAAAAATATAAAAAAAACATAGAATTTAGGTTTAATTGATAATTGTTATTCCTTTTAATTTTTCCTTTTTTATAATAATATTATTCATTTTATTTTCATAGTTAAATTGTACATAAAAGAATTTAGGATTTAATTTAGGTTAATTTAACATTTTCATAATAACTAAAAATAATTAGAATTAGGGTTTGACATTTTATTTTAGTTATAATTAATTCTCTTTTTTCCATTAAATCTTAAAAAACACAAAATACCAAAAAAACATTTTCAGTTAATCTTAATTTCTAATTCCTTATCAATTTTAAAATTTTGCAAAAGGGTCCAACGCCCTAGTTTTGTTTTTAATTCCTTTATTTCGCGTATCTATTTATTTCGCTCAAATAATTATGTATCTCTCCCAAAGCCGTGTAAACAATTGCTCGCACTTTTATTTCTTTCGCTTTATTTACTTTCCGTCAAATCGGGTCCGGTTTAATTTTGGCGATGTGGACCCGCGCCATTTGTAATAGTTTAGAATTTACTTTTCCCGCAAATCTTAACTGTTAACAAAAAGCATGAAAGAATGTATGGACTTAAAATAAAATCAAACGCATAGATCACCTTGACATGAATAAGAAAAAATAACTGAACATGACACACAAATCACACACCACCCCTAGGGTACGCCTCACTGTTGCCTTGCCTCGAAAGGTGATCGTCGAGTAGAGGATGTCTTAGTAAGTCCTCATGATCCGGGAACCTGGCATGAGGGTAGCTTCTAAGGTGTCTTCCTATTGCTCTGGTGATCACCATGTCCCTAAACTCGAATTGACCCGAACACCTCCAACGGTGGTGCTACCTACCTCTCAATGGTGGGATGGCATTACTTTAAAGGACATTTACACAGACGAATTCCTTAGGGTAGGTAGACGACTCATGGATACTTGCTCTCTTCAAAACAAAAATTCAAAGACTTTTCACACCAACACTTTTCAAAAGCTTTCAAAGCAAATTTTTCAAACACTCTGACATACGAGTCGAACTGAAATTTTTCAAAGAAACTTTGTTAACCCACAGTTGAAAAGCAAACAAACAATTTTGAAAACACAAGTGAGCAAGTATCTAAGAGCCCATGGATAACCATGGATAGAAAGGGTGCTAACACCTTCCCTTTCTATAACCTACCTCCCGAACCGAGAGCAATCTCTTTAAGGAATTTTTCTGTGCTTTTGTCCTTTCCATTTGGAGAAAATAAAAGACGGTGGCGACTCTTGCTTCCGCGACATTTCGCGAACCAGCGTTAAACAGTCAGTTCCAGATCCACCGATCACATACACCATGCGAGTGCAAATTTCTGGGCACTCTAGTGTTCAATTATCTTCCACCCTCGGATCACGAAAGGCTCGAAAGCCAATCTATATCCTCAGGTTTAAGAAAATTGAACAGGGGCAACTATTGTACCCCAAAATTTGCCCTCTCATATTTTCCAAAGCCTTCCCCTTGCATGGTTGATCACAAACTCTTGCCTAAGGAAAAGGAAAATTTTCGAGTGGTGCTTTAAGGATATTTCGATTTGCATTATGAAGGAGCACTTCGATTGACATTCTGAAAGATCCTTCGATTGGCATTCTGAAGGAGCATTTCGATTGGCACTCTGAAGAAGCATTTCGATTGGCACTCTGAAGAAGCATTTCGATTGGCACTCTGAAGAAGCATTTCGATTGGCATTCTGAAAGACCCTTCGATTGGCATTTTGAAGGAGCATTTCGATTGACACTCTGAAGAGGCATTTCGATTGGCATTAAGGACAAGTACTTCGATTGGAATTCCAAAAAGGTCCATTCGAAGAAGCATTCAAAGGGTCCATTCGAAGAAGCTTTCGAAGAGCATTCGAAGGAGGTCATCAGCCCATTCAAAAGGGAGCATTCGAAGGAAGCCATCAGCCCATTCGAAAGGGAGCATTCGAAGGCCAGCTACATGTCATTCAAAATTTAAAAAGGGACAAGATCCCATGTGTTTGGCCAACGTTATGAACTCTCATTCATGGCTGTCAAACACATAATCAAGGTCATTTAAACCTTTGTCTTCATGTCCCCTCCACCCTCTCTATATAAAGAAATCACAAATGTTGCATAAGGGACAAAAATCATAGAACGAAAATATACTGAGAACTTTGCAGAAACAAAAACATTGGAGAAGGTGCTGCCCATACAATCCATCAAAGGTTGTCAGATTTTCCAAGCCAAAGCAGTCCTTCAGATCGAAGGTGCCCACGCCCAGAAGCCCTCAGATCAAAAGGTTCCTACATCCAGGGAGCGCCCAAATCGAAAGTCCAATCTGTTGGTAAGAAAGGGTAAATTATCCAACCTTGTTTTTCGCATAACATATCATTACTCGTTGTTACCTTCGATTTTCTATCCTAGACAGGATCAAGAGGCTTGGGTTTGGCACCCAGGTCATGTTTTTCGTGTGCTAACATTTGCTGCAGATTTAGCCTGAAGAGACCCCAACAAGTGCAGGATCGAAGGGCCTGGGATTTAATACCCAGGCCCTGCATTTTATTTCGCTCACATACTTTTGCAGGTATAACAGCCCAGATCGAAGGAGGCACCTTCTCTGGATCGAACCCATTAGCATGCTGGATCGAATGAGGCATCTCGTTCCTGGATCGAAAGCCATGACCCCTCATGATCAAAAGGCAGCCCTCTTCCCTGGATCGAAGGCTACTCACGCCTTGCTGTTTGGCCCAATCGAAAGGACCATGACCCCCTCTGGATCGAAGCTTCTATTTCTCTCCCTGGGTCGAAACTCCCGTTTTCTCCTTGGATCGAAGGATTCCCCTTGTATTTTATTTTTGTTTTCATAGACTTCCTTTTAATTAACATTAAAATCAAAAAACCACAAAAACATTAGGCTAGTTCTTTTTCTATTAAATTAACTTTGTTAATTAACCTTTAATTATCTTAACATTTTTCCAAAAAAAACTAAAATTAAATAGAATTAGATTATTTTTCCCAAAATAAAATAAAACAACAAAAAGAGTTCTTAGGATTTTTTTTTAGATTCATGCGCGTTTATTTTACTGGGATGTAATAGCTTAAACTAAGACTTTTACTTTACTGCTTTTTATTCCCCCAATTTTTGGACATGTAAATAATCTCCCTCCCTGAAGCCTTGTAATAGCGTAGGATTTACAATTTCGGCACTTTAAATTCCTGTAGATATATTAACTATTTAGATGTATGCTAACTAGGCTATGCATGACAAGATTAACTCTTAACTTAAAATCAACAGTAGCTCACCATAACATGTACAAAGATAATATAACTGAAAGTTGACACACTTGCACATGCCACTCTTAGGGTACACCTCACTTGGTTGCCTCAAATGTGGTCATTAAGTATAGGATGTAAGACATTAGGATTACCACTAAAGTGTCCTAACGTTGCTTTAGTGACCACACGTCCCTAAAATCGAATTGACCCGAAAACTCCAACGACGGTGCTACCTACTCCTTAATAGTGGAATAGCACTGTCTAAAGGACATTTACAGTTTAATTCCTTTTTGAGTAGGTAGAGGTTCTTAAGTACTTGCTCTCTTTTAAAACAAAACAAAAACTTTTCACACTTACACTTTTCAAACAAAGTTTTCAAAAACACTTCATACACTCTTGAGGACAGAAGCAAGAGTTAAAATGAAGTTTCAAACAAAACTCTTTTCAAAACTCACAATCACAAAGAAAAGCAAACCTTTTGAAAGCATAGTGAGCAAGTATCTAAGAGCCCGTGGATAACCACGGATAGAAAGGGTGCTAACACCTTCCCTTTCTATAATCTACCTCCCGAACCCGAGAAACATCTCGAAAAGGAATTTTTCTGTGCTTTTGTCCTTTCCTCGTTGGATAAAATAAAAGACGGTGGCGACTCTTGCTTACCGCGACATTTTGCGAAAACAAACGCAAACGCGAACCAGCATTAAAAAACAGTCAGTTCTCGTCCCCACCGATCACAGAACTGGTGACTCTGCTGGGGATATATTATAAGTGAGGTGTACCTTTGGACGAGATCACTTGTGTTTTCAATTGTATTGCTTTGTATGCTTTTAATTTTATGGGCTTGTATCGGAGTTCTATAAATCCTCCACCCGGATTTGGGGAAACATTCATAGATAGCAATACGTTGTGGAAATTGTGTGGGGTATACCGACACGGTTGAAGCAATAGCTATATTAGCGCAACATATTTGTGGGTACCGGTAGTCTTTGAGTCAATCAAAGAGAATACGGGGCCGCTGAGTGATGTCATTAAGCACTAATGACCTAGAACCTTACTTGACCATCTTGGCCTTTTTTAGGGGTAGTGAGATGACCGACTTTGGTGCAGTCCGAAGTTGGTAGATACTCGATACTACACTCATTGAGGATTGTTTTCTTGGAATATTTTGGTCACTAGTTCAGTGGCTAAACCAAAACGATGAACATAGAAAACAATCCAATGATATTGAGCTCCTTCGAACCCGGTTACTATTTATAGGACAGGTTTTGAGCCAACTACACTCAAGAGGGTACTTACCTATGAAACTCCATGCCAGCCTAAACTTAAGGCTATTTGTGTGACTTGTGTGCTGTTAAACTTGAACTACTTGCACATTCTTGTTATCTGACAACATGAGTTCCTTGCAGGTTTTGTTTACAGTCCTTATCTAATAACTTGGATTTATTATAGGGCTTACTTACATCACTTCACACTTTTGTTTAAACGCATAACGTACACATCATAACATCATACCTTAACATTTCCTTAACCATTTCAAGGATCTCAAAGGTTTGTGATGCAGGTCATGATGTCTAGCAAGGGGCAAAGGGGATTTATTTTCCTCTAGCCAAGGTTGTTTGTAAATCAAAACATGATAACTTGAGTCAGGGGCTATGACCCACTCGATATGGTGAGCCTGACTCTTGAAGAAGGACTCTCAACAACATGAAGTTCCTTCAATCAAAGCTACAAGATTCAAATTCTAACAAGTTTCTTGTTTACCCCGCGAGATCCTTGAAAACATTGCATACATATATCATACATATTATTGCATAACAGGTCTTCCAGTACAAGTCTCTCATGTTCTCGCTGTTTATTTCAGCAATGGCTCTCCAACAAGATAACCAGGACCTTCATACTCAAGAGACTCAGTTCAGGGAAATCTTCCTAAACCTATCCAAGGGGCAGGAAGAGTTGAGAACACTCCTCATGGGGAATTTGGTCAAGAAAAGTCCTGAAGACAATAAGGACGAACGGATGAAACATCTGCAAGCTGAAGTAGATGCCATGAAAACCTAAATGCTGGGGCAGATGGCTCTTATCCAAGGCTTAGCTCGGGAACAAGAAGAGTTGAGAACCATGATCCACTAGCTTCATCAAGACAACAACATAAAGCAAGTGGTCAAGGATGGGGATCAAGTCATTGATCAGCCTCCAAGAAGACAAGAGTTTGGTATGGTGAAGAATGGACCTCTCCAAGTTGTTACTACCTCAAGAGTCCAACAACAACCTCGCCAAGAACAATGAATTGATCAGAGTAAGCCCAAAAGGCAATTTACCAAGCTCAACGTTTCGCTGTCTCAAGCTTTACAACACCTGTTGAGGTTGAATCTGGTGACGTTAAGGGACCCTCCTAAGAATCCCAACATAACCTCCCTAAAGTAAAACCCTGATGCAAGGTGTGCATACCATTCCAACAGCCCGGGGCATGATACTGATGGCTGTTGGGCATTGAAAAACAAAGTTCAAGACCTGATTAACGAAGGAGCTTTGGAATTCACACAAGATGGTCAGGCTGAGTTCTTCTACCATCCCTCCAAGGTTCACCATTTGAAGTGACAAGTACTGAGACGAGAAGACTTTTGTTTCATTTGAATTTTCAAGTTGTAATTTCTTTTGTTATTCAAACAATTATCTATTAATGTCAAACTCTGTTTCATTAAATGCATTGCATATGTTTGTCTTGAATTCATCATTTTCATTACATTTAAACTATGCTTTTTACTCACTTTATGACATTCAGCTCTTGCTAAAAGTTATAAGCCTTTAGAGGGAGGATGACGAAACAATGCCATAATCTCATACAATATGCTTTTGGACAGACCTTGCTGACGATGTACATGCATTTCTTTCAAATCCTAAACACTGGAGTTATAAGGAAGATAATCCCTAGTCAACCCCTTTGAGCCAAAGAAGTAGGAGTTTTCTATTGTAAACACAAATTGAAACCTTTAATCAAAACCTGGGGAGGGGTAGTCTCTCAGTTAATTCAAATGCGCATTGAAGTCACAAAACTCTCAGTTCATAATACAACGAACGACATCAAAAGCATTCCTCTGGAATCAAAAGTCAGTGGTGGTTCCTTATTTCATAGGCAGTCAATCTCTCAATAGAGAAAAGACCACTGAACCAAAACCTATAAAGGAAGCTTAAGAAAGCTGGGGCATCCTGCTGACTGTAATCTCGAAAACAGGAACAGTCAGGCAAAAGTTAGGGATAACAAATCAAAAGAACGAGGTCGCTAAAAATCCTCAACAACATGAAAAATGTTGCAAAAATGACTGCCTTCAAAAATCCAACTTGTGTGAACCATCACCAAAACGTCGTTCCAGACTCATTTGGAGTTCAAATGCACAATTAACTGAGTTTAGGATTGAAGAACATCACGAAGAGCGGGTGGGTACAAATATACTTTGAGCCTTTATCCTTTGTTTCTTAAACCGTGAACCAAGCCACGTTACAACCCTTCAAAGTCCTAACTGAAGCATGGGTTAGTTCGAAAGCATACTGTTACAAAAGGTATCCTGACTCCTGTAAGGCTTTGTCCTAAATCTTGTGTTGAATTGGTCTTATAAAAAGTTTTCTGCTAAAAAAACGCATTTTTCAAAACTTCGAGACAAGCATAAACTTTGCATTATTTGGATATCACTGTTTGCATTTGGCTATTTGTTTGACAGCGGAGAAATTCACACAACGAGTATCCGATGAACGAAAGCACTCTCAGTGAACAAAATCACTTCAAAAAGGATGACACTTCCATTGACAAATCTCCTATCAACAAGGGGGCATGACATGTCACTATCCAGCACACCTGGGGCAGCCCAGTCAAGATTCCAGGAAATCTCTCAAAGAAGTGCAGAGTAACCAGGGGCAAGTCTCCATCTCCGTCGCTTGGGGCATTGAACATCAATCTCAGTGAAGGGTTACATACAGTCAAACATTTCCAGGCAGTTCCACAAACACTTGATACTAGGGGCAATGACAAATCCCCCCAAAATCCTTCTCATAGGATGACTCCCAGCAAGGGCTTAATCTCTGAAAACCTTTCCCCAGCTGAATCAACCTCAAGAATCCTCGAGGACATCCCCCAACAGAGATGTCACCTCTCTAGCGGACTGACGACATGGTTTATTTCCCCAACAACACCAGGATTCCCCATCTTGAGTTTGCCTCTCCGACTACTACAAATCAAAGGACCACAACTCCTCTTCCTCAGTAGACTCTGAAAGCTTGTCCCCTGCGAAGCACAAATAAGTCTCATCAGCCAAATTCATAGGTTATCCTCACAAGAGTCTAACTGGGTTATCCTTAGAAAGTTGCAATTGAAAGATCATCCCAGCAAAGTTCTTTCTATCCCCAGCGGAGTTCATTCCTCTCATAGACAGAAATTCAATCCCCAACAGGGTTCGCTGTCGCCAGCAACAGTAATTCATCCCCAGCTGAGTTTTACTTCTCCAAATCAGCTAATCTTCTAGCAGAGTATATACTCCCCCACTGAGTCATTTCCTCGTCAGCCCATTCCCCAACGGAGTTATTCTCTCCTACAGGATTATTCTCCCAATCATCTTCAGACGTTATCTCCAGCGAGTGAAACTCTTTATTCTCCAACAACAGTCAGGGATTTATTTTCCCAAACTCGGACGTACCACAATAGCATTTCATGTTCATACATCATGACATGCGCATACATATTGCATACAACATAATCTCATTTATTTTGAGAACATCATCATACAATGCATGTCATGCATCATATACGATTAATCATGTACCTTTTCAGGAAAGATGGTTATCATCAACAACTTCCAGCAAGTTCAAGATTTACTCCGGAAACTAAACAAAGTAATTATCTGCACGATCAAATTTAGCTTTACACAGGTTCGTCATGAAGAAATCTTACACGGGTTTCTCCTAAATGCATCTTCACACGGGTTTATCCTGAAAAACCCTACACAAGTTCTCTCTTTCCAAAGATGAAGTTTTACACGGACTCCTCATCAGGCAACCCTACACCGGTTCCCTCTCTTCAAGATGTAGTTTTACACGGACTCGTCGTCCAGAAACCCTACACTGGTTCTCTCTTTCCAAAGATGAAGTTTTACACGGACTCCTCATCAGGCAACCCTACACCGGTTCCCTCTCTTCAAGATGTAGTTTTACATGGACTCGTCGTCAAGAAACCCTACATAGGTTCTCTCTTTCCAAAGATGAAGTTTTACACGGACTCCTCATCAGGCAACCCTACACCGGTTCCCTCTCTTCAAGATGTAGTTTTACACGGACTCGTCGTCAAGAAACCCTACACAGGTTCTCTCTTTCCAAAGATGAAGTTTTACACGGACTCCTCATCAGGCAACCCTACACCGGTTCCCTCTCTTCAAGATGCAGTTTTACATGGAATCGTCATCAAGAAACCCTACACAGGTTCTCTCTTTCCAAAGATGAAGTTTTACACGGACTCGTTATCAGGCAACCCTACACTGGTTCCCTCTCTTTCCAAGAGGCAGTCTCACACGGACTCATCATCAGGCAACCCTACACAGGTTCCTCCTTTCCAAATGAAGTCTTACATGGACTCATCATGAAGTAACCTTACACAGGTTCCCTCTCAGTCCAGATATGCAGTTCACCTCTGAAGTTAGACTTCCCCAGCGGAATCTTCTACAACAACAGGTATGCAAGTTCTCGCTAAGGAATCTCTTATGCGATCGACACTCCTGCAGATGGCATCTATAAGCCCATCCTCCTACCAACAATCTCCAAATGGCATATGTAAGCCCATTCCCGACATCACAATGCCGATACTACACCGTGCGAGTGCAAATTTCTGGGCACTCTAGTGTTCAATTATCTTCCACCCTCGGATCACGAAAGGCTCGAAAGCCAATCTATATCCTCAGGTTTAAGAAAATTGAACAGGGGCAACTGTTGTACCCCAAAATTTACCCTCTCATGTTTTCCAAAGCCTTCCCCTTGCATGGTTGATCACAAACTCTTGCCTAAGGAAAAGGAAAATTTTCGAGTGGTGCTTTAAGGACATTTCGATTTGCATTCTGAAGGAGCACTTCGATTGACATTCTGAAAGATCCTTCGATTGGCATTCTGAAGGAGCATTTCGATTGGCACTCTGAAGAAGCATTTCGATTGGCACTCTGAAGAAGCATTTCGATTGGCACTCTGAAGAAGCATTTCGATTGGCATTCTGAAAGACCCTTCGATTGGCATTTTGAAGGAGCATTTCGATTGACACTCTGAAGAGGCATTTCGATTGGCATTAAGGACAAGTACTTTGATTGGAATTCCAAAAAGGTCCATTCGAAGAAGCATTTAAAGGGTCCATTCGAAGAAGCTTTCGAAGAGCATTCGAAGGAGGTCATCAGCCCATTCAAAAGGGAGCATTAGAAGGAGGCCATCAACCCATTCGAAAGGGAGCATTCGAAGGCCAGCTACATGTCATTCAAAATTCAAAAAGGGACAAGATCCCATGTGTTTAGCCAATGTTATGAACTCTCATTCATGGCTGTCAAACACATAATCAAGGTCATTTAAACCTTTGTCTTCATGTCCCCTCCACCCTCTATATATAAAGAAATCACAAATGCTGCATAAGCGACAAAAATCATAGAACGAAAATATACAGAGAACTCTGCAGAAACAAAAACATTGGAGAAGGTGCTGCCCATACAATCCATCAAAGGTTGTCAGATTTTCCAAGGCAAAGAAGTCCTTCAGATCGAAGGTGCCCACGCCTAGAAGCCCTCAGATCAAAAGGTTCCTACATCCAGGGAGCGCCCAAATCGAAAGTCCAATCTGTTGGTAAGAAAGGGTAAATTATCCAACCTTGTTTTTCGCATAACATATCATTACTCGTTGTTACCTTCGATTTTCTATCCTAGACAGGATCAAGAGGCCTGGGTTTGGCACCCAGGTCATGTTTTTCGTGTGCTAACATTTGCTGCAAATTTAGCCTGAAGAGACCCCAACAAGTGCAGGATCGAAGGGCCTGGGATTTAATACCCAGGCCCTGCATTTTATTTTGCTCACATACTTTTGCAGGTATAACAACCCATATCGAAGGAGGCACCTTCTCTGGATCGAACCCATTAGCATGCTGGATCGAAGGAGGCATCTCGTTCCTGGATCGAAAGCCATGACCCCCCATGATCAAAAGACATCCCTCTTCCCTGGATCGAAGGCTACTCACGCCTTGCTGTTTGGCCCAATCGAAAGGACCATGACCCCCTCTGGATCGAAGCTTCTATTTCTCTCCCTGGGTCGAAACTCCCGTTTTCTCCTTGGATCGAAGGATTCCCCTTGTATTTTATTTTTGTTTTCATAGACTTCCTTTTAATTAACATTAAAATCAAAAAACCACAAAAACATTAGGCTAGTTCTTTTTCTATTAAATTAACTTTGTTAATTAACCTTTAATTATCTTAACATTTTTCCAAAAAAAACTAAAATTAAATAGATTTAGATTATTTTTCCCAAAATAAAATAAAACAACAAAAAGAGTTCTTAGGATTTTTTTTTAGATTCACGCGCGTTTATTTTACTGGGATGTAATAGCTTAAACTAAGACTTTTACTTTACTGCTTTTTATTCCCCCAATTTTTGGACATGTAAATAATCCCCCTCCCCGAAGCCTTGTAATAGCGTAGGATTTACAATTTCCGCACTTTAAATTCCTGTACATATATTAACTGTTTAGATGTATGCTAACTAGGCTATACATGACAAGATTAACTCTTAACTTAAAATCAACAGTAGCTCACCATAACATGTACAAAGATAATATAACTGAAAGTTAACACACTTGCACATGCCACTCTTAGGGTACACCTCACTTGGTTGCCTCAAATGTGGTCATTAAGTATAGGATGTTTTAGAGGTCGTCCTTTGTCCCAAGATCATAAGTTTCCTCGAAATGGTTGCCTCGATAAAAATGATCTAAGACATTAGGATTACCACTAAAGCGTCCTAACATTGCTTTAGTGACCACACGTCCCTAAAATCGAATTGACCCGAAAACTCCAACGACGGTTCTACCTACTCCTTAATAGTGGGATAGCACTGTCTAAAGGACATTTACGCAGTTTAATTCCTTTTTGAGTAGGTAGAGGTTCTTAAGTACTTGCTCTCTTTTAAAACAAAACAAAAACTTTTCACACTTACACTTTTCAAAAAAAAATTTCAAAAACACTTCATACACTCTTGAGGACAGAAGCAAGAGTTAAAATGAAGTTTCAAACAAAACTCTTTTCAAAACCCACAATCACAAAGAAAAGCAAACCTTTTGAAAACATAGTGAGCAAGTACCTAAGAGCTTGTGGATAACCACGGATAGAAAGGGTGCTAACACCTTCTGTGATTGGTGGAAATAGAACTGATTGTTTTAAAGCTGGTTCACGAAATGTCGCGGTAAGCAAGAGTCGCCACCGTCTTTTATGTTCTCCAACATGGAAAGGACAAAAGCACAGCAAAATTCCTTCTTTGAGATGTCTCTCGGTTCGGGAGGTAGATTTATAGAAAGGGAAGGTGTTAGCACCCTTTCTATCCGTGGTTATCCACGGGCTCTTAGGTACTTGCTCTTATGTTTTCAAAATTTATTTGCTTTTCAAATGTGTGTGGGTTTTGAAAAAGTTTCGTTTGTTGAAAGATTTCTAAGTGACTCTTGTATCTGTCCTCAAGAGTATATGAAAACTTTGTTTTGAAAACTTTTGAAAGTGTCAATGTAAAAAGATTGTTTTGTTTGTTTTTTAGAGAGCAAGAACCCATGATTCATCCACTTACCCTAAGGAATTAGGCTGTGTAAGAGTCCTTAAGGTAGTGCCATCCCACCATTGAGAGGTAGGTAGCACTATCGTTGGAGGTGTTCGGGTCAATTCGATTGTAGGGACAGTGTGGTCACCGAAGCAATAGTAGGACACCTTAGAAGTAACCCTAATGTCCTAGATCCTTTTATCTGAGGCAACCGTTTCGAGGCGACTGGATCTTAGACATAAGGGCGACCGCTAAAACACCATATACTTGACGACCACTTTCGAGGCAACGAGTGAGGCGTACCCTAGAAGTGGCATGTGCATTGTGTGTTGTTTTCAGATTAACATTTATCTTTGACCATGCAATTGTGAGCTACGAGTTGTTTTTAATTATCATACATTCTTTCATGCAATTTAGCAGTTAGGAATACGGAAAATAAAATACGGAAAGGTAAAAGCTACGCTATTACAAGGCGCGGGTCTATACATTGCCAAAAAACAAAGACCCGTTTTTGATAAAGTGCGGAAAATAAAGAAAGCGGTAAACCTAATTACTATTACATTCCGGAAACAGTTACATAATTATCCAATAAATAATAATCATGCGCGAAAAGAAAGTTAATTGGACGTCCTAGGGTTTTTGACCCTTTTGAGAAATCATGAGTTTTTGTGTCCTTTGCTTTTAATTTAATTAAAGTTAAACCTAAGTATTTAATTAATTATTTACAAGAAAGAAGTTTTTTTGTGTCTTTTGTATTCAATGAAAATAAACAAATTAAAAATCAAAAGAAAACCCTAGTTCTAAGTTTATTTTAATTATTAATAAAATGTTAAAGTTAACCTAATTTAAACTAATTAATTAATTTACATTTGTATATATAAAAAAAATAATAATTAATAATGATGATAATAATAAAATGTGAATGAAAATTGTCAAAAAAAACCTAATTCTATATGATTTTTATTTATTAAGAAAAAGATTAAAATTTAAAACTAAATTAAGCTAAGTTAATTGTTAGCATTTATTTACAAAAATAAGTTGATGATGAAATTAATAAATAATTAAAAAATATTTACAATTTTGATTTTCTGATTTTTATTAGGAAAAATTAATTTGTTGTGAATTAATAATAATAATTAAAAAAATTAAAAGAATTTAAAAGAAACGAAAATAAATTGCAAACCAAGGGGGGTAAGATGGCCCATATGGAGGTTTTTTTGTGAGAAATTATGGCCCAAGAAATCTAAGCCTGATTGACTTTTCATGATCACGTGCATGCTGTTTGACTGGGGAGTACCATGCTCCTCATCTCCTGGCCACTGGATTGGGCATCATGGGCACTTGGCAAGCTTAGGCGTGAGGACGTACGGTGGAACTTGGTACAAGCACTGCATTGGAACATGTTGTGAAAAATATGAAGAATTATATGGGGGACCTGGGAATCGAACCCAGGTCCCAGTACTTACCAAGCGTGTCACCAGCCACTGAACCAAACGCATGCTTTTGTTATTATACTGGCTAATAAAGATAATATATTAAAGAATCAATTATGCTGGGACATTAAAAAAAACGCGCCATGGTTTGAATGATCCAGTAGCTGGCTTCCACGTCTCATCTTCTTCATTCATCTGCAAAAATACCAAACAGATAGCGGGGGTTTTAAACCCCCACAAAACAAAAGTGCCAAGAATAGCGATTAGAGCTATGGATGATATAAATTGAGCGCGAGGGTTTGGTTGAATTTGTCTGGCCTTGACGAATTCAACCATGCTTGTCTCATGGTCCAATTTTTCCTTATGTGCAAAGCCCCAATTGAGAGCTTCAAAAACCCTAGATTTCGTCCATGGTAGATTTCGATTCAGGATGTTTCAACACAATTAAACTATTCCATTAGCTTCAGAACGTTCCTAACAACACAAACCAATCAAGAAAATGGATTAAAAATGCATGAATTATGATATGCAGATCTGGAAATATATGCAAACCGTGTGACTTGTTGTCTTTGATTCTGATGGTGTTAGGGCTTGTTCTTGATGGCAATAGATTCCTGGAGACTCAGGCAAGGTGTTTGAACCTTTTTTAGGCTTTGAATTGTGCTGCAAATAAGAATTCAGTTTCACACTTTTCTGGAATTTTTTAGAATTTGATTATGGTGTTCTTGCAGCAATTTCACGTTGTTAACACTAGGGTTGGCTTCAGCATATGTATTGGAATCAAAACTAGGGTAAATCTTGGCCCAAAAGTCCATGAAATTATGTTTTCAATATTTGATTTTAATCAAATCTTTTCCAACTTTTTTGATTGATAAAACATGCCAAACATGGATGATTTTGCCTTTTTGATTGAGAAACGAGATTTCCAGCTTGCCCTGATCAGATTTGCTTCACAAAAGATCCAAAAACCATATCTTTTGAATTTTCCTACAATTAAAATCAATTAAATGAATTAATATTAATAAAAATTCAATTAATTAATTAAAAATAAGAAAATAAATCATTTTAAGTTCAATGGGTCGTGAATAGGCTTTGGGCGAAGATTCAAGAAGGAATTTGAGGCCCATTAGCAAAAATGAAGTGTTTTAGGCAAAGTTGACTTTTGAAAGTTCCCAAAAATTTCCCAACTTCTCCAATGCATATCTTGCTCAATTTTGATCATATGAACATGTTCTTGGACATTTTGGAAAGGTCTTGAAGTCCTCTAACCAATGCCTTTGGTACCATGTCATTTGGATTTACCAATCTCAAGTTATGGTCCTTGACTTAAAGTGCATTTTTGTTGACTTTTGAAACTGACCTATAATGTAGAAATTGATAACTTTTTGTGAGAGCATTTCTTGGACTTAGAATGTGAATATGAGTTGTAGGAAATGTCATCCCCTTCAAAATGAGCATTGGATGGGATTTTTCTGATGAACCATGAAAAAGTTATGCCTTGGTCAAGTTACAGTTGACTTTTCAGCTGTCCAAAAATAGAAACTTTTGACATCTTGAGACTTTGTGAGCCATGCTTGTGGAATCATGATCAAGAATTGATCAAATGATGATTGTGGCTTCAAAATAATATGTTGACCAAAAATTTTGACTTTTGACTGTCAAATGACCATTTTGCCCCTGCAGTTGACTGTGAAGCATTAAGGGCTTTTGACTGTGCAACTTGATGCTGTGAGTCTTGAAACTTGACATATAGATGCTTGACAATGTATATAGTCATATGGGACTTGATTGGACCCTTGAACACCTCAATTTCTTTGCAAGAACCAAAACCCTAATTTTGACTGTGTTAGGAGGCAATTGGGCTGTGCAACCCTTGAGAGATTTTGAACCATTTGGAGATTGACCTTGACAAATCTTGAAGAATATGGGAGGGAAAATTTTGGGGTACAACAGTTGCCCCTGTTCAATCTTCTTAGACCTGAGGATGTAGATTGGCTTGCGTGCCTTTCGTGATCCGAAGGTGGAAGATGATTGAACACTAAAGTGCCCAGAAATTTGCACTCACATAGTAGAATGTTAGCAGTGTGATGGCGGGAATGGGCTTACAGATGCCATTTAGAGAGATGATGGATAGGAGGATGGGCTTATAGATGCCATCTGGAGCTGTGACGGAGCCTTGTCGGGAATGGGCTTATAGATGCCATTTGGAGAGATGGTATGTGGATGGGCTTATAGATACCATCTAGGTGTCGATCGCGTAAGAGATTCCTTAGCGAGAACTTGCGTACCTGAGAAAGAAAGATAATTACCTGGCCTGTTACAGGGGTTGATCTTCAAACTCTTTATGTAGATATGCCCTGGCTGGATACAGATATCGAATCTCTAAACTCTTCATGTAGATATGCCCTGGCTGGATACAGGTATCGAGTATACAATCAGTTACTCACAGATGTGCCCTGGTGTTTACAGTGATTTCTGGTAAACAACCGTTAGTCCTCCAAACTATCAAATAATCTTAATGATTGTTATTCAATCTCTCTGGTAACTCGCAGGATCGACTAGATTGATCCTAGGATGTATTGGTCATTTGGATAACTCTCATTATAGAACTGGTATTCATGGTTGGTATTTAGAATGTTGTGTAGGTGTTTTACTTACTTCGATTACTCTATTAAAGATCTAACAACATGATCAAGTAAATGCGCGCGAAACTAAATTGCATGAATAAAGTTCAATTGTAAAGACATATAAAACTGCAGAAAAGACAAGTAAATGACTTCGAAGAATAAAAACATGTAATGTAAAAGATTCTCTGGAATGTAAAAGATTCGAAATATGAAGAAAGCGTTTAAATGCAAGAAAACAGTAAAATGACTTTAAATGAAAAAAGGTGTTCAAATGATAAAGGCATGAAGATAAAGGCATGAAATATACAAAAGTTTTTGAAGTGTAAAGTATTTGAAATGGAAAGAAAACATTTAAATGTAAGGCATCGGTAAAAAGACTTCGAATGAAAATATTTTAATGCAAAGGCTTTTGAATGGTATTGACATGAAGATAGAGGAAAATACTGGAAATGATAAAGAGTTTTATTAAATCATAAACACTTGGTGTTATCATACGTACATTGCTCGTGCATTCGTTTCCCTAGCCATGTGGTATTTTGAATGTTTACTGAGTTTTTTGTACAATAGATATGACACACGAAATCCTAATGCTAAGACTTCTATTTATACTACTTCGACCATAACGGTCTTGCTATAAGATTCTGCCACGTTCAGAACATGCAAAGCAATGCCTCTCCCTAGCTTCCACGTGTCTTCGAATGCTCCAGCGCATATATTTTAAATTTCGAACATCCCGCTTGCATTTGAATTTCAAATGTTTTGGCACTTCTTCGCTTCGAACGCATTTCTTGGACACAGCCTTGTTACCACTTCGAGACTTCTTTTAAAGATATCCTCATAACTGTCACTCGAAGCTCCAAGCTTTGATATGCCCATTCGAAGTACTGCTTCTACCATTTCGAAACATGACATCTTGCTTTATTCCAATCGAAACATCCAACTTGCTTTGCTTCGAACAATATCATCAAAATCTTCAGCCAACAAAATTCCCCTTTAAAATATGTATTTCGATTCCTTTGAGAAATACTTATTTTAAACATATACACAAGATTTTGATGCGATCTTCGAATCATCGTAAAATTTATTGCATATGACTCCAGTCACGTCAATCATGACGCTTTTCAGATTCCTTAACCGCCTTGAACCATTTCACAGCATGGTGCAGTTACAAAACAATGATTATCATTTAATCACGCCTATTACCAATATTAACTTTACGCCACCTCCTTCTCAAACCAACCCACGACTACCACGTATCACAATCTTACTCAGTGGATGTTTAAACTTCCACACTATAAAAACCCATCAACTTAGTCTTTTTCTTTTCTTCCCACATTCTAAATCTTTTCTTCCTCTTTTCTCACCGAAACCCTAAAAAACTTCCAACACTCTTCAAACAATGTCTTCTTCAACTTCATCTCAACTGAAAAAAGCTTCCAAAAAGAAAGGAAAGAACACAGGAACCATAATGGAAAGCAAGGTTGGCACCTACCAAGGTCAATCTGTTCTTATTCCTCAGATGATCTCAAAAGAGAAGGAAATGCTCTATGCATCCCAGGTACTAATTCCTACTAACGCCGCTGGCAAGAGGTTAGCTTTAATGGGCCCTCTTACAGTCTTTGAAATCTTAAAAGACACCAGAAAATTTTCCCTGTTTGTTATAATTTTAAACCTCTGTTTAATAAAATGGATACCCCTAAGACAGTAGAGTCTTCTGATTCGACCACCGTGGAAAATCCAATCATCCCCCCTAAGGACCCTTTTGTGCTAGATTATGTAAAGAGTAACTTCAAACCATTTCGATCTTGCCCCACCTCCGACACAGCTTATCACAACTGGTTTACTAAAGTAGAAGCTAAGAAATCCCAGCAATGGGAAGAATTAGGTATTTACAACTTGATTAAACTATTGAAACCAGGCTTTACCTATAGCCACCCATTATTATTCGCGTCCTTATATTTCTGGGACAGTACTTACAATACTTTCCATCTCCCTGGTGGAATGATTACACCCACCTTTTTTGACATAGCAGCCATTACTGGGTTATCACCAATAAGAGAAACCTATATTCCTGACAATGAAGAGCATTCGAGCATTATTGACTTCGAAGTCAAGTTATCTAGCTTTTCAAAGTTCATTAGCCACTATCATACCGAAGGAGACAGTGTATCGGATGTGGAACACATTTCCTTCCTTACCTTATGGTTATCAAGGTATGTCTTTTGCAGCAGATCCCTACAGGTAGCCAGTAGGTTTATTCCTCTGGCTAGAGATTTACATGAGAATCGGAGGGTGTGTTTAAGCGAACTGCTACTAGTTGATCTTTACGAAAGTCTAAGATCAACTGTTTCAAGTTTAAAATCCCACACCTCCAAAAACATCCTGCTAGCTGGCCCTTTCTGGTTACTCCAGTTATGGCTTAATGCCATGTTCGAACCTTCACTATCAACTGCCAATACTATTGCTGAACAAGATCCAGAAATAGCGGATAGAATCATCGAAGGCACTAGGCTGCGAAGACTTACCCCAAACGATGATAAGGATGACTTCAAAGTTCTCTTCTCGAAATATATCATGATTTTCTCCAAGAGGCATAAATTCGAAGAGACCATGGCGCCTTTTGCTTCAAGGACTCATGGACCATCATGGTTCACCGTGGCTCTCTCAGAAGCAATCAAAAGCAAAGAAATCCAAAATGTATGGAAAGCCTTTTTGCTTCCCAAACTAATCTCCTCACGAATTACTCCTGCTAAGAATCAAATCTTCCTTTTTGCTTATCAACCCAACTTCGTTTCGAGACAATTTGGCTTGTGCCAACTAATCCCTGAACCCCTATTCCAAACAGAAAGTGCCATCACCTCTGGGCGAACCTTCAAGGCAAGAGAAGCCAAACTACAGCAGGAACAATACCAAGGCTTCTCCCACTTTGAACTAATATCTTTCGAACCTACACACCTTACAGCAAAGGGGTTTCTGGAATGGTGGACAAAGTTCTATCAGTCTAATATGTTCGATACCCTCACTATTCAGCAGAAACTAACTGATGCGTTCGATGTGCAGGTACAATCCAAGAAAGGTATGTTTACTCATGCCAAAGAGATTAGGGCTTTTCAAAATTATTTCAAAACTACTTATGATCCCACACACTTGGAATCCACTGTGCATCAAGCGGCTGAGACCTTGAAGGAAAAACTTAAAGAAAAAGTTTCTAAGTTAAAACTTCCTTCAGGGTTGTCACCTGAGGATAGGTATAAGTTGGCATTCGAAATGCATCCACCTAAATTTCCTAGATTACCTACCTCAGAACTGGATCTGGCTTGGTTTCCTCCATACCCTTGGTGGTTCACTTGCAAAGAAATGTTCAAATATTTTCAAAAGAAACCAAAGCCATCTGAGACTGTGACATGGGCTCGACATTGGCTCCACGATTTCCCAGGACATCTTCGCTATGACCTTTCTGCCATGTCGATTAAATCTGATCAAGGCGCAGGTGCGAATGCTTGGGAAAATCCCAAATGTTTCTCATTTTCTACATTTTTAACTTTTGCCTTAATTGTTTCGATTTTCAGCCATCAGGATAAAGACTACTGCTTCAAAGTCGAAAGAGGGAAGCGCCTCTCATGCATCTGTCGAAACCATTGATAATGTGACTCTATCCAAACCAACAACAACTGCTGCAAGAACAACAACAACACCAGTAATAACCAGTGCCCCAACTCCACAGGTAATCCATTAGCCTTGATGTTTCGAATACACTAATGTTTCATGATTTGTGTCTAACTTATTGTTTAAATCTTTTCAGACTAGCAAACTCCCGCCAACAACTCCAAAGAAAAGAAAAACAAACACTACTGAGAAGGATTCCAATGCTGGAGGGAATTCACCAGCTGCTTCGAAGAAGAAGCAGAAGAAGGAAATTTCCAAAAGTGTTGTACCAACTAGTGTCTCTGGACTCGATTCCAGGGATGCTGCTCCCTCAACTAAATCCAAAATTCCATCTTCGACCTCCAACGTAATGTTGGAACGCATAGATAGCAATCTCTCTTCTGAGAGTCCACATGTAAATTGAACCCTAAATCTTTGACAAAATGATTATTCATTACCTTGGTTCATGCTTTTAATATTCTTTTTCCTCTGCAGAGCATTTTGAATCCAGCTCTTACCACTTCGACTTCACCATCAAAAACTGCTGCTCCGATCAACTCTTCTCCTCAAGGGGATTCCAGCAACCTGGTGCAGAACAAAGGGTCCTCCAATATGGCGGTTCTGGCTGGGGCTTCAGAGCAGAAAGATGATCAGAGTACTTCTCCTCCTCTAAAAGAAACAAATGAAGCAACGCTTTATGAATCTGCAGATACTTTACAAAGAACTTCTCTTCAAAAGTCCCCTCTTGAAACCCTTCAAGAGGATCCAAAGGACATTCACGCTGAAGGAGAGAAAGCTGATTCTGATCAAAGAAACGAAGAATCTGCAGATGAAGGGTCTGAGGAAGAAGATGCCAACGATGGTTCGACTGCTGGGACGGAGTCAGATGCAGATAGCAGCGAGAACGAAGATATCGAAGTAGTGGATTTGGATGATAATGAAGAAGACAATGAGCATGAAACGAATGAAGGTGACGGTGATGCGACCAATAAACCCATGCAAGTTGAAATGGATGTGACTCCCTTGCGCGTGGAACTCCCTCAACCGTCTCTATCCCGAATGACTAGAGAGGAGCTTCCTTTCCTAAGACGAAATGACCTAATTGGGTACATGAAGGCGAAGCTAGCTCAAAGGGATATTCCACCTGCTAGGGCTGGGACAAGTTCGACTAGCCATCCGTTGCCCACAGATGATAGAATTGTACTTCTTAACAGGATTAGGAGAACAATTCTTGATGTGGATTTGTTCGAAGTGCTCAAACAGGATAGCACAACTTGCTACACTATGAAGGAACTACTTACAAAAGTTAACCTTGCTACCTGCTCTTCGCCAGTTAGCACTATCTTATTCGATCTTCAATCTCTGCTAGACAACGTGACTGGGTGCCTTCTCTAAGATGAATTTGCTGCCAGAAAGGTTCAAGAAAAACGAACTGCAATGGATGCTGCTTATGAGCATGCTTCGAAACTCTCTCAAGAAGCTGAGGATCAAGCCATGCATCTAAAGCAAGCAAAAACTGATTATGAAGCTCGGGATGAGTCTATCCTTCTCTGGGAAAGGCAAATTCAGGAACTTCAACAGAAGGTTAAAGAGGCTCAAGAACAACAATTAGCCTACGAAACCAATACTGCTGGAAACCAATTCGAAGAGCTCCTCAACAAAGGGCTTGCAGAAATGGAAACCGCAGAACAAATCAAGGGAGAAGTGGCCACCCTAGAGGGGGCAAGACGTTTTACTCAGCAAAGGCTTGAGTCTTTTCGAAGTACCTTTAACAGATTGAAGAATAATGTCTACTTTTAAATCTTAGTGTTGATTAGTTTTGAAATTTGGTTTTTTTTGTCTGTAACATCTGAACAACGCCATTTTGGCAATCCCATACTACCATTTTGGCATTTTTATGATATCTTGATTACGTTGTTATTATTCGAATCTCCTGCAGGCGTGGCTTATATTTCTTTAAATATTTCCCATTAACCTTTAGGATTCGTTTATCATCCATCAATTCTTCGATTTCATATGCATTGTTTGAAAATACCTTTATTATTCGAAAAGGTCCTTCCCAATGAGGTGACCATTTACCTAACGTTTTATTTTTCTTGTCCATGGGCAATATGACTTTCCAGACTAAGTCATTAATAGTGAATGCTTTTCCTTTCACCCTTTTGTTATATGCCCTGGCTACCCTTTCCTTTTGTCTCATCAGGATTTCCAATGCATGCAATCTAACTTCATCCAACTCAACTAACTCATTCATCATCATCTCCCAATATAATGCAGCTGGAATTTCGTTTTGCCTTTGAATTCGAACTGATTGTAGATGAATTTCTACTGGCAGAACTGCATCATGACCAAACGTGAGTTGGAAAGGTGTGGTGTTAGTAGCTTCTTTAGGAGATGTTCTACAGGCCCATAGTATTTGGTCCAAAGTTTTGTGCCAGTTCCTTGGCTTTTTACCAATATGTTTCTTGATTAAACCTATTATCACTTTATTAGCTGCTTCGACCTGACCATTTGCTTGAGCATAATATGGCGTTGATGTTAGTAGTCTAAACCCCATTTCTTGAGCAAATTCTTGCATTTTTCTACCAGTAAACACATAACCTTGGTTTGTGGTTATGCTCTCTGGCAATCCGAACCTATAGATAATTTGTTTCTGTATGAACTCAATAATAGCCTCTTGATTAGCAACTATTAATGGTATTGCTTCGATCCACTTGGTAAAATAATCTATTCCTACCAAGATATATTTCTGTCCTTTAGACGAAGCAGGATTTATTTCTCCTATTAAATCCAATGCCCATCCTCTAAATGGCCATGGTTTAATGATTGAATGCAACTCACTTGCAGGGGCATGTTGAATCCCTGCATGTTTCTGACATTATTCACAACCTTTAGCAAAGTCTATACAATCTTTGAGCATGCTGGGCCAATACATGCCATATCGAAATAACAGCCATTTCATTTTATGACCTGCTTGATGTGCCCCACATGCCCCATTGTGGACTTCTGACAATGCTAAGTGTGATCGGTGGATCTGGAACTGACTGTTTAACGCTGGTTCGCGAAATGTCGTGGTAAGCAAGAGTCGCCACCGTCTTTTATTTTCTCCAAATGGAAAGGACAAAAGCACAGAAAAATTCCTTATAGAGATTGCTCTCGGTTCGGGAGGTAGGTTATAGAAAGGGAAGGTGTTAGCACCCTTTCTATCCATGGTTATCCATGGGCTCTTAGATACTTGCTCACTTGTGTTTTCAAAATGGTTTGTTTGCTTTTCAACTGTGGGTTTTAAAAAGTTTCTTTGAAAATTTCAGTTCGACTCTTGTATCAGTCCTCAAGAGTGTTTGAAAAATTGCTTTCGAAAGTTTTTTGAAAATGTGTTGGTGTGAAAAGTATTTTTTGATTGTTTTGAAATTAGAGCAAGTATCTAGAGTCGTCTACCTACCCTAAGGAATTCGTCTGTGTAGATGTCCTTTAAAGTAGTGCCATCCCACCATTGAGAGGTAGGTAGCACCACCGTTGGAGGTGTTCGGGTCAATTCGAGGTTCGGGACATGGTGATCACCAAAGCAATGGGAAGACACCTTAGAAGCTACCCTCATGCCAGATTCCCGGATCATGAGGACTTACTAAGACATCCTCTACTCGACGATCACCTTTCGAGGCAAGGCAACAGTGAGGCGTACCCTAGGGGTGGTGTGTGCGATTCGTGTGTCGTTTTCATTTGTATTTGTCTTGTCATGTTATTGGTGTTCTACGCTTGTTTTTATTTTGTCCATTCATTCTTGCATGCTTTGTTTAACAATTAAAATATTTGCGAAAAAAAGTAAATCTAAAACTATTACAAATGGCGCGGGTCCACATCGCCAAAATTAACCAGGACCCGATTTGACGGAAAATAAATAAAGTAAAAGAATTGAAAAATGCGAGAAGTAATTACAAGGCTTCGGGAGAGGTACATAATTATTTAAGCGAAATAAAATAAATATGCGAACGAATAAGAAATTAAGAACATGGGCGTTGGACCCTTTTGCAAAATATTAAAATTAATGAGGAATTTAAAATTAAAATTAAAAGAAAGTAAGAATTTGTTTTTGGTATTTTTATGTATTTTAAGATTTAATAGAAAAAGAATTAATCAAAGTACGACGCAAACCCTAATTCTAGTTATTTTTAATTTATTAAGAAATATGTTGAATTTTAACCTAATTTAAACCTAAGTTATTTTCATGCCAATTTAATTATAAAAATAAATAAAATAAATAAGTATTATTATAAGAAAGAAAAATTAAAAAGGAATAAAAACATTAATTAAACCTAATTCTATGTTTTTTATATTTTATTATGAAAAGAATTAAAATTGCAACCTAATTTAAAACTAAATTTATTTACATGCAAATTAATTTACAAAAAAAACATATTAACACAAAATATTTATTATATTTTTCTTTTCTGATTTTTAGGTATTTTTATATTTTGTAGAAATAACTAATTAATTTAAACAAATAAAGAAAATAAAATAACAATTGAAAATAAAACATGAGGAAAATATAAAGAATTTGCAAACCAGGGGGGGTTCAGACCCCAATATGGAGGTGAATTGTAAGCATTTCAAGCCCATTAAGGATCTGGCCTTTATTGACTTTCCAGATGGCATGCTGCAGCGTTGACCTATGCTCATGGTGTGCTTCAATCTCAGCCTTTGGTTTAATTCTGATGGACGCGTGGATATTGATTCTTGAGGATGCATGGTACGTCTTGACGCTGGCGCTGCATGGGAATCATTACTGAAAAATAATATGGAGATAACACAGACCTGGGGCTCGAACCCAGGTCATGAACATTGCAAGCGTGTGTACCTGCCACTGAGCCATTCCAATTTCATTTAATATATAATAGCAAATAAACATAATAAAAGGAATAATGACCATGGTCCACCAACGCGCGCGAATTTTAAATGATCCAATCACCGTGTGCCACGAATTCGTCTTCTCCATCATCCCTGTAATACCAAACACATAGGCAACGGTTTCTATGGCGTTTTCTTAGGCAGCTTATGGGAAAATAGCGAATAGGTCTTAGAGGGTCAATAAATTAGGCGCGATGGGTGGTTTGTGATCGTTCAAGCCTGCTGATTACAATGGCACAGGTCTTGAAGGCCAATTTTTCTGGGTTTCAAAACCCCCAATTTCGAGTTCCTGCAAACCCTAGAACACAAACATGGTACAATCGCGTATACAGCATAATAATCAAATTAAGGCATATGGTTAGCTTCAAAACTTCACAAGGAACATGAATCTACAATCAAAATGCTATGAATGTACATAAATATTGAAATACGATAATGAATTTTCCATGAGGTATCTTGAATGCTGTATACCAATTCTTTGCGTTTTAATGGTTGTTTCTGATTGGAATGTGATCAGTAATCCTTGAGGAAGCTATTGGAACAAGAATTAGGTCTTTAATCGCCCTCTAACCTTGTTTTCAGAATTGACTTTTTTGAGAATTTGTTCAAGTTTATGAAGAGCTTTCTTGCGCAGCTTAGAGTCTCCTCTCAATAGGGTTATGATCAGGCATTTTAATGGAGTCTATTAGGTCAAGAAAAACCAACCAAATCCATTGCATTCATTGTTTTGGAAATTTGATTTTCTAAGGATCTTTTCATATCTTTTTCCATGTGTATTTGGTTCAAATCATATCCAATTGCTCCAATTCTTTCCTTATTTGCATATGCACGAATTATTGAGTCCAAAACATGTATAAAAAGATTGGTTAGGGTGAGTTAAATATTTTTCATATATTTAAATGATTTAAATGAATTAATATAAATAAAAATTCAAATAAATAAATAAATAATGAGAAAATACTTCCCTTTGGGCCAAGTGGTCGTGCACATGCTTGGAATGATGAATTATGGAAGAAAAATGGGCCCATTAGCAATTTTAGGTCATTTGAATCAATGTTGACTTTTCAAAATATCCAAAAAATTCCCAACTTCCACAAGGCATAACTTGCTCAATTTTTAAGCTTTTCTCATGTTCTTGGACATTTTGGAAAGTTATTTGAGTCCTCTAACCAATGTCTTTGGTCCCATGTCATTTTGATTTACCAATCTCAAGTTATGGCCTTTGACTTAAAGTCCCTTTTTGTTGACTTTTGAAAATGACCTATAATGTTGAAATTGATAACTTTTTGTGAGAGCATTTCTTGGACTTGAAGTATGAAGATGAGTTGTAGGAAATGTCTTTCTATTCAAAATGAGCTTTGGATGGAATTTTTCTGATAATCCATGTGAAAGTTATGCCCTGGTCAATTTCAGTTGACTTTTTCAGCTGTCCAGATAAGGAAATTTTTGCATTTTGATGATTTCTGAGCCAAATTTTGAGAATCATGATCAAGCATTGATCAAATGATGTTTGTGGCTTCAAAATGATATTTTGGCCAAAAATTTGAACTTTTGACTGCCAAATGACCATTTTGCCCCTACAGTTGACTGTAGTGCAATTTAGGGTTTTGACTGTGCAATTTTGTGCTGAATGCCTTGAAACTTGATATGAGGATGCTTGACCATATTTGTAGGTATATGAGACTTGATTGGGCCTTTGATAACTTCCTTTTCTTGATCAGACTCAAAACCCTAATCTTGACTGTATAGGAGACCTTTGCCCTGTGCAACCCTTGGGGAATTTTGCAGCTTGACTTGGCAATTTCTTGGAGAATATGGGAGGGAAAATTTTGGGGTACAACAGTTGCCCCTGTTCAATCTTCTTAGACCTGAGGATGCAGATTGGCTGACGTGCCTTTCGTAATCCGAAGGTGGAAGATGATTGAACACTAGAGTGCCCAGAAATTTGCGCTCATATAGTAGCAGTGTGATGATGGAATGGGCTTATAGATGCCATTTAGAGATTGCTAGATAGGATGATGGGCTTATAGATGCCATCTGGATGTTGATCGCGTAAGAGACTCCTTAGCGAGAACCTGCATACCTGCAAAATAGAAAATGATTACCTGACACGTTGCAGGAGTTGATTTCAGATGCTTGATATAGATATGTCCTGACTGGTTACAGGAGCTGGATCTGGAGCTTCAAAAGATGATGAATGAACCAGGGATGGTTGCTGCCTTAGCATGACTGGTAAGAGAACCTTGGGCGACTTTAACTTCAACAACGCTCGTTGAGAAAAAATCTTAGCGGGAGTTACCATCTTTGCAGTATTGGGAAGAGAACCATAGGCAATTATAATCTGAAAGGGAATCACCTCACTCACCGTCGGAGAGGGAACTATAGGAAATTATAATCTGAAAGGAATTATCACCTCACTCGCTGTCGGAGAGGGAACTATCTGGAAAGGAATTACCACCTCACTCACCGTCGGAGAGGGGACCATAGGAGATTATCACCTCACACTCACCGTCGGAGAGGGAAACATCTGAAAAGGACTTACCACCTCACTCACCGTTGGAGAGGGAACCGTTAGGAGACTATCACCTCACTCACCGTCGGAGAGGGAAACATCTGAAAAGGACTTACCACCTCACTCACCGTCGGAGAGGGAACCATAGGAGACTATCACCCCACTCACTGTCGGAGAGGGAAACATCTGAAAAGGAATTACCACCTCACGCACTGTCGGAGAGGGGACCATAGGAGACTATCACCTCACTCACCGTCGGAGAGGGAAACATCTGAAAAGGAATTACCACCTCACGCACTGTCGGAGAGGGGACTGAATGAGACTATCACCTCACTCACCGTTGGAGAGGGAAACATCTGAAAAGGACTTACCACCTCACTCACCGTTGGAGAGGGAACCGTAGGAGACTATCACTTCACACTCACCGTCGGAGAGGGAAACATCTGAAAAGGAATTACCACCTCACGCACTGTCGGAGAGGGGACCGTAGGAGACTATCACCTCACTCACCGTTGGAGAGGGAAACATCTGAAAAGGACTTACCACCTCACTCACCGTTGGAGAGGGAACCGTAGGAGACTATCACCTCACACTCACCGTCGGAGAGGGAAACATCTGAAAAGGACTTACCACCTCACTCACCGTTGGAGAGGGAACCGTAGGAGACTATCACCTCACACTCACCGTCGGAGAGGGAAACATCTGAAAAGGAATGATCGCCTCACTCACCGTCGGAGAGGGAACCATCTGGGATAACTTCTACTGAGTCTTTATCAGAAAAATCTGTTGGGAGTCGATTTAGCTGGACTGGAGAAGGCTTTGAAATATGTTTTGAGAATTTAACTGCATCTTTCCTGAAAGGTAAAGGTCAGTCATATGCAATGCGTGATATGGATTAAGCAATGATGTTCTCCACAGAAATGAGATATGTATGATATGATGCGTCTATGCATGCTATAATGATGTATGTGATGTTTTATGAATGTATGTTTTCGTCTAGGAAAGTAGATCCTTGACAGATGCCGGGAAGTCACTCCTGGGCTGATATTGTAGAATAGATTTTGCTTCCGCTGGGGATGATAACTGCAAGAATACTGGTAGGAGAATATGACTCCGTTGCGAAATGAACTTGGCAAATGGAAGATTCTGCGGGGAGAAAAGATACTCTAGCGACCATGCTGGGAAGCAATACTCTGTGGGAAGAGGGATGCCTTGCCGAATGTTGATAATAATTTGCTGAGGATATCTTTGTTGTATTGGAAGTATGAATAGACTTCGCTGGGGGTAAGAGAATTTCGTCGAGGACGCTCTTTCCGTGGCTTTTGGCTGAGGATAACCCAGTTATATCCTGTTAAGGAAATAACTCTTTAAATAAAGTCGGGCGACGCGTTCGTGCTTTGTGAGGATAAGCTTCCAGAATCTACTGGGGATAAGCTTACTGCTTGGGGAGATGAATTCCAACTTTCCCGGGGATCTAGGTTGGACTCTCCTGGGGAGATTTTGGACTGTGATTTTGTAAGTTGAAAGAGGGAACCTATGTAGGGTTTCCTGCTGATGACCGCGTGTAAAACCGCATCTGAAATGGAGAAGGAACCTGGGTAGGGTTACTTTGATGATGAGTTCGTGTAAAACTTCGTTCTTTGAAAGGGAGAACCTGTGTAGGGTTTCTGGGTGACGAGTCCATGTAAAACTACATCTTGAAGGGAGAGAACCGGTGTAGGGTTGCTTGGTGAGGTAAGTTCATGTAAAACTTCTTGATGAACCGGGGTGAGGTTATCTTGAGCTAGGTCCATGTAAGACTTTTGGAGGAACCGGGGTTAGGTTACTTGGATAAGTTTGTGTAAAAACTTCTTGATGAACCGGGGTTAGGTCATCTTGAGATAGGTCCATGTGAGACTTCTGGAGGAACCGGGGTTAGGTTACTTGATTTTTAATGTTGATCTAGGATTTGTAAAGGTAAATGGTAATCATATTTATATTGACCTTAGTGTTTCGGTTGACAGAGCAACTAGATCGCCTGGGCGGCTCATTATTGCCCCTGTTTCTGAGGTGAAGGGAGAAGATACCTGTGTGGGTGATTGACAAATCTTCGGGTAGACAAGTGATGAGATACCGGAACATAGTCGTACGCTTTGATCCCTAACTTTTGCCTGGACCGCCCTTTCGGGTTTTCAGTCCACCGGGATACCCATTTTTGCCCAAGCCGCCTTTTCAGGTTTTCGACTTGCCGGGTGTACAGATTTTTTTCGTTTCATCCCTTCATTTTGCCCGAACCCTTTTGGTTCGCCGGGAAGCCCTTATTTTGCCTAGGCCTGTCAGCCTAGCGGGTCCTTGATGATGCGCAGTATTTTTTCGACTATGTCCACGCTCTCAGAATGTAGGGAGTTGCCCCTGTTGGGAGTATTTTGCCATGCCCCAGATAATAGGCAATGCTCCTACTGTGCCCCTTGATTGGAGGTACTTCTGTTCACAAGGTGTTCATCGTGCGAATTTCCCTGCTGTTCAAACAAATGGTCATATGCAAACAAGATTATTTTAAGAATGCAAAAGCCTATGTCCGTCTTGAATTTTGAAAATGCATTTTTTTGTAACACAGTGCGGTGTCAACTCAAGATTTTACAACAAACCTTCAGGAGTCAGGATACCTTCGTAACAGTATGCTTTCGAACTAACCCATGTGTGATCGGTGGATCTGGAACTGACTGTTTAACGCTGGTTCGCGAAATGTCGCGGAAGCAAGAGTCGCCACCGTCTTTTATTTTCTCCAAATGGAAAGGACAAAAGCACAGAAAAATTCCTTAAAGAGATTGCTCTCGGTTCGGGAGGTAGATTATAGAAAGGGAAGGTATTAGCACCCTTTCTATCCATGGTTATCCATGGGCTCTTAGATACTTGCTCAATGTGTTTTCAAAATTGTTTGCTTGCTTTTCAATGTGGGTTTAAAAAGTTTCTTTGAAAATTTTCAGTTCGACTCGTACGTCAGAGTGTTTGAAAAGTTTGCTTTGAAAGCTTTTGAAAATGTGTTGGTGAAAAGATTTTAGTTTGTTTTTGAAGAGAGCAAGTATCCATGAGTCATCTACCTACCCTAAAGAATTCGTCTGTGTAAAAGTCCTTTAAAGTAGTGCCATCCCACCATTGAGAGGTAGGTAGCACCACCGTTGGAGGTGTTCGGGTCAATTCGAGTTTGTAGGGACATGGTGATCACCAGAGCAATGGGAAGACACCTTAGAAGCTACCCTCATGCCAGGTTCCCGGATCATGAGGACTTACTAAGACGTCCTCTACTCGACGACCACTTTTCGAAAGGCAACAGTGAGGCGTACCCTAGGGGTGGTGTGTGCGAATTGTGTGTCATGTTTCAGTTATTTGTCTTGTCATGTTTATTTGTGATCTACGCTTGATTTTAATTAAGACATTCATTCTTGCATGCATATTTAATAGTTATAAAGTTTGCGAAAAATAAATCTAAGGCTATTACAAAGGCGCGGGTCCACATCGCCAAAATTAAACCGGACCCGATTTAGCGGAAAAATAAATAATGCGAAGAAATAAAGTGCGAAAAGTAAAGTTACATGGCTTTGGGAGATTTACATAATTATAATAAGTGACGTAAAATAAATGCGCAAAATTAATAATTAAAAGCGACGGGCGTTGGACCCTCTTGCAAAAAACAATTAAATTAATGAATTAAAATAAAAAAATTAAAAATTAAATGTTTTGGTATTTTTGTGTTTTTTAAGATTTAAAAGAAAAAAGGGGTCAATTGAAATTAAAAAAGTGGAGGTAAAACCCTAATTCTAATTATTTGTTAATTATTAAGAAAATATTGAAATTTGACTAATTTAACCTAAATTAATTTTTATATACAATTTACTCATGAAAATAATAAATAAAATAAGCAATATTATTACAAAAAAGGAAAAATTAAAAAAAGGATTAAGATCAACAATTAAACCTAAATTCTATATTTTTTATATTTTTGTTATGAAAAGAATTAAAATTAAAAAAAACTAATTATACTAAATTCAATTACACAATTTATTCATGAAAATAAAATAATTAAAATAAAATATTTATTACAATTTTATCTTTTTCTGGATTTTTATGATATTTTTATATTTTGTAAAAAAGAGAAAATTAATTAATTAAAGCAATAAAAATAAATAACACAATAATTAAAATAATAAAAAGAAAAGAAAAGCAAACCAGAGTGGGGTGTTGCCCCAAATAAGGAGGTGCAGGCCCTAGAACATTGGCCCAATAAGCTGGAAATTGGTGGACTTTCTTGGATCATGTGTCAGCGTTTTGACCTGGTGTATGGTGCATCTTAAATCTTGGCCATGGATCTGATGCCTTTTGGACGCGTGGAGGTTGGATGAGGATGGAATATGGTGTACCACGAAGGTGTGCCTGCATATGATTAATAAAGGAAAAATAATATTGGAAAGGAAGAAGACCTGGGATCGAACCCAGGTCATTCATGTTACAAACCATCACGTGCACCACTGGACCAAGCGCTTGTCACTTAACATATAATATCAAATAAATATAATAAGTAAAACATGGTGTTAGTGGACGATCTGGCGCGAATTTTCAAACCAGCCTATCACGTGGTGACAACGAGGTTGTCTTCTTCGTTTTTTCTGAAACATAAACGTATGGCCACGGTTTTTATAGCGTTGCTGAAGGGGTGATTTAAGAAAATAGCGAATGGCTCACATCCAAACATAAATTAGGCGCGAGTATATGGATCTTTTCGTCTCTAAGCACTGAGTTCAACCATGGTATTCAGAGGTCCTGATTTTTCTTCTATGCAAAATCCCCAATTTAGAAAACCTGCAACCCTAATTTTTGACAATGGCGAAAGCATATATATGGCACAAAAACACAATTGAACATATTGGTTAGCGTAGAAACATCATTATAAACAAGAATCCATAAAGAAAAATGCAAAAGGATGCTTAATTTATGCTATGCGATTTCAAAATTTTCTTGGTACAGTTTGACTTAGGGGTACCAATTCAAGGCGTTTTGGTTGATGTTAGCGATTGAGAAACGTTCAGGGATGTTTCAGGATGCTAATGGAACAAAAACTGCAGCTTGAATCGACCTAAAACCTTGATTTCAGTTTTTGAGTTTTATGAGAAATTTTCAATTTGCAATGGCTTGTTTATGCGCAGCTTGCAGTCTCTTTGGCTTAGGGTTGTGTTCCTGATCATATAGTGAGGCTTCTAGGTCAACAAAAACCAACAAAATCTCATGAATTCATTGTTTGAAGATTTGATTTGCTTAATATCTTTTCCAATCTTTTCCATGTGCATTTTGGTTCAAATCTGATCAATTCTCATCAAAACTTGCTTAATTAAGAAGTGCACGAAATATTGACCTTGGAATGTGCATAAAAAGATTTTTTTAGGTTAGGTTTATATCTTTCATGTATTAAAATGATTTAAATGAATATAAATTAATATAAATTCAAATAAATAATTAAAAAATATGAAAATACTTCCCTTTGGGCCTAGTGGTCGTGCATAGGCTTGGCATGAAGAAACTTGGAAGAAAAATGGGCCCATTTGCATTTTTAGGCCTTTTGCATCAATGTTGACTTTCAAAAATTTCCAAAAATTTCCCAACTTCCACAAGGCATAACTTGGTCAATTTTTAAGCTTTTCACATGTTCTTGGACATTTTGGAAAGGTCTTTGAGTCCTTTAACCAATGCCTTTGGTCCCATGTCATTTTGATTTACCAATCTCAAGTTATGGCCTTTGACTTAAAGTCCCTTTTTGTTGACTTTTGAAAATGACCTATAATGTTGAAATTGATAACTTTTTGTGAGAGCATTTCTTGGACTTGGAATATGAAGATGAATTGTAGGAAATGTCTTTCTCTTCAAAATGAGCTTTGGATGGAATTTTTCTGATAATCCACGTGAAAGTTATGCCCTGGTCAATTTCAGTTGACTTTTTCAGCTGTCCAAATATAGCAACTTTTGCATCTTTGATGATTTCTGAGCCAAATTTTGAGAATCATGATCAAGCATTGATCAAATGATGTTTGTGGCTTCAAAATGATATATTGACCAAAAATTTGAACTTTTGACTGTCAAATGACCATTTTGCCCCTACAGTTGACTGTAGTGCAATCTAGGGTTTTTACTGTGCAATTTTGAGCTGAATGCCTTGAAACTTGACATGAGGATGCTTGACCATCTTTGTAGGCATATGAGACTTGATTGGGCCTTTGAAAAGTTCATTTGCTTGATCAGAACTCAAACCCTAGTTTTGACTGTATGAGAGACAGTTGAGTTGCACAACCCTTGGGGAATTTTGTGACCTTGACTTGACCAATCTTGATGAATATGGGAGGGCAAATTTTGGGGTACAACAGTTGCCCCTGTTCAATCTTCTTAGACCTGAGGATGCAGATTGGCTGACGTGCCTTTCGTAATCCGAGGGTAGAAGATGATTGAACACTAAAGTGCCCAGAAATTTGCGCCCACATAGTAGCAGTAATGGTGGGGGAATGGGCTTATAGATGCCATTTAGAGATTGCTGGATAGGTTGATGGGCTTATAGATGCCATCTGGACGTTGATCGCGTAGGAGATTCCTTAGCGAAAACCTGCATACCTGCAAAAGAGAAAATGAGTACCTGACACGTTGCAGGAGCTGACTTTAGATGCTTGGTATAGGTGTGTCCTGACTGGTTACAGGAGCTGAATCTGGAGCTTCAAACGCTGATGAATGAACCAGGGATGGTTGCTACCTTAGCATGAATGGTAAGAGAACCTTAGGTGACTTTATCTTCAACAACGCTCGTTGAGGAAATCTTGGGTGTCTTCTACTGGAATAAGAATCAGGGAGATCTTAGGGTCGATCTGACTGAACCAGAGAGGCCTTTGACTGGGTAAGAATCAGGAAAATCTTAGGGTCGATTTGACTGAACCGGTCTAGGTCTTGAAACATCTTCAACTGGATAAGCATCAGGGAGATCTTAGGGTCGATCTGACTGAACCAAGAGGAGGCCTTTGACTGGATAAGCATCAGGAAAATCTTAGGGTCGATTTAACTGAACCGGTCTAGGTCTTGAAACATCTTCAACTGGATAAGTATCAGGGAGATCTTAGGGTCGATCTGACTGAACCAAGAGAAGGCCTTTGACTGGATAAGCATCAGGAAAATCTTAGGGTCGATTTAACTGAACCGGTCTAGGTCTTGAAACGTGATTGAGAATTTTAGCTGCATCTTTTCTGAAAGGTAAAGGTCAGTCATATGCAATGCATGATATGGGTCAAGCGATGATGTTCTCGATATAAATGAGACTTGTATGATGCAATACGTTATGCATGCTATAATGATGTATGTGATGTTTTATGTATGTTTTTGTCTGGGAAAGTAAATCCTTGACGGGTGCCAGGAAGTCGTATCCTGGGCTGATGTTGAAGAATAGATTTTGCTTCCGCTGGGGATGATAACTGCAAGAATACCGGTAGGAGAAGATGACTCCGTTGTGGAATAAACTTGGCAAATGAAGCTTCTGCGGGGAGAAAAGATACTCTGACGACCATGCTGGGAAGCAATACTCTGTGGGGATAGCGATGCTTTGCTGCTTGTTGATAGTAGTTTGCTGAGGATACCCTTGTTGTTGGAAGTATTGACGGACTTCGTTGGGGATAGGAAAGAACTACGTTGATGACGACCTTTCCGTGGCTTTTGGCTGAGGATAACCCAGTTATATCCTGTTAAGGAAATAACTCTTTAAATCAAGCCAGACGCGTTCGTGCTCTGCGAGGGGGTAAGCTTCCAGAATCTACTGGGGATGAGTTTACTGCTTGGGGAGATATGGATTCCAACTTTCCTGGGGAACTGGATTGGATTCTCTGGGGAAGTTTTGATATGCTGGGGAGGTGACTCCTTTGAATGTTGAGATACCGCCGGGGAACAATCTTTAGGCCAAGACTGCCAGGGATACTTGTTAAGAATATATGTTGCTGCTGGGGAGTATTGAGATCTACGGGAGGATACTCAATTTCCTTTAGGACTTGATAATTTTGCTTGGAGAAGAATGTATTGACTTGTTTTACTGAACCACTCTCTGGGGAATTAAGATACACTTGGCCGTGTTCTTTAGCTGAACCTACCTTGGTACCTTAAAGAATAGAACAATTAGACTGCTCGGACAACTCTTTATTGCCTCTGTTTCCATTGTCACCTGCAATTAATTTTTTTGTTTCGTATGCAAATATTTATGAGTTAGCAAATTATTGTCAATGCATACATCACAAATTGAACCTTGGACGTTCTTCGCAAAACAAAACAGAAAAAGAAAAACACTTGGCACGTTTAACTGAAAATGTATTTGTATTAATTTTGAATGGCTTGAATAGGCGTTTTGTATACAAGAGGCTGACGCCCTAGTAAGAGGTACGTCGCCGATCAAAAGAGTTTATACAAGTTTTGTACAAAAGAAAATAAAACAGCTGTGTGAAAGATGAATGATCCACTGGGTTTCAATTCTGCTATTGCCTTTATAACTCCGAGCGTCTCATCACTTGATGACCTTGGTTGAAGGTGAAGCTGATTGATCGATGTCGTCTGAACTTGATGTAGATACCGGATTCTGGATGCAAAGTGATCGATGCGACATAGTTTTACGCTTTATCCCTAATTTTTGCCTGGACCGCCCTTTCGGGTTTTCAGTCCACCGGGATACCCATTTTTGCCCAAGCCGCCTTTTCAGGTTTTCGACTTGCCGGGTGTACATATTTTTTCATTTTCATCCCTACATTTTGCCCGAACCCTTTTGGTTCGACGGGAAGCCCTAATTTTTGCCTAGGCATATCAGCCTAGCGGGTCTTTTTTCACGCGTAGTATTTTTTAACTATGTTTGCATTGGCGGGGTGAGGAAGGTCGTCACCATCCATGTTGGTTAAGATCATTGCTCCTCCTGAGAACACATGCTTAACCACAAATGGCCCTTCGTATGTGGGAGTCCGTTTGCCCCTTGGATCACTCTGAGGAAGGATGATTCGCTTGATCACCAGATCCCCGACTTGATATTCTTGCGGTCTGACCTTTTTGTTAAATGCCCTGATCATTCGTTTCTGATACGTCTGACCATGACAGATAGCAGCAAGTCTCTTCTCGTCAATGAGGTTGAGTTGGTCAAGTCGTGTCTGGACCCAATCATCTTCGTTCAGATTTGCATCCTTCATTATCCGGAGAGAGGGAATTTGTACTTCAATCGGCAAGACTGCCTCCATACCATAAACCAGAGAGAAGGGAGTTGCCCTGGTTGACGTCCTAGCTGAGGTACGGTACCCATGCAGAGCGAACGGTAACATCTCGTGCCAATCTTTGTAAGTTACTGTCATTTTTTGCACGATCTTCTTGATGTTTTTATTTGCTGCTTCTACAGCCCCATTCATCTTCGGTCTGTAAGGAGAAGAATTGTGGTGCTGTATCTTGAACTGTTCGCAAAGCTCAGCAATCATTTTGTTGTTCAGATTGGTACCGTTGTCTGTAATAATCCGCTCAGGGACGCCGTATCGACAGATCAGATTGTGCCGAATGAACCGTGCCACAACAGTCTTGGTTACTGTAGCATAGGATGCTGCCTCAACCCACTTTGTGAAATAGTCAATCGCCACTAGGATGAAGCGATGTCCATTGGATGCCGTAGGTTTTATCTCACCGATCATGTCTATGCCCCACATTGCAAACGGCCAAGGCGCAGTCAGAACATTCAGGGGAACCGGAGGGACATGTACCTTATCTGCATAAATCTGGCACTTGTGGCATGTCCTGGAATGTTGGTAGCAATCGGCTTCCATGGTGGATCAGTAGTATCCTGCCCGTAGGATCTTCTTAGCCATAGTATGTCCACTGGAATGCGTACCAAAGGTCCCTTCATGTAGCTCCTCCATGATCCTTTCTGCTTCAATCTTGTCCACACAACGCAGTAAGGTTGAATCATGGTTTCGCTTGTACAAGATGCCGTTGCTTAGGAAGAACTTTGCTGCGAACCTCCTCAGGAATTTCTTATCGTTGACAGAGGCGCCTTCAGGGTATTCCTGAGCTTCTAGATATCTCTTCACTTCGTGGTACCAAGGCTTCTCAGTCACCAATTCAGTTTCGAGATCACAACAGTATGCCGGTTCGTCCAATTTCCAGATGATGATCCGGGGAGCCTCATTATCCCATTTGACCTTGAACATTGAAGACATTGTAGCTAACGCGTCCGCTAACTGATTCTCTTCTCTTGGAAAGTGCTCAAAGGTTATCTCTGTAAAGTGGGGAATCAGGGTCAACACACATTCTCTGTAAGGAATCAGGTTTGGATGTTTCGTATCCCACTCTCCATTGATCTGATTGATCAGAAGAGCGGAATCTCCGAAAACACTTAGAAATTTGATCCTTAGGTCGATCGCAGCTTGAAGACCCATGATACACGCCTCATACTCCGCCATGTTGTTGGTACAGTTGAAACACAGCCGGGCAGTGAGTGGAGTATGAGTACCTTGTGGGGATATGATGATGGCGCCGATACCATTTCCCAAAGCATTGGAAGCTCCGTCAAAGTGCATAGACCATCGGGATCCTGGCTCAGGTCCTTCATCCGGTCCAGGTACTTCACAATCAGTCACAATCATGATACTTTCATCCGGAAATTCGAAGTTCATTGATTGGTAGTCATCTACAGCTTGATGAGCTAAGTGGTCTGCCAATACACTCCCCTTGATGGCTTTCTGGGTTGTGTACTGAATGTCGTATTCCGTCAAGATCATTTGCCATCTTGCAATTCTCCCAGACAGAGCAGGCTTTTCGAATATGTATTTTATCGGATCCATCTTTGAGATCAACAAGGTAGTGTGAGTCAGCATATACTGTCTCAGCCGGCGAGCAGCCCATACCAAAGCGCAGCAAGTTTTCTCAAGCAGTGAGTATCGGGTCTCACAGTCGGTAAACTTTTTGCTAAGGTAATAAATGGCATGCTCTTTTCGGCCAGACTCGTCATGCTGCCCCAACACACACCCCATTGAGTTGTCTAGCACTGTCAGATATAGGATCAGAGGTCTCCCTTCAACCGGTGGCATAAGGATAGGTGGTTCTTGGAGATACTCCTTGATTTTGTCGAAGGCGGCCTGACATTCATCGTTCCAACGTACTACCTGATCTTTCTTCAGCAGCTTGAAGATTGGCTCACAGGTAGCAGTCAGATGAGAGATGAATCGAGCGATGTAATTCAGGCGTCCTAAAAAGCCTCTGACTTCCTTCTCTGTCTTAGGAACTGGCATCTCTTGAATAGCTTTGACCTTAGCAGGGTCCACTTGAATACCTTTATCACTGACCACGAAGCCTAGCAACTTCCCAGATCTTACCCCGAAGGTACACTTGTTCGGGTTCAATCTTAGCTTGTACAGTTTCAACCGATCGAACAACTTCTGCAGATGATCTAGGTGCTCTTCCTCAGTCTGGGACCTAGCAATCATGTCGTCCACATACACTTCTATCTCGTGATGGATCATATCATGAAATAAGGCAACCATGGCACGTTGGTAGGTTGCCCCAGCATTCTTCAATCCGAACGGCATAACCTTGTAACAGAAGGTGCCCCACTGAGTAACGAATGTAGTCTTTTCCATGTCTTCAGGTGCCATCTTGATCTGATTGTAGCCTGAAAAGCCATCCATGAAAGAGAATACCTTGTGCTGAGCCGTATTATCAACAAGGACATCAATGTGAGGTAAGGGGAAGTCATCCTTGGGGCTGGCCCTGTTCAGATCCCTGTAATCAACACACATTCTGACCTTACCATCCTTTTTAGGTACCGGCACCACATTAGCAACCCACTGAGGGTAAGAAGTTACTGCAAGGAACCCGACATCAAACTGTTTCATGACCTCGGCTTTAATCTTCTCGGACATCTCTGGACGCATCCGACGAACCTTTTGTTTAACTGGAGGGCAGTCTTCCCTAGTCGGTAAATGATGGACGACAATATCGGTATCCAACCCTGGCATGTCTTCGTAGGACCAGGCAAAGATTTCCATATAGTCATGTAACATCTTGGTTAACCGTTGCTTCACGCTGAGCTCTAGGTTGGCACCAATCTTTACCTCTTTTCTATCTGCCTCAGTACCCAGGTTTATGGTTTCCACTGGCTCTTCATGGGGTTGAATTGCCCTCTCTTCCTGAAGCAACAGTCTTGCAAGCTCGCCAGGCACTTCGCAATCATCTTCACCTTCGTCTTCGGCTAAGTTGATCGGATTTTCGAAGTCATAATTGGCATTAGCAGAGCTGTTATCAGTAAGATCCAGAGTGGATTGGAACCTGTATGAGTGAGTGTGTGTGTAAATACAGCTGTTTTGAAAATTATGTAAAGGAAATGAAAGATAGAAAAGGAACACAATATTTGCGATGCGAAAATACGTCCAAGATTTGCATTCATGATGTATAAAATGACAGTTTGTATGCCCTCACAAATAGAACCACGGTGCCTCGGGTAAGACACCGGGCCATAGAGTTTATCATTGTTTATTACAAAATAACAAAACATGGGAATTCATTACTGTGTCACAAAGGTAACAGGGGTATGATCCTTTGCACTCCAATTGTTCAATCCTTCTTCGGCCGTCGGATAAATCCAGCTGTTGAATTCGGCTTCGTCCACTTCAAGGTCTTCCCCGACAGCATTCGCTTCTGAACCTTTAATGAATACCGGAGGCCTTCCGATCTTCTCTTTCCTCATAGCTCTCTGCCCTTCTGAGGTGAAACCCAGCCCAAGTTTATCAGTCTTCTGGGTGAAGTCTGGCAGTCTGCCCCAGTTGGCACCTTCACCCCTCTGCACTACAGCCCTGGCATCCTTCAGAGAGGCCATCTTCAAAGGACCACTCGCTTCTGTTGTTTCTGCTGCAATTGGAAACACCTCCTCGAAGTGCTGAAAGGGGGTCTCAATGAACTCCCCATCCATCTCAATGTATCTGAACGAGTTCAGGTGACTCACCATATATTCTTCCTCACCTTGCACGGTGACAATCTTCCCTCTGACGGGGTACTTCAGCTTTTGATGCAAGGTTGAGGTCACTGCCCCAGCCTTATGTATCCAGGGTCGACCCAGCAGACAAGAGTAAGATGGACGGATATCCATCACATAAAAAGTGGAGTCGAACACCTGAGAGCCCACGCGAATCGGAATGTCAACCTCCCCATGGACCATCCTCTTTGAACCGTCAAAGGCCCTGACGATAATGTTGCTGGGTTTCAAATCCAGGCCTTCACAATCTAGACGATCCAGAGCCTTCTTGGGTAGCACATTCAAAGATGACCCAGTATCAACCAACACATGTGCCAAGGTGGTGCCTCTGCATTCGATTGAGACATGCAGAGCATCATTATGATCTTTCCCTTTTGTGGTCAAATCAGCATCTGAAAAACCCAAGCCATTGTCTGCTGTTAGACTTGCCACGCAATCGGTGAACTGGACTGCAGAGGTTTCATGTGGCACATGGGCCGTCTTGAGGAATGAGATGAGGGCCTTTGCATGGGCCTCAGAGCACAGCAGTAAAGAGAGCATGGAGATCTTGGAGGGCGTATGCCCCAGCTGTTCCACAACATTAAAATCGCTCTTCTTTATAATCTTCAAAATCTCCTCCATCTCTTGTGGGGAGGCCTCAGCAGCTATGGGTATGGGTGCCTCCATCTGGGCAGGCTCAGCTTCAACTCCCTTGCCCCGAGCATTGGATGACTCGGCAGCAGGAGAAACAATCGGATCTGCAACAGGAACAACAACTTGGTCAGCAACGGGAGTAGGTGTACTTGCAGGAATTATCAGGAGCGGTCTTCGGGCAGCAGGTGGCGCAATGTCAGGCGAGAAGAGCCTGCCACTGCGGGTAACTTTGGCTGGGCCTGTGATGTCACAGATGCTGGCGCCAACGTTGAGCTCTTGTTTAATTCCGTTTATATATACATCTGCCCCATAATGCAAAGGGACAGCTTTGTTGGATACATAGGGCAGGGGCCCAGGAACAGTGATAGTAACAGGCGCAACGGTCAGAATTTGAACGGGCTTCTTCTGGAGAGCCGGGATCGGATTGTTGAAGATAGTCACCACAGAGACTTCTTCCATTGGAACCATACGAACAGCAGACTTCTTGAATAGAATCTCCTTGCTATCCATTAAGCTTTGGATGCCTAACTTTAGCAAGGGACAACCGGATAGGGACACAACACAGAACAGGCAACCCTCACTACAACCCGGAAATAAACCGGCCTGCAGTAGGTTCTTCTTAATGATCTTTAAAGGAGTGGCTAGATCATCCACAGAAACAGCATAAACATCTTCCTCGACAGCATTTACCCCGTGCTGAGGCATAGGGGCAGTAACTACATTCGGCTTTGCAGGCGCCTCGAATTGTATCTCCTTTGCATCAATAAGGTCTTGCACCTTATTCTTCAATGCCCAGCAGTCATCAGTAGAGTGTCCCGGGCTTTCTGAGTGGTAAGCACAACGAGCATTCGGGTTGTACTTGGGGGATGCAGTATTTGGAAACTTTGGCGCCTCCCTGACAGTTACTAGATTAGTTGCGAGCAACTGTGGCAGGATCTGCGACAAAGTCATGCTTAAGCGGGTGAATTCCCTCCTGGGTCTTTCAACCCTCTGAGCATTGTTTGGCCGGGGAGCGGCAGCAGGCTTAGCAATCATGACCGCGCTGACAGATTGGCGGTGTTCACTTCTCTCTGATCTCCTAGAACCATACACGGCACTAGACTCCTTTTTAAACGGTTTCTTTTCTGAACTAGATGAGGATGCACCCTTCGCAATCTTCCCAGATTTCAGCCCAGCTTCAATTCTCTCTCCAGTTAAGATTAAATCGGTGAAACCAGCAGAAGAATTCCCAATGAGATGGTTAAAGAATGGCCCAGATAGGGTCCCCAAGAACATGTCAACCAACTCCCGATCAGTCAACGGTGGCTGCACCCTGCCAGCCAGGTCTCTCCACTTCTGAGCGTACTCCTTAAAACCTTCGCTTGCACCTAACGCCATACCCTGGAGTTGGGTACGTGTGGGGGCAAGGTCGGCATTATACTGATACTGCTTGTAGAAAGCAGTAGCCAGTTCCTCCCAGTTACGAACTTTGGTCCCATCCAGCTGATAGAACCATTCGAGATGAGTCCCTGAAAGACTCTCCTGGAAGAAGTGGATCCATAGATTCTTGTCCGCAGAGTACGGCTGAATTTTTCGAACATAGGACCTCAAATGCAGCTTGGGACAGGATGCCCCGTCATACTTGGAGAAGGTGGGTGCTTTGAACTTGTGGGGAATGATCACACCAGTCGACAAACCCAGATCCCCGAAATCCAGCCCAGGTGCCTGTTGCACCTCCATAGCCTTCAACCTGTCCTCCAGTTGTTTGTATCTGTCATCTGCAGGAGGATACTGTTCCTCATCAAAATCTGTCTCGTTGTCGGAGACCACTGGAGTAGGAAGCTTTACTTCTGCCTGAGAAGGACTCTTGCCAACAGAAGAAACAGCCTCTTCATGCTGCAGAGTATTACCCAACCTTCGGCCCGAGTTGAATAGAACGGTTCTTCTTTTCTTCTTCTTCTCCTTCTTCAGGAGCATAGTCTTCAGTTCTTCTTGGCCTTTAGCTAGACCCATGATTAGTTCTTGAAACTGCGCATTCTGCGCCTGGAGAGCCTTGATTGATGTCTCGGTTGATTCAGATCCGGGATTCATGATGCTGAAATAAACAGCGAAGAACTGTAAGCAACCTGAAAAAGGGAAAAACCTGCTATGCACATGATGTATGAAATGCGTATGCAATGCCTTCAAGGGTTCGAAAGTTCAAATTTGTTGTAGACAAGAAAAGAACACACGTTATCATTAAGGAAATCATTGTTTAATACATCAAAGCCTCATGGGCAAAAAATACAAAAAATCAAGTCAATCCCAAAATACACTGCGCATCCTCTTCGGAGCTATGTAGGTATTGAGATTCCTCTCCTCATGCAACAGGCGAGTGAGCTCCAGGACCTTCTTTTCACTGGCATGCAGACTAGTCTCCAGAGAGTTCCTTTCCTCCTTAAGCTGGATCCAGCTCTTCTGCATCTCTTCCCAGGATGTGGGCATATCAGGGTGCTGAATAACATGAGACACTTCCCCTTCCAAGACAGGTTCTTTGATTACTGGAAGCATGTGAGGATAAGGCATCACCAACTTCTGGGAGCGGGCGCGTACCCACTTGAGATAAGGCTCCAAAGGGATGGAGTTCCTGTGCCCCAGTGTCTTGCTGTCTATCCTACTAGGCATCCTCCAGGCTCTGATAAATCTCTGACGAAGTCCTTGAGTATCACTGTCGAAGTCAAAAACTATGTCAGGAATCAACATGTCATGAGGACCGTCCCTCCGAGCGTAACCAAACTGTCTCCAAGCCAGGCATGGGCTATAAGTAATACCTCCTCTGATTCCAAGTAAAGGAACATTAGGGTACTCCCCGCAGCGATCAATGATAGTGACATCTCCTCTGGATCTAGGACACCAATGTATATCGGCATGTGTAAGAGTCATCAACCGTTGTGACCATCTCAAACCCCGCTCATTCTTCAAGACTGATTGTGGAAGGTGCGAAATAAACCACCTTCCCAGGAGAGGAGTGCAACACATAAGGACACCTCTTTTTCTCATGGTTCGAGTGTAACATGAGTGAAGGATGTCCCCCAGCAACGTAGGTATAGGGTTCCTGGACATGAAGATCTGAACGGCACTGATATCAATGAGCTGATCTGGGTTAGGGAACAACACCAAACCATAAACAAGGAGGGCCACAACCTCTTCAAAAGCTTGCAAGTCAAGGGAGTTCCAACATTCATGAGCCTTCTCGAACAGAAACCTGGCTAAGAACCCTTTGATACCACTTCTAACTTCCCAATGTCCCTTGAGGTCAGATGACTGCAGGTGCAAGGCTTTAGCAATCTCTTCAAGCTTAGGTTCCTTTTCTGTACCGTTGAAGGGTAGCTGATCAAGGATAGGGATCTTCAGGAGCCGGGAGAACTCCTCCAATGTAGGTACCAACTGATAGTCCAAGAAGGTAAAGCAGTGATGCAGAGGATCAAAGAACTGGAACAGGACCTTTATCATATCTTCCTCAATGTTGGTGTTGACCAAGCTGATGAGGCTTCCATGCCTTTCACTGAATGAAGAGTTCTCGGGAATCCTGGATATAAGCTCCTTAAGCTGAGGAGGGATCCTTACAAGATTGACCTGAATTGTCTTTCTACGAACAGTTTCCATGTCCTACAAAACAAGAACAAAGATGAAAATCCGAACCCCTGAAATGGTTAGTCAATGCATATGATGCTGGATGATGTCATGATGCTATGATTAAACACACCACAGATATTTACAAAGACAAACATGTAAGGCACACAAGGCACACAAGACAAGCCCTTAAGGTTTAAGGCCAGCATGGGGTCTGGGTAGTACCCTCTTGAAGTTGGTGGGTTCAACCTGTCCTAATCAAAGTAACCGGGTTCTAAGGTTCCCAATATCACGGGATTGCTTTCATTGTTCATCGTTTCGATTTAGCCACTGAACTGGCGACCGAAATATTCCAGGAAAGCAACCCTCAATTGAGCGTAGTATCGAGTATCAACCAACCTCGGACTGCACCAAAGTCAGTTATCTCACTACCCTAAAGAGGCCAAGATAGTTCAATTAAGGTTCCTAAGGTCTGTTGATGCTTCACGACACCACGCGGAGGCCCCGTACTCTCCTTGACTGAACTCAAGGGTTACCGGTACACACCAAAGTGCCACATCAACGTAGCAGACTGTTTCAACCATGTCGGTATACCCCGCACAGTTCCCTCACAGCCTTGTTGCTACTTTCTAAGAAGGTATCCCCAGATCCGGGTTAGGATCTATAGAACTCCCAAGACAGTACCCACAATTTAAAGCAAACAATTCAGACAATTGAAAACACAAGTGATCTTAGTCATAAGGTACACCTCACTTTAAAATAAGTCCCCAGCAGAGTCGCCAGTTCTGTGATCGGTGGATCTGGAACTGACTGTTTAACGCTGGCTCGCGAAATGTCGCGGTAGCAAGAGTCGCCACCGTCTTTTATTTTCTCCAAATGGAAAGGACAAAAGCACAGAAAAATTCCTTAAAGAGATTGCTCTCGGTTCGGGAGGTAGATTATAGAAAGGGAAGGTATTAGCACCCTTTCTATCCATGGTTATCCATGGGCTCTTAGATACTTGCTCAATGTGTTTTCAAAATTGTTTGCTTGCTTTTCAATGTGGGTTTAAAAAGTTTCTTTGAAAAATTTCAGTTCGACTCGTACGTCAGAGTGTTTGAAAAGTTTGCTTTGAAAGCTTTTGAAAATGTGTTGGTGAAAAGATTTTAGTTTGTTTTTGAAGAGAGCAAGTATCCATGAGTCATCTACCTACCCTAAAGAATTCGTCTGTGTAAAAGTCCTTTAAAGTAGTGCCATCCCACCATTGAGAGGTAGGTAGCACCACCGTTGGAGGTGTTCGGGTCAATTCGAGTTTGTAGGGACATGGTGATCACCAGAGCAATGGGAAGACACCTTAGAAGCTACCCTCATGCCAGGTTCCCGGATCATGAGGACTTACTAAGACGTCCTCTACTCGACGACCACTTTTCGAAAGGCAATAGTGAGGCGTACCCTAGGGGTGGTGTGTGCGAATTGTGTGTCATGTTTCAGTTATTTGTCTTGTCATGTTTATTTGTGATCTACGCTTGATTTTAATTAAGACATTCATTCTTGCATGCATATTTAATAGTTATAAAGTTTGCGAAAAATAAATCTAAGGCTATTACAAAGGCGCGGGTCCACATCGCCAAAATTAAACCGGACCCGATTTAGCGGAAAAATAAATAATGCGAAGAAATAAAGTGCGAAAAGTAAAGTTACATGGCTTTGGGAGATTTACATAATTATAATAAGTGACGTAAAATAAATGCGCAAAATTAATAATTAAAAGCGACGGGCGTTGGACCCTCTTGCAAAAAACAATTAAATTAATGAATTAAAATAAAAAAATTAAAAATTAAATGTTTTGGTATTTTTGTGTTTTTTAAGATTTAAAAGAAAAAAGGGGTCAATTGAAATTAAAAAAGTGGAGGTAAAACCCTAATTCTAATTATTTGTTAATTATTAAGAAAATATTGAAATTTGACTAATTTAACCTAAATTAATTTTTATATACAATTTACTCATGAAAATAATAAATAAAATAAGCAATATTATTACAAAAAAGGAAAAATTAAAAAAAGGATTAAGATCAACAATTAAACCTAAATTCTATATTTTTTATATTTTTGTTATGAAAAGAATTAAAATTAAAAAAAACTAATTATACTAAATTCAATTACACAATTTATTCATGAAAATAAAATAATTAAAATAAAATATTTATTACAATTTTATCTTTTTCTGGATTTTTATGATATTTTTATATTTTGTAAAAAAGAGAAAATTAATTAATTAAAGCAATAAAAATAAATAACACAATAATTAAAATAATAAAAAGAAAAGAAAAGCAAACCAGAGTGGGGTGTTGCCCCAAATAAGGAGGTGCAGGCCCTAGAACATTGGCCCAATAAGCTGGAAATTGGTGGACTTTCTTGGATCATGTGTCAGCGTTTTGACCTGGTGTATGGTGCATCTTAAATCTTGGCCATGGATCTGATGCCTTTTGGACGCGTGGAGGTTGGATGAGGATGGAATATGGTGTACCACGAAGGTGTGCCTGCATATGATTAATAAAGGAAAAATAATATTGGAAAGGAAGAAGACCTGGGATCGAACCCAGGTCATTCATGTTACAAACCATCACGTGCACCACTGGACCAAGCGCTTGTCACTTAACATATAATATCAAATAAATATAATAAGTAAAACATGGTGTTAGTGGACGATCTGGCGCGAATTTTCAAACCAGCCTATCACGTGGTGACAACGAGGTTGTCTTCTTCGTTTTTTCTGAAACATAAACGTATGGCCACGGTTTTTATAGCGTTGCTGAAGGGGTGATTTAAGAAAATAGCGAATGGCTCACATCCAAACATAAATTAGGCGCGAGTATATGGATCTTTTCGTCTCTAAGCACTGAGTTCAACCATGGTATTCAGAGGTCCTGATTTTTCTTCTATGCAAAATCCCCAATTTAGAAAACCTGCAACCCTAATTTTTGACAATGGCGAAAGCATATATATGGCACAAAAACACAATTGAACATATTGGTTAGCGTAGAAACATCATTATAAACAAGAATCCATAAAGAAAAATGCAAAAGGATGCTTAATTTATGCTATGCGATTTCAAAATTTTCTTGGTACAGTTTGACTTAGGGGTACCAATTCAAGGCGTTTTGGTTGATGTTAGCGATTGAGAAACGTTCAGGGATGTTTCAGGATGCTAATGGAACAAAAACTGCAGCTTGAATCGACCTAAAACCTTGATTTCAGTTTTTGAGTTTTATGAGAAATTTTCAATTTGCAATGGCTTGTTTATGCGCAGCTTGCAGTCTCTTTGGCTTAGGGTTGTGTTCCTGATCATATAGTGAGGCTTCTAGGTCAACAAAAACCAACAAAATCTCATGAATTCATTGTTTGAAGATTTGATTTGCTTAATATCTTTTCCAATCTTTTCCATGTGCATTTTGGTTCAAATCTGATCAATTCTCATCAAAACTTGCTTAATTAAGAAGTGCACGAAATATTGACCTTGGAATGTGCATAAAAAGATTTTTTTAGGTTAGGTTTATATTTTTCATGTATTAAAATGATTTAAATGAATATAAATTAATATAAATTCAAATAAATAATTAAAAAATATGAAAATACTTCCCTTTGGGCCTAGTGGTCGTGCATAGGCTTGGCATGAAGAAACTTGGAAGAAAAATGGGCCCATTTGCATTTTTAGGCCTTTTGCATCAATGTTGACTTTCAAAAATTTCCAAAAATTTCCCAACTTCCACAAGGCATAACTTGGTCAATTTTTAAGCTTTTCACATGTTCTTGGACATTTTGGAAAGGTCTTTGAGTCCTTTAACCAATGCCTTTGGTCCCATGTCATTTTGATTTACCAATCTCAAGTTATGGCCTTTGACTTAAAGTCCCTTTTTGTTGACTTTTGAAAATGACCTATAATGTTGAAATTGATAACTTTTTGTGAGAGCATTTCTTGGACTTGGAATATGAAGATGAATTGTAGGAAATGTCTTTCTCTTCAAAATGAGCTTTGGATGGAATTTTTCTGATAATCCACGTGAAAGTTATGCCCTGGTCAATTTCAGTTGACTTTTTCAGCTGTCCAAATATAGCAACTTTTGCATCTTTGATGATTTCTGAGCCAAATTTTGAGAATCATGATCAAGCATTGATCAAATGATGTTTGTGGCTTCAAAATGATATATTGACCAAAAATTTGAACTTTTGACTGTCAAATGACCATTTTGCCCCTACAGTTGACTGTAGTGCAATCTAGGGTTTTGACTGTGCAATTTTGAGCTGAATGCCTTGAAACTTGACATGAGGATGCTTGACCATCTTTGTAGGCATATGAGACTTGATTGGGCCTTTGAAAAGTTCATTTGCTTGATCAGAACTCAAACCCTAGTTTTGACTGTATGAGAGACAGTTGAGTTGCACAACCCTTGGGGAATTTTGTGACCTTGACTTGACCAATCTTGATGAATATGGGAGGGCAAATTTTGGGGTACAACACCATGCTTCAGCTAGGACTTTTAAGGGTTATAACGTGGCCTGGTTCATGGTTTAAGAAACAAAGGATAAAGGCTCAAATTATTTGTACCCACCCGCTCTTCGTGATGTTCTCCAAACCTAAACTCAGTTGATCATACGTTAGACCTTGTTCGAGTCTTTGCTCTGATATTCCAATGATGGTTCAGATATTGATGATTTATTCTGAACAGGCAGTCATTTTTTGTTTTTGTTGAGGGTTTGTATGACCTCTTTCTTGTCTGATTTTTTATTATCCCTTTCTTTTTTTTGCCTGAACTGTTTCCTTTTTTGGAATTACAGTCAGCGGGATGCCCCAGTTTCATAAGTCCCTTTTTATAGGTTTTGACTTCTTGGGCTTTTCGTTTATGATTTTTTTTTTGATAATGACTGCCTGTCCTTTTGATTGTTCTGAACCATCACTGTCTTTCTTTTTTCGTAAGGATCTCTTTGGTGTCATTCGTTATGCACCTGGATCAACTGAGAGACTACCCTGCCCCGGGTTATGATTAAGGGTTTTAAATTTCGAAAAGAAAAACTCCTACTTCTTTGGCTCAGAGGGGTTGACGAGGGATTAACTTCCTTATAACTCCAGTGTTTAGGGATTGAAACAATGCCTGTACCTCATCAGCGGGGTCTGTTCAAAAGCATACTGTAATGATCACGGTATCGTTTCCGTCATCCTCCCTCAAGAGGCTTAGAATTTTCAATTAAGAGTTGACCATCACAAAAATATGAAAGCAGTTTTAAGCATAGTAAACATAATTAAATCAAGACAGACATGTGTAATGCATTCATGAAATAAAAGAGTTTAACATGATAATTGTTTATCTGAACAAGAAAAGAAAAATACAACTTGAATTCAAATGAACGAAAATCTCTCGACCCTAGCCATGTTTTGGCAATGGTGCAGTGATCACGTTGGGAGTCTTGGAAGGCTCGAACTCGATCTCTTTGGCATCGATCATGTTCTGAATCTTGTACTTCAGTGCCCAACAGTCCTCAGTATCGTGCCCCGGGCTATCAGAATGATAAGCACACCTCGCTTCTGGGTTGTAGCTTGGAGAGGAGGTCTTGGGGTTTGTAGGAGGGTTGATCACCGCAATTAGATTCATCTTCAACATGTGTTGCAGAGCTTGTGACCGTGGCATGTTAATGTTGGAGAATTGTCTTTTAGGCTCGTCCGGCCTTCGCTGGTTTCCCTTTTGTGGTTGGCGGCGTGGTGCAGAACCAGAAATCATGACTGCCCCTGCATGTTGGTCACGACGACTCTTTTGGCTGTATGCAGCATTAGATTCTTTCTTTCCCGTATAAGGCTTTCTGTGAGTATCAGAAGGTGTGGCCTCTTGAATTTTCCCACTCTTGATACCAGCTTCAATTCTTTCGCCAGTCAGGATGAGGTCGGTAAATCCAGCAGATGAATTACCAATGAGGTGATTGAAGAACGGCCCGGATAGGGTCCCCAAGAACATATCAACGATTTCCCGGTCAGTTAAGGGAGGCTGCACCCTTCCAGCAAGGTCTCTCCATCTTTGTGCGTACTCCTTGAAACCTTCACTTGATCCCAACGACATACCCTGGAGTTGGGTACGTGTAGGAGCAAGGTCGGCGTTATATTGATACTGCTTATAGAAAGTAGTTGCCAACTCCTCCCAGTTACGAACTTTGGTCCCATCCAGCTGATAGAACCATTCGAGGTGAGTCCCTGAAAGACTTTCCTGGAAGAAGTGGATCCACAAGTTCTTATCCGCTGAGTATGGTTGGATTTTCCAAACATAAGACCTAAGATGTAGCTTGGGACAAGACGCCCCGTCATATTTGGTGAAGGATGGTGCTTTGAACTTCCGAGGGATGATCACACCAGTAGACAAACCTAGATCTCCAAAATCCAACCCAGGTACCTGTTGTATTTCCATAGCATTCAAACGGTCTTCCAACTGCTTGTACTTGTCGTCAGCAGGGGGGTATTGTTCGTCGTTGAAATTTGTCTCATTGTCAGAGACTACTGGGCTAGGAATCCTTTCCTCTTGATGACTGCCCTTCCCCACAGATGGAGTTGTCCTCTCAGTTTCATCCTGCGGTGTATTCCTAGATCTGCGTCTAGGGCTGAACAAAACAGTCCTCTTCTTCTTCTTGTCCTTCTTCAAGAGCAAAGCCTTCAGATCTTGTTGCCCCTGGGTCAAATTCATGATCAGCCCTTGGAACTGGGCGTTCTGAGCTTGGAGGGCCTTGATAGTGTGCTCGGTTGAGGATTCAGGATTCATGACGAGACTGCTGAAATAAACAGCGAAGAAGGTAAGTAACCTGCAGAGAAAGGGTACCTGTTATGCAATGATATGTATGATGTGCATGCAATGATTTCAAGGACCTCGAGGGGTAAACAAATTGTTAGAGTTGGAAACTGGTAACTTGATTGAAGGTACTTCATGTTGTTAAGAGTCCTTCTTCAAGGGTTAAAGGCTCACCATATCCAGTGGGTCATAGCCTCTGACAACCTTGGCTAGGGGAATCTTTTTCAAGTGTCAAAGCTCACCATATCAAGTGGGTCATAGCCTCTGACAACTTTGGCTAGAGGAAAATAAATCCTCTTTTCCCCTTGCTAGATGTTTGATTCATCATGACCTGCATCACAAGCCCTTGAGATCCTTGAAATGGGTTAGGATGTATGCAATGGTATGATGGTATGCTATGCATGGGGTAATGTAAGTAACCCTGTTATGAGTCCCAATTAAGGACTGCAAACCAAAACCTGCAAGGAACTCAAGTAAAACCTGTCATGAGTCCTAATTAAGGACTATAAACAAAACCTGCGCGAAACTTAGTAAACCCTGTCATGTGTCCCAATTAAGGACCAAAACAAAACCTGTAAGCAGTTCATGTGTCAGATAAAGCATGCAAGTAGTCAAGTACGAAGGCACACAAGTCACACAAGAGAAGCCCTTAGAGTTTAGGCCAGCATGAGGTCTAGGTATTACCCTCTTTCAGTTTGTTGGTTCATACCTGTCCTATCAAAGTAACCGGGTTCTAAGGGTCCCAATATCACGGGATTGCTTTCATTGTTCATCGTTTCGATTTAGCCACTGAACTGGCGACCGAAATATTCCAGGAAAGCAATCCTCAATTGAGTGTAGTATCGAGTATCAACCAACCTCGGACTGCACCAAAGTCAGTTATCTCACTACCCTAAAGAGGCCAAGATAGTTCAATTAAGGTTCCTAAGGTCTGTTGATGCTTCACGACACCACGCAGAGGCCCCGTACTCTCCTTGACTGAACTCAAGGGTTACCGGTACACACCAAAGTGCCACATCAACATAGCAGACTGTTTCAACCATGTCGGTATACCCCACACAGTTCCCTCACAGCCTTGTTGCTACTTTCTAAGAAGGTATCCCCAGATCCGGGTTAGGATCTATAGAACTCCCAAGACAGTCCCACAATTTTAAAGCAAGCAAAGAAAGCAATTGAAAACACAGTTATGAACTATCCCTAAGGTACACCTCACTTTATAAAGAGTCCCCAGCAAAGTCACAGTTCTGTGATCGGTGGATCTGGAACTGACTGTTTAACGCTGGTTCGCGAAATGTCGCGGTAAGCAAGAGTCGCCACCGTCTTTTATTTTCTCCAAATGGAAAGGACAAAAGCACAGAAAAATTCCTTATAGAGATTGCTCTCGGTTCGGGAGGTAGTTTATAGAAAGGGAAGGTGTTAGCACCCTTTCTATCCATGGTTATCCATGGGCTCTTAGATACTTGCTCACTTGTGTTTTCAAAATGGTTTGTTTGCTTTTCAACTGTGGGTTTTAAAAAGTTTCTTTGAAAATTTCAGTTCGACTCTTGTATCAGTCCTCAAGAGTGTTTGAAAAATTGCTTTCGAAAGCTTTTTGAAAATGTGTTGGTGTGAAAAGTATTTTTTGATTATTTTGAAATTAGAGCAAGTATCTAGAGTCGTCTACCTACCCTAAGGAATTCGTCTGTGTAGATGTCCTTTAAAGTAGTGCCATCCCACCATTGAGAGGTAGGTAGCACCACCGTTGGAGGTGTTCGGGTCAATTCGAGGTTCGGGACATGGTGATCACCAGAGCAATGGGAAGACACCTTAGAAGCTACCCTCATGCCAGGTTCCCGGATCATGAGGACTTACTAAGACATCCTCTACTCGACGATCACCTTTCAAGGCAAGGCAACAGTGAGGCGTACCCTAGGGGTGGTGTGTGTGATTCGTGTGTCGTTTTCATTTGTATTTGTCTTGTCATGTTATTGGTGTTCTACGCTTGTTTTTATTTTGTCCATTCATTCTTGCATGCTTTGTTTAACAATTAAAATATTTGCGAAAAAAAGTAAATCTAAAACTATTACAAATGGCGCGGGTCCACATCGCCAAAATTAACCAGGACCCGATTTGACGGAAAATAAATAAAGTAAAAGAATTGAAAAATGCGAGAAGTAATTACAAGGCTTCGGGAGAGGTACATAATTATTTAAGCGAAATAAAATAAATATGCGAACGAATAAGAAATTAAGAACATGGGCGTTGGACCCTTTTGCAAAATATTAAAATTAATGAGGAATTTAAAATTAAAATTAAAAGAAAGTAAGAATTTGTTTTTGGTATTTTTATGTATTTTAAGATTTAATAGAAAAAGAATTAATCAAAGTACGACGCAAACCCTAATTCTAGTTATTTTTAATTTATTAAGAAATATGTTGAATTTTAACCTAATTTAAACCTAAGTTATTTTCATGCCAATTTAATTATAAAAATAAATAAAATAAATAAGTATTATTATAAGAAAGAAAAATTAAAAAGGAATAAAAACATTAATTAAACCTAATTCTATGTTTTTTATATTTTATTATGAAAAGAATTAAAATTGCAACCTAATTTAAAACTAAATTTATTTACATGCAAATTAATTTACAAAAAAAACATATTAACACACAATATTTATTATATTTTTCTTTTCTGATTTTTAGGTATTTTTATATTTTGTAGAAATAACTAATTAATTTAAACAAATAAAGAAAATAAAATAACAATTGAAAATAAAACATGAGGAAAATATAAAGAATTTGCAAACCAGGGGGGGTTCAGACCCCAATATGGAGGTGAATTGTAAGCATTTCAAGCCCATTAAGGATCTGGCCTTTATTGACTTTCCAGATGGCATGCTGCAGCGTTGACCTATGCTCATGGTGTGCTTCAATCTCAGCCTTTGGTTTAATTCTGATGGACGCGTGGATATTGATTCTTGAGGATGCATGGTACGTCTTGACGCTGGCGCTGCATGGGAATCATTACTGAAAAATAATATGGAGATAACACAGACCTGGGGCTCGAACCCAGGTCATGAACATTGCAAGCGTGTGTACCTGCCACTGAGCCATTCCAATTTCATTTAATATATAATAGCAAATAAACATAATAAAAGGAATAATGACCATGGTCCACCAACGCGCGCGAATTTTAAATGATCCAATCACCGTGTGCCACGAATTCGTCTTCTCCATCATCCCTGTAATACCAAACACATAGGCAACGGTTTCTATGGCGTTTTCTTAGGCAGCTTATGGGAAAATAGCGAATAGGTCTTAGAGGGTCAATAAATTAGGCGCGATGGGTGGTTTGTGATCGTTCAAGCCTGCTGATTACAATGGCACAGGTCTTGAAGGCCAATTTTTCTGGGTTTCAAAACCCCCAATTTCGAGTTCCTGCAAACCCTAGAACACAAACATGGTACAATCGCGTATACAGCATAATAATCAAATTAAGGCATATGGTTAGCTTCAAAACTTCACAAGGAACATGAATCTACAATCAAAATGCTATGAATGTACATAAATATTGAAATACGATAATGAATTTTCCATGAGGTATCTTGAATGCTGTATACCAATTCTTTGCGTTTTAATGGTTGTTTCTGATTGGAATGTGATCAGTAATCCTTGAGGAAGCTATTGGAACAAGAATTAGGTCTTTAATCGCCCTCTAACCTTGTTTTCAGAATTGACTTTTTTGAGAATTTGTTCAAGTTTATGAAGAGCTTTCTTGCGCAGCTTAGAGTCTCCTCTCAATAGGGTTATGATCAGGCATTTGTATGGAGTCTATTAGGTCAAGAAAAACCAATCAAATCCATTGCATTCATTGTTTTGGAAATTTGATTTTCTAAGGATCTTTTCATATCTTTTTCCATGTGTATTTGGTTCAAATCATATCCAATTGCTCCAATTCTTTCCTTATTTGCATATGCACGAATTATTGAGTCTAAAACATGTATAAAAAGATTGGTTAGGGTGAGTTAAATATTTTTCATATATTTAAATGATTTAAATGAATTAATATAAATAAAAATTCAAATAAATAAATAAAAAATGAGAAAATACTTCCCTTTGGGCCAAGTGGTCGTGCACATGCTTGGAATGATGAATTATGGAAGAAAAATGGGCCCATTAGCAATTTTAGGTCATTTGAATCAATGTTGACTTTTCAAAATATCCAAAAATTTCCCAACTTCCACAAGGCATAACTTGCTCAATTTTTAAGATTTTCTCATGTTCTTGGACATTTTGGAAAGGTCTTTGAGTCCTATAATCAATGTCTTTGGTCCCATGTCATTTTGATTTACCAATCTCAAGTTATGGCCTTTGACTTAAAGTCCCTTTTTGTTGACTTTTGAAAATGACCTATAATGTTGAAATTGATAACGTTTTGTGAGAGCATTTCTTGGACTTGAAGTATGAATATGAGTTGTAGGAAATGTCTTTCTCTTCAAAATGAGCTTTGGATGGAATTTTTCTGATAATCCATGTGAAAGTTATGCCCTGGTCAATTTCAGTTGACTTTTTCAGCTGTCCAGATAAGGAAATTTTTGCATTTTGATGATTTCTGAGCCAAATTTTGAGAATCATGATCAAGCATTGATCAAATGATGTTTGTGGCTTCAAAATGATATGTTGGCCAAAAATTTGAACTTTTGACTGCCAAATGACCATTTTGCCCCTACAGTTGACTGTAGTGCAATTTAGGGTTTTGACTGTGCAATTTTGTGCTGAATGCCTTGAAACTTGATATGAGGATGCTTGACCATATTTGTAGGTATATGAGACTTGATTGGGCCTTTGATAATTTCCTTTTCTTGATCAGACTCAAAACCCTAATCTTGACTGTATATGAGACCTTTGCCCTGTGCAACCCTTGGGGAATTTTGCAGCTTGACTTGGCAATTTCTTGGAGAATATGGGAGGGCAAATTTTGGGGTACAACACTAAGTATGCCTCACTTTCTCCTAGGCATTTCAGTAATACGCCTTCTTGGGTATTTTTGAACAATTCGTTTCCCATGAGGACATATGACAATGCTCTATATTTTATCTTCCTATCAACATTCAGAGTTGGGTTTGTTAAAAAACTCACAAGTGGACTTCGCCAATCTGCATCTGATAAAGTGTTTATGGCTAATATTTCGAATCCCTGTTTCTCAGTATAACCCAATTTCATACTCTCTAGATCTGATGGTGTGAATCTAGTAGCCATAACTCTACCCCTTAATTCAACTAAATCCTCAAAGTTTCTGGCAGAGACTTTATAACCTGAAGCCAACTGTGCTAAGTCATTTGCTTCTTGGTTTTCTATTCTTGGTATATGTTGAATATCCATGTATTCAAATTTTCTAAGTAGCCTGTTAACTATGACGAAGTATATCATCAGGTTTTCCTTTATGCATTTATACTCCTTTGTTATTTGCTTGACTACTAATTCTGAGTCTCGTTTAATTTCGACTCTAGTTGCCCCCAATTCCAACAAAGCTTCAAGTCCAACAATAAGCGCTTCATACTCAGCTTCGTTGTTCGAGCAACGAGGACCATCTAATTTATACTTGAATTTTGTTGGAATTCCTTCAGGAGAAATTATAAGGACTCCAATACCACTTCCATTCCTGTGGGTCGAACCATTAAAGTATAATTTCCATGGTTGCATTTCGACGTAACTCATGACAGTCTGTTCAACCAATGAATGGTCCACAATGAAATCAGAAATCACTTGGCCTTTCACAGCTTTTAAAGGCATGAAAGTCAAAGAATATTTTGTTAAGGCTAAAGCCCATTTACCAACTCTTCTATGCATTATTGGTTTTGAAAGCATGTGTTTAATGACATCGAAATGAGATGAAACATAAACATCAACAGGCTTTATATAATACTTGAGTTTCATACAAGAAAAGTACAAACAGAGACATAGCTTTTCTAAATTGCTATATGTTGTACCCCAAAATTTGCCCTCCCATTTCCTCAACATTTTCTCATCACAAGACATTTAAAGATCAAGATACAAATTAGGGTTTCCTCTGCTCAAGACTTCTCCTTGCACTGTGGACTCAAATTAGGGTTTGTGCTTGCACAAAGATATTTTGACCTAAAATGCCTAATATGACTTTCATGCTTCATATTGGACTCCCAAGTTTACCCATACCAAGTTTCAGGTCTTGATTCCAAGTTTTACCCAGTCAATTGGACAGTTGACCTAGAAATCAGCTGTATTGGGGAAAAAGTCAACTGTGGCCAATTGACAGTCAAACCTCATGAAATTTGATCCACATCAACATTTTGAATTCATATGAACCATTTGATCAAGTTTGAATCACAATTCCACAAGAAATTTGATCAGATCACCAAAAGGGCAAAATATTCATTTTTAGGGTTTTGACTGCACAAAGGCAATTTTTGACTGTTTGACCTAGCCAATGGCAAACCAAGCTCACATATGGACTCAAGAACCCCATGGAATTATCTTGACATGTTCATCAAGCTCAAAAGATCCCAAGTACACAAGATTGACAGTTGAATTTCCCAGTCAATTGATCAATTTTGACTGTATACTGAAAAGTCAAACTTTGACTTTTTGGTCAAAATCAAGAGTCAAGATTCATTTTTCATCAAAACATGCCAAATTATGAAACTTGTTCACCAAGAAATCACAAAATGCAAATTAGGGTTTGAAAATGGAATTTTTCATAACTTAGAATTTTTCTAAGTTATGAAAAACCCTAATTTTTTCCCAACTTTGCCCCATCTTTTCACCATGATCCATTTGGATTCAAACAAAAGTCAAAACATGAAAGTTGTAGCTTGTTGCAAAATCTACAACTTTGATTCACAAAGTTTTCTCATTTGAAGCTTGTATCTCAAGTTATGATTTTTTGAATAAGGGCACTAAACCATCTTTTAACTTAGTGAAATTTGACCTATTTTGACAAAGTTTTCTACCCTACTTCAAGGCCACTTTTCATGCCCTTCCACTTGGAATTTCAAATTGCATTTCAAAGATGGATTGTAGTACACATTCCAAGCTTTCCAAAATGTCCAAGAACTCATCAAACAACCTCATAACTTGGGAGATTCGAATTTCACAAGTTGGCAAAAATTCACTTTTGTTCTTCATCAAGACATGTTCATAACCTTGCCAATTTGAAATCAGTTTGCTTTATGCTTGATTACAGGTCCTTGAACCAATCCATACTCAATAATTTAATGCATATTCAATGTGTTAAGGTCATGTTCTTTGTGTTCTAACATTGCATAATGGTTTAATCCTAAACTAGATAAAGTGGAATTTCCATTTTTGAAAAGTTTAGCTTTATGTCAAGTTTGTAATCCAACAAGTACAAAGAAGATCTGGTTAACACAAGATTATGGGCATAACACACTGATCAAGAGGAGTTGATGCAGCACATTAGGGGGTCCTATACTGACCTAGAACACCAATTTGCTTTTGGTAGCTTAAGTGTGAAGAAAGGTCCATAACATATGCTATCTCTCATATCAGCAAAAGAACACAGCACAAAAGATATCAAACACATTCCATAGACCACATTGAAGTTTTTGCTCGAGCCATTTGCCTTTCAAACCCTCTCCATCTCAGAATCATCCTCAAACTGCACAAACAGGGGTGCCCCTGCAGTTTGAGTGCAATCTCTCATTCCCTTCAAACATTTCTGTCCAAACCTGTTCCCCTACCTTCCTTACAACATATACAAGCTATCCAGAAGCTAAGGCACGATCTGTAGTTGCTCTAACCACTTCCACCATTTTCACATCTTTGACTTGCAGGTGAAGTTCTATAGCTTGATACAAGAAGTTTCAAGACAAAGTGAGCATTGAAAAAGCATCCCTGGACTTCAAGGAAGCTTTTCCAATCATTACATTGCACTGAAAGTCTCTCATTCTCCACATAGAAGTTCAACTGCACAGGTAAAAGTTTGAATTCGTATCTCTCTTATTAGGCATATTTAGTCTTAAGTTTGTGAAGAAACAAAGTCCTACTCATAGTCCTGAACATGTACATAGCTTTACTTTTCATTTCTTTTGTCTGAGTGAAGAGAATTTGAGCTCTGAAAATGGTAGAAAAACTAGGTCAGAAAAGAGGGGGAGAGAAATTCTCTCTCATCTTGGAGAGATAGGTCATGTTCTTTATATGGTTGAAACCGTCTCTTAATGCTCTACACTTTTCATGTTATGAGTTTTGCTTGAAAGTCCAGGAATCCAGAGTTAGAAAACGCGTGTTTTGTGTGAAGAAAGCTGTACAGAGGTTGAAGAAGAAGTGATCTGGGCTGGGCCTGGATTTGTTTCCTTTTCACACCCCATTTTTTGGTTTACACCCCCCTGAGCCCATTTGTTTATTTTTCAACATTTTTGACTTTTTCTTTTTGGGTTGACTTTGTTTATTTTTTCTCATACCATTAAAATTTTTAAAATATTTTTTCCATCATTTTTTGTATTTATGGCATATTTGTTTGTTTATTTCTTTTATTTATATACAAATATATATATACACTATTATTTAAATAAATAGAAAATAATGTAGATACATTTTTATTTTTATTTTTACTTTCTGAAAATATTTCACACAAAAAAAATACTTTTATTTATTTTATTAAAATATTAAATAAATATTTATTTTTGTATAATACATATTTAGGGTTATCATAATATATATATATAATTATTAATATATTTAAGAAAAAGATATAAAAAAATACTTGATCTTTTTATTTTATTAACATTTGATACAAAAAATACCTTTTTCACAATACACTTCATTTTATTTTATTTTTTATAAATAATAAATAAATAGTAGAATTAAATTAGATAATAATATCTTTTATTTAAAAATTAGGGTTTTTTACCCTAAGTTCAAAAATACTAAAAAAATAAATACATTTTTTATTTTCTTTGTCCTTTTACATAAATATTTTCTCATACACATAAAAAAAACTTTCTTTTTTACATTTCACATATTTATTTTATTTACATTTAAATTATGCAATTTATTTACCATGCAAATACCCAATTGTTGTAATAATTTAGATTTAAATTCTTGTCAATATCCCCATTTGAACATTTGTACCCCCCTTCCCATATTTGGTTGTGTAATAGCTTAGTAATTTTAATTTCGTACTTTATTGCTTTCTAAATAATGACATGCTAGAATTAGGGTTTGTATGCGAAAAAACGATAAAAAATAGTTTGACCTAATACAAGATAAACAAGCATGGAAATGAACACACAAATCACACTTGCACCCCCTAGGGTATTCCACTTGCTGCCTTCAAATAAATGGGCCATATTGTATGTTGAACATCTTTGGGCAAAGCAAACAGTTTGAATGATCATAGTCCCTCGATAAAACTTTTCAAAATAAACAAAAACAAATGATCAAGTCCCTTAGAGAAATTGCCCAAAGACATTTAACGTCGTTACAATTATGGTCTAAACGATGACCCGCGCCTGTCCCTTTCACATCCTAACACAAGCTTGCCCACCAAATACAATGGTGGTGCAAACTTGTTAAAAGGGTTAAAGTATAGCAATAATCTTTTGAGAAATTTAGGAGTAGATAACCTCTTAGTTACTTGAATCAACTTGCAAAACAAAACACTTGCCCGATTTCAAAAACCACACATCACTACACTTTCAAAACAACTTTCAAAAACAAATGAAAACCTTTTCAAAAGACATACATCTTTGTATACATCCCCACATGGATCATTACAAAGGTTGCCACCACATTGGCCTCTTTTCAAAACATTTTCAAAACCCACACACTCAAGCACCATTTAAAACAATTGAAAACAAAAGGCAAGTGATCTAAGCAAGTAACTAAGAGCCCATGGATAACCATGGATAGAAAGGGTGCTAATACCTTCCCTTTCTATAATCTACTCCCCGAATCCAAGAAAACATCTCAAAAGGTTTTTGCTGTGCTTTTTAACCTTTCCTTAGGATAAAATAAAAAGTCGGTGGCGACTCTTGCTAACCGCAACATTTGCGAATACAAACGCAAACCTCAAGTCAGTTCTCCCACCGTATCACAGAACTGGCGACTCTGCTGGGGATTGACTTAAAAGTGGAGTAACCTTAGGGTTTTAGATCACCTGTGTTTTCAATTGTTTGCTTTGTTTGCTTTTATGTTTGTGGGCTTTGCATTGGAGTTACATAGATCCTAACCCGGATCTGGGAAATACCCTTTTTAGGTAGCATAATCTGTGAGGGACCTGTCCGGCGTAGACCGACATGGGTGAAGCAGTGGCTACGTTGGTGTGGCATCTTAGTCTGTACCTATATCCCTTGTGTTGTAACGGGGAGAATATAGGTCTTCTAAGGGGTCATTAAACACCAACCAACCTTAGAACCCTAAATTGACCAACTTGGCTATTAGGACAGTAGCAGTATGCTACACTCATTGAGGCTAAACTCTCGAGATGGTTCTGGCCGCGAGAAAAGATTGCGATGCTGGAGTTATGACCGATTGAGGGTAGCCAATGATTTGAGATCCTCTAGAACCCGGTTACTTTTGATAAGACAGGTTTTAACCAACAAAACCAAAAGAGGGTAATACCTGAAACTCATGCTGGCCTGAAACCTAAGGGTGTCTTGTGTGACTTGTGTGCTTTATCTGCCTATGTGAATACTTGTGATGTGCTTCATCATAGCATCATGCCATCATACCATTGCATGCAAAGCTAACCCATTTCAAAGACAAAAAGGTTTCATTTTTGCTCTGTTTTGTAGGACATCATGATGCCCGTGCGTAGAAATACTGTCCGGCTCAACTTTGTTCAACCACCAGTTTTACTCAAAGATCTGGTTGAAAGAATTCCAAACACTACCTCCTTCATCAACAAACATGGTTCCCTCCTTGGCCTGATCACTGCAAAATGGGACCAACAACTGATAAGTGTTCTGACCCAGTTTTATGACCCTCTGCATCATTGTTTCACCTTTCAAGACTTCCAGCTGGTTCCTACCCTGGAAGAGTTCTCTTACTTGCTTGGGATTCCTGTCTTGGAACAAACTCCTTTCACTGGTTTGGAAAAGACTCCTAGGCCTGAAGAGATTGCTGCAATTCTCCCCTTGACCAAAGAAGAGGTATTGTCCAACTGGGAAACTAGAAATGGGATCAAGGGCTTTTTGGTCAAATTTCTGGTTGGCAAGGCTAATGATTTCTGGAATGACTTGGACTTCAAAGCATATGAGGATATTCTGGCTCTTTTGATCTATGGTCTGGTATTGTTTCCCAACCCTGACACCTTCATCAGTATCCATGTCATAAGAATCTTCATGTCTCGGAATCCGGTACCCACTCTCTTGGGTGACATTCTACAACAACTCTATGCTCGTACTGCTCGAAAACGGGGAACTCCGTGGTGTTGTGCTCCTTTGCTGGTAAGGTGGTTTATTTCGCACCTTCCTAAGTCCGTGCTGAAGAATGAAGAAGGAAAAGGTTGGGCTCGGAGGTTAATGTCTCTCACAGATAAGGATATCACTTGGACTCTCAGAGGCTTGGATGAGGTAGCTGTTATCGACCGTTGCGGAGAATACCCTAATGTCCCGTTGATTGGTATCCAAGGAGGAATCTCTTACAATCCATGTTTAGCTCTCCGTCAGTTTGGAAGAGCCAGAGGAGATGGGCCCCATGAAATGCTGGTTCCTCACTTCCATTTTGAGTTTCAGGCAGGCAGTGACAAACTACGCCAGGGATTCATTAGAGCTTGGGACAGAATCCACAAAGCTGACCCACATGAGTTAGGACCAAAGACTTCTTTACCATTGGAGCCCTATTGCAAATGGGTCCGCATCCGTGCTCAGAAGTTAGGTATTCCATACGAAGCTGTCAGACCAATCATCCTTGAAACTCCCAATGAAGATGGGGTTCCTCCAACTGTCCTCCCTCCTCAGATACCTACTGATTTTGACACCATGAAGAGATCTTGGGCACAGCTAAAGGAAGAACGGGATTTCTATCGGGAGAAGTTCAACGAGCAGGAAAGGAAGGTCCAAAGGCTGACTAAGCAATTGGAGGAAGAACGTGTCCTGAACAACTACATCAGCGCTGAAAGGAGGAGGCCATGGGAGCATTGATTGAGCTTTGATTATTCCCTTTTGTAGTTTTATTTCCTTTTCCGTTTTTTTCATTCATGTAATGCCTAAGGGCAAATTGTTGAACAATTGAAAAATTTTAATCTAATGAAGTGCGTTTCCCTTTTTGTCTACAAAGTTGAATCTTATTTGTCTTTGAAAACATAAAACATACGCATTCCATTACACCATATGCATAGCAGGTACCCTATTTCACAGGTTGCTTAATTTTCTTCGCTGTTTATGTGCACAGTCATCATGAATTCGGAGTCATCCAGTGAACAAGCAATCAAGGCCCTTCAGGCCCAAAGTGCACAGTTTCAAGAGATGGTCCTAAGCCTAGCCCAGGGTCAGCAAGAGTTGAAGACTCTACTCCTGAAGAAGAAGAATAAAAAGAGGACGGCAATGTTCAACACCGGACGCAGATTTGGGAACACACTCCACAATGAAGCTGATCCAACCACTTCTTCTGCTGAGAAAAACAGTCCCCAAGGGGGAGAAGCTCCTAGTCCCGCAGTCTCCGACAACGAGACGGACTATAACGAGGAACAATACCCACCTGCTGCTGACAGATACAAACAATTGGAGGACCGCTTGAGCGCTATGGAAATTCAGAACGTGCCGGGACTGGATTTCGGGGATTTGGGATTATCTTCCGGAGTAGTAATTCCACACAAGTTTAAGGCGCCTGCCTTCGCCAAGTATGATGGGGTCTCCTGCCCAAAGCTGCATCTGAGGTCGTATGTAAGGAAAATCCAACCTTACACGGCGGATAAAAACCTCTGGATTCACTTCTTCCAAGACAGCCTCTCGGGGTCTCAGCTTGAATGGTTCTACCAATTAGACGGAGCTAGCATCCGGCACTGGGAGGATTTGGCGACTGCTTTCTACAGACAATACCAATATAATTCTGATCTCGCTCCTACGCGTACCCAACTTCAGGGTATGTCTCTAGGAACGGGTGAAGGATTCAAAGAGTACGCTCAAAAATGGAGAGATTTGGCTGGCAGGGTGCAGCCTCCATTAACTGATCGAGAGCTGGTTGATATGTTTCTGGGAACGTTGTCTGGTCCGTTTTTTAATCATTTGGTTGGTAACTCCTCCGCTGGGTTCACAGATTTGATATTAACGGGAGAGAGAATTGAAGCTGGCATCAGGTCAGGCAAGATACAAAAGGTTGCCTCTACAAGTACTGAGAAGAGGCCGTTTAAGAAAGAAGCAAGCGCCGTCTATGGCCCTAGAAGACAAGTCAAGCCCGAAAGTCGCCAAGCCGTTAATGCTTTGGTCATCTCTAAACCTGTTGCTGCTTCTCAGCAGTACAATCAGCAAAGAAGTGAAAGGCCCAAGAGGCAGTATACCCGATTGAGTATGACATTATCTCAAATTTTACCCCAACTGTTATCCACCAACCTGGTGACCCTCAAAGAAGCTCCTAAGGTCGTCAACACTGCGTCCCCTAAATACAACCCGAATGCCCGGTGTGCTTATCATTCTGATAGTCCCGGGCACACTACTGATGATTGTTGGGCCTTGAGAAACAAAGTGCAAGATCTAATTGACGCAAAAGAAATTCAGTTTGAAGCGCCGGAAAGACCGAATGTTGTAACGGCTCCTATGCCCCAGCATAGGGTGAATGCCATTGAGGAAGAAGTGTATGCTGTTTCGATAGATGAAGTTGTTACCCCTTTGAAGACTGTTAAGAAGAACCTACTGCGGGCCGGTTTATTTCCGGGTTGCGGCGAAGGTTGCCCGTTCTGTGCTATTTCCCTATCCGATTGTCCCTTGCTAAGGTTAGGCATCCAAGGCCTAATGGATAGCAAGGAGATTTTATTCAAAAAGACCGCTGTTCATTTGGTTCCAATGAAAGAAGTGTCCGTGATTACCATCTTCAAAAATCCAATCAAGGCTCCCCCAAAGAAGCCTATTCAAATCTTGACAGTTGCGCCTGTGATCATTACTGTTCCAGGACCCCTCTCCTACGTGTCTGATAGAGCTGTCCCCTGGCATTATGGGGCAGACGTGTATGTAAATGGAATCAAGCAAGAATTTGATGCTAGTGCCAGTATTTGCGATATCACCGGTCCGACTAAAGTCACCCGCAGTGGCAGGCTCTTCTCGCCTGACATTGCGCCTCCCGCTATTCGAAAACCCCTCCTCATAAAACCTGCAAGTTTATCAAGTCCTGTTGCTGATCAAATTGTGTCCCCTGCTGCCGAGTCATCAAATGCTCGGGGCAAAGGGATTGAAGAAGAGCCTGCCCGGATGGAGGCACCAATACCCGTGAATGCTGAGGCCTCCCGACAAGAAATGGAGGAGATTCTGAAGATAATAAAGAAAAGTGATTTTAATGTTGTTGAGCAGTTAGGGCATACACCCTCCAAGATCTCCCTGCTCTCCCTATTGCTATGTTCCGAGGCTCACACTAAAGCATTAATCTCATTTCTCAAGACGGCCCATGTGCCGCAGGAGACATCTGCAGTTCAGTTCACTGACTGCATAGCAAATTTGACGGCGGACAACGGCTTGGGCTTTTCAGATGCCGACCTGACCGCAAAAGGAAGAAACCACAATGATGCCCTGCATGTCTCTATTGAATGCAGGGGCACTACTCTGGCACATGTATTAGTGGACACTGGTTCTTCTTTGAATGTTCTTCCGAAAAAGGCTTTGGATCGTCTGGATTATGAAGGCCTGGAGTTGAAACCCAGCAATATCATCGTCAGAGCCTTTGACGGTTCCAAGAGGATGGTTCATGGAGAGGTTAACATCCCTATTCGTGTGGGCTCTCAAGTGTTTGACTCTACCTTTTACGTGATGGATATACGTCCATCGTACTCCTGTCTGTTGGGTAGACCTTGGATCCACAAAGCTGGGGCAGTGACCTCCACCTTACACCAAAAGCTGAAGTATCCCGTCAGGGGGAAAATTGTCACTGTGCAAGGAGAAGAGGAGTATATGGTGAGCCATTTGAATTCCTTCAGGTACATCGAGATGGACGGAGAATTTATTGAAACTCCCTTCCAACATTTCGAGGAGGTACATCCAATTTCAGCAGCTGCGGAGACAATGGCCGAAGAGATTGATTCCTTGAAGATGGTTTCCCTAAGGGATGCCCGGGCTGTGGTTCAGAAAGGCAATGGTGCACACTGGGGTCAGCTTCCTGACTTCACTCAGAAGAACGACAAGTTCGGGCTAGGCTTTACTACAGAGGCTCAGAAGGCAATCCGCAAAGAGAAAATTGGAAAGGCTCCGGTGTTTATTTCCAGCTCAAGAGTGAATGCTATCGAGGAGGATGTGGAGGAAGCTGAGTTTGATAATTGGATCTACCCGACTGCCAGCGACGGACCAAACAACTGGACAGCAAAGGATTTTACCCCTATCACATTTGTCACGCAGTAATTGATTTCTTTTGATTTCCAAATTTGTAACAAACAATATGTTAAAACTCTGTTGGCTCGGTGTCCTGCCCGGGGCATCGTAGCTCCATTTGTGAGGGCTTTTTGTATGACATTTTCATATATCATCAATCAAAACATTGGACGTTTGTTGCATTTCAAATCTTGTGCTCCTTTTCTTTCTGTGTTATACATATTGCAAAACAGCTATATTTACACACACTCACTTATACAGGTTTCAATCCACTCTGGATCTCACTGGCAACAGCTCTGCTACCGCCAGTTATGACTTCGAAAATCCGATCAACTTGGCCGAAGACGAAGGTGAAGATGATTGCGAAGTGCCTGGTGAACTCGCAAGGCTGCTACTACAGGAAGAGAGGGCTATTCAACCACATGAAGAGCCTGTGGAGACAATTAACTTGGGTACTGAGACAGAAAGGAAAGAGGTCAAAATTGGTGCCAATCTAGAGCTCAGCGTGAAGCAACGATTGATCCAGATGCTACAAGACTACATGGAGATCTTTGCCTGGTCTTATGAAGATATGCCTGGTTTGGATGCCGACATTGTAGTTCACCATTTGCCAACCAAGGAAGATTGCCCCCCAGTAAAGCAAAAAGTTCGACGAATGCGTCCAGAGATGTCTGAGAAGATTAAAGCTGAGGTGATGAAACAGTTTGATGCAGGTTTCCTTGTAGTAACTTCTTACCCTCAGTGGGTTGCCAATGTTGCGCCAGTGCCGAAGAAGGACGGTAAGGTCAGAATGTGTGTCGACTACAGGGATCTGAACCGGGCCAGCCCCAAGGATGACTTCCCCCTACCTCACATTGATGTCCTTGTTGACAATACAGCTCAACACAAGGTGTTCTCCTTCATGGATGGTTTTTCAGGGTATAATCAGATCAAGATGACTCCAGAAGATATGGAGAAGACTACCTTTGTGACCCAGTGGGGCACCTTCTGTTATAAGGTTATGCCATTCGGATTGAAAAATGCTGGGGCAACCTATCAGCGTGCCATGGTTGCTTTATTTCATGATATGATCCATCATGAGATTGAAGTATACGTTGATGACATGATTGCAAGGTCTCAAACTGAGAAGGAACACCTTGATCATCTGAGGAAGTTGTTTGACCGACTCAAGTTGTACAAGCTGAGATTGAATCCCAACAAATGCACCTTCGGGGTGAGGTCCGGAAAATTGCTAGGTTTCATTGTAAGTGATAAAGGTATCCAGGTGGACCCTGCCAAGGTTAAAGCTATTCAAGAGATGCCGACCCCAAAAACAGAGAAAGAAGTCAGAGGTTTCCTAGGACGACTGAATTACATTGCCCGATTCATATCACATCTGACTGCTACTTGTGAGCCAATCTTCAAATTACTGAAGAAAGATCAAGTGGTACGCTGGAATGATGAATGTCAGGCCGCCTTTGAAAGAATAAAGGAATACCTCCAAGAGCCACCCATTCTTATGCCACCAGTGGAAGGAAGACCTCTGATACTATACTTGACAGTGCTTGATAATTCAATGGGGTGTGTGCTGGGGCAGCATGACGAGTCTGGCCGAAAAGAGCACGCTATTTATTACTTGAGCAAAAATTTTACCGACTGTGAGTCTCGTTACTCACTGCTTGAGAAAACTTGCTGCGCTCTTGTATGGGCTGCTCGCCGGCTGAGACAGTATATGCTGACTCACACTACTTTATTGATTTCAAAGATGGATCCCATCAAGTACATATTTGAAAAGCCCGCTCTGTCTGGGAGGATAGCGAGATGGCAAATGATCTTAACAGAATATGACATCCAGTATACAACTCAGAAAGCAATTAAGGGGAGTGTACTGGCTGATCATTTGGCACACCAACCTGTGGACGATTATCAATCATTGAACTTTGATTTTCCGGACGAAGACATCATGGTGGTAACTGACTGTGAAGTACCTGGACCGGATGAAGGACCTGAGGAAGGATCCCGATGGTCTATGCATTTTGATGGAGCCTCCAATGCTTTGGGTAACGGCGTCGGCGCTGTAATCATATCTCCCAAGGGGACCCATACTCCACTCACCGCCCGATTATGTTTCAGCTGCACCAACAACATGGCAGAATATGAGGCATGTATCATGGGTTTACAAGCTGCAATCGACCTGAGGATCAAGTTTCTAAGTGTCTTCGGAGATTCCGCTCTCGTGATCAATCAGATCAAAGGCGAGTGGGATACGAAACACCCGAATCTCATTCCTTACAAGGAGTATGTATCGACCCTGCTCCCCCACTTTGAAGAGATAACTTTTGAACATTTCCCCAGAGAGGAAAATCAGCTAGCGGACGCACTAGCCACGATGTCTTCAATGTTTAAAGTTAAATGGGACAATGAGGCTCCCCAAATCACAATCTGGAAGTTGGATGAACCGGCATACTGCTGCGGGCTCGAGGCTGAGAAGGTGACTGAAAAACCCTGGTATCACGAGGTGAAGAGGTACTTGGAAGCCCAGGAATACCCGGAAGGTGCATCTGTCAATGATAAGAAGTTCATGAGGAGATTTGCTGCAAAATTCTTCCTCAGCAACGGCATTCTCTACAAACGGAATCATGATTCAACTCTGTTACGTTGTGTGGATAAGGCTGAAGCAGAGAAAATTATGATGGAACTACATGAAGGTACATTTGGGACCCATTCCAGTGGACATACCATGGCAAAGAAAATCCTTCGGGCAGGATATTTCTGGTCCACGATGGAAGCCGACTGTTACCAACATTCTCGAACTTGTCATAAATGCCAGATCTATGCTGATAAGGTGCATATCCCTCCGGTTCCTTTGAATGTCCTAACGGCACCTTGGCCTTTCGCAATGTGGGGGATCGATATGATCGGTGAAATCCGACCGACGGCATCCAATGGACACCGCTTCATCTTGGTGGCAATCGATTACTTCACGAAATGGGTCGAGGCGGCTTCCTATGCCACAGTAACCAAGAGCGTCGTGGCACGATTCATCCGGCATAATCTGATTTTTCGGTACGGAGTCCCAGAAAGAATCATTACGGACAATGGCACCAATCTCAATAACAAAATGATCACTGAACTCTGTGAACAATTCAAGATACAGCACCACAATTCTTCCCCCTATCGGCCGAAGATGAATGGGGCTGTAGAGGCAGCCAATAAAAATATCAAGAAAATTGTGTAGAAGATGACAGTGACCTATAAAGATTGGCACGAGATGTTACCGTTCGCTCTTCATGGGTACCGCACCTCAGCAAGGACGTCAACCGGGGCAACTCCCTTCTCCCTAGTCTATGGCATGGAGGCAGTCTTGCCGATCAAAATCCAGATACCCTCTCTCCGGATAATGAAGGATGCAGACTTGAATGAAGATGATTGGATCCAGACTCGACTTGATCAACTAAATCTGATTGACGAAAAGAGGCTCACTGCTATCTGTCACGGTCAAACGTATCAGAAACGGATGATCAGGGCATTTAACAAGAAAGTCAGACCGCAAGAGTATCAAGTTGGGGACCTGGTAATCAAACGCATCATCCTTCCTCAAAGTGATCCCCGGGGCAAATGGACCCCTACTTATGAAGGGCCATTTGTGGTTAAACGTGTGTTCTCAGGAGGAGCCATGATCCTAACCACCATGGATGGTGACGACCTTCCTCACCCCGCCAATGCAGACATAGTGAAAAAATACTACGCATAAATAAAAGACCCGCTAGGTTGACATACCTAGGCAAAAATAAGGGCTTCCCGGCGAACCAAAAGGGTTCGGGCAAAAATAAGGGATGAAATAAATAAAAATCTGTACACCCGGCAAGTCGAAAACCTGAAAGGGCGGCTTGGGCAAAAAAGGGTATCCCGTTGGACTGAAAACCCGAAAGGGCGGTCCAGGCAAAAGTTAGGGATAAGAGCGTAACACTATGTCTCATTGGATCACTTCGCACCCGGAATTCGGCATCAACTACCTGGCTCAGATTACGGCATCGACCAATCAACTTCATCTTCGACCAGGCAGCAAAGCGATGAGACGTTCGAAGACATAAAGGCAATAGCAGAGTTGGAACCCAGTGGGATGGTTCACATAGCTGTTTTGTTTTTCAAATTGTAAACTCTATGTTATTTGGCGGCATCCTCTTACTAGGATGTTAGCCTCTTGTACAAAAAAAAAAAAACGCCTATTCACAGGCAAAGTTTAAATCAATACAAATTCACTTGTCCATACAAATTTCCATTGTTTTTCTTTTTTCTGTTTTGTCTTGCGAAGAACGTCCAATGTCCATTTTTGATATATGCATTTGACATTAAATTGCTGATCCCTAAATGTTTGCATATGAAAAAAGAGATTAATTGCAAGTGACATCAAAGACAGGGGCAATGTGTAGTTGTCTAAAGCGGTCTAGTTGCTTTGTCCACCAAGGCACCAAGGTAGGTTCAACTGAAAATATTGGTCGAATCATCTCAACTCCCCGCAGAGTACAAACAGATTCAGCAATACTTCTCCCAAGCAGAGTTGATTCCCCGTCGATCCTGAAAAAGGCGACATTCCCCGGCAGGTCTTAGAAGCTCATCCCCAATAGATTCTGCGAGCTTATCCCCGGCAAAGTACGGATGTCTCGCCCGAGTTTTATTTAGAGTTATTTCCTCACAAGGACTTATAACTGGGTTATCCTCAGCTAAAAGCCACGGAAGACCGTTCTCGGCAAAAGTTCCTACAATCCCCAGCGAAGTCTACCTTTGGTATTCCCAGGCAGAGTTTATCTTTGGAGTTTCCCCAGCGGAGTTTATCATCATTATCCTCAGCGGAATCCATCGTTAAAGTCCTCAGCAGGCCTCTCATCAGAGCTTCGGCCAAGTATCTCTTCCGCAAAGCAGCTTCCCGGCCCTTCGTCAAGGATTTATTTTCCTAAGATGAAATTACACTCATAAACATTTCACATTTTCATACATCTTGCTTACATACATGATGAAACACATGCAACATCAAATGTTGAACATCATGACATCATGCATATCATACATCATGACATTGCATACAGCTTACGTCTTTGCCTTTTCAGGAAAAAGACAATCTCAAAAAAGACTACTTTCAACTGTCACAACTCCAGATTTGATACCTGTATCTAGCCAGGGCACATCTGAGAGTGATCAGTTTCCAGACTCGATTCCTGTATCCAGCCAGGGCACGTCTGCAGAGTTCAAAGATTCGACTCCTGTATCCAGCCAGGGCACGTCTATCAACTACAACATTTCCAGATTCGATTCCTGTATCCAGCCAGGGCATATCTGTTGACCACATTTCCAGACTCGATTCCTGTATCTAGCCAGGGCACGTCTGCAGAGTTCAAAGATTCGACTCCTGTATCCAGCCAGGGCATATCTATTAACGACTATTTCCAGATTCGACTCCTGTATCCAGCCAGGGCACATCTGTGAGCAACCGATCGTAGATTCGATACCTGTATCCAGCCAGGGCATATCTGCATAAGGAGACTGAAGATCAAACACCTGTAACAAGCCAGGAAAACATCTGTCTTTCTTAAACACACAAGTTCTCGCTAAGGAATCTCTTATGCGATCAACACTTCCAAATGGCATCTATAAGCCCATTCCCGACAAAGTTCTGTCACTTTTCCAAATGGCATCTACAAAGCTCTCCAAATGGCATCTATAAGCCCATTCCCGACACCACATTGTTAAGACTCCAGCATGCGAGTGCAAATTTCCGGGCACTCTAGTGTCCAATCTCCTTTTACCCTCGAGTCACGAAAGGCAAACTTGCCAATCTAACTCTTCAGGTCTAAGAAGATTGAACAGGGGCAACTGTTGTACCCCAAAATTTGCCCTCCCATTTCCTCAACATTTTCTCATCACAAGACATTTAAAGATCAAGATACAAATTAGGGTTTCCTCTGCTCAAGACTTCTCCTTGCACTGTGGACTCAAATTAGGGTTTGTGCTTGCACAAAGATATTTTGACCTAAAATGCCTAATATGACTTTCATGCTTCATATTGGACTCCCAAGTTTACCCATACCAAGTTTCAGGTCTTGATTCCAAGTTTTACCCAGTCAATTGGACAGTTGACCTAGAAATCAGCTGTATTGGGGAAAAAGTCAACTGTGGCCAATTGACAGTCAAACCTCATGAAATTTGATCCACATCAACATTTTGAATTCATATGAACCATTTGATCAAGTTTGAATCACAATTCCACAAGAAATTTGATCAGATCACCAAAAGGGCAAAATGGTCATTTTTAGGGTTTTGACTGCACAAAGGCAATTTTTGACTGTTTGACCTAGCCAATGGCAAACCAAGCTCACATATGGACTCAAGAACCCCATGGAATTATCTTGACATGTTCATCAAGCTCAAAAGATCCCAAGTACACAAGATTGACAGTTGAATTTCCCAGTCAATTGATCAATTTTGACTGTATACTGAAAAGTCAAACTTTGACTTTTTGGTCAAAATCAAGAGTCAAGATTCATTTTTCATCAAAACATGCCAAATTATGAAACTTGTTCACCAAGAAATCACAAAATGCAAATTAGGGTTTGAAAATGGAATTTTTCATAACTTAGAATTTTTCTAAGTTATGAAAAACCCTAATTTTTTCCCAACTTTGCCCCATCTTTTCACCATGATCCATTTGGATTCAAACAAAAGTCAAAACATGAAAGTTGTAGCTTGTTGCAAAATCTACAACTTTGATTCACAAAGTTTTCTCATTTGAAGCTTTTATCTCAAGTTATGATTTTTTGAATAAGGGCACTAAACCATCTTTTAACTTAGTGAAATTTGACCTATTTTGACAAAGTTTTCTACCCTACTTCAAGGCCACTTTTCATGCCCTTCCACTTGGAATTTCAAATTGCATTTCAAAGATGGATTGTAGTACACATTCCAAGCTTTCAAAAATGTCCAAGAACTCATCAAACAACCTCATAACTTGGGAGATTCGAATTTCACAAGTTGGCAAAAATTCACTTTTGTTCTTCATCAAGACATGTTCATAACCTTGCCAATTTGAAATCAGTTTGCTTTATGCTTGATTACAGGTCCTTGAACCAATCCATACTCAATAATTTAATGCATATTCAATGTGTTAAGGTCATGTTCTTTGTGTTCTAACATTGCATAATGGTTTAATCCTAAACTAGATAAAGTGGAATTTCCATTTTTGAAAAGTTTAGCTTTATGTCAAGTTTGTAATCCAACAAGTACAAAGAAGATCTGGTTAACACAAGATTATGGGCATAACACACTGATCAAGAGGAGTTGATGCAGCACATTAGGGGGTCCTATACTGACCTAGAACACCAATTTGCTTTTGGTAGCTTAAGTGTGAAGAAAGGTCCATAACATATGCTATCTCTCATATCAGCAAAAGAACACAGCACAAAAGATATCAAACACATTCCATAGACCACATTGAAGTTTTTGCTCGAGCCATTTGCCTTTCAAACCCTCTCCATCTCAGAATCATCCTCAAACTGCACAAACAGGGGTGCCCCTGCAGTTTGAGTGCAATCTCTCATTCCCTTCAAACATTTCTGTCCAAACCTGTTCCCCTACCTTCCTTACAACATATACAAGCTATCCAGAAGCTAAGGCACGATCTGTAGTTGCTCTAACCACTTCCACCATTTTCACATCTTTGACTTGCAGGTGAAGTTCTATAGCTTGATACAAGAAGTTTCAAGACAAAGTGAGCATTGAAAAAGCATCCCTGGACTTCAAGGAAGCTTTTCCAATCATTACATTGCACTGAAAGTCTCTCATTCTCCACATAGAAGTTCAACTGCACAGGTAAAAGTTTGAATTCGTATCTCTCTTATTAGGCATATTTAGTCTTAAGTTTGTGAAGAAACAAAGTCCTACTCATAGTCCTGAACATGTACATAGCTTTACTTTTCATTTCTTTTGTCTGAGTGAAGAGAATTTGAGCTCTGAAAATGGTAGAAAAACTAGGTCAGAAAAGAGGGGGAGAGAAATTCTCTCTCATCTTGGAGAGATAGGTCATGTTCTTTATATGGTTGAAACCGTCTCTTAATGCTCTACACTTTTCATGTTATGAGTTTTGCTTGAAAGTCCAGGAATCCAGAGTTAGAAAACGCGTGTTTTGTGTGAAGAAAGCTGTACAGAGGTTGAAGAAGAAGTGATCTGGGCTGGGCCTGGATTTGTTTCCTTTTCACACCCCATTTTTTGGTTTACACCCCCCTGAGCCCATTTGTTTATTTTTCAACATTTTTGACTTTTTCTTTTTGGGTTGACTTTGTTTATTTTTTCTCATACCATTAAAATTTTTAAAATATTTTTTCCATCATTTTTTGTATTTATGGCATATTTGTTTGTTTATTTCTTTTATTTATATACAAATATATATATACACTATTATTTAAATAAATAGAAAATAATGTAGATACATTTTTATTTTTATTTTTACTTTCTGAAAATATTTCACACAAAAAAAATACTTTTATTTATTTTATTAAAATATTAAATAAATATTTATTTTTGTATAATACATATTTAGGGTTATCATAATATATATATATAATTATTAATATATTTAAGAAAAAGATATAAAAAAATACTTGATCTTTTTATTTTATTAACATTTGATACAAAAAATACCTTTTTCACAATACACTTCATTTTATTTTATTTTTTATAAATAATAAATAAATAGTAGAATTAAATTAGATAATAATATCTTTTATTTAAAAATTAGGGTTTTTTACCCTAAGTTCAAAAATACTAAAAAAATAAATACATTTTTTATTTTCTTTGTCCTTTTACATAAATATTTTCTCATACACATAAAAAAAACTTTCTTTTTTACATTTCACATATTTATTTTATTTACATTTAAATTATGCAATTTATTTACCATGCAAATACCCAATTGTTGTAATAATTTAGATTTAAATTCTTGTCAATATCCCCATTTGAACATTTGTACCCCCCTTCCCATATTTGGTTGTGTAATAGCTTAGTAATTTTAATTTCGTACTTTATTGCTTTCTAAATAATGACATGCTAGAATTAGGGTTTGTATGCGAAAAAACGATAAAAAATAGTTTGACCTAATACAAGATAAACAAGCATGGAAATGAACACACAAATCACACTTGCACCCCCTAGGGTATTCCACTTGCTGCCTTCAAATAAATGGGCCATATTGTATGTTGAACATCTTTGGGCAAAGCAAACAGTTTGAATGATCATAGTCCCTCGATAAAACTTTTCAAAATAAACAAAAACAAATGATCAAGTCCCTTAGAGAAATTGCCCAAAGACATTTAACGTCGTTACAATTATGGTCTAAACGATGACCCGCGCCTGTCCCTTTCACATCCTAACACAAGCTTGCCCACCAAATACAATGGTGGTGCAAACTTGTTAAAAGGGTTAAAGTATAGCAATAATCTTTTAAGAAATTTAGGAGTAGATAACCTCTTAGTTACTTGAATCAACTTGCAAAACAAAACACTTGCCCGATTTCAAAAACCACACATCACTACACTTTCAAAACAACTTTCAAAAACAAATGAAAACCTTTTCAAAAGACATACATCTTTGTATACATCCCCACATGGATCATTACAAAGGTTGCCACCACATTGGCCTCTTTTCAAAACATTTTCAAAACCCACACACTCAAGCACCATTTAAAACAATTGAAAACAAAAGGCAAGTGATCTAAGCAAGTAACTAAGAGCCCATGGATAACCATGGATAGAAAGGGTGCTAATACCTTCCCTTTCTATAATCTACTCCCCGAATCCAAGAAAACATCTCAAAAGGTTTTTGCTGTGCTTTTTAACCTTTCCTTAGGATAAAATAAAAAGTCGGTGGCGACTCTTGCTAACCGCAACATTTGCGAATACAAACGCAAACCTCAAGTCAGTTCTCCCACCGTATCACACTATATCTAGTCTCTGCATCATTCAATACTCTACTTAAATAGTATATGGCTCTTTCGATGCCATTGCTATCTTCTTATGCTAACATACTACCTATACTAACTTCAGAGGCAGATATGTACAATCTCATGGGCTTTCCCCATGAAGGTGGAGACAAGATGGGAGGCTGAGAGAGATATCTTTTTATCTTGTCAAATGCCTCCTGATGGGCTTCGTTCCACTCGAAGGCTTGGCCTTGCTTTAAACGAAGCAACAGAGAGAAAGCTTGGGTTCTTCCACTCAGATTCGAAATGAACCTTCTGAGAAAGTTAATCTTCCCTAGCAAAGATTGCATCTCCCTTTTTGACGTAGGTGCTTTCGTCTCCATTATGGCTTTGGTTTTGTTTTGTTTGATCTCAATTCCTTTCTTGTGAACCACAAAGCCAAGGAAATCTCCAGCCTGCACAAAAAATGCACATTTAAGGGGATTCATCTTTAAGCCATGTTTTCTCATTCGTTCGAATGATTGGCTCAAATGATGCAAATGGGTTTCTGCAGATATTGATTTGATGACTATATCATCAATATACACTTGCATAAAGGTTTCAATGAAATCATGGAAAATCGAATTCATTGCCCTTTGATAAGTTGCCCCAACATTTTTTAAACCAAAAGGCATCACCACCCATTTGTAGGTGCCTAAGGCTCCTGGGCAACGAAATGTTGTCTTGGCAACATCTTCTTCAGTAATAAAAATCTGATTATACCCAGAGTATCCATCTAACATACTTAAATATTCAAATCCTGCAGCAGAGTCTACTAACATTTCTGCCACAGGCATGGAGTACTCATCTTTAGGGGTTGCAGTATTTAAATCCCTAAAATCTATGCAGATTCTCAAAGAACCATTTTTCTTAATAACAGGCACTATATTTGCTAACCATTCGACATACCTTGTGGTTCTGATGAATCTGCAACGCAGCAACCTTTCGATCTCAGCTTTGATCTTTGTGAGAACCGCTGGTGCGAATCTTCTAGGAGTTTGCTTGATGGGCTTCTTGCCATCTTTGGTTGGAAGTCTGTGTTCGACTAACTCCCTCTTTAAACCAGGCATTTCGTCATAATCCCACGCGAAGCAATCTTTGTTTTTCTTGAGGACTTCGATCACTTCCTGCTTGAGGCTTGGGCTAAGTTTTGCACTTATGTAGGTTATTCTTTTCGTGTTCTCATCCCCTAAGTTCACTTCTTCGAGTGGATCCTGCGCCAACATTTTGGCACCTGAGTCTATGGGGTCCCTCTCGAAGCCTAAGGGTTCTTTATCATAGATGGCGTCCAGCCTTTGATCTATCTCAAGTTCTTTAAAGGGTGAGACTTTCGAGCTACCCCCATTTATTTCGTTCATCTTTACAGCCAGTTTATTCATTTCAACCTCTAAGGCCGCCTTTGATTCGTTCTCAGCCATATAGGCCGAAATCCTTTCGAAAAAGGAGGACTCATTCATGAGTAAGGTTGTCGAATTCCTAGCCTGCTGGCTGTCTTTGTATAGTACTTTCGACTCCTTCGTCTTCACTGATTATTCTTCTATCCCAATATATGCCATCCTGGCGAAGGGTCATATAGTAGTGGGCGTTTCTGGTTTCGTTGATTTCATCATTTGGGACACAAGGAGCAATCTTTGCCAGATGTTTGTCATAATTCCTCTTGTCAACTAAGTTGACTGCTGACATGAAGTAACTCTGGTCCGCTTCAATGTTTTCCACGATCCCATCTTCTCTCCATAAAACTAATCACTGGTGCATTGACGAAGGAACTGCCCCTACGCCATGGATCCACTCCCTTCCTAGCAACAAGTTGTAATTGGCCTTGGCTTCGATCACCATGAACATGGTGGGCCTACAGCTTGAGCCTATTGTCAAGTCCAATTGAACCACCCCCAATGTTTTGCCTACTTTCCCTTCATAATTGGATAGAACCATGTTGTGTGGCTTGATGTCTCCTTCGCGTATTTCTAAACTTTTCAGCATGAAATGGGGTATTAAGTTAACTGCAGCGCCCCCATCCACTAGAACCTTATTTACGCCATGGGCACCAACCTTTGCCCGAATAAATAATGGCTTCAGATGATTCTTCATAGCTGGTTTTGGACGCTCGAAGAACGCATTCTGCTCCTCAACAGCTCCATTATCCATCACGTAGTAGCACACAGACCTATGCTTCATCAGATCTATGGTATCTTCTTCCTCATACTCGTCAATTTCAGTTTCCTGTCCAAAATCACAAGGAAGCACAAATACCACGTTGCAATTGATATTGAACGAAGACTCCCCCTCTGATTCGAAGTTGTCCGTTAGCATATCTTTGTCTTCTTCTGGACCTGGAGTGTATTCCTTTGGTTCAGTTGGTTGTACTTCAGAGAAGAGCCTCCTATTAACTGGGGGTTTTTCTTCAGTTTGATTTTTTGGTGTGGGTTTATTGGTGCTAGATTCACCTTGGTTTTTTATTGGAGTTGCCCCTTTATGTGCCACAGCTTCCCTTTCAGCCTTTCGAATCCTCTGTTGCCTTCGCCACTGAGATCTTAACATGGGGTTTCTACCTTTGTAGTTCTCTAGTCTCACTTCTTCCCTCTTCGCTATGTTGAACTGCCTTCTATATGTCATAGCATGGCGTGCGTTTCGTTCATTATTTCTCCATTTGTCTTTGCCTTTGTCATTTCTGACTTGCAGCCATTTGTCTGTTGGCACTTCAGCAGGAATTTTGAACGTCACTCTTCGAGCACCCTTGGGATGAGGACTATCAGGCCTTCGTTGTTTGTATTTGCTATCGAAACATGGGCCCATCTGAACAGTCTCTTGGTGGTTCCAACAAGGGGCGAAAGGGATTATTTCGAAGGCTCTGGCCATGCTTTGATCATACACAGCGGAACACCTTGGGCATATCAAGCATTTGGTTGCCCCTTTGTAGCAGCGAAGCACAAATTCCAACAAACTTTCTCCAGCTTTAGGATAACACCTGAATAACTGGTTATCCTGGCGCCAATTGTTGCCAGTTCGCGCCCTTTGTACCCTCTCGAAGTTTGCAGCGATTCTCTGATTGTAGAGGATGCTGCACCTAGGGCATATTATCATTCCTGTATCTCCTTTGTGGCACATCACGAGGTAATCCTTAAGACTAGCATCTCCAGCATGATTATCCTCCATTTTATACTTTTCTTTTTCTAAGTATCTCTCCACCTCCTCCATTTCAGAGTGAGGTCTCTCCATATCCACCATGTTTACCTCAACATCCTCCCCCTTAGTGTCATCATCTCCCCATCCTGTAGGTTTTATATCTTCAATTTGGACCTTTTCACTCTCTGGGGCAGAATATTTGACCAGGTAGTCAAACTTTCCACTGGGTTCCCCTAGAGTATCCCATATTTCTTTCTGAGGGGAGGTTGGCTTCGTGATTTGGACTTTCTCCAATTCTAGCCTCAGGCCTTCAGTAACCTGTGTTAATTCTTGGTTTTGGTTTTCCTGGCCTTCAGTAGCCTAGATTTCTTTTGCAACAGCTGAAGGTGCTGCTTCGATCGAAGTAATTGGTTGCTTGTGGGCGTCTTCAGTGACCCCCTTATTGACTTCGACTATCACCCAACTTTCATTTTCAGTACCTTTCTCTCCTACTGGAGCGTCACTTTGGTCAGCTTCCACCATGTTAATTTCTCCAATGCATGCAGGCTCGGAGTAATTGGTGTCCGCGACATCCAAAGGATCTTCGTCCACTTTCATTTTTGCTTTATCAGCGAATTTCAGTCTGCCGTCTTTAATTGCATTCTGAATTAGGTCCCTGAAAAGAAAACACTGTGAGGTTTTGTGGCCTAGGAAGCTATGATACTTGCAAAATCCTCTTTTCTTTCTTTGATCTAAAGGAGGTATTTTGACATTTGATGGCACAATGAGTTGGCCATCTTTGACAAGTAAATCGAAAATCTCGTCACACTTAGTTACATCGAAGGTATAAACCTTCTTTGGGAATTTGTCACTTTTCTCATTTTCGACAATTTCTTTCCCTTTTGTGGGAACTAATAATTTGCAGAAATAAGGTGGTGCCTGTTTTAATTCAGCGAGGTCGATTTCGACCTCTTCGAATTCGAATTCAGGATAATCTTCTGCTTCCTCAGTTCCAACATAGGAGACCCTTTCTTTTTTGTTATTCTTAAAAACTCTGGCCTTTTCGGCCTTTAGCCTTTCGACCTGTCGAACCCTATCGGCTAATTGAGCCATATCCCTCAAGTATTGAGTGTCTAATTTCTTTCGAATCGAGTAATCCAGGCCGCCAGTAGCCATTTCGACTAACTCATGTTCAGGCACTACTGTAAAACATCTAGATTTTAAGAGCCTGAATCTGTTCAGATAATCGTCTATGGGTTCAGTAAACTTCCTCTTGACACTGGCTAGTTCCTTCAGACTTATTTTTGATTGCCCCATGTAGAACTGTTCATGGAATAATCTCTCCAAAAGAGCCCAAGTATCAATGGACCCAGGAGGCAAAGTGGTAAACCATGTGAAAGCATTCTTAGTCAAGGAACTTGGGAAATATTTGATCCTAAGGTCTTCATTATTGGCTATATCTCCTGCTTCAGTTAGATACCTGGCTATGTGTTCGACTGTTGACTCATTGGTATCCCCAGCAAACTTTATAAACTTAGGGACTTTATATCCCCTTGGTAAATCAGTGTGCATTATGTAATCTAATATAGGAGAGGCATAATTTGGCCTTCGAATTCCTGTGTTGAGGCCATTCTGGGCCATGATTCTCTCTATCATGGTGGTTAAATTATTTTCTGCCAAGATGTTATCGTTTCGAATTCTATGAACGACTACATCAGCATCTTGATTTCGACCCACCATGACAACCCCTCTAGGTTGTTCTTCTCCAAACTCTGGGACTTCTAGCCTTTCGACCCTTGCCCCTGGTTCCATAATTTCCCTCTGTGGACCTTGGATCATTGGGGCTTCTAACCTTTGTGCCCTTGCCCCCAAATTAACCTCCTCTCTGGCTGGTCTATAGGGTGGGTCGTTAGCAACTTGTTCTATGATAGGTACGTTTGCTCAAACTCCCGCCTGATTCTGCCTACGCCTTTATGGGGGAGCGAAAAAATCTGCTATTCGACTCATGTTATCTGCATTTTCTCTGTTTGTCACAATTACATTTTGATCTATTGGGGCAAAGATTTCCTGCATAGTTTGTGCTAATACTCCTATCATATTATGGTTACTGTCATCCATCAATTGCCTGAAGGCCAACTGATTTTCTATGGTTAGGATAGGCATTGCACTATAACCCACTGACCCTTGGTTATTTGTCATAAATTGATTTGCCCCAGACCCAGACCCTAATTGTGGTGAGGAATTCGATGTGGAATTGTGTAAGTCTGCCATAAAAGATGTTGGCATTCCATAAGAGGAATTTCTGGCTCTATTACCATCGAAACCGGGTGGTCTAGTTAGTGGGGTGGCGAAATGGGTTTGTGTCCCTGATGGTGGGGCGAATCCCCCAGGGTAACCAATGGTTCCAGTATTTCCTAGGATCGAACTGTTAGTTGATATGCCACTTATTCCATTAGTGGCTAAATTACTGGTAGAGGATGCAACAGACTGTGCGTTCAAAGGGATCACATTAGATGTTCCCGTCGAGGCGGAGATATTAGTGCCTGTTGTATGTGGGGAATTTTGTTCCCCTTGTTGATTTTCAGAATTAGACATCTTGTTCAAACGTTTTCTTCTGGATAAGGGTTGGTTGCTATTGGTTATTCTACCACTTCTAAGGTTCATAAAACAACAAACTTATCACTCAGAGAGTATTTTCACAATGATTACGTCTCAACAATTTTTTCTTTGTTCTAAATTTCGTAATGGCCAATGACCCGTCCCACCAGGTGTGCCAATTTGTTTACAGTGATTTCTGGTAAACAACCGCTAGTCCTCCAAACTATCAAATAATCTTAATGATTGTTATTCAATCTCTCTGGTAACTCGCAGGATCGACTAGATTGATCCTAGGATGTATTGGTCATTTGGATAACTCTCATTATAGAACTGGTATTCATGGTTGGTATTTAGAATGTTGTGTAGGTGTTTTACTTACTTCGATTACTCTATTAAAGATCTAACAACATGATCAAGTAAATGCGCGCGAAACTAAATTGCATGAATAAAGTTCAATTGTAAAGACATATAAAACTGCAGAAAAGACAAGTAAATGACTTCGAAGCATAAAAACATGTAATGTAAAAGATTCTCTGGAATGTAAAAGATTCGAAATATGAAGAAAGCGTTTAAATGCAAGAAAACAGTAAAATGACTTTAAATGAAAAAAGGTGTTCAAATGATAAAGGCATGAAGATAAAGGCATGAAATATACAAAAGTTTCTGAAGTGTAAAGTATTTGAAATGGAAAGAAAACATTTAAATGTAAGGCATCGGTAAAAAGACTTCGAATGAAAATATTTTAATGCAAAGGCTTTTGAATGGTATTGACATGAAGATAGAGGAAAATACTGGAAATGATAAAGAGTTTTATTAAATCATAAACACTTGGTGTTATCATACGTACATTGCTCGTGCATTCGTTTCCCTAGCCATGTGGTATTTTGAATGTTTACTGAGTTTTTTGTACAATAGATATGACACACGAAATCCTAATGCTAAGACTTATATTTATACTACTTCGACCATAACGGTCTTGCTATAAGATTCTGCCACATTCAGAACATGCAAAGCAATTCCTCTCTCTAGCTTCCACGCGTCTTCGAATGCTCCAGCGCATATATTTTAAATTTCGAACATCCCACTTGCATTTGAATTTCAAATGTTTTGGCACTTCTTCGCTTCGAACACATTTCTTGGACACAACCTTGTTACCACTTCGAGACTTCTTTTGAAGATATCCTCATAACTGTCACTCGAAGCTCCAAGCTTTGATATGCCCATTCAAAGTACTGCTTCTACCATTTCGAAACATGACATCTTGCTTTATTCCAATCGAAACATCCAACTTGCTTTGCTTCGAACAATATCATCAAAATCTTCAGCCAACACCTGGCTAGATACAGGAATCGAATCTGGAATTAGTCGTCAACAGATATGCCCTGGCTGGATACAGGAGTCGAATCTTCAAACTCTTTAGACGTGCCCTGGCTGGATACAGGAATCGAGTCCGGAATTAGTCGTCAACAGATATGCCTTGGCTGGATACAGGAATCGAATCTTCAAACTCTTCAGACGTGCCCTGGCTGGATACAGGAATCGAGTCCGGAATTAGTCGTCAACAGATATGCCCTGGCTGGATACAGGAATCGAATCTTTAAACTCTTCAAATGTGCCCTGGCTGGATACAGGAATCGAGTCTGGAATTAGTCGTCAACAGATATGCCCTGGCTGGATACAGGAATCGAATCTTCAAACTCTTTAGACGTGCCCTGGCTGGATACAAGAATCGAGTCCGGAATTAGTCGTCAACAGATATGCCCTGGCTGGATACAGGAGTCGAATCTTCAAAATCTTCAGACGTGCCCTGGCTGGATACAGGAATCGAATCTGGAATTAGTCGTCAACAGATATGCCCTGGCTGGATACAGGAATCGAATCTTCAAACTCTTCAGACATGCCCTGGCTGGATACAGGAATCGAGTCCGGAATTAGTCGTCAACAGATATGCCCTGGCTGGATACAGGAGTCGAATCTTCAAACTCTTCAGACGTGCCCTGGCTGGATACAGGAATTGAGTCCGGAATTAGTCGTCAACAGATATGCCCTGGCTGGATACAGGAGTCGAATCTTCAAACTCTTCAGACGTGCCCTGGCTGGATACAGGAATCGAGTCCGGAATTTCTTTATGCAGATATGCCCTGGCTAGATACAGGTGTCGAATCCACAAGTAATCGCTCACAGATATGCCCTGGCTAGATACAGGAATCGAATCTTCAAATTCTTCAGACGTGCCCTGGCTGGATACAAGAATCGAGTCCGGAATTAGTCGTCAACAGATATGCCCTGGCTGGATACAGGAATCGAATCTTCAAACTCTTCAGACGTGCCCTGACTGGATACAGGAATTGAGTCCAGAATTAGTCGTCAACAGATATGCCCTGGCTGGATACAGGAATCGAATCTTCAAACTCTTCAGACGTGCCCTGGCTGGATACAGGAATCGAGTCTGGAATTTCTTTATGCAGATATGCCCTGGCTGGATACAGGTGTCGAATCCACAAGTAATCGCTCACAGATACGCCCTGGATGGATACAGGAATCGAATCTTCAAATTCTTCAGACGTGCCCTGGCTGGATACAGGAATCGAGTCCGGAATTAGTCGTCAACAGATATGCCCTGGCTGGATACAGGAATCGAATCTTCAAACTCTTCAGACGTGCCCTGGCTGGATACAGGAATCGAGTCTGGAATTAGTCATCAACAGATATGCCCTGGCTGGATACAGGAATCGAATCTTCAAACTCTTCAGACGTGCCCTGGCTGGATACAGGAATCGAGTCCGGAATTAGTCGTCAACAGATATGCCCTGGCTGGATATAGGAGTCGAATCTTCAAACTCTTCAGACGTGCCCTGGCTGGATACAGGAATCGAGTCCGGAATTTCTTTATGCAGATATGCCCTGGCTGGATACAGGTGTCGAATCCACAAGTAATCGCTCACAGATATGCCCTGGCTAGATACAAGTATCGACTCTGGAATTGCGACAGTTGATAGTAATCATCTTTGGATTGATCTTTTCCTGAAAAGGCAAAACAATAGTTGTACGCAATGTCATGATGTATGAAATGCATAGTGTCATGATGTTCTCAAGAATAAATGAGATTGTGTGTTTATGATGCGTATATGCATGCGTCATGATGTATGATAATGTGATGTTTATGAATGTATTTTCGTCTAGGAAAATAAATCCTTGACGAATGCCGGGAAGTTGAATCCTGGGCTGATGTTGAAGAGTAGAGTTCTTCATTTCCGCTGGGGATGTTGATTGTAAGAATAAACTGGTAGGAGAAGATGACTCCGTTGGGGAATAAACTTATTGGAGAGATTACTCTGCGGGGAATTACTCTGTGGGAAGAGATACTTCGTTGAGGTTTGATGATAACTCCGCTGGGGATACCGTTGATAAGTTATGTTGGGGAATCTTGATGAACTCCGCTGGGGGTAGGAAGAACTTCGTCGAGGACGATCTTTCCGTGGTTATTAGCTGAGGATAACCCAGTTATAAGCTCTGGTGGAGAACAACCTCTGAATAAAGCCGGGGAGAGATATGTACTCTGCGGGGGACAAGCTTCCAGAATCTACTGGGGATAAGCTTCCTACTGGGGAGATTGATTCAACTCTCCTGGGAGGACTTTGGACTGCACTGGGGAATGGCTCCACCGGATGTCTGTATTCCGCCGGGGAACAATCTTAGATCAAGACTGCCAGGGACGCTTGCTTAGGAACATCTATATACTCCGCTGGGGAATATTGAGATCTTCTGGGGATAATCCAACTTCCTCAAGGCTGACAGTAGACTAACTCTGCTCGAGGAGAGTGTTGCTGACTTGCTAGGGATACTGTGCCTTGTTAGGGTTGATTGGAGACCAACCGCTTAGGAAATTATTGATGAGTCTTATCTTACTCGGCGGGGAGTAAAGGTATTTAGGTTACATTCTTCAGCCGAGCTTACCTTGGTACCTTGGTGGACAAAGCAACTAGATCGCTTAGACAACTCATTATTGCCCCTGTTTCTGATGTCACCTGTAATTAGTCCTTTGTTTCGCATGCAAATATTTATGATTTAGCAATTAGTGTCAAATGCATATATCAAAAATGAACATTGGACGTTCTTTGCAAAACAAAACAGAAAAAGGAAAATAATTGGCAATTTATCTGAAAAGTGAATTTGTATTGATTTTTGAATTTGCCTGTAAATAGGCGTTTATGTACAAGAGGCTGACATCCTAGTAAGAGAACGCCGCCGAACAAACAGAGTTTATACAATTTTGTGAAAAAGGAAAACAAAACAGCTATGTGAAAAGAATAATCCCACTGGGTTCCAACTTTGCTATCGCCTTTATATCTTCGAGCGTCTCATCACTTGGCTGCTTAGTTGAAGATGAAGTTGATCGATCGATGTCGTCTGAACCTGATGGTTGATACCGGATTCTAGATGCAAGGTGATTCAATGAGACATAGTATTACGCTTTAATCACTAACTTTTTCCTGGACCTCCCTTTCGGGTTTTCAGTCCACCGGGATACCCATTTTTGCCCAAGCCGCCTTTTCAGGTTTTCGACTTGCCTGGTGTATAGATTTTTTCATTTTTCATCCCTTATTTTTGCCCGAACCCTTTTGGTTCACCGGGAAGCCCTTACTTTTGCCTAGGTGTGTCAACCTAGCGGGTCTTTAATTCATGCGTAGTATCTTTTTACTATGTATGCATTGGCGGGGTGAGGAAGGTCGTCACCGTCCATGGTGGTTAGAATCATGGCTCCTCCTGAGAAGGCATGTTTAACCACAAATGGCCCTTCGTATGTGGGGGTCCATTTGCCCCTGGGATCATTTTGAGGAAGAATGATGCGCTTGATTACCAGGTCCCCAACTTGATACTCTTGTGGTCTGACTTTCTTGTTAAATGCCCTGATCATCCGTTTTTGATACGTTTGACCATGACAAATAGCAGTGAGTCTCTTTTCGTCAATTAGGTTTAATTGATCAAGTCGAGTCTTAATCCAGTCATCTTCGCTCAAACCTGCATCCTTCATTATCCGAAGAGAGGGTATCTGGACTTCAATCGGCAATACTGCCTCCATGCCATAGACCAAGGAAAAGGGTGTTTCCCCTGTTGACGTCCTTGCTGAGGTACGGTACCCATGAAGAGCAAACGGTAACATCTCGTGCCAATCTTTGTAGGTCACTGTCATCTTCTGCACAATCTTCTTGATATTCTTATTTGCCGCTTCTACAGCCCCGTTCATCTTCGGTCGGTAGGGAGAAGAGTTATGATGCTGTATTTTGAATTGCTCGCAGAGCTCAGTGATCATTTTGTTATTAAGATTGGTACCATTTTCCATAATGATCCTTTCCGGGACGCCGTATCGACAGATCAGGTTATGCTGAATGAACCGTGCCACGACGTTCTTGGTTACGGTGGCGTAGGAAGCTGCTTCGACCCACTTCGTGAGATAATCAATCGCTACCAGGATGAAACAATGCCCGTTGGATGCCGTAGGTCTAATCTCGCCGATCATATCAATGCCCCACATTGCAAAAGGCCAAGGTGCTGTCAAGACGTTCAGAGGAACCGGAGGAATGTGCACCTTATCTGCATAGATCTGGCACTTGTGACACGTCCGAGAATGCTGGTGACAGTCGGCTTCCATTGTGGACCAGTAATATCCTGCCCGAAGGATCTTCTTTGCCATGGTATGTCCACTGGAATGTGTCCGAAGGTACCTTCATGTAGCTCTGCCATGATCCTTTCTGCTTCCGTCTTATCCACACAACGCAGTAAGGTTGAATCATGGTTTCGCTTGTAAAGAATGTCGTTGCTGAGAAAGAACTTTGCCGCGAACCTTCTCAGAAACTTCTTGTCATTGACAGATGCACCCTCGGGGTATTCTTGGGCTTCCAGGTACCTCTTCACCTCATGATACCAGGGTTTTTCAGTTACCTCTTCCGTCTCAAGATCACAATAATATGCAGGTTCATCCAGTCTCCAGATAATGATCTGGGGAGCCTCGTTGTCCCATTTGACTTTGAACATAGAAGACATCGTAGCCAGCGCGTCCGCCAACTGATTCTCCTCTCTTGGGAAGTGTTCAAAAGTTATCTCCGTGAAATGGGGGATCAATGTCAACACACACTCTTTGTAAGGAATAAGATTTGGGTGTTTCGTATCCCACTCGCCTTTGATCTGATTGATCACGAGAGCGGAATCTCCGAAGACACTCAAAAACTTGATCCTTAAGTCAATTGCAGCTTGAAGACCCATGATACACGCCTCATACTCCGCCATGTTGTTGGTGCAGTTGAAACATAGCCGGGCAGTAAGTGGAGTATGAGTGCCTTTTGGGGATATGATCACAGCGCCGATATCGTTACCCAAAGCGTTGGAGGCTCCGTCAAAGTGCATAGACCATCGGGATCCTTCCTCAGGTCCTTCATCCAGTCTAGGTACTTCACAATCAGTCACTACCATGATGTTCTCGTCAGGAAATTCAAAGTTCATTGACTGGTAATCGTCCACTGCCTGGTGTGCCAAATGGTCTGCCAATACACTTCCCTTGATTGCTTTCTGAGTCGTGTACTGGATGTCATATTCTGTCAAGATCATCTGCCATCTTGCTATTCTTCCGGACAAGGCGGGCTTTTCGAATATGTACTTTATTGGATCCATTTTTGAAATCAAGAGAGTAGTGTGAGTCAACATATACTGTCTCAGCCGGCGAGCAGCCCATACCAAAGCGTAGCAAGTTTTCTCGAGCAGTGAGAATCGGGTCTCACAGTCGGTAAACTTTTTGCTAAGGTAATAAATGGCATGCTCTTTTCGGCCAGACTCGTCATGCTGCCCCAGCACATACCCCATCAAGCTGTCAAGTACTGTCAAGTATAGTATTAGAGGTCTCCCTTCAACCGGTGGCATAAGAATGGGTGGTTCTTGGAGATACTCTTTGATTCTGTCGAAAGCGGCCTGACATTCATCATTCCAACGTACTACTTGATCTTTCTTCAGCAGCTTGAAGATTGGTTCACAGGTAGCAGTTAGGTGCGAGATGAATCGAGCAATGTAGTTCAGCCGTCCTAGAAAGCCTCTGACTTCTTTCTCTGTCTTGGGAACTGGCATCTCTTGTATGGCTTTAACCTTGGCGGGGTCCACTTGAATACCTTTGTCGCTCACGACGAAGCCTAGCAACTTCCCAGATCTTACCACGAAGGTGCACTTGTTCGGGTTCAACCTCAGCTTGTACAACTTCAGACGGTCAAACAGCTTCTGTAGGTGGTCAAGGTGTTCCTCCTCAGTTTGGGACCTTGCAATCATATCGTCGACATATACTTCTATCTCATGATGGATCATGTCATGAAATAAAGCAACCATGGCACGTTGGTAGGTTGCCCCAGCATTTTTCAACCCAAAAGGCATGACCTTGTAGCAGAAGGTGCCCCATTGAGTAACAAAGGTAGTCTTTTCCATATCTCCAGGAGCCATTTTGATCTGATTATAACCTAAAAAACCATCCATGAAGGAGAACACCTTGTGCTGAGCAGTATTATCAACCAGAACGTCGATATGAGGCAGGGGGAAGTCATCCTTGGGGCTCGCCCTGTTCAGATCCCTGTAGTCAACACACATTCGGACCTTACCATCCTTCTTTTGCACCGGGACCACGTTGGCCACCCACTGAGGGTAAGAAGTTACTGCAAGAAAACCGACGTCAAATTGTTTCATAACCTCAGCTTTGATTTTCTCGGACATCTCTGGACGCATGCGGCGGACCTTCTGTTTTACGGGAGGACAGTCTTCCTTGGTAGGCAGGTGATGAACCACAATGTCGGTATCCAACCCAGGCATGTCTTCGTAAGACCAGGCAAAGATTTCCACATAGTCATGCAACATCTGAATCAACCGCTATTTCACGCTGAGCTCTAGATTGGCGCCAATCTTGACTTCCTTTCTGTCTGTCTCAGTACCCAGATTTACCGTTTCCACTGGCTCTTCATGTGGCTGAATGACCCTCTCTTCCTGGAGTAACAGTCTTGCAAGCTCACCAGGCACTTCGCAATCATCTTCACCTTCGTCTTCGACTAAGTTGATCGGATTTTCAAAGTCATAACTGGCAGTAGCAGAGTCGTTACCAGTGAGATCCAGAGTGGATTAAAACCTGTATAGGTGAGTGTGTGTAAATATAGTTGTTTTGCAATATATAAAGAAAGAAAGGGAGCACAAGATTCGAAATGCGAAAAACGTCCAATGTTTTTATTCATGATATATGGAAATGACAAGTAATAAGCCCTCACAAATGAAGCCATGGTGCCCCGGGTAAGACACCGGGCCATAAAGTTTCAAATTATTGTTCGTTACAAATTTAAAAACAAAGGAATTCATTACTGAGTAACAAAAGTAACATGTATGAAATCTTTGGCAGTCCAATTATTCAGTCCATCGTCGGTCGTCGGGTAGATCCAGCTATCAAATTCAGATTCCTCCGCATCGCCTTCAATAGCATTCACTCCCGGGTTGGTGATGAATATAAGAGGTCTTCCAATCCTTGCTTTACGTACAGCCCTCTGAGCCTCTGCAGTGAAACTCAGCCCAAACTTGTCAGTCTTCGGAGTAAAATCGGGAAGTCGGCCCCAGTTTGTACATTGACCCTTCTCAATCACAGCCCGAGCATCCTTTAAGGAAGCCATCTTCAAAGGAGACTCTTCAGTCCCAGTCTCTGCTGCTGCCAATGTTGGAGGCATCTCTTCAAAGTGTTGAAAGGGGGTCTCAATGAACTCCCCCGTCCATCTCTATATACCGGAATGAGTTGAGATGGCTAACCATATATTCTTCCTCCCCCTGCACTGTAACAATTTTCCCTCTGACCGGGTACTTGAGTTTTTGATGTAGAGTGGAGGTCACAGCTCCAGCCTTGTGGATCCATGGACGACCCAGCAAACAAGAATAGGATGGACGAATGTCCATCACATAGAATGTTGAATTAAAGACTTGAGAACCAACCCGGATTGGAATGTCCACTTCACCATGTACCATCCTCTTCGACCCATCAAAGGCCCGGACAATAATGTTACTAGGCTTCAACTCCAAACCCTCACAATCCAACCTGTCTAAGGCCTTCTTGGGCAATACGTTCAGCGAAGAACCGGTGTCTACCAACACATGGGCGAGAGTAGTGCCCCTGCATTCAATGGAGACATGCAGGGCATCGTTGTGGTTCTTTCCCTTGGCAGTCAGATCAGCGTCAGAGAAACCCAGACCATTATCAGCAGTTAAGTTGGCCACACAATCAGTAAATTGATCAGCAGACATTTCTTGTGGCACATGGGCCGTCTTCAGGAAGGAAATCAAGGCCTTGGCATGGGCCTCTGAACATAACAGCAGTGATAGCATAGAGATCTTAGAGGGGGTGTGCCCCAGCTGTTCAACGACGTTGAAATCACTCTTCTTGATGATCTTAAGGATTTCTTCCATCTCTTGCTGGGAAGCTTCAACATTAACAGTCTTCGTTGCCTCCATCTGGGCAGGCACATCAGCAATCCCTTTGCCCCGAGTGTCGGATGACTCGGCAGCAGGGGTAGAAACTTGATCAGGAGGGGAAACAGGCACACTGGCAAGTGTGATAACAAGAGGTCTCTGAATAGCTGGAGGTGCAATATCAGGCGAGAAGAGCCTGCCACTACGAGTAACTTTAGCAGGACCGGTGATATTAGTGATGCCGGTACTGGTATTGAACTCTTGTTTTACCCCGAGCACATACACATCTGCCCCATAGTGCCACGGGACAGCCTTGTCAGATTTATAGGGGAGGGGCCCCGGAACAGTAATGATGATAGGTGCAACAGACATGATTTTGACGGGCTTCCTCGGGGGAGCCTTGGTAGGATTGTTGAAAATGGTGACAACGGACACTTCTTCAGTAGGAATAACAGGAACAACAATCTTCTTGAACAAGATCTCTTTGCTATCCATCAGGTTTTGGATGCTTGACTTCAGCAACAGACAACCATCAGGTGAAACAGCACATAGAAGGCAACCTTTGCTACAACCCGGAAATAAACCGGCTAGCAACAGGTTCCTCTTGACGGTCAACAATGGAGTAACAATATCATCCACAGAGACTACATACAGGTCTTCCTCAATAACATTTACTCCATGCTGGGGCATAGGAGCAGTCACAACGTTGGGCCTTTCGGGCACCTCAAACTGTATTTCCTTAGCATCGATAAGGTCCTGAACCTTATTCCTCAGGGCCCAACAATCATCAGTAGAATGCCCCGGGCTATCAGAGTGATAAGCACAGCGGGCGTTGGGATTGTACTTCGGAGAGGTTGTGTTTACCACCTTCGGAGCTTCTCTGACAGTTACCAAGTTGGTTGATAGCAGTTGCGACAAGATCTGCGACAAGGCCATACTAAGCCGAGCGTATTCTCTTATGGGTCTCCCATCCCTTGGTTGGTTAGGTTGCCGAGGAGCGGCAGCAGGTTTTGAAATCACCACCGCGTTGACAGCTTGGCGGCGTTCTGGTTTATTTTGTCTTCTGGGACCATACACAGCACTGGCTTCCTTCTTGAAAGGCTTCTTTTCAGAACTTGAGGACGCACCTTTCTGTATCTTCCCCGATTTCATACCAGCTTCTATCCTCTCACCAGTCAGAATGAGGTCTGTAAACCCTGCAGAAGAATTACCAATCAGGTGGTTGAAGAACGGCCCAGACAGGGTCCCCAAGAACATGTCCACGAGTTCACGGTCAGTCAACGGTGGCTGCACCCTTCCAGCCAGGTCCCTCCACTTTTGCGCGTACTCTTTAAAACCTTCTCCCGATCCTAGCGACATACCCTGGAGTTGGGTACGTGTAGGAGCGAGGTCGGCATTGTACTGATACTGCTTATAAAAAGCAGTAGCCAAGTCCTCCCAGTTTCGAATACTGGCTCCATCCAGCTGATAGAACCACTCGAGTTGAGCCCCTGAAAGGCTATCCTGGAAGAAATGGATCCATAAGTTCTTGTCCACAGTATACGGTTGGATCTTCCGCACATAAGATCTGAGATGTAGCTTAGGGCAGGAAGCCCCGTCATACTTTGCAAAAGATGGTGCCTTGAACTTGTGTGGGATCACCACCCCAGAAGATAAACCCAGATCTCCAAAATCCAACCCAGGCACCTGTTGAATTTCCATGGCACTCGGACGATCTTCTAACTGCTTGTACCTGTCTTCAGCGGGAGGGTACTGCTCATCATTAAAATCTGTCTCGTTGTCAGAGACCACAAGACTAGGAACCCTTCCCCCTTGGGGACTGCCTTTGCCTACAGAAGAAGCAGCTTGATCAACCTTATTTTGCAGTGTATTGCCAAACCTCCGTCCAGTGTTGAATAGTACAGTTCTCTTCTTCTTCTTCTTTACCAGCAGAGCCTTCAATTCCTCTTGACCTTGGGCTAAACTCATGATCAACTCTTGGAACTGGGCGTTCTGAGCCTGGAGGGCCTTGATGGATTGCTCAGTAGATGATTCAGGATTCATGATGACTGCTGAAATAAACATCGAAGAAGATTAAGCAACCTGAAAAGAAGAGTACCTGTGATGCATATGATGAATGGAATGCGTATGATTTATGCTTTCAAAGACAATCGGGATTCAACTTTGTAAACAAAAAGGAAGCGCACAGGCATCATAATGTCCTACAAAACAGAGCAAAGATGAAACCCTCTTGTCTTTGAAATGGGTCAGTCCTTATGCAGGATGCATGCAATGTCTATGATGGTATGATGTCATGATGAAGCACACCACAAGTATTCACAAAGTCAAACATGATAAGGCACACAAGTCACACAAGACAGCCCTTAGAGTTTAGGCTAGCATAAAGTTCAGGTACTACCCTCTTTCAGTTTCGTTGGTTAAGACCTGTCCTATCAAAAGTAACCGGGTTCTAGAGGATCCCAATATCACTGACTACCCTCAATCGGTCATAACTCCAGCATCACAATCTTTTCTTGCGGCCAGAACCATCGCGAGAGTTTAGCCTCAATGGGTGTAGCATATTGCTTCTGTTCTATGGCCAAGTTGGGTCAAATTAGGGTTCTAAGGTCGGTTGGTGCTTAATGACTCCTCAGAAGACCCATATTCTCCTCGTTGCAACACAAGGGATATCGGTACAGACCAAGGTGCCACACCAATGTAGCCACTGCTTCACCCGTGTCGGTCTACGCCGGACAGGTCCCTCACAGCTTATGCTACCTAAAAGGGTATCCCCAGATCCGGGTTATGATCTATGAAATTCCAAGACAATGCCCACAATAATAAAGCAAACAAAACATTCAATTGAAAACATAAGTATGATCTATCCTAAGGTACACCTCACTTTAAAGCATCCCCAGCAGAGTCGCCATTTCTGTGATTGGTGGAAATAGAACTGACTGTTTTAAAGCTGGTTCGCGAAATGTCGCGGTAAGCAAGAGTCGCCACCGTCTTTTATGTTCTCCAACATGGAAAGGACAAAAGCACAACAAAATTCCTTCTTTGAGATGTCTCTCGGTTCGGGAGGTAGATTTATAGAAAGGGAAGGTGTTAGCACCCTTTCTATCTGTGGTTATCCACGGGCTCTTAGGTACTTGCTCTTATGTTTTCAAAATTTATTTGCTTTTCAAATGTGTGTGGGTTTTGAAAAAGTTTCGTTTGTTGAAAGATTTCTAAGTGACTCTTGTATTTGTCCTCAAGAGTATATGAAAACTTTATTTTGAAAACTTTTGAAAGTGTCAATGTGAAAAGATTGTTTTGTTTGTTTTTTAGAGAGCAAGTACCCATGAGTCATCCACCTACCCTAAGGAATTATGTTGTGTAAGAGTCCTTAAGGTAGTGCCATCCCACCATTGAGAGGTAGGTAGCACTACCGTTGGAGGTGTTCGGGTCAATTCGATTGTAGGGACAATGTGGTCACCGAAGCAATAGTAAGACACCTTAGAAGTAACCCTAATGTCCTAGATCCTTTTATCCGAGGCAACCGTTTCGAGGCGACTGGATCTTAGACATAAGGGCGACCGCTAAAACACCCTATACTTAACGACCACTTTCGAGGCAACGAGTGAGGCGTACCCTAGAAGTGGCATGTGCATTGTGTGTTGTTTTCAGATTAACATTTATCTTTGACCATGCAATTGTGAGCTACGAGTTGTTTTTAATTATCATACATTCTTTCATGCAATTTAGCAGTTAGGAGTGCGGAAAATAAAATACGGAAAGGTAAAAGCTACGCTATTACAAGGCGCGGGTCTATACATCGCCAAAAAACAAAGACCCGTTTTTGATAAAGTGCGGAAAATAAAGAAAGCGGTAAACCTAATTACTATTACATTCCGGAAACAGTTACATAATAATCCAATAAATAATAATCATGCGCGAAAAGAAAGTTAATTGGACGTCCTAGGGTTTTTGACCCTTTTGAGAAATCATGAGTTTTTGTGTCCTTTGCTTTTAATTTAATTAAAGTTAAACCTAAGTATTTAATTAATTATTTACAAGAAAGATGTTTTTTGTGTCTTTTGTATTCAATGAAAATAAACAAATTAAAAATCAAAAGAAAACCCTAGTTCTAAGTTTATTTTAATTATTAATAAAATGTTAAAGTTAACCTAATTTAAACTAATTAATTAATTTACATTTGTATATAAAAAAAATAATAATTAATAATGATGATAATAATAAAATGTGAATGAAAATTGTCAAAAAAACCTAATTCTATATGATTTTTATTTATTAAGAAAAAGATTAAAATTTAAAACTAAATTAAGCTAAGTTAATTGTTAGCATTTATTTACAAAAATAAGTTGATGATGAAATTAATAAATAATTAAAATATATTTACAATTTTGATTTTCTGATTTTTATTAGGAAAAATTAATTTGTTGTGAATTAATAATAATAATTAAAACAATTAAAAGAATTTAAAAGAAACGAAAATAAATTGCAAACCAAGGGGGGTAAGATGGCCCATATGGAGGTTTTTTTGTGAGAAATTCTGGCCCAAGAACTCTAAGCCTGATTGACTTTTCATGATCACGTGCATGCTGTTTGACTGGGGAGTACCATGCTCCTCATATCCTGGCCACTGGATTGGGCATCATGGGCACTTGGCAAGCTTAGGCGTGAGGACGTACGGTGGAACTTGGTACAAGCACTGCATTGGAACATGTTGTGAAAAATATGAAGAATTATATGGGGGACCTGGGAATCGAACCCAGGTCCCAGTACTTACCAAGCGTGTCACCAGCCACTGAACCAAACGCATGCTTTTGTTATTATACTGGCTAATAAAGATAATATATTAAAGAATCAATTATGCTGGGACATTAAAAAAAACGCGCCATGGTTTGAATGATCCAGTAGCTGGCTTCCACGTCTCATCTTCTTCATTCATCTGCAAAAATACCAAACAGATAGCGGGGGTTTTAAACCCCCACAAAACAAAAGTGCCAAGAATAGCGATTAGAGCTATGGATGATATAAATTGAGCGCGAGGGTTTGGTTGAATTCGTCTGGCCTTGACAAATTCAACCATGCTTGTCTCAAGGTCCAATTTTTCCTTATGTGCAAAGCCCCAATTGAGAGCTTCAAAAACCCTAGATTTCGTCCATGGTAGATTTCGATTCAGGATGTTTCAACACAATTAAACTATTCCATTAGCTTCAGAACGTTCCTAACAACACAAACCAATCAAGAAAATGGATTAAAAACGCATGAATTATGATATGCAGATCTGGAAATATATGCAAACCGTGTGACTTGTTGTCTTTGATTCTGATGGTGTTAGGGCTTGTTCTTGATGGCAATAGATTCCTGGAGACTCAGGCAAGGTGTTTGAACCTTTTTTAGGCTTTGAATTGCGCTGCAAATAAGAATTCAGTTTCACACTTTTCTTGAATTTTTTAGAATTTGATTATGGTGTTCTTGCAGCAATTTCACGTTGTTAACACTAGGGTTGGCTTCAGCATATGTATTGGAATCAAAACTAGGGTAAATCTTGGCCCAAAAGTCCATGAAATTATGTTTTCAATATTTGATTTTAATCAAATCTTTTCCAACTTTTTTGATTGATAAAACTTGCCAAACATGGATGATTTTGCCTTTTTTATTGAGAAACGAGATTGCCAGCTTGCCCTGATCAGATTTGCTTCACAAAAGATCTAAAAACTATATCTTTTGAATTTTCCTACAATTAAAATCAATTAAATGAATTAATATTAATAAAAATTCAATTAATTAATTAAAAATAAGAAAATAAATCATTTTAAGTTCAATGGGTCGTGAATAGGCTTTGGGCAAAGATTCAAGAAGGAATTTGAGGCCCATTAGCAAAAATGAAGTGTTTTAGGCAAAGTTGACTTTTGAAAGTTCCCAAAACTTTCCCAACTTCTCCAATGCATATCTTGCTCAATTTTGATCATATGAACATGTTCTTGGACATTTTGGAAAGCTCTTGAAGTCCTCTAACCAATTCCTTTGGTCCCATGTCATTTGGATTTACCAATCTCAAGTTATGGTCCTTGACTTAAAGTGCATTTTTGTTGACTTTTGAAATTGACCTATGATGTAGAAATTGATAACTTTTTGTGAGAGCATTTCTTGGACTTGGAATGTGAAGATCAGTTGTAGTAAATGTCATCCCCTTCAAAATGAGCATTGGATTGGATTTTTCTAATGAACCATGAAAAAGTTATGCCTTGGTCAAGTTACAGTTGACTTTTCAACTGTCCAAAAATAGAAACTTTTGACATCTTGAGACTTTGTGAGCCATGCTTGTGGAATCATGATCAAGAATTGATCAAATGATGATTGTGGCTTCAAAATAAGATGTTGACCAAAATTTTTGACTTTTGACTGTCAAATGACCATTTTGCCCCTGCAGTTGACTGTGAAGCATTAAGGGCTTTTGACTGTGCAACTTGATGTTGTGAGTCTTGAACCTTGACATATAGATGCTTGACAATGTATATAGGCATATGGGACTTGATTGGACCCTTGAAAACCCCAATTTCTTTGCAAGAACCAAAACCCTAATTTTGACTGTGTTAGGAGGCAATTGGACTGTGCAACCCTTGAGAGATTTTGAACCATTTGGAGATTGACCTTGACAAATCTTGAAGAATATGGGAGGGAAAATTTTGGGGTACAACACCTTCCCTTTCTATAACTACCTCCCGAACCCGAGAAACATCTCGAAAAGGAATTTTTCTGTGCTTTTGTCCTTTCCTCGTTGGATAAAATAAAAGACGGTGGCAACTCTTGCTTACCGCGACATTTTGCAAAAACAAACGCAAACGCGAACCAGCATTAAAAAACAGTCAGTTCACGTTCCCACCGATCACACCTCCAAAATTCAAAGCACCTGTGCTCTCCAAATATGACGGAGTTTCATGTCCCATAACGCATCTCCGGTCCTATGTGAGGAAAATCCAGCCCCATACCACTGACAAGGACTTATGGGTACACTTCTTCCAAGACATCCTGTTTGGAACTCAACTTGATTGGTTTTATCAGTTAGAAAGAGCCAATGTTCATAACTGGGAAGATCTTGTTGTAGCCTTTTACAAACAATACCAATACAATGCTGATCTCGCACTCACCCGTACTCAACTCTAGAGTATGGCTATGGTTTCAAGTGAAGGCTTCAAGGACTATGCGCAAAAATGGAGGGACTTGGCCGGAAGAGTTCAACCTCCCATATTTGAAAGAGAGTTGGTAGACATGTTTTTGGGCACCTTGTATGGTCCCTTCTTCAATCACTTAATTAGGAGTTCATCGACAGGTTTTACTGAATTGATATTGACCGGAGAAAGGGTAGAAGTCGGGATAAAGAATGGAAAGATTCAAAAAGATGCATCCTCTTCTGCTGTAAGGAAACCATTCATCGGAAAGAAATAAGTGGTTGTTGTATATCCTCAGAGAAATCAAGATAGAGTTGAACGCCGTCCTATGGTGGGGGTTGTTATGATTCCTAAACTTGCGCCTGATCAGCAAAGAAACAACCAACCAAGAATGGAAAGACCAGTCAGACAATTCACCCGAATTAATATGACACTGTTGTACCCCAAAATTTTCCCTCCCATATTTCTCAAAAAACATTTCAAGAATGATACTCAAATTGCTCAAGGTAGTCCAAGGGTTGACCAAACAAGCTATGTCCTAAGGCAGTCTACCTCAAATTAGGGTTTCATGTTGCATCAAGATGCTTGATTCCAAGTGATACCAAATGCTCAACATTGTCCTAATATGTTCTCAAGATCATCCATGTCAAGTTTCAAGCCCTACAGAGGAAGTTTGCTCAGTCAATTGCTCAAAGGCCTGAAAATCGACTGTGCTAGGGCAAAAGTCAATTGTGGCCCATATACAGTCAAACTTCAATATTTTTGGCCAACATCCTCATTTTGAAGTATATTTCATCATTTGATAAAGGGTTAATCATGATTCATCAAGTATTTCTCATAATTCATCAAGATTCAAAAGTTGTTAAATCTTTTTCACTTGTTTTGAGTTGGCAACATAGTCCACGAGTTCTAGCCTTTACCACTTGTCCATATCTTATTTTTATTATTTATTTTGATTTTTATTTGAATTAATTCAATTTAAATCAAAACAAATCAAATAAAATCCAAAATATTGAAAGTAAGAGATTTTGTGCTTGTTTCATGTTCCAATTACAGCTAGCAAGTCATTCAAACTCGTATCAAGGCATGTATGCACAAAAAGATTGAAAAAAAAGCTATTTTTGGAATGATATTGAAAGTGAATCAAATCAAATCAAAAATCATTGATGGAGGAAGATTGGATGCAGTTATCAACCCTAATTCAGTCCTTGGTACATAAGGAGGCGAGGCAGACCGTAAAACAGGTTAGAGACAGGCGTATGAGAAAGAACAAAATCTGAAAAAAGTCAGGAAAAGTGTAAGATGGAAATCCCATTTGGAGGCAGTTTCAGGACCTTTGAATGATCCCAATTGATTCCTGGGACTCTCAACAAGCTAAAGCAATCAAGAACAAGTCCATTCCAGTCCCAAAATGCACTGTAAGTCCATCACGACCTAGCTCTGTTCTTGAATTCGAATCTCATGATATAGGCATTGTTAACATGAATTAGTCACATATTATTGATCTAGGAGACATTTGAAAGCTTTTTGCATCATTTATATAGCCAGTAGCAAATTTCACCATGGCTAGGTTTCGAAGCTTCGAATTAGGGCTTTTATCTACAGGTGAAATTAGCTTTGATGAAGGGTACCTTCGTGTTCAGAATGACCAGATGAATTCAACCATGGCTTTGTTTTTCATTTATCATGCTTGTGCTTGATTTTGAGAATGCACAAGGTTGTAGCTACGGATGAACGTCCATAGGTAAAAGTATTTCACTTTTACCAACAGATCTAAGAACAGGGACGAAGACGTGGCCTCATCTGATTTGGTCATTTGAATTTTCGCGCAAAATCTCCAATAATTCTTTGTTTTATATATTATTATTATTTTCCATTATATGTATAATGTGATCGGTGGGAACGAGAACTGACTGTTTTGGGATGCTGGTTCGCGTCTTGCGTTTGTGTTCACAAAATGTCGTGGTAAGCAAGAGTCGCCACCGTATTTTATTTTATCCAACAAGGAAAGGACAAAAGCACAGAAAAATTCCTTTTTGAGATATTTCTCGGGTTCGGGAGGTAGATTATAGAAAGGGAAGGTGTTAGCACCCTTTCTATCCGTGGTTATCCACGAGCTCTTAGGTACTTGCTCATTGTGTTTTCAGAAGTTTGCTTTTCTTTGTGTTTGTGGGTTTGAAAAGAGATTTTGTTTTGAAAGGAGTGTAAGTGCGAAAAGTTTTGTTTTGTTTTAAAATGAGCAAGTACTTAAGAACCATCTACCTACTCAAAAAGGAATTAATCTGTACAAGTTTCCTTTAGATAATGCTATCCCACTATTGAGGAGTAGGTAGCATCGTCGTTGGAGTTTTCGGGTCAATTCGATTAAGGGACGTGTGGTCACTAAAGCAATGTTAGGACGTCTTAGCGGTAACCCTAATGTCTTAGATCATTTTTTCCGAGGCAGCCGTTTCGAGGCAACTATGATCTTTGGACAAGAGGGCGACCTCTAAAACTTCCTATACTCAATGACCACGTTCGAGGCAACCAAGTGAGATGTACCCTAAGAGTGGCATGTGCAAGTGTGTTATTTCGGTTAATTTTATCTGTACATGTCATTGGTGAGTGTTGTACCCCAAAATTTTCCCTCCCATTTCTCATTGATTTCTCACCACAAAGCCCTTGGAGATCAAGATCCAGTTAGGGTTTCATCTGCTCAAGACTTCTCCTTGCACTGTTGACCCAAATTAGGGTTTGTGTTTGCACAAAGAGATTTTGACCTAAAATGCCTAAGATAACTTTCATGCTTCATATTGGACTCCCAAGTTTATCCACATCAAGTTTCAAGTCTTGATTTCAAGTTTTGCCCAGTCAATTGGACAGTTGACCTAGAAATCAGCTGTATTGGGGAAAAGGTCAACTGTGGCCAATTGACAGTCAAACCTAATGAAAATTGACCCACATCAACATTATGAACTCACATGGACCATTTGATCAAATTTGGATCACAATTCCACAAGAAATTTGATCAGATCACTAAAAGGGCAAAATGGTCATTTTTAGGGTTTTGACTGCACAAAGGCAATTTTTAACTATTTGACCCAACCAATGGCAAACCAAGCTCACATATGGACTCAAGGACCCCATGGAATTATCTTGGCATGCTCAACAAGTTCAAAAGATTCCAAGTACACAAGATTGACAATTGAATTTCCTAGTCAATTGATCAATTTTGACTGTATACTGAAAAGTCAAACTTTGACTTTTTGGTCAAAATCGAGAGTCAAGATTCATTTTTCATCAAAGCATGCCAAATCATGAAACTTTTTCACCAAGAAACCAAAAATTGCAAATTAGGTTTTGAAATGGGAATTTTTCATAACTTAGAATTTTTCTAAGTTATGAAAAACCCTAATTTTTTCCCAACTTTGTCCCACTTTCTCACCAAGATTCATTTGGATTCAAACAAAAGTCAAAACATGAAAGTTGTAGCTTGTTGCATAATCTACAACTTTGATTCACAAAGTTTTCCCAAATGAGGCTTGTATCTCAAGTTACAGTTTTTGGAATAAGGGTACTAAACCATTCTTAACTTAGTGAGATTTTAACCTATTTTGGCAAGGTTTTCTACCCAACTTCAAGGCCATTTTCCATACACTTCCACTTGGAATTTCAATTTGCATTTCAAAGATGGATTGTAGTACACATTCCAAGCTTTACAAAATGTCCAAGAACTCATCAAACAACCTCATAACTTGAGAGAATCGAATTTCACAATATAGCAAAAACTCACTTTTGAATTGGTCATGTACATGTTCATAACTTATGCCATTTTCAAGTCAGCTTAATTTGTGCTACATTACAGGTCCTTAAACCATTCCATACTCAATAATTTAATGCATGTTCATTGTGTTAAAGTTTTGTTCTATGAGTTCAAGCATTACATACAAGTTTAATCCATTTATGGAAAAAGCAAAATGGCCATTTTTGCAAAAGCAAGCTTTATGTCCAATTGAAAATCCAACAAGTACAAATGAGATCTAATTGGCACAAGATTATGAGTATAACACACTGATCAAGGAGGAGTTTTGCAGCATGATTAGGGGCCCTCTACATGCCTAGAACACAACTTGGTTTTGTTTGCTTAAGTGTGAAGAAAAGTATCATAACATACAACAACTTTGATCTCAGCATTAGGAACTTTAAGCAAATATTGTAGACACATTTCAAACATCCTAACCAATCTGAAGCACGACCCTAAGACCATCAACACCTCCCCATTGCCAGAATCACTCTCAAACTGCAAAAACAGGGCAAGGCCTGCAGTTTGAACACCATCTCTCATTCCTTGCATGTTTTCTTGACCAAAGCTCATCAAACACATTCCCTAGCATCAATGCAAGCTAACCAAAACCTAAAACACGACCTGTAATTCCTCTAACCAGTTCCACCATTTTCACTTTTCTGATTTGCAGGTGAAGAGCTCTAGCACGATTCAAAAGGTTTCAAGAGAAAGTAAAGCTTGGAATAGCATCCCTGGACATCAAGGAAGCTATACCAATCATCACTTTGCACTGAAAGTTTCTCCATTGCCAGATAGAACTTCAACTGAACAGGTAAGTTCATGGATTCGTATCTCTCTTATTAGGCATTGTTAGCTTTAGGTTTGTGAAGATAATATGTCACATTCATAGCCCTGAACATGCCCATGTAATTAGATTTCATTTATGTTATGTGTGCTGCAAGAATTTTGAGTCTGAACATGGCAGAAAACTTAGGTCAGGATTTGGGAATGTCAAAATTCTCTCTCATTTCTGAGAGTTAGGATGAGTTTTTTATATATTTGGAATCGTGATTCAATGCTTAACATTTCTTATGTTGGAAGTTTGTGCAAAAAATCAAAGAATCCAGGTGTTTGAATGTGAAATACAGGCGCGGGTTTTGACATGTTTTTTGTCTGAAGGTTGAAGAAGAAGGTTCATGGGCTGGGCCTTCTGTGCAATTTCTTTTCACACCACATTGTTTCTTCTGCACCCCCTGAGCCCATTTGCTTTATTTCATTGATTTTGTGACTTTTCTTTTTTTATTTTAACTTATTTATTTTTGTTAATAATATTAAAAACCTAAAAAATATTTTTTGCACCATTTTTATATTTTTAGGCATTTATTTGATTACATTGATATTTGTATGTAAATAAATACATATTATATTATTTAGAATAAATAGGAAAAATAATATAAACACTTTGTATTTTTCCATTTTTATTTTATTTTTATCTTCTTAAAATACTTTATATGAAATATACTTTTTTATAAAAATTAAATGTTTTTTTATTTTGTGCATATTTAATATATATTTGTAAATAATAGAAATAAATACATATACATTAGTACACTTAAAATAAAAATACCAAAAATATACATATTTTTATATTTAACACTAAAAAATGTATTTTTATAAATATACTTCATTTTCATTTTATTTTTGTATATAAATAATAAATATTATATATATTGAATAAATACTACATTTTATTTAATAAACTAAGGTTTTGCCCTAAATATGAAAATACTCCAAAAATAATACCTTTTTATTTTGTTTATTTGAATACATAAATAATACCTTTTCTTTTCATATACATAAAAACCTTTTTGCATTTTTGCATCTTTATTATTTTCATTTAATTTATGCAATCAATTATTTGTAAATATTCCAAAAATGATGTAATAGCTAGGTTTAATTTCTTTGTCTAAATATCCCCCCATTTGAACATTTGTACCCCCTTCCCATATTGTGATGTAATAGTGTAGAATTTTTACTTTTCGCACTTTAAACGCTTTCTAAATATACCATGCTAGAATTAGGGTTTGTATGCAAATAAAAAGAACAAAATAGCTTGACCTAATTTCAAGATAAATGAGCATGAAATATGGACAACACATATCACACTTGCACCCCTAGGGTATTCCACTTTGATGCCTTCAAATAGTTGGGCCATATTGCATGTTAGGTTTCTTTGGGTAAAAAAAACAATCAAATGATCATAGTCCCTCGATGACGCTTTCGAAAAGTTGCTTAAAAATGATCAAGTCCCTTTCAAAGAGAAATTGCCCAAAGACACTTAGCACTATTGCAATTATGGTCTAAAACAATGACCCGCGCCCGTCCCTTTCACCTCCTAATACAAGATTGTCCACCAAATGCAATGGTGGAACAAAATTGTCAAAAGGTTTAAAACATAACAAAAATCTTTGAGAACTTTAGGGTAGATAGCTCTTAAGTACTTGTCAATTTGCAAAAGAAAACACTTGCCTATTTTTCAAACCACACTTCACAAACACTTTCAAAAAACCTTGAAACATCTTTTCAAAAGACAGAACACCTTTTGTAAAATATTCGCGTAAAGAATTGTTACAAGGGTAGCCTATACAAGGCATCTTTTCAAAACATTTTCAAAACCACACACCGAGCACCATTTCAAATAATTGAAAACCAAGGCAAGTTGATCTAAGCAAATACCTAAGAGCCCATGGATAACCATGGATAGAAAGGGTGCTAATACCTTCCCTTCCTATAATCTACTCCCCGAACCCAAGAAAAATCTCAAAGGTTTTTACTGTGCTTTTTAAACCTTTCCTTAGGATAAAATAAAAAGTCGGTGGCGACTCTTGCTCAACCGAAACATTTGCTAAAACAAACACAAAACCCTAGTCAGTTCTCCCACCGTATCACAGTGAGCTATATTGATTTTAGGTTAAAGATTGATCTTGTCATGCATTGACTATTTATCAAACATCTAACAGTTAATAGTTGCGGAAATTAAATTTGCGGAAAGTAAATCTAAACTATTACAAGGCGTCGGGTATTTACATCGCCAAAAACAAACCCTTTAAAATTAAATTGCGGAAAGTAAATAAAAGCGATAAATTAAAGTCCTATTAAAACTATTACATACTGGAAGCAATTACAATATTGGATAAAAATAATACGCGTGCGAGAAAATTAAATCGGCGCATTCTTAGGGTTTTGACCCTTTTTATTTAAAGAAAATATTTTTGTTATTTTTGAATTAAAAATTAAACCTAAGTTAATTAATTAATAAAATGAAAAATATATATTTTTGGATTTTTAATTTTTAAGGAAATAAAATAAAAGTGATTAAAATTAGTAAATAAAAAAAACCTAGTTCTACATTGATTTTAATTATTGTAAAGAATATCAAAGTTATACCTAATTAAAAACTAAATTGATTAATGTTTATTTACAAAAATAAAAATAATGAAATTAAAAAAAATGATATTTTTTATGTTTTCTGGTTTTATTAAAAAAATGATTTAATTAGTTAATTTAAATAATAATAATAATAATTAGTAAATAAATGATAAAATAAATAAAAGAAAAGGATAACCAAAGGGGTGTTGGGCCCAAGAGGAGGTGTGATTTGCAATTTCAGAGGCCCAAAACGTCCCAGCCTCGTTTGACTTTTCCCATCCAATGCATGCTTGTTGACTTGAGGATATGGTAAGCTTGCAGTTTTGACCAATGGATATGATCTGAAGCCACTTGGCAAGTATCTGGACAAGGGCGTATGGTGAGCCCTGCTTTGGGCGCTGCATGGAATTTCCTGAAAGTAAAATGCAACAAAGTTTTGGGGGACCTGGGATTCGAACCCAGGTCCCAAGGGGTAATCCACTAACATGTTTACCATCTCTACCAGCGCGTCCTTTTGTTAAGGTAATACAAAACAAATATTATATTCAAAACTCAATTATTATGCTGCAAATAAAAAAAAACAAGCGCAAAATTTAAATGGACCAATGGGAGGGAGACGTCTGGTCGTCTTCTCCAACAGAACTCTGGTTTTCTTACCTGTGGATTTTTATCCGCAGGAAGATTCATGGGATGCTTCAAAAACTCATTCTAGGCCATAACAATACCATCCAAGAACATGGACGTGATCGCCTCTTCCTCCTGAGTTCAACTATGGCCATGATTCGTCCTAATTTCACCTGTAATTGAAACGCCTAAAAGCAAAGAACGCAAACCCTAGATTCAGACGTTATGTTACAGGCCATGAAAATGAAATTGAATATTGCAAAAAGCTTAGAAATCATACAAGGAACAAGAATATGCTAATGTTTTGTCAAAAAGATGCAAGAATGAGGAGTTATGTTTTCGTGCACAGGGCCATATTCGTGGATACTCACAGCGTGTTTTAGGAGGTTTCAAGACTTGGTTTTGATTCCAATCGCTTCAGTAGACGTCCAGCAAGAGATTAGTATCAAGTTTTTGCTTTGAATCGAGCTCTAAGATCGTTTTTAGATTCCACTTTTTCCAAGCTTTTTTCAAACTTTGTCTGGTCGTTTCTTGCAGTTTCATGTCGTGTTCTTGATGTCTATGGATTGTGTGTGTATAATGGAATGAATTTAGGTTAAAACTTGGGCTTGAATCCATGGGAATTAAAGAATTGAGATATGATTTGATCTTCCATTATCAAGTTTCCAAAAATGCCTCAAATCAAATATTTTGTGCATAACAATGCTTGATACAAATTTCATTGAGTGTATCATGATAATTGCAAGCTCTAATGATCACAAAAATCTCATTCCATTAATTTTTGGATTTTATTTGAATTAATATTAATTTAAAATGAATTAATTCAATAAAAATTAAATAAAATAGAAAAATAAATGAATGGCCATGAAATTGAAGATGGGACACGTGTGTGGTGTGACAAGACCAAATCAAGTGGAAAAAAGTGGGGCCTTTTGTCAAAAATTGGAGTTTTGAGGATAGTTGACTTTTGGCACTTTTGGAAAAATGCCCAACTTCAACAATGTATAACTTTTTCAATTTTGAACTTTTGGAAGTGTTCTATGACTTTTTAGAAACCTTGAGATGTCCTCTAACCAACCTTTTTGGTCTCATCTCATTTAGATATTCCATGCTCAAGTTATAAGCTTTGGGGAAAAAAGGTGTTTTTGTTGACTTTCAAAAATGACCTATAATGTCCAAATTTGTAACTTCTTGTGAGAGCATTTATTGATCTTGGGGTGTGAAGATGGATTGTAGGAAATTGCATCCTATTCAAAATGAGATTTGGATGGGTCATTTCTCATAAAGTATGAGAAAGTTATGCTTGGTCAAAGTTGAGTTGACTTTTCCTACAAAACCCTAATTTAGCAACTTTTGAATCTTGATGAATCTTGAGAAATCCTTGATGAATAATGATCAAACCTTGATAAAATGATGAATTATTCTTCAAAATGAGAATGTTGACAAAAAATCTTGTGGTTTGACTATTTGTAGGTCGCAGTTGACTTTTGCCCTAGCACAGTCGATTTTTGGACCTCTTGAGCAATTGACTGACCAAACTTCCTCTGCAAGGCTTGAAATTTGACATGGATGAACTTAAGAACATATTAGGACATTGGGGATCACTTGAGGTCTTTGGATATAACGACCTTGATGCAACACAAAACCCTAATTTTGAATTGACTGCCTTAGGAGATGATTTGACTGTCCAACTCTTGAGCCATCTTGAACAACTTGGAGATGATTCTTGACATGTCTTGAGAAATATGGGAGGGAAAATTTTGGGGTATGTGATCGGTGGATCTGGAACTGACTGTTTAACGCTGGTTCGCGAAATGTCGCGGAAGCAAGAGTCGCCACCGTCTTTTATTTTCTCCAAATGGAAAGGACAAAAGCACAGAAAAATTCCTTATAGAGATTGCTCTCGGTTCGGGAGGTAGGTTATAGAAAGGGAAGGTGTTAGCACCCTTTCTATCCATGGTTATCCATGGGCTCTTAGATACTTTCTCATTTGTGTTTTCAAAATGGTTTGTTTGCTTTTCAACTGTGGGTTTTAAAAAAAGGTTTCTTTGAAAATTTCAGTTCGACTCTTGTATCGGTCCTCAAGAGTGTTTGAAAAATTGCTTTCGAAAGCTTTTTGAAAAGGTGTCGGTGTGAAAAGTATTTTTGATTTGTTTTGAAATTTAGAGCAATTACCTAGAGTCGTCTACCTACCCTAAGGAATTCATCTGTGTAAATGTCCTTTAAAGTAGGGCCATCCCACCATTGAGAGGTAGGTAGCACCACCGTTGGAGGTGTTCGGGTCAATTCGAGGTTCGGGACATGGTGATCACCAAAGCAATGGGAAGACACCTTAGAAGCTACCCTCATGCCAGGTTCCCGGATCATGAGGACTTACTAAGACATCCTCTACTCGACGATCACCTTTCGAGGCAAGGCAACAGTGAGGCGTTCCCTAGGGGTGGTGTGTGATTTGTGTGTCAGATTCATTTATTTTTGTCTTGTTTATGTCATGGGTGATCTACACGTTTGTTTTTTATTTAAGGCCATTCATTCTTGCATGCATTTATTTAACAGTTAAAAGATTGCGAGAAAAATAAAATTCTAAGCTATTACAAAAGGCGCGGGTCCACATCGCCAAAATTTCCAGGACCCGATTTGACAGAAAAATAAAGAATTAAAGTGCGAGAAATAGATTACACGGCTTTGGGAGAGATACATAAATATTAAAAGGAAAAGAAATAAATACGCTAATTGAAATTTTAAATTGAAACGAGGGCGTTGGACCCTTTTTAATGGAATTAAATTAAATTGTTAAATTAATTAAATTAAAGAAAAAAGAAATTGTTTTTTGGTATTTTTGTATTTTATGATTTTAATGAAAAAGAATTAAATGAAATTAAAAGATTAACCCTAATTCTAATTGTTTTAGTTTATTAAGAAAGTATTAAATTTTAACCTAATATTAACCTAATTATTTACATGCAAATCTTGATTTATAAAAGTAAATAATATTTTAATAATTAATTATTGTGAAAGAAAAGAAAAAAAAGATAAAAAATTAATTAAACCCTAGTTCTACCAATTTTAAATTAATTAAGAAAATATTAAGATTTACTCCTAAATTAAAACTAATTAATTAATAAAGGTTTTATTTACAAAAAATATAACATTAAATAAAAATATTAATTTTGTCTTTTCTGATTTTTAGTGTTTTTTATGTTTTTATGAAAAAATAATTAAATTAAGGGAATTAATTAAAAAGAAAATTGAATCAAAAATAAAATAAATGTAAAGGAAATTGCAAACCTTGGGGGGTTCTGTCCCCAGATTTGAGGTACATTCCTAGCAATTAGGCCCACTTGTTTAAGGCCTCAGTTGACCTTCCTTGGGAGCATACACACGCGTTGACCTGGGCCTATGATGTTCTCCAACTCACAGCCTTGTGATTGATCCCAACAAACGCGTGGCACGCTTGTGATTATGGATGTATGGTGGTCTTCAAGAGAGATGCTGCATAGAATGATAATTAGAAAAATAGTATTGCAAAGGGATGGGGACCTGGGGCTCGAACCCAGGTCCTGAGGGTTACCAGTGTATATGCCTTCCAATCGTGCCACTTGAGTTCTTTGTATATTAAATAAACAACGAATATAATAAAACAAAACAAAAGTTAGTGCTTGTCTTTCGCGCGAGAATTTGAATAAACCAATCGCTACTGGACACCTCCTCTTCTTCTTCTTCGTTGTATTTTTTTCCTGAAACATGAAAACTATTAGCAACGGTTTTTGAACCGTCCCTATAGACACCCTATTGGAAAATAGCGATTAGCCCCTGGGGCCTCATAAATTAGGCGCGAGGGTTCCGTTTTGATCGTCCAAGCACGCTTGTTTCGTTCATGGCATTATGGTGTGCTAATTATACCCGATCCGGAAACGCCCAATTCAAAGCTTGCAAAACCCTAAAAGACAACAATGGCAGATTCTCCAATAGTGCATAAAAACGCAATTAAAATATAGGGTTAGCTTCAGAACACATCGCTTAGTATGAATACATAAACAAAATGCTATGAGAATGTCTCAAAATTAAAACACGAATATGCATTTTTATGAGAAAAAATTGACTTCTGTATACCGATTCAAAGGGTTAGGGACGTGGAAACCTATTCAGGCACGTTGCTTAAGGTCTCAGGAAGGTGATGAGATGATTATCTCAGCTTGAATCGCCCTGGAAAACAGTTTTCAGATTTGAGTTTTCAAGCAAAAAATTCAAGTTGGTTTCTTGGTATATGGCGCAGCTTTCAGTCTCCTTAGCATTAGGTTTTGATCAATATATGTATGGCATCAGATTAGGGTTAGAAATTGGATCAAAAAATCCATGAATTGATGAAAAGAATATTTGATTTTTAAGCCATGATTTTCCAATCTTTTTCAAGCATCTTTGATACAAATCATGTCCAATTCCATTGATTCTTTCTATATTTGGTTAGGCAAGAAATCATAAGCTTATTCCTTGCAGAAAAAGATTTGGAAAATTAGGTTTAGTATTTTTCATGTATTTTAATTAATTAAATGTATTATTAATGATTAAAAATTCAAATAAATAAATAAAAATGATTAAAAACTTCCCTTTGGGCCAAATGGTCGTGCCCATGCCTTGGATGATGAATTGTGGAAGAAAAAGAGGCCCATTAGCAATTTTAGGTCATTTGAATCAATGTTGACTTTTCAAAATATCCAAAAATTTCCCAACTTCTACAAGGCATAACTTGCTCAATTTTTAAGCTTTGCTCATGTTCTTGGACATTTTGGAAAGGTCTTTCAGTCCTCTAACCAATTCCTTTGGTCCCATGTCATTTTGATTTACCAATCTCAAGTTATGGCCTTTGACCTAAAGTCCCTTTTTGTTGACTTTTGAAAATGACCTTTAATGTTGAAATTGATAACTTTTTGTGAGAGCATTTCTTGGACTTTAAGTATGAAGAGGAGTTGTTGGAAATGTCTTTCTCTTCAAAATGAGCTTTGGATTAAATTTTTCTGATAATCCATGTGAAAGTTATGCCCTGGTCAATTTACAGTTGACTTTTTCAACTGTCCAAATAAGGAAACTTTTGCATCTTGAGACTTTTTGAGCCAAGCTTTGAGAATCATGATCAAGCATTGATCAAATGATGTTTGTGGCTTCAAAATGGGATGTTGACCAAAAATTTGAACTTTTGACTGTCAAATGACCATTTTGCCCCTACAGTTGACTGTAGTGCAATTAGGGTTTTTGACTGTGCAATTTTGTGCTGTAAGTCTTGAAACTTGGTATGAGGATGCTTGACCATATTTGTAGGCATGTGGGAATTGATTGGACCCTTGGAAACTTCATTTTCTTTGTCAGAACCAAAACCCTAATTTTGACTGTTTAGGAGGCCCTTGAACTGTGCAACCCTTGGGGAATTTTGAAGCTTGACTTGGCAATTTCTTGAAGAATATGGGAGGGCAAATTTTGGGGTACAACAGTTGCCCCTGTTCAATCTTCTTAGACCTGAGGATGTAGATTGGCTGACGTGCCTTTCGTAATCCGAAGGTGGAAGATGATTGAACACTAGAGTGCCCAGAAATTTGCGCTCACATAATAGCAGTATGATGATGGGAATGGGCTTATAGATGCCATTTGGAGATTGATGGAAGGTGGATGGGCTTATAGATGCCATCTGGATGTCAATCGCATAAGAGATTCCTTAGCGAGAACTTGCGTACCTGCAGAAGAAAAATGAGTACCTGACATGTTGCAGGAGCTGGTCTTCAGATGCTTTGTATAGATGTGTCCTGACTGGTTACAAGAGCTGAATCTGGAGCTTCAAACGATGATGAATGAACCAGGGATGGTTACTACCTCAACAGGAACGGTGAGAGAACCTTGGATGACTTTAACCTCAACAGCAATCATTGAGATAATCTTGGGATTACCACCTCCGCAGTATCGGGGAGAGAACCATAGGCGATTACCACCTCAACAACAAACATTGAGAGAACCTTGGATAACTTCAACTTCAACAGCAATCGTTGAGCGAAATCTGGGATTACCACCTCCGCAGTATCGGGGAGAGAACCATAGGCGATTACCACCTCAACAGCAAACATTGAGAGAACCTTGGATAACTTCAACTTCAACAGCAATCGTTGAGAGAAATCTGGGATTACCACCTCCGCAGTATCGGGGAGAGAACCATAGGCGACTACGACCTCAACAGCAAACATTGAGAGAATCTTGGTGGGAATTACCATCTCCGCAGTATCGGGGAGAGAACCATAGGCGATTACAACCTCAATAGCAATCATTGAGAAAAACCTTGGATGGAATTATCATCTCCGCAGTATCGGGGAGAGAACCATAGGCGATTACAACCTCAATAGCAATCATTGAGAAAAACCTTGGATGGAATTATCATCTCCGCAGTATCGGGGAGATAACCATAGGCGATTACAACCTCAATAGTAATCATTGAGAAAAACCTTGGATGGAATTATCATCTCCGCAGTATCGGGGAGAGAACCATAGGCGATTACAACCTCAATAGTAATTATTGGGAAAACCTTGGATAACTTCTACTGAGTCTTCATCAGAAAAATCTTTTTGGGGTCGATTTAACTGGACTAGAGAAGGCCTTGGACTGGATAAGAAACAGAAAATCTTAGGGTCGATTAACTGAACCGGTCTAGGTCTTGAAATGTCTTCAACTGGATAAGAGATAGGGAGATCTTAGGGTCGATCTGTCTGAACCAGAGGAGGCCTTTGACTGGATAAGAAAACAGAGAAATCTTTGGAGTCGATTTAACTGAACCGGTCTAGGTCTTGAGATACAGCTGAGAACTTTAACTGGCTTTTCCCTGAAAGGTAAAGGTCAGTCATATGCAATGCATGATATGGATCAAGCAATGATGTTCTCAACATAAATGAGATTTGTAAGATATGATGCGTATATGCATGCTACAATGATGTATGTGATGTTTAGGAATGTATGTTTTCGTCTAGGAAAGTAAATCCTTGACGGGTGCCGGGAAGCCACTCCTGGACCGATGTTGGATAATAGATTTTGCTTCCGCTGGGGATGATAATTGCAAGAATACCGGTAGGAGCAGATGACTCCGTTGGGGAATAAACTTGGCGAATGGAATAACTCTGCGGGGAGGAAAGTACTCTAACGATCTTGCTGGGAAGCAATACTCTGTGGGGAGAGAGATACTTTGCTGAGTTGTTGATAATAACTTGCTGGGGGTACCATTGTTGTGTTGGAAGTGTTGATAGACTTCGCTGGGGATAAGAAGACTTCGCCGAGAACGACCTTCCCGTGGCTTTTGGCTGAGGATAACCCAGTTATATCCTAGTACGGAAACAACTCTTTAAATAAAGCCGGGAGACGCGTTCGTGCTTTGCGGGGATAAGCTTCCAAAATCTACTGGGGATAAGCTTACTGCTTGGGGAGATGAATTCCAAATTTCCTGGGGAACTGGATTGGACTCTCTTGGGGAAGTTTTGAGCTGTACCGGGGAAGTGACTCCATTGAATGTTTGATATTCCTCCGGGGAACAATCTTTAGACCAAGACTGTCGGGGATGCTTGTTAAGAATACATGTACTGCTGGGGAGTGTTGAGACTTGCTGGAGGGTACCCAACTTCCTTAAGTTTTGATAATATAGCTTGCTGGCTCACTCTCTGGGGAATTAAGATATCTGGTTATGTTCTTCAGCCGAACCTATCTTAGTACCTTGGTGGGCAGAGCCATTAGATTGCTTGGGCAACTCATCATTGCCCCTGTTTCTGAGGTGGGAGAGGAAGCCTTGTGAGGTGCTGATAGCTGTTGATGGACAAACTCTTCTTCTGATAGGAAGGTGACAAGATGACAGGACATAGTCGTACGCTTTGATCCCTAACTTTTGCCTGGACCGCCCTTTCGGGTTTTCAGTCCACCGGGATACCCATTTTTGCCCAAGCCGCCTTTTCAGGTTTTCGACTTGCCGGGTGTACAGATTTTTCATTTCATCCCTTATTTTTGCCCGAACCCTTTTGGTTCGCCGGGAAGCCCTAATTTTTGCCTCGGTATGTCAACCTAGCGGGTCTTTTTCATGCGTAGTATCTTTTTCGACTATGTCCGTGTTCTTAGAATGCAGGGAAATGCCCCTGGCTGAAGTGTTTTGTCATGCCACCAGAAGGTACTTGATCAGGCAAGATTCGTTGTTGGAATGCCCCAAGTGACTCAGGCGGAGATTTGCCCCAGGCTATTTGACCTTTGAGAGATTCTCTGAATCTTGATTGGACTGCCCCAGATAATAGACCATGGTCATGTCTGCCCCTTGATTGGAAGTGCTTCTGTTCATTAGGCATTCATCGTGTGAATTTCTCATCTGTTCAAACAAAAAGTCATATGCAAACAAGGTTATGTTAAAAATGCAACGCTTATGTCTGTCTTGAAGATTTTGAAAATGCATTCTTTTTTCATAAAACAAATGAATGTTTGTAAAACGTGATGTCAACTCCGTATTTTCCGTAGGCCTTCAGGAGTCAGGATACCTTTCGTAACAGTATGCTTTCGAACTAACCCATGCTTCAGCTAGGACTTTTAAGGGTTATAACGTGGCCTGGTTCACGGTTTAAGAAACAAAGGATAAAGGGTCAAAATTTATTTGTACCCACCCGCTCTTCTTGATGTTCTTCAAACCTAACCTCAGTTGATCATACGTTAGACCTTGCTTGAGTCTTTGCCTTGATTTTCCAGTGATGATTCGGATGTCGATAACTTATTTTGAATAGGCAGTCATTCCTTTTTGTTATTGAGGGTTTGTGTGACCTCTTTCCCTTTTTTTTTGATTTCGTTATCCCTGTTTTTTGCCTGAACTGTTTCTTTTGTGATTACAGTCAGCGGGATGCCCCAGTTTTGTAAGTCTCCTTCATAGGTTTTAACTTATTGGGCTTTTTTTTTAGAAGTAATGACTGCCTGTCTGTATGATTGTTCGGAACCATCACTGTCTTACTTTTCTTTGCAAGGACCTCCTTGGTGCCATTTGTTATGCACTTGGATCAACTGAGAGACTACCCTGCCCCAGGTTATGATTAAGGGTTTTAAATTTCAAAAAGAAAAAACTCCTACTTCTTTGGCTCAAAGGGGTTGACGAGGGATTATCTTCCTTATAACTCCAGTGTTTAGGGATTTGAAACAATGCATGTACCTCATCAGCGGGGTCTGTTCAAAAGCATACTGTAATGATTGCGGTATCGTTTTCGTCATCCTCCCTCAAGAGGCTTAGAATTATTGAGAGTTGATCATCAGAAAAAATATGAAAGTAATTTGCATTTAGTGTGAATACGAATATATTGATTCAAAACAGACATATGCGATGCATTAATGAAATAACAATGTTTAACATGAATAAATGTTTGAACAAAAGAAAATTGCAACTTGAACATTCGAATGAACAAACATTTCTCAATCCTAGCCATGACTTGGCAAGGGAGCAGTGATTATGTTCGGAGTCTCAGGTACTTTAAACTGAATCTCTCCAGCGTCGATCATGTCTTGAATCTTGTTTTTGAGAGGCCAGCAGTTGTCCGTAGTATGCCCCGGGCTATCAGAATGGTATGCGCACCTATCGTTGGGATGATAGTTAGGAGCAGCAGTGTTTGGATTCCGGAGAGGCGCCCTTAAGGTGATCAGCCCTGCCTCCAACATTTGTTGTAGTGCTTGATCCAGCGACATGTTGATCTTGGTGAACTGCCTTTTAGGCTTGTCTGGTTTGCTCTGATCAGCCCGTTGTCCTGGGCGAGGTTGTTGTTGGACCTGTGAAGTAATAGCAGCTTGGAGAGGCCCAAACCTTTGACTTCTTGGAAGTTGATTAATGACTGGGTCCCTGACTTGGGCTGGTTGCTTCATGTCTTGATGAAGCTGACTGATCATGGCCCTCAGCTCTCCTTGCTCCTGAGCTAAACCTTGAATGAGTGCCCTTTGCCCCAGCATCTGGGTTTTCAGTGTGTCTACCTCAGCTTGTAGACGCTTCAGCTGTTCGTCCTTGTCATCTTCAGGACTCTTTCTGATCAAATTCCCCATGAGGAGTGTCCTCAACTCTTCCTGCCCCTTGGATAGGCTTAGGAAGATCTCCTTGAACTGAGTCTCTTGAGCAGGAGGTCCCTGGTTATCTTGTTGGGAAGTCATTGCTGAAATAAACAGCGACAAAGGTAAGTGGCCTGCAAAAGGGATACCTGTAATGCAATGATGTGTATGATATGCATGTAATGTTTTCAAGGACCTCGCGGGGTAAACAAGAAAATTTGTTAGCATTTGGATCCGGTAGCTTGATTGAAAGAAACTTCATATTTGTTGAGAGTCTTTCTTCCAAGGGTCAAAGGCTCACCATATCCAGTGGGTCATAGCCCCTGACAACCTTAGCTAGAGGAAAATAAATCCTCTTTGCCCCTTGCTAGATGTTTGATTTATCATGACCTGCATCACAAGCCCTTGAGATCCTTGAAATGGGTTAAGATGTATGCAATGGTATGATGTCATGCTATGCATGGGGTGATGTAGGTAAACCCTGTTATGAGTCCCAATTAAGGACTATAAACAAACCCTGCAAGAAATTCAGTATACTTTGTTATGAGTCCCAATTAAGGACTATGAACAAACCCTGCAAGAAATTCAGTATACTTTGTTATGAATCCCAATTAAGGACTATAAACAAAACCTGCAAGAAACTTAGTAAACCCTGTTATGAGTCCCAATTAAGGACTATAAACGAAACCTGCAAGTAGTGCATGTGTCAGATAACAGGCATGCAAATAGTCAAGTACGAAGGCACGCAAGTCACACAAGAGAAGCCCTTAGAGTTTAGGCCAGCATGGGGTCTAGGTATTACCCTCTTGAAGTTGGTGGGCTCAACCTGTCCTATTAGAAGTAACCGGGTTCTAAGGGTCCCAATATCACGGGATTGCTTTCATTGTTCATCGTTTCGATTTAGCCACTGAACTGGCGACCGAAATATTCCAGGAAAGCAACCCTCAATTGAGTGTAGTATCGAGTATCAACCAACCTCGGACTGCACCAAAGTCAGTTATCTCACTACCCTAAAGAGGCCAAGATAGTTCAATTAAGGTTCCTAAGGTCAGTTGATGCTTCACGACACCACGCGGAGGCCCTGTACTCTCCTTGACTGAACTCAAGGGTTACCGGTACACACCAAAGTGCCACATCAACGTAGCAGACTGTTTCAACCATGTCGGTATACCCCGCACAGTTCCCTCACAGCCTTGTTGCTACTTTCTAAGAAGGTATCCCCCAGATCCGGGTTAGGATCTATAGAACTCCCGAGACAGTCCCACAATAATAAAGCAAGCAAGTTAATACAATTGAAAACACAGTTATGAGCTAAGCCCTAAGGTACACCTCACTTTAAGTTTATCCCCAGCAGAGTCGCCAGTTCTGTGATCGGTGGATCTGGAACTGACTGTTTAACGTTGGTTCGCGAAATGTCGCGGAAGCAAGAGTCGCCACCGTCTTTTATTTTCTCCAAATGGAAAGGACAAAAGCACAGAAAAATTCCTTATAGAGATTGCTCTCGGTTCGGGAGGTAGGTTATAGAAAGGGAAGGTGTTAGCACCCTTTCTATCCATGGTTATCCATGGGCTCTTAGATACTTGCTCATTTGTGTTTTCAAAATGGTTTGTTTGCTTTTCAACTGTGGGTTTTAAAAAAAGGTTTCTTTGAAAATTTCAGTTCGACTCTTGTATCGGTCCTCAAGAGTGTTTGAAAAATTGCTTTCGAAAGCTTTTTGAAAAGGTGTCGGTGTGAAAAGTATTTTTGATTTATTTTGAAATTTAGAGCAAGTACCTAGAGTCGTCTACCTACCCTAAGGAATTCTTCTGTGTAAATATCCTTTAAAGTAGGGCCATCCCACCATTGAGAGGTAGGTAGCACCACCGTTGGAGGTGTTCGGGTCAATTCGAGGTTCGGGACATGGTGATCACCAGAGCAATGGGAAGACACCTTAGAAGCTACCCTCATGCCAGGTTCCCGGATCATGAGGACTTACTAAGACATCCTCTGCTCGACGATCACCTTTCGAGGCAAGGCAACAGTGAGGCGTACCCTAGGGGTGGTGTGTGATTTGTGTGTCAGATTCATTTATTTTTGTCTTGTTCATGTCATGGGTGATCTACGCGTTTGTTTTTATTTAAGACCATTCATTCTTGCATGCATTTATTTAACAGTTAAAAGATTGCGAGAAAAATAAAATTCTAAGCTATTACAAAAGGCGCGGGTCCACATCGCCAAAATTTCCAGGACCCAATTTGACAGAAAAATAAAGAATTAAAGTGCGAGAAATAGATTACACGGCTTTGGGAGAGATACATAAATATTAAAAGGAAAAGAAATAAATACGCTAATTGAAATTTTAAATTGAAACGAGGGCGTTGGACCCTTTTTAATGGAATTAAATTAAATTGTTAAATTAATTAAATTAAAGAAAAAAGAAATTGTTTTTTGGTATTTTTGCATTTTATGATTTTAATGAAAAAGAATTAAATGAAATTAAAAGATTAACCCTAATTCTAAGTATTAAATTTTAACCTAATATTAACCTAATTATTTACATGCAAATCTTGATTTATAAAAGTAAATAATATTTTAATAATTAATTATTGTGAAAGAAAAGAAAAAAAAGATAAAAAATTAATTAAACCCTAGTTCTACCAATTTTAAATTAATTAAGAAAATATTAAGATTTACTCCTAAATTAAAACTAATTAATTAATAAAGGTTTTATTTACAAAAAATATAACATTAAATAAAAATATTAATTTTGTCTTTTCTGATTTTTAGTGTTTTTTATGTTTTTATGAAAAAATAATTTAATTAAGGGAATTAATTAAAAAGAAAATTGAATCAAAAATAAAATAAATGTAAAGGAAATTGCAAACCTTGGGGGGTTCTGTCCCCAGATTTGAGGTACATTCCTAGCAATTAGGCCCACTTGTTTAAGGCCTCAGTTGACCTTCCTTGGGAGCATACACATGCGTTGACCTGGGCCTATGATGTTCTCCAACTCACAGCCTTGTGATTGATCCCAACAAACGCGTGGCACGCTTGTGATTATGGATGTATGGTGGTCTTCAAGAGAGATGCTGCATAGAATGATAATTAGAAAAATAGTATTGCAAAGGGATGGGGACCTGGGGCTCGAACCCAGGTCCTGAGGGTTACCAGTGTATATGCCTGCCAATCGTGCCACTTGAGTTCTTTGTATATTAAATAAACAACGAATATAATAAAACAAAACAAAAGTTAGTGCTTGTCTTTCGCGCGAGAATTTGAATAAACCAATCGCTACTGGACACCTCCTCTTCTTCTTCTTCGTTATATTTTTTTCCTGAAACATGAAAACTATTAGCAACGGTTTTTGAACCGTCCCTATAGACACCCTATTGGAAAATAGCGATTAGCCCCTGGGGCCTCATAAATTAGGCGCGAGGGTTCCGTTTTGATCGTCCAAGCACGCTTGTTTCGTTCATGGCATTATGGTGTGCTAATTTTACCCGATCTGGAAACGCCCAATTCAAAGCTTGCAAAACCCTAAAAGACAACAATGGCAGATTCTCCAATAGTGCATAAAAACGCAATTAAAATATAGGGTTAGCTTCAGAACACATCGCTTAGTATGAATACATAAACAAAATGCTATGAGAATGTCTCAAAATTAAAACACGAATATGCATTTTTATGTGAAAAAATTGACTTCTGTATACCGATTCAAAGGGTTAGGGACGTGGAAACCTATTCAGGCACGTTGCTTAAGGTCTCAGGAAGGTGATGAGATGATTATCTCAGCTTGAATCGCCCTGGAAAACAGTTTTCAGATTTGAGTTTTCAAGCAAAAAATTCAAGTTGGTTTCTTGGTATATGGCGCAGCTTTCAGTCTCCTTAGCATTAGGTTTTGATCAATATATGTATGTCATCATATTAGGGTTAGAAATTGGATCAAAAAAACCATGAATTGATGAAAAGAATATTTGATTTTTAAGCCATGATTTTCCAATCTTTTTCAAGCATCTTTGATACAAATCATGTCCAATTCCATTGATTCTTTCTATATTTGGTTAGGCACGAAATCATAAGCTTATTCCTTGCACAAAAAGATTTGGAAAATTAGGTTTAGTATTTTTCATGTATTTTAATTAATTAAATGAATTATTAATGATTAAAAATTCAAATAAATAAATAAAAATGATTAAAAAACTTCCCTTTGGGCCAAATGGTCGTGCCCATGCCTTGGATGATGAATTGTGGAAGAAAAAGAGGCCCATTAGCAATTTTAGGTCATTTGAATCAATGTTGACTTTTCAAAATATCCAAAAATTTCGCAACTTCTACAAGGCATAACTTGCTCAATTTTTAAGCTTTGCTCATGTTCTTGGAAATGTTGGAAAGGTCTTTCAGTCCTCTAACCAATGCCTTTGGTACCATGTCATTTTGATTTACCAATCTCAAGTTATGGCCTTTGACCTAAAGTCCCTTTTTGTTGACTTTTGAAAATGACCTATAATGTTGAAATTGATAACTTTTTGTGAGAGCATTTATTGGACTTGAAGTATGAAGAGGAGTTGTTGGAAATGTCTTTCTCTTCAAAATGAGCTTTGGATGGAATTTTTCTGATAATCCATGTGAAAGTTATGCTCTGGTCAATTTACAGTTGACTTTTTCAACTGTCCAAATAAGGAAACTTTTGCATCTTGAGACTTTTTGAGCCAAGCTTTGAGAATCATGATCAAGCATTGATCAAATGATGTTTGTGGCTTCAAAATGGGATGTTGACCAAAAATTTGAACTTTTGACTGTCAAATGACCATTTTGCCCCTACAGTTGACTGTAGTGCAATTAGGGTTTTTGACTGTGCAATTTTGTGCTGTAAGTCTTGAAACTTGTGTTGTACCCCAAAATTTGCCCTCCCATATTCTCCAAGATTTGTCAAGTCAAGGTCACAAAATTCCCCAAGGGTTGTGCAGCTCAACAGTCTCCTATACAGTCAAAACTAGGGTTTGTGTTCTGATCAAAGAAAGGAAGTTTTCAAATGCCCAATCAAGTCTCACATGCCTACAAAGATGGTCAAGTATCCTCATGTCAAGTTTCAAGGCATTCAGCTCAAAATTGCACAGTCAAAACCCTAAATTGCACTACAGTCAACTGTAGGGGCAAAATGGTCATTTGACAGTCAAAAGTTCAAATTTTTGGTCAACATATCATTTTGAAGCCACAAACATCATTTGATCAATGCTTGATCATGATTCTCAAAGTTTGGCTCAGAAATCATCAAAGATGCAAAAGTTGCTATGTTTGGACAGCTGAAAAAGTCAACTGAAATTGACCAGGGCATAACTTTCACATGGATTATCAGAAAAATTCCATCCAATGCTCATTTTGAAGAGAAAGACATTTCCTACAACTCATCTTCATATTCCAAGTCCAAGAAATGCTCTCACAAAAAGTTATCAATTTCAACATTATAGGTCATTTTCAAAAGTCAACAAAAAGGGACTTTAAGTCAAAGACCATAACTTGAGATTGGTAAATCAAAATGACATGGGACCAAAGGCATTGGTTAAAGGACTCAAAGACCTTTCCAAAATGTCCAAGAACATGTGAAAAGCTTAAAAATTGAGCAAGTTATGCCTTGTGGAAGTTGGGAAATTTTTGGGAATTTTGAAAAGTCAACATTGATGCAAATGATCCAAAAATGCAAATGGGCCCATTTTTCTTCCAAGTTTCTTCATGCCAAGCCTATGCACGACCATTAGGCCCAAAGGGAAGTATTTTATCATTTTTTAATTATTTATTTGAATTTATATTAATATTAATTCAATTAAATTATTTAAATATGTGAAAAATATAAACTTGACCTAAAAAAATCTTTTTATGCATGATTTGGCTTCTATAATTCGTGCACATGCTAATAGGGAAATATTTGGTGCTAATTGATCAGAATTGAACCAAAAACCATGAAAAAAGATTCAAAAAAGATCTTCCAAAATCAAAGATTGAAAACATTGAATACCATGGATTTTGTGCAATATTTTTAACCTAATAGCTTCACTATATGATCAGAATCAAAGACCTAATGCCTTAACACTCTCAGCTGCGCTTAGAAGCTATACACAAACTTGAAAAAATTGCTTGAAAATTGAATTCTGAAACCATTGCTAGAGGAAGATTAAAGGCATGAGATTCATCCCAAAAGCTTTCTTATGATCTCCTGAACACGTTCCAATCAACAACATTGACCAAAACCTCAAGAATTGGTAGGTTAAGCTGGAACTGTACAGCATGAAACTCACAATCGTATTTTTAATTCTAAGCATTATCATTGCATTCTAACTATGAATTCTTGTTCAATATGAAGTTTCCAAGCTAACCATACCAATTAATTTCATTTTTGCGCAATATAGGCGATTCTGCCATTGTTAAATGTTAGGGTTTGCAGGTTTCAAAATTGGGGTTTCTCAATACAAGAAAAATTAGGCCATCCCAGTACTACCATTGCATTCAGTACACCAAGACGAAGAGATTGACCTACTCGCGATGAATTTATGATCGTCCTAGCGCTAGTCGCTATTTTCTATAAACCTGCCTAATGCTACGCGTTAAAACCGTGGCCAATGTGTTTTGTGTTTCAGGGGGACGAAGACGATGATGTCGTGTCACACGGGGACAGGCCAATTCAAAATCTCGCGCGCGTTTCAAAGAGCATTAACCTTTTCTTTTATAATACTTGTTGACCATTATATATTAATTGAAATCAAAGTGGTTCAGTGGCAGGTGGAAGCGTTTGCAAGGCACAAGACCTGGGTTCGAGTCCCAGGTCTGAGTAATCTCCATATTATTTTTCCATTGGTAATTGCATGCAGGCCTAACATTAAGACTCGCCATGCACACTCAAAATTCATCGCCCACGCGTCCCAGGAGATCTAATCAAGGGTTCAGATTGAAGACATACCATGGATGTAAGTCAACGTGTCACACATAATCAAAAAAGTCAGCGAACTTCAAAGCTTAATGGGCCAAAATTCCAGGCCTGAACCTCCTAAATTGGGGCTACACCCCACCCTGGTTTGCCAATTTTATTTATTTTTCTTATATCTTTATTTATTATTTTAATTGTTATGTTTATTTTAATTATTGTCTATTTAATTGTTAATCAAAATACAAAAACATCATAAATTAAAAATTGTACATAAATAATTTAGGGTTTAATTTAGGTTTTAATTTAATTCTTTCATAAAAATATAAAAACACTCAAAAATTCAGAAAAGACCAAAAAATAATATTTACTTTATTATAATTATTTTCTTAGCATGTAAATAAATTAATTTCAAATTAGGTTTAATTTACATTTTTCCATAACAAAAAATCCAAAAATGTTAATTTAGGTTAGTTGATAATTTTTATATCCTTTAAATTTTCCCTTTTTAATTTTCTTTTTCTTATCACAATATTATTTATTTATTTATTTATTTTTATAATCAAATGTACATAAATAAATTAGGATTTAATTTAGGTTAATTCAATATTTTCATAATAAACTTAAAAAACATTAGAATTAGGTTTAGCTCTTTATTTTAATTCTCACTAAATTAACTCTTTCCCTTTTAAATCTTAAAAATACAAAAAATACTAAAAATCATTTTCTTTTTTTTTTTGAATTTTAACTTTAATTTCCTATTAATTTTAATTTTGCAAAAGGGTTCAACGCCCATTGTTTTTAATCATTTTATTTCGCATATTTATTTCGTTTCGTGTATTATGATTATGTGAATGTCCCAAAGCCTTGTAATAATTTTAACTTCTCGCACTTTTATTTATTCGCTTTATTTATTTTCCGCTAAATCGGGTCCGGTTTAATTTTGGCGATGTGGACCCGTGCCATTTGTAATAACCTTAGATTTATTTTCCCGCAAACTTATAACTGTTAAAAAGCATGCAAGAATGAATGTCTTAATTAAAATCAAGCGTAGATCACAATGACATGACAAAAGACAAATATCAAATGAAAACGACACACAATTCGCACACACCACCCCTAGGGTACGCCTCACTGTTGCCTTTCGAAAGGTGATCGTCGAGTAGAGGATGTCTTAGTAAGTCCTCATGATCCGGGAACCTGGCATGAGGGTAGCTTCTAAGGTATCTTCCCATTGCTCTGGTGATCACCACGTCCCTAAACTCGAATTGACCCGAACACCTCCAACGGTGGTGCTACCTACCTCTCAATGGTGGGATGGCACTACTTTTAAGGACATTTACACAGACGAATTCCTTAGGGTAGGTAGGTTCTCAAGGATACTTGCTCTAATCTCAAAACAAACTCAAAAGGACTTTTCACACTGACACTTTTCAAAAGCTTTCAAAGCAAATTTTTCAAACACTCTGACGTACGAGTCGAACTGAAATTTTTCGAAGAAACTTTTAAACCCACATTGAAAAGCAAACAACATTTTGAAAACACATTGAGCAAGTATCTAAGAGCCCATGGATAACCATGGATAGAAAGGGTGCTAACACCTTCCCTTTCTATAACCTACCTCCCGAACCGAGAGCAATCTCTTTAAAGGAATTTTTCTGTGCTTTTGTCCTTTCCACTTGGAGAAAATAAAAGACGGTGGCGACTCTTGCTTCCGCGACATTTCGCGAACCAGCGTTAAACAGTCAGTTCCCGATCCACCGATCACAACTTGGTATGAGGATGCTTGACCATATTTGTAGGCATGTGGGATTTGATTGGACCCTTGGAAACTTCATTTTCTTTGTCAGAACCAAAACCCTAATTTTGACTGTTTAGGAGGCCCTTGAACTGTGCAACCCTTGGGGAATTTTGAAGCTTGACTTGGCAATTTCTTGAAGAATATGGGAGGGCAAATTTTGGGGTACAACAGTTGCCCCTATTCAATCTTCTTAAACCTGAGGATATAGATTGGCGTCCGGGCCTTTCGTGATCCGAAGGTGGAAGGTGATTGAACACTAGAGTGCCGAGAAATTTGCACTCGCATGAAGTAGTATCAGCCTTATGATGTCGGGAATGGGCTTACAGATTCCATTTTGAGATTGATGATGGGAGATGGGCTTAAAGATGTCATCCGAAGGAGTTTCGATCGCGTAAGAGATTCCTTAGCGAGAGCTTGTATACCTGTTGTTGAGGTAGATTCCACTAGGGAATGATGTTCTTTGTCTTAGGAGAAATAGAACTTTAGGAGCTTCGGTCGTTCGTTATTCTACTGGGGAATCATCTCTGTCGAATAGGTGAGAGTGAACTACTATCTGGTCGCAACTCAGGCTTCATAGTGATAAGACTGACTGCTATCTGGTCGTAATCCAGGCTTTACAGTGACTTATTGGGGAGATGAGATTAAACTTGCTACCCGGTCGTAATCCAGGCTTTGCAATTTCTCACTTCTTATCTGGTTGAAATCCAGGCCTCAGAAAAAATCAAGTGGTTATCCGGTCGCATCCGGGCTTCAACTTGAATTTAGGGCACGCTGATATCCGACCGACTCCGGGCTTCTTAGTAATTGTCCATGTAAACTGCTATTTGGTCGGAATCTAAGCTTCACAGTGTCTTGTACTGCTAACTGGTCGTGATCCAGGCTTCACGATGTGTTATACCATTATCTGGTCGAATCCAGGTTTCATGGTGTCATGTACTGCTATCTGGTCGAATCCAAACTTCACAATACCTCACTTCTTATCTGGTCGAAATCCAGGCTTCAGAACAAATTAAGTGGTTATCCGGTCGCATCCGGGCTTCAACTTGAATTTAGGGCACATTAATATTCGGCCGACTCCGGGCTTCTTAGTAACTGGATGGGTAAACTGTTATTTGGTCGTGATCTAAGCTTCATAGTGTCCCTTAACGCTATCTGGTCGTAATCCAGGCTTCACGATGTATCATACCACTATCTGGTCGAAATCCAGGCTTCGTAGTACTCTTGGTTGCTATCTGGTCGTAATCCAGTCTTCACAATATCTCCTACCATTATTTGGTCGTAATCCAGGCTTCATGGTCTTGTATTGCTTTCTGGTCGTAATCCAGGCTTCACAATAACTTGCTGAGTTGTTATCCGGTGGTGATCCGGGTTTCACGGCTTGTGTTTATGATATACCACTATCTGGTCGAATCCAGGCTTCATGGTGTTTACTGAGCTGCTATCCGGTCGTAATCCTGGCTTCACGGCTCATTGGGGAATAAACTATTATCCGGTTGTTCTCCGGGCTTCATAGCTTACTTTTGAGATACCATTATCTGGTCGTAATCCAGGCTTCGCGGTAGTCTGATATTGTTATCTGATCGTAATCCGGGCTTCACAATATGCTGTAGAAATCAAGATACTATTCGGTCGTACCCGGGCTTCATAACTTGAATTTTGATTGTATCTTTCCTGAAAGGTAACGATCAGTCTTATGCAATGCATGATATGGATCAACAATGATGTTCTCAATATAAATGAGATTGTATGGTATGATGCATGTATCATGATGTATGGACATGTAATGTTTTAGCTGGGGAAATAAATCCCGGAGCTGCTGGAGAATAAAGTTGAATGCTTCACTTCCACTGGGGATGATGAACGAATGTGATAAACTTGCAGGAGAGGATAACTCTGTTGGGGAATGCTGATGAGGAGATTATTCCGAGGGGAATTACTCTGTGGGGAAGAGATGTTCTGCTGAAGATTTTAATGATAAACTTCGTTGGGGATTCTGTTGATAAGCTTTGTTGGGGATTTTAATGATGACCTCCATTGGGGATGGATTACCGTTGCTGGTGATATTAGATCTGTTAAGGATTGAACTCCTGTTTGGGGAAAGAAAGGACTTCGCTGGGGATGATTTTTCAGTTGTTGGGGGATGTCTTTATACTCCGTTGAAGAATATTAAGACCTTCTGGGGATACCAAACCTTTTTAGCGCTTGATGGTGGATTAACTCTGCTTGAGGAGAGTATTGCTGATCCGTTCATGGTTTCCAGTTTCAGCTGAGAGAGCTATTCTCACTGTCTTACCCTGCGGGGAATGGAGGTATCTTAGCCATATCCTTCAGCTGAATCTATCTTGGTACCTGGTGGACAGAGCAACTTGTACAGTTCGGGCAATTCTTATTTGCCCCTGTTTCTATTATTACCAGTAACTCATCTTTCGTTTCTCATGTAAATATTTATGATCAGCAATTAATGTCAAATGCATATATCAAAAATGAACATTGGACGTTCTTTACAAAACAAAACAGATAAAGGAAAAATAGCTTGAAATTTCTAAAAATGAATTTGTATTGATTTTGAAGTTTGGCCTGAAAATAGGCGTTTTGTACAAGAGGCTGACGTCCTAGTAAGAGAGCGCCACCGAACAAATAGAATTTATACAATTTGTGAAAATGAAACAAAGCAGCTATGTGAATAATCCCACTGGGTTCCAATTCTGCTATTGCCTTTATATCTTCAAGCATCTCATCACTTTGCTGCTTAGTTGAAGATGAATCTGATTGATTAGTGTCGTCCGAGCTTGATAGTCGATACCGAAAACTGGATGCGAGGTGATCCCATGAGACATAGTGTTACACTTTGATCCCTAACTTTTTCCTGGACCGCCCTTTCGGGTTTTCAGTCCACCGGGATACCCATTTTTGCCCAAGCCGCCTTTTCAGGTTTTCAACTTGTCGGGTGTATAGATTTTTTAATTTTCATCCCGTATTTTTGCCCGAACCCTTTTGGTTCACCGGAAAGCCCTTATTTTTTCCTAGGCCAGTCAACCTAACGGCTCTTTGATTATGCGTAGTATATTTTTACTATGTCTGCATTGTCGGGGTGAGGAAGGTCGTCACCATCCATTGTGGTTAGAATTATAGCTCCTCCTGAGAAAATGTTCTTAACCATAAATGGCCCTTCGTAAGTAGGGGTCCATTTTCCCCTGGGATCGCCTTGAGGTAGAATAATACGCTTGATTACCAGGTCCCCAACTTGATACTCTTGTCGTCTGACTTTCTTGTTAAATGCCTTGATCATTCGTTTTTGGTACGTCTGACCATGACAAATAGCAATGAGTCTCTTTTCATTGATTAGGTTTAACTGATCAAGCTGGATCTGAATCCTGTTGTCTTCACTTAAACCTGCATCCTTCATGATCCGAAGAGAGGGTATCCGAACATCAATATGCAAGACTGCTTCCATGCCATAAACCAAGGAATAGGGTGTTGCCCCCGTTGACGTCCGTGCTGAGGTACGGTACCCATGAAGAGCAAATGGTAACATCTCGTGCCAGTCTTTGTATGTCACTGTCATCTTCTGCACAATCTTCTTAATGTTCTTATTAGCCGCTTCGATAGTCCCATTCATCTTCGGCCGGTAGGGAGAAGAGTTATGATGCTGTATCTTGAATTGCTCGCAGAGCTCAGTGATCATCTTGTTGTTGAGATTGGTACCATTGTCCGTGATGATCCTCTCTGGTACACCATATCGACAGATCAGATTGTGTCGAATGAACCGTGCCACGACGTTCTTGGTTACAGTAGCAAAGGAAGCTGCTTCAACCCACTTCGTAAAGTAATTAATCGCTACCAGAATGAAACGATGCCCGTTTGATGCCGTAGGTCTGATCTCGCCGATCATATCAATGCCCCACATTGCAAAAGGCCAAGGTGTTGTCAAAACATTCAGAGGAACTGGAGGTATGTGCACTTTATCAGCATAGACTTGGCACTTGTGACATGTCCGAGAATGCTGATAATAGTCGGCTTCCATTGTGGACCAGTAATATCCTGCCTGAAGAATTTTCTTTGCCATGATATGTCCACTGGAGTGAGTTCCGAAAGTACCTTTATGTAACTCCGCCTTGATCCTTTCTGCTTCATTCTTATCCACACAACGCAGCAAGGTTGAATCATGGTTACGCTTGTAAAGGATGTCGTTGCTGATGAAGAACTTCGCTGCGAACCTCCTTAGAAACTTCTTATCAATAACAGATGCACCCTCGGGGTATTCCTGGGCCTCAAGATACCTCTTTACTTCGTGAAACCAGGGCTTTTCTGTTACCTCTTCAGTCTCAAGATCACAGCAATGCGCAGGTTCATCCAATTTATCAATGATAATCCGGGGAGCCTCGTTGTCCCAATTGACTTTGAACATAGAAGACATCGTAGCTAGCGCGTTCGCCAACTGATTCTCCTCTCTGGGGAAGTGTTCAAAGGTTATCTCCTCAAAATGGGGAAGCAACGTCAACACATACTCCTTGTAAGGAATAAGATTTGGGTGTTTCGTATCTCACTCGCCTTTGATCTGACTGATAACGAGAGTGGAGTCTCCGAAGACACTCAGAAACTTAATCCTTAGGTCAATTGCAGCTCGAAGACCCATGATGCATGCTTCATACTCCGCCATGTTGTTGGTGCAGTTGAAACATAGTCGGGCGGTGAACGGAGTATGAGAGCCTTTAGGAGATATGATCACAGCGCCAATGTTATTACCCAAAGCGTTTGAAGCTCCATCAAAGTACATAGACCATCGGGATCCTTCCTCAGGTCCTTCATTCGGTCTAGGTGTCTCACAATCAGTTATCAATATGATATTCTCGTCCGGAAATTCGAAGTTCATAGACTGGTAATCATCCACTGCCTGGTGTGCCAAATGGTCTGCTGTGATCGGTGGGAATGAGAATTGACTGTTTTGGAATGCTGGTTCGCGTTTGCGTTTGTTTTCGCAAAATGTCGCGGTAAGCAAGAGTCGCCACCGTCTTTTATTTTATCCAACAAGGAAAGGACAAAAGCACAGAAAAATTCCTTTTTGAGATATTTCTCGGGTTTGGGAGGTAGATTATAGAAAGGGAAGGTGTTAGCACCCTTTCTATCTGTGGTTATCCACGGGCTCTTAGGTACTTGCTCATTGTGTTTTCAAAAGTTTGCTTTTCTTTGTGTTTGTGGGTTTGAAAAGAGTTTTTTGTTTGAAAGGAGTGTAAGTGCGAAAAGTTTTGTTTTGTTTTAAAAGGATCAAGTACTTAAGAACCATCTACCTACTCAAAAAGGAATTAAACTGTGCAAATGTCCTTTAGACAGTGCTATCCCACTATTGATGAGTAGGTAGCACCGTCGTTGGAGTTTAAGGGTCAATTCGATTAAGGGACGTGTGGTCACTAAAGCAATGTTAGGACGCATTAGCGGTAACCCTAATATCCTAGATCATTTTTCCGAGGCAACCGTTTCGAGGCAACTATGATCTTTGGACAAGAGGGTGACCTCTAAAACTTCCTATACTCAATGACCACGTTCGAAGGCAACCAAGTGAGGTGTATCCTAAGTATGGCATGTGCGAGTGTGTTATTTTCAGTTATTTTTATCTGTACATGTTTAATGGTGAGCTACTGTTGATTTTAAGTTAAAGATTTATCTTGTCATGCATTGCCTATTTATCAAACATCTAACAGTTAGTAGTTGCGGAATGTAAATTGCGAAAAATAAATCTAAGCTATTACAAGGCGTCGAGTATTTACATCGCCAAAGACAAACCCTTAAAAATTAAATTGCGAAAAGTAAATAAAAGCGATAAATAAATAAATAAAGTCCTAAGTTAAAAACTATTACATTCCCGGAGCAGTTACAATATTGAAATATGAATAAAAAATAAAACGCACGCGAGAAAATTAAATCGGAGTGTCTTAGGGTTTTTACCCTTTTTTTATTAAATAAAGCATATTTTTTGTTATCTTTGAATTAAAAATTAGTCTAAATTAATAATTGAATTAATTAATTACATGAAAATATTTTTGGGTTTTTATTTTAATTAAGGAAATAAAATAAGAATGGTTAAAAATATTTAAAAAAACTAATTCTAAATTAATTTTAATTTATTGCAAAAGATATTAATGTTAAACCTATTTAAACTAAATAAAATTAATTAATGTTTATTTACAAAAATAAATAAAATTAATGGAATTAATAAAAATATTATTTTTATTGGTTTCTGATTTTTTTATCAAAGTTCTTACACTTGTATCACCGTTGACACTTTCAACGGACCACCTCTTACCCAGTAGAGAATTTTGATACAAGTGAGTTGGTCCTTTCACTCGAACCAAAGGCTCATGATACCTCTATTAGGTCATCAATTTGGAGGTCAACACAAGGGGATATTATTCATTGGGGCCTTTTTATTTTATACACAACACACATTTGTGAGAGACTTACCACACTCCCCTAAAATCTTAAGATGATAAGTGTGTATGTTCTCCCACTTACAAATACTCAAATCTATACATTTCTAACTAATGTGGGACTTTCCCACACTACTTACACTTGTTATTCTCAACGTATCTAATCAAAAAAAGAAGTTATGGAGTGTTTCTTTGCCGATGAATGGTTTTGAGTTTGAGAACCAATTTGTAAGAGGAATATACAAAACTCTCTGACACAATATACTTGATATATGTGAAGACAAGACCAGTAAAGATGTTCTTAGAATGACATTGTATCTATCATACTACACATTTAAATTACTTGTTACTATCGTAATTTAATTACAAATTAGTTTGTAATAATTATTTTTAGTTAGTTCATTAGAAAGTTAGAGATAAAAGTTAGGTCATTATAAGCTCTATCTAACTAAACTTTCTATTTAAAGCTTGTTTGTAGTTGTAACAATTCATTTGCGAAATTCCCACAATCAATGAAAATTATTTTATTTCAATTTCTCTCAAAGTTTAATATGTTGAGAAAAAATAAGTGTGGGTTAGAAAGTGTTGAGAAAAAAGTGTGAGAAAGTCTCACGTTGATTAGAAAAATGGAGACTTGAGTATTTATAAGGGAGAGAATTCACATACCTATTAACTTAAGGTTTAGGACTAATTAATATTGGGTGCGTCTCTCACAAGGTGTGTTGCTCATAAAGAAAGACTCCATCGAAAAATGCTCCCTCGTGTTGAACCCCCAAATTGATGACTCAACAGTGATATCAAAGTCTGGTTCGAGAGAATGACCAACTCACTTGTATCGAAAGTCTCCTCACAGGGTGGTGGATAGGAGGCATGTCTCATTAAAAAGTGTGATACAATGTACGTGGATGAAAAAGCTTTCGCTTGAGGGGGGGTCATTCTGGGTAAACTCACACTTGAGAGGGAATATTGAGAAAAATCAAGTGTGGGTTATGAAGTTTTGAGAAACAAAGTGTAGGGAAGTTTCACATTGATTAGAAAGTGAAGACTTGAGCATTTATTAGTGAGAAAACTCACACACCTATCACCTTAAGGTTTTGGGTGAGTACGTGGTGTGTCTCCCACAAGGTGTGTTGCTCTTAAAGAGAACTCACACATATCTCACCTTAAGGTTTTGGGTGAGTATATGGCGTGTCTCCCACAAGGTGTGTATTATTTTACGGCTAGATGTTTCTTGGATAGGCAGGTGTTTGTGGGGTGTGTCAAGTTTCCTTTTAAAGATCCAACGATTTGATCGCCTCTAAGGGTCGCAAAGATTAATCTTAAGGGTCCAAAGAATTAATTTTTCTCTAAGGGAACTAAGGATTCCTCTTATGGATCCAACAATTTGATCGCCTCTATGGGCGACAAAGATTCCTCTTAAGGATCCATCAGTTTGATCACCTCTAAGGGCAATCTCCTACAAAACTTTTAGATTTCCCGCAAAAAGGAATAAATAGAAAATGCAGACTCTTAAAAATAATACACTGACGGGCCTCATTAAAATTCCTTGGCCAATATAATGTACAAATGGAAAACAACGCACCCCCGAAAATAACATGTCCTTACAAACAGAGATGTAATACTCGCATAATCAAAGTTAATAATAAAGTAATTAAATGGAAATAAAGAAGACAACTAACGACAGTAAGGAAAATGGCAGCAGGGGACATCCCTCATAAGCCTTTAGCATTCGATATCCTTTCTATCCCGAGGGGAATCCTCTTCACCTTTTCCAAATTCTCCCAGTGGCTTTATTCTTGAGCCCACTTTCATAGTGTTCGCACCTAGAGTATGAAACCTTTTCAACTCGAGGCTCTCTACATAACACTTCCTATAGATTTCCTGGTCTCCTTGATTAACTTTTACCCTCCCATCTGAGAGTAAGTACTTTATGCATAAATATAAAGTGGACAAAATGGTGCCCAACCTGATTAAAAGTTATATGCCTTATAATCATATTTTAATAAGAGGAGGCAATCAATAACCAAATACCTGACCTTGATTTCTTTGGATTGATCATGCTCTCTAAAGGTAGTCTTTAGCGTGATGTAGACTTTCAATTGCACATGCTCTCTATAGAATCCAACTAGCGAGCCCTTGAAGGGTTTTAGATCATATGTATTGAGGAGAAGTCTTTCGTACGCATCCCAATATAGGATATCTGTAGAACTTCCTTGGTCTATGAAAACTATTTTAATATCCCATTTGTCACGCCTAACGGTAATGACCATGGGGTCATCATTGTGAGGGTGAATGTCAGATGCGTCCTTCTCATAAAAGGTAATTTTGGCTTATGGGATCTTCAGATCACCTTAGCCCTCAACATTAGGGGGTTTTCTATATTCAGAACTTGGTAAGCATACCTTCTACGAGCGGAGCTAGTCTCCACTCCACTGACGAATCCTTTTGCAATAGTGTTAAACGTATGACACATAAATTTGTTATCCTCACTTATGGATGTATCTTTTGACTTGTTAGGCCTGAAGATTTCAACTTTATCTCTCCATCCGAAGTTAGATTTGTATGGTCCACGAGAAGAGTCACCCTTGACATATTTCTTAAGGTACCCCTCATGGATCAGCTCCTCTATCTCCTTCTTAAGTTGGTAGCAGTCTTTAGCATGGTGCCTTTTAAATCTATGTAATTTGCACCATCTACATGGTTCAGGACCCATCACGTCCATTTTAGGAGGTGAATGCGTAGGGATGTTATGTAGGTGAAGGACTTCGTGCCTGATCTGTTTACGAAGAGTGTTCATGGGCGTGAAACTCTCCTTCATCTTGCCTACTCTCTTAAGTCTAGCCTTGTCTTTGATGAAGATGTATAGTTACTCTTCCTTTGGTTGTGCAAACCTTCAACTTTAGAAACATGATCTTTAATGTCTCACACCTTCTTCTTAATGTTTATGTTCTTGCCTTTTATGTAACATTCTGCCCTGGTGATTTCCTTTGTTAAAGAAACCACTGGGATTCGGGAGAGCGAATCATTGAAGTGTCCCTTGTTGAGTCCATTTTAGAACTACCCCATAAACATTTCTTGATTTGGGGAAATGACCTTGATGGTAGCTTCATTGAATAGATCAAGATAGTCCCTAAACGACTCTGAAGAACCTTGTCGTATGTTGAACAGGCTGGTGGTGGACATCTTCCTAAGACGGCTGGAAGAGATTTGGTGTACGAGTTTTTTCATCAGTTCTTGATAATAGGATTTGGAGGCTCGAGGTATACCCATATACCATCGTAAGGCAGTATCCCTGAAGGTGCCAAACAATAATTTTCACTTCAGGGAGTTATACACTCCAATGATGGCCATTTATGTGTTGATGAAGACGACATGTTCATAAGGATCACTGTTCCCATCAAACTTGGACAGAGAGTGAGTTTTTAATCCTCTAGGGACAAACGCTTCCCATATTTTGTCAAAGAGTTATTGGGGATTTAGCAATTCCATCTCCTCACTTTCATCGGATTTTCTTCATATTTATGTTCACTTCAAATTCATCAATTTTTCTTCAAATTTCATTATATATTCTTCTGGTACATGTTCACTTAAAATTTCGTAAGATTGTTTTTTATTTCAATTTTTTTCTATTGATTTATTTTCACTTCAAATTTCATCAAATTTTCTTCAGATTTATGTTCACTTCAAATTTCATCAGATGTTCTTTAGATTTATGTTCACTTTAAATTTCATCAGATATTCTTCAAATTTCATCAGATTTTTTTCATATTTAAGTTCACTTTAAATTTCATCAATTTTCCTGATTTATGTTCACTTCAACTTTCATCATATTTCATCAAATGTTCTTTAGTTTTTTCTTCAGATTTATGTTCACTTTTTATTTAATCATACTTTCTTCAGATTTATGTGTTTACTTTAAATTTCATCATATTTTTCTTAGATTTATGTTCACTTCAAATTTCATCATATTTTCTTAAGATTTCATCAGATCTTCTACAGATTTATGATTACTTAAGATTTCAACATATTTTCTTCAAATTTATGTTTAACTCCAATTTTATCTTATTTTATAAAGATATATATTCATCTTAAATTTCATTAGATTCTCTTCACAATTAATCAGAGTTTCTTTAGATTTATGTTCACTTTATATTTCATCATATTTTCTTCAAATTTCATCTGATTTTCTACAGATTTATGTTTACTTCAAATTTCATCATTTTTTTATTTCATCATATTTTCTAATATCAATTCAAATTTCATCATATTTTCTTCAGATTTATGTTCACTTCAAATTTTGTCAGACTTTCTTTAGATTTCATCAGATTTTCTTCATATTTACGTTCACTTCAAATTTCATCAAATTTTTTCAAATTTATGTTCCTTCAATTTTCCTCAGATTTCATCAAATTTTCTTTATATTTTCTTCAGATGTATGTTCACTTCATAATTCATCAGATTTCATCATATTTTATTCAGACTTATGTGTTTACTTCAAACATCATCATATTTTCTTTAGATTTATGTTTACGTCAAATTTCATGTTATTTTCTATAGATTTAAGTTCATTCAAGTTTCATCAGATTTTTTGTTCACTTAAAATTTCATCATATTTTCTTCAGATTTATATTCACTTAAAATTTCATCAGATTTTCTTCATATTTCATTAAAGTTTCTTCAGATATATGTTCATTTCAAGTTTTAGCATATTTTCTTCAGATTTACGTTCACTTCCATATTTGTCAGATTTTCTTCAGATTTTATTTGATTTTCTACAGAATTATGTTTACTTCAAAATTTATTAGTTCTTTTTTGTTTCATCAGATTTTATTCAGATTTATATTCACTTTCATCAGATTTTCTTCAGATTTATATTCACTTTCATCAGATTTTCTTCAGATTTATGTTCACTTCAAATTTCATCAAATTTTTTATGATTTATGTTCAATTCAATTTTCATCATATTTATGTACTTCAAACTTCCTAGGATTTTCTTCATATTTATGTTCACTTCAAAATTAATCAGATTTTAAGATTTCGTCAAATTTTCTTCAGATTTTTGTTTACATCAAATTTCATCATATTATCTTCAAGTTTCATCATATTTTCCTAAGATTTATGTTTACTTCAAATTTCATCATATTTTCTTAACATATGGTCGGATTTTCTACAGACTTATGATTATTAAAGATTTCAACATATTTTTTTCAGATTTATGTTTAAGTCCAATTTTATCTTATTTTTTAAAGATTTATATTCACCTCAAATTTCATTAGATTTTCTTCACAATTCATCAGGGTTTCTTCAGATTTATGTTCACTTTATATTTCATCAGATTTTCTTCAAATTTCATCTGATTTTCTACAGATATATGTTTACTTCAAATTTCATCATTTTTTTTATTTCATCAGATTTTCTTCAGACTTATGTTCACTTCAAATTTCTTCATATTTTCTTCATATTTATGTTCACTTCAAATTTTGTCAGACTTTCTTTAGATTTCATCAGATTTTCTTCATATTTACGTTCACTTCAAATTTCATCAAATTTTTCAAATTTATGTTCCTTTCAATTTTCATTAGATTTCATCAAATTTTCTTTATATTTTCTTCATATTTATGTTCACTTCATAATTCATCATATTTCATCAGATTTTATTCAGATTTATGTGTTTACTTCAAACTTCATCAGATTTTCTTTATATTTATGTTTACTTCAAAATTCATCTTATTTTCTGTAGATTTAAGTCTATTCAAATTTCATCAGATTTTTGTTCACTTAAAATTTCATCATATTTTCTTCAGATTTATATTCACTTAAAATTTCATCATATTTTCTTCATATATCATTAAAGTTTCTTCAGATATATGTTCATTTCAAACTTTAGCATATTTTCTTCAGATTTAGGTTCACCACTGTGATCGGTGGATCTGGAACTGACTGTTTAAAGCTGGTTTCGCGAAATGTCGCGGTAAGCAAGAGTCGCCACCGTCTTTTATTTTCTCCAAATGGAAAGGACAAAAGCACAGAAAAATTCCTTAAAGAGATTGCTCTCGGTTCGGGAGGTAGGTTATAGAAAGGGAAGGTGTTAGCACCCTTTCTATCCATGGTTATCCATGGGCTCTTAGATACTTGCTCATTTGTGTTTTCAAAAATTGTTTGTTTGCTTTTCAACTGTGGGTTTTAAAAAAGTTTCTTTGAAAAATTTCAGTTCGACTCGTACGTCAGAGTGTTTGAAAAATTTGCTTTGAAAGCTTTTGAAAAGTGTTGGTGTGAAAAGATTTCAGTTCGTTTTGAAGAGAGCAAGTATCCATGAGTCGTCTACCTTACCTTTGAAACGTGGTCGTCGAGTATAGGACGTTTTAGTAAGTCCTTATGTCCATGATCTATGTGTTGTACCCCAAAATTTGCCCTCGCATTTTTCCTCAAGAAATCACAGCTTCGGGCGTTTCCTGATTTTTCAGATTGACTCAAGAATCGGTCAAACAGACTTTTCTCGTCAGTCAGACAAAATTAGGGTTTTACTGATTTTCAGGGCTCTAGAATGTTGCAAACAGTTGGTTTAGGGTTTTGGTTGATTTTGGCTCAACTTTGATCAGGCGAACGTTCTTTGGTATTTAATCAGGAATTAGGTTTGTTCATGCGCGGTTCTTCAGAAAGATTTAATTCTACGATGCTTTGCAAGTTATTCCGAGATTTGGTTTGAATTCGCATTGTTTGACTTAATCAATATAAAGAATGCATTTGGATTGAATTTACGTTTGTTTGATTGAATCAGTAAAAAGGGGAATGCGTCTGATCAGTTGTTGTGATTAACTATTGTTTTGCTTTGGATGTTGGAAATGCCAGGTTTAACTGATCAAATGCTAAAGCGTTGTTTATTTAAATTATTTATTATTCTAAGATTAAATGATTGGAATTTATTTTCAATTATTTCAATTAAAGAATTATAAATAATAAATAAACAATAGGAGGAAAAAGAATTAATTGGATAAAGAAACTTTTATTGATTTTTAAATTAATTGTACAATTGTTTTGTTGTTTACAACAATGATTTTACATTTATTTAAATTTAAATAAAAAGAAAACTATCCTAAACATTTTTCTAATCTTCAATTCTTCATATGCTATCCCTTGCTCCAGTGCTCCATTTTAATTATTCATCTGCAAAGAAAAGAAGAAAAGTCAATAGCATATAAAAAAATAAAAGAGACAGATAAAATTACAAGTTCATCATTAAGGGAAACTGATTGGGATCAGTTAACCCTCTCTGCAAATCACGAGATTTCTCCCGGTTCACAAAGAGGGATGAATATTTATTTGCTAAAAATGAATGCACAAAAGTCAAAAATTGCACAATTCAAAAATTGTCAAACTGCATAGTTCAAAAGCAAACAGCATGTACAACTAAAAGTCCAAACTCAAACTTTCTGCCAAAAGTACAAGTTACTGTCACAAGGCTACTCAAAGTTGTCAAAGAAGAAGATTTGGAAAGATATCAAAAAGCACAAAATCTGGAAGAAAAGAGACAAGAATGCAGAGAAAGCATGTTATGCAAGCAAACTATTTCATTTTTCATCATGTCCCAATGCTGCCCTTTCAGAAAAGTACAAGCACAAACATATTTTAATATTTTTGACTGTACTAGAGAGAGAGAGAGAAGAGAGAAAAAGTGTTTAGGCTTACAGGTTTTGCTTTGAGGCTTAAGAATATAAAAAGAAGCTGCAATAGAACAGTACAGGGGAGGAACCATAAAAACTGTAAGAAAGAAACAAAACTTGCCCAGCCTTAACCACCAAACAGCATACCAGCCTTAACCATCAAACACCAACCTGTGTTAAACCAGCAAACAATGCCAACCTGTCACAAACATATAAACCAAAGCATAAACAAGCTAAAAAACCGGTGAAACTTCACAAGCCTAAAACCTGTGAAACCTCATAAACCTGAGCCTGTCAAGTTCAAACCTGCTAAAGCCATTAAACTGCTGAGCCTCAAAGCCATTAACCGGCTGAGCCTCAAAACCCCATAACCTGTCAAAAGAACAAACCTGCAAAGCCAGTTTACAAAACCATACAAACTGTCAAACTCAACCATCCAGAAATCTGCATAAACCTCCCTGTCATGAACATGCCTAAAGCCCTCAAGCCTCACCAAACCAACAATCTGAAAACACTAAGAAGCCTGATGTCCAAGCCTAAACCAGAATATCAAACCTACAAACCCTTTTCAGGACAGTGCTAAGCCTAAAACCTGTTAAATGTCAACCTGTTAAAGGCCAAAACCATTCCAACAGCACCAGGCATCAACCATCATTAACTCAATAAGGCAATACAGGGTAAAACCACGAGCCCTCAGAATTTCTTCATCATTGGGCGTAAAAAATCAACATTCAGAAGCATACGAAACTCAAGGCAGCTCAAGGCAACAGAAGCAAGGTATCTCAGAATAACCAAGCATTCAAGGTATCAAAACATTCAAAGCATATCAACATCAGTACATCATATTGAGCAAGCAACACAAGCATACGAGCGAACTAGGCAACAAAGGCGAGCCAACAGGAAGAAGAAGAAAAAAAGCGTTTCAAGGTATACAAGCAACTCAGAAGCCAACGAGGAGAAGAGATAAAGAAGTATACAAAGGTTTTCAGGCCATAATCATCATAAAACCTAAAGAAAAGGCAAAGGTACCAGGAAGCTCAAAGAGTTCATCAGCACCGCATCCCCGCCGGCAAGCTTCCGGAGCGCCACCTACCCTACCTCTCCTCCATCTCCAGAAAACGAAGGTAGTACGCCTTTCTCTCTCTTTTTCTTCCGCCACCTCAATAATAACAAAGTTTAAGGTCAAAGTTCAAAACGAAATAAGCATGCAATTCGTAAAAGAGTATAAAACATCAAAATCAAACCTTGTTTCGTAAGACCACTGGGCTCGAGCTATGGAGGAAGGAGAGTTTAGGGGGTAGCGTTGGTGGCTCAGGCAAGGAGGCGCTGTTCAAACAGCCATGGCCAAAGGACGAAGGCAAACGGAGAAGACGAAGCAAGGGCGCCGTTTCTGTAACCCTAAAGTCCCCAAGTGAACAAAATCTCTCAAAACCCTAAAACTGTTCGTTTCAAACTCTGGGCCTAACTCGTTTCACAAAACACAAAGCCCAAGCGTTCCAAGTTCACCCCCCCCCCTGCTTCTGAATGCTTTTGGGTAAGGGCCCATTCAAACCCTTTTCCTTTATAATTTTAAAACCTATTACTTTCTTTTGACTAATAAATCAACATAATATTTCTTTTATATATCGTATTATTTTTTATTATTTAATCATACTTTTTATAACATAAATTTTAAACACAATTTATTCTTCCTCAAATTATTTTCTTTCAATTAAAAAAGCTTTTGTATAAATATATATATATTAACACTAATATATAAGAAACAAAGCTAAAAATATTTTTATTTGTACATTAATACAAAAATACAAATAATATCTTCCTTTAAACTTAAAAACATTTTCATTTAAACCTTTGTACATAATAAATAAAATACATTTTTATACATAATCTAAATTCTTAACATTTAATTAAAATACTCTTTTGTATATATTAAACACAAAATATAAAGATACATTTTTTATATCAAATGTAAAGTGACAAATTTTCAAACTTAGAATACTTTCTTTTCTTAAATTTTCTTTTTGTACGTATTAAAGAAAATACAAGATCACAAATTAAATAAATAAACATTTAATTCTTTTCTTTAAGTTAACCATACCTTAATAATACACATTTAAATTCACATTTTCGCACCTGTAAATAATTACATACAGATATACACATACACTTACACAATATACTTACATTTGTTACATTATACATTTGCTTATTTTGTATATTCGTTACATTTACATTTGATCGATTCGATTTGGTTGTAATCTATTGGACACTACATTCCTAAGTCTCATCCCCATTCGTAAATTTGTACCCCCAATCCCGGATACTTATTTTGTAATAGCGTAGACTTTACATTTCCGCAATTTACCGCTTTCAAATTATACTATATTTAGACCTAGAGTTTGCATGTACATAAAATCAAACGCTAGATAACCTAATACAAGACAAATACGTGAAATCAATACACAATCACACTTGCACCCTCTAGGGTAATCCCACATGTTGCCTTCCAAAATGGGCCATGCTTGCACGTCGAGTTTCTTTGGCAAAACGAATTCAAATGATCATAAGTCCCTCGATGACGCTTTCGAAAGTTGCCTAAATGGAATGATCATAGTCCCTTCAAAGCAAATTGCCAAAGACACTTGGCACCATTGCATTCATGGTCCATACGATGACCCGCGCCCGTCCCGTTAAAACATCCTAAACGCAAGATTGTCCATCAAATTCAATGGTGGAACAAAATTGTTAAAAAGGGTTGAAAACATAGAGAAAACCTTTGAGTACAATAGGGTAGACAAAACTCTTAGTTACTTGAGATCAACTTGCAAAAACACTTGCCTTCTTTTCAAAACCACACTCCACAAACACTTTCAAAACAAACTCTCAAAACATTTTTGAAACATCTTTTCGAAAAGATACACACCTTTGTAAAACATTCGAGTAAAGAATTATTACAAGGGTAGCCTAAGACAAGGCATCTTCTTCCAAAACATTTTCAAAAATACACACACACACACCACAATTTCAAAGCAATTGAAAATCAAGGCAAGTGATCTAAAAAACCAAGTAACTAAGAGCCCATGGATAACCATGGATGAAAAGGGTGCTAATACCTTCCCTTTTCATAATCTACCCCCAGAACCCAAGAAAATATCTCAAAAGGTTTTTGTTGTGCTTTTTCAACCTTTCCTTTAGGATAAAATAAAAAGTCGGTGGAGACTCTTGCTCAACCGAACAAGTGCGAATACAAACGCAAAACACATAGTCAGTTCTCCCACCGTATCACAGAACTGGCGACTCTGCTGGGGATTACTTAAAAGTGGGGTTACCTTAGGTTTTAGATCACCTTTACTTTCTTGCTTTGATTGACTTGATTGCTTTATCTTTTGGGTTCTTGTTTGGGTTTGTTGTAAATCCTACACCCGGATTTGGGGCACCTTCTTAGGTAAATAGCAAAAAACTGTGAGAGAATTGTGTGGGGTATACCGACATGGTTGAAGCAGTAAGCTATGTTAGTGTGACATATTTGTGAGTACCGGTAACCCTTGAGTTCAATCAAGGAGAGTACGGGGCCGCTGAGTGATGTCGTGAAGCACTAACGAACTCTTAGAACCTTAATTGACCATCTTAGCCTTTTTAGGGGTAGTGAGATGACCGACTTTGGTGCAGTCCGAAGTTGGTAGATACTCGATACTACACTCATTTGAGGGTTGTTTTCTTGGAATATTTTGGTCGCCAGTAAGTGGCTAAACCGAAACAATGAACACAGAAAACAATCCAATGATATTGAGCTCCTTAGAACCCGGTTTCTATTTTAGGACAGGATGAGCCAACTAACTTCAAGAGGGTACTTACCTGAACCCCATGCAAGCCTAAGCCTAAGGACTTGTTTGCTTTGTGTGAATATGTTTGTCTGTATATACACTCACTTGCTTTTCGCATACATGTACATAACATCATGACATCATACCATAGCATTTTCAATAACCATTTCAAGGATCTCGAAGGTTCTTTTGATGCAGGGTTACGTTGAACTAGACGTCTACCAAGGGGCAAGGGGTTTCTCCTCTAAACAAATGCCATCAAAGATCAAGTACAACAACTTGAATCAGTGGCTATGACCCACTCGACATGGTGAGCTTGATTCTCGTGGAAAGACATCCGCCGATACAAAGTTCTCCAGTCAAAATTCAAATGCAACAACTTGAATTAGTGGTTATGACCCACTTGACATGGTGAGCTTGATTCTAGTGGAAAGACATCCACCGTTGCGAAGTTCCCCAATCCAAGAGCAAAGTTCAACCTCTAACATTATCTTGTGTTTACCCCAAGAGATCCTTGAAAACATTGCATATATATCACACATATCATTGCATAACATGTTTCTCCCATACAGGTCTCCTTATTCTTCCTACTGTTTATTTCAGTAAGATGGATATGGAACAAACAGTGAAAGATCTCCAAGCTCAAAATGCTCAATTCCAGCAAATGCTTCTGGCTATGGGGAAAGGGCAAGAGGATCTGACAGCTCTCCTCCTCAAAGACAAGAAGAAGTCCAAGAAGGCAGCCCGCATCCTGAACTTGAGGAGAAGGCCTAAGACCCAAGACCTTGCAACTCCATCCAACACAGTAGTTAGTCTTGAAGAAGACCATAATGTGGAGATTGTTGAAGAGGAAGCTGATTACTCCGAAGAACAATATCCTCTCACTGATGACAAGTACAAAGAGTTGGAGGATCGCCTCAATGCTATGGAGATCCAACAAATACCTGGCTTGGATTTAGGAGACATGGGTTTGGTTCCTGGATTGGTCATCCCTCCAAAGTTCAAAGTCCCTACCTTTGCCCTGTACGATGGAGTCTCTTGCCCTAAGATGCATCTAAGGTCTTATGTTCGCAAGATTCAACCATACTCAGCTGATAGGAGGCTTTGGATCCATTTTTTTCAAGAAAGTTTAGTAGGAACTCAACTCGAGTGGTTCTATCAATTGGAGAGTTCTCGCATCCACACTTGGGAGGATCTAGCCAAGGCTTTTTACGAACAGTATCAGTACAATGCTGATCTTGCACCAACTCGTGTGCAGTTGCAGAACATGACCATGGGGGCCGACGAGAACTTCAAGGGATATGCCCAAAAGTGGAGAGATTTGGCTGGTAGGGTGCAACCTCCTTTAACTGATAGGGAGCTGATTAACATCTTCATGGGAACTTTGACAGGGCCTTTCTTCAAGCACTTAATTGGAAGCTCCTCAGCTGGGTTCACCGAGCTAATACTAATCGGCGAGAGGGTCGAAGCTGGCATCAAGAGTGGAAAGATCCAGGGAGCTGCAACCTCCGATACTCAGATAATTCCCTACAACGGGAAGAAAGAGTCCAATGCCGCAAGCAGTCAGAAGGGTCGTCATGACCAACATGCAGGGGCAATCTTGATCTCTAATCCTACACCTGCTCAGCAAAGACAGGGGCATCAGCGTAAGGAAGTCGCACCTAAGAGGAAGTTCACCAACATCAACATGCCACTGTCTCAAGCACTGCAACATTTGCTGAAGAGGGATCTGATTACATTGAGGGCTCCCCTCCGGAATCCAAACACTTCTGCTCCTACTTACCATCCCAATGAAAGGTGTGCATACCACTCTGACAGTCCGGGGCACGACACCGACAACTGCTGGCCTCTGAAGAACAAGATCCAAGACATGATCGATGCCAAGGAGATCGAGTTTGACTCTCCAGAAACCCCAGCATGATCACTGCTCCTATGCCAGCTCATTGAGATTGTGTTTGTTTCATTCTGAATTTTCAAAGTTGTAATCTTTTGTCATTCGAACAATTATCTTTTAATGTTAAACTCTGTTTCATTAATGCATTGCATATGTTTGTCTTGAATTCATCCATTCGTTTTCACTACTCTTATGCTTTTCTTTATGATATTTGACTCTTGATAAAAAGCTGCAAGCCTTTAGAGGGAGGATGACGAAACAATACCATGATCTTATACAGTATGCTTTTGAACAGACCTTGCTGATGATGTACAGGCATTTCTTTCAATTCCCAAACACTGGAGTTATAAGGAAGTTAATCCCTAGTCAACCCCTTCGAGCCAAAGAAGTAGGAGTTTTCTTTTCTAAACAATCAAAACCTTTGATATAAACCTGGGGCAGGGTAGTACCTCAGTTAATTCAAAAGAAAATGCGCATTGAAGTCGCAAACTCTCAGTTCGTAACACAACGAACGACGTCAAAAAAAGGAAAGCATTCCTTTGGAATCAAAAGACAAGGGTGGTTCCCTATCACATAGACAGTCAATCTCTCAAAAGATAAAAGCCCACCAAGCCGAAACCTATAAAGGAGGCTTAAGAAAGCTGGGGCATCCCGCTGACTGTAATCTCGAAAAATGGGAATAGTCAGGCAAAAGTTAGGGATAACAAATCAAAATCAAAATAGTGAGGTCATTACAAAATCCTCAACAACATGAAAAATGTTGAAAAAGAAAAAAGGAGATGATGATTGTCTCCCCAAATTCAACTGGTGAACCATCGCCCAAAAGTCGTTCCAAACTCAAAACAGAGTGAGACGCACAATTAACTGAGCTTAGGTATGAAGAACATCACGAAGAGCGGGTGGGTACAAATATAATTTGAGCCTTTATCCTTTTGTTTCTTAAACTGTGAACCAAGCCACGTTACAACCCTTCAAAAGTCCTAATTGAAGCATGGGTTAGTTCGAAAGCATACTGTTACAAAAGGTATCCTGACTCCTGTAAGGCTTTGCTCTAAATCTTGTGTTGATCTGTCTTATAAAAAGTTTTCTGCTAAAAAACGCATTTTGCAAAACTTCGAGACAAACATAAACTTTGCATTGCTTGAATATCACTGTCTGCATTGGGCTTTTTGTTTGACAACGAAGAATTTCATACAGCGAATGTTCGGAGGAACGAAAGCTCTCTCAGTGAGCAAAATGACTTCAAAAAGGATGACACTTCCATTGCGAATCTCCTATCAACAAGGGGCATGACATGTCACCGTCCTGTTAACCTGGGGCAGTCCGGTCAAGGTTTCAACAGATCTTTCAAAATTCAGTTAACCTGGGGCAGTCCAGTCAAGATTTCAAGAAATCTCTCAATTCGCAGAGTAATCTGATTCAAGACTCCTTAATCACCACTTGGGGCATTCGAATGTCAAAAGTGTTCAACAATTTCCTTATCACCTCAGAAGATTGATATAGTTCAAGATGTGACCCAGAGATGGCGACATTTTATAACTCATTTAGACCTTCATCCAGATATAGTTCAAGATGTGACCCAAGATTTGGCGACATTCTATAACTCATTCCAGATTCCTTCATGATATAGTTCGAGATGTGACCCAGAGATGGCGACATTCTATAACTCATTCAGACCTTCATCCAGATATAGTTCAAGATGTGATCCAAGATTTGGCGACATTCTATAACTCATTCCAGATTCCTTCATGATATAGTTCAAGATGTGACCCAGAGATGGCGACATTCTATAACTCATTCAGACCTTCATCCAGATATAGTTCAAGATGTGACCCAAGATTTGGCGACATCCTATAACTCATTCAGGGTTCCTTCCAAAAATAGTTCAGATGTGACCCAAGATTTGGCGACATTCTATAACTCATTCAGACTTCCTTCAAGATATAGTTCAAGATGTGACCCAAGATTTGGCGACATTCCGCAACTTATTCAGATTTTCATTCATGATATAGTTCAAGATGTGACCCAAGATTTGGCGACATTCCATAACTCATTCAGATCTCCTTCATGATATAGTTTCAGATGTGACCCAGATTTGGCGACATTCTATAACTTATTCAGATTTGTTTCTAGAGATAGTTCAAGATGTGAACCAGAGATGGCGACATTCAGTAACTTATTCCAGACCAACACCTGCAGCAATCAGAGGACTCTCGCAATCCCCAGCTAGAGAACCTTCCAGAAGCTAACTCCACTCAGAGTCAAGTTTCATTATCCCCAGCGAAGCTAAAACTTCCAGCTATCAATCCCCAAGCAGATTGAATACTCTCATTCTCAGTTCCCCACAGAATATTCGAATATTCTCTGGTGAAGATCTCCTCAAGACAAGGATTCCCCAATAGATTGGCATACAACCCAAGCTTCTGATTTCCCCAGCAGCAGCCAAGGATTTATTTTCCCCGGCAGCAGTCAAGATTTTGTTATCTTCAGCCACCCAGGATTCATTTATCCTCAGCAAGATAGCTCATCAGCTTACATGCGCATTCATCACATTCATGTCATAAACATTGATGTCACACACATTGCATCATGCATCATGACATTGCATACAACTAACTCTTTACCTTTTCAGGAAAGATCAGTCAACAAACTAAGACCATCATCTTCCGAGATTCTTTTCTAGAAACAGTTCAGATGTGACCCAGACACGGCGGCATTTTGATACTTATTCCAGATTCACTCAGAAACAGTTCAGATGTGACCCAGACACGGCGACATTCTGATACTTGTTCCAGATTCATCCAGATGCAGTTTTACACGGCCGCATCATCAGGAAACCCTACACCGGTTCCTTCTCCACTTCAAGACTTCTGAAAATAGCTTACGGATTCTTCCCAACACCGGATGTCAATCTATTGCTTGCCCGGACCCCCAATTCAGAGATGTTCCAAAACATGGGTACCTTTCTGATACTCGTCCACTCACTAGTGACATACAGTTCAACATTTCCAGATGGCATCTATAAGCCCATCCTCCAGTTCAACATTTCCAAATGGCATCTTTAAGCCCATTCTCATATGGAATCTCTAAGCCCATCCCCCGACAAGATTCTATCGCATCCCTAGATGGCATCGTTAAGCCCATCACCAAATGGCATCTGTAAGCCCATTCACCTCTACCATCACATCGACGAGTGCAAATTTTTTGGGTACTTTAGTGTCCAATCTTCTTTTACCTTCAAGTCGCGAAAGGCAAACTTGCCAATCTAACTCTTCAGGTTCAAGAAGATTGAACAGGGGCAACTGTTGTACCCCAAAATTTGCCCTCGCATTTTTCCTCAAGAAATCACAGCTTCGGGCGTTTCCTGATTTTTCAGATTGACTCAAGAATCGGTCAAACAGACTTTTCTCGTCAGTCAGACAAAATTAGGGTTTTACTGATTTTCAGGGCTCTAGAATGTTGCAAACAGTTGGTTTAGGGTTTTGGTTGATTTTGGCTCAACTTTGATCAGGAGAACGTTCTTTGGTATTTAATCAGGAATTAGGTTTGTTCATGCGCGGTTCTTCAGAAAGATTTAATTCTACGATGCTTTGCAAGTTATTCCGAGATTTGGTTTGAATTCGCATTGTTTGACTTAATCAATATAAAGAATGCATTTGGATTGAATTTACGTTTGTTTGATTGAATCAGTAAAAAGGGGAATGCGTCTGATCAGTTGTTGTGATTAACTATTGTTTTGCTTTGGATGTTGGAAATGCCAGGTTTAACTGATCAAATGCTAAAGCGTTGTTTATTTAAATTATTTATTATTCTAAGATTAAATGATTGGAATTTATTTTCAATTATTTCAATTAAAGAATTATAAATAATAAATAAACAATAGGAGGAAAAAGAATTAATTGGATAAAGAAACTTTTATTGATTTTTAAATTAATTGTACAATTGTTTTGTTGTTTACAACAATGATTTTACATTTATTTAAATTTAAATAAAAAGAAAACTATCCTAAACATTTTTCTAATCTTCAATTCTTCATATGCTATCCCTTGCTCCAGTGCTCCATTTTAATTATTCATCTGCAAAGAAAAGAAGAAAAGTCAATAGCAGATAAAAAAATAAAAGAGACAGATAAAATTACAAGTTCATCATTAAGGGCAACTGATTGGGATCAGTTAACCCTCTCTGCAAATCACGGGATTTCTCCCGGTTCACAAAGAGGGATGAATATTTATTTGCTAAAAATGAATGCACAAAAGTCAAAAATTGCACAATTCAAAAATTGTCAAACTGCATAGTTCAAAAGCAAACAGCATGTACAACTAAAAGTCCAAACTCAAACTTTCTGCCAAAAGTACAAGTTACTGTCACAAGGCTACTCAAAGTTGTCAAAGAAGAAGATTTGGAAAGATATCAAAAAGCACAAAATCTGGAAGAAAAGAGACAAGAATGCAGAGAAAGCATGTTATGCAAGCAAACTATTTCATTTTTCATCATGTCCCAATGCTGCCCTTTCAGAAAAGTACAAGCACAAACATATTTTAATATTTTTGACTGTACTAGAGAGAGAGAAGAGAGAAAAAGTGTTTAGGCTTACAGGTTTTGCTTTGAGGCTTAAGAATATAAAAAGAAGCTGCAATAGAACAGTACAGGGGAGGAACCATAAAAACTGTAAGAAAGAAACAAAACTTGCCCAGCCTTAACCACCAAACAGCATACCAGCCTTAACCATCAAACACCAACCTGTGTTAAACCAGCAAACAATGCCAACCTGTCACAAACATATAAACCAAAGCATAAATAAGCTAAAAAACCGGTGAAACTTCACAAGCCTAAAACCTGTGAAACCTCATAAACCTGAGCCTGTCAAGTTCAAACCTGCTAAAGCCATTAAACTGCTGAGCCTCAAAGCCATTAACCGGCTGAGCCTCAAAACCCCATAACCTGTCAAAAGAACAAACCTGCAAAGCCAGTTTACAAAACCATACAAACTGTCAAACTCAACCATCCAGAAATCTGCATAAACCTCCCTGTCATGAACCTGCCTAAAGCCCTCAAGCCTCACCAAACCAACAATCTGAAAACACTAAGAAGCCTGATGTCCAAGCCTAAACCAGAATATTAAACCTACAAACCCTTTTCAGGACAGTGCTAAGCCTAAAACCTGTTAAATGTCAACCTGTTAAAGGCCAAAACCATTCCAACAGCACCAGGCATCAACCATCATTAACTCAATAAGGCAATACAGGGTAAAACCACGAGCCCTCAGAATTTCTTCATCATTGGGCGTAAAAAATCAACATTCAGAAGCATACGAAACTCAAGGCAGCTCAAGGCAACAGAAGCAAGGTATCTCAGAATAACCAAGCATTCAAGGTATCAAAACATTCAAAGCATATCAACATCAGTACAGCATATTGAGCAAGCAACACAAGCATACGAGCGAACTAGGCAACAAAGGCGAGCCAACAGGAAGAAGAAGAAAAAAAGCGTTTCAAGGTATACAAGCAACTCAGAAGCCAACGAGGAGAAGAGATAAAGAAGTATACAAAGGTTTTCAGGCCATAATCATCATAAAACCTAAAGAAAAGGCAAAGGTACCAGGAAGCTCAAAGAGTTCATCAGCACCGCATCCCCGCCGGCAAGCTTCCGGAGCGCCACCTACCCTACCTCTCCTCCATCTCCAGAAAACGAAGGTAGTACGCCTTTCTCTCTCTTTTTCTTCCGCCACCTCAATAATAACAAAGTTTAAGGTCAAAGTTCAAAACGAAATAAGCATGCAATTCGTAAAAGAGTATAAAACATCAATATCAAACCTTGTTTCGTAAGACCACTGGGCTGGAGCTATGGAGGAAGGAGAGTTTAGGGGGTAGCGTTGGTGGCTCAGGCAAGGAGGCGCTGTTCAAACAGCCATGGCCAAAGGACGAAGGCAAACGGAGAAGACGAAGCAAGGGCGCCGTTTCTGTAACCCTAAAGTCCCCAAGTGAACAAAATCTCTCAAAACCCTAAAACTGTTCGTTTCAAACTCTGGGCCTAACCCGTTTCACAAAACACAAAGCCCAAGCGTTCCAAGTTCACCCCCCCTGCTTCTGAATGCTTTTGGGTAAGGGCCCATTCAAACCCTTTTCCTTTAGAATTTTAAAACCTATTACTTTCTTTTGACTAATAAATCAACATAATATTTCTTTTATATATCGTATTATTTTTTATTATTTAATCATACTTTTTATAACATAAATTTTAAACACAATTTATTCTTCCTCAAATTATTTTCTTTCAATTAAAAAAGCTTTTGTATAAATATATATATATATATATTAACACTAATATATAAGAAACAAAGCTAAAAATATTTTTATTTGTACATTAATACAAAAATACAAATAATATCTTCCTTTAAACTTAAAAACATTTTCATTTAAACCTTTGTACATAATAAATAAAATACATTTTTATACATAATCTAAATTCTTAACATTTAATTAAAATACTCTTTTGTATATATTAAACACAAAATATAAAGATACATTTTTTATATCAAATGTAAAGTGACAAATTTTCAAACTTAGAATACTTTCTTTTCTTAAATTTTCTTTTTGTACGTATTAAAGAAAATACAAGATCACAAATTAAATAAATAAACATTTAATTCTTTTCTTTAAGTTAACCATAACTTAATAATACACATTTAAATTCACATTTTCGCACCTGTAAATAATTACATACACATATACACATACACTTACACAATATACTTACATTTGATACATTATACATTTGCTTATTTTGTATATTCGTTACATTTACATTTGATCGATTCGATTTGGTTGTAATCTATTGGACACTACATTCCTAAGTCTCATCCCCATTCGTAAATTTGTACCCCCAATCCCGGATACTTATTTTGTAATAGCGTAGACTTTACATTTCCGCAATTTACCGCTTTCAAATTATACTATGTTTAGACCTAGGGTTTGCATGTACATAAAATCAAACGCTAGATAACCTAATACAAGACAAATACGTGAAATCAATACACAATCACACTTGCACCCTCTAGGGTAATCCCACATGTTGCCTTCCAAAATGGGCCATGCTTGCACGTCGAGTTTCTTTGGAAAAACGAATTCAAATGATCATAAGTCCCTCGATGACGCTTTCGAAAGTTGCCTAAATGGAATGATCATAGTCCCTTCAAAGCAAATTGCCAAAGACACTTGGCACCATTGCATTCATGGTCCATACGATGACCCGCGCCCGTCCCGTTAAAACATCCTAAACGCAAGATTGTCCATCAAATTCAATGGTGGAACAAAATTGTTAAAAAGGGTTGAAAACATAGAGAAAACCTTTGAGTACAATAGGGTAGACAAAACTCTTAGTTACTTGAGATCAACTTGCAAAAACACTTGCCTTCTTTTCAAAACCACACTCCACAAACACTTTCAAAACAAACTCTCAAAACATTTTTGAAACATCTTTTCGAAAAGATACACACCTTTGTAAAACATTCGAGTAAAGAATTATTACAAGGGTAGCCTAAGACAAGGCATCTTCTTCCAAAACATTTTCAAAAACACACACACACACACCACAATTTCAAAGCAATTGAAAATCAAGGCAAGTGATCTAAAAAACCAAGTAACTAAGAGCCCATGGATAACCATGGATGAAAAGGGTGCTAATACCTTCCCTTTTCATAATCTACCCCCCGAACCCAAGAAAATATCTCAAAAGGTTTTTGTTGTGCTTTTTCAACCTTTCCTTTAGGATAAAATAAAAAGTCGGTGGCGACTCTTGCTCAACCGAACAAGTGCGAATACAAACGCAAAACACATAGTCAGTTCTCCCACCGTATCACACTATGGCATAAGGGTAGCTTCTAAGGTGTCCTACTGTTGCTCCGGTGATCACACTGTCCCTACAAACGAATTGACCCGAACACCTCCAACGGTGGTGCTACCTACCTCTCAATGGTGGGATGGCACTACCTTAAGGACATTTACACAGCCTAATTCCTTAGGGTAGGTGGATGACTTGTAGATACTTGCTCTAATTCAAAACAAATCAAAAACTCTTTTCACACCGACACTTTTCAAAAAGCTTTCAAAATGATTTTTCAAACACTCTTGAGGACTGATACAAGAGTCGATCTGAAACTTTTAAATGAAACTTTTTCAAGCCCACTCACTTTGAAAAGCAAACAAACATTTTGAAAACACAAATGAGCAAGTATCTAAGAGCCCATGGATAACCATGGATAGAAAGGGTGCTAACACCTTCCCTTTCTATAAATCTACCTCCCGAACCGAGAAATTATCTCATAAGGAATTTTGCTGTGCTTTTTTCCTATCCATGTTGGAGAAAATAAAAGATGGTGGCGACTCTTGCTTACCGCGACATTTCGCGAACCAGCGTTAAACAGTCAGTTCCAGATCCACCGATCACAGAACTGGCGACTCTGCTGGGGATACTTATACGTGAGGTGTACCTTAGGATTAGACCACTCTTATGTTTTCAATTGAATGCTTTGCTTGATTTAATATTGTGGGCTTTGCATCGGAGTTTCATAGATCCTAACCCAGATCTGGGGATACCCTGTTAGGTAGCATAAGCTGTGAGGGACCTGTCCGGCGTAGACCGACATGGGTGAAGCAGTGGCTACATTGGTGTGGCACCTTGGTCTGTACCGATATCCCTTGTGTTGCAACGAGGAGAATATGGGTCTTCTGAGGAGTCATTAAGCACCAACCGACCTTAGAACCCTAATTGACCCAACTTGGCCAATAGAACAGTAGCAGTATGCTACACCCATTGAGGCTAAACTCTCGCGATGGTTCTGGCCGCAAGAAAAGATTGCAATGCTGGAGTTATGATCGATTGAGGGTAGCCAGTGATATTGGGATCCTCTAGAACCCGGTTACTTTTGATTAGGACAGGTCTTAACCAACAAACTGAAAGAGGGTAATACCTGAACTCCGTGCTAGCCTAAACTCTAAGGGCTTTGGTGTGACTTATGTGCCTTATCATGTTTGCCTTTGTGAATATTTGTAGTGTGCTTTATCATAACATCATGCCATCATAAACATTGCATGCATCCTGCATAAGGACTGACCATTTCAAAGACAAAAGGGTTTCACCTTTGCTCTGTTTTGTAGGACATCATGATGCCTATGCGAAGGAACACTATCCGGTTCAATTTTGTTCACCCACCTGAGTTGCTTGAAGAGTTGGTTAGCAGAATTCCAAATACTACTTCCTTCATCTAGAGGCATGGTTCTCTTCTCAGTTTAGTCACGACAAAGTGGGACCAACAACTGGTGAGTGTCTTGACCCAGTTTTATGACCCTCTGTACCAGTGCTTCACCTTTCAAGACTTCCAGCTGGTCCCTACCCTGGAAGAGTTCTCTGATTTGCTTGGCATCCCTATCTTGGATCAGACTCCCTTCACTGGTTGGGAAAAGACTCTTAGGCTCGAGGAGATTGCAGCAGCCCTTCCTTTGACCAACCAGGAAGTAATGGACAACTGGGAAACTAGAAGCGGAGTTAAGGGCTTTTTGGCTAAGTTTCTGATTGGTAAAGCTAATAGTTTCTGGAATGACTTAGACTTCAGGGCGTACGAGGACATTCTGGCTCTCTTAATCTATGGTCTAGTACTATTTCCTAATCCTGATAACTTCATCAACGTCACTGCCATAAGGATCTTCATGTCTCGGAACCCTGTGCCCACTCTCTTGGGTGATATACTGCAACAACTCTATGCTCATACTGCCCGAAGACGAGGAACTCTGTGGTGTTGTACTCCTTTATTGGTGAGGTGGTTTATTTCGCACCTCCCCAAGTTCGTGCTAAAGAACCAAGAAGGAAGAGGCTGGGCTCATAGGTTAATGTCTCTCACTGATAATGACATCATTTGGACTCTCAGAGGTTTAGATGAGGTGGCTGTTATTGATCGCTGCGGAGAATATCCTAATGTTCCATTGATTGGCACTCAGGGCGGAATCTCTTATAATCCATGTTTAGCTCTTTGTCAGTTTGGAAGAGCCAGAAGAGCAGGGCCTCATGAGATGCTGGTGCCTCACATCAGTTTTGAGTTTCAGAAAGATAGTGACGAATTGCACCGTAGATTCATCAAAGCTTGGGACAGAATTCACCAAGCTGACCCACAAGAGCTGGGACCGACGACTTCTCTACCTATGGAAGCCTACTACAAATGGGTCCGCATCCGTGCTCAGAAGTTAAGTATGCCATATGAAGCTGTCAGACCTATCATTCTTGAAGGTCCTGATGGAGATGGGGTTCCTCCAACTGTTCTCCCTCCTCAGATACCCACTGATGTTGATACACTAAAGAGGTCTTGGGCGCAACTACAGGAAGAGCGGGATTATTATCGGGAAAAGTTCAACGAACAGGAACAGAAGATCCAGAAGCTGACCAAGCAATTGGAGAACGAGCGAACCCTGAATGACTATATCCGTACTGAGAAGAGGAGGCCATGGGAGCACTAATGGGCTTTGGATGTTTCTTTTACAGCTTTATTTCCTTTTCAGTATTTTCATTCTTGTAACGCCTAAGGGCAGATTGTTGAACAATTTAAAGTTTGAATCTAATAAAGTGTATTCCTTTTGTTTACAAAGTTGATTCCCGATTGTCTTTGAAAACATAATTCATACGCATTCCATTCATCATATGCATTACAGGTACCCCTTTCCTACAGGTTGCTTAATCTTCTTCGCTGTTTATTTCAGCACTCAAGCATCATGAATCCTGAACTCACTATCGAGCAAGCTATCAAGGCCCTCCAGGCCCAAAACGCCCAATTTCAGGAGATGGTCATGAACTTGGCCCAGGGGCAACAAGAGTTGAAGGCTTTGCTCCTGAAGAAGAATAAGAAGAAGAAGAGGATTGTGCTATTCAACACTGGGCGCAGACTCGGGAACACATTGCAAAATGAAGCTGAGAGGACTACTCCATCTGTGGGGGAAGGTAGTCACCAAGGGAGAGAGGTCCCTAGTCCTGTGGTCTCTGACACCGAGACAGACTTCAACAACGAACAGTACCCTCCTGCTGAGGACCGGTACAAGCAGCTGGAGGACAGATTAAATGCTATGGAGATTCAACGTGTGCCTGGGTTGGATTTCGGAGACTTGGGGTTATCTTCTGGGGTGGTGATCCCACACAAGTTCAAGGCGCCTGCCTTTGTGAAGTATGACGGGGCTTCTTGTCCCAAGATGCACCTCTGTTCTTATGTAAGGAAGATCCAGCCTTACACAGCAGACAAGAACTTATAGATCCACTTCTTCCAGGAGAGTCTTTCAGGGACTCACCTCGAATGGTTCTATCAGCTGAATGGAACCAACATTCGTAACTGGGAGGATCTGGCCACTGCTTTTTTCAAGCAGTATCAATATAATTCCGACCTCGCTCCTACGCGTACCCAACTCCAGGGTATGTCGCTAGGATCAGGAGAAGGTTTTAAGGAGTACGCACAGAAATGGAGAGATCTGGCTGGCAGGGTGCAACCACCATTGACGGACCGGGAGCTCGTTGACATGTTCTTGGGGACCCTATCTGGTCCATTCTTCAATCATCTCATTGGTAATTCCTCTGCTGGGTTTACTGACCTGATCTTGACTGGTGAAAGGATCGAGGCTGGTATAAAATCGGGAAAGATACAGAAGGGTACCTCCTCCAATGCTGAAAAGAAACCCTTCAAGAAGGAGGCAAGTGTTGTGTTTGGTCCAAGAAGGCAAAACAAACCTGAACGCTGTCAAGCTGTCAACGCGGTGGTTATTTCTAAGCCTGCTGCTGCTCCACAACAGTACAACCAACCCAGAGCTGAGAGGCCCAAACAGCAGTATACTCGGCTCATCATGACTCTCTCTCAGATCCTGCCGCAACTGCTGTCAACTAGCCTGGTAACTGTCAAAGAGGCTCCGAAGATGGTAAACACAGCATCTCCGAAATACAACCCCAACGCCCGTTGCGCTTATCACTCTGATAGCCCGGGACATTCTACTGATGATTGCTGGGCCCTGAGGAATAAGGTTCAGGACCTTATTGATGCCAAGGAGATACAGTTCGAGGCGCCCGAGAGGCCAAATGTTGTGACCGCTCCCATGCCCCAACATGGAGTGAATGTTGTTGAGGAGGATTTGTATGTAGCTTCTGTGGATGATGTTGCTACACCGCTGCTGACCGTCAAGAGGAACCTGTTGCTAGTCGGTTTATTTCCGGGATGTAGCAAAGGTTTCCCTTTATGTGCTGATTCCCCTGCTGGTTTTTCTTTGCTGAAATCAGGCGTCTAAAACCTGATGGATAGTAAAGAGATCTTGTTCAAGAAGACTGCCGTTCCTGCTGCCCCTGTTGAAGAAGTTTCAATTGTTACCATTTTCAATAACCCTTCCAATGCTCCTTCAAAGAAGCCTGTCCAAATTTTGCCTGTTCACAAGATTGCTCCCATCACCATTACTGTTCCGGGGCCCATCCCCTACAAGTCTGATAAAGCTGTCCCATGGCACTATGGGGCAGATGTTTATGTTCTGGGAGTGAAGCAAGAGTTCAACGCTGGTACCAGTGTCACCAACATCACTGGGCCTGCTAAGGTCACTCATAGTGGAAGACTATTCTCACCAGACATTGCTCCTCCAGTCATTCAAAGGCCTCTAGTCATCACACCTGCCAGTGTGCCTATTTCCCCCCTGATCAAGTTTCTACCCCTGCTGCCGAGTCATCTGACGCTCGGGGCAAGGGAATTGCTGCTGATATGCCTGCCCGGACGGAGGCACCAAAGACCATTATTGAGGCTTCTAAGCAAGAGATGGAAGAGATCCTCAAAATTATCAAAAAGAGTGATTTCAATGTCGTTGAACAGTTGGGGCACACCCCCTCCAAAATCTCCATGCTATCACTGCTGCTGTGTTCAGAGGCCCATGCCAAGGCCCTGATTGCTTTCTTGAAGACGGCTCATGTACCCCAAGAAACGTCTGCTGATCAATTCACCGACTGTGTGGCCAACCTAACTGCTGATAATGGTATGGGTTTCTCTGATGCTGATCTGACGGCCAAGGGGAAGAACCATAATGATGCCCTGCATGTCTCCATTGAATACAGGGGAACTACTCTTGCTCATGTCCTGGTTGACACTGGTTCTTCACTAAACGTGCTACCCAAGAAGGCTCTAGACAGGCTGGTACATGGTGAGGTTGACATCCCGATCAGGGTTGGTTCGCAGGTATTTGATTCAAAATTCTATGTGATGGACATCCGTCCATCCTATTCTTGTTTGCTGGGTCGCCCGTGGATCCACAAGGCTGGAGCTGTGACTTCAACTTTACATCAGAAGCTCAAATACCCGGTCAGGGGGAAGATTGTAACGATGCAAGGGGAAGAGGAATACATGGTCATCCACCTCAACTCCTTCAGGTACGTAGAAATGGATGGGGAGTTCATTGAGACCCCCTTTCAACATTTTGAAGAGGTGCCACAAACACTAGCAGCAGCAGAAGCAGTGACTAAAGAGGGTTCTCCTTTGAAGATGGCTTCCTTAAAGGATGCCCGGGCTGTGATTGAAAAAGGTGAATGTGAAAATTGGGGCAGGCTCCCTGATTTTACTCCGAAAACTAACAGGTTTGGGCTGGGTTTCACTGCAGAGGCTCAGAAGGCTGTGCGCAAGGCAAGGATTGGAAGACCTCCTGTGCTCATCACCAATCCAGGAGTGAATGCTATTGGGGATGAAGACGAAGTGGAAGAATCCGAGTTTGACAGTTGGATCTACCTAACGACTAATTGTGGACCTAGAAACTGGACCGCAAAAGACTTTACACCCATTACTTTTGTCACCCAGTAATGAACTTCTTTGTTTTGGATTTGTAATAAACAATAATTTGAAACTTTATGGCCCGGTGTCTTACCCGGGGCACCGTGGTTTTATTTGTGAGGGCTTTTGTTTGTCACTTTCATATATCATGAATAAAAGCATTGGACGTTTTTCACATTTCAAATCTTGCGCTCCCTTTCTTTCTTTATATATTGCAAAACAGTTGTATTTACACACACTCACCCATACAGGTTTCAATCCACTCTGGATCTCACTGGTAACGACTCTGCTACTGCCAGTTATGACTTTGAAAATCCGATCAACTTAGCCGAAGACGAAGGTGAAGATGATTGCGAAGTGCCTGGTGAGCTTGCAAGACTGTTACTCCAGGAAGAGAGGGCCATTCAGCCACATGAAGAGCCAATGGAAACGGTGAATCTGGGTACTGAGACAGATAGAAAGGAAGTCAAGATTGGTGCCAATCTAGAGCTCAGCGTGAAACAACGGTTGATTCAGATGTTGCATGATTATGTGGAGATCTTTGCCTGGTCCTATGAAGACATGCCTGGGTTAGATACCGACATTGTGGTCCATCATTTGCCTACCAAGGAAGACTGCCCTCTGGTTAAGCAAAAGGTCCGTCGTATGCGTCCAGAGATGTCCGAGAAGATCAAAGCTGAGGTTATGAAACAATTCGATGTCGGGTTTCTTGCAGTGACTTCTTACCCTCAGTGGGTTGCCAATGTGGTGCCGATACCGAAGAAAGATGGTAAGGTCAGAATGTGTGTCGATTACAGGGATCTGAACAGGGCGAGCCCCAAGGATGATTTCCCTCTGCCTCACATCGACGTTCTGGTTGACAATACTGCTCAGCACAAGGTCATCTCTTTCATGGATGGCTTTTCAGGTTATAATCAGATCAAGATGGCTCCTGAAGACATGGAAAAGACTACCTTTGTTACTCAGTGGGGCACCTTCTGCTACAAGGTCATGCCTTTTGGGTTGAAAAATGCTGGGGCGACCTATCAACGTGCCATGGTTGATTTATTTCATGACATGATCCATCATGATATTGAAGTGTATGTCGACGATATGATTGCAAGGTCGTAAACTGAGGAGGAACACCTTGACCATCTGCAAAAGTTGTTTGACCGTCTGAAGTTGTACAAGCTGAAATTGAACCCGAACAAGTGCACCTTTGGGGTAAGATCTGGAAAGTTGCTAGGCTTCGTCGTGAGCGACAAGGGTATTCAAGTGGACCCTGCCAAGGTGAAAGCCATACAAGAGATGCCAACTCCCAAGACAGAGAAAGAAGTCAGAGGCTTTCTAGGACGCCTAAATTATATTGCCCGGTTCATCTCGCATCTAACTGCTACCTGTGAACCAATCTTCAAGCTGCTGAAGAAAGATCAAGTAGTACGTTGGAACGATGAATGTCAGTCCGCTTTCGACAGAATCAAAGAGTATCTCCAAGAACCACCCATTCTTATGCCACCGGTTGAAGGGAGACCTCTAATACTATACCTGACAGTACTTGACAGTTCGATGGGGTGTGTGCTGGGGAAGCATGACGAGTCTGGCCGAAAAGAGCACGCCATTTATTACCTTAGCAAAAAGTTTACCGACTGTGAGACCCGATACTCACTGCTCGAGAAAACTTGTTACGCTTTAGTATGGGCTGCTCGCCGGCTGAGACAGTATATGTTGACTCACACTACTCTGTTGATTTCAAAAATGGATCTAATCAAGTACATATTCGAAAAGCCTGCTCTGTCCGGAAGAATAGCAAGATGGCAGATGATCTTGACAGAATACGACATTCAGTATACTACTCAGAAAGCTATCAAGGGAAGTGTATTGGCAGACCACTTGGCACATCAGGAAGTAGACGACTACCAGTCAATGAACTTCGAGTTTCCAGACGAGAGCATCATGATAGTGACTGATTGTGAAGTACCTGGACCGGATGAAGGACCTGAGGAAGGATCCCGATGGTCTATGCACTTTGACGGAGCCTCCAACGCTTTGGGTAACGGTATCGGCGTTGTGATCATATCGCCTCAAGGCACTCATACTCCACTTACTGCCCGGCTATGTTTCAACTGCACCAACAACATGGCGGAGTATGAGGCATGCATCATGGGTCTTCAAGCTGCGATTGACTTAAGGCTAAAGGTTTGATGGAAGATTTGAGATTTATTCCAGACTTTGAGATTTGAGATTCATTATGATCATTAAGCACAACCTGCTGCGCGTCCTTCAGCGAAACCATGGAATTCTCATTTCCTCTTATGTTGTCAATGGATAAGGCTTGGAACTTGGGTTCCAACAGCAACTTCATCCGCCTCTACAATGCTGAAAGAGAACAAATGAGATATCAACAATGCATGTTCCCCATTTATGATCACTACTTTCTTCACGTACAAACTTCAGCTTCTGGTGTAAAGTTGAAGCGACAACCCCTGCCTCATGTATCCACGGCCGTCCTAGCAAACAACTATAAGCGGGAACAATGTCCATGATCTGGAAGGTTATCTGAAAAAATGTGGTCCTATATGAATAGGCAAGTCCACTTCAGCAATAATATAATTTCTTTGACCCATCAAACGATTTCACAATGATGCCACTCGGGCGCATAGGCGTTCCTTGATATTTCAACTTCATGAGCATACTCCTCGGTATAACATTCAACGCGGATCCATTGTCAATCATCACATTGGATAGTGAATCATTCTTGTAGTTCATAGAGATGTGGAGGGCCAAATTGTGATTCCTTCCTTCATCTGGTAATTCATCATCGCAGAAACTCAAGTTATTACATGAAGTAATGTTTCCTATTACGTTGCTGAATTGGTCTATTGGCATATCACTCTCCACAAAAGCTTGGTCCAGTACCCTCATCAAGGATTCTCTGTGAGCAGAGGAGTTCATCAATAAAGCTAAGATATATATTTTTGAAGGAGTCTGCAGTAGCTGATCTACAATTTTGTAGTCGCTCATATTAATTATCTTCAAAATATCATCCACTTATTTCTCTCACGTAGCTCCACTAGTCTCACCCGTAGCCTTCTTAGGTTCATCATTCTCAGCAATTTTCTTTCCAGCACCAACATCTCTTCGAACAACTGGTGCAAACACACGACGGCTGCGGGTCACCCTGTTATTTTCATCTATATTTCCAACATCACGCATTGGGTGGATGGGAACTTCCACTCCATCCTCTAAGATTGTAGCGTTGTATTTGTAAGGCACAACCTTATCTGACTTGTAGGGGATAGGACCCGACAAACTAATCACCAATGGGGTAACAACTGGCTTGCTATGTGTGATACGGTGGGAGAACTGACTTGAGGTTTTGCGTTTGTTTTTGCAAATGTTCGGTTGAGCAAGAGTCGCCACCGACTTTTTATTTTATCCTAAAGGAAAGGTTAAAAAGCACAAGAAAAACCTTTTGAGATGTTTCGTGGGTTCGAGGGGTAGATTATGAAAAGGGAAGGTGTTAGCACCCTTTTCATCCATGGTTATCCATGGGCTCTTAGTTACTTGGTTTTAGATCACTTGCCTTTGATTTTTCAATTGCTTGAAAATGTGGTGTGTGTGTGTGTGTTTTGAAAATGTTTTGAAAAAGATGCCTTGTCTTGGCAACCGTTGTAATGACTCGTGTTTGAGTGTTTTACAAAGGTGTGTATCTTTTCGAAAAGATGTTTCAAATGTTTTTTTGGAAGTTTGTTTTGAAAGTGTTTGTGGAGTGTGGTTCGAAAAGTAGGCAAGTGTTTTGCAAGTTTGATCAAGTAACTAAGAGTTGTCTACCCCTATTATACTCAAAGGTTTTTCTCATGTCTTAACCCTTTTAACAATTTTGTTCCACCATTGTATTTGGTGGACAATCTTGTGTTTAGGATGTTTAACGGGACAGGTGCGGGTCATCGTATGGACCATGAATGCAATGGTGCCAAGTGTCTTTGGCAATTTTGCTTGAAGGGACTATGATCATTTTTGATTAGGCAACTTTCGAAAGCGTCATTGAGGGACTATGATCATTTGGATTTGTTTTGTTTTGCCAAAGATACTCAACGTGCAAGCATGGCCCATTTTGGAAGGCAACAAACGGGATTACCCTAGGGGTGCAAGTGTGAATTGTGTATTGATTTCATGTATTTGTCTTGTATTAGGTTATCTAGCGTTTGATTTTATGTACATACAAACCCTAGGTCTAACCATGGTATATTTGAAAGCGGTAAATGGCGGGAATTTAAAGTCTACGCTATTACAAATAAGTATCCGGGAGTGGGGGTATAATTATTTACAAATGGGGATGAGACTTATTAGGAGAGTAGTGTCCAAATATTTACAACCAAATCGAATTGCGATCTCAAATGTAAAGTGTATCAAATGTACAAGAATAAGCAAATGTATAAGAATAGAACAAATGTGTATGTATCAATGTATTTGTGTAAGTGATTGAGATTTATTTACAAGGTAAAAAAAAGTTAATTTAATGAAAATTTAAGTATTTATTTATTCTTGGATATTTGTATTTTGTTAATATGCACAAAACAAAATATTTTAAGAAAAAAAAAGAATGTTTTAAGTTCTATTTTTTATGTATTAAAATTAATGTATTTTAATTAGTATTTTTATGTACAAATAGATTTATATATATAAAAAAAAGAAATTTAAGATAAAAGTCTATTAATCTAATTAAACCTAAAGGTCATGTAAATAAAGAAAGTTTTATAAAAAAGAAATAAGGAATTTTAATTTATATAAAAAAAATAGACTATGTTAGTTTAAATTATAAAATAAAATGATAAAAAGGTTAGTTTATGTTAAAACAAAAGAAAATGGGCTAAGGGAAATTCAAAGGCCCAATCAAAAACGCATCAGGCTAAGTCAAGGGGGTACATGCCAGATTTGAAATGGGCTTAAGCGTGAAAAGGGCAAGGCCCATTGGCGAATTGGTGAACATTTTGTAAGGGTTGAAATAGTTTTGTATGACATGGGAATGGATTAGGGTTTCAGACGGCGCCGTTCATCACTTTTCTTCGTCTTTCATCTTCATCCTTTGAGCCACGCTTCTGAATGAAATCCTCTGGCCAAGGCCACCGGCGCCAACATCTACTCCTTCTCCCACCACGGATTACTTAGGCAACAGTTAAACAAGGTAGCGATTTCTGTCTCTATCACGTTAGGGTTTCAAGCTTTTATGTCTTGCATGTTTTTACTTTTCGTTTATTGATTTGTTATTGTCTCTGTTTGAGGTGGTGGAAAGAAGGAAAAAGAAGAGAAATACTACCTTTGTTGGAGACGGAGGAGGATGGATCGGAGGCGCCTAGGCGGCCGGAGACGGAGGGACAGTGATACTGGCTTGCTCTTGCTGGAACACCTGGTACCTTTGTTTTGCTTCTTTAGGGTTTCATGATGAACATCTGAAAACCTTGCTTTAATTTCTTTTCCTCTTCTGCCTCTTTGCCTCGTATGTTTGCAAACTTGTATGCTTGATACGCTGATTTCTGATATGCTTGGTATACTGATATTACTGAGTTGCTTGCCTCTGTATGTTAACCCGGTGATGAGCCTAGCTCTGAGGGTTTGGTTGCTTTGAAATGCTTACAATTGTTTCTGATATGCTTCTTTTCTTCTTCTCTCGTTAGCCTCTGACTCTGAGAAATATTGATGTAGTTGTTGGCCCAGTGATGAAGCAATTCTGAGGGCGTGGTTGGTTCGAATGTTTTTGTGGACAAAAACTTAAGGTTTGATGCTTGACAATTTATTTGTAAATTTATTGATGGCCTTTTGGTTTGAGGATTTCTGGTTTAGGCTTCAGGCTTGACAGGCTGAAAGGTTGGAGGCTTGACAGGGTAGGTGTTTTGAATGGTAAGGCTTGAGTTTGTTTGAGGCTTATCTTTAGCAGGGCCTGCTGTTAGTATATTTGAAACAGGTTTATGCTTGAGCAGGCTTTAGGCTTAGTGTGCTTACAGGCCTGTGTTGTGAGTTTGTGTTTGGTTTAGGCTTCAACAGGCTTTAGGCTTAGTGTGCTTACAGGCTTGTGTTGTGAGTTTGTGTTACATGTTGATGCAAGGCTTGAAAGGCTTATGCAGGTTACAGGTCATGGTGTTTTGATTGAGGGCAGTTTGAGAATTACAGGTTATAAGCTTCAAGGTTTGGCTTTGTTATGCTTCTTGTTTAGAGCTTAGGCTTCAAGCTTGTGGAGGCAGTTCTGTTTCTCTTGAGAGTTTTTTGAAGTTCTATATTCTTTTTGATATTTCTGCCTCCTGTACTGTGTTGGTATGTTTGTTTATATATTTTTTCTTCAAGCCTAAACCTGTAAGCCTCCTTTTCTTCTTCTCTTGTCTCTCTCTCTCTCCAGATTTTAAGCATATTAAATATTGCTTAGATGTACTTATGTTCTGAAAAGGTAGCTGGCCTTTGGAAAGTGATGATATCTTTTGAATATGCTTGCACTTGTGGTTTTCCTCTGCATACTTCTATCTCCTTTTACAGATTTTCTGCATCTTTGTGATAGCCTTTTTGATAGCCTTTGTACCTTTGATAGATTTGGACAGTTTGCTGTCCAATTTGGACTTTGTTGATCTGGTTAGGCAATTCAGTTTGCCTTTGTACTTATACATGCTGTTAGGAATTTTTGAAATGTGCAAATTGTTGACAATGAAATATGTTTGACAAATTTGAATTTGTGCAATTATAACTTTTGTGCATTTAATACTTTTTGCAAGCATTTTTATCCCTCTTTGTGAACCGGGAGAAATCTCGTGATTTGCAGAGAGGGCAAACTGATTCCGGCCAGTTGCTTTAATGATGAATTTATTTTTTATCTTTCTGTCTTTTATTTTATCTGCTTTTGACTTTTTCTTTCTTCTTTGTTTTGCAGATGAAAATCAATGGAGCAGAAGAGGAGTAGCAGTATAGAAGATGAAGACTTAGGAATTTAGGATAGTTTTATTTCAAATTTAATCATTTGTAAAATTATTATTGTAAACAAAAATGTAAATAAATTTACCGTTGTTCAAATAATAATTTGTAACAAAACAATTAAAGATGAATAAATAAAAAATCCTTTTGATCAGTTAATTCCCTTTTTTTTAGCTGTCTATTTAATTACTTATAAATTCTTAAATTATAATAAATGGAAATAAATTCCAATTATCCTAACTTAGAATAAATAAACAATTAATAAACACTGTGGTTTTAGCATCGATCAATTAATAAACCCGGCGTTTCAAATAGCCACAGTAATGCACAGTCAAATCAAACAAACGTCCATATGCCTCTTTTCACTGATTTAGTCAAACACTGCAAACTCTATCCAAATGCTTCAGTCTAAATCTCAGAGTAAACTGAAAAGAACTGTAAAATTAATTCTTTCTGAGAATGCGCGCACAAAAACCCTAGTTTTGTTTTAATTGTCAGAGAAGCGTCTGTCTGATCAAAACCTGAGCCAAAATCAAACAAACCTTAGCAATCTGCTTGAACTGCTTTAAAATCAATGAAAACCCTAATTTTGTCTGACTGACGAGAAAAGTCTGTTTGACCGATTCTTGAGCCAGTCTGAAAAAATCAGGAAAAGCCCGAAGCTGTGATTTCTTGTGGAAAAATACAAGGGAAAATTTTTGGGTACAACAGTTGCCCCTGTCCAATCTTCTTGAACCTGAAGAGTTAGATTGGCAAGTTTGTCGTTCGTGACTTGAAGGTAAAAGGAGATTGGACACTAGAGTGTCCAAAAATTTGCACTCGGTGATGTGATGGTATAGGGAATGGGCTTACAGATGCCATTTGGTGATGGGCTTAAAGATGCCATCTAGGGATGTGACAGAATCTGGTCGGGGGATGGGCTTAGAGATGCCATCTAGAAATGGGCTTAAAGATGCCATTTGGAAGTGTAATGGATAGTTGTGGAGATGGGCTTACAGATGCCATCGGAAGGTGTGACGGAACTTTGTCGGGAATGGGCTTATAGATGCCATTTGGAAGTGTTGATCGCGTAAGAGATTCCTTAGCGAGAACTTGCGTACTTTGAGAAAGGAAGATGGTTTCCTGGCCTGTTACAGGTATTGATCTTCAGTCTCTTCATGCAGATATGCCCTGGCTAGGTACAGGTATCGAATCTACAATCAATCGCTCACAGGTATGCCCTGGCTAGATATAGGAGTCGAATCTGGAACTTCAAAAAGGTTGCTTACAGACGTGCCCTGGTTAGATACAGGTATCGAATCTCTAAACTGTTTATGCAGATATGCCCTGGCTGGATACAGGTATCGAATCTACAATCAATCACTCACAGATATGCCCTGGCTAGATACAGGAATCGAATCTGGAATTGGTCGTCTACAGATATGCCCTGGCTGGATACAGGAATCGAATCTGGAATTTGTCGTCTACAGATATGTCCTGGCTGGATACAGGTATCGAATCTGGAATTTGGCGTCTACAGATATGCCCTGGCTGGATACAGGAATCGAATTTGGAATTGGTCGTTGATAGTAATCATCTTTGAATTGTCCTTTTTCCTGAAAAGGCAAGATGTTAGTTGTATGTAATATCATGATGTATGAGATGCATGAGGTTGTGACGTTTTCAAGAATTTGTGTGATATGATGCGTATATGCATGCGTCATGGTGTATGATAATGTGATGAATGTATTTTTATCTAGGAAAATAAATCCTTGACGACTGCCGGGAGTTTGCGGAATCCTGGGCTGATGTTGAAGAGTGGAGTTCTTCGTTTCCGCTGGGGATGATGGTTGCAAGAATAAACCAGTAGGATAAGATGACTCCGCTGGGGAATAAACTTGTTGGAGAGATTACTCTACGGGGAATTACTTTGTAGGAAGAGATACTTCGCTGAGGTTTTGATGAGAGCTCCGCTGGGGATTCCACTGATAAGTTATGTTGGGGAATTTGATGAACTCCGCTGGGGATAGGAGAATCTTGACTGCTGTCGGGGAAAGTGAATTCTTGACTGCTGCAGGGGAAGGCAAGAATCTTTTGATTATTGAAAGTGAGAAATCCTGGGACCGTTGTTGGGGAATTCTTGTCTTGAGGAGATCTTCACCGAGGAATATTCGAATATTCTGTGAGGACCTGAAAATGAGAGTCTTCACTCTGCTTGGAGATTGATAGTTGGAAGTTTTAGCTCCGCTGAGGATTGACAGTTTTGGCTCCACTGGGGATTTTGGAACTTAATTCTGAGGGGAATTAGATTCTGTAAGGCTCTCTGGTTGGGGATTACAAAACTCTTTTGAGTTTGAGAAGGAACCGGTGTAGGGTTTCCTGATGATGAGTCAGTGTAAAACTACATCTTGGATTTGAGATCGTGTCTGGAGCGTATCTGAAACTGTATCTTCCGACAGGTGATGAAGGAATTGTTGAACACTTTTAACATTCGAATGCCCCAAGTGGTGATGAAAGAGACTCTTTATGTAGATAATTTCCGGGCTTGTTACAGGTGTTGATCCACAATCAGTCGTCCACGGATATTTTCCTGGCTTGTTACAGGTGTTGATCTGGAACTTAAGAAATGTTGGTCGAGGAGATACTGTCCTGGCTTGTTACAGGTGTTGATCTCTGACCTGAGAAAGAAAGATGGTTCCCTGGTTTGTTACAGGTGTTGATCTTCAATCTCTTCATGTAGATAATTTCCTGGATTGTTACAGGTGTTGATCTTCAATCTCTTCATGTAGATAATTTCCTGGCTTGTTACAGGTGTTGATCCATAATCAGTCGTCCACAGATATTTTCCTGGCTTGTTACAGGTGTTGATCTGGAACTTTAAGAAATGTTGGTCGAGGAGATACTGTCCTGGCTGGATACATGTGTTGATCTCTGACCTGAGAAAGAAAGATGGTTCCCTGGCTTGTTACAGGTGTTGATCTTCAATCTCTTCATGTAGATAATTTCCTGGCTTGTTATAGGTGTTGATCCATAATTAGTCGTCCACAGATATTTTCCTGGCTAGATACAGGAATCAAATCCGGAACTTCAAAAGGTTGCTTACAGATGTGCCTTGGCTGGATACAGGTATCGAATCTCTAAACTACTCATGCAGATATGCCCTGGCTAGATACAGGTGTCGAATCCACAATCAAATACTCACAGATATGCCCTGGCTAGATGCAGGTATCGAATCTGGAATTTGTCGTTATTCTGTTGGTGGTTGTAATTTCCAGCAGGCGATGCAGGAATCTTTGGACACTTTTGACATTCGAATGCCCCAAGTGATGATGAAGGAGTCTTGAATCAGATTACTCTGCAAATTGAGAGATTTCTTGAAATCTTGACTGGACTGCCCCAGGTTAACTGAACTTTGAAAGATCTGTTGAAACCTTGACCGGACTGCCCCAGGTGTGCTGGATGGTGACATGTCATGCCCCCTTGTTGATAGGAGATTTTGTCGTTGGAAGTGTCATCCTTTTGAAGTGATTTTTGTTCACTGAGAGAGTTTTCATTCCTCCGAACATTCGCTGTATGAATTCCTTCGCTGTCAAACAAATAATCAAATGCAAACAGTGATACTCAAACAATGCAAAGTTTATGTTTGTCTCGAAGTTTTGAAAAATGCGTTTTTTAGCAGAAAACTTTTTATAAGACAAATCAACACCAGATTTAGAGCAAAGCCTTATAGGAGTCAGGATACCTTTTGTAACAGTATGCTTTCGAACTAACCCATGCTTCAATTAGGACTTTTGAAGGGTTGTAACGTGGCTTGGTTCACGGTTTAAGAAACAAAGGATAAAGGCTCAAAGTAAATTTGTACCCACCCGCTCTTCGTGATGTTCTTTGATCCTAAGCTCAGTTAATTGTACGTCGCACTCTATTCGAGTTTGGAACGACTTTTGGGTGATGGTTCACCAATTGAATTTGGGGAGACAGTCATCATCTCCTTTCTTCTTTTGCAACATTTTTTATGTTGTTGAGGATTTGTAATGACCACTCTATTTTGATTTTGATTTGTTATCCCTAACTTTTGCCTGACTGTCTCTGTTTTCGAGATCACAGTCAGCGGGATGCCCCAACTTTCTTAAGCCTCCTTCACAGGTTTTGGCTTGGTGGCCTTTTCTCTTTTGAGAGATTGACTGCCTAGGTGATAGAGAACCATCACTGTCTTGTGACTCCAAAGGAATGTCTCTTTTTTTTTGACGTCGTTCGTTGTGTTACGAATTGAGAGTTTGCGACTTCAATGCGCATTTTCTTTTGAATTAACTGAGAGACTACCCTGCCCCAGGTTTATATCAAAGGTTTCGATTGTTTAGAACATAAAACTCCTACTTCTTTGGCTCGAAGGGGTTGACTAGGGATTATCTTCCTTATAACTCCAGTGTTTGGGAATTGAAAGAAATGCCTGTACATCATCAGCAAGGTCTGTTCAAAAGCATACTGTATGAGATTATGGTATTGTTTCGTCATCCTCCCTCTAAAGGCTTGTAGCTTTTTATCAAGAGTTAAATATCATAAAGAAAGCATAAGAGTAGTGAAAACGAATGGATGAATTCAAGACAAACATATGCAATGCATTAATGAAACAGAGTTTAACATTAATAGTTAATTGTTTGAATAACAAAAGAAATTACAACTTTGAAAATTCAAATGAAGCAAAAGTCTTTCAGTTTAAGCTTTGTCACTTCAGGTGGAGAAACCCTTAACGGAAGATTTTCATCTCGCCGTCTGGAATAAACCTCAGTACTCCAATGTCAATCAGATCTTGAATCTTGTTCTTCAAGGCCCAACAATCGTCAGTGTCATGTCCCGGGCTGTAGGAGTGGTATACACAAAATGCATCGGGATGATAGTTAGGAGCGGAGGTATTGGGCTTCCGGATAGGATCCCTCAAAGCAGTCAGATTGACTTCCAACAAGCTCTCTAGTATTAGATATGACGGTATGTCAGTCTCAGTGAACTGTCTTCCCGACGTATTTTGCTTACGCCGATTACCCCGTTGATGTTGATGAGGTTGTTGATGGGGTTGTGACCCTGAATCAAGCAAAGGAGCCTTCCCATTGTCTTCTTGTCTGGATGGGGGTTGATTGGTGACTTGCTCTTCAACCTCAGATGTTTGCCCCACTTGGTTTTCCCGATGCAGTTGGTTGACGAGAACTTTGAGCCCCTCTTGTCTTTGAGACAAGTCCTGGATGAGAGCCATCTGGCCCACTAGTTGCCCCATCATTTGGATCCTCATTGTAGTCAGCTCAGACTGTAGTGCCTCCAACTGATCACTCCTGGCATTGTTTGAATTTCCCTGGACCAAGCCCTTTGTGAGGAGAGCTTTCATTTCTTCTTGCCCCAAGGACAGGTTCAAGAACATTTCCTGCAGCTGAGCAGTCTGGTCCTGGATATCCTTAACAGTCCTCTCTAGAGCCATCTCTTACTAAAATAAACAATATGAGAGTAAGGAAACCTGAAAAAGGAAAAATCGTCAAGATGCAATGCATGATATGTGGATGCATGCTTTCAAGGATCTCTTGGGGTAAACACAAGAGAATGTTAGGGGTTGAACTTCGGTCTTCAATTGGAGACCTTTGCACCAGTGGATGTCTTTCCACGAGAATCAAGCTCACCATGTCAAGTGGGTCATAGCCCCTGATTCAAGTTGTTGTACTTGATATTTGATGGCATTTTTTTAGAGGAGAAACCTCTTGCCTTTTGGTAGACGTCTGGTTCAACGTACCCCTGCATCAAAAGAACCCTCGAGATCCTTGAAATGGTTATTGAAAAATGCTATGGTATGATGTTATGATGTTATGTACATGTATGCAAAAGCAAGTGAGTGTATATACAGGTAATCATATTCACACAAAGCAAACAAGTCCTTAGGTTTAGGCTTGCATGGGATTTGTAGGTAAGTACCCTCTTGAAGTTAGTTGGCTCATCCTGTCCTATAATAGAAACCGGGTTCTAAGGAGCTCAATATCACTGGATTGTTTTTTGTGTTCATTGTTTTGGTTTAGCCACTTAACTGGCGACCAAAATATTCCAAGAAAACAACCCTCAATGAGTGTAGCATCGAGTATCTACCAACTTCAGACTGCACCAAAGTCGGTCATCTCACTACCCCTAACAAGGCTAAGATGGTCAATTAAGGTTCTAAGAGTTCGTTAGTGCTTCACGACATCAGTCAGCGGCCCCGTACTCTCCTTGACTGAACTCAAGGGTTACCGGTACTCACAAATATGTCACACTAACATAGCTTACTGCTTCAACCATGTCGGTATACCCCGCACAGTTCCCTCACAGTTTTTTTGCTATTTACCTAAAAAGGTGCCCCAAATCCGAGTGTAGGATTTACAACAAACCCAAACAAGGACCCAAAAAAGTAAAGCAATCAAGGCAATAAATGCAAGAATGTAAAGGTGATCTAAACCCTAAGTTAACCCCACTTTTGAATACTCCCCAGCAGAGTCGCCAGTTCTGTGATACGGTGGGAGAACTGACTTGAGGTTTTGCGTTTGTTTTCGCAAATGTTCGGTTGAGCAAAAGTCGCCACCGACTTTTTATTTTATCCTAAAGGAAAGGTTAAAAAGAACAGGAAAAATCTTTTGAGATGTTTCGTGGGTTCGGGGGGTAGATTATGAAAAGGGAAGGTGTTAGCACCCTTTTCATCCATGGTTATCCATGGGCTCTTAGTTACTTGGTTTTAGATCACTTGCCTTTGATTTTTCAAATGCTTGAAATTATGGTGTGTGTGTGTGTTTTGAAAATGTTTTGAAAAAGATGCCTTGTCTTGGCAACCGTTGTAATGACTCGTGTTTGAGTGTTTTACAAAGGTGTGTATCTTTTCGAAAAGATGTTTCAAATGTTTTTTTGGAAGTTTATTTTGAAAGTGTTTGTGGAGTGTGGTTTGAAAAGTAGGCAAGTGTTTTGCAAGTTTGATCAAGTAACTAAGAGTTGTCTACCCCTATTGTACTCAAAGGTTTTTCTCATGTCTTAACCCTTTTAACAATTTTGTTCCACCATTGTATTTGGTGGACAATCTTGCGTTTAGGATGTTTAACGAAACATGCGCGGGTCATCGTATGAACCATGAATGCAATGGTGCCAAGTGTCTTTGACAATTTTGCTTGAAGGGACTATGATCATTTTTGATTAGGCAACTTTCGAAAGCGTCATCGAGGGACTATGATCATTTGGATTTGTTTTGTTTTGCCAAAGATACTCAACGTGCAAGCATTGCCCATTTTGGAAGGCAACAAACGGGATTACCCTAGGGGTGCAAGTGTGAATTGTGTATTGATTTCATGTATTTGTCTTGTATTAGGTTATCTAGCGTTTGATTTTATGTACATACAAACCCTAGGTCTAACCATGGTATATTTGAAAGCGGTAAATGGCGGGAATTTAAAGTCTACGCTATTACAAATAAGTATCCGGGAGTGTGGGTATAATTATTTACAAATGGGGATGAGACTTATTAGGAGAGTAGTGTCCAATATTTTTCAACCAAATCGAATTGCGATCTCAAATGTAAAGTGTATCAAATGTGCAAGAATAAGCAAATGTATAAGAATAGAACAAATGTGTATGTATCAATGTATTTGTGTAAGTGATTGAGATTTATTTACAAGGTAAAAAAAAAAAGTTAATTTAATGAAAAATTAAGTATTTATTTATTCTTGGATATTTGTATTTTGTTAATATGCACAAAACAAAATATTTTAAGAAAAGAAAAGAATGTTTTAAGTTCTATTTTTTATGTATTAAAATTAATGTATTTTAATTAGTATTTTTATGTACAAATAGATTTATATATATAAAAAAAAGAAATTTAAGATAAAAGTCTATTAATCTAATTAAACCTAATGGTCATGTAAATAAAGAAAGTTTCATAAAAAAGAAATAAGGCATTTTTAATTTATATAAAAAAAATAGACTATGTTAGTTTAAATTATAAAATAAAATGATAAAAAGGTTAGTTTATGTTAAAACAAAAGAAAATGGGCTAAGGGAAATTCAAAGGCCCAATCAAAAACGCATCAGGCTAAGTCAAGGGGGGTACATGCCAGATTTGCAATGGGCTTAAGCGTGAAAAGGGCAAGGCCCATTGGCGAATTGGTGAACATTTTGTAAGGGTTGCAATAGTTTTGTGTCACTTGGGAATGGATTAGGGTTTCAGACAGCGCCGTTCATCACTTTTCTTCGTCTTTCATCTTCATCCTTTGAGCCACGCTTATGAATGAAATCCTCTGCCCAAGGCCACCGGCGCCAACATCTACTCCTTCTCCCTCCACGGATTACTTAGGCAACAGTTAAACAAGGTAGCAATTTCTGTCTCTATCATATTAGGGTTTCAAGCTTTTATGTCTTGCATGTTTTTACTTTTCGTTTATTGATTTGTTATTGTCTCTGTTTGAGGTGGTGGAAAGAAGGAAAAAGAAGAGAAATACTACCTTTGTTGGAGACGGAGGAGGATGGATCGGAGGCGCCTAGGCGGCCGGAGACGGAGGGACAGTGATACTGGCTTGCTCTTGCTGGAACACCTGGTACCTTTGTTTTGCTTCTTTAGGGTTTCATGATGAACATCTGAAAACCTTGCTTTAATTTATTTTCCTCTTCTGCCTCTTTGCCTCGTATGTTTGCAAACTTGTATGCTTGATACGCTGATTTCTGATATGCTTGGTATACTGATATTACTGAGTTACTTGCCTCTGTATGTTAACCCGGTGATGAGCCTAGCTCTGAGGGTTTGGTTGCTTTGAAATGCTTGATATGTTTCTGATATGCTTCTTTTCTTCTTCTCTCGTTAGCCTCTGACTCTGAGAAATATTGATGTTGTTGTTGGCCCAGTGATGAAGCAATTCTGAGGGCGTGGTTGGTTCGAATGTTTTTGTGGACAAAAACTTAAGGTTGGATGCTTGACAGTTTGTTTGTAAATTTATTGATGGCCTTTTGGTTTGAGGATTTCTGGTTTAGGCTTCAGGCTTGACAGGCTGAAAGGTTGGAGGCTTGATAGGGTAGGTGTTTTGAATGGTAAAGCTTGAGTTTGTTTGAGGCTTATCTTTAGCAGGGCCTGCTGTTAGTATATTTGAAACAGGTTTATGCTTGAGCAGGCTTTAGGCTTAGTGTGCTTATAGGCCTGTGTTGTGAGTTTGTGTTTGGTTTAGGCTTCAGCAGGCTTTAGGCTTAGTGTGCTTACAGACCTGTGTTGTGAGTTTGTGTTACAGGTTGATGCAAGGCTTGAAAGGCTTATGCAGGTTGCAGGTCATGGTGTTTTGATTGAGGGAAGTTTGAGAATTACAGGTTATAAGCTTCAAGGTTTGGCTTTGTTATGCTTCTTGTTTGGAGCTTAGGCTTCAAGCTTGTGGAGGCAGTTCTGTTTCTCTTGACAGTTTTTTGAAGTTCTATATTCTTTTTGATATTTCTGCCTCCTGTATTGTGTTGGTATGTTTGTTTATATATTTTTTCTTCAAGCCTAAGCCTGTAAGCCTCCTTTTCTTCTTCTCTTTTCTCTCTCTCTCCAGATTTTAAGCATATTAAATATTGCTTAGATGTACTTATGTTCTGAAAAGGTAGCTGGCCTTTGGAAAGTGATGATATCTTTTGAATATGCTTGCACTTGTGGTTTTCCTCTGCATACTTCTATCTCCTTTTACAGATTTTCTGCATCTTTGTGATAGCCTTTGTACCTTTGACAGATTTGGACAGTTTGCTGTCCAATTTGGACTTTGTTGATCTGGTTAGGCAATTCAGTTTGCCTTTGTACTTATACATGCTGTTAGGAATTTTTGAAATGTGCAAATTGTTGACAATGCAATATGTTTGACAAATTTGAATTTGTGCAATTATAACTTTTGTGCATTTCATACTTTTTGCAAGCATTTTTATCCCTCTTTGTGAACCGGGAGAAATCTCGTGATTTGCAGAGAGGGCAAACTGATTCCGACCAGTTGCCTTTAATGATGAATTTATTTTTTATCTGTCTGTCTTTTATTTTATCTGCTTTTGACTTTTTCTTTCTTCTTTGTTTTGCAGATGAAAATCAATGGAGTAGAAGAGGAGTAGCAGTATAGAAGATGAAGACTTAGGAATTTAGGATAGTTTTATTTCAAATTTAATCATTTGTAAAATTATTATTGTAAACAAAAATGTAAATAAATTTACCGTTGTTCAAATAATAATTTGTAACAAAACAATTAAAGATGAATAAATAAAAAATCCTTTTGATCAGTTAATTCCCTTTTTTTTAGCTGTCTATTTAATTACTTATAAATTCTTAAATTATAATAAATGGAAATAAATTACAATTATCCTAACTTAGAATAAATAAACAATTAATAAACACTGGTTTTAGCATCGATCAATTAATAAACCTGGCGTTTCAAATAGCCACAGCAATGCACAGTCAAATCAAACAAACGTCCATATGCCTCTTTTCACTGATTTAGTTAAACACTGCAAACTCAATCCAAATGCTTCAGTCCAAATCTCAGAGTAAACTGAAAAGAACTGTAAAATTAATTCTTTCTGAGAATGCGTACACAAAAACCCTAGTTTTGTTTTAATTGTCAGAGAAGCGCCTATCTGATCAAAACCTGAGCTAAAATCAAACAAACCTTAGCAATCTGCTTGAACTGCTTTAAAATTAATGAAAACCCTAATTTTGTCTGACTGACGAGAAAAGTCTGTTTGACCGATTCTTGAGCCAGTCTGAAAAAATCAGGAAAAGCCCGAAGCTGTGATTTCTTGTGGAAAAATACGAGGGCAAATTTTGGGGTACAATACTATGATACTCAACTTCAAAATGGGCGGGTGCACCAAAACAAGGCACAATGACGTTTACCCCTTCTTCAACCCAATCAGTCATTATTAAGTCATTTCTGGAAAACAAATCTTCGTCTGAAGAGAAATACTCTTCTGTGGAGGCATACTCTTCATCTGACTCTTCTTCAGCCAAATAAACCTCAATCCTATCAACCTCATGGTAACCACCCCTCTGACTTGTGACCTTGATATTTCCATTGTCTAACAACAACTGAACACCCTTCTTCACGATTGAACATCATCGGGAGTCTCTACAGCCAACTTGGCAAGATCTATATTGGTGTTCCACCTGACTAGCCGTATGGCAGAAGGTATCATGCAACTGCACGAGGTCCTCATTCATATACTCTACATCAAAAATTCTGAAATCTCCAGGACATCCAGAAACTGTATTCACTTCCTCTTCATACTCTGCCCTAGGCCTGATTATATGGATGAGGCCCTCATCCATCATCTCCTGCAAACCAGCCTTTATCTTATCGCAACCCTGTATGTCTGTACTGTAAGTAGCACAACCAGAATGGTCATGCATATAGTAGCTAAATTCAGAGGTCTGTATGTGTTTTCACCAAATCTCCTCTAACCAGATTAATATCAAAAATCCGAAAGTCGCCTGGACAACTAGCCACCATATTCACAACATTTACTCCCCCATGCTTGGGTAGAGGATTGTCTTTCACATTAGGTCCCACGCCCTTGAAAGATAGAACACCAGACTTCACCAATTTCTGTACCTCAGTGTTCAAAGGGTAATAATTCTTAACATTATGCCCTGGTGCTCCCTGATGAAAAGCACATGTTTGGTCTACCTTATAATACCAAGGCAATGGTGATGGTACGACAGGAGGTGGTCGGGTATGAACCAACTTCTTCTGAATCAATGTCGGTAGTAACTCTGTATAGCTCCTGGGAATAGGGTCATAACTCTCCCTTCTTTGATTATACCCTTGATTCCCCTGCTGGGACGGTCTTTGATAAGCAACGGTAGTTAGAGCGGAAATCACAACGGGAGTAACTGAGGCGACTTGCTGATGACGCTGATAATTCCCTCTATGAGTGTTAACCCTCCTCTCTTGCATGACAACATTTTCATCCCCTTCCTTCTTCTTAGTAAACACATAATATGGCTTCTTCGCACCTCTAGATCCTTCACTCTTCGTTAAACGGCCTTCTCTTACAACCTCTTCTAAGCGGATACCCATTCCTACCATTTCAGTAAAGTCACTTGGCGCACTTGCTACCATCCTCTCGTAGTAGAAAGCACCCAACGTCTTCAAGAAAATCTTAGTCATCTCCTTCTCTTCCATGGGATGAATCACTTGGGCGGCTACCTCATGCCATCTCTGCGCATATTCTTTGAATGATTCCCTGTCTTTATGAACCATGTCCCTGAGTTGATCACGGTCAGGCGCCATGTCCATGTTATACTTGTATTGTTTGATGAATGCTTCTCCCAAATCATTAAAAGTATGGATATTGGCACTGTCCAAACTCATATACCACTTCAGCGCAACACCGGTCAAACTATCCTGAAAAAAGTGAATCAGCAGACGCTGATCATCAGTATGGGTAGACATTCTCCTTACGTACATTACCAGATGAGCACGAGGGCAAGTGTTTCCCTTATACTTCTCAAACTCCGGGACTTTAAACATAGCAGGTATCTTAACATTCGGGACCAAGCATAACTCATTCACATTATGCCCAAATAGCTTGTTTCCCCTGAGGGCCTTCATCTCTCTTTGCATCTTGTCAGACTGCTCTTGAAAATCATCCATTCTGTCATAAAGACTCAAGTCTTCACTCGATGGGGGGAAAGGACGACACACATCATCATTAACAAACGGAACCATATTCACCAAAGGAGGTGCAACAGGAACATGCACCACAGGAGGTGCAGGAGTAACAATAGTCTGAACGAATGGAGTATCTTGAGGACCAAGATTGAAACCTTCAGGTGCAAAATTCTCTGGAATTCCCCATGGATAACCTTGGGGCATGCAATTCTGAACAACAACTGGAGTAGCATATACGGGAATAGTCGGAGCTTTAGTAGTTGCCCTTGTTGGTTGAAGTTGAACACTTGGTGGTTGATTCTGAGCAGCCACCAGAGCTTCCATCAGAGTAGTCAGATTGGCCATGCCGGCCTTCAAAGCAGAAACTTCCTCGTGCAGCTCGCGATTCTCTTGTTCTAAGTTGTCCATCTTCTTTCTGAAATTAGCCCAAGTGTTGTAGTGGTGAGTCAGCTTGTTGAACGAAGTAAAGAAGCTTGGTAAGACACTTGGATATGCATAACAAATGCAAGAAGAATGTGCAATATGATGCATGATACGTAATGCACATGATTATTTTTACTATTTAATATTTCAAGGGATTTAAAGTTTACGGACATATTGCAAATATCAAAGTAATAACGCATTTGAAATACTAAATTTTTTTATTATAACAACTCCAAAATGGATTACAAGTTTCAATGATCCCAAGTACAAGATGAAAATAAAATATGAAACCCTGAGAAATAGAACTGATGGAGATCACTCTATACGCTGGCGCTTCCCCGTGAGCCTGGAAATCTGAGCCTTCAACCTCTGGTTTTCTTCCGCATGTTTGATGGAAGCCTCCTTCTGATCATATGAATCAGGAAGTGAGTAATCAACACCTGATTGAGGCTTAGGAGAAAATAAATCCCCTTTCCTCTCCATAGACTCTACCGCTTGACTCTCAAGGATCTCAATCAAGTCGTGTTTCTCCTTCAAGTCTGCTTTATAGGAACTCTCTAAAGTTTGGAACTTGTTCTTCCAATCATCCTTTTCCTGTTGCATCCTAACTAAAGCAAGTTTCAGCTCTTCTAGATCTTCTAATAAGGGAGGAGTGGTCTTCACAAATAGATCAGGCATAGGTGTCTCCCGGGTATACGACATCTTTAACTGAATAACTCTCGATCGGACCCACTGAAGATATGGCTCCAAAGAAACATTACCCCTAGGTCCCAAATCCTTCCTACTCTTTTTATGAATGTGATTCCAGGCCTTTGCAATCTGCTCCCTAGATTCCCTATGGTCTTCTCCTTCCTTCAGAAAGAAACTACTCAAATGAATAATATTCGGTTTATCCCTCATCGGATAACCAAGATGTCGCCGTGCAAGAACAGGGTTATAGTTAATTCCTTCCTTTGTACCAAGAAGAGGTACATTGGGGAAACTACCACAAATGTCAATAATATCTATATCCTATTAAGCTAGATGATACCAATCAATATCCGAGTGAGTAAGTTCCATGATCTTAGGAGCCCAACAGGGTTCCTTCTTGACATTCCAAAAAGCATCAGCCTGAGGCATATGAGAGATAAACCACCGGTACAACAGAGGCGTGCAACAGATAATCATCCCCCCATGATAAGAATTCCGAAGATGAATAGAGTAATAAGAATTACCCAACAATGTAGGAACTGGGTTTCCAATCATGAAGATCCTGATAGCATTAATCTCAACAAACTTGTCCACATTAGGAAATAAAAACAACCCGTAAGCAAGTAGAGCAAAGATGGCCTCAAAAGCAATTGTACTCTTTATTTTAGAAAAGTAACGAGCTTTCTCCAATAAGAACTGAGCTGGTAATCCTCTAATTCCTCCATTAGTAGTCATATGGGCTTCCACCTCAGGTTTCCTCAGATGAATCAAAGAAGCAATCTCATGATGTTTTGGCTCACCCTCCAAACCAGTAAAAGGAACACAATCAGTAACAGGTAAATCTAATAGATAAGAATACTCCTCCAGTGTGGGCATCAACTGATAGTTGGGAAAAGTAAAGCAATGATACATCAGATCATAGAACTGGACCAAGGTCGAGAGGATACCCTCCTTCATCTTCTGCTTCATGAGAGGAATAATGGATCTATACTTCTTCCGAAAGTCTGCAGAACACTTGATCTCGGGAATTAGACTGATCAACTCATCTATCTTGGGATCCTTGAAACTGTATTTCCCGGTCTTTCTCTTTCCAGAGTCCATGGTTAAAAAGTACCTGAGATATTTACAAATGGTCAACCTTTAAATCCCTTGAAATATGGTTTCTTCAAAAGATTCTTATGAGTGCATGGATGCATTATGCAACAATCACACACAAGATCACACATATAGGGTTCATAGGTTCAACGTCACGAGCATGAGGTCGAAGGTACTACCCATAAGGTGTTGGTCTAAAAGTTATCACCTGCCGGACAAGGTTCTAGAGGTTCCCAGAGTCTACATCCTTCTTTTGGATATTACCAACTTCCCGATTAACTCGGTAATTAGTAATATTCTCAAAAAAGACTCGTCCGAGCGTAGTATCGCATGACCACTATTTCTGGATTACTCCGTCATAGCTTCCACACTACACCTAAAAGGCCAAGATGAGTTTGGTATTCTATGGTCCTCATTTTCAGCAGGCTCCCAGGTCGAAAGCAGTATGTCTTCCTGATTACTCGGTAAATGACACTACAGTCAAAGGGGCCTCCACTGAGTGGGGGATCTCATGCCTCCTTTTTTGGGATTACTCCCTCAAAGTTAACATGACTATACCGCCCATACTATCTTAAAGTTTTCCCAAGTCCGGGTATAGGACTTATGAGTAATCACCAAGCACCCTGAAAACCAGGAAAATCCAGACAAACATATATACAACATATAACACAAAAAATAGTAATAACACATATACATATATAAACAAAGATATGCTTAACCCACATAGGGATGGACCAGCAAGATTTCAATCTTTCCCCAGTGAAGTCGCCAATTTTCTGTAGCGTTAGAAATGTTTAAGACTAAGCCATTAGATGGACTAGACTTTAATACAGATCAAAATAAAAATCACCACCGCGCTTTATTGTTTCCAAAGGAATGGGGAAAGAGCGAATAAACCAAAAAGAAGGAGAAAGATTCAAGGTAAGGGGGTTGGTTATGCAAAGGGAAGGTATTAACACCCTAAACATCTATGGTACTCCGCAGGAGCCTCTTTGTAAAATCTGTATATTTTGGCTATAAAAAATGTTGTATAAAAATGGGTGGTGGAGGTGAGAAAAGAAATATATTTATTTTATAATTTTTGCACCCGCCGCGATTGCAAACCTTTAGTGCCTATGTACCATCTTTTGTGCAATAGGGGATCAGGGTACACGTAGTTCACCTTTTAAAAATTTAAAGCACAAATGTGTTAGTTAATTTTATGAGATAAAACATCATCGTCACTGTCCGTGTGGAAAACATACCTACTACCCACAATTATGAGAAAGTAGAATTTGCATCATCTCAAAGTGGAGGATATGACCTGGATCTTAAAATCAACAATGCCTCACTCAGCACCCAAGTGGAAAATATCTCTCTTCACTACATATTGTAGAAGTATAGTTGTTTGTATCACTACAAGGATTGACAAGAGTTCAGTCTTTTGAGCAAAGTTTAAAGATAAAAGCCAAAGTGGAAAAATGGTTTGAAATGAGATTGATTCACTGTTAGTCTTCTCACAAAAAATGTCAAGGTATTATTAAGTTGATTGGAGTTTATTTATGAAACTTTTTTGAAAATGCATGGACATAAGTCCAAGTTTATTATGAAAGTGGTTCAAGTTTAAAAACAAGAAGAGTTTTCAAAAGGAGGAAGAAGATTTTTGAAATTAAAGAAGATGAGAGGAGAAGAATGGACTATCCTAAAGCATAAGGTAAAAGCTAGGGATAAGAACCATCTAACCAACAAGAAGCTAATACTTGACATTATGAGCCAAGATAGAATTCCCATTCCTTGGATTGAAATCAATCAAGCAAAAAAATACTAGACCTCTTGAGAGAACCAAACTTCAAGTGTATTAAGTCTTCACAAAAATTGGGCAGAGTAATGGCTGTATACGGGTGAATTCCAGATTACAAACAAAGGGTTTAATCACAAAAACCTGCACACAAAAACAAACAAGCAACCCAATGTCTTGAGGTAAACCTCAAGAACTCCAGAAAAAATAATCAGATAAGATCACAAGGTCTCCAAGATAGGCCAAGGTTTCTAATCCTAAGTCCAAGAAAAAAGGTCCCATGCTCAAAAATGCCAAGGATAGTAACCAAATAGTCCAAGTACCATTAAAGATTTTGTATGGTTTATGTTGATTATTAAGTATCTTAAAAAAGAGAAAAGAAAAAGCTCAAGTGAGCAAAGTAAAAATTAAAAGAAAGTAAAAACTCAAATGAGCAAAGATGAAAATGACATAAAATGTAATTGCTAAAAGTTGGTACATAAAGCATAAAAAAATAAAAGCATAAGGTAAAACAAGTAAATAACTATTGGTTAGTTGGATGACCATCTTGAAGCTTGCATTTGGAACTCATTAGAGGATTGGTAGAACTAAAGCCTCCACACAACAAGTTGCATTTGCTTTTTGTCAAGTATATCATCTATTTGGAATTATCAGAAGTGCCATTTAATGATCAACGATGTTTAAGTGATCCGCATTGACCAAAGGTGTTTTAGATCCATCAGAGGATTGGTAGAACCAAAACCTCCACACAATGAATCTCAAGGTTATTGGATCAAAGAGATCAAATTAACATACTTGGGCTTGCAAACATAAATTTGGGCCACAAATGATCATTTATTCGAATCAAGACAAAATTTAGCACTATGTTAAGCAATCGTAAGTGGACTTATATAGAAGTTGTAACACCCCAATTCTATCCCAAGCAATTTATGCAAAATAAATCAGAGTTATAAAATTTCATTCATACAAACGAATCGGGACGTCACAAATTCTTCTAACAAATTCATTGCATTCATCATGGATATATAACACTTTTTCAAACATCGGATGAACCATCTACATAGCATCTTTAATAAAATAATTCAACAACTATGCAGCGGAATTATTCAATAACATCTTTAAATAAAACAGCAACTTCGAAACATCTCATATTTAGTAAATAAACAATTTAAAGTTCAACAACTAAAAATCAGAAATCAAAAATCAGCAAGCGTTCATCCCCCCGAGTGTTACATATCAGAGCAATGACACCGACTCGATCTATTGAAGGTATACGACCTTCACTCTCGATTACCTGCACGTTACCAACATAGGGGCAACATTCAAACAGAAGGGGTGAGATATTTAACATTATAATAAAGCGCATGATAATTAATATATTAAATTAGATCAATAATATCACCACTTCTCATCTCATAATCAACAATAATTACAGCATACATACTTATTCATCAACATCAAATACACTTTATTATTCAATCATATAATGCGACTCAAAACTATGCAAATGCATGTGGTACCATTGGAGCAGAACTCCCATCTCAAAAATCTGCCAATTAATAGAGGCATCAACAAGGCATAGCCTTCATCTCAAAATTTGCCAATCCAGGCCATCTCAACGAGCATAAGCTCCATCTCAAAAATGCAATGTATGCGACTCTTCATGAATGTAATATCAACATCTCAATCATCTCAAAACACAACATCTCATAAACATCTCAGAACAACAACATCTCATAAACATATCTGTAAAATAACATCTCATAAACATCTCAAAACATCTCAATTACAGCATCTCATAAACATCTCAAAATAATTTATTAAACATCACTTATTTATCAAACGTCATTTGTTCATCATAAATTATCAAACACCACTTTAATAACCATATCTCGTTAATGACTCGGCTGTATATCAATAATACAGTAAGCCATCCTGTTATTCTGCTAATTTATATCGTTGCTGTCACTAATCCTACTGCCATAATTCCTAACATCAACCTCTAAACATCTCATGTTCATCATTCTGTCCAAAATCCAGCATAACTGTTAATCACGGGAATTAATCCTAAATCTAAAACTAGTTACTAGGATTACACTTCTCATTTATCATTCTAAATCTAGAATAATATTCATCGCGTTAGCTAATCAACGCTTCGAATGACATCTCAAACAACATCTTAAAACTCCAGTTACAACAAATTAAAACTGATTCTGTCGGAAATTAGACCTTATGGGTCGACACAAAACCTCATGGGTTGACTCATCCTGCTTCATCTATTCAATATGAGTTGACACATCCTCCTTATGGATCGACTCATCCTGCTTCAAATCACAGCATGTATCGACACATGCACTTACCGATCGACTCATCCTGAGTCTTGCAACTAACATGTATCGATGCAAGCCCTGCATGCATCGACTCATCCTGAGTCTAACACCCTTCATGTATCGATGCAAGCCCTGCATGCATCGACTCATCCTGAGTCTAACCTCGCCCATGTATCGACCCATCCAGCTGGAGGTTGACACATCCTGGTTCCTCCTGCATAATTATGCGATTTCCTCTGTATTTTCACTACGGGAATTCATATTACAGCCCTGTAAACCTTATTATAAACATGATAATTCATCACTTAACATTATACTCTATTACTACATCGATCAAACGATATCATAACGTCATTATTCATCAATATTCATCATACATCATCCAATTCAAGAACAAAAATAGCAATCCTCTAACCCCACATATCAAACATCATGAACCCAATTATAAAGCCAGAACCCCACCATTACCTTGGATCGAAGGTCACTCTATAATTTCCGGGTTGAATCTCTGTTCTTGCCGTTTCCTTCTATTTCCAGCAGCTTCACGTTCTCCTCAAATCCTTATTTTCTCTTCTTACTGCTTCCTCCTTCTATTCTTCTCACAAATAATAAAATAACCTAATATTATTATATTATTCCTTATTGGGCACAAAACCTACACCCCCTTATTACTTCCGCTCACACCATATAGGCCCACATTAATAATATTAACTTCTAACATTATTTCACCAAACAGTAATATTAAACCTCTAATATTATTATTATTTCTCCACTTTGTAAAATAATAAATCCAATTTAATTATAACACCACCTCACAAATATTCCAAAAATAATTTAATTAAATAATTAATTAAATTACGGGCGTTACAAATCTCCCCCACTTATAATATTTTCGTCCTCGAAAATTTACCTCAATCAAACAATTCAGGATAGGAGTCTCGTATCTTGCTCTCCAATTCCCAAGTCATGCTTTTTCCTGCAGCTCCTAACCAACCACTTTAACCAAAGAAATCTCTTTTCCCCTCAAAGTCTTCATTTCACGATACGCGATCCGTACAGGTATCGTCTCCACCGTAAGATTATCTCGTACTTGCACATCGTCCATACAAATCACATGAGATGGATCTGAAATATACTTCTGAAGTTGGACACATGAAACACATCATGCAAATTCAAAAGATTAGGCGGTAAAGCCACTCTGTAAGCAACATTCCCCACTCTCTCTGAAATCTGATATGGTCCAATAAAACGAGAAGTGAGCTTCTTAGACTTCAATGCTCGCCCAACACCAGTCACAGGTGTAACTCTCAAAAATACATGATCACCAGCTTGAAATTCTAAATCTTTCCTTCGCTTGTCATGATAACTCTTCTGTCTACTCTGTGAAGCTTTCATCTTTTCTTGAATCAACTTCACCTTCTCGGTAGTCTCACGAACAAGTTCAGGTCCAAGTACTACACTCTCACCAGATTCATGCCAACATAATGGAGTTCTACATCTACGGCCATACAACGCCTCAAAAGGTGCCATCCCAATACTAGAATGGTAACTGTTATTATAAGTGAACTCTATCAACGGAAGATAAGTATCCCATGAACCTCCCTTCTCGAGAACACATGCCCTCAACAAGTCTTCCAACGATTGAATCGTCCGTTCAGTTTGACCATCTGTCTGAGGATGATACGATGAACTTAACCTCAACTTAGAACCCAACGCTTCTTGCAAACTCTTCCAAAAATCATAAGTAAATCTTGGATCTCTATCTGACACAATGCACAAAGGAACACCATGCAGTTTCACAACCATACTAACATAAATCTCAGCCAACTTCGACACTGGAAAACCGATGTTAATAGGAATAAAATGAGCTGACTTCGTAAGCCTATCAACAATCACCCAAATCGAATCATGTCCTCTTGAAGTACTAGGCAACCCCATCACAAAGTCCATTGAAATGCTATCCCATTTCCATTCTGGAACTTCCAACGGTTGTATCAATCCTGCAGGCTTCTGATGTTTAACTTTCGACTTCTGACAAGTCAAACATGCATACACAAATCGAGCCACATCACCATTCATCCCAGGCCACCAAACCAAACCTTTCAAATCTTGATACATCTTTGTAGCTCCTGGATGAATACTCAACTTACTTCTATGAGTCTCTTCAAGTATCACTTTCTTCATCTCAACATCATAAGGAATACAAATCCGGTCACGAAATCTCAACACACCCTGCACATCTAGCTTAAAATCACTATTCTCAAATTGATCAGTTCCAACCATCAAATCTACCAGTTTCACATCCAACTTATGAGCTTCTTTGATACTGTCTAGAAATTCATTATTAATCTTCAACATACCCAACATAACTCTCTGCGGAGTAACCTCGCAAACTAAGCTCATATCTCTGAACTGCTCAATCAATTCCAACTCTTTAATTATCATTGCTGACATATGTAAAGTCTTTCGACTCAATGCATCAGCTACCACATTCGCCTTTCCTGGATGATAATTCAAACCAAAATCATAATCCTTTAACAATTCTAACCATCTTCATTGTCTCATATTCAACTCTTTCTGATCAAACAAATACTTCAAACTCTTATGGTCACTAAACACTTCAAATCTAGAACCATAAAGATAATGCCTCCAAATCTTCAACACAAAAACAACAGCAGCAAGTTCTAAATTGTGCGTAGGATAGTTCTTCTCATGAGTCCTCAACTGCCTGGACGCATAAGCAACTACCTTACCATTCTGCATAAGCACACCTCCTAAACCCGTCTTAGAAGCATCACAATACACCACAAAAGGCTCTTCTGGATTAGGCAACGTCAAAATTGGAGCCGACGTCAACCTCTTCTTCAATTCCGTAAAACTTTCTTCGCATTGAACATCCCAAACAAAAGCTTTACCTTTACAAGTCAACTTAGTCAACAGAAGTGACAACTTAGAAAACCCTTCAATAAACCTTCTATAATAACCAGCTAATCCCAAGAAACTTCTAATCTCAGTAGCTGACTTTGGAGTTTCCCATTGCAACACAGCATCAACCTTCGATGGATCTACAGCAATGCCACTACCTGAAATCACATGACCAAGAAAACTAACTTCTTTCAGCCATAATTCACACTTGGACAGCTTTGCATACAACTTCTTCTCTTTCAGAATCTGCAATACTACTCTTAAATGTTCAGCATGCTCTTCTTCTGACTTAGAGTAAATCAAAATATCATCAATGAACACCACTACAAACCGATCCAAATAAGTATGAAAGATACGATTCATATATTCCATGAATACTCCCGGCGCATTAGTAACACCGAAAGGCATCACCGAATACTCATAATGTCCATAACGCGTTCTGAAAGCCGTCTTCTGAATATCTTCATCCTTCACTTTAATCTGATGGTAACGCGACCTCAAATCAATCTTACTAAACACACGAGCATCCACTAATTGGTCCATCAAGTCATCTATTCTTGGAAGCGGATACTTGTTCTTAATTGTCACCTTGTTCAGTTGTCTATAATTAACATAAAGCCTCATGCTTCTATCTTTCTTCTTCACTAACAACATTGGAGCTCCCCACGGCGATACACTTGGTCTTACAAACCTCTTCTCAAGTAACTCTTCCAATTGCTTCTTCAACTCAGACAACTCAGACGCAGACATCATGTATGGTGCCATAGACACAGGTCTGGTAGCAGGTACAAGATCAATTGCAAATTCAACTTCCCTCTCTGGCGGTACATCAGGAATCTCATCAGGGAAAACTTCAGGAAATTCACACACCACCTGCAATTCCTCAATTATAGCTTGAGTCTCTACAGATAGCGACGCCATCAACGAGAACATTTGTGCCTCTTCTTGCATCAACTTCCTCAACTGTCTAGCAGACAACAAACCATCTTCCTCTTCTTCAGGAGTAGTAAACTTCACAGACTTGTCATAACAATTAATATGAACGCAATTATGCTCTAACCAGTTCATACCCAAAATCACATCCAAACCTCTTAACGGAAAACAAATCAAATCAACAACAAAGTCTCTGTCGAAGATCGACAAGGGACACTTAGCACACACAAAAGAAGTAATCACCGACCCCTTGGTTGGAGTATCGACGACCATTTCTCCATCCAGAGAAGACAACACAAGACCCGATCTTTCAACACAATCAGCAGCAATAAAACAATGCGTAGCACCAGTATCAATAATAGTGATTAAAGGAGTACTATTAATGAAACTTGTACCTCTAATAAGTCCGTCCTCAACAGATGTTTGATCCTCAACCAAAGCAAACACTTTACCACTAGATTGAGCCTTCTTCGGTTTCGGACACTGGCTACCAATGTGCCCTTCTTCTTTACAGTAGAAACAAACCACATTCTTGTGCTCACACTCAGATATAACATGTTCGTTCTTACCACAACGGTAATATCTCTTCACTTCAGCAGTGCACACATTACTCTTGTGTCCAGGTTTCCCACACTTAAAACAAATCACACCAGCAGGAGCATCTCCCCCACTAGTCCTCTAACCATGAGCAACTCTCTGCTTACCCTTACCAGCTGGGGCATCATAGAGTTTACCACGACTCTGCGGGTGCTTACCCCTTTTCTCACTAATAATCTTGTAATGAGCATTATTATCTTCCTCATAAATTCTACAGCTATCGACCAAATCAGCAAAGACACGAATCTTCTGATATCCAACTTCCTTCTTAATCTCCGAGCGCAACCCATTCTCAAATTTAATACACTTTGAAAATTCAGCATTTTCCTCAGCGTAATGTGGATAAAACTTATCAACTCAGCAAACTTGGCAGCATACTCTACAACAGACAAATTCCCTTGCTTCAACTCAAGGAACTCAATTTCCTTCTTCCACAGACATCTTCAGGAAAATACTTCCTCAAAAACTCCCTACGGAACACAGCCCAAGTGACATTCTCACTTGCAGCTTCTAACTTCTGGCAAATCTCTAGCCACCAGTCATCCGCCTGGACTGCTAGCATATGAGTCCCATAACGAACCTTCTACGCTGGAGTGCAGTCTATCACGCGAAAGATCCTCTCAATCTCTTTCAACCATTCCAATGCTCCATCAGGATCATATGTTCCCTTGAACGCAGGTGGATTCTCTCTCTGGAAATTCGCCAAGCTACGAGATCCAGCATTCCCGTCAGCATTCGGTTGATTTTCCATCGCATGAGCCATTGCTTCTAAATCAGCAGCAAGAGCAGCATCATTCCTTCCAGCCATCTCAACTTATCACTACAACACAAACAACTGTTAGAAATCAAAATAACAATACTCGATTGTTAGACAACTAAGACTCAACGACAAGGTCAGACCAACCTTTTATTCTGATACCAACTTTGTAACACCCCAATTCTACCCCAAGCAATTTATGAAAAATAAATCAGAGTTATATAATTTCATTCATACAAACGAATCGGGACGTCACAAATTCTTCTAACAAATTCATTGCATTCATCATGGATATATAACACTTTTTCAAACATCGGATGAACCATCTATATAGCATCTTTAATAAAATAATTCAACAACTACGCAGCGGAATTCTTCAATAACATCTTTAAATAAAATAGCAACTTAGAAACATCTCATATTTAGTAAATAAACAATTTAAAGTTCAACAACTAAAAATCAGCAATAAAAAATCAGCAAGCATTCATCCCCCCGAGTGTTACATATCAGAGCAATGACACCGACTCGATCTATTAAAGGTATACGGCCTTCACTCTCGATTACCTACACGTTACCAACATAGGGGCAACATTCAAACATAAGGGGTGAGATATCTAACATTATAATAAAGCGTATGATAATTAATATATTAAATTAGATCAATAATATCACCACTTCTCATCTCATAATCAATAATAATTACAGCATACATACTCATTCATCAACATCAAATACACTTCATTATTCAATCATATAATGCGACTCAAAACTATGCAAATGCATGTGATACCATTGGAGCAGAACTCCCATATCAAAAATCTGCCAATTAATAGAGGCATCAACAAGGCATAACCTTCATCTCAAAATTTTCCAATCCAGGCCATCTCAACGAGCATAAGCTCCATCTCAAAAATGCAATGTATGCGACTCTTCATGAATATAATATCAACATCTCAATCATCTCAAAACACAACATCTCATAAACATCTCAGAACAACAACATCTCATAAACATCTCAGAACAACAACATCTCATAAGCATCTCAAAACATCTCAATTACAACATCTCATAAACATCTCAAAATAATTTATTAAACATCACTTATTTATCAAACGTTATTTGTTCATCATAAATTATCAAACACCACTTTAATAACCACATCTCATTAATGACTTGGCTGTATATCAATAATATAGTAAGCCATCTTGTTATTCTGCTAACTTATATCGTTGATGTCACTAATCCTACTGTCATAATTCCTAACAGCAACCTCTAAACATCTCATGTTCATCATTCTGTCCAAAATCCAGCATAACTGTCAATCACAGGAATTAATCCTAAATCTAAAACTAGTTACTAGGATTACACTTCTCATTCATCATTCTAAATCATCTAGAATAATATTCATCGCGTTAGCTAATCAACGCTTCGAACGGAATCTCAAACAGCATCTTAAAACTCCAGTTACAACAACTTAAAACTGATTCTGTCGAAAATTAGAACTTATGGGTCGACACGAAACCTCATGGGTCGACTCATCCTGCTTCATCTATTCACTATGAGTCGACACATCCTCCTTATGGACCGACTCGTCCTGCTTCAAATCACAGCATGTATCGACACATGCACTTACCGATCGACTCATCTTGAGTCTTGCAACTAACATGTATCGATGCAAGCCCTGCATGCATCGACTCATCCTGAGTCTAACACCCTTCATGTCTCGATGCAAGCCCTGCATGCATCGACTCATCCCGAGTCTAACCTCTCCCATGTATCGACTCATCCAGCTTGAGGTCGACACATCCTGGTTCCTCCTGCATAATTCTGCAATTTCCTCTATATTTTCACTATGGGAATTCATATTACAGCCCTACAAACCTTATTTTAAACATGATAATTCATCACTTAACATTATACTCTATTACTACATCGATCAAACGATATCATAACGTCATTATTCATCAAGAATTCATCAATATTCATCATACATCATCCAATTCAAGAACAAAAATAGCAATCCTCTAACCCCACATATCAAACATCATGAACCCAATTATAAAGCCAGAACCCCATCCTTACCTTGGATCGAAGGTCGCTTTACAATTTCCGGGTTGAATCTCTGTTCTTGCCGTTTCCTTCTATTTCCAGCAAATTCACGTTCTCCTCGAATCCTTATTTTCTCTTTTTACTACTTCCTCCTTCTATTCTTCTCACAAATAATAAAATAACCTAATATTATTATATTATTCCTTATTGGGCTTAAAACCTACACCCCCTTATTACTTCCACTCACACCATATAGGCCCATATTAATAATATTAACTTCTAACATTATTTCACCAAACAATAATATTATACCTCTAATATTATTATTATTTCTCCACTTTGTAAAATAATAAATCCAATTTAATTATAACACCACCTCAAAAATATTCCAAAAATAATTTAATTAAATTACGGGCGTTACAGAAGTCACACCTATTTTGAGGCCGGTCAATAACAATCTATGCACCATTTGTTCTGAGACATGATATAGAGATCATGCTCCAACAATATTTAGTGCAATAAGAAGGGGATGAGATGAAGAGAGATGAGAGAGAATATACAAACCACTTTTGAATTAAATTTAATCAAACTATTATTAAAATCATTCATCCATTTTGGTGGAGTTAAACTCAACGCCATGGATCCAATGATATTAATAAAGTTCATGATCGAAAATTTAACTCAAGATCAGCCAGAAAATAAGTCACAAAATAATATTACATTTTAATATATACAAAAGGGTTTAAAAATAATGTTTAAAAATAGAAAACAAAGTGAAAATATCAACTATGTTCAAATTAATCAAGAAATAAAAAGTAAGATCATATAAAAATCATAAAAAGGCTCAAATAATTTTACAAATTTTGTGGTAAATTTTTTAAGATCCGAAACTATTTTTAAAATTAAAATAAATGGGTAAAATAAACCAAAAATGATTAAAAAAAATAGTAATGTCAGAAATAAAAATAAAATAAGGTCACCAATATTTGTCACAATATCATTGGATCACTCCATAATTTTTTCAGAATTTAAAAATGTATAAAAATATTTTTAAACATTTAAAACAATTCAAATAAAGTGTAAATTTATAAAAAAAATACCAAAACACAAAATTAAATTGCGAAAAATGAAAAATCAGAAAGAGAATAATCAAAATATTTTTTCATAATTTTTTCAGATTTTTTGGACATAAAATGAATTTTCTATGATTTTTGAAATTTAAAACAATTAAAATATAAAAATCAGAAAAAGAAAATAAAAGTAAAAATATGTGGACCATTGGATGAGAGTCAAAACGCGTTAGTAATCAAATCCAAGAGATCTGGCGTGCTCTGCATATCATGGTCATTAGTGGATAAAGCATAGAATCATTAATTAAATCAGATTTTTAAAAAAACAGATGACACGCCTTCATTGGTTGGAAGATGACACGTTGGTCATCTTCAACCTCCAGCCAACGTGAATTTTAGGACTCTCAAACTGTAAAATCAGAAGCTCAGACCTATGCCATTCGCTTCGTCTCTTCAAGAGACAACCACACCCTCGCACCAAATTTATATAAACTGTAGCTCAAGCAATTTGGAAGGAAAGTTTTGAAAAGGAATTTGAAATTTCATGATCAAAACGTGTTTCCAGTAAGAAGTAAGTGTTGTGACTAGAACCAGAGCAATGAGAGCAACATAATGATATCAGAGTTTTGAAGAATTGATGAAGAAATCTACCTATTGAAGTTGAGTCACAGAGCTCTGAAACTGGACTTCTATGGAGCAGTATAGGGCACGATTCTTGAATGTAATTATATGGTTAGCTTCAGGGAAGATCAAGGAAGGTGAATTGATGGAAAAATTGGATTAAAAAAGGCTTGAGAATGGATTTTGAAGTTACTGAATTTTGAGTCGTGGAACAAGTTTGGCAGGGTGATTCTGGCTATCCAAGCTTGAGAAAATGAATGGGGAATGACCCTCTATTTATAGGGAATCATATGGAATGTTCAAGCGTGTGAAATGATGAAGTTTGGAGGGAAATCGTGTGAAGTTGCAAACAAGAAAAGTGTGACTTCAAACTTGATCAAAACTCATCCAAAACGCGCGTTTTGTTGTGCTAATCCATTTTGGAAGTTCACTAAACATGTTTAGAGGCAAAAACGCGTGGAAAACTTGTGATTAGAAGCCAAAACAAAGATTTCAAAATTTGACTTGTGAGGAAACTTCAGTTTCAAGTTGCCAATTTCAAAATCATGGCATTCTCAGCTCAAGGGGTCTTAGGGAATGATTCTTGATGCTTTAGAAAGATGAGGTTACAAGCTTTGCAATGGAAAAGAATGGAATCAAATGGATGCTTGAGCTGAAAGTTGTGTTGAGTCAAAGTTGGAGAAAAAGAGTTGACTTTCCATACTTAGAAATATTTCAAGTTCTTCTTCAAAAATGACCTATAATGTCTTGCATCCAAACATGGCCTTCCACTTGGAATTTTCTCTTGGCCAAAAACGATGGCATGAAGTAGATATCTTGAATGACATTTTGAAACTTGAACCATTTAAAATCTCCAAAAATTGAGAGAGTTATCAATTGTTGAAGTTGGCAAAAAATCATGAAATGACCTATAATCTTTGGCATCCTTAAGGCAACTTACATCCATTTTCTCACTTTGCACATAAAAGAAGGCATAAAGTTCACACCTTCAAGATCATTATGTAAAAAAATGGGCTCAAGGTGATAAAAATTGACCAAGTTATGATCATTTGAAGTCACACATGGAAAATTGGGGATTCATCTGGAGGACTTGTAATCCCTCTTCCTCATTAAGTCTATTCCTTATGACAACTCCTTGAAACTTTTGAAGTGATTTGTTGATAACCCTTTGAAGAGAAAGATGTCTTTGGAATCACTCAAAAATACCAAGAGATGAGAAAGATATATTCCTTTGAAGTTCAAAACCCTAGCTCCTTAGATCAAGAGAATGCTTTGAGGAACTTTGACAATTTTGAACAAACTTCTTGTACCAACACACATGATTTGTAAATAGAAGTTGTTGAGGATGATAATGAGAACTCATAGCCACAAAAACCACTTCCATATCTTGAACATTGAGAGAAATATGCACTTGTGACCAAATGGAATAAAATCTTGTCTAACCATGACAACTTCTCCAATCAATCCATTGTGCTTTCCAACCAAATTTGATAACCTTAAAATGTGATGAACCAAAACAACCTTGCAATGCCAATTCTTCCAAAACCAATCCAATGGTGAGGTTTGAACTTCTCAAGCCTTATTGACTATGGCATGGGAATAAACTCATGAACCCATGGGGTAACTTGTTAAATCCCATTGCCTTTACCTACATGGATAACAAGCAAGACAAACCAACATTGCATTTTATTTAGTTAAAAGAAGAAATAAGAACAAAACCAATTATCATGATGACAAAAGAACATAAGTCAAGGTGCTTGGTGATTCCTCAAAAAGGGCAAAGCTTAATATAGGGAGGGGAACCAAGAATCCTAGTGTGATCTTGTTGTGAATGAATCAACATGGCATGATGAAGGGATCTTAGGGGAAAAAATTGGGGTACAACTATACGCATCTATGCATTCGAAAACATTGCATTTCATAACTTAATACGAAAAACTTATCATTTTTCAAAAACATTCTCCAGTTAAAACATTGGTAAGAAAGCACCACCTCTCGGACACCAAAATTAAACAAGAGCCCATCAAAAGAGAGTGATGGAACATGTCGAGGGGAATCAAGCCACACTCAAGGAAGACTTGAAGCAGGTGAAAGGCAACATTGAATCGATGAAGGGAGCTATGAGCCAAGTTCTTCTAGCCTTGAAGAACATTATCGAAAGGAAAGAACAAATTCCTAGGGCAACCTTTGAAGAAGTAGACCAAACTATTGGTGTGTTAAGTGGTCACCATCCCAGGAAAGATCCAGAATCAGGATCTCTAAAGTCAACTATATCTCAACAAGAGGTCAGACAAGCTGATACTGAATGGTTTGTCACGCCTCCGCAGAAGGTAGGGGCATCTCATACCTTGCAGATTCCGATCAACAACGAGGACAACTACATAGACTTCCAATATGGAGACCATGACTTAGAAGATGTCAACAAAGCACCCCAAAGAACAACCCCATACTCATGTTACTGAAAATTCCTTGGCGCTTAATTAGTATAAATCCCTTGAAGAAAGGTTGAAGGCTGTGGAGGGTTATGGTGCTTTAAATGTTGATTATCTCGAAATGGGATCTCGTCTTGTAAACAGAAGCAGGTCATCGACAAAGCTTAAGTTGATGATAGCTAAATTTTCGCACTTTGGATGAAAATTGAAGTTTGGAAGTTGATTTAACTTCTGCAAAACACAATAAAGATAATCCATAACAATCACAAAGAGAAAGGGGGTTCCCTTTCCTAAGCCCTCTCTTAGCTTGCACAGGATTAGAGAGCTCACCATTCACTCGGTATCTATACGACACAATAGTCACCATAGTCATGATCCATTTAATAAACATGTGAGGGATGCTTAACTAATTTAAAATGGCTTCTAACTACGTCCATTCCATGATGTCGTACGCTTTTTGTAAGTCCATTTGGAGCATGCATCTCGGAGTTCCTCCCTTGGTGTTGTAGCCTTTGATCAAATCATAAGCCAACAATATATGGTCATGAATACGATATCCCAGTATAAATGCGACTTGACTCTGATGCAGAACTGAACTCAACACTTTCCCCAGTCGCGTAGACATAATCCTCGATATGATTTTGTATACAACAGTACAATAAGAGATTCAGCGAAAATATTTCACCATATTGGCATTATTAGATTTAGGAATTAGAGTGATTAAGGAACAATTAACTACTTTGTAGATTAGACCTTCCTCAAAGAATTCATTAACCGCCGAAAGGACTTCAACCTTAGTTATGCTCCATGTCTTTTTGAATAATTTCGCATTGTACCCATCAATTCCTGGTGCAGAGATGTCACTTATGCCTTTGAGACTATTAACAATTTCTTCTTCTGTTATAGGTGCCATCAAAAAGGCCCTTTGTCACTGGTAAGCTTCTTGCCTTGCCTCATAGCTACAAGATCAATATTATTCAACTGACTACTCCTCGTGCCAACCAGCTTCCTATAAAAATTAACAATCCCGTCTTCTATTTTCTCTTGCTCAAAAATCATAGCACCATCCTCGGTAACAAGCAATAATATTTGAGTTTTCCTACTTTTTGATTTTAAAGACGCATGAAAATAAGAATTTCTCCCGTATCCTAATTTAAGACATTTAACTTCCGATTTCAGCTTGAGAAGCCGCTCCTCAAGGTTGCTCAGATTCAAAACTTGCTCAGATTCTAATGTATTCTTATGCTTTTTACTTTTGCACGTCTCATATATTTGGAGTTGTTCCTTAATATAAATATTATGAAAGTGAAAGTAACTTTATAAGTTCACGGGCCTATGTCTTAATCTTATATTCCACACCTTTATCCTAGATCCCAAGTCCGCGAACATAAATAACCCTAATATCAATAACACCGAAAAGTAATCAGCTTCCTCCTTCACATTTTTAACTTTTAAGGAAGGAAGTGATATGAATACTATATGTATTTACATGCCACTTTAGACTCCATAACCAGGTTCGAGGAAGGTAACATGCCTATAAAAATAAGAGGATCAACACTACAAACCTAGAAAAATTGTAAAACACATAGAATTTGGATCATAAAACAACACTTTGGAAGCATTCCCCCAACACCTACTTAAATACTAAATTTTCTTGTTCATTGCATACTTATAGAAAGGCCCATCCCATCTAGTAAAGTAATAAAAGAATGGGAATGGATTGTAGCTTCTTATAATTTTATTCATAAACAGTTTTAAAGAAAGTACAATGGGAGAACATGTTATTCTACTATTATATTTATTAACTTTTTTTTATCGATGATACGATTATTCTTCTTTTAGATAATATTTGTTTTAATAAAACATTCAAGATAACAAAGATAAAAATACACAAATGAATATATTGGTTAAAGTAGAGAAAATACCAAATAACCAGGTGCTAAAACAAGAGTTTAATGGTTTCATTTAACTACTGACATGTAAGAGAGAAAACAATCGTAATAGAGAATTCAGGTAGCTATTGGCATAATTGATCCTAAATGGTTAAGCAGATAAAACTTATTGAATTTGAAATGCCTGAACCCATGGGACCTATAAAAAATATCAGTTAAATTTGACACGAGGAGCCCTAAAACATATGATAAGTAGATCTTCTAACAATATGTTGTTAACGACCTATATGTAAAAATTGATTTCTTATAAAAGTAGTGAACTTACGTACCCTAAATATTTATAAACATATTTATTTGAATTCTTAGTTGGTGTTAAAAGTGTTGATTGTAACACCTTATTTCTCCGTTGGTAATTTATATAATAATCAGAGTAAATTAATTTATAAATAAACATCAACCAAATAGGATGTCACGTACTTCGCCAATCACACATGCTGAAGATTAGGATACACAACACAATCGAATGTCATAAGTCTTAAACTTCAATGCATTTATTCGCAGCGGAAAAAAATCAAATAATTAGTCATCTCTATCCTCCAACCAAATTTATAATTATTATCTTTCAAACATTAGCATAATCATAAAAAAATTCAAACAACGGAGCAATACATGTTTACTCCTAACATAACAAAGCAAATCACGCGAAACCCCCAAGTGTTACGTATCAGAGCAGACACCGACTCAATCTACACAACTTAAGGAACTCCTCAGCTAACCTTCAATCTGTATCTTCTTCGGGTGATCTGCACTTTACCCACGCGGAGGTAATATTTAAATAGAAAGGGTGAGATATCATAACAATATAAAAGGAAGCATAATAATAAGCAGGTAAGACTCAAGCACATAATCAACATATAACATACATCGAAAATTAATACATACTTTCATCAATCTTCCCCCATAGAATCATCAACCACAATAATATGTAAAATACTGACACTGACGCAATGCATGTGGTATCAACAGGGTAGAGCCCTCTTCATAATAATGCCAATTTAGGGCAATCAACTTCGCTCGCCAATACAAGCCTTCGCTCGCCAATACATGCCTTCACTTTATGAATGCATGAGACACTATCATGTAACAACATACTTCTCATTTATCGTTATTACTAATCACAATTCTGCCAATACATGCTTCCATCATCATCCTCAGCATGTATCGCGTGTCACATAATCAAACCAATCATCGCAATTAACCATAACATAATTCATGGCATATAAATCAAAACACACTTACAGATCAATATCAATGTTAATGAAATAATTAACTACTATATTATAAATCATTTTTATAAGATATGAAATTATTTCATCTTTCAAACAGTCCAAATGGCGCGTCAAATAGACACCCGAAGTAAAAGTTATGAGTTTTAGAAGTTTTTCCAAAAATATTGTCAGTAGCAGTGGTAACCGATTACCCAGTTATGGTAACCGATTACCGTAGGATAATAACCTTGTTCCTTTCAAAAATCCCTCGCAGTAATCGGTTACCCACTCATGGTAACCGGTTACCGCAGGGCAGTAGCTATTCGTGTTTCAACCTTTGATATGGTAACCGGTTACCATATTTGGCTAACCGGTTATCCTACGATGACTGTGAAAACTTCTGCAGTTTTCATGTTATGACCCTCTATATTTCAACACCCAAAATTCATAATTTTTAAATCAAAGTTCATCTTTTTAATAGGTTAATTACTCACCAATATTTGTATACAAATCCTAATCAATTCATATCATCCAATCTCATCAAAAACACATCAAGATCACCAAAAATCCATCAATGGGAAAAACCCCAAAACATCCAAATATGAAGAAATCAAAACATACAATCATACAACCTAAATCCTACATATCCCATTCATTAGGCAACCCTTTATAAAGTAGAATCCCCACTTACCTTAGATTCTTGGTTGATTCTTGATTTCTATGGTGAAATCCTTGCCCTAACTTCCTAATTCTTCTATTCTTTTCTACCTTCTATGCTTTTATTCTTATTTCACGTACTGACTCTATTTCTCTTCTTCACACTCTAATATATCCCAAATAATATAACTAACCCAATAAATAATTATTTTAATTATTATTATAAAATAATAATATTTATTCTAATAATATAATAATAATAATAGTAATCTATATTATTCCACACACTCCTATGTTTCTACACATTTAGCCAAACACCCCATAATCTAAACTTGTATAATTCTAAGGCATCTAGTCCCTAACAAGGCATCACACCACATCATAAAATCCATCAACTCATATAATTTCATCGCATCATCTTATTATTTAATTAAAAATAATTCTAATTAAATCGAGACGTTACAACTCTCCCTCACTTAGAATATTTTCATCCTCGAAAATTACCTGAAGCAAATAACTCTGGATAAGCCTCTCGCATCTTGCTCTCTAGCTCGCACGTTACATTCTCTTCGACAGATCCCCCCAAATTACTTTCACAAGGGTGACCTCTTTGCCTCTCAACTTCTTTATTTTGTGATCCTCGACCCTCACAGGTACAATCTCAACAGTAAGATTGTCCTGCACTTGCACATCATCTATCAGAATTATATGCGACGAATCTAAAATATACTTTTGGAGTTGTGACACATGGAACACATCATGCATATTCAACATATTAGGTGGTAAGGGCACTCTATATGCAACAGTCCCCACCTTTTCTGAAATATGATACGAACGAATAAACCAAGAAGTCAACTTCATTGACTTTAGAGAATGACCCACACCGGTTATCGGTGATACCCTTAAGAATACATGGTCTCCATCTTGAAACTCAAGATCCTTCCTCCTCTTATCATGGTAACTCTTTTTCCTACTCTGCGAAGCTTTTATCCTCTCTTGGATCACCTTTACCTTCTCCGTAGTCTCTCACCGTCTCGGGTCCGAGCACCACATGCTCACCCGATTCATACCAACACAAAGGTGTTTTGCACCTGCGACCATACAATGCTTCGAAAGGTGCCATACCAATACTAGCATAGTAATTATTGTTATAGGTGAACTCAATCAAAGGAAGACAACTATCCCAAGTACCTCCTTGCTCTAGAACACAAGCCCTCAACAAATCTTTTAGCGACTGAATAGTCCTTTTCGTCTGACCATCTGTCTGTGGTTGATATGCTGAACTCAATTTCAGCTTCATCCCCAAAGCGTCCTGCAAACTCTTCCAATAAGCAGAAGTAAACCTCGGATCTCTATCCAACACAATGCTAGATGGAACCCCGTGTGGCTTCACAATTACCCGAATATAAATCTCTGCCAACTTCAGTACAGGAAAATTGATACTAATCGGAATGAAATGAGTTGATTTCGTTAATCTATCAACAATCACCCAAATCGTATTGTGCCCTCCTGAAGTACTTGGCAGCCCTGCCACAAAGTCCATAGATATACTATCCCATTTCCATTCTGAAATGTCTAAAGGCTCCAACAACACCGCAAGTTTCTGATGTTCGAATTTCGATTTCTGATAAGTCAAACATGCATACACGAATTGTGCCACATCTTGCTTCAACCCGGACCACCAAAATAAATTCTTCAAGTCGTGATACATCTTGGTATCTCCTAGATGAATACTCAAATTTCTCCTATGGCCTTCTTCCAGAATCATCTTCCTTATATCAACATTATCGGGGATACAAATCCTGTTTCAAAATCTCAACGCACCTTGGGCATCTACTTTAAATTCATTGTCTTCAGATTTGTTACTCCAGACCATCAAATCTACCAACTTCACATCTAACTTTTGAGCTTCTTTAATGTCATCTAAGAAGTCATTGTTAATCTTCAACATCCCCAACATCACACTATGTGATGTCACTTCACAGACCAAACTCAGGTCTCTGAATTGTTCGATAAACTCTAGTTCTCTAACCATCATAGCAGACATATGCAAGGTCTTCCTACTCAAAGCGTCAACTACCACATTGGATTTACCTGGATGATAATTCAAGCCAAAGTAGCAATATTTCAATAACTCCAACCATCTCCTCTGCCTCATGTTCAATTCCTTCTTATTAAATAGATACCACAAGCTTTTATGATCGCTAAAGACTTCAAACCTAGAACCATAAAGATAATGTCTCCAAATCTTCAACATAAACACTATTGCGGCTAATTCTAGATCATGAGTATGATAATTCCTCTCGTGGATTCTCAACTGTCTCAACGCATACACGACTACTTTATCATTCTGCATGAGCACACCACCCAAACCCAATTTAGAAGCATCACAATATACAACAAACGGTTCTTCAGGATTAGGTAATATCAAAATCGGAGCCATCGTCAATCTCTTCTTTATCTCAATAAAACTCTCTTCACATTGGATGTCCCACACAAATGCTTTACCTTTAAAAGTTAGCTGAGTTAACAAAAGTTCCAAATTAGAAAAACCTTCTATAAATCTCCTATAATAGCCGGCCAAACCTATAAAGCTTCTAATCTCCGTAACTGATTTTGGAGCTTCCCACTGTAGCACCGCGTCTACTTTAGATGGATCTACAACAATACCATCACCTGAGATAACATGACCAAGAAAAATGACTTCTGTCAACCAGAACTCATATTTTGACGACTTTGCATATAACTTCTTCTCTTTCAGTACTTGCAATACAATCCATAAATGTTCTTCATGTTCCCCTTCGGATTTAGAATAAATCAAAATATCATTGATGAATACTACAACAAACCGGTCCAAATACATGTTAAAGATGCGGTTCATATATTCCATAAACACTCCCGACACATTGGTAACACGGAAAGGCATCATAGAATACTCGTAATGTCCATACCGAGTCCTGAAAGCTGTCTTATGAATGTCCTCATCTTTCACTCGAATTTGATGATAATCCAATCTCAGATCAATTCTTTCTAAATACATACGAACTCACCAATTGATCCATTAAGTCGTCTATTCATGGAAGTGGATACCTGTTCTTGATTGTCACTTTATTCAACTGTTGATAGTCCATGTACAACCTCACACTACCATCTTTCTTTTTCACAAGTAATACCGGAGCTCCCCAAGGAGATACATTTGGTCTCGTAAATTTCTTTTCAAGCAAATCTTCTAATTATTTCTTCAATATGATGATTCGGATGCCGACATCCTGTATGGTGCCATAGAAATAGGTTTGCTACCAGGTACAAGATCAATTGAAAATTCTACTTCTCTTTCTGGCGGCACATCCGAAATATCATCAGGAAAAACTTCGGGAAAGTCGCACACAACCTGCAACTCGTCAATTGCAGCCCAATTCTTAATGGATAAGGACGCCATTAAAGAAAACAACTGAGCTTAGTCCAGTAATAACTCCTTCAACTATATGGTAGATGATAAACCATCTTCCTTTTCCTCTTCAGGAGTAGAAAACCGCACCGACTTGTTATAACAGTTAATATGAACGTAGTTATATTCCAACTAGCTCATGCCTAAAATCACGTCCAGACTACTAAACAATAAATAAACTAGATCAACAACAAAATATCTATCATAGATGGACAAAGTATATTTCAAGGAAACTAGAGAAATAGTCATTAATCCCTTGGTTGGAGTATCGAGAACCATCTTCTCATTCATAAAAGATAACACAAGACTCAACTTTTTAGTATAATCAGCATCAATAAATCAATGTGTAGCACCAGTATCAATAATAGTAATTAAAGGAGTACCATCAATGAAACATATATCTATGATCAAGCGGTCTCAACTGGATGTCTAAGTCCTAGCTAAGGAAAACACTTTCCTAACGAATCAGTCTTTCTTAGGTTTCTGAAACTGAGCATTGATTTATCCTCCTTCACCGTAGTTGAAACATATTACTTCCTTGTATTTACACTCAGTAATCTCATGCCAGGTTTTTCCACAACGGAACACCTCTTCACTTTATTATTGCATTCGCTACTCCGATGACCAGGTCTTCTATATTTGTAACACACAATACCAGCTGGAGCACCTCTCCCACATGGTCTCCTGCCATCAATAAATTTATCTTTTCCTTTGTCGATCGGAGCATTGTAAGGATTCCTACGATATGGTTGTTGCTTTCCTCTCTTCTCAGAGAAAATCTTGTAGTGAGCCTCACTATCATCTTCATAAATCATGCAGTTATTCACTAAATAAAGAAACTCACGAATTCGCTGATACCCAATTGCCTTCTTAATTTCTGAATCAGTCAATTTTCAAACTTCACACACCTTGAGAATTCAACAGTCTCTTCGTTGTAATGAGGATAATAGTTAGCCAATTCCACGAATTTGGTAGCATAATCAGCTACCGATAAACTACCTTGTTTCAGTTCTAGATATTAGATCTCCTTCTTCCCATGAACATCCTCTGGGTAATACTTCACCAGGAACTCCCTGTGAAACACAACCCAAGTAATAGCCCCTCCTTTGCCTTCCAGTCTCTGGTGAGTAGCAATCCACCAGTCGTCAGCCTCTCGTGCCAGCATATGTGTACCAAAATGCACTTTCTGTGCATCAGAGCAATCCATAACCAGAAATATTCTCTCAATATCCTTGAGCAACTCCTGCGCTCCTTCATGATCATGCTTTCCTTTAAACGTACGTTGATGATTCCTCTGGAAAGTTTCTAAAGCACGGGCCCCATTGTTCCCACCAGCGTTAGGCTGATTCTGCATCGCCTGAGCCAACGCCTGCAATGCATTAGCGAGCGTACCATTTCCTCTTCCAATCATTGCTCTGCTTACATCACAACATCAAACAACGGTTAGACAGATAAACATCAACAATATTCCACCGTCACACTACACTAACGACTCAATAACCTGGCCAGAAGGACCGACCTGCTTTGATATCAATTATAACACCCTATTTCTCCGTTGGTAATTTATATAATAATTAGAGAAAATTAATTTCTAAATAAACATCAACCAAATAGGATGTCACGTACTTCGCCAATAACATATGCTGAAGATTAGGATACAAAACACAATTGAATGTCATAAGTCTTAAACTTCAATGCATTTATTCGCAACGAAAAAACATCAAATAATTAGTCATCTCTATCCTCCAACCAGATTTATAATTATTATCTTTCAAACATTAGCACAATCATAAAAAAATTCAAACAACAGAGCAATACATGTTTACTCCTAACATAACAAAGCAAATCACGCGAAACCCCCAAGTGTTACGTATCAAAGCAGACACCGACTCAATCTATGCAACTTAAGGAACTCCTCAGCTAACCTTCAATCTGTATCTACTTCGGGTCATCTACACGTTATTCATGTGGAGGTAACATTCAAACAGAAATGGTGAGATATCATAACAATATAACAGGAAGCATAATAATAAGCATGTAAGATTCAAGCATATAATCAGCATATAACATACATCGTAATATAATACATAATGCATGCAAAAGACCCATCGACGCACACTTACTGAGATGTAAGATGTTCTCTAGTTTATATATATAAAAAAACATTCTGAAATAGATTATGGAATTTTATTTTAAAAAGTGATGAAGTAAAATTAGGTGGTTGCATAAATTTAAGTAAAGCAATTTCTGATTTTTAGTAGGTTCATCAAAAGTCGTATTTTGTCAAGAAATCAGCTCGCACAGTCCTTAAGAAGGTTAACTTTAAAATAACGTGTCTGTATCTCTTCTATTTAAAATCAGTTTTAAAACTAAATATATATAATATAAATAAACTAAACTCATTTTTTTTAAGAACAAAAGAGTATAAAGGTAATAACTAAGACATCCCAACTAGGTTGGCACCTCATAGATACCACCTAAAAAATACTCTAATGAAATATATTGATTGATAAACAAAATGAAAAATACATAAAAATAACTTTGGGGGACTAGACCAAAACCCAAAGTATAATAATATCTCTACCTCATTAAAAATCTTATCAAGGAAAATCCAATAGGACAAAACCTCAACTATGGGAAAAAGAGTGCAGACATATAACAAAAAATAAATTAAGCATAACTTAACAACTACAACAAAATTTAACTAACAGAAACTGTCCTAAAATTTCTTAAAATAGTAAAAGACTAAAATACACAAAGCTCCAATCCAAATAGCTACAATGGCAAAAACTAAAAGATAATGAATTATGTAGATAATAAAACATGTTAAAATACATGTCATTACCATAAAGAAAAAGATATATATTCTGCTTTTTATAATACGAATATCATTATCAATGACGAAAAACATCATTATAATGTAAAATATATGTGAGAATAAAATCAATATATATATATCAAACATGTTATGGTCTACAAAATCTTCAAAATTATTTTTAACTTTTAAGTAAGTAAAATATCCCATAACCACAATTTTCTATTGAAATTGCCACTAAATTTTTGAAAATTTTTCTCTCTCTCACAACAAAACTTTCTGGTGGTTGTTGTGGTAATCTTTCATTTGAAATAAGATTGGACAATGAAAGACAATAACAGATTATAGCAAGACCCTCTATTATCCATACAATTACAAATAAATCCGTTGAGATTATCTTTATCATAAAAGATGATATAACCAATATCAACATCAACAATATAACAACTTTAAACCGAATTTTAGAAAGCAAAGAACTTTTAAAAATATTAAAAATCATAATACTTAAGAAAAAAAAGTTAAAATGATGTTTTTGATTGGGGAACAATAAATGATCCAAGAAAAGCAAAATTATTAGTTGCAAGACGCATCAAATATTTAAAGAGTTCTCGAATTCGAACTATCTTCTATGAGTTGTTGTGACTTGATTTTGTCTTTTGAACTCATAGTAATATAGAGAAGAAAATAGAATATGAAGATAGATGAAGAATATGAAGATGGATGAAGTTGTGTGAGTGTTTAACTTAGGAGTGTAATGTATCTATTTATACACCTTATGTCTCAAAATATAAATTAATTTTAATTATTTTTTATAATTTATAATTAATTCTTTTTATATACTTTTCATTTTTTAAATAAAAAGTACTCCTTACTACCCTCCTTAAAAGACTGTTTGGCTGCATGTACTGTACGATTCATAATAAAGTGGTATTTTTCACCCTCCTTAAAGGACTGTTTGGCTGCATATGCATGTACTGTACGATTCATAATAAAGTGGTATTTTTCACCCTCCTTAAAGGACTGTTTGGCTGCATATGCATGTACTGTACGATTCATAATAAATTGGTATTTTTCAGTACAAAAGTTGGTAAACTCCTAACAAAAGATCATCCTATCATGGCACTCTCTCACCGTTCTTGTTTTATGTTTTCAAATAGATTACAATTTACTGCAATATACCACTTTGTTAACAAAAGCATCTTTGCAATCTTATTATATTAACATGTTTGAATTGACTTTTGAAAGACACTAAATTAATTATATAGATATATATTTAATTTTGAATAATTTTAAATTGTTTGTTTTATAAAAATCATAATTGATTTTTCCTTTAAAATTAATTCTATTTGAAATTAGAATTGGTAACTTTATCTCTAGAATTGATTCAAGATGATTTTTATATTAAAATTTATTATTCAACTCATTTTTACATAAATATATCAAAATATAATTAAGTTAGAAACAACAACACCCATATATCACGGATTACTTCTATCAAGGTTTTATATAATTATTTTAATCGCGTTTTATAATTTTGATCGATATAAATATTGTAATATTAATTATAATTGTCGCAATATAAATCTAAGATATATATATTCTAACAAAGATATAAACAATTTAAAATATATTCTTAAATATAAATTAATATTTAATTAAATCTAAATTAATTCTAACAATAATAACCTCTAATGTTTTCATTTGGATAATTGTTTATTATATTACAATCCATTCAAGTTTCTGGTGTTTTGTTCCTAAACAATTTGTTCATTTACTTAACTTAAATTAATATTTTTTTAAATTTAAGTTAAATTTAAACATATAGCTAAAACAATTTAATTTTTTTAATTTTTATCTCAAATTCAATATATTTTGAAATAACAAATTATTCAACCATATAGTACATATTGAAAATTATATTTATATTTCAAAAATGGATGGTAAGATAAAAAAAACTTCCCGTTAAGTTAAAGAGGAGCATTTATGATATAGATTAAAATGGAAAGATTATTTTCTTTCTTTTTTTCAAGTAAGCATAAACTTGGTCTTAACAAGACCATGTTCTTTTTTTTGCGCAATACGCAGTATTCTTGCATATTTATAGTTATGATTTGGACATAAATGCATAGAGTTGTCTCCATCACATGTACTATGTTCTTCGTGGATGATAAATACTACTCTCTCTTTTTCATAATAAATGTTTCATTTGCATTTTTTCTTTGTCTCAAAATAATTGTTTCTTTATAATTCCAATACATTATTTATTATTATTTTCTCACTACTATACATCTATTTATTAACTTTCACTTTATTCAACTATTCTATTAACTACTGTTAATAGAAGTATTCTAATAAATAACGTTAACTTTTTAATTAAAAACAACATACCTAATCATTTTCTTAAGAACTACATATTGCTCAAATAAGAATTATTATGAGAAGGAGGAAGTACACCTATAAGTAAATATGTTTACTCTGACCCTAAGTGGTTTATGCAGAGTTAAGAAAAGAAGATAAACTAGACTATAAAGTAGTTTGAAATGGCACTCTTTATAATAAACAATTTATAAGAAGATTTAACTGATAATAAATTATTTATAGACAGATTTATTCGATACTCATTCCGTCATAAAATAAGTGTTACATTTAAAAAAATATTTGTTCCAAAATATTTCTCATTTTAGATTACCAATCCAATTTTATATTCTTTTAATTGTACCTCTAATAAATATTCTTAATTTATTATATTTTCACTTAACGTTAATGTTAATTTAAATACACCAATGTTTGATCAGAATAATTTGGTAAAGGTACAATTCTCTCTCTTTCATTTATTATTGTTTCTTAATCAGTGTGACAAACAAAAGTAAGAACTAAGTGAAAATGTTTATTAGTAAGAAAAAGTGAAAACAAGAAATGTAAGAATAAATCATAACCATTCATTATATCCACCACCCACACGATCCCTATTAAAAAAGAAATTAAATTTAAAATCAATTTAAAATTCACCTCTAAAATAGTCTCTAAAATAATGAGATGTGTGCATTCTTGCATTTATTCCTCAAATTGTTTCGTACTAAATAGCACTACTCATAACTAAGACATCCCAATTGGGTTAACACCTCATAGAAATCACCAAAAAATATTCTAATGAAATATATTGATAGAAATAAAAAACTAAATCCGATTGTTGGTTGTTTGTTCTATCAAATTTTTCATTTGAGCGTATTATTGTTGTTGTTACGAGAGGAAGATGAGAGATAAAAAAGGAAGATCAAAGGATGCATTTACTTGAGTTAAAAGGGGGAAAAGTTTAAGCTAGGGTTTAAAGATTCGATCGATGGTTGCGAGAGTTTAGATCGTTGTGAAGAAGACTCATCGTGGTGGAACGAGTGATGGCTTTGTCAACTCCAAATGTGACCGATGCTCGAGCGATTTCACAATTTCTCTGTTACGAGGGTTTTGTTTTGAGAGAACTCCAAATGTTTGTTAGGTTAGGATTGAATTGAAGTGTGTAGACTTTTGTTTAATTGTTTCCACTTAAGCATTTCAGAATTTATTTTTAGTATTGTTTAACTTGAATGACCATTAGCGATTTTTTTTTAAACAATAATCATGTTTTGAAAAAAAAATACAAATAACCATGTTTCGGAAAAATATACGCAAATGACCATGTTTTAGAAAATGTTATAATTTAGTAGCCATCTCAGATGGCGTAAGCATTGATATTTTTAAAGGAGGTGCCAAGTGACGCTTGGCCATCTCCTAATTTTTTTCCCAATTTTTTCTATTTACCTACGGATTTTCCTGCAGATTTAACTTTTCCTGTGGATTTACTTGCGGATTTACCTGCGAATAATTTTACTACAGGTAATTTCATAGAAAAATCCGCAGGTAATTGAAAAAGTTTGAACAATATATTGTAGGTGCCAATTCAAGTGGCGCCTCCTCTTTAATTCACTTTTTTTTTGGAAACATAGTTACTTACGTAATATTCTTCAAAATATAGTTATTTGTATATTCTTTTCAAAACATAATTAGTACTAAAAAACATTCACCGTTAAGTGTCATAATACATTTTGGTTCAACTCTTGCTTATGATATTTTTACCATATTTTTTTTTCAGGTAGAAAAATCTCATGTGAAGTAATAAAGCATATATTGAATAATGAGTTTCTGTTGTAAAGCAAATTATACATAGTTTTTGTTTCAGAGAAATATCAATTTAAGGTATTTTTCTAGTGATAGTAGATTCCTTGGTCCAATATGAGGTAGATAGTGGGTTTGATTTCTATTGTGGAAATTTTACCATATTTTTTTTCTTCAATTTTTTAATATTCTTTTTATTTTACTTTTAAAATTTTCATACCTTTAATTAAAGTACAAATTGAAGAATTACATATTAAACAATATTTTTATATAAGGTTATATTTTTAGTTGTTTTAAAAATAGTTTGAAATTAAAATTAAAAACTAATTAAATAATACCATAAAAGTAATTAATAAATTTGAAAAAATAAGAATTTAAAATTCCAGCCTAATTTTATAAATATCAACGATTATGAAATATATAAAAATATGTATTAAAGGAGACAAAAAAAGATGATACACTAATAGTGTAAATTAATTTTATACATATTTTTATGAAACTCATGAGATTAATATGTATTAAAAAATTTAAAAAAAATTATGTTGGAATTGTAACCTAAATTATAAAAAAAAAATTTTTTTTGTCAAATTATAAAAAAAAATACTAATATTTTTAGAAAATAATTGAATGTATTAAATTTTTTTTGCAAAAAAACTTTTCTTTTAAGAAAAATACTCTACAATATTCTTTAATTTAAAAAATACAAAACAAAAAGTAAATCCACAGCAAAATGCCCAGAAATATCTCCTGCGAAAATACCTACGGATTTTATAATATGATTTTGTTTTTCTCAAAATAATATTTCCGCAGGTATTCCTGCAGAAACTTGTTCACAAGCAATTTACTTTATTTAATAAAGTTGCAGGAAAATCTGCAGGTGAACCTGCAGAATATTTTTTCTGCAGATGAACTGGGTATTTCTAGTTGTGATTTATAATATTTTAAAATAGATAAACTAGGTGTTAATAGTTTTTTACCATCTATAAATGAAAAGAATTTTTCACAAATATATCATCTTTTTCTAATTTAAATACTGAATTATGATTCTTTTTCTTCATAAATATTAAAATACCATATTTTCAAATAAAAATTAATATTTTATAGTAAATCCGTCAATTGATTGGACGAACTCTTTTATTTATATATATTTTTATTTTATTTTATTTTCTATTTAGAAAAATTGAGTTCTTGAAAACTTTATATGGATTTTAATACAAATTTTCTTTCCTGTTGAGTTTCTTGCGAATTTACTTACGGATTTTAATAAAATCGTATTTAAAAATCACATGTTTGAGAAATATTTGGATAATTTTCTGGAAATGTTATTTCACGGGAAATTTCACAGATAAAACGTAAGAAAATGCGCAGGTAATTAATAAATAATTTTAGAAAAATTACGCATGCGTCAAATTAATGGGCATAACCTTTTTATTTTGTACATTTCTACCTATTGAATGAACGAAATCTTTTTATTAATAATAATTTTTTTTTTAAAACTATAATATATTAATATATATATATATTGGTGAATTGATTTATAATTTCATTTTAAAAAAAAACGGTAGAACAATAAAAATTTCGAATATAAAACCTAGTCACATCAATTAACTCTAAATTTTTTTGTTCCATTCTACAAATAAGTTAGAATTATTTTTAAATAATAAAAAAATAAAATAAAAATTTCTGATTGATTAACAGCTATTACTAGTTTTCTTTGGTTAACTGCTCCGTTCCAAATTAAATTATTTACATTTATTATACACATTATTTGATATTTTAATTTTAAATTAGTTATTCACATATAATTCTAAATTAACTTAAATTTTTAAAATAGCTATTAGAATTTAATAAAAATCTAAATGCATATAAAATAAAAAGTAACCTTGCTCTTAAAATTCAAAAAATAATTGTAAACTTTGTTTACTTGAGCTGGCGTGTGAAAAAATAGAGTCAATAGAAGATTTTAATTTTAATTGTCAGTCATCATCTTTTTGTCTAGGGATATTATTATATTCACCTCACCAAAAGTGCATTATAGACTAACTGATGGAGATGTGACATTAGAGCTTAAAATGATGAAACAAAAAAGAACAAAGTGAAAAGAAAAACTGAGATTGTCCTAAAAAAGAGAGATTTCTTGGTGCATTAGGTTACTTGCTAGTGATGCTCTCTTGGTATAGCTGTGATTTTGATCCAGCTGAATTAATATTTTAGACTAAACCAAATGTAGTTTTAATATAAAATTAAATGTGTTTTAAATATAAATATTAAATGTGTTTTAATTATAAATAACAAAATATTGAAACTATCTTCAAAATTTGATTTTTTTTAAAATAAACACTTTTTTTTATAAATAGTCACTTTCCACAATCGCACTAATTTCTATCTAGTTCGACCCGATAATATCCTCTGCCCTTCCTTCATTACGATACATTCTGTCATGTACACTGAACCAACCTTTAATACGGTCAAACATTGCAACACCATGTGTGTTATCTTTGGTTGTTTCCTCTTGAATAAATTTCATAGAGATTTCGCTAAATAACTATCCCGATTGTAACATTGATCTCCATTTTGAACCCCTAGTCTCCAACAGTGACCCCAACCTAATTTGTTTCTCTGGCCAATGTGTTTATTTGTAGGTTTCTGGTCATGTGGTCATGTGGCCTCATCATTGATCATTGTCAAATGCACTGGTCTACTTCTCTACTAGAGTATTATTGAACCGTCTTAACGCATCTGCATTCATCAACCTGATCTCTTTGCGATAGTGTTGGGACGATGGTTCTGTTAAGGTATACCTTACATTCACAATTTTTTTAAGTGTCTTGTCTTTCATCTCCTGCATTAAGTTTTGTGCAATATATCTAATGCAATAGACATGCGTAGAAGGGGATCTTGCCAAGCGTTATCAGGATATTGTATGCATTATCAATAGATGGATGTCTGTCTGTCTGAAATCAAACAGAGGTTAAATTGCAAAGCAATGTGTAATCAAAGATGCTTGAGAAAGAAACTCAATTCACCAACAGTTTCACCTTCAACCAGAGCGAAGGTAATTGAAAAAATATTGTTGTCATCTTGTGCCACTGCCAAGAGTAATATTCCTTTACATTTTCCGTACAATCATGTTCCATCAATTTGTATAATAGATTTTCATAATGCAAAACCTTTAATGCATGGTTCATATGCTCAAAACATTTATGTATACTATTTCAACAGCTTTAGTCCTTGCTATCCATGCCTCCTTGTAAAAGGAAGTATAATTGAATTGTGTAACAATATGGGAGATAATATTACTCGCCTTAAATGATGGATCATTTCCAATGATAGGTAAATTTTCATGGCATATTAATTGAGAGCTATGTTTAAGATGGTCCTACATCAGATTGGTGGTAATACAAGTGTGATGGGATCAATAGAACTTATTTCTCAGGAATCACTTCCCTTCTTGTAAGATATATACCCCCTCAATTAGTGAAATCTACAATATAATCCACTGAGATTTTCATGTGTATACGAAATTGGTCTCCAACTTTTAACACTTCATCAGTCTGCATATACGTGTTGTGAAAGATATCTGAGGTTGGTTCATTTTATTCCAAGTTCAAGTTTGTCATGTGATCTGGAGGGTAATACATATATCTCGTAGGTAATCCCTCATGCTCGTGGTCTGCAAAGTCATCATTCACCATAAAATCAAAAAGTGTCTAATCTTCTTCTTCTTAGTCGATGATAACACTGACTTCGGTATGGTTGTTGTGATATAAAGGGATAAAGAGTTCTCGAATTTTTACTGAACTATCTTCTATGAGTTGTTGTGACTTGATTTTGTCTTTTGAACTCATAGTAATATAGAGAAGAAAAGAGAATATGAAGATAGATGAAGAATATGAAGATAGATGAAGTTATGTGAGTGTTTATTTTATGAGTGTAATGTATCTATTTATACACTTTATGTCTCAAAATATAAATTAGTTTTAATTATTTTTTATAATTTATAATTAATTCTTTTTATATACTTTTCATTTTTTTAAATAAAAAGTACTCCTTACTACCCTCCTTAAAGGACTGTTTGGCTGCAGAAAAAGCATGCATATGCATGTACTCTACGATTTATCCCCTACTTTAATGGTTCAGGGATAGCATTGCCTAAATTTATGTAACCATCTAATTTTGTTTCACTACTTTTTTACAAATTTTCTGGAAAATAAAGTGGTATTTTTCAGTACAAAAGTTGGTAAACTCCTAACAAAAGATCATCCTATCATGGCACTCTCCCACTGTTCTTGTTTTATGTTTGCAAATAGATTACAATTTACTGCAATATACCACTTTGTTAACAAAAACATATTTGCAATCTTATTATATTAGCATATGTTTGAATTGACTTTTGAAAGACACTAAATTAATTATATAGATATATAATTAATTCTGAATAATTTTAAATTGTTTGTTTTATCAAAATCATAATTGATTTTTCCTTTAAAATTAATTTTATTTGAAATTAGAATTTGTAATTTTATCTCTAGAATTGATTCAAGATGATTTTTATATTGAAATTTATTATTCAACTCATTTTTATATAAATATATCCAAACATAATTAAGTTAGAAACAACAACACCCCTATATCACGGATTACTTCTATCAAGGTTTTATATAATTATTTTAATCGCGTTTTATAATTTTGATCGATATAAATGTTGTAATATTGATTATAATTGTCGTAATATAAATTAGTTATAATTTCATCTTTATCATATAATCGATAAATAATGCTATTAATATCAATATCTTTTAATACGGTTTTATAGTGGCAATTTTGTTTCTATAAGTGCTCCTAATTGCATCAAACATTTTTTTATTTCAACATGTAAGAGATCTATAATTTAGATATACTAGTCTTGAACAAAATTAGGATATTTACACTAAAAACAAAAGGTAAATTCATCATAGATTTTTCTTCTTGTTTTGATTTTACTATAGTTAAATTACATATTTTTTATGGAGGTAGAATAAAAGAGTTTAGAGTAAAATTATAATTTAAAATGATATTTTTTATAGGTATGAATTAAATGTGAAACTGACGGAACTTAAAAAAAAATTATAATTTTTCTAATAAGAAGATAAAGAAGGTGGTGAGTGACTAAAACCTCAAGCAATTTGATAGATTATATCAATCCTTTGGATCTAAAGAAGGGGATAAAAAAGAATACGAAAATAGGTAATTTTACTTATCATGCTTATTTCAAATTTAGATTGTATTTATGAAAAAAATCATCTATTATTTTGTTTGACATCTCTCCAAAAGCAATTCTAGTCTCATAGATCTGAGCTATCATAAGATTTCTATCAATCTTTTTTACAAATGTAATTTTGTCAATACCTCTACGAGCATAACAATGCTTAGTAAGAAATTATGCGAGTCTCTCATACCAAATTTTAGGAGTTTGTTTGAGACAATATAAGTTTCTGTTAGCTTGTACACGTGATTGAGAAACAGAAGGATCAATAAATCCTTTTTGTTGTTCAACAAAAACTTCATCATTCAGGTACCCGTTAACGTATTTTTTACATCAATAGTATCCTCTGCCATTCCCTCATTATGATACATTCTCTCATGTACACTGAACCAACCTTTAGTACGGTCAAACATTACAACACCATGTGTGTTATCTTTGGCAGTTTCCTCTTGAATAAATTTCATAGAGATTTCGCTAAACAACTACCCCGATTGTAACATTGATCTCCATTTTGAACCCCTAGTCTCCAACAGTGACCCCAACCTAATTTGTTGCTCTGGCCAATGCGTTTATTTGTAGGTTTCTGGTCATGTGGTCATGTGGCCTCATCGTTGATCATTGTCAAATGCACTGTTCCACTTCTCTACTAGAGTATCATTTAACCGTTTTAACGCATCCGCATTTGTCAACCAGATCTCTTTGTGGTAGTGTTGTGACGATGGTTCTGTTAAGGCATACCTTACATTCACAATTTTTTTCAAAGTGTCTTTTCTTTCATCTCATGCATTAAGTTTTGTGCAATATGTCTAATGCAATAGACATGCGTAGAAGGGGATCTTGCCAAGCGTTATCAGGATATTGTATGCACTATCAATAGATGGATGGATGTATGTCTGAAATCAAACATAGGTTAGATTGCAGAGCAATGTGTAATCAAAGATGCTTGAGAAAGAAACTCAATCCACCAGTAGTTTCACCTTCAACCAGAGCGAAGGTAATTGGAAAATTATTATTGTTGTCATCTTGTGCCACTGCCAAGAGTAATATTCCTTTACATTTTCCGTACAATCATGTTCCATCAATTTGTATAATAGATTTTCATAATGCAAAAGCTTTAATGCATGGTTCATACGCTCAAAACATTTATGTATACTATTTTAACGACTTTATTCCTCGCTATCCACGCCTCCTTATAAAAGGAAGTATAATTGAATTGTGTAACAATATGGGAGATATTATTACTCGCCTTCAATGATGGATCATTTACAATGAGAGGAAAAATTTCTTGGCATATTAATCGAGAGCTAAGTTTAAGATGATCCTACATCATAGTGGTGGTAATGCAAGTGTGAGGGGATCAATAGAACTTTTTTGTCATGAATCACTTCCCTTCTTGTAAGATGCTGATAGCCAAAACATACACACCAATTTTTGAAGATATAGAATGATGTACCAACCTCAATTAGTGCAATCTACAGTATAATCCGCTGAGTTTTTCATGTGAAACCTTTTTATAGCTCTTAGACATTTTTCTTTTGTACGAAATCAGTCTCCAACTTTTAACACTTCATCGGTCTGCATATACGTGTTGTGAAAGATATCTAAGGTTGGTTCATTTTCTTCCAAGTTCAAGTTTATCATGTGATCTGAAGGATAATACATATATCTCGTAGGTAATGGCTCATGCTCGTGGTCTACAAAGTCATCATTCACCATAAAATCAAACAGTGTCTAATCTTCTTCTTCCTAGTTGTCGATAACACTGACTTCGGTATGATCGTCGTCGTTAATGAAACATACAACTCAATTTCATTCAACCTAGAATGTTCATGAGTTTGGAACATATTTTAAACATCATCATCGTGAACCTTTGGTTGAAAATATCTGACTTGGTTATTGTCAAGTACGAATGGACTCTTGTAAATAATTTGGCAAACTAGACTAAATTGTAACTTCGCTTCTAGTCTCTCTTTGTATAATAGATTTTCATAATGCAAAACCTTTAATGCATGGTTCATATGCTCAAAACATTTATGTATACTATTTCAACAGCTTTAGTCCTTGCTATCCATGCCTCCTTGTAAAAGGAAGTATAATTGAATTGTGTAACAATATGGGAAATAATATTACTCGCCTTAAATGATGGATAATTTCCAATGATAGGTAAATTTTCTTGGCATATTAATTGAGAGTTAAGTTTAAGATGGTCCTACATCAGATTGGTGGTAATACAAGTGTGAGGGGATCAATAGAACTTATTTCTCAGGAATCACTTCCCTTCTTGTAAGATGTTGATAGCCGAAACATGCACATCGATTTTTGACGACATAGAATGATATACCCCCCTCAATTAGTGAAATCTACAATATAATCCACTGAGATTTTCATGTGTATACGAAATTGGTCTCCAACTTTTAACACTTCACCAGTCTGCTTATACGTGTTGTGAAAGATATCTGAGGTTGGTTCATTTTATTCCAAGTTCAAGTTTGTCATGTGATCTGGAGGGTAATACATATATCTCGTAGGTAATCCCTCATGCTCGTGGTCTGCAAAGTCATCATTCACCATAAAATCAAAAAGTGTCTAATCTTCTTCTTCTTAGTCGATGATAACACTGACTTCGGTATGGTCGTCGTCGTTAATTTCATCAAAAACTTGTGACAAGTCTACAATGTGAGACTACTGAGGTTGTTGTAGTAAAACATACAACTCAATTTCATCCAACCTAGAATGTTCATGAGTTTGGAACATATTTTAAACATCATCATCGTGAACCTTTAGTTGAAAATATCTGACTTGGTTATTGTCAAATACGAATGGACTCTTGTAAATAATTTGGTAAACTAGACTAAATTGTGACTTCGCTTCTAGTCTCTCTTTGAAATGTGCAAAATATGATCTACTATTTATTCAAAACCAAGTAAAATCGATATTACGAAAACTAAACTCAAACTTTTCACAGTCGAATGTCTAATCTTCACGCGAACATCTCTCCTATCTATAAATACCATATTACTCTAGACATTTTCATCATCAACAAACAAATCATTTGCATTCCTTTTTTATCAATAACAAACATTCTAAAAAATGGCTTTATTTACCATGGGTGATCAACATAGAAGAACCATAAATAACATTGCTTATTTTGTAAGTTATTATTTAAAAATAATATAAGTTTCTCCTTAGGTTACTAGATGTTTTTTCTTACATTACTTTTCCTAACTATTTTTTGTCAGGATCCAAAGAGATTTTGCTAGGTATGCGTGTCGTCAATGGAGGAAGTGATGTCAACTGGCCATAAACGAGCCAATCATGCAAGAGGATGTTAGACTATCTCGAAATTATAAGAATTGGTATACATCGGTGTAGCAGTAGAAATGTTGAGACTAAGCCATTAGATTGACTTGACTCGCACAGATCAAAATAAAAATCGCCACCACGCTTTATTGTTTCCAGTGGAATGGGAAAAAAGCGAATAACCCAAAAAGAAGGGGAGAGGTATTAGCACCCTAAACATTTACGGTACTCCGCAGGAACCTCTTTGTAAATTGTGTATTTTGGCTATAAATTATGTATATAAAAATAGGGGTTCAGGGTACTCGTAGTTCACCTTTAAAGAATATTTTAAAATACAAGTGTGTTGGTTAATTTAAAGAGATGAGACATCATCGTCTTATCCAAGTGGAAGAACATACTTACTACCCACAATTATGAGAAAGGAGAATTTGCATCATCTCAAATTGGAGGATATGGCTTGGATTTTAAAATCAAAAAAGCCTCGCTCAACACCCAAATGAAAAATATCTTACTTCACTGCATATCGTAGAAGTATAGTAGCTCGCATTACTACAAGGATTGACAAGAGTCTAATCTTTTGAGAAATTTTAAGGTGAAAAGCCAAAATGGAAAAATGGTTCGAATGAGATTGATTGACTTTTAGTCTTCTCACAAAAATGTCAAAGTATTATTAAATTGTTTAAAGTTTGATTAAGAAAATATTTTTGAAACGGGCATTGACCTAAATCCAAATTTATTATGAAAGCGGCTCAAGTTTAAAAACAAGAAGAGTTTCAAAGGAGGGAGAAGATTTTTGAAATTAAAGAAGGTGGGAGGAGATGAAGGGACTATCCTAAAGCATAAGGTAAAAGCTAGGGAAAAGAATCGTCAAACCAAAAAGAAGCCAACACTTGACATAATGAGTCAATGTAAAATTCCCATTATTTGGATTGAAATCAAACAAGCAAGGACAATATAACCTATTGAGAAAATCAAACTTCAAATGCATTAAGTCTTCACAAAAATTTGGCAGAGTAACGACTGTATACAGATTAATTCCCAATCAAAGCATATAATCAGAATAACCTGCACACAAACAAAACAAACAACCCAATGTGTTGGGGTAAACCCCAAGAACTACAGACAATATTGCAATATAAGTTACAAGGTCTCAGGGTAGGTCAAGGTCTCTAATCCTAACTCCAAGAAGTCTATCACTCCATGATGCCAAGGATAGTAACAAAATAGTCCAACTAACATTAAAAAATTTTATGGTTCAAGTTGATTATTAGGTATCTTAAAAAAGAAATGAAAATCTCAAGTAAAGGGCATAAAGTAAAAGTCAATTGTTAGTGAATTAGTAGTTAGAGGTTAGTTGAATGACCATCTTGAAACTTGCATTTGAAAACTCATTAGAAGATTGATAAAATCAAAGCCTCTCAACTACAAGTTTCATTTAATTTGTGTCAAGTATATCATTCATTTCAAGTTCTCAATGTAATAACATATGATCAATAATGTTTAAATGGTTCACTTATACCAAAGTTTATGAAGATTCATTAGAGGATTGATAAGACCAAAGCCTCCTAACAATGAATCTCAAGGTTATTGGATCAAAGGTTTCAAATTAAACATCCTTGGGCTTGCAAACTAGGGTTTGAGCCATAAATGATCATTTTTCGAATCGGGACAAAATTTAGCGCTATGTTAAGCAATCGTAAGTGGACTTATATAGAAGTCACGCATATTTTGAGGCCGCTCAATAGCAATCTATGTGTCACATTTTTGGAGAGATGTTATATAGATCATCCTCAAACAACATGTAGCACAATGAGAAAGGGATAAGATGAAGAGGGAAGGAAAAATAATTGAATTAAAGATTTAATCAAACTATCATTAAAATCATTCATCTATTTTGGTGGAGTTAAACTCAACACCTAAGATCCAATGATGTTAATGAAGTTTATGATCAACCATCATATAGTCAGAATATATACAAAACATAAATTGCATTTCATGAATAAATTAAAAAGGGAAAATGATTTTTAAAATATTTTTAAAATGAAAATAAGTGGTAAAATAACAAACTATATTCAAAGTGTCAAAGAAAAATTTAAAAAGACCATAGAAAAATCAGAAATGACCTCAAATATTTTTATAAAATTTTTGGTAATTTTTTAAAACAGAAAGAAAAGTATTTTTAAACTAATTAAAATCACTCAAAGAAGTAAAAAAAGATCAAAAATAGTAAAAGTTAAAATAAAATTCTAGAAAAATTTCAGAAGGTCAGAAATAAGAAAAATGATTTTTATATAAAAAATTAGAATTTAAAAATGTCAAAAGTACTTTTAAAACAATTAAAATAAAGCAAACAAAACAAAAATTATGAAAAATATCAAACATTAAAATAAAAATATGAAAAAATACTCACAAAATCATAAATAATTCAAAGTATTTTTGTATATTTTTTTCATAATTTTTGAATAAAAAATAAAAGAGTTATGGATGATAATGAGAAACCATAGCCACCATAACCACTTCCAAATATTAAGAATTGACGGAATTATGCACTTGTGATTAAGAAATCAAGAATTTGTTCAATTAGGTCAAACTTCTTCAATCAACTCTTGTATCTTTTGACTTTCTTTGACAAATTGAGGTATGATGAATAAAAGTAGACCTTGTCATGATATTACTTCAAAGAATCTTTAATAATGAAGCTTGAATCTCAATGAAGTTTGTTGGAGAAGGCATGGAAATAAATTCATGAACCTATAGATCAACCTGATGAAATGTGTTGTGCTTTCACCTATAGCATCATCAATTAGAGCAAACATTCATTGTATTTATTAGTTAAAAGTTAATCAATACCAAACATATATGATTGCAATACATAAATCAAGGTGCTTGGTGATTCCCCATGAGCAAGCCTAAAGATAGGGAGAAGAACCAAACCCAAGTGTGATCTTGTTGTGATTGAGTTGATATGAGATGATAAAGGGATCTTAGGGGAAACAATTGGGGTACAACAACTTTCCTTATTTAAGTGTCTTCTATCCGGATATATGAAGGTTAAAAATCTTCATGTCGACGAGATTGAAGATACTTAAATATAAAACAAACCCTATTTTTGTCCCTAAGATGCCATGCAATGTTTATGATTATGCATGCAAACGAATAGATCTCATAGTGACAAAGTAACCATTGGGGAAACAGAAAATAAAAGATCAAAAGAAAAATTAGACCAGGAAAATAAATCACTGGTGAACAGAAGACTCAACTCTATTAGGGTAAAGCCCAAGGAGGAGACAAAGTAACATCAACTCAGACGTCGAGGAGCGAAAAAATAAATAAATAAAGGGTAACAGTGATCAACAAATAATTGAATACTATCCAATCTCAAAGAAGATATTAAAAAAGGTAATGTCGGCCCACAGGGGGGAAAAGAAATGGTAGGATAATACCAGCAAACATCAACATTAGGGGTGGTAACAATTGATTGGCATCAGTACTTATGACTGGAAATAAACAAACTTCTTCAGAGAAATGTGAATCTCAACGAAGAACTATCTCGCACAATGAAGAGACTACCATCCATCGGAAAAATATATCAACAACGAACTATCTCCCATAATGACGAGACTACCATTCATTGGAGTAACAAATCTCAACAACGAACTATCTCCCATAATGACGAGACTACCATTCATTGGAGTACAAAATCTCAACAATGAACTATCTCCCATAATGACGAGACTACCATTCATTGGAGTACAAAATCTCAACAACAATCTATCTCCCATAATGACGAGACTACCATTTATTGGATTATAAATCTCAGCAACAAACTATCTCCCATAATGACGAGACTACCATTCACTGGAGTACAAAATCTCAACAACGAACTATCTCCCATAATGACGAGACTACCACTCATTGGAGTATAAATATCATCAAAGAACTATATCCCATAATGACGAGACTACCATTCATTAGAGTACAAAATCTCAACAATGAACTATCTCCCATAATGACGAGACTACCATTCATTGGAGTACAAATCTCAGCAACGAACTATCTCCCATAATGACGAAACTACCATTCATTGGAGTATAAAATATTAACAACGAAATATCTCCCATAATGACGAGACTACCATTCATTGGAGTACAAATTTCATGAATATTTTCTGGAAACTAATAGACTTACTGGGGAAGTACAAGTTGCTTAAATAAAGAGACCGCCACTTGCTGTTATGGGAAGGAATTGTAATAATGACTTCCTGGGGAAAGAATTATGGCTTCCTAGGGAAATGCCAATATACTCCTGCTGAGGAGATAAAGTCTTCTCGTGCAAAATAAATGCAAATTCTCAAACCAGGGCTTTAAGCCTGCAAAAATCAAAATAATAATGTTACCGGGGACCATAAATTCAAACCAGAAATAAACCGCAGTGAAACAGTCAGCCGAGATAGCACTTGATGAGAAATAAACTCAAAAGGGGATCACATTCCACCCAGATAAAGAACTGAATAGGAAGGCTAAAGCAAAATTCTTCCACGAGGGATAACTCAGCAGGAAATTGAAAGAGTATACACTTTCTGCTTAAAGTCGACAATTTGTTGGAGAGAGGGTAACATAACTCTGCAAATAGGGTAATATGCCAATAAAAATATCAATGAATGCTAATGAGTAATGAATTTTAAATTCAAATATGCATTATGTATGTATGAATGTTATCATGTATATGCTGACGAAACCAATACACAACACTGGGGATAAACAGACAAAACCAACTTGGGTAAAGTCAACACTCGGCTAAACCACATCCAGGATTAAGATTTATGTGAAAGTAAGCACCATCTGAGGAAACAAATTACTATTCCATGGCTTAACTTCACTAGAAGAAACACAATATGAAAGTAATCAAATCAAAACAATAGAATCAGTGCAAATACATAGATCTAACATCCTCCTACAAGCTTTACCGGGGAACATCACACAGACTTCAATGGGGAAAACAAATGTTTCAACATCTAGATTTTCACTGGAGATTATAATATTGACTTCATTAGGGCATATGAAAACCACATCATCGAGATATCACCTGGGGATCTCGTGCTGACTTCATTGGGGAGTACAACACCATAATCATCGAGGGAAACCCAAATACATTCTTCAATATCGAGGGTAATGATTACACAAACTTCCCTGGGGAAAGATTATGAAACCACATGGGGATAACAAATTTCAGAGAGAAACAATATCTCAGCTTCACTTGGGGATTTAAGAAGTCAAACAATACAACAAGAAATCAAAATTATGGGGATTTTAAATCCAACCCAGCACTTGGCGGGAGAAAACCCAAAAAGTTGACAACTAAATCAACACTTCTTAGAAAAGATACTGCCCTTGTCGAGTTGTCTGGGAAACAAACAACAACAACAATGTCATTACTTCAAATGGCGACATTTTTGCAAAATAATGCCACCTCAGCATGCAAATGGATAAGAGACTTTCGTCGAATGAGCGAAGACCTTACTGTGGAATCTGGGATAGAGGCTTCAAACCATGCAAACCCGAAATCAAAATGAACCAAGACTTGACTGGGGAAAATGGGATCACAAGCCCAACACTGCACCATACGTCCTTGGTATCATCTCCAACTATCTGAGAAACACACAAAGATCATACGCATACCAGCAAAAGTGATCTGGGAAAGTCTTCCTGGTGAAAACAAACCTTCAAAATTTTGGAGTTCGTCCATCCTTGGGATGACCACTTTTGTTTTTCTTGAGTCACAAAATCTAAAGTAAAAAGTAAAAAGTAACTTGTAAATTCTTTTCAATTTTTTTTTTGTTATTTAATCTTTTTGTTTTGAAAATTACTATCAATTATAAATGGAGTCTTTGCAAGAAAAATAAAATAAGAATTGTAAATAATTAGATAAAAGCTCAAACTTTATTGATAGAATGGTAGTCTGTGAATGGCAAGACTCCATATGTGATTACAAAGTTTGGAAAATGGTAATATATATTGGAAAAGATACATTGAGATACAATGACCACTATTCTCCCTAACAACTTTGAATTCTTGAGTAGCGACTTCTGTTGAAGTATGGTGAGGATCCAAGAAGATTGTTGCTTCAATGATCAAGTCTTGTCTGACACAGTTACTTGTCAAGAAATCCCTAACTTTTGCCTAAGTTTCCCTTGCGGGTTTTCAACCTAACGGGAAAAATTATCCTATTTATGTCTCTAATGTTTGCCTAGACCTCCCTTTCGGGTTTTCAATCCACTGAGATGCTCCTTTTTTTCCTAAGTCGGCCTTTTGGGTTTTCGACTTAGCGAGTTGTTCTTTTATTTCTTTAGGCGAAGTATTTATTGACTGCACCAGCTGTGATCAGTGGATCTGGAACTGACTGTTAAAAGCTGGTTTCGCGAAACGTCGCGGTAAGCAAGAGTCGCCACCGTCTTTTATTTTCTCCAACATGGACAGGACAAAAGCACAGCAAAATTCCTTATGAGATTGTCTCTCGGTTCGGGAGGTAGATTTATAGAAAGGGAAGGTGTTAGCACCCTTTCTATCCATGGTTATCCATGGGCTCTTAGATACTTGCTCTTATGTTTTCAAAATGTTTGCTTTTCAAAATGTGAGTGGGTTTGAAAAAGTTTCTTTGAAAGATTTCTGAATAACTCTTGTATCTGTCCTCAAGAGTGTTTGAAAAAATTTGTTTTGAAAGTTTTTTGAAAGTGTAAGGTGTGAAAAGTATTTTGTTTGTTTTTAAAAAGAGCAAGTACCCATGAGTCATCTACCTAACTTAAGGAATTAATCTGTGTAAATGTACTTTAGGTAGTGCCATCCCACCATTGAGAGGTAGGTAGCACCACCGTTGGAGGTGTTCGGGTTAATTCGAGTTAAGGGACATTGTGTGGTCACCAAAGCAACAATAGGACACCTTAGAAGCTACCCTTATGCCATTGATCCTTTTTTTTTATTCCGAGGCAACCGTTTCGAGGCAACTGGATCATGTCATGGACATAAGGACTTACTAAAACGTCCTATACTCGACGACCACGTTTCGAAGGTAAGGCAACAGTGAGGCGTACCCTAAGAGTGGTGTGTGAATTTGTGTTTTATTTTCATGTTAACCATTATCTTTGATCATGCATTATGGTGAGTTACGCTTGTTTTTAATTAGCATGCATTCTTTCATACAAGTTAACAGTTAAAAGGGGTGCGGAAAGTAAATTGCCGAAACGTAAATCCTACGCTATTACAAGGCGCGGGTCTATACATCGCCAAAAATTACAAAGACCCGTTTTAGGTAAATAAGTACGGAAAATAAAAAAATGGTAAAAGTCCTAATTACTATTACATGTCCGGGGCAATTACATAATAATCGAACAAATTAAATGCGCATGAATAAATTAATCGGGAATGTCCTAAGGGTGTTGACCCTTTTAAGAAAAGAAATTGATTTTTTTGGTCTTTTTTATAATTAAAATAAAATTGAATCTAATTAATAACTAATTAATTTAATTTAATTAAAAGAAAATATTTTTGTATTTTTATGTTTTTATGAAATAGAATAAAAAGAAACAAAATTAAACGTTAACCTAAATCTAAGCTATTTTAGTTATTTTAAAAAAAAAAGGTTAAAATGGCCTAATTATAATTAATTTGTTTGAGATGTATTTACAAAAATAATAATAATAAAACAATGTTAGTTCAATTTTTTTTGGTTTTTTATGGAAAAATGTTAGTTGAATTAATTTAATGATAGAGTAATTATTTTTGGTGTTTTTTGGATCAATTTTGATAACAAAAAAAAAACAAATAAAAGTCAATTAATGATTATTTAACAATTAATTAAAATATGCATGCAAAAATATTATTTTTAATGTCAAAAATTAAATAAACATTTTTCTGATTAAAATGCAAAAGGGAAATATTTTTTGTGAGTTTTTAAATGCATGAGAAAATTATTTGAATATAAATTAAATTAGGATTAAAAATATAAAAAAGGGTGAAAAACAAAGGAAACATGTTAATTATGGAAAAGGTGAAAAAAATGCCTGAACCAGGACTCGAACTCGTGCCTTATGGGAATGTCCACTAACGCGTTGCCATCTGAGCCAGCTGTTTCAATTGACATAACATTAAACACTTAATATTATATTGATAAGCAAATAAATCCTGGGAATTAAAAAACAAAACGCGCGCGGAATTTTGAATGCACCAACGCCTGCTTGCCACGTCTGTCTTCTTCAAGCTTTCCTGCAAATGTAAAAATACATAGAGGGGGTTTTAAACCCCCCCAAAACACAAGCCTGCAAATAATAGCGATTAGCTCCTCGTTAGTCATAAATTAGGCGCGATGGGTCCGTTTGCTTCGTCTCATCCTTCTCAATTCAACCATGGTGGTCTGAGGTTCCAATTTTTTAGTATGGGGAAATCCCCAATTTGAAGCTTGAAAAAAACCTAAAATGCTTTAATGGTGAATCATGTTATAACACATTAGGATGCAATTGGATCATCCTATTAGCTTCAGAAAGCCCCTAGCAATACAAAACAATAAAGAAAATGGATCAAATGCTTATGAAATGTGATATACAGTTTCGAAAAATGAAGCAAACCAAATGATGTCTATGGCACGATTTCTTGAGTGATTGTGCTTGGTTCTGATTGCCAAAGCTTCCTAGGAATGCCAGGAATATGTTTTGATTCGAATGGAGGCTTGAGAGGCACTGCAACTAGGTTTTCAGTTTCTTTTTTTTTCTTTGAAATTTTGAAAAGTGTATGGCCGTTTTTGGGATGCCTAGGTCGTGCTCCCTCTTGTGATGGCTTGCACATGTATTATGTAATGAGTTTTGATCAGAATTAAGGCCATTAACCCAATGCATTCATGCTTAAGATTTGCCATGAACTCCATTGAAACACTTTCCATTTTTGTGCCAAAATTTGAATTCTTGCTTGATTTAGCCCCTTGCACGAATTTGTAATGGTCATGATGGTGTATCAAAGCATTTCAATACAAAATATACCCTTTAATTAATTTTCTTGATTTTTATTTGATTTTAAAAGATTTAAAATGAATTAAATCAAATAAAATTAAATAAAAATGGAAAAATTAATTTTAAATCTTGAAATAATTTGTGGGACACGTGGGAAGCATGGCCAAGATGAATCAAGTGGAAAAAGTGGGCCCCTTTTGTCAAAAATGAATTTTCAAGGATAATTGACTTTGGCCATTTCACAAAAATTTCCCAACTTCTCCAATGCATATCTTGCTCAATTTTGAAGCTATGAACATGTTCTTGGACATTTTGGAAAGGTATTGAAGTCCTCTAACCAATGTCTTTGGTCCCATGTCATTTTGATTTACCAATATCAAGTTATGGTCTTTGACTTAAAGTGCCTTTTTGTTGACTTTTGAAAATGACCTATAGTGTTGAAATTGGTAACTTTTTGTGAGAGCATTTCTTGGACTTGGAATGTGAAGATTAGTTGTAGGAAATGTCCTCCCCTTCAAGATGAGCTTTGGATGGGATTTTTCTGATGAACCATGAAAAAGTTATGCCTTGGTCAAGTTACAGTTGACTTTTCAGCTGTCCAAAAATAGAAACTTTTGCATCTTGAGACTTTTTGAGCCATGCTTTGAGGAATCATGATCAAGCATTGATCAAATGATGTTTGTGGCTTCAAAATAAGATGTTGACCAAAAATTTGACTTTTAACTGCCAAATGACCATTTTGCCCCTGCAGTTGACTGTGGAGCAATTAGGGTTTTTGACTGTGCAACTTGACCTTGTGAGCCTTGAAACTTGACATGTAGGTGTTTGACAATGTGTATGAGCATATATTACTTGATTGAGCCTTTGAAAACCTCAACTTCCTTGCAAGAACCAAAACCCGAATTTGACTGGCTTAAGAGGATGGTTGACTGTGTAGCCCTTGAGTAGACTTTGAACCATTTAAGGTGATGCTTGTCAAATCTTGAAGAATATGGGAGGGCAAATTTTGGGGTACAACAGTTGCCCCTGTTCAATCTTCTTAGACCTGAGGATGTAGATTGGCTCGTGTGCCTTTCGTGATCCGAGGGTGGAAGATGATTGAACACTAGAGTGCCCAGAAATTTGCACTCACATAGTAAAGTGTCAGCAGTGTGATGGCGGGAATGGGCTTACAGATGCCATCTGGAGATGTGATAGCACCTTGTCGGGAATGGGCTTATAGATGCCATTTGGAGATGTCATGGATAGGGGGATGGGCTTATAGATGCCATCTGGAGGTGTCGATCGCGTAAGAGATTCCTTAGCGAGAACTTGCGTACCTGAAAAAGAAAGATACTTACCTGGCCTGTTACAGGGATTGATCCTCAAATTCTTTAGGTGGACGTGCCCTGGCAGGATACATGAATCGAGTCCGGAAAACAGTCGTCAACAGATACACCCTGGCAAGATAAAGGAATCGGATCTTCGAACTCTTTAGACGTGCCCTGGCAAGATACAGGAATCGAGTCTGGTAATGTAGTCGTCAACAGATACACCCTGGCAAGATACAGGAATCGGATCTTCGAACTCTTCAGACGTGCCCTGGCAAGATACAGGAATCGAGTCTGGAACTTCAAAAGGTTCCATCTCAGAGAAATCTTTAGGAATTGATTTAGCTGGACTAGAGAAGGTCTTGGAATAACTTTTACGGGAGCGGCATCAGAAAAATCTTTAGGAGTTGATTTCACTGGATTTGGATTAGCATCAGAAAAATCTTTAGGAATCGACTTAACTGGCTTTGTCTTCTTTCACTGGGTTAGCATCAGAAAAATCTTTAGGAATCGATTTAACTGGACCAGAGGAGGTCTTGGCATCATCAGAAAAATCTTTAGGAATCGATTTTAGCTGGATTTAGACAAGATCTTGGAATCTTCAACTGGATCGGCATCAGGGAAATCTTTAGGAATCGATTTAACTGGACCAGAGAAGGCCTTTGACTGGATCGGCTTTAGAAAAATCTTTAGGAGTTGATTTAACTGGACCAGAGAAGGCCTTTGACTGGATCGGCTTCAGAAAAATCTTTAGGAGTTGATTTAACTGGACCAGGCAAGGTCTTGGAATCTTCAACTGGGTCTTCATCAGGAAAATCTTTAGGAGTTGATTTAACTGGACCAGAGAAGGCCTTTGACTGGACCGGCTTCAGAAAAATCTTTAGGAGTTGATTTAACTGGACCAGGCAAGGTCTTGGAATCTTCAACTGGGTCTTCATCAGGAAAATCTTTAGGAATCGATTTAACTGGACCAGAGAAGGCCTTTGATATTGGCTTCAGAAAATCTTTAGGAGTTGATTTAACTGGACCAGGCAAGGTCTTGGAATCTTCAACTGGGTCTTCATCAGGAAAATCTTTAGGAATTGATTTAAGTGGAGCAGAGAAGGCCTTTGACTGGATTGCATCAGAAAAATCTTTAGGAGTTGATTTAACTGGACCAGGCAAGGTCTTGGAATAGCTGAGAACTTAACTGGATCTTTCCTGAAAGGTAAAAGTCAGTCGTATGCAATGCATGATATGGATCAAGCAATGCTATTCTCAACATGAATGAGATTGTAAGATATGATGCGTATGTGCATGCTATAATGTATGAAGATGTGGTGTTTATGAAATGTGTTTTCGTCTAGGAAAGTAAATCCTTGACGGGTGCCGAGAAGTTAATTCCTGGGCTGATGCTGAATAATAGAGCTTCTTGTTTCCGCTGGGGATGGTAGTTGCAAGAATACCGGTAGGAGAAGATGACTCCGTTGGGGAATGAACTTGGCGAGTAGATTACTATGCGGGGAGTTACTCTGGCGACTTCACTGGGGAAGATGCTCTGTGGGGAGAGAGATACTTTGATGATAACTCCGCTGGGGATACCATTGATGTGTTATGTTGAAGAATATGATGAACTCTGCTGGGGATAGGAAGACTTCACCGAGGACGATTTTTCCATGGTTATTGGCTGAGGATAACCCAGTTATATCCTGGTGGGGAAATAACCTTTGAATAAAGCCGGGAGACGCATCCGTATGCTGCGGGTGATAAGCTTCCAGAATCTACTGGGGATAAGCTTCACGACTTGCTGGGGAGATTTTTGGGATGGACTCTCCTGGGGAAATTTTGAGATGTATTGGGGAAGTGGCTCCACTGAATGTCCGTATACCGCCGGGGAACAATCTTAGATCAAGACTGTCGGGGATGCTTGTTAAGAATGTTTGGATACTGTGCTGGGGAATGTTGAGATCTGCGGGGAATACCCAACTTCCTTAAGGCTGACGGTATAACTTTGCTTGGGGAGAGTATCGTTGATTTGCTGACTCACTCTCTGGGGATTTAAGATATCTTGGTTACGTTCTTCAGCTGAACTTACCTTATACCTGGAGGACAGAGTAGCTAGACCGCTTAGACAATTTTGATTGCCCCAGCCTCTGTGGGAGAAGGTACCTGTAGAGGCGCTTGATGACTGCCGATTTGACAAATCTTCTTCTGGTAGGCAAGTGACAAGATGATGGGACATAGTCGTACGCTTTGATCCCTAACTTTTGCCTGGATCGCCCTTTCAGGTTTTCAATCCAACGGGATACCCATTTTTGCCCAAGCCGCCTTTTCAGGTTTTCGGCTTGCCGGGTGTACAGATTTTTTTCATTTTCATCCCTTATTTTTGCCTAGGTGTGTCAACCTAGCGGGTCTTTGGTTGGGCGTAGTATTTTTTTCCGACTATGTCCATGCTCTCAGGATGTAGGGAGGTGCCCCTGTTGTTGTGTTGCCACGCGACCAGAAGATGTTTGATCAGGCAAGATTCGTAGCTGGAACTCATGTCCAATGCCCCAAGTGATCCATATGGAGATTTGCCCCAAGTTGGTTGGCCTTTTGAGAGATTCTCTGAATCTTGAATTAACTGCCCCAGATAATAGACCATGATCATGTCTGCCCCTTGGTTGGAAGTACTTTTGTTCACTTAGATATTCGTCGTGCGACTTTCTCTGATGTTCGAACAAATAGTCATATGCAAACAATGTTATTTTAAAAATGCAAAACTTATGTCTGTCTTGAAATTTTTGAAAATGCATTTTTCAGTAACACAAGCAAATTTTGTAAAAATGTGATGTCAACTCGTTATTTTACCGCAAGCCTTAAGGAGTCAGGATACCTTTGTAACAGTATGCTTTCGAACCAACCCATGCTTCAGCTAGGACTTTTGAGGGTTATAACGTGGCCTGGTTCACGGTTTAAGAAACAAAGGATAAAGGCTCAAATTTTATTTGTACCCACCCGCTCTTCGTGATGTTCTTCAAACCTAAGCTCAGCTAATCGTGCGTTAGACCTTGTTTTAGTCTTTGCTCGGGTATTCCAGTGATGGTTCGGATATTGAAAATTTATTTTGGATAGGAAGTCATTTCCTTTTGTGTTGGGGTTTGTAGGACCTCTTTCTTTTTTGATTTCGTTATCCCTATTTTTGCCTGAACTGTTTCTTTTGTGATTTACAGTCAGCGGGATGCCCAGTTTTGTAAGTCTCCTTCATAGGTTTTGACTTATTGGGCTTTTATTTTTGGAGATAATGATTGCCTGTCTTTATGATTATTTGGAACCATCACTGTCTTTTTGTCTTGTAAGGACTTCTTTGGTGCCATTCATTGTGCACCTGGATCAACTGAGAGAACTACCCTGCCCCAGGTTGTGATTAAGGGTTTTAATTTTCGAAAAGAAAAACTCCTACTTCTTTGGCTCAGAGGGGTTAACGAGGGATTATCTTCCTTATTACTCCACTGTTTAGGATTTGAAACAATGCTTGTACCTCATCAGTGGGGTCTGTTCAAAAGCATACTGTAAAGATCGTCTGTAAAGATCATGGTATCGTTTTCGTCATCCTCCCTCAAAAGGCTTAGGAATTTGTTCGAGAGTTGAACATCACAAAAATGAAAGCAATTTTAAGCGTAATGAAAACAATTAATTCAAGACAGACACGTGTAATGCATTCATTGAATAAAAGAGTTTGACATGATAATTATTGTTTGAATAAACAAAGAAAAAAAATACAACTTGAATTCAAATGAACAAAAAGTGCTTTCTATCCTAGCCATGTTTTGGAAAGGGAGCAGTGATCACATTGGGAGCCTCGGGCGCCTCGAACTCAATCTCCTTTGCGTCAATCAAGTCTTGGATCTTATTTTTCAAGCTCCAACAATCATCTGTAGTATGCCCCGGGCTGTCAGAGTGATAAGCGCAGCGAGCGTTGGGATTGTACTTGGGTGACGCTGTATTTTGATTCTTTGGAGCTTCTTTTAGAGTCACCAACTTGGTCTCCAGCAACTGTGGCAACATCTGGGACAAGGTCATGCTGAGCCGAGTGAACTGCCTTCTCTCGCTCTTTTGTTGGTTGTGATGCTGAAGAGCACCAGCAGGTTTTGAGATCACCACTGCATTGACAACTTGGCGGCGTTCTGGTCTATTCTGTCTCCTTGAACCATAGACAACATTGGATTCCTTCATAACAGGTTTTTTATCGGTGCTCAATGAAGCATCCTTCTGTATCTTCCTAGACTTGATGCCAGCTTCAATTCTCTCACCAGTCAAAATCAGATCTATAAACCCAGCGGAAGAGTTCCCAATCAGATGGTTGTAGAATGGACCAGACAAGGTCCCCAAGAACATGTCAACGAGTTCCCGGTCAGTCAGAGGTGGTTGCACCCTTCCAGCAAGGTCTCTCCACTTTTGCACATATTCCTTAAAACCTTCACCCGTCCCTAGTGACATACCCTGGAGTTGGGTACGCGTAGGAGCGAGGTCGGCGTTATACTGATACTGCTTGTAGAATGCAGTAGCCAAGTCCTCCTAGTTACGAATGCTGGCTCCATCTAGTTGGTAGAACCATTCGAGTTGAGTCCCTGAAAGACTTTCCTGGAAGAAGTGGATCCATAACTTCTTGTCAGCTGTATAAGGCTGAATCTTCCTTGCATAAGACCTCAGATGCAGCTTAGGACATGAAGCTCCGTCATACTTTGCAAAGGCAGGTGCCTTGAATTTGTGCGGGATTACTACCCCAGAAGACAGACCTAGATCTTCGAAGTCCAGGCCGGGCACTTTTTGTATCTCCATAGCACTTAGCCGGTCTTCCAGCTGTTTGTACCTATCCTGAGCTGGAGGGTACTGTTCATCATTGAAATCTGTCTCGGCGTCAGAGACCACGGGACTAGGAACCCTTTCCTCTTGATGACTGCCTTCCCCAACAGATGGAGTAGTCCTCTCAGCTTCATTCTGTAGTGTATTCCCAGATCTACGTCTAGGGTTGAACAAAACAGTCTTCTTCTTCTTATTTTTCAAAAGCAAAGTCTTCAACTCCTGTTGCCCCTGGGCTAAGCTCATGACCAGCTCCTGGAACTGGGCGTTCTGGGCGTTCTGGGCCTGGAGGGCCTTGATAGCTTGTTCATTGGATGGTGTAGAAGACATGATGATGCTGAAATAAACAGTAGAGAAGGTAAGGGACCTGTAAAGAAAGGGTACCTGTGATGCAATGTTATGCATGCATGCAATGTTTTCAAGAATCTCGCGGGGTAAACATTCAAATTGTTAGAAATTGAATTTTGTAGCTTGATGGAAGGAACTTCATGTTGTTGAGAGTCCTTCTTCAAGAGTCAAGGCTCACCATATCTAGTGGGTCATAGCCCCTGACTCAAGCTGTTAAACTTGGCTAGAGGAAAATAAATCCCCTTTGCCCCTTGCTAGACATTTGATTCATCATGACCTGCATCACAGACCCTAGAGATCCTTGAAATGGGTTAGTCCTTATGAAGGATGTATGCAATGGTATGATGGCATGATGTTATGCCATGCGTGGAGTAATGTAGGTAAACCCTGTTATGAGTCCAGATTAAGGACTGTAAACAAAACCTACAAGAAACTCAAGTGTCAGATAACAAGCATGCAAGTAGTCAAGTTTGAAGGCACACAAGTCACACAAGACAGCCCTTAGTGTTTTAGGCCATCATGGAGTTTAGGTACTACCCTCTTTCAGTTTCGTTGGTTAAGACCTGTCCTATCAGAAGTAACCGGGTTCTAGAGGATCCCAATATCACTGACTACCCTCAATCGGTCATAACTCCAGCATCGCAATCTTTTCTTGCGGCCAGAACCATCGCGAGAGTTTAGCCTCAATGGGTGTAGCATACTGCTACTGTTCTATTGGCCAAGTTGGGTCATTTAAGGTTCTAAGGTCGGTTGGTGCTTAATGACTCCTCAGAAGACCCATATTCTCCTCGTTGCAACACAAGGGATATCGGTACAGACCAAGGTGCCACACCAACGTAGCCACTGCTTCACCCATGTCGGTCTACGCCGGACAGGTCCCTCACAGCTTATGCTACCTAACAGGTCATCCCCAGATCCGGGTTAGGATCTATGTAACTCCGATGCAGCCCACAATATAAAGCAAACAAGCACAACAATTGAAAACACAAGTGATCTTAGTCCTAAGGTACACCTCACATTATAAGTTTCCCTAGCAGAGTCGCCAGTTCTGTGATCGATGGATCTGGAACTGACTGTTAAAAGCTGGTTTCGCGAAATGTCGCGGTAAGCAAGAGTCGCCACCGTCTTTTATTTTCTCCAACATGGACAGGACAAAAGCACAGCAAAATTCCTTATGAGATTGTCTCTTGGTTCAGGAGGTAGATTTATAGAAAGGGAAGGTGTTAGCACCCTTTCTATCCATGGTTATCCATGGGCTCTTAGATACTTGCTCTTATGTTTTCAAAATGTTTGCTTTTCAAAATGTGAGTGGGTTTGAAAAAGTTTCTTTGAAAGATTTCTGAATAACTCTTGTATCTGTCCTCAAGAGTGTTTGAAAAAATTTGTTTTGAAAGTTTTTTGAAAGTGTAAGGTGTGAAAAGTATTTTGTTTGTTTTTGAAAAGAGCAAGTACCCATGAGTCATCTACCTACCCTAAGGAATTAAGCTGTGTAAATGTCCTTTAGGTAGTGCCATCCCACCATTGAGAGGTAGGTAGCACCACCGTTGGAGGTGTTCGGGTCAATTCGAGTTAAGGGACATTGTGTGGTCACCAAAGCAACAGTAGGACACCTTAGAAGCTACCCTTATGCCATTGATCCTTTTTTTTATTCCGAGGCAACTGTTTCGAGGCAACTGGATCATGTCATGGACATAAGGACTTACTAAAACGTCCTATACTCGACGACCACATTTCGAAGGTAAGGCAACAGTGAGGCGTACCCTAAGAGTGGTGTGTGAATTTGTGTTTTATTTTCATGTTAACCATTATCTTTGATCATGCATTATGGTGAGCTACGCTTGTTTTTAATTAGCATGCATTCTTTTATACAAGTTAACAGTTAAAAGGGGTGCAGAAAGTAAATTGCGGAAACGTAAATCCTACGCTATTACAAGGCGCGGGTCTATACATCGCCAAAAATTACAAAGACCCGTTTTAGGTAAATAAGTACGGAAAATAAAAAAACGGTAAAAGTCCTAATTACTATTACATGTCCGGGGCAATTACATAATAATCGAACAAATTAAATGCGCGCGCATAAATTAATCGGGAATGTCCTAAGGGTGTTGACCCTTTTAAGAAAAGAAATTGATTTTTTTGGTCTTTTTTATAATTAAAATAAAATTGAAGCTAATTAATAACTAATTAATTTAATTTAATTAAAAGAAAATATTTTTGTATTTTTATGTTTTTATGAAATAGAATAAAAAGAAACAAAATTAAACGTTAACCTAAATCTAAGCTATTTTAGTTATTTTTAAAAAAAGGTTAAAATGGCCTAATTATAATTAATTTGTTTGAGATGTATTTACAATAATAATAATAATAATAAAACAATGTTAGTTTAATTTTTTTTGTTTTTTATGGAAAAATGTTAGTTGAATTAATTTAATGATAGAGTAATTATTTTTGGTGTTTTTTGGATCAATTTTGATAACTAAAAAAAAACAAATAAAAGTCAATTAATGATTATTTAACAATTAATTAAAATATGCATGCAAAAATATTATTTTTAATGTCAAAAATTAAATAAACATTTTTCTGATTAAAATGCAAAAGGGAAATATTTTTTGTGAGTTTTTAAATGCATGAGAAAATTATTTGAATATAAATTAAATTAGGATTAAAAATATAAAAAAGGGTGAAAAACAAAGGAAACATGTTAATTATGGAAAAGGTGAAAAAAATGCCTGAACCAGGACTTGAACTCGTGCCTTATGGGAATGTCCACTAACGTGTTGCCATATGAGCCAGCTGTTTCAATTGACATAACATTAAACACTTAATATTATATTGATAAGCAAATAAATCCTAGGAATTAAAAAACAAAACGCGCGCGGAATTTTGAATGCACCAACGCCTGCTTGCCACGTCTGTCTTCTTCAAGCTTTCCTGCAAATGTAAAAATACATAGCGGGGGTTTTAAACCCCCCCAAAACACAAGCCTGCAAATAATAGCGATTAGCTCCTCGTTAGTCATAAATTAGGCGCGATGGGTCCGTTTGCTTCGTCTCATCCTTCTCAATTTAACCATGGTGGTCTGAGGTTCCAATTTTTCAGTATGGGGAAATCCCCAATTTGAAGCTTGAAAAAAACCTAAAATGCTTTAATGGTGAATCATGTTATAACGCATTAGAATGCAATTGGATCATCCAATTAGCTTCAGAAAGCCCCTAGCAATACAAAACAATAAAGAAAATGGATCAAATGCTTATGAAATGTGATATACAGTTTCGAAAAATGAAGCAAACCGAATGATGTCTATGGCACGATTTCTTGAGTGATTGTGCTTGGTTCTGATTGCCAAAGCTTCCTAGGAATGCCAGGAATATGTTTTGATTCGAATGGAGGCTTTAGAGGCACTGCAACTAGGTTTTCAGTTTCTTTTTTTTTTCTTTGAAATTTTGAAAAGTGTATGGCCGTTTTTGAGATGCCTAGGTCGTGCTCCCTCTTGTGATGGCTTGCACATGTATTATGTAATGAGTTTTGATCAGAATTAAGGCCATTAACCCAATGCATTCATGCTTAAGATTTGCCATGAACTCCATTGAAACACTTTCCATTTTTGTGCCAAAATTTGAATTCTTGCTTGATTTAGCCCCTTGCACGAATTTGTAATGGTCATGATGGTGTATCAAAGCATTTCAATACAAAATATACCCTTTAATTAATTTTCTTGATTTTTATTTGATTTTAAAAGATTTAAAATGAATTAAATCAAATAAAATTAAATAAAAATGGAAAAATTAATTTTAAATCTTGAAATAATTTGTAGGACACGTGGGAAGCATGGCCAAGATGAATCAAGTGGAAAAAGTGGGACCCTTTTGTCAAAAATGAATTTTCAAGGATAATTGACTTTGGCCATTTCACAAAAATTTCCCAACTTCTCCAATGCATATCTTGCTCAATTTTGAAGCTATGAACATGTTCTTGGACATTTTGGAAATTTCTTGAAGTCCTCTAACCAATGTCTTTGGTCCCATGTCATTTTGATTTACCAATATCAAGTTATGGTCTTTGACTTAAAGTGCCTTTTTGTTGACTTTTGAAAATGACCTATAATGTTGAAATTGGTAACTTTTTGTGAGAGCATTTCTTGGACTTGGAATGTGAAGATGAGTTGTGGGAAATATCCTGCCCTTCAAGATGAGCTTTGGATGGGATTTTTCTGATGAACCATGAAAAAGTTATGCCTTGGTCAAGTTACAGTTGACTTTTCAACTGTCCAAAAATAGAAACTTTTGCATCTTGAGACTTTTTGAGCCATGCTTTGAGGAATCATGATCAAGAATTGATCAAATGATGTTTGTGGCTTCAAAATAAGATGTTGACCAAAAATTTGACTTTTGACTGCCAAATGACCATTTTGCCCCTACAATTGACTGTGGAGCAATTAGGGTTTTTGACTGTGCAACTTGACCTTGTGAGCCTTGAAACTTGACATGTAGGTGTTTGACAATGTGTATGAGCATATATGACTTGATTGAGCCTTTGAAAACCTCAACTTCCTTGCAAGAACCAAAACCCTAATTTGACTGGCTTAGGAGGATGGTTGACTGTGTAGCCCTTGAGTAGACTTTGAACCATTTGAGGTGATGCTTGTCAAATCTTGAAGAATATGGGAGGGCAAATTTTGGGGTACAACACCAGCATTCATAGGACGTGGGAACTTCTCGCCATCCATAGTTTCAAGAATCAGTGCACGGCCAGAGAAGGCTTTCTTGACAACATATGAGCCTTCAAAATTGGGAGTCCACTTGACCTTATAATTAACGTTAAAAGACATGATCTTCCTGAGCACGAGGTCGCCTTCTCTGAATTCGCGAGGCTTCACCTTCTTATCAAATGCTTTCTTCATTCTCTTCTGGTACAACTGTCCATGATACAAGACCGTTATTCTCTTTTCTTCAATCAAATTCAATTGGTCAAACCTGTTCTGGACCCATTCAGCTTCTAACAACTTGGTTTCCATTATGACACGCAAAGAGGGAATCTCAACCTCAACGAGGAGCGCTGCTTCCATACCATACAGAAGAGAGAACATGGTTGCTCTATTGAAGTGCAGACGAATGTTCGATAACCGTGCAAAGCAAAAGGAAGCATTTCATTCCAATCTTTATAAGCAAGGACCATATTCTAGATAATCTTCTTAATGTTTTTATTAGCAACTTCAACAACTCCATTCATCTTTGGCCTGTAAGGAGATGAATTGTGATGGACAATCTTGAATTCTTCACAAAGTTCTGTCATCATCTTGTTATTAAGATTTGAGTAGTTGTCGATGATAATCTTGCTTGGCACACTATACCGACATATAAGATTATTCTTGATAAAGCACACCACAACTTTCTTAGTAACATTAGCATATGAAGCTGCTTCCACCCATTTGGTGAATTAATCAATTGCTACCAAGATGAAACAGTGTTCATTCGACGCATTGGGTTCAATCATTCCAACCATGTCAATACCCCACATAGAGAAAGGCCATGGGGAAGAAATAACATTGAGAAGTGTCAGAGGCACATGAATTTTGTCAGCATAAATCTGGCACTTATGGAACTTCTTTGCAAATTTGTAACAGTCAGATTCCATTGTCAACCAATAGTAACTTGCCCTAAGCATCTTCTTTGCCATCGAATGTCCATTGCCATGGGTGCCAAAGGAACCTTCATGGATCTAATGCATCAACATGTCTGCTTTGTGTCTATCCACGCATCTGAACAAGACCATGTCATAGTTTCTTTTGTATAGCACCTCTTCCCTGAGTAAAAAGCTACCAGCCAACATTCTCAATATCTTTCTATCTTTGTTTGATGCACCAATCGGGTATTCCTGAGTCTGGAGAAATTGCTTGATATCATGATACCAAGGGTTTTCGTCTGACGTTTCCTCTGTTGCAAACACATGAGCCGGCCTATCCAAATGTCGAACTGTAATTTGAGGTACATCATTCGAAGTATTCACTTGATACATAGAAGCCATAGTGGACAAAGCATCCGCCGTCTGATTTTCATCTCTGGGAATATGATGGAATTCAACTTTATTAAAGAAGGGTAATAATCTTCTAGCGTAATCTTTGTAGGGAATCAAACCAGGGTGACGAGTATCACATTCTCCTTTAATCTGATTTATTACCAAAGCTGAATCACCATACATATCTAGAATTTTGATTCTGAGATCAATAGCCTCCTCGAGACCCAATATACAAGCTTCATACACTGCCATGTTATTGGTGCAATCGAATTCCTACCTTGCAGTAAAAGTTATATGCAATCCATGAGGAGTGACAATCACAACACCAATTCATTTCCCATAAGCATTCACAGCTCCATCGAACACCATGCCCCACCGGGATTCAGGATCAGGACCTTCCTCAGGAAACAATTTATCATAATCTTTCACTTTCAGAAACATCACATCCTCATCAGGGAAATCATATTTAACATACTGATAATCATCAACCGGTTGGAGAGCAAGGTAATCTGCAAACACACTACTTTTTATAGCATTTTGAGTACGGTATTCAATATCATATTCAGACAACAACATCTGCCAACGGGAAATTCTCCCAGTAAGAGCAGGCTTTTCAAAAATATACTTAATTGGATCCATTTTAGAAATCAACCAAGTAGTATGATTCAACATATATTGCCGCAATCGCTTTTCCTCCCAAGACATAGCACAACTTGTCTTTTCCAGCATGGAATACCGCGACTCACAGTCAGTAAACCTTTTGTTGAGATGATAAATGGCATATTCCTTCTTCCCTGTTTCATCTTGTTGTCCCAAAATACAGCCAATAGAATTATCTAACAATGTCAGATACATAATCAATGGTCTTCCTTCAACAGGAGGGAGCATTATGTGGTGTTCAAGTAGATACTCTTTAATACTTTCAAATTCCCTTTGGCAGTCATCTATCCATACACAACATTGATCTTTCTTTAATAACTTAAAGATCGACACACATGTTGTAGTCATGTGGGAGATTAATCTGGAAATGTAATTCAAACGCCCAAGGAAGCCTCTAACTTTCTTTTTCAGTTCTTGGCGCTGGCATTTGTTGAATTGCTTTGACTTTATCAGGGTCAACTTCAATTCCTTTTTGGCTGACAATGAAACCTAATAGTTTTCCTGATCAAACACCAAAGGTACATTTATTTGGATTCAAGCGGAGATGATACTTCCTTAAACGCTGAAACAATTTCAACAAATCTTCTCTATGCCCTTCTTCAGTCTGGGACTTAACAATCATATCATCAACATATACCTCAATTTCCTTATGCATCAGATCATAGAATATGGTTGTCATAGCTCTCTGGTACGTTGCACCAGCGTTCTTGAATCCGAAGGGCATCACTCTGTAATAGAACGTTCCCCAGGGTATGATAAACGTTGTTTTTCCCATGTCCTTAGGAGCCATTCTAATTATATCCAGAAAATCCATCCATGAACGAGAATACTTTGAATTTTGTTGTACTATCAACCAACATATCAATATGTGGCAATGGAAAATCATCTTTTGGACTAGCTTTGCTTAAATATCTATAACCTACGCACATGCGAACATTTCTGTCTTTCTTCGGTATTGGAATAATATTTGCAATCCACTGAAGGTACACTGATGTTACAAGAAAATCAACATTAATCTACTTTAAAACTTCTTCTTTAATTTTCACTGCCATATCAGGGTGAGTTCTTCGCAATTTTTGCTTGATTGGCGGGCATTCTAGCTTTAGCGACAAATGATGTTCCACAATATCAATATATAAACCAGGCATGTATTCGTATGACCAAGCACATATATCCATATATTCTTTCAACAATTCAATCAAACTGCTCTTCACATCGGGATGCATCAATGCTCCAATCTTGACTTCCTTCAGATCTTCCTATGTACCCAAATTAATCACTTCTAATGGCTCTTTATATGGCTGAATGGCACTTTCCTCGCGCTCAAGAAACCGTGAAACCTCCTCTGGAATCTCATCATATTCTTCTTCTTCGGCCCCACACACAGGATATTCAAAGTTGGGATATTCTTCTTCTTCAACGGGTTTTTTAATTAATCTGCACATATGATTTTATGATTGCTTTTAGATTCTGACACATATAGCAAGTGATTATGCAGATTATAATTATTATTTATTTTGAAAGGTTTTTCCTGATTACCATTTTCCAAGAAAAAGCAAAAAATAAAGACACAAATTGGGAATCAAAGACAACTTTTATTATTGATTTTAAAGATCAAAGAAACATGTAAGCCCACACAATATCACTTTTCACCTTGGGCAGAGTGAAAGCCTTTTGAAAAGATTAACAAAAACAAATTAATTTTAAATATGAATGCAAGAGGGAACATCAATAGTGATCCAGTTTTGGACTTTAACTCTACGCGTCACGTAGTTCGGCATTTCTTGCTTCGATTCATCTTCCAAAATAACATTGATCCTAGGAACAGTTGGATGAAGATAACCCCTGCTACGAAAGATATCCTGGTATTTACCCAAAGCAGACTTCAGCTTCATGTTCTTACATTTATTATTCTTCATAGAGAATTCCAAACCAGCTCTATTCTTATTCACAGGTGGATCAACAATCTGTCCCCATACTTTGATAGGGCCATTGCGCACTACTTGCTGGGAATATTTAAACGAAGCTATAGAGTTCTTGTTTCCCCTTATATTATCAATGGATAAAGCTTGGAACTGGGTTCCAGCAGCAACTTCATCTGCTCCCACAACAGTGAAAGGATAAATGAGATATTAACAATGCTTGTTCTCCATTTATGATGACCATCTTTCCTTCGCGCACAAACTTTAGCTTCTGGTGCAAAGTTGAAGTGACAACCCCTGCCTCGTGTATCCACGATTGTCCCAGTAAACAGCTGTAAGCAGGCACGATATGCATAACTTGGAAGGTAATCTAAAATAAGTGTGGGCCTATATGAATAGGCAAATCTATTTCCCCAATAATATACTTCCTTAATCCATCGAAAGCTTTTACAATTATGCCACTTGGGCGCATGGGAGTTCCTTGGTACTTCAGCTTCATAAGCACACTCCTCGGTATGACATTTAAAGCGGATCCATTGTCAATCAGCACATTTGACAATGATTCATTCTCACAGTTCATGGAGATATGGATAGCCAAATTGTGATTCCTTCCTTCATCGAGCAGCTCATCATCGCAAAAACTTAGGTTATTACATGATGTAATATTCTCTACCACACTGCTGAAATGGTCCAAAGGCATATCACTTTCCATGAGAGCTTGATCCAATACTCTCATCAAAGATTCCCTGTGGACAGAAGAGTTCATTAGAAAGGCTAGAATATATATCTTTGATGGAGTCTGCAATAATTGATCTATGATCCTGTAGTTGCTCATCTTGATAATCTTCAATATATCATCCACATCTTTTCCTAGAGTAGTAACACTAGATTCCCCCACTGCTTTCTTAGGTTCAACATTTTCAACAATCTTTTTATCAGCATTAACACTCTCTCGAACGACAGGTGCAAAAACACGACCACTAAGGGTCACTCGGCTGGTTTCAACGATATTCTTGACATCAGGCAAAGGTTGGATGGGAACTTCCACACCATCCGCCAAGATGTTCGCATTGTATTTGTAGGGTACGACCTTGTTTGATTCGTAAGGAACAAGACCCGACAAGCAAATCACCACTGGAGCAACAACTATTTGCTATGATACTAAATCTCTATAGGGGCGGGAACACCAAAACAAGGCACAATAACATTCACCCCCTCTTCAAAATACCTAGATATCACAGAATCATTGCTGGAAAACACATCTTCATCTGAGGAAAAAAATTCATCTGCAGAGGCATACTCATCATCTGAAACAGTCTCAACCAAGCAATCTCCAATCACATTAACCCCATTGTAATCATCTCTATTACCCGAAATTTTGATAGTACCATTGTCAAATAACAACTGAATATCCCTTCTCACAATGGAACAACCACACAAATCTCTGCAGCAGACCCGCCAAGACCCATAATGGTGTTCTTATTGACTATCCATGTGACATAAGGTAGCGTGGAATCGCACCAAATCATCATTCATATGATTAACATAAAAAATTTGGGATTCTCCAGGACATCCGTAAACCATATTCACGACTTCTTCATACTTTGCCCTAGGCCTGATTATATGAATGAGACCTTCGTCCATCATTTCCTGAAGATCAACTTTTATCTTGTCACACCCCTGTATATCTGTACTGCAAATACCACAACTAACATGGTCATGCGTATAGTAATTAAACTCGCAAAGATCAGCATGCATTTTTACCAAATCTCCTCTAACCAGGTTAATATCAAAAATCTGGAAATCACTGGGAAACCAGCAACCATGTTTACAACATTTGCTCCTCCATGATTTGGTAAAGGATTATCTTTCACGTTAGGGCCAACATCTTTAAAGGATAAAAGTCCAGATCTCACCATCTTTTGTACTTCAGATTTCAAAGGATAGTAATTCTCAACATTGTGCCATGGTGCTCCCTGATGAAAAGCACACGTCTGGTCTGCCTTATAATACCAAGGCAAAGGTGATGGTATAGTAGGGGGTGGCATGGTCTGAAGCAACTTCTTCTGAATCAATGTCGGGAGTAACTCTACATAAATCATTGGAATAAAGTCAAAAGCCTCTCTCTTTTGACTATGCCCTTGATTTCTCCGAGGGGATGGTCTCTGATATGAAATTGTGGTTGGAGCTATATTGACAACTAGAGTTACCGAAGCAATCTGTGGGTGAAGCTGATGAATGCTTCTAGGAGGATTAACCCTTCTGTCTTGAATGACAACATTGTATCTCCTTCTTTCTTCTTAGCAAACCCGTATGACGGTTTCTTTATACTACCAGAATTTCACTTCTTGTCAAGCGGCCCTCTCTCAGAACTTCTTCAAAATGAACACCCATGCTCACCATTTCGGTAAAATCACTTGGCGCACTAGCGACCATCCTTTCATAGTAAAAGGCACCTAGAGTCTTTAGGAATATCTTCGTCATCTCTTTCTTTTCCATTGGAGGGATCACTTGGGTGGCTACTTCATGCTATCACTGTGCGTATTCCTTAAACGACTCCTTGTATTTCTGGACCATTACCCTGAGTTGATCAGGATCAGGTGCCATGTCTATATTATACTTGTACTGTCTAATAAATGCTTCACCCAAATCGTTGAAAGTACGAATGTTGGCACTATCCAAGCTCATGTACCACTTCAATGCAGCACCAGTAAAACTGTCTTGGAGAAAATGGATTAGCAGACATTGATAATCGGTGTGAGTAGACATCCTTCTCACATACATCACAAGGTGAGCACGAGGACAAGTATTTCCCTCGTATTTCTCGAATTTCGGTACTTTGAACTTTGCACGTATTTTTACATTTGGAACCAAACACAAATTGTTCACATTCTGCCCAAAAAATTCTTTTCCTCTTAGGGCCTTCATCTCTTTCTGCATTTTATCAAATTGATTCTAGAAATCATACGTTCGATCATAGAAGCCCAAGCTTTCACTTGTTGGAGGAATAGGATGATAAACTTCATCATTAATAACAGGAACCGTATTCACCACAGGAGGTGCAGAAACAATCATGGTTTGAATAAGCGGAGCAACTTGAGCAGCTGGGTTATAACCTTCTAGTACATAATTGTTAGGCATTACCCAAGGGTAACCTTGAGGCATATGATTTTGAGCAACAGTAATTGGGGTAACAGAAACAGGAACTGATGGACCTTCAAAAGCAAATGTTGCTTGTTGAGGTTGAGTATGTCGTGGCTGATTCTGAGTAGCCACCAATGATTGCATCAAAGCAGTTAGATTGGCCATACGAGCCTTCAAAGCAGTAACCTCGTCATGCAGATCGTGATTCTCCTATTCAAGATTCTCCATTTTCTTCTTGGAATTGGATTGAGTATTGTACCGGTGAGACAACTTGCTGAGCAAAGTAGAGAAATTTAGTAAGACACATGGGTATGAACAGAAATGCAAGAAATATGTACAAGATGATGCATGATATGCAATGCACGTGATTTATTTTATTATTAATAATTCAAGGAAATCAAATATTTATGAACAATTTGCGCATATTAAAGTACTAACACGTTTTGAAATACTGAAAATCTTAGTATAGTAACTTCAAAATGGATTACAACTTTTAGTACAAGTTTTAACAATCCCAAGTACAAAAAGAAGATAGAATCTAAAATCCTAAGAAAGCAAAGCTGATGAAGATCACTCCATACACCAACGCTTTCCTGTGAGTCTTGCAATATGAGCCTTCAACTGCTTGTTCTCTTCTGCATACTTGTCAGCAACCACTTTCCAATCATTAGAGTCGGGAAGTGAACGACTATGTCTTGACTGAGCTCTAGAGGAAAATAAATTCTCTTGCCTCTCCATCATCTCTACACCATGACTCTTGATAATCTCAATCAAGTCATCCCTCTCCTTCAAGTTTGCTTGGTAGGATATCTCTAAAGTCAGACACTTATTCTTCCAAACCTCTTTCTCCTGCTGCATCCTGACTAGGGAAAGCTGAAGCTCTTCCACATCATCCAAAAGGGGAGGAGTGGTCTTCACAAACATATCATGCATAGGTGCTTCACAGGAATATTCCATCTTCAACTGGATGGCCCTTGCTTATACCCACTGAAGATAAGGCTCCAAAGAAACAGCTCCTCTAGGTCCCAAGTCTTTTCTGCTCTTCCTATGAATATGACGCCAAGCCTTTGCAATCAGCTCCTTAGCTTCCTTATGATTCTCTCCCTCTTTAAGAAAAAATCACTCATATGAATACTGTTGGGCTTATCTCTCATCAAATATCCTAGTTGTCGTCGTGCAAGAACAAGATTGTAGTTAATTCCTCCCTTTGTGCCAAGAAGAGGTACATTGGGGAAAATACCACAACTATTGACAATCTCTACATCATGGTAAGCATGATCATACCAAACAATATCTGAATGAGTGAGGGCCATAATGTTTTGAGCCCAACTAGGTTCTTTCTTGACATCCCAGAAAGCATCAGACCTAGGCAAGTGAGAAATAAACCACTGATACAACAAAGGCGTGCAACATATGATAATCCCTCCATGATAAGAATCCCGAAGATGAATGGAGTAATAAGCATCTCCTAATAATATAGGGACTGGATTCCCTATCAAAAAGATTATGATGGCATTGATATCCACAAAGTTGTCGACGTTCGGAAATAAGAACAACCCATAGGCAAGTAGAGCAAAGATCGCCTCAAAAGCAACTGTACTCTTCATCCTAGCAAAATAGCAAGCTTTCTCCAATAAAAACTGAGCGAATAATCCTCTAATTCCTCCTTTGGTAGTCATGTGGGCTTCAACCTATAACTTCCCCAAGTGAACCATAGCAGCAATCTCATGAGATTTTTGCTCCCCTCTAAACCGATGAAAAGAACACAATCAGTAACAGATAAACCCAGTAGACAAGAATACTCCTATAATCTAGGCATCAACTGATAATCAGGGAAAGTGAAACATCGATACATCGGATCATAGAATTGGACCATAGTCGAGAGAATACCCTCCTTTATCCTGAGCTTCATGGGAGACACGATGGATCCAAACTTCTTCCGAAAATATGTAGAACTCTCAATCTCGGGAATTAGACTCATCAAATCATCTATCTTGGGATTCTTGTAATTGTACTTCCGAGTCTTTCTTTTTCCAGAATCCATGGTCAAAAGTACCTCAGATATTCACAAAGAGTCAACTTTAAGTCCCTTGAACCAAAATGTCTTAAAAGATGCTCATAGGTGCATGAATGCATGATGCAACAATCACGCACAAGATCACAAACACGAGGGGTTCATAGGTTTTACGTCACGGGCATGAAGTCAAAGGTACTACCCACAAGGTATGGTCTAATAGCTTATCACCTGCCGAACAAGGTTCTAAGAAGTTCCCAGAGTCTACATCCTTCCTTCGGATATTACCAATGTCCCGATTAACTCGGTAATTAGTAATATTCTCAAGAAAAACTCATCTGAGTGTAGTATCCCGTGACAACCATTTTCAGATTACTCTGTCATAGCTTCCGCACTACACCTAAAAGGCCAAGATGGGTTAAAGGTTCTATGGTCCTAAGTTTCAGCAGGCACCCCGGTCGAAAACAACACGTCTTCCCAATTACTCGGTAAACGACACTACATTTAAAGGGGCCTCCACTGAGTGGGGGATCTCATGCCTCCTTTTTTGGGATTACTCCCTCAAAGTTAACATGACTATACCGCCCGTCCTATCTTATGTTTTCCCAAGTCTGGGTAGAGGACTTATGAGAAATCACCAAGCACCCTAAAAACCAGGAAAATCCAGACAAACATATATACAATATATAATATACAAACAAATAGTAGCATATACACAAATATAAAAAAAGATAGGCTCAACCCACTTAGAGATGGACCAACAATAGGTCAATCTGTCCCTAGTGAAGTCGCCATTTTTTTCTGTAGCGGTATAAATGTTGAGACTAATCCATTGGATTGATTTGACTCGCACAAATCAAAATAAAAATTGCCACCACACTTTATTATTTCCAGGGGGATGGGAAAAGAGAAAATAACCCAAAAAGAAGGGGAGATAATCTAAGTACGGGGGTTTATTGTGCAAAGGGAAAGTATTAGCACCCTAAATATCTATGGTACTCCGCAGGAACCTCTTTATAAATTGTGTATTTTTGGCTATAACTGTTGTATACAAAAATAGATGGTGGAGATGAGAAAAGAAATATCTTTTATTATTTTGGCACCCGCCGTGGTTGTGAACCTTTAGTGTCTACGTACCGCCTTCTGTGCAATAGGGGATCAGGGTACTCGTAGTTCACCTTTAAAGAATATTTTAAAACACAAGTGTGTTGGTTAATTTAAGAGACGAGACATCATCATCTTATCCGAGTGGAATAACATACTTACTACCCACAATTATGAGAAAGGAGAATTTTCATCATCTCAAAGTGGAGGATATGGATTGGATTTTAAAATCAATAAAGCCTCGCTCAACATCCAAGTGGAAAATATCTCACTTCAATACATATCGTAGAAGTATAGTAGCTTGCAACACTACAAGGATTGACAAAAGTCTAACCTTTTGAAAAAAATTTAACATAAAAAGCCAAACTGGCAAAATGGTTTGAATAAGATTGATTGACTTTTAGTCTTCTCACAAAAATGTCAAAGTATTATTAAATTGTTTAAAGTTTGATTAAGAAAATATTTTTGAAAAGGGCATGGGCCTAAATCCAAGTTTATTATGAAAGCGGTTCAAGTTTAAAAACAAGATTATTTTTCAAAGGAGGGAGACGATTTTTGAAATTAATGAAGGTGAGAGGAGATGAAGGGACTATCCTAAAGCATAAGGTAAAAGCTAGGAAAAAGAATCGTTTAACCAACAAGAAGCCAACACTTGACATAATGAGTCAATGTAAAATTCCCATTCTTTGGATTGAAATTAAACAAGCAAGGACAATATAGCCTCTTGAGAAAATCAAACTTCAAATGCATTAAGTCTTCACAAAAATTGGGTAGAGTAACAGTTGTATACAAATGAATTTCCAATGAAAGCATATAATCAGAATAACCTACACACAAAGAAATCAAACAACCCAATGTCTTGGGGTAAACCCCAAGAACTCCAGACAATATTGCAATAGAAGTTACAAGGTCTCAAGGTAGGTCAAGATATCTAATCCTAAGTCCAAGAAGTCCATCACTCCATAATGCCAAGGATAGTAACCAAATAGTCCAAGTAACATTAAAGTTTTTTATGGTTCAAGTTGATTATTAGGTATCTTCAAAAAGAAATGAAAAGCTCAAGTGAGCAAAATAAAAATGACATAAAAGTAAATGCTCAAGTGAGCAAAGATGAAAATATCATGAAATGTAAATGCTAAAATAAAATGGTGCGTAAAAGTAAAGGCATAAAATAAAAGCATAAAGTAAAAGACATAAAGTAAAAGTCAATTGTTAGTGAATTAGTAATTAGAGGTTAGTTGAATGACCATCTTGAAAATTACATTTGAAAACTAATTAGAAGAATGATAAAATCAAAGCCTCTTGACAACAAGTTTCATTTTATTTTTGTCAAGTATATCATTCATTTCAAGTTCTCAATGTAACAACATATGATCAATAATGTTTAATTGATTCACTTATACCAAAGTTTATGAAGATTCATTAGAGGATTGATAAGACCAAAGCCTCAAAAATGAATCTCAAGGTTATTGGAACAAAGGCTTCAAATAAACATCCTTGGGCTTGCAAACTAGGGTTTGTGCCACAAATGATCATTTCTCGAATCAGGACAAAGTTTAGCACTATGTTAAGCAATCGTAAGTGGACTTATATAGAAGTCGCACCTATTTTGATGGCAGTCAATAGAAATCTATGTGCCATGTGTGTTGGAGAGATGATATGTAGATCATCCTCTAATAACATGTAGCACAATGAGAAAGGGATAATATGAAGAGGGAAGGAAAAATAGTTGAATTAAAGATTTTATCAAACTATCATTAAAATCATTCATCCATTTTGGTGGAGTTAAACTCAACACCCAAGATCCAATAATGTTAATGAAGTTTATGATCAATCATCATATAGTCAGAATATATGCAAAACATAAATTACATTTAATGAATCAAATCAAAAGGGAAAATGATTTTTAAAATGAAAATAAGAGGTAAAATAGCAAACTATATTCAAAGTGTCAAAGAAAAATTTAAAAAGACCATAGAAAAATAAAAAATGACCTCAAATATTTTAATAAATTTTTTGATAATTTTTTAAAACAGAAAAGTATTTTTAAACTAATTAAAATTACTCAAAGAAGTAAAAAAAGATTAAAAAAAATAGTAAAATTTAAAATATAATTTTAGAAAAATTTCAAAATATCAGAAATAAGGAAAATTATTTTTATATAAAAAAATTAGAATTTAAAAATGTGAAAATGTATTTTTAAAACAATTAAAATAAATCAAACAAAACAAGAATTATGAAAAATATCAAACATTAAAATAAAAATATGAAAAAATACTCACAAAATCAAAAATAATTCAAAGTATTTTTGTATATTTTTTCCATAATTTTTGGATAAAAAATAAAAGATTTATGAATTTTTAAAGATAAAGGGAATTTAAAAAATAGTTTTGTAAAATAAAAACAAATCATAAAAACCACATGTGTTGGATCTTTTTCACTTATACACGTTGGCAGATCCAATGGATCTGAGGTGAAAGAGCATCATGGACCCAAAGCAAAGTGCGCGCATGTAACACACAAAAGTCCAACCAATAAAAATAAAACAATTGGCTTATTGTCATTGGTTGAAGAATGAAACATAGGTCATCTTCAAACTCTAGCCTCCTGCAAGTAAGGCAAAGCTCAAATTCTTGAATCTGTAAATTTACGTGTTCATAGTGGTACCAATAGATGCATCTACTTGAGACAATCACAATCATATGCTCATGAAAAATTAATGTAAAGCATAGCGTAGTCGATTTGAAAAAAAACCAAAGATGTTTGAAACTGTTAAAATCGAAAATCAGAAGCATCAAATGCATTATTTCGCCAAAAATGAGTTAATAGAAAGCATCAATGAACATCATAGACCATTCCAGTAATTTGAGTTAGAAGATTTGGTGCCTTAAACTACCTGAATGAGGTCAGATGAAGTTTCTCTGTAAATGGACTTGGCTAGCACGATTTTGGGTACCTCAAGGCTTGATTCTTCTTCTGCTAGCTTCAGGGAAGTTCAAGGATGAAAGATCAACGAATAAATTGATTTGAAAAATAGAGAAAATAGGAATTCAAAATCTCAAAAAAGGGTGTTATGGAAGGAGTTTGACAAAGTGATTTTGACTCTTCAAGCTTGAGAAAATGAGTGAGGTATAACCCTCTATTTACAGGGAAGCAAATGGGATGCTCAAGCGTGTGGAATGATAAAGTTTGGAGGGAAATCGTGTGAAGTTGCAAGCATGAGAAGTGTGACTCATATTTTGCTCAAAACTCAACCAAAACTTGCGTTTCAAGGTGCTAATCACTTCTGGAATATTTTAAAACATGATTAGAAGTAAAAACACGCATAAATTTTGTGTTTAGAGGATGTATTATGAATTTCAAATTCTGACTTGGAGGAAAAAAAATCACTTTTAAGGTCCCATCTTTGAATAAATAGTGTGCATGATTTAGGGAATCTTAGGACTTGATTCTCGATGCATTGGAAATAAGAGATCACAAACTTTACAATGTGCAAAGAATGAAATCAAATGGATGCTTGAGCTAAAAGTTGTGATGAGTCAAAGTTGAGAAAAAGATGTTGACTTTTATACTTAGAAAAATTTCAAGTTTCTTTTTCAAAAGTGACCTATAATGTTTTGAGTTAAAACAAGGTCTTCTTCCAAAATTTAGCTTTGATCATTGATGTTAGCTTGAAGTATACTTCCAAAATAGCATTGTGAAACTTGAATCACTCAAAAACACCAAGTATTGAAAAATTTATGGTCTTGCAAAATTGGTGAAAATTCATGAGATGACCTATAATCTTTTGCATCCTTAAAGCATTTTCCATCCATTTTCAAGCTTTGCACATGAAAGAAGAGTTGAAGTTCACATCATTAAGATAATTGTGGAAAAATAATTGGCTCAAGGAGATAAAAATTGACCAAGTTATGATCTTTTGAAGTCACATAAGGGAATTTGATGGCATATCTATAGGACTTGTAATATTTCCTCATCATTAGGCATCTTCCATATAGAATTTTCTTGAAATTTTTGAAGTGATTGGTTGATAACCCTTTAAAGAAAAGAATGTATTTGGAATCACTCAAAAATACCAAAATATGAGCAAGGTATAACCCTTAGAAGTTCAAAACCCTAGCTCTTAGAGAAACAAAATGCCTTGGAAACCCTTTTCAATTTTGACAAAATTTATTGCACAAATACTTTTGTCATGTGAATAGAAGTTGTTGAGGATGATAATGAGAAACCATAGCAACAATAACCACTTCCAAATATTAAAGAAAGTTTATGTAATCAAAGTTTATCAACTCCATGGATTTCTCTAGATTAAATTTATCAAATAATATACTAACAAACAGATAACTAATTGAAAATTCAACAGTTTGGGATGAACTTACTCGTAAGAAAACATCTTTTAGATGCATTCCTATCTAGTTCAATGAATCTGTAGTTTCAACATCAATAATGGAATTCAAATCCTACTTCAACTATTATATTTTATAACAAAGTAAACATTAAACATAAAGGAGACAAGAAAATAAAACATCTTCAAATTTCTAGAGAATCCCTCTGATTTTAGTTTTTTCTTCAAATTATTGTTGTTCTTCTTTGAATCTTCATACATAACCTTCAAAATGTACATCTCCAACTCTGACTTTATAATGTTCTCATCTTTATTTCCACCTTTTCTCCCATGTCTTCATCCCAAATGAACAAATTACATGTTACATCACTCCTCCAAAATGGACATCTCCAAAAAATCCTTCATTTATTTTGTCCCTTCTTGCATTTGTAAGAAACCATACGGCCATTACAACCAAAAAAATTTCCAAATCGAGATTTTACAGAAGAAGAATACATTGAAACACCTTTGGATGACTTTGTCTTCAAATGTGACATTGAAACGAAACTAACAACAAGAATGTCAAAAATATTTTACGTACTATAAACGATAATATTGTGTCTGTGTTATTGTCTTCCTTCTCGATGACGACGACATCGTTGGTGTTGGGGTTGTTTTGTTTTTTTTCTTTTTCAGTGGAAAAATGGATACTTACTGTTTAAAATATATAAAGAAGTGCCTATGTACAACAACGGTTTTACAAAACAACCATAGTGATATCCCTATTATTATTTAGTTACATATAAATAAAAATGAAAAGGCGCGCATTAACGTCAAAGTAATAAACTATTTGAGGGCGACGAGGTTCGAACCCATGAAAGATTCAATGTATCACCATGGTTTTCACACTAACCATTATTATACCATTAAAATTTTTATTTAAAAAATATTAAAAACACGTTAGCACAATAGTTTAGACGTGTCATCACAATTTTTTGGGAAAATCGTGACGACTTTGGCGTTGTTATATGCATGTTTTGTAGTAGTGCCAATTTCATTCCAAATTCAAACTCAAGTGAAATTCCATCAAATTACATTCAAATTTTGCTCACACTTTTTACAATTTTACATAATCCCTATACTATCCTTTAACCTAATTGCTAGCCTATAAATCAAGTCATTTTTATCAGCAAATGAAAATAACAATCATACATAAACCGATCCTGCATAATTCCATCTTCAAATTCAAGTTTCTTCACATTGAAGAAACCTTGAAAACTTATGCCAAACCTTCCACGTTGCTAACAATCTCTATTCCAGTCCATTGAATATTTCTCAAATCCCTGCCATACACGTTCTAATTCACTCAGATCAATCAAAGTGCAGTTGGATTCGAAGTCAGAAGAAAAAAGGTGCTCAAATCAATTTAATTATGCTTTAAATGGATAGTTCTATGGACAAGAACCATGTAAGCAAAAAAATAAATGGGAGAAAGGTTTAAAGCCCAAGTCCAAGATCCCATCATAACACTCGAAGAGTACCAAGGCCACGTATTGAATGAGCGTCGCATGAAAAATGAAACTGAAAGGCTGCTCTTAAGACGTCGAGCTGAATGAAGAAACTCCATTAAAGAGCTAAGTTAAACTCAAAGAGCTTAGCCGCCACCCAAAGGGGGCATATGAAACTTTGAGAAATGAGAGCATCCATTAGGAGTATAAATGGAAAGACTTGGTCTAGGTTGTAGAAGATAACATGATTATCTTTTAAAATACCCAACAATATTCCAAAGGAGTGGAAAAATAAGTTTTTAACTTTGCAAAATTTGCAAATAGAAAGTTACAAGGCATCCCAAGAATGCTGAGAAGAGCCGATGAAGTGATGGATCCCTATGATACTCCTACAACTATTTTTAACTTTGTTGAATCTTGAAGGATTTAGGGTTGACTTTGATGTATTTTAGAAGTTCAAATCAAAGATGTAATCTGATTAATTTTGGACTTATGAGTTATCATTGAATAAATGAATCAATTTCCTTTTTCACTTATATCAATCTTATATTTCAATGTTCTCACACTTTTATATGCTCACAATAATCACCAACCTTGAGATTCCCTCAAAATAAAAACAAAAAATAAATTTTTTTATGGACATAAATTTACATGCATCGGCATGTATCCATATTCATCAACATGCATGCCCCATTTTCATTCAAAAACTAATTTCATCTTTTCCTTTTCATCCCCAGAAATATCAAACAGCTAGCCATACAAGCTGACTCACCAACACTCATATGAGACATACAACAACTATTGAAGGGAAATGGATCAGTTGGAACAAAATCAAGTTGCATTAAGAGAAGACGTGTATGTGATGAAAGGTAGAGCATACCATATTTTTGAAGCTATTAGAGCTCTAGAAAGAAGGGGTGATAATTCTTAACATAAAATTTTTATGGAGAATGCCATTCCAACACTTGGCTCTACTTCACACCCGCAACCCATGGTATCATGAAGCTCTTTGTTACCTCAAGGCAGTAGGTGGTTAGAGGAAAATAAATCCTCATGAACCATATTCCTTTTCTTTTCATGTTGTTGAAGTAAATCATCCTTCTAGTAAAGCATGTCATCTTTATCGTTAGGATGAGAGAACACAAAAACTTTTAATTAGAACACGACAGGTAATATCATACAAAGGCATAGGGGTATGACTTGAAATGACTATTCCCAAGAATAGTGAAAATGAGTAGTTAAATAAATGTAATCATGATTAATCAATTTCAAGAAAAATAACTGCTCGTAAATGTCCTAGGTAGAATGTGATATACACTAAGTCTATTTAGGTAATGCATTTGATATTCTCGGCATCTGGAAAACCACAAAGATTTCCATATGATCAGGAACATTTCTGACTGAAACATCTTCTGACGACTGAGATAAAACAAATTATAAGTCTTTTGTTTAAGTCAAAATTTTATCCCTTCAAAATACGACTAAAACACATTTGATTCTAATGACATCTTACTCTGGACATAGATCCATTTTCAGATTCTTTAGAATAAAAAGAAATGTATCTTCAACTAAGGGTTTTGTAAAAATGTCAGCCCACTGATGGTCTGTATCTATGAATTTCAAAGATAAGATCCCTTTCTGAACATGGTCTCTAATAAAATGATGTTTGATTTTTATGTATTTAGCCCTAGAGTGTAGGATAGGATTCTTACTTAAGCAAATATTAGTGGTATTGTTACAGAAGATAGGAATATTACTCTCATACATATGATAATCTTCTAGCTGATTCTTCATCCATAACATCTGAGTACTGCATAGTGTTGCTGAAGTGTACTCTGCTTCTGCTGTTGAAAGAGAAATTGTTGATTGCCTCTTGCTTGACCATGAGATTAGATTCTTGCCTAAAAACTCACAATTTCGGAAAGTACTCTTCCTCTCTAGCCGGTCTCCAGCGTAGTCTGCATCACAAAAACCAGAAAGAGAATTCTCTGATGTTTTCTCATACATCAAGCCAAGATTAAAGGTTTCTTTTAGATAACTTATAATTCTCTTAACAATAGTTTAATGGATTCCCTAGGATCAAATTGGAATCTAGCGCAAAGATGAACATTGAATAAGATATCAGGTCTAGATCCAGTCAAATACAGAAGAGAGCCTATCATACGATGATAGAGCTTTTTACAAACCTTTCCACTTACCTCTTATTTCTCCAAAATACATGTTGGATGCATTAGAGTCTTTGCTACAGTGCAGTCTGTCATGTTAAATTTCTTCAGAAGTTCTTTGGTGTACTTACTTTTATTTATGTAAGTATCCTATGGTTTTTGATCAATCTGGATTCCCAGAAAGAACTCCAGTTCTCCCATCATGCTCATTTCAAACGCAGTCCGCATTAGCTTAGATAATTCCTCACAAAAGGAATAGATTAGAAGAACCAAAAATAATGTCATCAACATAAATTTGAACAATTAGAATATCATTAGAATAACATTTCTTCTGGTAAATTTATTTTCTAGTAGAAAATTACTCAATCTGTCATACCAAGCTCTGGGAGCTTGTTTCAAGCCATAAAGAGATTTCTTTATTTAAAAATAAAGTCTGATTTCTCAGAGTTTTCAAAGCCAGGAGGTTGTTTGACATACACTTCTTCTGAAATATAACCATTCCAAAATGCACTCTTAACATCCATCTAATAAAGGATAATGCTATGATTTACAGAAAAATAAACTAACAACTGAATAGCTTCTAACCTGGCGATTGGTGCAAAGGTTTCTGTATAGTTTATCCCTTCTTGTTGACTATAACCTTGTGCAACCAGTCGTGCTTTGTTTTTGACAACTTCACCCTTCTCATTAAGCTTGTTTCTGAACACCCATCTGGTTCCAATGATGTGGACACCTTTAGGTTTTTGAATAAGATCCCATACATCTTTCTTTAAGAATCAGCTCAGTTCTTCTTCCATAGTCAGAATCCAATATTTATCTAGAAGGGCTTCTCCAATAGATGAAGGTTCTATTAAAGAAACTAAACCCATAAGCACTTCATCAGAAAGTTTGAGATCTGATCTTATTCTGAATGGAGCATCTTTACTTCCAATGATAAGGTTTTCAAGATGAGAGGATGTGATTGTGTTCTTCCTTGGTTGAGGTTGATTATAAGAGCTATCAACAATATTAGAAGAAGGAGCTTCGGATTATCTATCTTCTTGAATCTTCTCCTTTGATTCAATGAACGTTATGGTTATATCTGCAAGCTTTTCATACAGCTTTGACTTTTCATAGTCAAGGTTATCATCAAATCTGACATGGATTGATTCCTCCATGATTCGTGATTCTGTGTCATAAATTCTGAAGCCTTTAGAGTGTTCAGAGTATCCTAATAGCAGACACTTTTATGCCTTGGAGTCAAACTTACCCATATTCTCTTTAGTGTTTAACATATAACAAGTACATCTAAATGGATGGAAATAGGAAATGTTGGGCTTTCTATTCTTCCACAATTCATAATGAGTCTTACTCAAAATAACTCTTATGGAGATTCTATTTTGAATATAACATGTTGTATTCACTGCTTCTGCCCATAAGTGCTTAACCATCTGAGTTTCTTGAATCATGGTGAGCGCCATTTCTTGTAGTGTTATATTTTTCCTTTCTACAACCCCATTTTTTTGTGGAGTTATAGGACAATAAAAGTGATGTACTATGCCATTTGAATCAAAACGTTTTTCAAAATCTTTATTTTCAAATTCTCCATCATGATCACTTCAAACTCTGACTATTTTGCAATCTTTTTCATTTTGCACTTGGGAACAGAAGGAAGCAAATTTAGAGTATGACTTATTCTTGTGTTTCAAGAATTTTACCCATGTCCATCTGCTATAATCATCAATGATGACAATTCCATATTTCTTACCATTGACAAAAGCAGTTTTCACTGGTCCAATTAAGTCAATGTGAAGAAGTTCTAATGGCCTAGAAGTAGAAACAATCTTTTTAGCTTTGAAAGAGGTTTTTGAAAATTTTCCTTTCTGACAAGCTTCACAAAAGGCATACGAAGTATACTTCAGATTGGGTAAGCCTCTGGTTAATCCAAATTTATTTAGTTGTGAAATATTTCTCAAGCTAACATGACCAAACGTTGATGCCAGAACCATTGCTCTTCTTGAACAGTCAAAAGACATTTTACATTTTGATTTTTCAAATATAATAATCTTATATTGTAAATATTGTTCTTCCTCTTGCCATTAAAATGAACTGAGCCATTCTTCTGACTAACAGCTTTACATGACGTTTGATTAAAAATAACGTCATAACCATTGTCACTAACTTGACTAATTGACAATAAGTTATGCATCATATACTCGACTAAAAGAACATTGTTAATACAGGGAAGTTTACCATTACCAATCGTTCCAAAACTGATTATCTTTCCCTTCTGATTGCCTCTGAAACTAACAACTCCTCCAGAAATAAGTACCAAATCTTGGAACATATGCCGTTCGCCCTTCATGTATCGCGAGCATCCATTTTCCAGGTACCATGATTGGTGTTTCAGTGGCGCCATCAAGGACATCTGCAACATAGATTATCTGATCCTTAGGTACCCAACTTCTGCGTCCTTTCTTGTTAGCAGTTCTAGAGGTTCTGACACCTTTGGACTTATCTGCAACAGGATAATCATGTGAAATTTGTGCATGATACTTTGGTTTAGAAGTTTCCTTCTGTGTCTGTGTTTGTGCTGCAGTAGTATCAGAACTTTCTTGTTCTAAACATTTCAATTTTGTGCCAGCAAGCACGAAATATTCAGAAAGAGGTTTTGGTTTGATATTCATAGTCTCATCAATTTTATTTGATTGACTTGAGTATCCCAAGCCTCTGCTTCTATTTCTACTAACACCATAGATCATTGAAGCCATTTTGCTTCTATCTATACTCTTAGCTAGGAAATGCTGAAAAGCTGTATCATATCTGATTACTTCATCAGTAATAGACGTGGTAGAGATTATCTCTTCTTCAAATCTAGACACTTTACTTTTCAGATCAATGTCTGGTTTTTCTAAAGCAAAAGGTTTTTCATTTAAGTCAGAAATGTTTTAATCCTCTATAGTAGTGTTCTCAGAAGTATCCACAAATCTCTCTTTCAAGATTTTGTGTTTACTTAGAAGAAGTTGATATCTTTTCATTAACTCAGATAAACCAATTTCAAGTTCAGAACGAGATAAGGAATAAAGTACCTCTTTGCCGTCATCAGAGTCTGACTCATAGTTAAGTGTCAGTTCGTCTTCTGATGCTGCTTCTCTCTTGCTGGTCCTGGCTATGAATGCCATGTTTTCACGCTCTTCATCAGAATCTTCATCTTCTAATTCTGAATCGTCACATGTTGCTATGAGACCCTTATTAGCTTTGTAAGCCTTCTTAGGCTTCTTGTCTTTCTTAAGCTTTAGACAATCATTTTTGGAATGTCCAGGCTCATTGCATTAAAAGCAAGTAGCTTCTTTTCCAGAAGCATTCCTCTGACCGAAAGTAGATTCACCTCTTCCATATGTCCTTCGTTGACCTCTGAACTTGCTTTGTTTGTGCTTCCAGATTTGACTTATTCTTCTAGATATCAGAGAGAGTTCATCATCATCTGAATCTTCTTCAGATTCTTCCTTAGTTTGATAAGCCTTGGTTTTCCCAGAAGTAGACTTTAGAGCAATTGATTTTACGCTTTTCTGAGGTTCATTTTGTTCCAACTCCATTTCATGACTTCTTAAAGAGGTAATCAGCTCCTCAAGAGAGGTGTTATTCATATCCTTTACCAATTTTAAAGCAGTTACCATTGGTCTCCATTTTATAGGTAGACTTATGATAATATTTTTAACATGATTTGTGGTGGAGTAACTTTTATTCATAACCTTAAGTCTTGCCACAAGAGTCTGGAATATTGAAAACACCGTTTCCATAGATTTATCGTCTTCCATCTTGAAGGCTTCATATTTTTAAATTAAGGCCAGAGCCTTTTTTTTACTTGTGTGTTGCCTTCATGTGTCATCTGAAGAGAATCAAAGATAGACTTTGCAGTCTCTCTATCTGTGATTTTCTCATTTTCATTATTTGAAATAACACTTAGAAGAATTGTTCTTGCTTTATAGTATTTCTACATACTTTCTTTTGTGCTTCTGTCATTGTATTTCTTGCAATCTTATGACCTTTATCGTCTACTGGGTGAGTGTAGCCATCAACTATAAAGTCCCATAGATCCAAGTCATATGCCAGAAAATACCTTTCTATTCTATCCTTCCAATAGTCAAATTTCTCTTCATCAAATATATGAGGCTTTGAACTATAGTATCTCTATCATTATCCTTATTTTCAACAGTGAAAGTAGGTGTAGCCATTGATTTTTCACACACACTAGATCGTTACTAAATATTGTTATGTGTTGATAAAAATTCAAACTTTTCATCTCCTCAGAATCAGAACTATAAGTTAAATTTAAACATATAGCTAAAACAATATAATTTTTTTAATTTTTATCTCAAATTCAATATATTTTGAAATAACAAATTATTCAATCATATAGGACATATTGAAAATTATACTTGTATTTCAAATATGGATAGTAACATAAAAAACTCCCCGTTTAGTTAAAGAGGAGCATTTATGATACAGATTAAAATGGAAAGATTATTTTCTTTTTTTTTCTTCTTCAAATCAGCATAAACTTGGTCTTAACAAGACCATGCTCTTTTTTCTGCGCAATACACATTATTCTTGCATATTTATGGTTATGATTTGGACATAAATGCATAGAGTTGTCCCCATCACGCGTACCATGTTCTTTGGATGATAACTATTACTCCCTCCATTTCATGATAATTGTTTTTTTTGTTTCAAAATAATTTTTTATTTATAATTTCAATATATCATTTATTATTATTATTTTCTCACTACTATACCTCTATTTATTAACTTTCACTTTATTCAACTATTCTCTTAATAATTAATAAGAGTATTATAATAAATAACGTTAACTTTTTAATTAAAACCGACACATCTAATCATTTTCTTAAGAATTACGCATTGTTCAAATAAGAGACTTATTATGAGACAGAGGGAGTGCAATTATTAGTAAATATTTTTACTCTGACCCTAAGTGGTTTATGCGGAGTTAAGAAAAGAAGATAAACTAGGCTACAAAGTAGTTTGACATGACACTGTTTATAATAAATAATTTATAAGATGTAACTGATAATAAATTATTTATAGACAGATTTATTCGATATTCATTCCGTCCTAAAATAAGTGTCGAATTTAGAAAAATATTTGTCCTAAAATATTTATCATTTTAGATTACCAATGCATTTTTATATTCTTTTAATTGTATCCTCTAATAAATACTCTTAATTTATTATATTTTCACTTACCATTAATGCTAATTTGAATACACCTGGTTAATCAGAATAATTTGGTAAAGTTACAATCCTCACTCTTTTATTTATTATGTTTCTTAATCGGTGTGAAATGATCAATTGCGACAAACAAAAATGTATAAAGGTAATAACTAAGGGAAAATGTTTATTAGTTAGAAAAAGTGAAAACAAGAAATGCAAGAATAAATCATAACCATTCATTATATCCACCACCCCGTAATCCCTATTAAAAAGGAAATTAAATTTAAAATCAATTTAAAATTCACCTCTAAAATAGTCTCTAAAATAGTGAAATGTGTGCATTCTTGCATTTCTTCCTCAAATTATTTCGTACTAAATAGCACTACTCATAGCTAAGACATCCCAACTTGGTTAGCACCTCATATAAATCACCTAAAAAATACACTAATGAAATATATTGATAGAAATAAAAAACTGAATCCGTTTGTTGGTTGTTTGTTCTATCGATTTTTCCGTTTGAGCGTATTATTGTTGTTGTTATGAGAGGAAGACGAGAGTTTAAAGATTCGATCGGTGGTTGCGAGAGTTTAGATTGTTGCGAAGAAGACTCGTCGTGGTGGAACGAGTGATGGCTTTGTCAACTCCAAACGTGACCGATGCTCGAGCGATTTCGCAATTTCTCTATTACGAGGGATTTCTTTTCAGAGAACTCCAAATATTTGTTAGGTTAGGATTGAATTGAAGTGTGTAGGCTTTTGTTTAATTGTTTCAACTTAAGCATTTTAGAATTTATTTTTAGTATTGTTTAACTTGAATGACCATTAGCGAATTTTTTTGAACAATAATCATGTTTTGAAAAAAAAAATACAAATAACTATGTTTCGGAGAAATTTACGCAAATGACCATGTTTTAAAAAATGTTATAATGCAGTAGCCATCTCATATGGCGCATGCAATGATATTTTTAAACGAGGCACCAAGTGAAATGACGCTTAGCCATCTCCTATTTTTCTTCTTCAATTTTTTCTATTTACCTGTGGATTTTCCTACAGATTTAACTTTTCCTGCAGATTTATCTGCTAACAATTACTCGCAGGTAATTTTGTAGGAAAATCTTTAGGCAAGTCTGGAGATAATATCAAATCTACAGGTAAGTGAAAAAGTTTAAACAATATATATGAGACGCCAATTTAAGTTGTGTCTCCTCTTTAATTCACTTTTTTTTTGAAAACATTGTTATTTGCATAATATTCTTCGAAACATAGTTATTTGTGTATTTTTTTTCAAAACATAGTTAGTGCTAAAAAAAACATTCACCATTAAATTAATGGTTATTATTCACGTTAAGTCATAATATATTTTGGGTTCAACTCTTGCTTATGATATTTTTACCATATTTTTTTTTCAAGTAGAGAAATCTCATGTGAAGTAATAAGGCATATATTGAATAATGTGTAGATTCTTTGGTCCAATATGAGGTAGATAGTGGGTTTGATTTCTATTATGGAAATTTTACCATATTTTTTTCTTCAATTTTTTAATACTTTTTTTATTTTATTTTTTAAAATTTTCATACCTTTAATTAAAGTACAAATTGAAGAATTACATATTAAACTATATTCTTATATAAATTTATATTTTAATTGTGTGATCGGTGGATCTGGAACTGACTGTTTAACGCTGGTTCGCGAAATGTCGCGGAAGCAAGAGTCGCCACCGTCTTTTATTTTCTCCAATTGGAAAGGACAAAAGCACAGAAAAATTCCTTAAAGAGATTGCTCTCGGTTCGGGAGGTAGGTTATAGAAAGGGAAGGTGTTAGCACCCTTTCTATCCATGGTTATCCATGGGCTCTTAGATACTTGCTCATTGTGTTTTCAAAATTGTTTGGTTGCTTTTCAATGTGGGTTTAAAAAAGTTTTTTTGAAAAATTTCAGTTCGACTCGTGCGTCAGAGTGTTTGAAAAATTTGCTTTGAAAGCTTTTGAAAATGTGTTGGTGTGAAAAGGTTTTTTGTTTGTTTTTGAAGAGAGCAAGTATCCTTGAGAACCTACCTACCCTAAGGAATTCGTCTGTGTAAATGTTCTTTAAAGTAGTGCCATCCCACCATTGGGAGGTAGGTAGCACCACTGTTGGAGGTGTTCGGGTCAATTCGAGTTTGTAGGGACATGGTGATCACCAGAGCAATGGGAAGACACCTTAGAAGCTACCCTCATGCCAGGTTCCCGGATCATGAGGACTTACTAAGACATCCTCTACTCGACGATCACCTTTCGAGGCAAGGCAACAGTGAGGCGTACCCTAGGGGTGGTGTGTGCGATTCGTGTGTCGTTTTCATTGATATTTGTCTTGTCATGTTCATTGTGATCTACGCTTGATTTTATTATGGCCATACATTCTTTCATGCTTTTTGTTAACAGTTTAAAAATTTGCGGAAAAGTAAATCTAAAGCTATTACAAATGGCGCGAGTCCACATCGCCAAAATTAAACCAGACCCGATTTGACGGAAAGTAAATAAGACAAATAAGATAAAAGTGCGAGAAGTTAAAGTTACAACGCTTTGGGAGAGATACATAATTATTTAAGCAAAATAAAAATAAATACGCGAAATTAAATAATTAAAAATATGGGCGTTGGACCCTTTTGCAAAATATTAAAGTTAACGAGGAATTAAAATTAAAAATTAAAAGAGAATGTTTTTGGGGTTTTTATGTTTTTTAAGATTTAATAAAAAAAGGATTAACTAAAATGAAAATTGGATGCAAACCCTAATTCTAATGGCTTTTAAGTTTATTGTGAAAATATTAAATTAAAACCTAAATTAAACCTAAATTCTTTTATGTGCAATTTAATTATGAAAATAAAATAAGTAATATTATTATTATGAAAAAGAAAAAAATTGAAAGGAATAAAATTCATTAAACCTTATTCTATATTTTTTAGATATTTTATGAAAAGAAGTAATATTGCAAAAAACCCTAATTTATACTAAGTTTATTTACATACATTTGTTTACAAGAAAATAATTAAAATAAATAAATATTATATTCTTCTCTTTTTTTCTGATTTTTTGTGTATTTTATAATTTGTAAAATATAATTAATTAAATTAAAACAATTGAATAAAATAAAATAACAATTAACAATAAAATAAAAATAAGTAAAAAAAGAAAGAAATTGCAAACCAGGGGGGGGTTCAGGCCCTAAAGTGGAGGTGTTGTCTAAGCAATTCTGGCCCAATGTCCTTCAAGATTCGTTGACTTTCCCAGGCGCCATGTGGCTCTTTTGACCAGGGTTCAGGGTGTGCTTCCAATCTCAGCCTTTGATTAGATCTCCAGATGGACGTGGCAAGGCTTGGTGACGACGGAATATGGCGATCTATGATGCTTACGCTGCAGGGGAATATATATGAAAAAATAATATAGGGATTATACAGACCTGGGACTCGAACCCAGGTCATGAGCATTGCAAGCGCTTCTACCTGCCACTGAACCATTCCAATTTCAATTAACATATAATAGTAAATAAATATTATAAAAAGAAAATGTCAATGGCCTTAGAAACGCGCGCGAAATTTGAACGATCCAATCACTCCCTGCCACGAGTTCGTCTTCTTCCTTTTTCTGAAAACATAAAAGTATTAGGCAACAATTTTTACACCGTTGCAGAAAATAGCATATGAGAAAATAACGACTAGGCCATGAGGCCACATAAATTGATCGCGATGACTGGTTCTTGTTCGTTGGAGCATACTGGTTTGAATGGTCATGGTTTCGTGGACTAATTTTGCTTGGTTTCAGAAGCCCTAATTCCAAGCTTCTTGAACCCTAAAAAACGCTAATGGTGAATTCACGTAGGGCGCATAAAAATACAATCAAATAGTTTGGTTAGCTTCATAATCATTCAAGGAATAAGAATCAATAAATGAAATGCCATAAAAATGCTTAAATTTCAAAATATGATTATGAATTTTTCACGAAACATCTTGCATTCTGTGTACCAATTCCTCGCGTCTGGACTGTTGTTTTTGATTGGGATGTGATCAATGGTCTCCAAGGAAGCTATAGGAATGAAAATTAGGTCTTGAATCGTTCCCCAACCTTGTTTTCAGAACTGAGTTTTATGGAGAAATTTTCAAGTTTGGCAATGGTTCTTTAGCGCAGCATTCAGTGTAGTACGATTAGGTTTGTGTTCCTGGCTTTGTAGTGAAGCATTAGGTTAACAAAATTGGCCAAAATCTCTTGCATTCAAGGATTTCAATATTTGATTTTTCACCATTATGTTTCATATCTTTTTCACATGTTCTTGTGCAAATCATGATCCAATTAGTCCAAATCTTTCCCTATTTAGTTGTACACGAAATCTTGAGTATCAAACATGCATAAAAAGATTGGTTTAGGCAAGTTAGATATTTTTCATGTATTTAAATAATTTAAATGAATTAATATAAATAATAATTCAAATAAATAAATAAAAAATGAGAAAATACTTCCCTTTGGGCCAAGTGGTCGTGCATATGCTTGGAATGATGAATCATGGAAGAAAAATGGGCCCATTAGCATTTTTAGGTCATTTGGATCAAAGTTGACTTTTCAAAATATCCAAAAATTTCCCAACTTCCACAAGGCATAACTTGCTCAATTTTTAAGCTTTTCTCATGTTCTTGGACATTTTGGAAAGGTCTTTGAGTCCTCTAACCAATGCCTTTGGTCCCATGTCATTTTGATTTACCAATCTCAAGTTATGGCCTTTGACTTAAAGTCCCTTTTTGTTGACTTTTGAAAATGACCTATAATGTTGAAATTGATAACTTTTTGTGAGTGCATTTCTTGGACTTGAAGTATGAAGATGAGTTGTAGGAAATGTCTTTCTCTTCAAAATGAGCTTTGGATGGGATTTTTCTGATAATCCATGTGAAAGTTATGCCTTGGTCAATTTCAGTTGACTTTTTCAGCTGTCCAAATAAGGAAACTTTTGCATCTTTGATGATTTCTGAGCCAAATTTTGAGAATCATGATCAAGCATTGATCAAATGATGTTTGTGGCTTCAAAATGATATGTTGGCCAAAAATTTGAACTTTTGACTGTCAAATGACCATTTTGCCCCTACAGTTGACTGTAGTGCAATTAGGGTTTTTGACTGTGCAATTTTGAGCTGAATGCCTTGAAACTTGATATGAAGATGCTTGACCTCATTTGTAGGCCTATGAGACTTGATTGGGCCTTTAAAAACTTCCTTTTCTTGATCAGAACACAAACCCTAGTTTTGACTGTGTAGGAGACAGTTGGACTGTGCAACCCTTGGGGAATTTTGTGACTTGGCTTGGCAATTCCTTGGAGAATATGGGAGGGCAAATTTTGGGGTACAACAGTTGCCCCTGTTCAATCTTCTTAGACCTGAGGATGTAGATTGGCGGACGTGCCTTTCGTAATCCGAGGGTAGAAGATGATTGGACACTAGAGTGCCCAGAAATTTGCGCTCACATGTTAGCGGTGTGATGGGGGAATGGGCTTATAGATGCCATTTGGAGATCGCTGGATAGGATGATGGGCTTATAGATGCCATCTGGATGTTGATCGCGTAGGAGATTCCTTAGCGAGAACCTGTATACCTGCAAAAGAAAAATGAGTACCTGACACGTTGCAGGTGTTGGTTTTCAGATGCTTGGTATAGATATGTCCTGACTGGTTGCAGGAGCTGGGTCTGGAGCTTCGAAAGATGATGAATGGACCAGGTATGGTTACTGCCTTAGCATGAATGGTAAGAGAACCTTGGGTGATTTTAACTTCAACAACGCTCGTTAAGAAAATCTTAGTGGGAAATACCGTCTTCGCAGGATCGGGCAGAGAACCAATAGGTAGTTATAATCTGAAAGGGATGATCACCTCACTCAACGTCGGAGAGGGAAACATCTGAAAAGGAATTGTCACTTCACACACCGTCGGAGAGGGAACCATAAGAGACTATCACCTCACACTCACCGTCGGAGAGGGAAACATCTGAAAAGGACTTACCACCTCACACACCGTCGGAGAGGGAACCATAGGAGACTATCACCTCACACTCGCCGTTGGAGAGGGAAACATCTGGGATAACTTCTACTGAGTTATCATCAGAAAAATCTGTTGTGAGTCAATTTAGCTGGACTAGAGAAGGCCTTTGACTGGATAAGCATCAGGAAAATCTTAGGGTCGATTTAACTGAACCAGACAAGATCTTGAAATATCTTCGACTGGAATAAGTGTCAGAACGTCGCCATATCTGGGTCATATCTGCACTATATCTGGAAGGAGATCTGGAAGCAGCATCAGAACGTCACCATATCTGGTTTACATCTGAAACTATATCTGGAAGGAAATCTGGAAGCAGCATCAGAACGTCACCATATCTGGTTTACATCTGAAACTATATCTGGAAGGAAATCTGGAAGCAGCATCAGAACGTCACCATATCTGGTTTACATCTGAAACTATATCTAGAAGGAAATCTGGAAGCAGCATCAGAACGTCACCATATCTGGTTTACATCTGAAACCATATCTAGAAGGAAATCTGGAAGCAGCATCAGAACGTCACCATATCTGGATCATATCTGAAACTATATCTAGAAGGATATCTGGAAGCAGTATCAGAACGTCGCCATATCTGGGTCATATCTGAAACTATATCTAGAGGGAAATCTGGAAGAAGTATCAGAACGTCACCATATCTGGATCATATCTGAAACTATATCTAGAAGGAAATCTGGAAGCAGTATCAGAACGTCGCCATATCTGGGTCATATCTGAAACTATATCTAGAGGGAAATCTGGAAGAAGTATCAGAACGTCACCATATCTGGATCATATCTGAAACTATATCTGGAAAGAAATCTGGAAGCAGCATCAGAACGTCACCATATCTGGATCATATCTGAAACTATATCTAGAAGGATATCTGGAAGCAGTATCAGAACGTCGCCATATCTGGGTCATATCTGAAACTATATCTAGAGGGAAATCTGGAAGAAGTATCAGAACGTCACCATATCTGGATCATATCTGAAACTATATCTAGAAGGAAATCTGGAAGAAGTATCAGAACGTCACCATATCTGGATCATATCTGAAACTATATCTGGAAGGAAATCTGGAAGCAGCATCAGAACGTCACCATATCTGGTTCATATCTGAAACTATATCTAGAGGGAAATCTGGAAGAAGTATCAGAACGTCACCATATCTGGATCATATCTGAAACTATATCTGGAAGGAAATCTGGAAGCAGCATTAGAACGTCACCATATCTGGTTCATATCTGAAACTATATCTAGAGGGAAATCTAGAAGAAGTATCAGAACGTCACCATATCTGGATCATATCTGAAACTATATCTGGAAGGAAATCTGGAAGAAGTATCAGAACGTCACCATATCTGGATCATATCTGAAACTATATCTAGAAGGAAATCTGGAAGAAGTATCAGAACGTCACCATATCTGGATCATATCTGAAACTATATCTGGAAGGAAATCTGGAAGCAGCATCAGAACGTCACCATATCTGGTTCATATCTGAAACTATATCTAGAGGGAAATCTGGAAGAAGTATCAGAACGTCACCATATCTGGATCATATCTGAAACTATATCTAGAAGGAAATCTGGAAGCAGCATTAGAACGTCACCATATCTGGATCATATCTGAAACTATATCTAGAGGGAAATCTGGAAGAAGTATCAGAACGTCACCATATCTGGATCATATATGAAATTATATCTAGAAAGAATTGCGTTAGTTGATAGTAATCATTTTTGTATTGATCTTTTTCCTGAAAAGGCAAAACATAATTGTATGCAAAATCATGATGCATGAACTGTATGTCTTCAAAATTAATTAGATTCGTGTAGCATGATGCATATGCATGAAGATGCGATGTTTATGAATGTATATTTGTCTAAGAAAATAAATCCTTGACGGGTGCCGGGAAGTCACTCCTGGGCTGATGTTGAAGAATAGCTTTTGCTTCCGCTGGGGATGATAGTTGCAAGTATACTGGTAGGAGAAGATAACTCCGTTGGGGAATAAACTTGGCAAATGGAGTGTTCTGCAGGGAGAAAAGATATCCTAGCGACCATGCTGGGAAGCGATACTCTGTGGGGATAGAGATGCTTTGCTGGATGTAAATGATAATTTGCTGAGGATGTCTTGTTGTTGGAAGTGTGAATAGACTTCGCTGGGGATAGGAAAGAACTACGTTGACGACGACCTTTCCGTGGCTTTTGGCTGAGGATAACCCAGTTATATCCTGTTAAGGAAATAACTCTTTAAATCAAGCCGGACGACGCGTTCGTGTTCTGCGAGGGGATAAGCTTCCAGAATCTACTGGGGATAAGCTTACTGCTTGGGGATATGAATTCCAATTTTCCTGGGGAAGCTGGATTGGACTCTCCTGGGGAAGTATCGAACTGTATTGGTTATGTTCTTCAACGGAACCTACCTTGATACCCTGGAGGACAGAACAATCAGATTGCTTAGACCACCCATTATTGCCCCTGCTTCTATGGGGGAGGCACTTGTGGGATGCTGATAATTGTTGATGGACAAACCTTCTTCTGGTAGACAGATGGCAGGACATAGTCATACGCTTTAATCCCTAATTTTTGCCTGGACCGCCCTTTCGGGTTTTCAGTCCACCGGGATACCCATTTTTGCCCAAGCCGCCTTTTCAGGTTTTCGACTTGCCGGGTGTATATTTTTCCATTTCATCCCTTCATTTTGCCCGAACCCTTTTGGTTCGCCGGGAAGCCCTTATTTTTGCCTAGGTATGTCAACCTAGCGGGTCTTTGATTTTGCGTAGCATCTTTTTGACTATGTCCACGCTCTTAGAATGCAGGTAGGTGCCCCTGGCTGCTTGTGTTGCCATATTACCAGAAGGTGTCTGATCATGCAGGATTCGTTGCTGGGGTGCCCCAAGTGACTCAGGCAGAGATTTGCCCCAGGATTTTTTTGCCTATTGAGATATTCTCTGGATCTTGACTTAACTGCCCCAGATGGCAGACCATGATCATGCCGTGCCCCTTGATTGGAGATACTCTTGTTCATTGGACTTTCGTCATGCGAATTTTTATGCTGTTCAAACAAAAAGTCATATGCAAACAAAGTTATGTTAAAAATGCAAAGCTTATGTCTGTCTCGGAGATTTTGAAAATGCATTCTTTTTTCATAAAACAAATGAATGTTTGTAAAACATGATGTCAACTTCGTATTTACCGTAAGCCTTAAGGAGTCAGGATACCTTTCGTACAGTATGCTTTCGAACTAACCCATGCTTCAGCTAGGACTTTTAAGGGTTATAACGTGGCCTGGTTCACGGTTTAAGAAACAAAGGATAAAGGCTCAAATTATTTGTACCCGCCCGCTCTTCGTGATGTTTTCCAAACCTAAACTCAGTTGATCGTGCGTTAGACCTTGTTTGAGTCTTTGCTTTGATGTTCCAATAATGGTTCAGATGTTGATGATTTATTCTGAATAGGCAGTCATTTTTTGCTCTGATTGAGGGTTTGTGAGACCTCTTTCTTGATTTTTATTATCCCTTTCTTTTTTGCCTGAACTGTTTCCTTTTTTGGAATTACAGTCAGCGGGGTGCCCCAGTTTTGTAAGTCTCCTTCATGGGTTTTGACTTAATGGGCTTTTCATTTTTTGAGATAATGACTGCCGGTCCTTATGATTGTTCGGAACCATTACTGTCTTTTTTCGTTTTGTAAAGACTTTTTGGTGCCATTCGTTATGCACTTGGATCAACTGAGAGAACTACCCTGCCCCCAGGTTATGATTAAGGGTTTTAAATTTTGAAACGAAAAACTCCTACTTCTTTGGCTCAGAGGGGTTGACGAGGGATTATCATCCTTATAACTCCAGTGTTTAGGGATTGAAACAATGCCTGTACCTCATCAGCGGGGTCTGTTCAAAAGCATACTGTAAAGATAGCGGTATCGTTTTCGTCATCCTCCCTCAAGAGGCTCAGAATTATTAACCAAGAGTTGATCATCAGAAAAAATATGAAAAGAATTTTGAATATAATGAAAACAATTGTATCAATTCCCAAAACAGACGTATGCGATGCATTAATAGAATAAAAGAGTTTGTTATGACAGTAATTGTTTGTATAAGCAAAGAAAAATACAACTCAAAAATTCAAATAAACAAAGGCTTCAACGATTGGGTAACGGAGCAGTGATTATGTTCGGAGTCTCAGGCACTTCAAACTGAATCTCCCCGGCGTCGATCATGTCTTGAATTTTGTTCTTGAGAGGCCAGCAGTTGTCCGTAGTATGCCCCGGGCTATCAGAATGATACGCGCACCTATCATTGGGATGATAGTTGGGAGCAGAAGTGTTCGGATTCCGAAGGGGAGCCCTTAAGGTGATCAGTCCTGCCTTCAACATTTGTTGCAGTGCTTGATCCAGCGACATGTTGAGTTTGGTATACTGTCGTTTCTCCTTGCGCTGCTGCCCCTGTCCTTGTTGAGCAGGTCCGGGATTGGAGATCTGGATTTCCCCTACCTCATGACGACTCTTTTTACCGTGCACAGCATTGGATTCTTTCTTTCCATGATGAGGCTTTTTGTCAGAAGGTGCAGCCTCTTGAATTTTCCCAGACCGGATGCCAGCTTCTATTCGCTCTCCAGTCAAGATAAGATCTGTGAATCCAGCAGACGAATTCCCAATTAGGTGGTTGTAGAACGGACCAGACAGGGTCCCCAAGAACATATCGACAAGTTCCCGATCAGTCAGAGGTGGCTGTACCCTTCCAGCAAGATCCCTCCATTTCTGCGCATATTCTTTAAAACCTTCACTTGATCCTAACGACATACCCTGGAGTTGGGTACGCGTAGGAGCAAGGTCGGCATTATATTGATACTGCTTGTAGAAAGCAGTAGCCAACTCCTCCCAGTTACGAACCTTGGTCCCATCTAGCTGATAGAACCATTCGAGATGAGTCCCTGAAAGACTCTCCTGGAAGAAGTGGATCCACAAATTCTTGTCCACCGTATATGGCTGAATCTTCCGGACATATGACCTGAGATGTAACTTGGGACAAGACGCCCCGTCATACTTGGTAAAGGATGGTGCCTTGAACTTCCGAGGAATAATCACACCAGTTGACAAACCCAGATCTCCAAAATCCAGCCCAGGTACCTGTTGGATCTCCATAGCATTCAGCCTATCCTCCAACTGTTTGTATTTGTCCTCAGCCGGAGGGTATTGTTCGTCGTTGAAATCTGTCTCGTTGTCGGAGACCACTGGACAGGGAACCCTTTCCCCCTGATGACTACCTTCCCTCACAGATGGAGTTGTCCTCTCAGTTTCAATCTGCGGTGCATTCCCGGATCTGCGTCTAGGGCTGAACAAAACAGTCCTCCTCTTCTTCTTTTCTTTCTTCAAGAGCAGAGCCTTCAGATCTTGTTGCCCCTGGGTCAAGTTCATGATCAACCCTTGGAACTGGGCGTTCTGAGCCTGGAGGGCCTTGATGGACTGCTCAGCTGATGATTCAGGATTCATGACGATCGGCTGAAATAAACAGTGAAGAAGGGTAAGCAACCTGCAGAGAAAGGGTACCTGTTATGCAATGAGATGTATGATATGCATGCAATGATTTCAAGGACCTCGCGGGGTAAACAGAGAAACTTGTTAGAGTTGAAAACCGGTAACTTGATTGAAGGAACTTCATGTTGTCGAGAGTCCTTCTTCAAGGGTCAAAGGCTCACCATATCCAGTGGGTCATAGCCCCTGACAACCTTGGCTAGAGGAAAATAAATCCTCTTTGCCCCTGGCTAGATGTTTGATTTATCATGACCTGCATCACAAGCCCTTGAGATCCTTGAAATGGGTTAGGATGTATGCAATGGTATGATGTCATGCTATGCATGGGGTGATGTAGGTAAACCATGTTATGAGTCCCAATTAAGGACTATAAACAAACCCTGCAAGAAATTCAGTATACTTTGTTATGAGTCCCAATTAAGGACTATAAACAAAACCTGCAAGAGATCTAGTAAACCCTGTTATGAGTCCCAGTTAAGGACTATAAACAAAACCTGCAAGACTTAGTAACCCTGTTATGAGTCCCCATTAAGGACTATAAACAACCTGCAAGTGGTTCACGTGTCAGATAACAAGCATGCAAGTAGTCAAGTACGAAGGCACACAAGTCACACAAGACAAGCCCTTAGGGTTTAAGGCCAGCATGGGGTCTGGGTAGTACCCTCTTGAATTTGGTGGGCTCAACCTGTCCTATCAGAAGTAACCGGGTTCTAAGGGTCCCAATATCACGGGATTGCTTTCATTGTTCATCGTTTCGATTTAGCCACTGAACTGGCGACCGAAATATTCCAAGAAAGCAACCCTCAATTGAGTGTAGTATCGAGTATCAACCAACCTCGGACTGCACCAAAGTCAGTTATCTCACTACCCTAAAGAGGCCAAGATAGTTCAATTAAGGTTCCTAAGGTCTGTTGATGCTTCACGACACCACGCGGAGGCCCCGTACTCTCCTTGACTGAACTCAAGGGTTACCGGTACACACCAAAGTGCCACATCAACGTAGCAGATTGTTTCAACCATGTCGGTATACCCCGCACAGTTCCCTCACAGCCTTGTTGCTACTTTCTAAGAAAGGTATCCCCAGATCCGGGTTAGGATCTATAGAACTCCCAAGACAGTCCCACAATAATAAAGCAAGCAAGTCAATACAATTGAAAACACAGTTATGAACTACCCTAAGGTACACCTCACTTTAAAAATAGTCCCCAGCAGAGTCGCCAGTTCTGTGATCGGTGGATCTGGAACTGACTGTTTAACGCTGGTTCGCGAAATGTCGCGGAAGCAAGAGTCGCCACCGTCTTTTATTTTCTCCAATTGGAAAGGACAAAAGCACAGAAAAATTCCTTAAAGAGATTGCTCTCGGTTCGGGAGGTAGGTTATAGAAAGGGAAGGTGTTAACACCCTTTCTATCCATGGTTATCCATGGGCTCTTAGATACTTGCTCATTGTGTTTTCAAAATTGTTTGGTTGCTTTTCAATGTGGGTTTAAAAAAGTTTCTTTGAAAAATTTCAGTTCGACTCGTGCGTCAGAGTGTTTGAAAAATTTGCTTTGAAAGCTTTTGAAAATGTGTTGGTGTGAAAAGGTTTTTTGTTTGTTTTTGAAGAGAGCAAGTATCCTTGAGAACCTACCTACCCTAAGGAATTCGTCTGTGTAAATGTTCTTTAAAGTAGTGCCATCCCACCATTGGGAGGTAGGTAGCACCACTGTTGGAGGTGTTCGGGTCAATTCGAGTTTGTAGGGACATGGTGATCACCAGAGCAATGGGAAGACACCTTAGAAGCTACCCTCATGCCAGATTCCCGGATCATGAGGACTTACTAAGACATCCTCTACTCGACGATCACCTTTCGAGGCAAGGCAACAGTGAGGCGTACCCTAGGGGTGGTGTGTGCGATTCATGTGTCGTTTTCATTGATATTTGTCTTGTCATGTTCAATGTGATCTACGCTTGATTTTATTATGGCCATACATTCTTTCATGCTTTTTGTTAACAGTTTAAAAATTTGCGGAAAAGTAAATCTAAAGCTATTACAAATGGCGCGGGTCCACATCGCCAAAATTAAACCAGACCCGATTTGACGGAAAGTAAATAAGACAAATAAGATAAAAGTGCGAGAAGTTAAAGTTACAACGCTTTGGGAGAGATACATAATTATTTAAGCAAAATAAAAATAAATACGCGAAATTAAATAATTAAAAATATGGGCGTTGGACCCTTTTGCAAAATATTAAAGTTAACGAGGAACTAAAATTAAAAATTAAAAGAGAATGTTTTTGGGGTTTTTATGTTTTTTAAGATTTAATAAAAAAAGGATTAACTAAAATGAAAATTGGATGCAAACCCTAATTCTAATGGCTTTTAAGTTTATTGTGAAAATATTAAATTAAAACCTAAATTAAACCTAAATTCTTTTATGTGCAATTTAATTATGAAAATAAAATAAGTAATATTATTATTATGAAAAAGAAAAAAATTGAAAGGAATAAAATTCATTAAACCTAATTCTATATTTTTTAGATATTTTATGAAAAGAAGTAATATTGCAAAAAACCCTAATTTATACTAAGTTTATTTACATACATTTGTTTACAAGAAAATAATTAAAATAAATAAATATTATATTCTTCTCTTTTTTTCTGATTTTTTGTGTATTTTATAATTTGTAAAATATAATTAATTAAATTAAAACAATTGAATAAAATAAAATAACAATTAACAATAAAATAAAAATAAGTAAAAAAAGAAAGAAATTGCAAACCAGGGGGGGGGGGGGGGGTTCAGGCCCTAAAGTGGAGGTGTTGTCTAAGCAATTCTGGCCCAATGTCCTTCAAGATTAGTAGACTTTCCCAGGCGCCATGTGGCTCTTTTGACCAGGGTTCAGGGTGTGCTTCCAATCTCAGCCTTTGATTAGATCTCCAGATGGACGTGGCAAGGCTTGGTGACGACGGAATATGGCGATCTATGATGCTTACGCTGCAGGGGAATATATATGAAAAAATAATATAGGGATTATACAGACCTGGGACTCGAACCCAGGTCATGAGCATTGCAAGCGCTTCTACCTGCCACTGAACCATTCCAATTTCAATTAACATATAATAGTAAATAAATATTATAAAAAGAAAATGTCAATGGCCTTGGAAACGCGCGCGAAATTTGAACGATCCAATCACTCCCTGCCACGAGTTCGTCTTCTTCCTTTTTCTGAAAACATAAAAGTATTAGGCAACGGTTTTTACACCGTTGCAGAAAATAGCATATGAGAAAATAACGACTAGGCCATGAGGCCACATAAATTGATCGCGATGACTGGTTCTTGTTCGTTGGAGCATACTGGTTTGAATGGTCATGGTTTCGTGGACTAATTTTGCTTGGTTTTAGAAGCCCTAATTCCAAGCTTCTTGAACCCTAAAAAACGCTAATGGTGAATTCACGTAGGGCGCATAAAAATACAATCAAATAGTTTGGTTAGCTTCATAATCATTCAAGGAATAAGAATCAATAAATGAAATGCCATAAAAATGCTTAAATTTCAAAATATGATTATGAATTTTTCACGAAACATCTTGCATTCTGTGTATCAATTCCTCGCGTCTGGACTGTTGTTTTTGATTGGGATGTGATCAATGGTCTCCAAGGAAGCTATAGGAATGAAAATTAGGTCTTGAATCGTTCCCCAACCTTGTTTTTAGAACTGAGTTTTATGGAGAAATTTTCAAGTTTGGCAATGGTTCTTTAGCGCAGCATTCAGTGTAGTACGATTAGGTTTGTGTTCCTGGCTTTGTAGTGAAGCATTAGGTTAACAAAATTGGCCAAAATCTCTTGCATTCAAGGATTTCAATATTTGATTTTTCACCATTATGTTTCATATCTTTTTCACATGTTCTTGTGCAAATCATGATCCAATTAGTCCAAATCTTTCCCTATTTAGTTGTACACGAAATCTGGAGTATCAAACTTGCATAAAAAGATTGGTTTAGGCAAGTTAGATATTTTTTATGTATTTAAATAATTTAAATGAATTAATATAAATAATAATTCAAATAAATAAATAAAAAATGAGAAAATACTTCCCTTTGGGCCAAGTGGTCGTGCATATGCTTGGAATGATGAATCATGGAAGAAAAATGGGCCCATTAGCATTTTTAGGTCATTTGGATCAAAGTTGACTTTTCAAAATATCCAAAAATTTCCCAACTTCCACAAGGCATAACTTGCTCAATTTTTAAGCTTTTCTCATGTTCTTGGACATTTTGGAAAGGTCTTTGAGTCCTCTAACCAATGCCTTTGGTCCCATGGCATTTTGATTTACCAATCTCAAGTTATGGCCTTTGACTTAAAGTCCCTTTTTGTTGACTTTTGAAAATGACCTATAATGTTGAAATTGATAACTTTTTGTGAGTGCATTTCTTGGACTTGAAGTATGAAGATGAGTTGTAGGAAATGTCTTTCTCTTCAAAATGAGCTTTGGATGGGATTTTTCTGATAATCCATGTGAAAGTTATGCCTTGGTCAATTTCAGTTGACTTTTTCAGCTGTCCAAATAAGGAAACTTTTGCATCTTTGATGATTTCTGAGCCAAATTTTGAGAATCATGATCAAGCATTGATCAAATGATGTTTGTGGCTTCAAAATGATATGTTGGCCAAAAATTTGAACTTTTGACTGTCAAATGACCATTTTGCCCCTACAGTTGACTGTAGTGCAATTAGGGTTTTTGACTGTGCAATTTTGAGCTGAATGCCTTGAAACTTGATATGAAGATGCTTGACCTCATTTGTAGGCCTATGAGACTTGATTGGGCATTTAAAAACTTCCTTTTCTTGATCAGAACACAAACCCTAGTTTTGACTGTGTAGGAGACAGTTGGACTGTGCAACCCTTGGGGAATTTTGTGACTTGGCTTGGCAATTCCTTGGAGAATATGGGAGGGCAAATTTTGGAGTACAACAAATTGTTTTAAAAATAGTTTGAAATTAAAATTAAGAACTAATTAAATAATACAATAAAAGTAATTAATAAAATTGAAAAAATAAGAATTAAAAATTTCAGCCTAATTTTATAAATATCAACAATTATGAAATATATAAAAATATGCATTAAATGAGACAAAAAAGTGATACACTAATAATATAAATTAATTTTATACATATTTTTATGAAACTCATGAGATTAATATGTATCAAAAAATTTATAAAAAAAATTAAGTTTGACTTGTAATCTAAAATATAAAAAAAAAATTTTTTTAATTAAGTTAAACCTTTTTATTTTATACACTTCAGCCTATTAAATAGGCGAAACCTCTTTATCAATAATATATTTTTTTAAAATTATAATATATTAATATATATTGGTGAAGTGAATATTAATTTATAATTTCATTTATAAAAAAAAATGGTAGAACAATACAAATTTTGAATAAAAAACCTAGTCATATCAATCAACTCTAAATTTTGTGTTCCATTCTAGAGATAAGTTAGAATTATTTATAAATATTAAATAAATAAAATAAAAATTTCTAATTGATTAACTGTTATTACTAGTTTTCTTTGTTTAACTGCTCTGGTCCAAATTAAATTATTTACGTTTATATACACATTATTCAATAATGTCTTATAAAATTATAAATTAATTAAAATATTTAAACTAATTGTTTGTAAAAAAACTAATTAAATTACATATTAATACTATTTATTAAATAACGATTAGTATAATTAAATTACATATTAATACTATTTATTAAAAAACGATTAGTATAAATTTTAGATATTTTAATTTTAAATTAGTTATTCACATATAATTCATAGAGATTTCGCTAAACAACTACACCGATTGTAACATTGATCTCTATTTTGAACCCCTAGTCTCCAACAGTGACCCCAACCTAATTTGTTGCTCTGGCCAACGCGTTTATTTGTAGGTTTCTAATTATATGGTCATGTGGCCTCATCGTTAATCATTGTCAAATGCACTGGTCCACTTCTCTACTAGAGTATTATTGAACCGTCTTAACGCATCCACATTTGTCAACCTGATCTTTTTGTGGTAGTGTTGGGACGATGTTTCTGTTAAGGCATACCTTACATTCACAAATTTTTTCCGAATTGTCTTGTCTTTCATCTTTTGAATTAAGTTTTGTGTAATACGTCTAATGCAATAGACACGCGTAGAAGGGGATCTTGCCAAGCGTTATCAGGATATTGTATGCATGCACTATCAATAGATGGATGGATGTTTGTCTGAAATTAAACATAGGTTAGATTTCAGAGCAATGTGTAATCAAAGATGCTTGAGAAAGAATCTCACTCCACCAGCAGTTTCACCTTCAACCAAAGCGAAGGTAATTGGAAAAATATTATTGTCATCTTGTTCCACTGCCAAGAGTAATATTCCTTTACATTTTCCATACAATCATGTTCCATCAATTTGTATAATAGATTTTCATAATGCAAAACCTTTAATGCCTGGTTCATACGCTCAAAACATTTATGTATACTATATCAACGACTTTAATCCTCGCTATCCACGCCTCCTTGTAAAAGGAAGTATAATTAAATTGTGTAACAATATGGGAGATGATATTACTCACCTTCAATGATGGATCATTTCCAATGAGAGGAAAAATTTCTTGGCATATTAATTGAGAGCTAAGTTTAAGATGATCCTACGTCAGATTGGTGGTAATGCAAGTGTGAGGGTATTAACAGAACTTATTTCCCAGGAATCACTTCCCTTCTTGTAAGATGTTGATAGCCGAAACATGCACATCGATTTTTGATGACATAGAATGATGTACCCCCCATCAATTAGTGGAATCTACAGTATAATCCGCTGAGATTTTCATGTGAAACCTTTTTATAGCTCTCACACACTCTTCTTTTGTATGAAATCGGTCTCCAACTTTTAACACTTCATCAGTCTGCATATAGGTGTTGTGAAAGATATCCGAGGTTGGTTCATTTTCTTCCAAGTTCAAGTTTGTCATGTGATCTGGAGGATAATACATATATCTCATAGGTAATGGCTCATGCTCGTGGTCTGCAAAGTCATCATTCACCATAAAATCAAATAGTGTCTAATCATCTTCTTCTTAGTCGTCGATAACACTGACTTGGTATGGTCATCATCGTTAGTTTCATCAAAAACTTGTGACAGATCTATAATATGAGACTACTGAGGTTGTTGTAGTAAAACATACAACTCAATTTCATTCAACCTAGAATGTTCATGAGTTTGGAACATATTTTAAACATCATCATCGCGAACCTTTAGTTGAAAATATCTTACTTGGTTATTGTCAAATATGAATGGACTCTTGTAAATAATTTGGTAAACTAGACTAAATTGTAACTTCGCTTCTAGTCTCTCTTTGAAATGTGCAAAATCTGATCTACTATTTATTCTAAACCAAGTAAATTCGATATTACGAAAACTAAACTCGAACTTTTCACAGTCAAATGTATAATCTTCACGTGAACACCTCTCCTATCTATAAATACCATATTACTCTAGACATTTTCATCATCAACAAACAAATCATCTGCATTCTCTTTTTTTTTATCAACAACAAACATTCTAAAAAATGGCTTTATTGACCATGGGTGATCAACATAGAAGAACCATCAATAACATTGCTTCCTTTGTATGTTATTATTTAAAAATAATATAAGTTTCTCCTTAGGTTACTAGATTTTTTTCTTACATTACTTTTCCTTAACTATTTTTTTGTCAGGATCAAAAGAGATTTCGCTAGGTATGCGTGTCGCCAATGGAGGAAGTGAAGTCAACTGGCCATAAACGAACCAATCATGCAGGAAGATGTTAGACCATCTCGAAATTATAAGAATTGGTATACATCGGTTTCAATAAATTTGTTTGTCTCACCAGACATATTTGATCGACCCACACCAATAAGATTTGTCATTAAATACCCAAACAACCAACCCCACAACATTACCGAGCCCAACAACATTGCCAACTCACCAAATAAAAGAGAAAGTGTATATAATTAAAGAACCAATAATGAGTACACTAGCTTGACATGCGCGAAATCTTTCCAACTTCTATGAGAAGATGAAGAATCAGAAGAAACAATATAAAAATGGAAGAACACAAAACCAACTTCATTCAAAGGAATCTAAATGAGTTCTCCTGCTCAAGTTGAGAATCAAGATCTTGTTGCTGTAGAGGGCGTTGTGGTGAAAAACCATCCTCAGGATCATGATGAGGAAATAAGTTGTTCTTGTGCAACATTAATATACTTGAGAGCTCTCAGGGTTAAGAGAAGAAGAAGAAGAAGAAGATTAAAAAGGTTTAGAAGGCAAATGGTTTTTTCTCATCCGATGATGATGATGATAATGATGATGATGATGATGTGATGATGCTAACTATGATTGGTCTAACTTACTCTCAACCAGAGGATTTAGATTTGATTAAGTCTATGTAATGAAAGTTTATGTAATGAAAGTTTATCAACTCTATGGATTTCTATAGATTAAATTTATCAAATAATATACTAACAAATAGATAACTAATTGAAAATTAAACAGCTTATGATGAACTTACTCGTAAGAAACTGTCTTTTAGTTGCATTTCTGTCTAGTTCAATGAATCTGCAGTTTCAACGTCAACGATGGAATTCAAACCCTACTTCGACTATTATATTTTATAACAAAGTAAACATTAAACATAAAGGAGGCAAGAAAATAAAACATCTTAAAATTTCTAGAAATTCTCTCTGATTTCAGTTTGTTATTCAAATTATTGTTCTTCTTTTTTGAATCTTCATACATAACCTTCAAAATGGACATCTTCAACTCTGACTTTATAATGCTCTCATCTTTATTTCCACCTTTTATCCCATGTATTCATCCCATATGAACAAATTACATATTTCATAACTCCTCCAAAATGGACATCTCCAAAAAAAGCCTTCATTTATTTTTCCCTTTCTTGCATTTGTACGAAACCATACGACCATCACAACCACATAAATTTCCAGATCGAGATTTTATAGAAGAAGAAGACATTGAAACACCTTTGGATGACTTTGTCTTCAAATGTGACACTGAAACTAAACTTAACAACAAAAATTGCAAAAATATTTTACGTACCTTAAAGGATAATATTGTGTCTGTGTTATGGTCTTCCTTCCCGACGATGACAACGATGTTGGTGTTGGGGTTGTTTTGTTTTGTCTCTTTTTTCAGTGGAAAAATGGATACTTACTGTTTAAAATATATAAAGAAGTGCCTATGTAAAACAACGGTTTTACAAAACAACCATAGTGATATCCCTATTATTATTTAGTTACATATAAATAAAAATGAAAAGGCGTGCATTAACATCAAAGTAATAAACTATTTGAGGGCGACGAGGTTCGAACCCGTGAAACTTAAATGTATCACCACGGTTTTCACACTAACCGTTATTATACCATTAAAAATTTTAATTAAAAAATATTAAAAACACATTAGCACACAAGTTTATACGTGTCACCACAGTGTTTGGGAATATCGTGACGACTTTGGCGTTGTTATATGTATGTTTTGTAGTAGTGCCAATTTCATTCCAAATTCAAATTCAAGTGAAATTCCATCAAATTACATTCAAATTTTGCTCACACTTTTTACAATTTCACATAATCCCTATACTATCCTTTAACCTAATTGCTAGCCTATAAATCAAGTCATTTTTATCAGGTAATGAAAACAACAATCATACATAAACTGATCCTGCATAATTCCATCTTCAAATTCAAGTTTCTTCACATTGAAGAAATCTTGAAAACTTATGCCAAACCTTACAAGTTGCTAACAATATCCATTCCAGTCCATTAAATATTTCTCAAATCCCTACCATACACGTTCTAATTCACTCAGATCAATCAAATTGCAGTTGGATTCGAAGTCAGAAGAAAAAAAAGGTGCTCAAATCAGTTTAATTGTGCTATAAATGGATAGTTTTATGGACAAGAACCATGTAAGCAAAAAAATAAATGGGAGAAAGGTTTAAAGCGCAAGTCCAAGATCCCATCATAACACTCGAAGAGTACCAAGGCCACGTATTGAATGAGTGTCGCATGAAAAATGAAACTGAAAGGTTGTTCTTAAGGCATCCGGCTGAATGAAGAAACTCCATTAAAGAGCTAAGAAAACTCAAAGTCCTTAGCTGCCACCCAAAGGGGGCATATGAAGCTTTGAGAAATGAGAGCATCCACTGGGAGCATAAATGGAAAGACTTGATCAAGGTTGTAAAAGATAACATGATTATCTTTTAAAAGACCCAACAAGATTCCAAAGGAGTGGAAAGAGAAGTTTTTTAACTTTGGAACATTTGCAAATAGAAAGGTCCAAGACATCCCAAGAATGCTGAGAAGAGCCGATGAAGTGATGGATCCCTATGATACTCCTACAACTATTTTTGACTTTGTTAAATCTTGAAGGATTTAGGGTTGACTTTGATGTACTTTAGAAGTTAAAATCAAAGATGTAATCTGATTACTTTTGGACTTATGATTTATCATTGAATGAATGAATCAATTTCATTTTTAACTTATATTAATCTTATATTTCAATTATCTCATGCTTTTATATGCTCACAATAATCACCAACCTTGAGATTCCCTCAAAATAAAAACAAAAAATAATTTTTTACATGGACATAAATTTACATGCATCGGCATGTATCCATATTCATCAACATGCATTCCCCATTTTTATTCAAAAACTCATTTCATCTTTTCCGTTTCATCCCCAGAAATATGAAGCAGCTAGCCATACAAGCTAACTCACTGACACTCATACGAGACACACAACAGCTATTGAAGGGCAATGAATCAGTTGGAAAAAAAATCAAGTTGCATTAAGAGAAGACGTGTATGTGATGAAAGGCAGAGTATACCGTATTCTGGAAGCTATGAGAGCTCTAGAAATAAGGGATGGTAATGCTTAACATACCATTATTATGGAGAATGTCATTCCAACACATGGCTCTACTTCACACCCGCAACCCATGGTATCATGGAGCTCTTTGTTACGCCAAGATAATAGGTGGTTAGAGGAAAATAAATCCTCATGAACCATCTTCCTTTTCTTTTGATGTTACTGAAGTAAATCATCCTTCTAGTAACGCATATCATCTTTATCCTTCAATTTCTATTGCAGCTCTAGCTCCTCCGCATTAGAAAGAAGAAACACTACTACAAAACACAGATTCAACAACACCCAAGTCTCCACGGTTCTTCAAAACCCCATGGTGACATCTCAAAACTCAGGCGTTAAATTTTTTTAAAATTTTTTAATAAAAAATTATTAGTATATAATAACGGTTGATACTCTAACCATGGTGATACAATCAAGCTTTCATGGGTTCGAACCTCAGTGCCCTCAAATATATTATTAATTTAACGTTAAGGCACGCCTTTTCTATTTTATTTATTTTTAAATATAAAATAAATGGTTATGACGTCAGTTGTTTTGTTTAACCGTTGTGACACATTTATATATATCACCACGATTGGTAATGGAAACCGTTGTGAAAATATTTATATATAAGTGAATTGACTCTCGCTCTTTGACAATAGTGCCATATATTTCACAGCAAAACCCTAGAACCCATTTTTTCTTCTTCTTCGTCATTTGTATTCCTATTCTACAGTAGAGTCGTCAATCTTGTTCTTCTTACATAAAGGTATTATTATTTTTCCTTATTCTCTCATTTTTGTGTATGTTGTTGTTATGTTTCACATGAATTTCCTATTATTTTATTCTTGTTAGATAGTTTATGGTTATTTTATTATTGTATAATGTTGTTTCATGTTGTTTTGTTAATAAATAAGTTTGCGGTTTCACATGTTGATAATTTTCATGGTGTTTGTAGGACTCAAGGAAAGTGAATGAAGAAACAACAACAATAACAACAAACTTCAACTAGTTTGAGATACTATGAGAAGAAATATAAGAAGTATGAAGATATTGTGTAAACTTCATCCACCTTATATTTGTTTTTCGTGGCTTTACAAACTAGATGAACCTCATAATTGATTCCAGTTCCACTATACGATTTCAATAAAAGGTGCATCTTGGAAACATTTTATAATATATGGTGATGATGGTGGTGGTAGCAAGCGTATAATATGAGTTGATAAGGTACATATGGTTTGTGTAGAAATGGAAAAAATACAATAAGTATGAAGTCATTGTGGAAACTTCATCCACCTTGTATTTCTTTCATTGCTTCACAAACTAGATGAACTTCATAGTTCCACGATTATTTTCAATAAAAGGTGCATTATATAAACAATTTAATATGTTTTTTTGATATTGTATGCTGTTAGTGTTTTGTTGCTAAAATGTATGTTTTTTTTATTGTGTTGCATGTATTTGTTGTGTTGTTGTATGATGTTTTTATTGACAAAATTTCTCAAAACAAGAACAACACATTGTTAAGTCATAAGAAAAAGGCTTCTTGTGAATTATCAATGTTTTGTTCTTTAAATTATTATATAAGTTGACAGTAGATCAATTTTAGTTTATTATATACTATATGTTGTACCCCAAAATTTCCCTCTCATTTATCAAGTATTTTCTCACAAGATCTCCTTTGGTTCAAGACTGCACTAGGGTTGATTAGCTCATGACACCTCCTTAAGCATTGATGACTGAAATTAGGGTTTGAGATTTCACAAGTATAATTGAACTCTTAATGCCTCATATTACTTTCATAGATTATTATGGACCTTCAAGATTTCAATTGTTAAGTTTCAAGTCTTGGATCACATTTTTGCTCAGTCAATTGATCAGTTGACCTAAAAATCAACTATATTGAGGAAAAAGTCAACTGTGGCCAATTTACAGTCAAACTTCATAATTTTTGATCCATATCAACATTATGAACTCCTATATGTCATTTGATCAAGTTTGGACCATAATTCCTCAAGAAATTTGATTAGATCATCAAAAGGGCAAAATGGTCAAAATTAGGGTTTTGACTAAGAAAGGGCAATTTTTGATTTTTGACCTAAAAAATGGTTATTTGGTTTGAGACATGATCTCAAGGTTTCAAATGCATCATTTTGACCTAATTTTATGACTCAAAACTTACCTCAAGATCAATTGATCGATAGTTGATTTTTAGTCAACTGATCAAAAGTCAACTGTACACTAAAAAGTCAAACTTTGACTTTTTGGTAAAAATCAAGTGTCCAAGATCACAATTCATCAAAACATGTCAAAATATGAAACTTGTTCATCAAGAAATAAAAAATACAAGATTTCATTTTGAAAAGTCAAAGTTTCCAAACTTAGAAATTTTTCTAAGTGTTGAAAACTTCATATTTTTTCACAACTTTGAGCCAATTTATCACCATGATGCAAGATGATTCAAAAGAAACTTTCAACATGAAATTTGTAGATCTCAATGAGATATAAAACATTTCTTTATACAAATCCTCCTAAAAATTCTTGTATCTCAAGTTATTAATCCATGAAATCATGGTCATGAAACTAAAACACTTAGTGAAATTTTGAGCATTTTGGTAAGGATTTTAACCTAACTTCTGAGCCAAGTTTCACATAGTTGTATTTGGATTTTGCAAAATTGATTCAAATATGGGTTGTATATCACATTACAAGCATTCTAAAATGTCCAATAACTCATTGAGATCATTTTTGAGCAAGGAGAATCGAAGGCCAGAAGTTAGGGTTTCAAGTTGTTTTCCAAGGCATAATTTCATGATGAACAAGAATGCAAATCCATGATAGGTTGCACAATCTTTGATTTGAAGGCCTCAAACTTGTTTGGCACTCCATAATTAAATGTTTTCACAGCTGTTAGAGGCTTCAACTTAAGCATTCAATGCATTGCCCATGCTTATTTCCATTTTGGGAAGAAAGTGCACATTGCCATTTTGGAAAAGTAGCTTTATGCACAAAATCAGTTCTTGAGCTCTGCACTTGTTTTATTCTGATCACACACAATCTATAACCCAAAAGAAACTTGTTTAAAGCCTCAAAGAACCTCAGCCCATGCTTGTACTTTGCCTTGAAACCATGTTTTCACTTTTCTTCAAAATCAAGTAATATAGCCATAACTCTATATCTTGCACTTCTTACCCTCTCAAGTGCTAGAACCTTTTCCTTACTTATGCACAAGTTGTTTGCATCAAAACATAGGCATGCTTAAGCTCTCAAACACCCTAGAACTCAAAATCACACACAAGAACTCCATTGTTGCATAATCTGACCAAAAATTTGAAACTCACATATCTCTCGTGCGTTTCCAGGCCTTTTGGTTCCTAAAGCTTCTAAACACCAAATACAACTCTTCCCAATACCTGTTACAGTTCTGTAACTCCATTTCCACCATTATCTAAACTCAAAAACAGAGCACTGCAAGTGGACATCTCCAGAACTCCTTAGCCACTTTCCTCACAAGCCAAACATCACATTAGCTTCGCAGGAACTTAAGGAAGCTAACCCAATAACTAGAACTCATTGAAAGCTGCTCAAACTCAAAACACGATACCCTCTTGCAAGGTAAGTTTTTTGAATTTTGAACTATACATATAGGCATTGTTAAGCTTTAATTTTCAAAGATAAAATGTAGACCTCATTGCCACAAAGTTGTACATGTCCATAGTTTGCATTTATATGGCATGAGCTTAGATAATTTTAGAGTTGAAGTTTCTGAAATTTTTAGGTTTTAAATTAGGGCCAGAAAAATTCTCACTCACCTTTGACTTTTAGCTTTAGTTATTTATATGGTCGAATTCGTGGGAAGAAATACCACAACTTTCATGTTTGTACTTTCCATTTTTGTTGAGAGATGAAGAAGTTACAGGTACTCTGGATGGGCGTGAGGTTGAAGATGAAGTTCAGGCCATGGACTTGATTTGTAATATATATTTATTGTTTGACATAAGTAAATGGATGTATAGCCACCCCAGTGATAAGGCAACACGCTGGTAACCAAGAGGGCATGGGTTCAACACCCAGCGCACTGCCTTTTGTTCTTTTTCACACTTTTTATACTTTTTTGGTTTCTTTGCAGCGCCTGGGCCCAACATTGGACCTTCTTCATTTTTGCTAACTTTCCAACCCCTTCCTTACTTCAGCACCCCTGGCCCAATTTTCATTATTATTTTCTTTTTCTTATTTTATTTTATTTATTTTTCCTTTATTATTATTATTATTATTATTATTAGTAGTAGTATTATTATTAATATTATTTTTATTGTTATTAATAAAAATCCAAAAAATATTTTATTTATTATTTTTACACTTATTTAGTTTATTTATTTATAAAACTAAAAGAACAAAAATCATTTCTTTTTTCCATTTACTTTCTTGCATGTTTATTTTCAATTTTGTACAATATTCAATATGGTTGTAATAGTTAATTAGATTTAATTTTCTTGCAAAATCCCCATTTATAAATTTGTACACCCCTTCCCCTATTGATATAATAGCTTAGTATTTTTATTTTCTGCAATTTAATGCTTTATATATAAATGCTAGTAAATTAGGGTTTGTATGGAAAGATAAAATCAATTAGCAAACCCTAATTCAAGACAAAACAAAGCATGTAAACCAACACACTTGCACACTTACACCCTTAGGGTAATTCCACTTGTTCCCTTATGAAAATGGCCATATTATGCATGTGGGGTATCTTAAAAAAAGAAATAAAAAATACAAGATCATAGTCCCTCAATGACGCTATCAAAGTTGCCTTTCAAGAATGATCTTAGTCTCTTAAAGAAAATGCTAAGATATCTTACAACATTGCTAATCATGGCTATACGATGACTCATGCCCGTCCCTTTTTACATCCAAAGATAGGGTTTCTTACCAAATCAATGGTAAGATAACAATGTCAAAGGAAAGAGGAAATAAACATGAAAGACTTTTGAGTAGGTAAAATGCTCCTAGTTGCTTGCTCATTTTCAAACCAAAACATCCTTGTTATTTTCAAAACAAACACCAACACTTTCAAAAACATCTTTCAAACTTGAAAACATTTTCAAAAGATCAACACTTTGTATATATTCTCACGAACGATAATCATTACAAAGTTTACCTAAACGATGGCGCCTTTTCAAAATACATTCAAAAACCACACAAAGCATATTTCCAAACAAAAGAAAGTGATCTAGCAAGCTACTAAGAGCCTAAAGATAACTACGGATGAAAAGGGTGCTAATACCTTCCCTTTTCATAATCTACCCCCCGAACTCAAGAAAAAAATCTCAAATGTCTTTCCTGTTCTTTTCAACCTTTCCTTTTAGATAAAATAAAATTCGATGGTGACTCTTGCTAATCGCAACATTTACGATCAAACACAAAACAACCAAGTCAGTTCTCCCACCGTGTTACAGAACTGGCGACTCTGCTGGGGATAAATTTAAAAGTGGGGTTACCTTAGGGCTAGATCACATTTACTCGCTTTCTTTGTTTGACTTGCATGCTTTACATTATGGTTCCTTGTTTGGGCTTTCTTTGATCCTCCACCAGGATATGGGACACCTTGTTAGGTAAGTAGCAATAGATTATGGAAACTGTACAGCATAGACCGATATGGTTGAAATAATGGCTACGTTAGTGTGACGCATTTGTGGGTACCGATATCCCTTGTGTTGAATTGAGGAGAATACGGGGCCATTGAGCAGCATCATGAAGCACTAAATGACCTTAGAACCTTACTTGACCAACTTGGCCATTAGGAAGTAGTGAGATAGCCGGTTTCAATGTAAAGCTGAAAATTGGTTGATACTCGATGCTACGCTCATTGGGACTTGACTCCTGAGTTTTTTTTGGTTGCGAGTCAATCGCCTACCGAATGAAGCTTGTGGGAAAGGTCAGTGATATTGAGATCCCTTAGAACCCGGTTACTATTAACTAGGACAGGTTGAGCCAACTAAACTTCAAGAGGGTACTTACCTATAAACTCCATACAAGCCTAAACCTAAGGATTTGTCTGCTTTGTGTGTATATGTTTATTTGCATATAAACTTGCTTACTTTGCATACTTGTACATAACATCATAATATCATACCATAACATTTTCAATAACCATTTCAAGGATCTCAAGGGCCTATGATGCAGGGTCACGTTGAACTAGACGTCTATCAAGGGACAAGAGGATTTATTTTCCTCTAACCAAACACCGTCAGAGATCAAGTACAATAACTTGTATCAAGGGATAATAACTTGAATCAAGGGATACAACCCACTTGATATGGTGAGCTTAATTCTCGTGGAAGGACATCCATTGATACAAGGTTCTCCAATCAAAGCTGTAAGTGACTATTAACATTTACCCCGCGAGATCCTTGAAAACATGCATCCACATATCATGCATCATATCATGACAGGTTTCTCCCATACAGGTCTCCTTATCTTCCTACTGTTTATTTCAGTAAGATGGATATGGAACAAACTGTGAAAGATCTCTAAGCTTAAAATGCTCAATTCCAATAAATATTCCTGACTTTGGCTAAAGGGCAAGAGGACATGAAGACTCTCCTTCTCAAAGACAAGAAGAAAAGGTCCAAGAAGTCAGTAGGTGTCATGAACTTGGGAATGAGACTTAAAGGACCACTCAAGGGGGCTCTAGATCTTCCAAATCCATTCAACACGGGGGATAGTCATGAAGAAGACAACAATCTGGAGATTGATGAAGTCGAAGCTGATTACTCTGAGGAACAATATCCTCCCACTGATGATAAGTACAAACAGTTGGAGGATCGCCTCAATGCTATGGAGATTCAGCAGATACCTGGCTTGGATTTAGGAGACATGGGCTTGGTTTCTGGAGTGGTCATCCCGCCAAAGTTCAAAATCCCTACCTTTTCCATGTACGATGGAGTTTCTTGCCCTAAGATGCACTTAAAGTCTTATGTCCGCAAGATTCAGCCATACATAACTGATCCGAAGCTGTGGATCCATTTATTCCAAGAGATCCTGGTAGGGACTCAACTTGAATGGTTCTATCAATTGGAGAGTTCTCGCATCCACACCTGGGAAGATTTAGCTGCTGCTTTCTACAAGCGTTACCAGTACAACGCTGATCTTACACCAACTCGTGTGCAATTGTAGAACACGACCATGGGTTCCAACGAGAGCTTCAAAGGATACACCCAAAAGTGGAGAGATCTGGATGGTAGGGTGCAAACCCCTTTAACTGACAGGGAGTTGATTGACATCTTCATGGGAACTTTGACAAGACCTTTCTTCAAACACCTAATCAAAAGTTCCTCGGCCGGGTTCACCGAGCTAATACTGACTGGCGAAAGAGTCGAAGCTGGCATCAAAAGTGGAAAGATCCAAGGAGCTACACCTTCTGATGCTCAGAAAAAGACATATAATGGGAAGAAAGAGTCCAATGCTGTGTATGGTCAAAAGAGTCGTCACGACCAACACGTGGGGGCAGTCCTGATCTCTGGTTCTACATCACACTGACAACAGTAAATGGGAAATCAACAAAGGACTGACGAGCCCAAAAGACAGTTTACCAACATCAACATGCCGCTGTCTCAAGCGCTACAACACTTGTTAAGGATGAATCTGATTACGTTGATATGACCTCACCCAAACCCCAAAACTTCTTCTCCTAACTACAATCCTAATGCAACGTGTGCTTATCATTCCGGCAGTCCCGGGCATGATACTAACGATTGTTGGGCGTTGAAGTACACGATTCAGAATTTGATTGATGCCAAGGAGATCGAGTTTGACCCTCTAGAGACTCTAAATGTGATCACTTCTCCTATGCCAAATCATTGAAAGCTTTTGTTCATTTGAATTTTCAAGTTGTAATCTCTTTTGTTGTTCAAACACTTATCTATTAATGTCAAACTCTGTTTCATTAATTCATTGCATATGTTTGTATTAAATTTATCCATTTGTTTTCACTATATTTAAACTATGCTTTTTTATAACAATCAACTCTTGCTAAAAGTTACAAGCCTTTAGAGGGAGGATGACGAAAACAATGCCATAATCTCATACAATATGCTTTTGAACAGACCTTGCTGACGATGTACAAACGTTTCTTTAAAATCCTAAGCACTGGAGTTATAAGGAATATAATCCATAGTCAAACCCTTAGATCCAAAGAAGTAGAAGTTTTCTTTTTTACACAAATTGAAACCTTTAATCAAAACCTGGGGCAGGGTAGTCTCTCAGTTAGTTTAAACGCGTGTTCAGTACACAACGAATGACATCAAAAACATTCCTTCTAAACCAAAATATGGTGATTGGTTCCCTATTGTTGTACCTCAAAATTTTCCCTCTCATATTTCTCAAAACATTGCAAGAAAAATCTCCAAGTGGCTCAAGGTTGCTCAAGAGTTGGTCAGGCAAGCTATCTCCTAAGACAGTCTACCCCAAAATAGGGTTTTGTGTTGCATAAAGATATTTGAGTCCAAATGACCTCAGGTGCTACCCAATGTCCTAATATGTTCTCAAGATCATCCATGTCAAGTTTCAAGCCTTGCAGAGGAAGTTTGCTCAGTCAATTGCTCAAAGGTCCAAAAATTGACTATGTTAGGGCAAAAGTCAACTTTGACCTACAAACAGTCAAACTTCAAGATTTTTTGCCAACATTCAAATTTTGAAGGATATTTCATCATTTGACAAGGGTTTATCATGATTCATCAAGGATTGCTCAAAATTCATCAAGACTCAAAAGTTGCTAAATTAGGGTTTTGCATGAAAAGTCAACTCAACTTTGACCAAGCATAACTTTCTCATACTTTATGAGAAATGACCCATCCAAAGCTCATTTTGAAGAGGATGAAATTTCCTACAATCCATATTCTTACCCTAAGTCCAAAAAATGCACTCACAAGAAGTTATGAATTTGGACATTATAGGTCATTTTGAAAAGTCAACAAAAACACCTTTTTTGTCAAAGCTTATAACTTGAGAATGGAATATCAAAATGAGATTATACCGAAAGGATTAATTAGAAGACATCTCAGGCTTTCTAAAAAGTTAAAGAACACCTCCAAAAGTTTAAAATTGAAGAAGTTATGCATTGTTGAAGTTGGACTTTTTTTGTAAAATTGCCAAAAGTCAACTATCCCCAAAACTTCAAATTTTTCCAAATGGGCCCATTCTTTTCCACTTGAATTATGTTTGCATTATTTCCCACGTGCCATAGCTCCAGCCATGTGTCCATATCATTTTTTATTAATTATTTTGATTTTATTTGAATTAATTTGATTTAAATCAAAATAAATCAAATAAAAATCAAAAGGCATTGATAACCAAGATATTGTGTTGATTTCAGGCTCCAAATACAGCTATTATCATCATCAAATTCATATCAAGTGAATCATGTGCAAAAACATTGGAATTAAGCATATTTGGCAAGTTTGTAAATGGAGATCAAATCAAATATGCAAGCATTGATAAGGCAAGATTTGGACCAAGTTTGTAAACCTAATGCACTGAGTAATACATAAGCAAGCTAAAGCACACGAAATAAGGGTTGACAATTGTTGGAAGAGGCAGAACTGACTTTGCAAAAATCACAAAAAAGCAAGAGATCAAAATCACGGTTAGAGGCAGTTTCAGGACGCGAGAGTGGTCTCAATCGATTCCTGGCCATTCACACAACCTAACGGGATCCAAACCAAGCATTATCAGGTCCTCAAACATGCTGTAAGTCTCACGCTATTCACCCCTGTTCTTGATTTTGATTTGAATCATTCAGGCATATATTGAACGAACTAATGGCATATTTGTGATCACAAGAACATTTGCAAACTGATGGTAATAGCCAATTTCATTTATGTGCTATGTATAGAAAATCACCATAGCTAGGGTTCCTTGTTCGTGTTTAGGGCTTTCTGTTTCAGGTCATGACGAACTCAACCCTAGCCTTGAAAATCATTTTTATAGCTTGAGGGAGATTTTAGAACAAGGCTGCGATTTTTGCTGCAGATCAAAATCTGCAGGTAATTTTTACAGGGGTTTGAGGACAGGGACGATGAGGTGTCCTCTGTCCATTGGGCCATTCAAACCAAGCGCGCCTTTTTTTTATTTTTTCTGGCATTGGAATTGTTTTGTTATATTATTATTAATACCTATTATGCTAACAACTAAAACAGCCTGGCGTAGTGGCAAGCAAGCGTTTGATGTACCTTCAGGACCTGGGTTCGAATCCCAAGTCCCCCTTCTTTCTCAATATTATTATTTTTCAGGTGATTGCATGCATGCTCAAGCTTAGACAATACCATATTCCCTCAAGATCCAAGCGCCAGATGTCCCAAAGGCCAGATCTGGTGGCCAAGCGTTGAAGGTCCACCAAAGCGTTGGTCAATGTGTGTGTACCAGATCCAAAAAGTCCAAAGGGCCAACTCCTATTGGGCCTACAAAATTGCTACCAACACCCTTCAAAAATAGGCCCAATTCTTCTTTTCTCTTTTATTTATTTTTTGTTTAAATACTTTAATTGTTTTATTTAATTTTATAACCAATCACAAAATTTTGTTTTTGTTAAATAAAATCACAAAAATATTTTTTATTCAACCAAATTTTAAAATTTTATTTTTTCTTAATAAACTTATTAATTGATTAGGTTTTTAATTAGAAAATTTAATTTATTTTGTAAATAATTAAAATTGATTAGATTTAAATAGGTTTTAACTACTAATTTAATTAATTTTATTTTCTTTCTTAAAATAACAAAAACCCAAAAATATGTCATAATTTATTTTTCATTAATTAATTTATTTTATAATTAAATTATAAATTAATTTAGGACTTAATCTCTTTTCTCAAATAAAAACAATAAAAAAAGCAATGTTCTTTCAAAAGGGTCGAAACCCTAAATTCGCATTCGATTCAATTTCCCGCGCGTGTTACTTATTTTTATCCAATTATGTATCTGCTTCCGGAATATAATAGATAATTAGTACAATTAATTATTTTTACCGCTTTACTTTATTTTTCAAAGGGTTTGTCTTTGGCGATGTAAATACCCAACGCCTTGTAATTTAAATTCCGCATTTTATTTCTGCAAATTATAACTGCTAGATGTTTGATAATAGGGTTTGCATGACAAGACCGAATGTTAATCTTAAAATCAAATTAGATCACCTTTAACATGTACAAAGATAAAAAAAATAACTGAAAACGACACACTCGCACATACGCACTCTTAGGGTACACCCCACTTGGTTGCCTTCGTACACGGTCATTGAGTATAGGTCATTTTAGAGGTCGTCCTCTTGTATAAAAGATCATAGTTGCCTCGAAACGGTTGCCTCGGATGTTGTTGCCTCAAAACAAATGATCTAAGACATTAGGGTTACCGCTAAGGCGTCCTAACATTGCTTTAGTGACCGTAAGTCCCTCATTCGAATTGACCCTTAAATTCCAACGATGGTGCTACCCACTCACTAATAGTGGGATAGTATTGTCTAAAGGAAAATAGCATAGAACGATTCCTTTTTCGAGTAGGTAGATGGTTCTTAGATACTTGCTCTTTCAAAACAAAACAAATTTTTTTACACTTACACTTTTACAAACAAGTTTTCAAAACACTTCATTACACTGTTGAGGACAGAAGCAAGAGTTAAATCGGAGTTTCAAAAACAAAAACTTTTTTCAAACCCACGAGCACAAAGAAAACAATTTTGAAAACAATTGAGAAAGTACCTAAGAGCCCGTAGATAACCACGGATAGAAAGGGTGCTAACACCTTCCCTTTCTATAATCTACCCCCCGAACCCAAGAAATATCTCGAAAAAGGAATTTTTCTGTGCTTTTTTCCTTTCCTTGTTGGATAAAATAAAAGTTGGTGGAGATTCTTTCTTACCGCGACATTTTGTGAATACAAACGCAAAACGCAAACCAACATTCCAAAAAACAGTAAGTTCCCTTAGCAATAAACTGTAAGGGAACTGTACGGCATAGACCGATACGATTGAAGCAGTAGCTACGTTGGTGTGGCACTTTAGTATGTACCGATATCCCTTGTGGTGCAACGAGGAGAATATGGGTCTGCTAAGGGGTCATTAAGCACCAACTGACCTTAGAACCTTTAAATTGACCAACTTGGCCATAGAACAGTAGCAGTATGCTACACTCATTGAGACCAAACTCTCGCGATGATTCTGGCCGCAAGAAAAGGTTGCTAAACTGGAATTATGACCGATCGAGGGTGGTCAGTGATATTGAGATCGTCTAGAACCCGATTACTATTTTAGGACAGGTTTGAACCAACTAAACTGAAAGAGGGTAGTACCTAAACTCCTTGCCAGCTTGAAATCGAAGGGCTATCTGTGTGACTTGTTTTCCCTTACCATGTTTGTTATCTGTGAATACTTATGACGTGTTTCTATCATGACATCATGCATCATGACATTGCATGCATATTGCATTGGACTAACCTATTTCAAAGACAGAGGGGATTCATCTTTGTTCTGTTTTGTAGGTCATGGCACCCATGCATAGAAACACTATTCAGATCAACTTTGTCCAGATTCCCACTCAGCTTAAGGAATTGGTTGCAAAGATTCCAGATACTTCCTCCTTCATCAGAAGACATGGACACCTCCTTGGTTTGGTCACCTTCAAGATGGATGAACAGATGATGAGTGTCTTAGTCTAGTTCTTTGATCCACTGTACCATTGCTTTACTTTTTCGGACTACCAGTTGGTCCCTACCTTGGAAGAGTTCTCTGATCTGCTTGGTATCTCCATTTTAGAGCAAACCCCGTTTACAGGTTGGGAGAAGATCCTTAGGCCGGAAGAGATTGCTTCAGTCCTCCATCTGACAAAGGCTGAGGTAATGTCTAACTGGGAAACTAGAAGTGGGACAAAAGGCTTCTTGGCTAAATTCTTGGTTGATCGGGCTAATCAGTTCTGGGACAATCTAGACTTTCAAGCATTTGAAGACATTCTGGCTCTTATCATATATGGCTTGGTGTTGTTTCCTAACTCAAATTCTTTTGTTGACGTGAATGCGGTGAAGATCTTCATTTCCCGTAATCCGATACCCACTCTCTTGGGTGACATTTTCCACTCTCTTTATGCCCGTACTGCTCGGAAACGGGGAACCCTTATGTGTTGTGCACCATTGCTGGCGAGGTGGTTTATTTATCACCTCCCCAAATCAGTTTTGAAGAACAAGGAAGGCATGGGTTGGGCCCATAGGATTATGTCTCTTTCTCACATGGACATCATTTGGACTAATAAGGACATTGAAGACGTAGTTATTATTGATCGCTGTGGGGAATACCCCAATGTTCCACTGCTAGGAATCAATGGAGGGATCACCTATAATCCATGTTTGGCATTACGTCAGTTTGGGCGAGCTAGGAGGGAAGGACCTCATGAGTTGTTGATGCCAAGCATTGTCTTTGACTTCCAAGGGGATAGTGATGAGCATCGCCGCAGATTCATACGAGCCTGGGATAGGGTGCACAGGTCTGATCCGCACGAGCTAGGTGCGAAGACTTCTCTTCCGATGGAGCCATATCTCTGATGGGTTCGAATCCGTGCCCAAAAGCTGGGAATGCCGTACGAAGCCGTCTTGCCTATAATTGTTGAGGTTACCGATGAAGAAGGGGTTCCTCCTATCATCCTCCATCCATACATGCCTACTGATATTGGGGAATTAAAGAGGTCCTGGATGTAGCTAAGGGAAGAACATGATACGTATAGAGAAAAGTATCACGAACAAGAGCGGAAGATCCTGAAGTTGACAAGGCAATTGGAGAATGAGCAGATCCTCAACGACTATGTCAGCACCAAAGGCAAACGACCATGAGAGCGCTGATGTCTTTTGATTATTTCTAGCTTTGATTTATTTTTCAGTATTTCTTTCTTGTAACGCCTTAAAGGCATTTATCAGACATTGTTTCAAGTATATCTAATAAAAGTGTGTTTCATTTTGGTTTACGAATTTGAATCTCTCGACGTCTTTGAAATCATATCATACACATTTCATTCCCATGCACCTCATAACAGGTACCCTTACAGGTTTTCTCATCTTCTTCGCTGTTTATTTCAGCACATCATGTCTGCTGAAACATCAACTGATCAAGCTATCAAGGCTCTACAAGCTCAAAACGCTCAATTCCAGGAAATGTTCATGAATTTGGCTAAGGGTCAGCAAGATCTAAAGACTCTTATCTTGAAGGATAAGAAGAAGAAGAAGAAAAAGACAGTCCTCCTGAACATGGGTAACAGGTTTTGGAACAGGCTGCGAGATAAAGTCAATCTATCCCACTCATCTGGAGGGGGAGAAAACCAAGAAGAAAGGAGGGTTCCCAGCCCTGTGGTATCAGACCACGAGACTGACTTTGATGAAGACCAGTATCCTCCGGTTGAGGATAGGTATAAACAGCTTGAATACCGGTTAAGTGCCATGGAGATCCAGAAGGTCCCTGGGTTGGACTTTGGTGATCTAGGTTTGTCATCTGGGGTGGTGATTCCCCATAAGTTTAAAGCACCAGCCTTTGCTAAATACGACGGAGTTTCTTGTCCGAAGCTGCACCTCCGTTCGTATGTTAGAAAGATTCAGCCATACACCGCTGACAAGAATCTCTGGATCCACTTCTTTCAAGATAGTCTTTTAGGGACTCAGCTTGAATGGTTTTACCAGCTGGAAGGAGCTAGTATCGGTAATTGGGAGGACTTGGCTGCTGCTTTCTACAAGCAGTACCAATACAATACCGACCTCGCTCCCACGCGTACCCAACTTCATGGTATGTCTATGGGTGCGAGCGAAGGTTTCAAAGACTACGCTCAAAAATGGAGGGACCTTGCTGGAAGAGTGAAACCACCCTTGACTGATAGGGAGCTAGTGGATATGTTTCTGGGGACCTTGTCGTGTCCGTATTTCAACCATCTGATTGGAAGTTCATCGTCCGAATTTACAGAGCTGATTATGACCGGGGAAAGAATTGAGGTCGGTATCAAGAGCGGTAAAATACAGAAGGGTGCTTCGTCAGGCACCGAGAAGAAGCCTTTTAAGAAGTTAATGCTTTGTCAGGCACCAGTGATGTTTATAGTTCAAAAAGCCATAATAGACCTGAACACCGCCAAGCAGTTAATGCGGTGGTTATATCAAGACCTGCTATTGCTCCTCAGCGTAACAATCAGCCAAGGACCGAGAGGCAGCAAAGACAATTCACTCAGCTCAACATGACTTTATCCCAAATTTTGCCATAGTTATTGAAAACCAACTTGGTGATTCCGAAGGAGGCCCCGAAGAATCCCAATACAACATCACCGATGTACAATCCAAACACCCACTGTGCTTTTCATTCTGATAGCCCGGGGCATGATACGAATGATTACTGGGTCCTGAAGAATAAAGTACAAGACTTGATTGATGCTAAAGAGATTAAGTTCGAAGCGCCATAAAGGCCTAATGTTGTGACTGCTCCTATGCCCAAGCATGGAGTGAATGTTGTAGATGAAGACTCGTTTGAGGTTTCTGTGAAAGACATTGTTACTCCGTTAATGACTGTGAAGAAGAACCTTCAGTTAGCCGGTTTATTTCCGGGCTGTGACAAAGGTTGCCATCTGTGTGCCGTATTACCTATCGATTTCCATATTTTGAAGTCAGGTGTCCAACGCCTGATGGATAATAAAGAAATTCTATTTGAGAAGACTTTTGTTCCTTTGGTTACTACTGAAGAAGTTGCTATAATCACCATTTTCGACAATTCTTCCAAGGCTTCCTCGAGAAAGCCTGTTAGAATTACATTTGTTCTAAGAATTGCACCGTTGATCATCACCATTCCTGAGCCTATCCCCTATACATCAAATAAAGCTGTCCCGTGGCATTATGGGGCTGCCGTGTATTATCACGGGGTTAAACAAGACTTGAGTGCTGAAGAGGCTGATACTGACGTCAGCAATATTGTTGGACCTGCCAAAGTCACCCGCAGCGGAAGACTTTTTTCCCCTGAGATCTCTCCACCAGTTATTCAGAAGCCTGTTGTTATTATACCTGCCAGTACACCTATTACTGTCCCTGTTCAAGTTCCAATTCTTACCCCTGTTGCCGAGTCATCTGATACTCGGGATAAAGGGACCACTGATGAGCCTGCCCGGACAGAGGCGCCAAAGAGGATTACTGTTGAAGCCTCTAGACAAGAGATGGAAGAAATTTTGAAGATCATCAAAAAGAGTGACTACAATGTAGTCGAACAGCTGGGGAAAACCTCGTCAAAAATCTCTATGTTGTGCTTATTGTTGTGTTCAGAGGCCCATGCTAAGGCTCTGATTTCTTTCCTAAAGACTGCGCACGTGCCGCAAGAGACATCAGTTGATCAGTTTAAGTACTGCGTGGCTAGTCTGACCACTGATAACGGGTTGGGTTTCTCCGACACAGACTTGCCTGCTAAGGGGAGGAATCACAATGATGCCCTTTATGTCTCCATTGAATGCAGGGGCACTACTCTAGCTCATGTATTGGTGGATACTGGTTCCTCATTGAACGTTTTACCTAAGAAAGCTCTTGACCGGTTGGACTGTGAAGGTTTAGAGTTGAAACCAAGTAACATTATTGTTAGGGCCTTTGATGGGTCGAAGAGAATGGTACATGGAGAAGTGGATATTCTAGTTAAGGTTGGTTCTCAGATCTTTGCGTCTACTTTTTATGTGATGGACATTCGGCCATCCTATTCTTGTTTGCTGGGTCGCCCATGAATCCACAAAGCTGGGGCAGTGACTTCTACGCTGCACCAGATGCTGAAATACCCAGTCAAAGGGAAAATTGTTACGGTACGAGGGGAGGAGGAGTACATGGTGAGCCACCTCAACTCTTTCCGATATGTAGAGATGGATGTGGAGTTCATTGAGACCCCATTCCAGCATTTTGAAGAGGTTCCCCAGACGTTGGCGTCAGCTGAAACTGTTGTTCAAGATCCTCCAATGAAGATGGCTTACTTCAAGGATGCCGGGCTGTTGTTGAGAAAGGTGGGTGTGCAAATTGGGGCCAACTCCCTGATTTTGCACATAAAACTAACAAGTTTGGTTTTGGTTTCACTGCATAAGCTCAAAGGGCCGTTCGGAGCGCACGGATCGGAAGACCTCCCCTGTTTATCAGCAATTCAGGAGTAAATGCCATTGAAGACGATGTTGAAGAGTCTGAGTTTGATAGTTGGATCTATCCTACTACTGATGGCAGACTAAGCAACTTGACAGCAAAGGACTTCGTCCCAATTTCTTTTATTACCCAGTAATGATACCTTTGTTTTGAATTTGTAACAGACAATTTTTAAACTTTACGGCCCAGTGCCTTACCCGGGGAACCATGGTTTTATTTGTAAGGGCTTTATGTGTGTCATCTACATATATCATTAATAAAAGCATTGGACGTCTTGCTTTTAAAATTTTGCGCTCCTTGTTTTTCTTTTATTACATATTTCAAAACAGCTATTTCACACACACTCACATATACAGGTCTACATCCACTCTGGATTCTACTGGTAACGACTCTGCTACTACCAGTTATGACTTCGAAAGTTCGATCAACTTAGCCGAAGACGAAGGTGAAGATGATTGCGAACTGCCTGGTGAACTTGCTAGACTGTTACTCCAGGAAGAGAAGGCCATACAGTCGCATGAAGAGCCGGTGAACTAGTAAATATGGGTACAGAGATAGACAAGAAATAGGTCAAGATCGGTGCAAATCTGGAGCCCAGTGTTAAGCAACAGTTGATTCAGATGCTGCAAGACTATGTTGAGATCTTTGCCTGGTCTTATGAAGATATGCCTGGGTTAGATACTAACATTGTGGTTCACCGATTGCCTACCAAGGAAGACTGTCCTCCAGTAAAACAGAAGGTTCGCCGAATGCGCCCAGAGATGTCTGAGAAAATCAAGGCCGAGGTTATGAAACAGTTTGACGCCGGTTTTCTAGCAGTTACTTCTTACCCACAGTGGGTGGCCAACGTGGTTCCGGTACCGAAGAAGGATGGTAAGGTTCGAATGTGTGTTGACTACAGAGATCTGAACAGGGCAAGCCCCAAGGATGATTTCCCTCTGCGTCATATCGACGTTCTGGTCGACAAAACCGCACAACATAAGGTCTTCTCCTTTATGGATGGTTTCTCCGGTTATAACCAGATTAAAATGGCTCCCGAGGATATGGAGAAGACAACCTTTGTTACTCAATGGGGTAGATTTTGCTACAAGGTCATGCCTTTTGGATTGAAGAATGCTGGGGCAACATATCAGCGCGCCATGGTCGCCTTGTTCCATGACATGATCTATCATGAGATTGAGGTATACGTCGACAACATGATTGCAAGATCCCAGACTGAGGAAAAACATCTTGACCATCTTCAGAAGCTATTTGACGGGTTGAAATTGTACAAGCTGAGGTTAAACCCGAACAAGTGCACCTTCGAGGTGAGATCTGGTAAGCTGCTAGGTTTCATCATAAGTGATAAAGGTATTCAAGTGGATCCTGCCAAGGTGAAGGCTATACAGGAAATGCCTGCTCCTCGAACAGAAAAAGAAGTCAGGGGCTTTCTGGGACGTCTGAACTACATTGCCCGATTCATCTCGCACCTGACTGCTACTTGTGAGCCAATCTTCAAGTTACTGAAGAAAGATCAAGTGGTAAGATGGAATGATGAATGTCAGGTTGCTTTCGAAAGGATCAATGAATATCACCAAGAGCCACCCATTCTGATGTCGCCAGTTGAAGGGAGAGCTTTGATCTTATACTTAACAGTACTCAAAAATTCGATGGGGTGTGTGCTGGGGCAGCATGACGAGTCTGGCTGAAAAGAGCATGCTATTTACTACCTTAGCAAAAAGTTTACCGACTGCGAGACCCGATACTCGTTGCTTGAGAAAACTTGCTACACTTTGGCATGGGCTACTCGCGGGCTGAGACAGTATATGCTGACTTACACTACTTTATTGATATCAAAGGTGGATCCAATTAAGTATATCTTCGAGAAGCCTTCCTTGTCCGGAAGAATAGCAAGATGGTAGATGAGCTTGACTGAGTATGACATCCAGTACACGACCCAAAAGGCAATCAAGGGAAGTGTGTTAGAAGATCATTTGGCACATCAGGCAGTGGATGATTACCAGAGTATGAACTTTGAATTCCCGGATGAGAACATCATGTTGGTAACTGACTGTGAGACACCTGGACCGGATGAAGGATCTGAGGAAGGATCCCAATGGTCTATGTACCTTTATGGAGATTCGAACGCTTTGGGTAATGGCATTGGCGTCGTGATCATATCTCCTGAAGGCTCTCATACTCTGTTCACCGCCCGACTATGTTTCAACTGCACCAACAACATGGCAGAGTATGAAGTGTGCATTATGGGTCTTCAAGCAGCTATTGACCTAAGGATTAAGTTCCTAAGTGTATTCAGAGATTCCGCTCTCGTGATCAGTCAGATCAAAGGAGAGTGGGATATGAAACACCCTAATCTTATTCCTTACAAAGAGTATGTGTTGACGTTACTTCCGTACTTCGAGGAGATAACTTTTGAACACTTCCCTAGAGAGGAGAATCAGTTAGCGGACACGCTAGATACGTTGTCTTCTATGTTCAAAGTCAATTGGGACAACGAAGCTCCCCGGGTTACCATTGAGAGGTTGGACGAACCTGCACATTGCTGTGACATTGAGACTAAAGAGGCAACGGATAAACCCTGGTTTCATGAGGTGAAGAGGTATCTTGAAGCTCAAGAATACCCCGAGGGTGCATCTGTTAATGACAAGAAGTTCCTAAGAAGGTTCGCGGCAAAGTTCTTCATCAGCAATGGCATCCTTTACTAGCATAACCACGATTCAACCTTACTGCGATGTGTTGATAAGGAAGAAGCAGAAAGAATCATGGCAGAGTTACATGAAGGCACCTTCAGAACTCATTTCAGTGGACACACCATGGCAAAGAAAATCCTTCGGGCCGGATATTTTTGGTCCACAATGGAAGCTGACTGTTATAAGCATTCTCGGACATGTCACAAGTGCCAAGTCTATGCTGATAATGTGCATATACCTCCAGTACCTCTGAATGCCTTGACGACTCCATGGCCTTTTTCAATGTGGGGAATTGATATGATCGGCGAGATCAGACCTACATCATCCAACGGGCATCGTTTCATCCTGGTAGCAATTGATTGTTTTACAAAGTGGGTTGAAGCAGCTTCCTTTGCTACATTAACCAAGAAAGTCGTGGCACGGTTCATTCGACATAATCTGATCTGTCGATATGGTGTACTAGAGAGGATCATTACGGACAATGGCACAAATCTCAACAATAAGATGATCACCGAGCTCTGCAAGCAGTTCAAGATATAGCATCACAACTCTTCTCCCTATCGGCCGAAGATGAATGAGGTTGTAGAAGCAGATAATAAGAACATTAAGCAGATTGTGCAGAAGATGACGGTGACATACACAGATTGGCACGAGATCTTACCATTTGCTCTTCATGGGTATCGTACCTCAGCACGGACGTCAACAGGGGCAACACCCTATTCCTTGGTTTATGGCATGGAGGCAGTCTTGCCCATTGAAGTTCAGATACCCTCTCTTCGGATCATGAAGGACGCAGATTTGAGCGAAGATGACTGGATCCAGACCCGGCTTGATCAGTTGAACTTAATTGACGAAATGAGACTTACTGCTTTTTGTCATGGTCAGACGTATCAAAAATGGATGATCAAGGCATTTAAAAAGAAAGTTAGACGACAAGAGTATCAAGTTGGGGATCTGGTAATCAAGCGCATTATCTCACCTCAAGGTGATCCCAGGGGCAAATGAACCCCTACCTACGAAGGGCCATTTGTGGTTAAGAACATTTTCTCAGGAGGAGCTATGATTCTAACCACCCTGGATGGTGACGACCTTCCTCACCCCGTCAATGCAGACATAATGAAAAGATACTACGCATGATCAAGGACCCGCTAGGTTGACTAGCCTAGGCAAAAATAAGGGCTTCTCGGCGGACCAAAAGGGTTCGGCAAAAATAAGGGATGAAAATGAAAAAACTGTACACCTGGCAAGTCGAAAACCTGAAAAGGCGGCTTAGGCAAAAAGGGTATCCCGGTGGACTGAAAACCCGAAAGGGCAGTCCAGGCAAAAAATAGGGATCAAAGCGTAACACTATGTCTCATTGGATCACCTTACAACCAGACTTCGATATCGACTATTAAGCTCAGACAACACTAATCAATCTGATCTACCTTCAACCAAGTAGCAAGGTGATGAGATGCTCGAGGACATAAAGGCAATAGAAAAGTTGGAACCCAGTGGGATTATTCACATAGCTGTTTTTCTTTGTTTTTTACAAATTGTATAAACTCTATTGTTCGGCGGCATTCTCTTACTAGGACGTCAGCCTCTTGTACAAAAACGCCTATTTACAGGCCAAACTTCAAAATCAATACGATTCATTTTCAGAGAAATTTCAACCTGTTTTTCCTTTTTCTGTTTTATTTTGAAAAGAACGTCCAATGTTCATTTTTGATATATGCATTTGACATTAATTGTTGCTCATGAATATTTACATGCGAAACAAAAGACCATTACTTGTAATATCAGAAACAGGGGCAAGTAAGAATTGTCCAAACTATACAGTTGCTCTGTCCGCCAGGTACAAGGTAAATTTAGCTGAAGAATATGGCTGAAATACTTTCACTCCCCGCAAAGAAAGGACAATAATGTTAGCTCTCCTCAGTTGAGACTTGCAACAGTGAATGAATCGGTAATATTTTCCCCAAGCAGAGTTTATTTACCATCAGCATTAGAAAGTCTTAATAATCCCCCAGCGGAGTATAAAAATGTTCCCCGGCAGAATACAAAATATCCCCAGTGGAGTTTGAAATATTTCCCAGCGCAGTTTGAAAAAGCTTCCCTAGTGGAGTTTGGAGAATCATCCCCAGTAGAGTTTGGAAGATTGTCCCCAGCAGAGCTCAAAGGATTATCACTATTAGAGTCTAAAAAGGTTATCCCCAATGAAGTCGCAACTGAAAGATCATCCCCAACGGAGTTCTTTCCTTTCACAAACAAGAAGTCAATCCCCAACAGGATTCAGTATCACTAGCAACGGTAATTTATCCCCAGTGGAATTTATCAACGGAATCCCCTACAGAGCATCTCTTCCCCATAAAGTAATCTCCTCATCAGTATATTCCCCAGCGGAGTTATCCTCTCCTGCAAGTTTATTCCCACAAATATCTTCATTCGCTATCTCCAGCGGAAACGAAGAATTCAACTCTTTTCTCCAGCAGTTATCCGGGATTTAATTTCCCCAGCTAAAAACATCACATTTGCATACATCATGACACATGCACATATGCATCATACAACACAATCTCATTTATTTTGATAACATCATTGCTTGATACATATCATGCATTACATACAACTAACCTTTACTTTTCAGGAAGGATGCGGTTAAATTCTCACAAAATTCAAAGCTATGAAGCTTTTATCTCAGTCAAATTAAGTTGAATTACAGACAAGGTCCTAAATCTCGACGAAGTTCCTCCATTGAATTACAGACAGTTCCTAAATCTCAGTAGAGTTTTCTCAGTTGAAGTACGGGAAAGTTCTTAAATTTCGATGAATATGTTTCCCTCAGTCGAAGTACTGAACAGTTCTTAAATCTCAACATAATTATCCTCAGTTGAATTATAGATAAGGTTCTAAATCTCGACAAAGTTCCTCCGTCGAATTACATATGAGTTCCTAAATCTCATCAGAGTTTTCTCAGTTGAATTACGGGCAAGTTCTTAAATCTCAATGAAGATGTTTGCCTCAGTCGAAGTACTGACCAGTTCTTAAATCTAAATAGAATCATCCTCAGTTGAATTACAGATAAGGTTCCAAATCTCGACAAAGTTCCTCCGTCGAATTACAGATGAGTTCCTAAATCTCAGCAGAGTTTTCTTAGTTAAATTACGGGCGAGTTCTTAAATCTCGATGAAGATGTTTCCCTACAGTCGAATTACTGACAAGTTCTTAAAACTCAACAGAGACGTTGAAGTACAAACAAGGTCCTAAATCTCGACGAAGTTCCTCCATTGAATTACAGACAGTTCCTAAATCTCAGCGGAGAAGTTTTCTCGGTTGAATTACAAGCGAGTTCTTAAGTCTTGATGAAGATGTTTCCCCCTCAGTTGAATTACGGACAAGTTCTTAAAACTCAACAGAGATGTTCTCTCAGTTGAAGTACAGGTGTGATCGGTGGAAATGAGAACTGACTGTTTTAAAGCTGGTTCGCGAAATGTCGCAGTAAGCAAGAGTCGCCATCGTCTTTTATGTTCTCCAACAAGGAAAGGACAAAAGCACAGCAAAATTCCTTTTCGAGATGTTTCTCGGTTCGGGAGGTAGATTATAGAAAGGGAAGGTGTTAGCACCCTTTCTATCCGTGGTTATCCACGGGCTCTTAGGTACTTGCTCACTATGTTTTCAAAAATGTTTGCTTTTCTTGTGTTTATGGGTTTTGAAAAGAGTTTCGTTTGAAAACTTCTAGGTAACTCTTGTATCAGTCCTCAAGAGTGTATGAAGTATTTGTTTGAAAACTTTTGTTTGAAAGTGTGAGTGCAAAAAGTTTGTTTTGTTTTTAAAAGAGCAAGTACCCAGGAGAAATCTACCTACTCTAAGGAACTAAGCTGTGTAAATGTCCTTTAGACAGTACTATCCCACTATTGAGAAGTAGGTAGCACCGTCGTTGTAGTTATTCGGGTCAATTCGATTATAGGGACATGTGTGGTCACCAAAGCAATAGTAGGACACCTTAGCGATAACCCTAATGTCCTAGATCCTTTTTTATCCGAGGCAACCTTTTCGAGGCAACTGGATCTTTAGAAAGGAGGGCGACCTCTAAAACACCCTATACTCAATGACCACCTCGAGGCAACCAAGTGAGGCGTACCCTAGGAGTGGCATGTGCATGTGTGTCAGGTTTCATGTTAAATTATCTTGTACATGTTATTTTTGTGAGCTACGGGTTGATTTTATTTTTCAGGCAAGTCTTGTCATGCATAGTTAACAATTAATAATTGTGCGGAAAATAAAGTGCGAAAAGTAAATCTACGCTATTACAAGGCGCGGGTATATACATCGCCAAAAACATAACCCTTGAAAAGTAAATGCGAAAAAAATAAAGAAAGCGATAAAAGCCCTAATTATCTATTACATACTCGGAGCAGATACATAAATATGATCAAAAAGAATAATCAAAGAGAATATGCGTGCGAGAAATTAAATCGGAGAAGTCCTAGGGTTTTGACCCCTTTTTTGCGAAAGAAGGAATTTTTGGTCCTTTTGCAATTAATTAAACCTAATTCTTAAAACTAATTAATTAAATAATTAAAAGAAAAAAGTATTTTTTGGTGTTTTTTATGTTTAATGAAATAAATAAAAAGAAATTAAAATTATCAAAACCCTAACTCTAGGCTAATTTTATTTATTGTAAAAAAAGTTAAAATTTAAACCTAATTAAACTAATTTAATTTGTTAGAATTTATTTACAAAATAATAATTAAAGGTGAAATTAATAAATAATTAAAATAAATAATATTTTAGGTTTTTGAATTTATTATGAAAATAATGATCTGTGAATTAATTAAATAATAATAATAATAATAATTAATAAAAGAAATTAAAAGAAAAAAGAAAATAAAAAGGAAAGAACAAAGAAACCAGGGGGTGATGACCCAATAATGGAGTTATGTTAGCAATTCTGGCTCAATAAGCACACAAGTCTGTTTGACTTTCTGGATCAGCTGCACGTTGGTTGACAGGGAGTACCATGAACACTCACGCTTTCCCTTCAGATCTGGGCTTAGAGACACATGGCGCTTGGAGGTTTGCAGTGCATGGTGGAATTCCCTTGAAAGCCTGCATGCAATCACGTTATGAAAAATAATATAAGCTTTGGGTGGACCTGGGAATCGAACCCAGGTCCCAACGATTACCAGCCACCTCACTAGCCACTACACCATTCACTTGCATATGTTATGATAATAGAAAACAAATATAATATATAAAACTAATAAATATGCAGAAACCAAAGTAAAACGCGCGCTTCCTTTTGAATGGACCAACCACATGCTTACACGCCTTCATCTTCTTCGCTGTGTACCTGTAAAAACAAATAGATAGCGGGGATTTTTAACCCCCACAATTTGGCATGAGGAAAAATAGCGAATAGAATCCTGGTGCACATAAATATTTCGCGAGGGTGGATTTAAATTCGTCTTGTCTCAACGAATTCAACCATGGGTCTCTCAAGGTTTGATTTTTCCTGTACAACAAAGCCCTAATCTGGAAGCTTGGAAACCCTAGAATTCATCAATGGTGTTTTACGATTCTTTGCATTTTAATCCAATTAAACCATACCATCAGCTTCCTATGAGTTCAAGCAATACAAAACAAACACAAAATCATGTTAATGATGCATGAAATAAGCAATTTGATTCCAGAAAAAAAACGCAAACCGTTAAACTGTTCTTGATGATTTTGATAGCTTTAAGGCTTAGTTTTGATTGCAATATGTCCCTGAGAGTTCCAGCAATGTATTAGAAACCACAAAAGCCTTTGAATCACGTTGGAATATGGAAATCGGTTTTGACATTTTTCTTGAATTTTTTCAATGTGATTATGGTTTCCTGGCAGCAAATTCTCGTTCATGGCATTAGGTTTAGGTTGTGTATATATAATAGAATGGAATTAGGTTAAATCTTGGCCAAGAAATCCATGGAATAATGGTTTCAATATTTGATTTTCAATCACATCTTTTTGCATCTTTTTGATTGAGAAAACTTTCCAAACTTGGAGATTTTGATATCCTTGATTGATACACGAATTTTCCAGCTCTTTTAGGTCATATTTGCTTCATGAAAAGATTGAAAAACCATATCTTGATATTTCCTACAATTTAAATTAATTAAATGAATTAAAATTGATTAAAAATCCAATTAATTAATAAAAAATAAGAAAATAAATCAATTTAAGCTTGATGGGTCGTGCATAGGCTTTGGATAAAGTTTCAAGAAGGAATTTGAGTCCCATTAGCAAAAATAAGGTATTTTGAGCAAAGTTGACTTTTGCAAATTCACAAAAATTTCCCAACTTCTCCAATGCATATCTTGCTCAATTTTGATCATATGAACATGTTCTTGGTCATTTTGGAAAGGTATTGAAGTCCTCTAACCAATTCCTTTGGTCCCATGTCATTTGGACTTACCAATCTCAAATTATGGTCTTTGACTTGAAGTGCATTTTTGTTGACTTTTGAAATTGACCTATAATGTAGAAATTGATAACTTTTTGTGAGAGCATTTCTTGGACTTGGAATATGAAGATGAAATGTACGAAATGTCATCCCCTTCAAAATGAGAATTGGATGGGATTTTTATGATGAACCATGAAAAAGTTATGCCCTGGTCAAGATACAGTTGACTTTTCTACTGTCCAAAAATAGTAACTTTTGCATCTTTGATGATTTTTTTGAGCCATTCTTGTGGAATCATGATCAAGATTTGATCAAATGATGATTGTGAGCTCGAAATAAGATGTTGACCAAAAATTCTGACTTTTGACTGTGAAATGACCATTTTACCCCTACAGTTGATTGTGAAGCAATTAGAGCTTTTGACTGTGGAACTTGGCACTGTGAGTCTTCAGACTTGGTATATAGATGCTTGGAAATGTATATAGGCCCATGGGACTTGATTGGACCATTGAAAACTCCAAATTCCTTGAAGGAACCAAAACCCTAATTTTGACTGGCTTAGGAGGCAGTTGGCCTGTGCAACCTTTGAGAAATCTTGAACCATTTGAAGATGATTCTTGACAAACCTTGAAGAATATGGGAGGGAAAATTTTGGGGTACAACAGTTGCCCCTGTTCAATCTTCTTAGACCTGAGGATGTAGATTGGCTTGCGTGCCTTTCGTGATCCGAAGGTGGAAGATGATTGAACACTAAAGTGCCCGGAAATTTGCACTCGCATAGTGTAGTGTCAGCAATGTGATGTCGGGAATGGGCTTACAGATGCCATTTGGAGATATGATGGATAGGAGGATGGGCTTATAGATGCCATCTGGAGATGTGATAGAGAGTTGATGGAGATGGGCTTATAGATGCCATCCAGTGGTGTCGATCGCGTAAGAGATTTCTTAGCGAGAACTTGCGTACCTGAGAAAGAAAGATAATTTCCTGGCCTGTTACAGGTGTTGATCTTCAGACTCTTCATGCAGATACTTTCCTGGCTGGATACAGGCGTAGACCTCTAATCAGTCAATCACAAATATGCCCTGGCTAGATACAGGTATCGAATCTGGAACTTCAAAAGGTTTTTGTTGATAATGATGTGACGAAGGAATCTGAGACGATTGCTACTCCAAACAGATGATGAAGGAATCTTGGAAGATTACTACCTCGACGGGATGATGAGAGAATCTGGGACGATTACTACCTCAGCAGGATGATGAGAGAATCTGGGACGATTACTACCTCAGCAGGGTGATGAAGGAATCAGGGACGATTACTACCTCAGCAGGACGATGAAGGAATCAGGGACGATTACTACCTCAACGGGATGATGAGAGAATCTAGGATGATTACTACCTCAACAGGATGATGAGAGAATCTGGGACGATTACTACCTCAGCAGAGTGATGAGAGAATTTGGGATGACTTCTACCTCAACAGGATGATGAGAGAATCTTAGACGACTTCTACCTCAGCGGGACGATGAAGGAATCAGGGAAGATTACTACCTCAGCAGGATGATGAAGGAATCTGAGCGACTTCTACCTCAAAAGGTAATGACTTTTATCTGTTGATCAATCTTTCCTGAAAAGGTAAAGAGTTAGTTGTATGCAATGTCATGATGTATGAAATGCATGATGTCATGATGTTCTAAAAAATAAACGAGATTGGGTGATATGATGCGCATATGCATGTATCATGATGTATGACAATGTGATGTTTATGAATGTCTCTTCGTCTGGGAAAATAAATCCTTGACGAAGGCCGGGAAGTTCGTTGAATCCTGGGCTGATGTTGAAGCGTAGAGTTCTTTGTTTCCGCTGGGGACGATGAACAAAGATGACTGCAAGAATAAACCGGTAGGAAAAGATGACTCCGTTGGGGAATAAACTAGGTGAAGAGATTACTCTGCGGGGAATTACTCTGTGGGAAGAGATACTTCATTGAGATTTTGATGATAACTCCGTTAGGGATTCCTGTTGATAAGCTCTGTTGGGGAATTTGATGAACTCCACTGGGGATAGGAAGAACTTCGCTGGGGATGGTATTTCCGTTGCAATTTGCTGAGGATAACCCAGTTAGACTCTGGTGAAGGATAACCTTTGTATATGGCTGGAGAGAGGTTTGTACTCTGCAGGAGACAAGCTTCCAGAATCTACTAGGGAGATGATTTAACTCTCCTGGGGAAAATTTTGAGGGAATGGCTCCACTGGGGGTATCTTGTATTCCGCCAGGGAACAATCTTATATTTTGTTGACGAATATTAAGACTGTCGGGGATGCTTGCTGAGGCATATTTGTATACTCTGCTAGGGAAAATTGAGATCTTCTGGGGATATCCAACTTCCTTAGGGCTGATAGTAGCCTAACTCTGCTTGGGGAGAGTGCTGCTGATTTGCTAGGGATATTGTGCCCTTGATGGGAGACCAACTCTGCTTGGGGAGAGTATTGCTGAATTGTTGTCTTACTCTGCGGGGAGTGAAGGTATCTTGGTCATACTCTTTAACTGAATCTACCTTGTACCCGGAGGACACATCATCTTGTACAGTCCGGATAATTCTTATTGCCCCAGCTTCTGTGGGAGAAGGTACCCGTGGAGGTGCTTGATACCTGCCCATTGAAATGACAAATCTTCTTCTGGTAGGCAAGTGACGAGATGACGGGACATAGTCGTACGCTTTGATACCTAATTTTTGCTTGGACCGCCCTTTCGGGTTTTCAGTCCATCGGGATACCCTTTTTTGCCCAAGCCGCCTTTTCAGGTTTTCGACTTGCCGGGTGTACAAATTTTTTCATTTTCGTCCCTTATTTTTGCCTGAACCCTTTTGGTTCGCCGGGAAGCCCATATTTTTGCCTAGGCCAGTCGACCTAGCGGGTCTTTGATTATGCGTAGTATTTTTTCGACTATGTCCTCTCTCAGGATGTAAGGAGGTGCCACTGTCAGTAGTGTTGCGTCGCCGAACTACCAGAAGATGTCTGATCATGCAAGATTCGTTGCGGGAATTCATGTCCAATGCCCCAAGCGACTCAGGCGGAGATTTGCCCCTGGCTGTTTGGCATCTTGAGAGATTCTTTGAATCTTGACTTGACTGCCCCAGATGATGGATGATGATCATGCCGTGCCCTTTGATTGGAAGTGTTTTTCCCACTTGAGGTGACTCTTTGAGAAGATTTCCGTTCATAAGATATTTGTCGTGCGAATTTCTCTACTGTTGAACAAATAGTCATATGCAAACAATGTTATTTTAAGAATGCAAAAGCTTATGTCTTTCTTGAAGTTTTTGAAAATGCAGTTTTCAATAAAACAAGTGAATTTTTGTAAAATGTGATGTCAACTCAGGATTTTACCAGCGAGCCCTATAGGAATCAGGATACCTTTTGTAATAGTATGCTTTCGAACTAACTCATGCTTCAGCTAGGACTTTTAAGGGTTATAACGTGGCCTGGCTCACGGTTTAAGAAACAAAGGATAAAGGCTCAAATTTTATTTGTACCCACCCGCCCTTCGTGATGCTCTTCGATCCTAAACTCAGCTAATCGTGCATTAGATCTTGTTTGAGTCTTTGCTCTGATATTCCAGTGATGGTACGGATACTGATAGTTTATTTTGAATAGGCAGTCATTTCTTTTTTTGTGGAGGGTTTGCAGGACTTCTTTCTTTTTTATTTTATTATCCCTGTCTTTTTGCTTGAACTATTTATTTTGTGATTACAGTCAGCGGGATGCCCCAGTTTTGTAAGTCTCCTTCATAGGTTTTGACTTATTGGGCTTTTCTTTTGAGATATAATGACTGCCTCTTTTTACGATTATGCGGAACCAACACCGTCTTTTGTTTTTGGAAGGACTCTTTCGATGCCATTCATTGTGCACCTGGATCAACTGAGAAAACTACCCTGCCCCAGGTTATAATTAAGGGTTTTAATTTTTGTGAAAAGAAAAACTCCAACTTCTTAGGCTCAAAGGGGTTGACTAGGGATTATCTTCCTTATAACTCCACTGTTTAGGATTTGAAACAATGCCTGTACCTCATCAGCGGGGTCTATTCGAAAGCATACTGTAAAGATTGCAGTATCGTTTTCGTCATCCTCCCTCAAAAGGCTTAGAATTTTCTAATCGAGAGTTAATCATCACAAAAATATGAAAGCAATTTTAAGCATAGTGAAAATAATTAATTCAAGACAGACACGTGTAATGCATTGATAAAGCAATAAAGTTTGACATGAATAAATGTTTGAACAATCAAAAGAAAATTACAAATTGAGAATTCTAATGAACAAAAGACATTCTCAATGATTTGGTGTAGGATCAGTGTTCAAACTTGATCTCCTTGGCATCAATCAAGTCTTGGATCTTGTTCTTCAAACTCCAACAATCGTCGGTGTCATGTCCAGGACTGTCAGAATGGTAGGCACATCTCACACTCGGGTTATACTTGGAAGTGGAAGTATCAGGATTTTGAGGAGGATCCTTTAGCGTGATCAATTTCGCCTTCAGCAATTGTTGTAACGCCTGAGACAAAGGCATGTTGATGTCAGTATACTTCCTATCTTGATACTTTATCCTACGCCTATTGCTCTGTCTTTTTTGAACAGGCGTGGGGTCGGAGATCTGGGTTGCCCCTACATGTTGATCATGACGACTCTTTTTACCATGTACAGCATTGGACTCTTTCTTCCCATTGTGGGGCCTCTTCTGAGCATCAGCAGGTGTAGCTTCTTGAATCTTCCTAGACTTGATACCATCTTAAATTCTCTCACCAGTCAAGATCAGATCGGTAAACCCAGCAGAAGAATTTCCAATCAGATGGTTGAAGAACGGACTAGACAGGGTCCCCAAGAACATATCCACAAGTTCACGATCAGTTAAGGGTGGTTGCACCCTTCCAGCAAGGTCTCTCCACTTTTGAGCATATTCCTTAAATCCTTCACCTGTTCCTAGTGACATACCCTGGAGTTGGGTACGAGTAGGAGCGAGGTCGGAATTATACTGATACTGCTTATAGAACGCAACAGCCAAGTCCTCCCAGTTACGAATACTGGCTCCATCCAGCTGATAGAACCATTCGAGTTGAGTCCCTGAAAGACTATCCTGGAAGAAATGGATCCACAAATTCTTGTCAGCTGTATAAGGTTGGATCTTCCTTACATACGATCAGAGGTGCAACTTAGGACAGGAAGCTCTGTCGTACTTTGCAAAAGCAGGCGCCTTGAACTTGTGGGGGATCACTACCCCAGAGGATAAGCCTAGGTCTCCAAAGTCCTGCCCGGGCATATGTTGAATCTCCATAGCACTTAAGCGGTCCTCCAGCTATTTGTACATGTCCTCAGCAGGAGGATACTGTTCTTCGTCGTAATCCATCTCGTTGTCGGAGACCACGGGACTAGGAACCCTTCTCTCTTGGGGACTGTCTTTCCCTACAGAGGAAGTAGTCAGATCCACCTCATTTTGTAGTCCATTCCCAGATCCGCGTCTAGTGTTGAACAAGACTGTCCTCTTCTTCTTCTTCTTCTTCTTCTTTTCCTTCAGAATCAGAGTCTTCAAATCCTGCTGACCCTGGGCTAGGCTCATAACCAACTCCTGGAACTGGGCATTCTGGGCCTGGAGGGCCTTGATAGCTTGTTCAGTGGAAGGTTCGGCAGACATGATGAATGCTGAAATAAACAGCGAAGAAGATAAGTGACCTATAAAAAGGGTACCTGTTATGCAATGATATGTATGTATATGTATGCAATGTTTTCAAGGATCTCGCGGGGTAAACAAGAAACCGTTAGAGTTTGAATTTTGTAGCTTGATTGAAGGAACTTCATGTTGCTGGGAGTCCTTCTTCAAGAGTCAAGGCTCACCATATCGAGTGGGTCATAGCCCCTGACTCAAGTTATCATGTTTGGATTTTCAGACAACCTTGGCTAGAGGAAAATAAATCCCCTTTGCCCCTTGCTAGACATTTTGGTTCATCATGACCTGCATCACAAACCTTTGAGATCCTTGAAATGGATTAGTCCTTATGCAGGATGTATGCAATGGCATGATGGTATGATGTTATGATAAAGGCACACCACAAGTATTCACAAAAGAAAACACGGTAAGGCACACAAGTCACACAAGACATCCCTTAGAGTTCAGGCCAACATGAAGTTTAGGTAGTACCCTCTTTCAGTTCAGTTGGTTAAGACCTGTCCTAGAAAATAGTAACCGGGTTCTAGAGGATCTCAATATCACTGACTATCCTCAATCGGTCATGACTCCAGCTTCACAATCTTTTCTTGCGGCCGGAACCATCACGAGAGTTTAGCCTCAATGAGTGTAGCATACTGCTACTGTTCTATTGGCCAAGTTGGGTCATTTAAGGTGCTAAGGTCAGTTGGTGCTTAATGACTCCTCAGAAGACCCATATTCTCCTCGTTCCAACACAAGGGATATCGGTACAGACCAAGGTGCCACACCAACGTAGCTACTGCTTCACCCGTGTCGGTCTACGCCGAACAGGTCCCTCACAGTTTATTGCTACCTAAAAAAGGGTATTCCCCAGATCCAGGTTAGGATCTATGAAACTCCGATGCAAGCCCACAATATTAAAGCATACAGAGCAATACAATTGAAAACATGGTGATCTAGTCCTAAGGTACACCTCACTTTTAATTCCCCAGCAGAGTCGCCAGTTCTGTGATCGGTGGAAATGAGAACTAACTGTTTTAAAGCTGGTTCGCGAAATGTCGCAGTAAGCAAGAGTCGCTACCGTCTTTTATGTTCTCCAACAAGGAAAGGACAAAAGCACAACAAAATTCCTTTTCGAGATGTTTCTCGGTTCGGGAGGTAGATTATAGAAAGGGAAGGTGTTAGCACCCTTTCTATCCGTGGTTATCCACGGGCTCTTAGGTACTTGCTCACTATGTTTTAAAAAATGTTTGCTTTTCTTGTGTTTATGGGTTTTGAAAAGAGTTTCGTTTGAAAACTTCTAGGTAACTCTTGTATCAGTCCTCAAGAGTGTATGAAGTATTTGTTTGAAAACTTTTGTTTGAAAGTGTGAGTGCGAAAAGTTTGTTTTATTTTTGAAAGAGCAAGTACCCAGGAGAAATCTACCTACTCTAAGGAATTAAGCTGTGTAAATGTCCTTTAGACAGTACTATCCCACTATTGAGATGTAGGTAGCACCGTCGTTGGAGTTATTCAGGTCAATTCGATTATAGGGACATGTGTGGTCACCAAAGCAATAGTAGGACACCTTAGCGATAACCCTAATGTCCTAGATCCTTTTTTATCCGAGGCAACCGTTTCGAGGCAACTGGATCTTTAGACAGGAGGGCGACTTCTAAAACACCCTATACTCAATGACCACCTCGAGGCAACCAAGTGAGGCGTACCCTAGGAGTGGCATGTGCATGTGTGTCAGGTTTCATGTTAAATTATCTTGTACATGTTATTTTTGTGAGCTACGAGTTGATTTTATTTTTCAGGCAAGTCTTGTCACGCATAGTTAACAATTAATAATTATGCGGAAAATAAAGTGCGGAAAGTAAATCTACACTATTACAAGGCGCGGGTATATACATCGCCAAAACCATAACCCTTGAAAAGTAAATGTGAAAAAAATAAAGAAAGCGATAAAAGCCCTAATTATCTATTACATACTCGGAGCAGATACATAAATATGATCAAAAAGAATAATCAAAGAGAATATGCGCGCGCGAAATTAAATCAGAGAAGTCCTAGGGTTTTGACCCCTTTTTTGAGAAAGAAGGAATTTTTGGTCTTTTTGCAATTAATTAAACCTAATTCTTAAAACTAATTAATTAAATAATTAAAATAAAAAAGTATTTTTTGGTGTTTTTTATGTTTAATGAAATAAATAAAAAGAAATTAAAATTATCCAAACCCTAACTCTAGGCTAATTTTATTTATTGTAAAAAAAGTTAAAATTTAAACCTAATTAAACTAAATTAATTTGTTAGAATTTATTTACAAAATAATAATTAAAGGTGAAATTAATAAATAATTAAAATAAATAATATTTTAGGTTTCTGAATTTATTATGAAAATAATGATTTGTGAATTAATTAAATAATAATAATAATAATAATAATAATTAATAAAAGAAATTAAAAGAAAAAAGAAAATAAAAAGGAAAGAACAAAGAAACCAGGGGGGTGATGACCCAATAATGGAGTTATGTTAGCAATTCTGGCCCAATAAGCACACAAGTCTGTTTGACTTTCTGGATCAGCTACACGTTGGTTGACTGGGAGTACCATGAACACTCACGCTTGGCCTTCAAATCTGGGCTTAGAGACACATGGCGCTTGGAGGTTTGCAGTGCATGGTGGAATTCCCTTGAAAGCCTGCATGCAATCACGTTATGAAAAATAATATAAGCTTTAGGTGGACCTGGGAATCGAACCCAGGTCCCAATGATTACCAGCCACCTCACTAGCCACTACACCATTCGCTTGCATCTGTTATGATAATAGGAAACAAATATAATATATAAAACTAATAAATATGCAGAAACCAAAGTAAAACGCGCGCTTCCTTTTGAATGGACCAACCACATGCTTACACGCCTTCATTTTCTTCGTTGTGTACTTGTAAAAACAAATAGATAGCGGGGGTTTTTAACCCCCACAATTTGGCATGAGGAAAAATAGCGAATAGAATCCTGGTGCACATAAATATTTCGCGAGGGTGGATTTAAATTCGTCTTGTATCAACGAATTCAACCATGGGTCTCTCAAGGTTTGATTTTTCCTGTACAACAAAGCCCTAATCTGGAAGTTTGGAAACCCTAGAATTCATCAATGGCGTTTTACGATTCTTTGCATTTTAATCCAATTAAACCATACCATCAGCTTCCTATGAGTTCAAGCAATACAAAACAAACACAAAATCATGTTAATGATGCATGAAATAAGCAATTCGATTCCAGAAAAAAAATGCAAACCGTTAAACTGTTCTTGATGATTTTGATAGCTTTAAGGCTTAGTTTTGATTGCAATATGTCCCTGAGAGTTCCAGCAATGTATTAGAAACCACAAAAGCCTTTGAATCACGTTGGAATATGGAAATCGGTTTTGACATTTTTCTTGAATTTTTTCAATGTGATTATGGTTTCCTGGCAGCAAATTCTCGTTCATGGCATTAGGTTTAAGTTGTGTATATATAATAGAATGGAATTAGGTTAAATCTTGGCCAAGAAATCCATGGAATAATGGTTTCAATATTTGATTTTCAATCACATCTTTTTGCATCTTTTTGATTGAGAAAACTTGCCAAACTTGGAGATTTTGATATCCTTGGTTGATACACGAATTTTCCAGCTCTTTTAGGTCATATTTGCTTCATGAAAAGATTGAAAAACCATATCTTGATATTTCCTACAATTTAAATTAATTAAATGAATTAAAATTGATTAAAAATCCAATTAATTAATAAAAAATAAGAAAATAAATCAATTTAAGCTTGATGGGTCGTGCATAGGCTTTGGATAAAGTTTCAAGAAGGAATTTGAGGCCCATTAGCAAAAATAAGGTATTTTGAGCAAAGTTGACTTTTGCAAATTCACAAAAATGTCCCAACTTCTCCAATGCATAGCTTGCTCAATTTTGATCATATGAACATGTTCTTGGACATTTTGGAAAGGTCTTGAAGTACTCTAACCAATGCCTTTGGTCCCATGTCAATTGGATGTACCAATATCAAATTATGGTCTTTGACTTAAAGTGCATTTTTGTTGACTTTTGAAATTGACCTATAATGTAGAAATTGATAACTTTTTGTGAGAGCATTTCTTGGACATAGAATATGAATATGAGTTGTAGGAAATGTCATCCCCTTCAAAATGAGCATTGGATGGGATTTTTCTGATGAACCATGAAAAAGTTATGCCCTGGTCAAGATACAGTTGACTTTTCTACTGTCCAAAAATAGTAACTTTTGCATCTTTGATGATTTGTTTGAGCCATTCTTGTAGAATCATGATCAAGATTTGATCAAATGATGATTGTGAGCTCAAAATAAGATGTTGACCAAAAATTCTGACTTTTGACTGTGAAATGACCATTTTACCCCTGCAGTTGATTGTGAAGCAATTGGAGCTTTTGACTGTGGAACTTGGCACTGTGAGTCTTGAGACTTGGTATATAGATGATTGGCAATGTATATAGGCCCATGGGACTTGATTGGACCATTGAAAACTCCAAATTCCTTGAAGGAACCAAAACCTTAATTTTGACTGGCTTAGGAGGCAGTTGGCCTGTGCAACCTTTGAGAAATCTTGAACCATTTGAAGATGATTCTTGACAAACCTTGAAGAATATGGGAGGGCAAATTTTAGGGTACAACAACAGGCAAGTTCCTAAATCTCAACAAAAATCAGACTTCCCCAGTAGAATCTTCCTCAACAGCAGGTATGCAAGCTCTATCTAAGGAATCTCTTATGCGATCGACACTCCTCCAAATGGCATCTGTAAGCCCATTCCCGCCATCACAAGGATAATACAACTTCATGCGAGTGCAAATTTCTGGGCACTCTAGTGTTCAATCATCTTCCACCTTCGGATCACGAAAGGCATGAAAGCCAATCTACATCCTCAGGTTTAAGAAGATTGAATACGGGCAGCTGTTGTACCCCAAAATTTTCCCTCTCATATTTCTCAAAACATTGCAAGAAAAATCTCCAAGTGGCTCAAGGTTGCTTAAGAGTTGGTCAGACAAGCTATCTCCTAAGGCAGTCTACCCCAAATTAGGGTTTTGTGTTGCATTAAGATCTTTGAGTCCAAATGACCTCAGGTGCTACCCAATGTCCTAATATGTTCTCCATATCATCCATGTCAAGTTTCAAGCCTTGCAGAGGACGTTTGCTCAGTCAATTGCTCAAAGGTCCAAAAATCGACTGTGCTAGGGCAAAAGTCAATTGTGACCTACAAAAAGTCAAACTTCAATATTTTTTGCCAACATTCTCATTTTTAAGGATATTTCATCATTTTATCAAGGGTTGATCATGATTCATCAAGGATTGCTCAAAATTCATCAAGACTCAAAATTTGCTAAATTAGGGTTTTGTAGGAAAAGTCAACTCAACTTTAACCAATCATAACTTTCTCATACTTTATGAGAAATGACCCATCCAAAGATCATTTTGAATAGGATGCAATTTCCTACAATCCATCTTACTACCCCACGTCCAAAAAATGCACTCACAAGAAGTTATGAATTTGGACATTATAGGTAATTTTGAAAAGTCAAGAAAACACCTTTTTTGTCAAAGCTTATAACTTGAGCATGGAATATCAAAATTAGATGATACCAAAAGGGTTAATTAGAAGACATATCAAGCTTTATAAAAGGTCCAAGAACACCTCCAAAAGTTTAAAATTGAAGAAGTTATTCATTGTTGAAGTTGGACATTTTTGCAAAATTGCCAAAAGTCAACTATCCCCAAAACTTCAAATGTTTCCAAATGGGCCCATTCTTTTCCACTTGATTTGAGTTTGCATTATTTCCCACGTGCCCTAGCTCCATCCATGTGTCCACATCATTTTTTATTAATTATTTTGATTTTATTTGAATTAATTTGATTTAAATCAAAATAAATCAAATAAAAATCAAAAGGCATTGATAACCAAGATCTTGTGTTGATTTCAGGCTCCAAATACTGCTATTATCACCATCAAATTCGTATCAAGTGAATCATGTGCAAAAAGATTGGAATTAAGCAAATTTGGCAAGTTTGTAAATGGAGATCAAATCAAATATGCAAGCATTGATAAGGCAAGATTTGGACCAAGTTTGTAAACCTAAGGCACTGAGTAATACATAAGCAAGCTAAAGCACACGAAATAAGGGTTGAAAATCGTTGGAAGAGGCAGAGCTGACTTTGCAAAAATCACAAAAAAGTGAGAGATCAAAATCAGGGTTAGAGGCAATTTCAGGACGCGAGAGTGGTCTTAATCGATTCCTGGCCATTTACACAAGCTAACTGGATCCAAACCAAGCATTATCAGGTCCTCAAACGCGCTGTAAGTCTCACGCTATTCACCCCTGTTCTTGATTTCGATTTGAATCATTCTGGCATCTATTGAACAAACTAATGGCATATTTGTGATCACAAGAACATTTGCAAACTTTTGGTAATAGCCAATTTCATTTATGTGCTCTGTATAGAAAATCACCATAGCTAGGGTTCTTTGTTCGTGTTTAGGGCTTTCTGTTTCAGGTACAATTGGATCATAAGAAGAATATGGTTGTAATCAGGAGGTCATGACGAACTCAACCCTAGCCTTGAAAATCATTTTTATAACCTGAGGGAGATTTTAGAACAAGGCTGCGATTTTTGCTGCGGATGAAAATCCGCAGGTAATTTTTACAGGGGTTTGAGGACAGGGACGATGAGGTGTCCTCCGTCCATTGGGCCATTCAAACCAAGCGCACCTTTTTTTATTTTTTCTGGCATTGGAATTGTTTTGTTATATTATTATTGATACCTATTATGCTAACAACTAAAACAGCCTGGCGTAGTGGCAAGCAAGCATTTGATGTACCTTCAGGACCTGGGTTCGAATCCCAGGTCCCCCCTCTTTCTCAATATTATTATTTTTAAGGTGATTGCATGCATTCTCAAGCTTAGACAATACTATTTTCCCCCACGATCCAAGCGCCAGATGGCCCAAAGGCCAGATCTGGTGGCCAAACGTTGAAGGTCCACCAATGCGTTGGTCAATGCGTGTGTACCAGATCCAAAAAGTCCAAAGGGCCATCTCCTATTGGGCCTACAAAATTGCTACCAACACCTTTAAAAATAGGCCCAATTCTTCTTTTCTCTTTTATTTATTTTTTGTTTAAATACTTTAATTGTTTTATTTAATTTTATAACCAATCACAAAATTCTGTTTTTGTTAAATAAAATCACAAAAATATTTTTTATTCAACCAAATTTTAAAATTTTATTTTTTCTTAATAAACTTATTAATTGATTAGGTTTTTAATTAGAAAATTTAATTTATTTTGTAAATAATTAAAATTGATTAGATTTAATTAGGTTTTAACTACTAATTTAATTAATTTTATTTTCTTTCTTAAAATAACAAAAACCCAAAAATATGTCATAATTTATTTTTCATTAATTAATTTATTTTATAATTAAATTAGTAATTAATTTAGGACTTAATCTCTTTTCTCAAATAAAAAAAAAAAGCAATGTTCTTTCAAAAGGGTCGAAACCCTAAATTCGCATTCGATTCAATTTCCCGCGCGCGTTACTTATTTTTATCCAATTATGTATCTGCTTCCGGAATATAATAGATAATTAGGACAATTAATTATTTTTACCGCTTTACTTTATTTTTCAAAGGGTTTGTCTTTGGCGATGTAAATACCCAACGCCTTGTAATTTAAATTCCGCATTTTATTTCCGCAAATTATAACTGGTAGATGTTTGATAATAGGGTTTGCATGACAAGACTGAATGTTAATCTTAAAATCAAATTAGATCACCTTTAACATGTACAAAGATAAAAAATAACTGAAAACGACACACTCGCACATGCGCACTCTTAGGGTACACCCCACTTGGTTGCCTTCGTACACGGTCATTGAGTATAGGTCGTTTTAAAGGTCGTCCTCTTGTATAAAAGATCATAGTTGCCTCGAAACAGTTGCCTCAGATGTTGTTGCCTCAAAACAAATGATCTAAGACATTAGGGTTACCGCTAAGGCGTCCTAACATTTCTTTAGTGACCGTATGTCCCTCATTCGAATTGACCCTCAAATTCTAACGATGGTGCTACCCACTCACTAATAGTGGGATAGTATTGTCTAAAGGAAAATAGCATAGAACGATTCCTTTTTCGAGTAGGTAGATGGTTCTTAGATACTTGCTCTTTCAAAACAAATTTTTTTTTTCACACTTACACTTTTACAAACAAGTTTTCGAAACACTTCATTACACTCTTGAGGACAGAAGCAAGAGTTAAATCGGAGTTTCAAAAAAAAAAACTTTTTTCAAACCCACGAGCACAAAGAAAACAATTTTGAAAACAATTGAGCAAGTACCTAAGAGACCGTGGATAACCACGGATAGAAAGGGTGCTAACACCTACCCTTTCTATAATCTACCCCCCAAACCCGAGAAATATCTCGAAAAAGGAATTTTTCTGTGCTTTTTTCATTTCCTTGTTGGATAAAATAAAAGTCGGTGGCGACTCTTGCTTACCGCGACATTTTGTGAATACAAACGCAAAACGCAAACCAGCATTCCAAAAAATAGTAAGTTCTTCCCACCGTATCATAGAACTGGCGACTCTGCTAGGGAGTAATAAGTGTGGTGTACCTTAGGAATAGTTCAAAATGTTTTCAATTACTTGACTTGTATGCTTTATCTTTGTGGGTTGAATCAGAGTTACTATAGATCATAACCCGGATCTGGGGGATACCCTTTAGGTAAGTAGCAATAAACTGTGAGGGAACTGTACGGCGTAGACCGATACGATTGAAGCAGTAGCTACGTTAGTGTGGCACTTTAGTATGTACTGATATCCCTTGTGGTGCAACGAGGAGAATATGGGTCAGCTAAGGGGTCATTAAGCACCAACTGACCTTAGAACCTTTAAATTGACCAACTTGGCCATAGAAGAGTAGCAGTATGCTACACTCATTGAGACCAAACTCTCGCGATGATTCTGGCTGCAAGAAAAGGTTGCTAAACTGGAATTATGACCGATCGAGGGTGGTCAGTGATATTGAGATCCTTTAGAACCCGGTTACTATTTTAGGACAGGTTTGAACCAACTAAACTGAAAGAGGGTAGTACCTAAACTCCTTTCCATCTTGAAATCTAAGGGCTATCTGTGTGACTTCTTTTCCCTTACCATGTTTGTTATCTGTGAATACTTGTGACGTGTTTCTATCATGACATCATGCATCATGACATTGCATGCATATTGCATTGGACTAACCTATTTCAAAGACAGAGGGGATTCATCTTTGTTCTGTTTTGTAGGTCATGGCACCCATGCGTAGAAACACTATTCAGATCAACTTTGTCCAGATTCCCACTCAGCTTAAGGAATTGGTTGCAAAGATTCCAGATACTTCCTCCTTCATTAGGAGATATGGACACCTACTTGGTTTGGTCACCTTCAAGATGGATGAACATATGATGAGTGTCTTAGTCTATTTCTTTGATCCACTGTACCATTGCTTTACTTTTCCGGACTACCAGTTGGTCTCTACCTTGGAAGAGTTCTCTGATCTTCTTGGTATCTCCATTCTAGAGCAGACCCCGTTTACAGGTTGGGAGAATATCCTTAGGCCGAAAGAGATTGCTTCAGCCCTCCATCTGACAAAGGCTGAGGTAATGTCTAACTGGGAAACTAGAAGTGGGACAAAAGGCTTCTTGGCAAAATTCTTAGTTGATCGGGCTAATCAGTTCTGGGAAAATCTAGACTTTCAAGCATTTGAAGACATTCTGGCTCTTCTCATATATGGCTTGGTGTTGTTTCCTAAATCAGATTCTTTTGTTGACGTGAATGCGGTGAAGATCTTCATTTCTCGTAATCCGGTACCCACTCTCTTGGGTGACATTTTCCACTCTCTTTATTCCCGTACTGCTCGGAAGCGGGGAACCCTTATGTGTTGTGCACCATTGTTGGCGAGGTGGTTTATTTATCACCTCCCCAAATAAGTTTTCAAGAACAAGGAAGACATGGGTTGGGCCCATAGGATTATGTCTCTTTCTCACATGGACATCATTTGGACTAATAAGGACATGGAAGACGTAGTTATTATTGATCGCTGTGGGGAATACCCCAATGTTCCACTGCTAGGAATCAATGGAGGGAAAACCTATAATCCATGTTTGGCCTTACGTCAGTTTGGGCGAGCTAGGAGGGAAGGACCTCATGAGTTGCTGATGCCAAGCATTGTCTTTGACTTCCAGGGGGATATTGATGAGCATCGCCGCAGATTCATACGAGCCTGGGATAGGGTGCACAAGTCTGATCCGCACGAGCTAGGCACGAAGACTTCTCTTCCGATGAAGCCATATCTCCGATGGGTTTGAATTCGTGCCCAAAAGCTGGGAATGCCGTACGAAGCCGCCTTGCCTATAATTGTTGAGGTTACCGATGAAGAAGGGGTTCCTCCTACCATCCTCCATCCATACATGCCTACTGATATTGGGGAATTAAAGAGGTCCTGGATGTAGCTAAGGGAAGAACAAGATACTTATAGAGAAAAGTATCACGAACAAGAGCGGAAGATCCTGAAGTTGACAAGTCAATTGGAGAATGAGCAGATCCTCAACGACTATGTCAGCACCAAAGGCAAACGACCATGAGAGCACTGATGTCTTTTGATTATTTCTAGCTTTGATTTATTTTTCATTATTTCTTTCTTGTAATGCCTTAAAGGCATTTATCAGACATTGTTTCAAGTATATCTAATAAAAGTGTGTTTCATTTTGGTTTACGAATTTGAATCTCTCGACGTATTTGAAATCATATCATACACATTTCATTCCCATGCACCTCATAACAGGTACCCTTACAGGTTTTCTCATCTTCTTCGCTGTTTATTTCAGCACATCATGTTTGCTGAAACATCAACTGATCAAGCTATCAAGGCTCTACAAGCTCAAAACGCTCAATTCCAGGAAATGTTCTGAAATTGGCTAAGGGTCAGCAAGATCTGAAGACTCTTATCTTGAAGGATAAGAAGAAGAAGAAGAAGAAAAAGACAGTCCTCCTGAACATGGGTCACAGGTTTGGGAACAGGCTGCGAGATAAAGTCAATCTATCCCACTCATCTGGAGGGGGAGAAAACCAAGAAGAAAGGAGGGTTCCCAGTCCTGTGGTATCTGACCACGAGACTGACATTAACGAAGACCAGTATCCTCCGGCTGAGGATATGTATAAACAGCTTGAAGACCGGTTAAGTGCCATGGAGATCCAGAAGGTCCCTGGGTTGGACTTTGGTGATCTAGGTTTGTCATCTGGGGTGGTGATTCCCCACAAGTTTAAAGCACCAACCTTTGCTAAATACGACGGAGTTTCTTGTCCGAAGCTACAGCTCCGTTCGTATGTTAGAAAGATTCAGCCATACACCGCTGACAAGAATCTCTGGATCCACTTCTTTCAAGACAGTCTTTCAGGGACTCAGCTTGAATGGTTTTACCAGTTGGAAGGAGCTAGTATCCGTAATTGGGAGAACTTGGCTGCTGCTTTCTACAAGCAGTACCAATACAATACTGACCTCGCTCCCACGTGTACCCAACTTCATGGTATGTCTATGGGTGCGAGCGAAGGTTTCAAAGACTACGCTCAGAAATGGAGGGACCTTGTTGGAAGAGTGAAACCACCCTTGGCTAATAGGGAGCTAGTGGATATGTTTCTGGGGACCTTGTCTGGTCCGTATTTCAACCATCTGATTGGAAGTTCATCGTCCAGATTTACAGAGCTGATTATGACCGGGGAAAGAATTGAGGCCGGTATCAAGAGCGATAAAATACAGAAGGGTGCTTCGTCAGGCACCGAGAAGAAGCCTTTTATGAAGGAGTCCAGTGATGTTTATAGTTCAAAAATCCATAATAGACCTGAACGCCGCCAAGCAGTTAATGCGGTGGTTATATCAAGACCTGCTGTTGCTCCTCAGCGTAACAATCAGCCAAGGGCCGAGAGGCAACAAAGACAATTAACTCAGCTCAACATGACTTTATCCCAAATTTAGCCATAGTTATTGAAAACCAACTTGGTGATTCCAAAGGAGGCCCCGAAGAATCCCAATACAACGTCACCGATGTACAATCCAAACACCCGTTGTGCTTTTCATTCTGATAGCCTGGGGCATGATACGAATGATTGCTGGGTCCTGAAGAATAAAGTATAGGACTTGATTGATGCTAAAGAGATTGAGTTCGAAGCGCCAGAAAGGCCTAATGTTGTGACTGCTCCTATGCCCAAGCATGGAGTGAATGCTATAGATGAAGACTCGTTTGTGGTTTTTGTGAAAGACATTGTTACTTCGTTAATGACTATGAAGAAGAACCTTCTGTTAGCCGGTTTATTTCCGGGCTGTGACGAAGGTTGCCATCTGTGTGCCGTATTACCTACCGGTTTCCATATTTTGATGTCAGGTGTCCAACGCCTGATGGATAATAAAGAAATTCTATTTGAGAAGACTTTTGTTCCTTTGGTTACTACTGAAGAAGTTGCTATAATCACCATTTTCGACAATTCTTCCAAGGCTTCCTCGAGAAAGCCTGTTAGAATTACATTCGTTCCAAGAATTTCACCGTTGATCATCACCATTCTTGGGCCTATCCCCTATACATCAAATAAAGCTGTCCCGTGGCATTATGGGGCTGCCGTGTATTATCACGGGGTTAAACAAGACTTGAGTGCTGAAGAGGCTGATACTGACGTCAGCAATATTGTTAGACCTGCCAAAGTCACCCGCAACGGAAGACTTTTCTCCCCTGAGATCTCTCCACCAGTTGTTCGGAAGCTTGTTGTTATTATACCTGTCAGTACACCTATTACTGTCCCTGTTCAAGTTCCAATTCTTACCCCTGTTGTGGAGTCATCTGATACTCGGGACAAAGGGACCACTGATGATCCTGCCCGGACAGAGGCGCCAAAGAGGATTACTGTTGAAGCCTCTAGACAAGAGATGGAAGAAATTTTGAAGATCATCAAAAAGAGTGACTACAATGTAGTCGAACAGCTGGGGCAAACCCCGTCAAAAATCTCTATGTTGTGCTTATTGTTGTGTTCAGAGGCCCATGCTAAGGCTCTGATTGCTTTCCTAAAGACTGCGCACGTGCCGCAATAGACATCAGTTGATCAGTTTAAGGACTGTGTGGCTAGTCTGACCACTGATAACGGGTTGGGTTTCTCCGACACAGACTTGCCTGCTAAGGGGAGGAATCACAATGATGCCCTGCATGTCTCCATTGAATGCAGGGGCACTACTCTAGCTCATGTATTGGTGGATACTGGTTCCTCATTGAACGTTTTACCTAAGAATGCTCTAGACCGGTTGGACTGTGAAGGTTTAGAGTTGAAGCCAAGTAACATTATTGTTAGGGCCTTTGATGGGTCTAAGAGAATGGTACATGGAGAAATGGATATTCCAGTTAAGGTTGGTTCTCAGATCTTTGCGTCTACTTTTTATGTGATGGACATTCGGCCATCCTATTCTTGTTTGCTGGGTCTCCCATGGATCCACAAAGCTGGGGCAGTGACTTCTACGCTGCACCAGATGCTGAAATACCAAGTCAAAGGGAAAATTGTTACGGTACGAGGGGAGGAGGTGTACATGGTGAGCCACCTCAACTCTTTCCGATATGTAGAGATGGATGGGGAGTTCATTGAGACCCCATTCCAGCATTTTGAAGAGGTTCCCCAGACGTTGACGTCAGCTGAAACTGTTGTTGAAGATCCTCCAATGAAGATGGCTTCCTTCAAGGATGCCCGGGCTGTTGTTGAGAAAGGTGGGTGTGCAAATTGGGGCCAACTCCCTGATTTTGCACATAAAACTAAGAAGTTTGGTTTGGGTTTCACTGCAGAAGCTCAAAGGGCCGTTCGGAGCGCACGGATCGGAAGACCTCCCCTGTTTATCAGCAATTCAGGAGTAAATGCCATTGAAGACGATGTTGAAGAGTATGAGTTTGACAGTTGGATCTATCCTACTACTGATGGCGGACTAAGCAACTTGACAGCAAAGGACTTCGTCCCAATTTCTTTTATTACACAATAATGAGACTTTTGTTTTGAATTTGTAACAAACAATTTTTAAACTTTACGGCCCAGTGCCTTACCCGGGGCACCGTGGTTTTATTTGTAAGGGCTTTATGTGTGTCATCTACATATATCATTAATAAAAGCATTGGACGTTTCTTGCATTTAAAATTTTGCGCTCCTTGTTTTTCTTTTATTACATATTTCAAAACAGCTATTTTACACACACTCACATATACAGGTCTACATCCACTCTGGATTCTACTAGTAACGACTCTGCTACTGCCAGTTATGACTCTGAAAGTTTGATCAACTTAGCCGAAGACGAAGGTGAAGATAATTGCGAAGTGCCTGGTGAACTTGCTAGACTGCTACTCCAGGAAGAGAGGGCCATACAGTCGCATGAAGAGCCGGTGGAACCAGTAAATCTGGGTACAGAGATAGACAAGAAAGAGGTCAAGATCGGTGCAAATCTGGAGACCAGTGTTAAGCAACAGTTGATTCAGATGCTGCAAGACTATGTTGAGATCTTTGCCTGGTCTTATGAAGATATGCTTGGGTTAGATACTAACATTGTGGTTCACTGATTGCCTACCAAGGAAGACTGTCCTCCAGTAAAACAGAAGGTTCGCCCAATGCGCCCAGAGATGTATGAGAAAATCAAGGCCGAGGTTATGAAACAGTTTGACGCCGGTTTTCTTGCAGTTACTTCTTACCCACAGTGGGTGGCCAACGTGGTTCCGGTACCGAAGAAGGATGGTAAGGTTCGAATCTGTGTTGACTACAGGGATCTGAACAGAGCAAGCCCCAAGGATGATTTCCCTCTGCCTCATATCGATGTTCTGGTCGACAACACCACACAACATAAGGTCTTATCCTTTATGGATGGTTTCTCCAGTTATAACCAGATTAAAATGGCTCCCGAGGATATGGAGAAGACAACCTTTGTTACTCAATGGGGTACATTTTGCTACAAGGTCATGCCTTTTGGATTGAAGAATGCTGGGGAAACATATCAACGCGCCATGGTCGCCTTATTCCACGACATGATCCATCATGAGATTGAGGTATACGTCGACGACATGATTGCAAGATCCCAGACTGAGGAAAAATATCTTGACCATCTTCAGAAGCTATTTGACAGGTTGAAATTGTACAAGCTGAGGTTAAACCCGAACAAGTGCACCTTTGGGGTGAGATCTGGTAAGCTGCTGGGTTTCATCGTAAGTGATAAAGGTATTCAAGTGGATCCTGCCAAGGTGAAGGCTATACAGGAAATGCCTGCTCCTCGAACAGAAAAAGAAGTCAGGGGCTTTCTGGGATGTCTGAACTACATTTCCCGATTCATCTCGCACCTAACTGCTACTTGTGAGCCAATCTTCAAGTTACTGAAGAAAGATCAAGTGGTAAGATGGAATGATGAATTTCAGGTCGCTTTCGAAAGGATCAATGAATATCACCAAGAGCCACCCATTCTGATGCCGCCAGTTGAAGGGAGAGCTTTGATCTTATACTTAACAGTACTCGAAAATTCGATGGGGTGTGTGCTGGGGAAGCATGACGAGTCTGGCCGAAAAGAGCATGCTATTTACTACCTTAGCAAAAAGTTTACCGACTGCGAGACCCGATACTCGTTGCTTGAGAAAACTTGCTGCACTTTGGCATGGACTGCTCTCCGGCTGAGACAGTATATGCTGACTCACACTACTTTATTGATATCAAAGATGGATCCAATCAAGTATATCTTCGAGAAGCCTGCCTTGTCCGGAAGAATAACAAGATGGTAGATGATCTTGACTGATTATGACATCCAGTACACGACCCAAAAGGCAATCAAGGGAAGTGTGTTGGCAGATCATTTGGCACATCAGACAGTGGATGATTACCAGAGTATGAACTTTGAATTCCCGGATGAGAATATCATGTTGGTAACTGACTATGAGACACCTGGACCGGATGAAGGATCTGAGGAAGGATCCCAATGGTCTATGTACTTTGATGGAGCTTAGAACACTTTGGGTAATGGCATTGGCGTCGTGATCATATCTCCCGAAGGCTCTCATACTCCGTTCACCGCCCGACTATGTTTCAACTGCACCAACAACATGGCGGAGTATGAAGTGTGCATTATGGGTCTTCGAGCAGCTATTGACCTAAGGATTAAGTTCTTAAGTGTATTCGGAGATTCCGCTCTCGTGACCAGTCAGATCAAAGGCGAGTGGGATATGAAACACCCTAATCTTATTCCTTACAAAGAGTATGTGTTGACGTTGCTTCCGTACTTCGAGGAGATAACTTTTGAACACTTCCCTAGAGAGGAGAATCAGTTAGCGGACACGCTAGATACAATGTCTTCTATGTTCAAAGTCAATTGGGACAACGAAGCTCCCTGGATTACCATTGAGAGGTTGGACGAACCTGCACATTACTGTGACATTGAGACTAAAGAGGTAATGGATAAACCCTGGTTTCATGAGGTGAAGAGGTATCTTAAAGCTCAAGAATACCCCAAGGGTGCATCTGTTAATGACAAGAAGTTCCTAAGAAGGTTCACGGCAAAGTTCTTCATCAGCAATGGCATCCTTTACAAGCGTAACCATGATTCAACCTTACTGCAATGTGTTGATAAGGACGAAGCAGAAAGAATCATGGCAGAGTTACATGAAGGCACCTTCAGAACTCATTCTAGTGGACACACCATGGCAAAGAAAATCCTTCGGGCAGGATATTTTTGATCCACAATGGAAGCTGACTGTTATCAGCATTCTCGGACATGTCACAAGTTCCAAGTCTATGCTGATAAGGTGCATATACCTCCAGTACCTCTGAATGCCTTGACGACTCCATGGCCTTTTTCAATGTGGGGCATTGATATGATCGGCGAGATCAGACCTACATCATCCAACGTGCATCGTTTCATCCTGGTAGCAATTGATTACTTTACAAAGTGGGTTGAAGCAGCTTCCTTTGCTACAGTAACCAAGAACGTCGTGGCACGGTTCATTCGGCATAATCTGATCTGTCGATATGGTGTACCAGAGAGGATCATTACAGACAATGGCACAAATCTCAACAATAAGATGATCATCGAGCTCTCCAAGCAGTTCAAGATATAGCATCATAACTCTTCTCCCTATCGGCCGAAGATGAATGGGGCTGTAGAAGCGGCTAATAAGAACATTAAGAAGATTGTGCAGAAGATGACGGTGACATACAAAGATTGGCACGAGATGTTACCATTTGCTCTTCATGGATACCGTACCTCAACACGGACGTCAACAGGGGCAACACCCTATTACTTGGTTTATGGCATGGAGGTAGTCTTGCCCATTGAAGTTCAGATACCCTCTCTTCGGATCATGAAGGACGCAAATTTGAGCGAAGATGACTGGATCCAGACCCGACTTGATCAGCTGAACTTAATCGACGAAAAGAGACTTATTGCTATTTGTCATGGTCAGACGTATCAAAAATTGATGATCAAGGCATTTAAAAAGAAAGTTAGACGACAAGAGTATCAAGTTGGGGATCTGGTAATCAAGCGCATTATCTTACCTCAAGGTGATCCCAGGAGCAAATGGACCCCTACCTACGAAGGGCCATTTGTGGTTAAGAACATTTTCTCAGGAGGAGCTATGATTCTAACCACCCTGGATGGTGATGACCTTCCTCACCCCGTCAATGCAGACATAGTGAAAAGATACTACGCATGATCAAAGACCCGCTAGGTTGACTGGCCTAGGCAAAAATAAGGGCTTCTTGGCGGACCAAATGGGTTCGGCAAAAATAAGGGATGAAAATGAAAAAACTATACACCCGGCAAGTCGAAAACCTGAAAAGTCAGCTTGGGCAAAAAAGGGTATCCCGGTAGACTGAAAACCCGAAAGGGCAGTCCAGGCAAAAATTAGGGATCAAAGCATAACACTATGTCTCATTTAATCACCTTACAACCAGACTTCGGTATCGACTATTAAGCTCAGACGACACTAATCAATCTGATCTACCTTCAACCAAGTAGCAAAGTGATGAGATGCTCGAGGACATAAAGGCAATAGAAAAGTTGGAACCCAATGGGATTATTCACATAGCTGTTTTTCTTTGTTTTTTACAAATTGTATGAACTCTATTGTTCGACGGCATTCTCTTACTAGGATGTCAGCCTCTTGTACAAAAACGCCTATTTACAGGCCAAACTTCAAAATCAATACGATTCATTTTCAGAGAAATTTCAACTTTTTTTTCCTTTTTCTGTTTTATTTTGCAAAGAACGTCCAATGTTCATTTTTGATATATGCATTTGACATTAATTGCTGCTCATGAATATTTACATGCGAAACAAAAGACCATTACTTGTAATATCAGAAACAGGGGCAAGTAAGAATTGTCCAAACTATACAGTTGCTCTGTCCTCCAGGTACAAGGTAAATTTAGCTGAAGAATATGGATGAAATACTTTCACTCCCCGCAAAGAAAGGACAATAATGTTAGCTCTCCTCAGCTGAGACTTGCAACAATGAATGAATCGGTGATATTTTCCCCAAGTAGAGTTTATTTACCATCAGCACTGAAAAGTCTTAATATTCCCCCAGTGGAGTATAAAAATATTCCCCGGCAGAATACAAAATATCCCCAGTGGAGTTTGAAATATTTCCCAGCACAGTTTGAAAAAGCTTCCCCAGTGGAGTTTGGAGAATCATCCCCAGTAGAGTTTGGAAGATTGTCCCCAGCAGAGCTCAAAGGATTATCACTATTAGAGTCTAAAAAGGTTATCCCCAATGAAGTCGCAACTGAAAGATCATCCCCAGCGGAGTTCTTTCCTTTCACAAACAAGAAGTCAATCCCCAACAGGATTCCGTATCACTAGCAACGGTAATTCATCCCAGCAGAATTTATCAACGGAATCCCCTACAGAGCATCTCTTCCCCACAGAGTAATCTCCTCATCAGTATATTCCCCATCGGAGTTATCCTCTCCTACAGGTTTATTCCCACAAATATATTCATTCGCTATCTCCAGCGGAAACGAAGAATTCAACTCTTTTCTCCAGGAGTTATCCGGGATTTAATTTCCCCAGCTAAAAACATCACATTTTCATACATCATGACACATGCACATACGCATCATACAACACAATCTCATTTATTTTGAGAACATCATTGCTTGATACATATCATGCATTACATACAACTAACCTTTACTTTTCAGTAAGGATGCGGTTAAATTCTCACAAAATTCAAAGCTATGAAGCTTTTATCTCAGTCGAATTAATGACAAGTTCTTAAATCTCAACAGAGTTTTTCTCAGTTGAATTACAGACAAGGTCTTAAATCTCGACGAAGTTCCTCCATTGAATTACAGACAGTTCCTAAATCTCAGCAGAGTTTTCTTAGTTGAAGTACGGGAAAGTTCTTAAATTTCGATGAATATGTTTCCCTCAGTTGAAGTACTGACCAGTTCTTAAATCTCAACAGAATTATCCTCAGTTGAATTATAGATAAGGTTCTAAATCTCGACAAAGTTCCTCCGTCGATTTACATATGAGTTCCTAAATCTCAGTAGAGTTTTCTCAGTTTAATTACGGGCGAGTTCTTAAATCTCGATGAAGATGTTTGCCTCAGTCGAAGTACTGACCAGTTCTTAAATCTCAACAGAATCATCCTCAGTTGAATTACAAATAAGGTTCCAAATCTCGACAAAGTTCCTCCATCGAATTATAGATGAGTTCCTAAATCTCAGAAGAGTTTTCTCAGTTGAATTACGGGCGAGTTCTTAAATCTCGATGAAGATGTTTCCCTCAGTCAAAGTACTGACCAGTTCTTAAATCTCAACAGAATTATCCTCAATTGAATTACATATAAGGTTCTAAATCTCGACAAAGTTCCTGCGTAGAATTACAGACGAGTTCCAAAATCTCAGCAGAGTTTTCTTAGTTGAATTACGGGCAAGTTCTTAAATCTCGATGAAGATGTTTCCCTACAGTCGAATTACTGACATGTTCTTAAAACTCAACAGAGATGTTGAAGTACATACAAGGTCCTAAATCTCGATGAAGTTCCTACATTGAATTACGGACAGTTCCTAAATCTCAGCAGAGAAGTTTTCTCGGTTGAATTACAAGCGAGTTCTTAAGTCTTGATGAAGATGTTTCCCCCTCAGTTGAATTACAGACAAGTTCTTAAAACTCAGCAGAGATGTTCTCTCAGTTGAAGTACAGGAAAGTTCCTAAATCTCAACAAAGATCAGACTTCCCCAGTAGAATCTTCCTCAACAGCAGGTATGCAAGCTCTAGCTAAGGAATATCTTATGCGATCGACACTCCTCCAAATGGCATATGTAAGCCCATTCCCGCCATCACAAGGCTAATACCACTTTATGCGAGTGCAAATTTCTGGGCACTCTAGTGTTAAATCATCTTCCACCTTCGGATCATGAAAGGCATAAAAGCCAATCTACATCCTCAGGTTTAAGAAGATTGAATAGGGGCAGCTGTTGTACCCCAAAATTTTCCCTCTCATATTTCTCAAAACATTGCAAGAAAAATCCACAAGTGGCTCATGGTTGCTCAAGAGTTGGTCAGACAAGCTATCTCCTAAGGCAGTCTACCCCAAATTAGGGTTTTGTGTTGCATCAAGGTATTTGAGTCCAACTGACCTCAGGTGCTACCCAATGTCCTAATATGTTCTCAAGATTATCCATGTCAAGTTTCACGCCTTGCGGAGGACGTTTGCTCAGTCAATTGCTCAAAGGTCCAAAAATCGACTGTGCTAGGGCAAAAGTCAATTGTGACCTATAAAAAGTCAAACTTCAATAGTTTTTGCCAACATTCTCATTTTTAAGGATATTTCATCATTTTATCAAGGGTTGATCATGATTCATCAAGGATTGCTCAAAATTCATCAAGACTCAAAAGTTGCTAAATTAGGGTTTTGTAGGAAAAGTCAACTCAACTTTAACCAAGCATAACTTTCTCATACTTTATGAGAAATGACCCATCCAAAGATCATTTTGAATAGGATTCAATTTCCTACAAACCATCTTACTACCCCAAGTCCAAAAAATGCACTCACAAGAAGTTATGAATTTGGACATTATAGGTCATTTTCAAAAGTCAAGAAAAACACCTTTTTGTCAAAGCTTATAACTTGAGCATGAAATATCAAAATTAGATGAGACAAAAAGGGTTGATTAGAAGACATATCAATCTTTCTAAAAGGTCCAAGAACACCTCCAAAAGTTTAAAATTGAAGAAGTTATGCATTGTTGAAGTTGAACTTTTTTGCAAAATTGCCAAAAGTCAACTATCCCCAAAACTTCAAATTTTGACAAATGGGCCCATTCTTTTCCACTTGATTTGAGTTTGAATTATTTCCCACGTGCCCTAGCTCCATCCATGTATCCACATCATTTTTTTATTAATTATTTTGATTTGATTTGAATTAATTTGATTTAAATCAAAATAAATCAAATAAAAATCAAAAGGCATTGATAACCAAGACCTTGTGTTGATTTTAGGCTCCAAATATAGCTATTATCACCATCAAATTCGTATCAAGTGAATCATGTGCAAAAAGATTGGAATTAAGCAAATTTGGCAAGTTTCTAAATGGAGATCAAATCAAATATGCAAGCATTGATAAGGCAAGATTTGGACCAAGTTTGTAAACCTAATGCACTAAGTAATACATAAGCAAGCTAAAGCACACAAAATAAGGGTTGAAAATTGTTGGAAGAGGCAGAACTGACTTTGCAAAAATCACAAAAAAGTGAGAGATCAAAATCAGGGTTAGAGGCAGTTTTAGGACGTGAGAATGGTCTCAATCAATTCCTGGCCATTTACACAAGCTAACTGGATCCAAACCAAGCATTATCAGGTCCTCAAACGCGCTGTAAGTCTCACGCTATTCACCCTGTTCTTGATTTCGATTTGAATCATTCTAGCATCTATTGAAAAAACTAATGGCATATTTGTGATCACAAGAACAATCGCAAACTTTTGGTAATTGCTAATTTCATTTATGTGCTCTGTATAGAAAATCACCATAGCTAGGGTTCCTTGTTCGTGTTTAGGGCTTTCTGTTTCAGGTACAATTGGATCATAATAAGAATATTGTTTTGATCAGGAGGTCATGACGAACTCAACCCTAGCCTTGAAAATCATTTTTATAGCCTGAGGGAGATTTTAGAACAAGGCTGCGATTTTTGCTGCGGATTAAAATCCGCAGGTAATTTTTACAGGGGTTTGGGGACAGGGACGATGAGGTGTCCTCCGTCCATTGGGCCATTCAAACCAAGCGCGCCTTTTTTTTTATTTTTTCTGGCATTGGAATTGTTTTGTTATATTATTATTGATACCTATTATGCTAACAACTAAAACAGCCTGGCGTAGTGGCAAGCAAGCGTTTGATGTAACTTCAGGACCTGGGTTCGAGTCCCAGGTCCCCCCTCTTTCTCAATATTATTATTTTTAAGGTGATTGCATGCATTCTCAAGCTTAGACTATACCATGTTCCCTCACGATCCAAGCGCCAGATGGCCCAAAGGCCAGATCTGGTGGCCAAGTGTTGAAGGTCCACCAAAGTGTTGGTTAGTGCGTGTGTACCAGATCCAAAAAGTCCAAAGGGCCAGCTCCTATTGGGCCTACAAAATTGCTACCAACACCTTTAAAAACAGGCCCAATTCTTCTTTTCTCTTTTATTTAGTTTTTGTTTAAATACTTTAATTGTTTTATTTATTTTATAACCAATCACAAAATTCTGTTTTTATTAAATAAAATCACAAAAATATTTTTTATTCAACCAAATTTTAAACTTTTATTTTTTATTAATAAACTTATTAATTGATTAGGTTTTTAATTAGAAAACTTTAATTTATTTTGTAAATTATTAAAATTGATTAGATTTAATTAGGTTTTAACTACTAATTTAATTAATTTTATTTTCTTTCTTAAAATAACAAAAACCCAAAAATATGTCATAATTTATTTTTCATTAATTAATTTATTTTATAATCAAATTAGTAATTAATTTAGGACTTAATCTCTTTTCTCAAATAAAAACAAAAAAAAAATCAATGTTCTTTCAAAAGGGTTGAAACCCTAAATTCGCATTCATTCAATTTCCCGCGCGCGTTACTTATTTTTATCCAATTATGTATCTGCTTCCGGAATGTAATAGATAATTAGGACATTTAATTATTTTTACCGCTTTACTTTATTTTTCAAAGGGTTTGTCTTTGGTGATGTAAATACCCAAAGCCTTGTAATTTAAATTAAGCATTTTATTTTCGCAAATTATAACTTCTAGATGTTTGATAATAGGGATTGCATGACAAGACTGAATGTTAATCTTAAAATAAAATTAGATCACCTTTAACATGTACAAAGATAAAAAAATAACTGAAAACGACACACTCTTACATGCGCACTCTTAGGGTACACCCCACTTGGTTGCCTTCGTACACGGTCATTGAGTATAGGTCGTTTTAGAGGTCGTCCTCTTGTATAAAAGATCATAGTTGCCTCGAAACAGTTGCCTCGGATGTTGTTGCCTCAAAACAAATGATCTAAGACATTAGGGTTACCGCTAAGGCGTCCTAACATTTCTTTAGTGACCGTATGTCCCTCATTCGAATTGACCCTCAAATTCCAACGATGGTGCTACCCACTCACTAATAGTGGGATAGTATTGTCTAAAGGAAAATAGCATATAAGGATTCCTTTTTCGAGTAGGTAGATGGTTCTTAGATACTTGCTCTTTCAAAACAAAACAAATTTTTTCACACTTACACTTTTACAAACAAGTTTTCAAAACACTTCATTACACTCTTGAGGACAGAAGCAAGAGTTAAATCGAAGTTTCAAAAACAAAAACTTTTTTAAAACCCACGAGCACAAAGAAAACAATTTTGAAAACAATTGAGCAAGTACCTAAGAGCCCGTGGATAACCACGGATAGAAAGGGTGCTAACACCTTCCCTTTCTATAATCTACCCCCTGAACCCGAGAAATATCTCTAAAAAGGAATTTTTCTGTGCTTTTTTCCTTTCCTTGTTGGATAAAATAAAAGTCGGCGGCGACTCTTGCTTACCGCGAAATTTTGCGAATACAAACGCAAAACGCAAACCAGCATTCCAAAAAAAAGTCAGTTCTTCCCACCGTATCACACCTATCAAATAGGCAGTCATTATCTCTCAAAAAAGAAAAGCCCACTAAGTCAAAACCGACAAAGGAGACTTAAAGAAAACCGGGGCGTCCCGCTGACTGTAATCTAAAAAAAAACAAGAACAATCAGGCAAAAATTAGGGATAACAAATAAAAAAAAAGAGGTCACTCCAAAAACCTCGACAACATGAAAATGTTGCAAGAAATGACTGCCTTCCGACAAACTTAACTTGTCTAAACCATCACCAAAACGTCATTCCAGACTCAATTGGAGTTCAAACATACAATTAACTGAGTTTAGGAATAAAGAACATCACGAAGAACGGGCGGGTACAAATACACTTTGAGTATTTATCCTTTATTTCTTAAACCGTGAAGCAAGCCACGTTACAACCCTTCAAAAGTCCTAATTGAAGCATGGGTTAGTTCGAAAGCATACTATTACAAAAGGTATCCTGATTCCTATAAGGCTTTACTCTAAATTCTGAGTTTGAATTTTCTTACAAAATTTCTTTACTTGCTAAAACGCATTTTCAAAATTTCAAGACAAGCATAAACTTTGCATTATTTGAATATCGCTGTTTGCATATGGATATTTGTTTGACAACAGAGAAATTCACACAACGAATATCCAATGAACGAAAGCTCTCTTAGTGAATAAAATCACTTCGATTGGATAGACACTTCCAATGACAAATCTCTCTTGATCAATGGGGCACGACATGAGCTTTGTCCAACACATCTGGGGAAGTCAAGTCAAGATTCAAAGAATCTCTCAAAGAATTATTGAATAACCAGGGGTAAATTTCCATATGTATCACTCAAGGGGCAATGTCATGTTGATCACGGTTTTGAACAATATCCACTATGAAGACTTCTGGTACCATCAATTTTCTTCTTTGTACCAATAGTATCAGATGATGTCAGTATCAGATGGTGTCAGTATCATGTCTTCGGATCTTCCCATGACAGTCTTAGAAAATATCTCTAGGAAGTTCAGGGCTACCGGAAATATGATCAAATTCTCAAGCGTCAAGGTGCACCAGATTAACTCTGAGGGCAAACAGGCTCCCACATAAGAGGTCATGTGTGACCAAGTAAACATTTTCAGAGTTTCAATCTCTGAAAACTTCTCACCAACTGAGTCGACTTCAAGAATCCTCGAGGATTTCTGCTAGTGAAGTCGCCGCCTCTCCAACAGACTAAGCAACAAGGTTTATTTCCCTAACAAACAACAAGATTCCCCAGTTTCAGGTGGCCTCTCCGACCACTACAAATCAAAGGACTACAACTCCTCTTTCCCAATAGACTACTCTACAATCCCCAACAAGTTACTATGAAGCCTGGACCCAACCAACCATTAGTTCAACTTCGACTCCCTAGTAGAGCAACAGACAACCAAGGCTCCTGAACTCTTTTCCCTAAGCAAGAATCAACACTCTCCAAAGAGTTTTCAATATTCCCCATCGGAGTTCTCCTAAAAACTACAAAACAGGAATCCCCGGTGGAGAAATTCTAAGCAAAGTTTGAAGACACACCTACTCTTCAACAGCATTCTGGGATTTATTGACTCCCTAGTGTTTGTCAAGGATTTATTTTCCCAGACAAAATACATTCATTAACATTTCACACATGATAAGTGCAAACGACACGATCTCATTTATTTTGAGAACATCATCACACCATGCATTTCATACATCATGACATTGCATACAACTAACGTTTTACCTTTTTCAGGAAAAGGTCAATCAACAGATGGCTATCATCGACCATTTTCAAGTTCCAGATTAATACCTGTAACAAGTCAGGGCATTTATCTATATGACCAATTGAAGCAACCCTACACAGGTTCCTCCTATTTCAAAATGATGTTTTACACGGACTCGTCATGAAGCAACCCTACACAGGTTCCTCCTATTTCAAGATGAAGTTTTACATGGACTCGTCATGAAGCTACCCTACACAGGTTCCTCCTATTTCAAGATGAAGTTTTACACGGACTCATCATGAAGAAACCCTACACAGGTTCCTCCTATTTCAAGATGAAGTTTTACATGGACTCTTCATGAAGCAACTCTACACAGGTTCCTCCTATTTCCAAGATGAAGTTTTACACAGACTCATCATGAAGCAACCTGTGATACGGTGGCCAGAACCGGGACGTGTTTCCGTTTTTTAAGGAATTTGCTGGTTTGCGTTTTGCGTTTGTGTTCGCAAAATGTCGCGGTAAGCAAGAGTCGCCACCGTCTTTTATTTTATCCAACAAGGAAAGGAAAAAAGCACAGAAAAATTCCTTTTTCGATATATTTCTGAGTACGGGGGGTAGATTATAGAAAGGGAAGGTATTAGCACCCTTTCTATCCGTAGTTATCTACGGGATCTTAGGTACTTGCTCATCATTTTCAAAATTGTTTTCTTTGTGTTTGCGTGATTTGAAAAGCTTTTGTTTTGACTTCGATTTAACTCTTGCTTCTGTCTTTAAGAGTGTAATGAAGTGTTTTGAAAACTTTGTTTGTAAAGGAGCGTAAGTGTGAAGAAAGTTTATTTTGTTTGAGCAAGTACTTAAGAACTAATCTACCTACTCAAAAAAAGAATCGTTCTATGTTCGTTTCCTTTAGACAGCGCTATCCCACTATTAGTGAGTAGGTAGCACCTTCGTTGGAGTTTTGAGGGTCAATTCGAAAGGGACGTACGGTCACTAAAGTAATGCTAATACGTCTTAGTAGTAACCCTAATGTCTTAGATCAATTATTCGAGGCAACAATATCCGAGGAAACCTTTCCGAGGCAACTTTGATCTTTGAGACAAAAGGACGACCACTAAAATACCCTATACTCAATGACCGTTTACCGATGGCAACCAAGTGGGAGTGTACCCTAGGAGTGCGCATGTGCGAGTGATTCAATTTCAGATTTATTATCTTTGCACATTTTAGGGTTATCTAACTGTTTTAAAGTTTTCACATACATTCTTGTCATGCCTCCTAATATCATACATCTAACAGTTAATATTTTGCATAATTTAAAGTGCGGAAATTAAACTACGCTATTACAAGGGTTCGGGTATTTACATAGCCAAAAACAAACCCTTTAAAATAATAAAACGATAAATGAAAAATAGAAGTCCTATTTAAACTATTACAACTTGTAGGCAGTTACCTCAATATGGTAATAATAAAAGCATGCGCGAAGAAAATTAGATCGGGAAGAAATTAGGGTTTTGACCCTTCTAACCTAATTAAAAGAAAAATGTTTTTTTGTTGTTTTTTTAATACTTTTTTTAAGAAAAAAGATTAGGTTTTAAAAATAAATGTACAAATTAATTAGTGATTAAATTAATTAATAAAAATAATTACATAACCTGTTTTTGGGTTTTTGTTATTTTTAAGAAAAGAAAATAATTAAATTAGAAATAAAACCTATTTGTTCTAATTAATTTTAATTATGTACAAAAAGAATTAAAGTTATCTAAATTAACAATCTAATTAAATTAATTAATTTTTTGACAAAAAAAATGAAATCTAAACCTAATTTGTGAAAAGTGTTTATTTTTATGATTTTTTGATAAAAAGAAAATTAATTAATTGGTTAGTAAAATAAATAAATTAATTAAATAAAACAATAAAAAAAAGTATAGTAATAGATATGGTCCTGAAAAGGATTTCTGGGGGTGAAAACAGCAAGCTTTTGGCCTAAAAGATTTGATCCATTATTGACTTCTTGAATTCTGTGCATTGCATTGACTAGGCTCCATGGTGCTCCTTCATGGATAGCCTTTGGATTTGGCCATCTGGCCACTTGGCAGACTGGATGTTGAGGGAGTATGGTGTTCATTAGCTTCATGTGCGTGCTGAAACCTGGAAAGCAAAATAATATAGAGAAATTGGGGGGACCTGGGATTCGAACCCAGGTCCTGATGCGTTTTACAACCACTCCACTACCACTGCGCCATCTGCTTCAGTTTGTTATAATAATACAAAATAATGATCAAATATTAAAAAGGCCCTATGTAATAAATCAGCACGCGTTTTTTCAAACAGGCCAATGGTTGTTCGCCAGCTGGTCATCTTCCTCCTTGGATCCGTTAGTAAAAGTTCCAAACTTTTACCTACGGACGTTTGTCCATAGCTATAGCCCCTATAAATCTCAAAACTCAACACTAGCGTTATAAATGAAAACGAAGGCCATGGATGGCTTCGTCTGGCCTTGCTGAACACAAAGGTGGCCCTTCCATGGCCCAATTTTGCCTGTAAACAGAAATCCTAAATTGAACCCTAAAACCCTAACTATGGTGAAATCCAGTACAAGCCATGAAAATGCAATCAAATGTTACATGAAGCTTAAAAACATAATGGTGATCAAGAATATACAATTATTTTATGCTATAAGTATGAGAATAATGCTATTCGATTTCAAAAAAGAAACCATGCCGTGGGTGACTTACAGCGCGATATAAGGCCTATAAACGCTTTCTTTGGATTGCTTTGGCTTGCTGATGACCTCAGGAAACGATTGGAATGGTTCAAGGGTCTTGAATTGGCCTCTAAGTGTGAATTCGTGTTTGCAATTTTTCTTGATTTTTTAAGTTTGTGTTCTTGATGTTGCGCCTGCTTCTATATGTATTGAGGAATAGATCAGGGTTGAAAACCTGGCCTCAATCTTCCTCCATCAATGTCCTTGATCTTGATTTGATTCACCTTAAAATCTTTCCAAAAATGGCCTAAATCCAATCTTTTTATGCACACTAAGCCTTTACATGAGTTTGATTTGATGCTAGCTATAATTTAAAACCTGAAACAAGCACAAATTCTTTTGTTTTCAATATTTTGGATTTCATATAATTTGTTTTGATTTAAAATGATTTAATTTAAATAAAAATAAAAAAATAATAAAAATAATATAATGACAAGTGGAAAATGCTAGGGATCATGGACCATGTTGCCAACTCAAAACAAGTGAAAAAGATTGGGCCCATTTGGCAAAAATTGAAGTTTTAGGCATAGTTGACTTTTGACAATTTTGCAAAAAAGGTCAACTTCACCAATGCATAAATTCCTCAATTTTGACTCTTTGGATGTGTTCTTTGACTTTTTAGAAAGCTTGATATGTCATCTAATCAACCCTTTTGGTCTCATCTAAATTTTATATTCCATTCTCATGTATGAAGCTTTGACAAAAAAGGTGTTTTTGTTGACTTTTCAAAATGACCTATAATGTCCAAACACATAACTTCTTGTGAGTGCATATTGTTAACTTGGAAGATGAATATGGATTGTAGGGAATTGCATCCTCTTCAAAATGAGCTTTGGATGGGTCATTTCTGATAAAGTATGAGAAAGTTATGCTTGGTCAAAGTTGAGTTGACTTTTCCTGCAAAACCCTAATTTAGCAACTTTTGATTCTTGATGAATTATGAGAAATCCTTGATGAATCATGATCAACCCTAGATCAAAAATATACTTTAAAATTAGGATGTTGACCAAAAATCTTGAAGTTTGACTGTATGTGGGCCACAGCTGACTTTTGCCCTAACAAAGTCGATTTTTGGGCCTTTGAGCAATTGACTGAGCAAACTTCCTCTGCAAGGCTTGAAACTTGACATGGTTGATCTTGAGAACATATTAGGGAATTGGTGAGCATTTGGGATCCCTTGGAGTCAAGCATCTTGATGCAACATGAAACCCTAATTTTAGGTAGACTGCCTTAGGAGAGAGCTTGTCTGGCCAACCCTTGGACTTCTTTGAGCAACTTGGGGATCTTTCTTGAAATGTTTTAAGAAATATGGGAGGGAAAAGTTTTGGGTACAACACAAACCTACACATGTTCCTCCTATTTCAAGATGATGTTTTACGCTGACTCGTCACGAAGCAACCCTACACAGGTTCCTCCTATTTCCAGATGCAGTTTTACACGGACTCATCATGAAGCAGCCCTACACAGGCCCGTCATAAATTTAAGAATATTCAGATCCCTGCTAGTTCAGGTAAATCTTTCAACCATTTATTCTAATTATTTCCTAGTAGACTTTCTCTAGTTCAGATAAATCTCTCAATGACTTGTTCTGATTCTTCTCCAGATCCCTGCTGGTTTAGTTTGAATCTCTCAACGATTTATTCTAATTCTTTCCCGCAGACGCTTTCTCTGGTTCAGATGAATCTCTCAACGATTTATTCTGATTCTTTCCTAGAAGGAACTTTCTCTGGTTCAGATAAATCGCTCAAAGACTTACTTTGATTCTCTCCAGTTAAAGAATATTCAAGACCTCTTTTGGTTCAGTTTAAACCTCTCAACAGTTTATCCGGATACTTTCCAAAGGTAAATTTCTGGTTCAGATAAATCGCTTAAAGATTTATTCCGATTCTTCCCAGCCGAACAACATACAAGACTTCTGCTAGTTTCAGATAAATCGCTCCAAAAATTTATTCTGATTCATTTCCAATTGAAATCAAGTTCAGACTTAGTCCATTTTTTGTCAACAGTCATCTTTGGATGGCATCTACAAGCCCATCCTCGAAAAATCTCCTTCATTCCTCCAAATGGAATCTAAAAGCCCATCTCCATCAAATCTCCTTCATTCCTCCAAATGGCATCTATAAGCCCATTCACAATCCATCTTCGAGTGCAAATTTCTGGGCACTCTAGTATTCTATCATCTTCCACCTTCAAGTCACGAATGGCGAATCCGCCAATCTAACCCTTCAGGTTTAAGAAGATTGAACAGGGGAAGCTGTTGTACCCCAAAATTTTCCCTCTCATTTATCAAGTGTTTTCTCACAAGATCTCCTTTGGTTCAAGACTGCACTAGGGTTGATCAGCTTAAGACACCTCCTTAAGCATTGATGACTGGAATTAGGGTTTGAGATTTCACAAAGATAATTGAACTATTAATGCCTAATATGAATTTCAGGGACCATTATGGACCTTCAAGATTGCTCATGTCAAGTTTCAAGTCTTTGATCACATTTTTGTTCAATCAATTAATTAGTTGACCTAAAAATCAGCTGTATTGGGGAAACAGTACTCTGTGGCCAATTTACAGTCAAAATTCATAATTTTTGATCCATATCAACATTATGAACTCCTATATGTCATTTGATCAAGTTTGGACCATAATTCCTCAAGAAATTTGATTAGATCATCAAAAGGGCAAAATGGTCAAAATTAGGGTTTTAATTGAGAAAGGGCAATTTTAGATTTTTGACTTAGCAAATGGTTATTTGGTTTGTGAAATGATCTCAAGGTTTCAAATGCATCATTTTTACCTAATGGTATGAGTCAAAACTTCTCTCAAGGTCAATTGATTGATAGTTGATTTTTAGTAAACTAATCAAAAGTCATCTATACACCGAAAAGTCAAACTTTGACTTTTTGGTCAAAATCAAGTGTCCAAGATCACAATTCATCAAAACATGTTAAAATATGAAAATTGTTCATCAAGAAATCAAAAATTCAAGATTTCATTTTGAAAAGTCAAAGTTTCCAAACTTAGAAATTTTTCTAAGTGTTGAAAACTTCATATTTTTTCACAACTTTGAGCCAATTTTTCACCATGATGCAAGATGATTCAAAAGAAACTTTCAAAATGAAAGTTGTAGATATCAATGAGATCTAAAACATTTATTCAAAAGAAACATTCAGTTTTGCATTTGGAGGCATTATCTTGATGTAAGTTGCCTTGATAAAAAGTGTCTTTTTGTTGACTTTTTAAAATGACCTATAATGTATTAGCTCATATCTTTCAAATAAAGCACTTTTTGGACTTGATTATATAAGCAAAGTTGTAGAGAGTTGAATTTCCTTCAAAATGAGCTTCGGTTGGGGAAAATTTGATGAAGCATGTGAAAGTTATGCCTGGTCAAAGTTTAGTTGACTTCTCCTAAGGAAACCCTAATTTGGAAATTTTGGACTTTTGATGATTTGAGGGCTTTCCTTGAGGAATCATGATCAATCTTTGGTTGATTTAATCTGAGCCAGGAAGAGGTCCACTTGAAGAAGTATCAGAATAAATCTTTGGTCGATTTAATCTGAGCCCGAAGATGTTTATGTCTAACTTCTACTAGAAGAAGTATTAGAATAAATCTTTGATCGATTTAACCTGAGCTCGAAGAGGTCTCATTGTATTTAACTGGAAGAAGTATCAGAATAAATCTTTGGTCGATTTAATCTGAGCCAGAAAAAGGTCTGTTGGAAGAAGTATCAGAATAAATCTTTGGTCGATTTAATCTGAGTCAACAGATGTTTATGCCCAACTTCGAATGGAAGAAGTATTAGAATAAATCTTTGGTCGATTTAATCTGATCCAGAAGAGGTCTAAACTTGTCTTTAACTTTAAATAGTATCAGAATAAATCTTTGGTCGATCTAATCTGAGCCAGAAAAAGGTCTGCTGGAAGAAGTATCCGAATAAATCTTTGGTCGATTTAATCTGAGCCAGAGGATATTTATGCCTGACTTTGACTAGAAGAAGTATCAAAATAAATCTTTGGTCGATTTAATCTGATCCAGAAGAGGTCTCTATTGAGAATGACCTTCTGAGGAAATCGCTGAAATAGCCATTTGTAGATGTAGCCTTTGATAAGATTGTTAGGTCATATAAGTAGTTGATGATGTTTGTCTATTGATTGATCTTTCCTGAAAAGGTAAAGAGTTAGTTGTATGAAATGTCATGATGCATGAAATACATTGCGTAATGATGTTCTCAAGATAAATGAGATTGTGTTATATGTGTTTCGTATGCATATGCTATGACATTTGTAAATGATGTATGAATGTGAAATGTTATTGAAGTGAATTTGTAAACTTGAGCAACATCTTTGTCTGGGGAAAATAAATCCCTGACTGTCGTTGGGGATGAAGAGTATGTGCATCTTAGATCTTTTAGGGAATTGTTTCCGCTGGGGACTTCTGCTTTCTTTTTTGAGGAAATTCTGTTGGGAAACATTAATTTTTTTTCTTTGGAGAAATTCTGCTGGAGAATGTTAATTCCTGCTTAGGGAGAAGAGATCAAGAACATTGGTTGTTCATTGCCTTACTGGGGAGTTTATACCCTGGCCGGGAACAAAAGAGATGGATATTCCTTCTGACTAGTTCGGGGAGGATAAAATTGACTGATATCTGGTCTGATTCCATGTTTCGTAGCAAGTCTTTGAGGATAGTGACGACTTCACTGGGGAAATGAATTTTACTGGTGATTCATAGCCATCAGAGGAATAGACTCAAGCTGGGGAATTATAGTTTGTTGGGGAAATAAACCCTGTTGGGGAAATAAACCCTATTGACAGAGAAATACTTTACTGAAGGAACACCCTTGTTCATGAAATGAACTATGCTGGACAGCTGAACCCTATAGGGGGTTTTACAATCTTGGAGGAATAAACTCAGCTGGGTAAGATAACTTTCATGAACTGTTCTTATTTGAACTCTGTAGGTTGGTGATTTTTCCAGGAAGATGACCATACTCCTTTATCTGCCAGAGTGATCTGCCGGGGAAATTGCGGGGAATGTATGAACTTGTTAAGGTTTCTTTATAGGGGTAATCTCACGAAAGTGGATCTATGGGGATTTGTGGAGGGCTTGGACGTCATCCCAACTCCTAGAGTCTTGAGTAAATGCTTATTCCTGGGTTTATGCATATATTTGTTAACAATCAATTGTGTTCATATGCATATGCTCATTCAATTTTAGTCATTGGATGTTTTATGCAAACAAAACAGAAAAAGTGAAAACAAAATTTGGATTTGAAATTGTATTTGTATTAATAATTTGCCTATGAACAGGCGATTTTTGTACAGAGAGACGGAAATCCTAGTAAGAGGAAGTCGCTGAAGAAAAGATTACAAAGTGAAGACAAAACATATAACGATGTGGAAATAATCTCGTCGGGTTTCAACTCTGCTATTGCCCCTATGTCTTAAAACATCTCATTCTTTGCTATTGGAAGAAGTTGATTGAACTGATCTGTACCGTTCAAACTTTTGACGTTTGGTAATAAAGCTTGCTGTAAGTGATCCAATGGGGACATTTCGTACGCTTATAATCCCTAACTTTTTCCTGGACCGCCCTTTCGGGTTTTCAGTCCACCGGGATACCCTTTTTTGCCCAAGTCGCCTTTTCAAGTTTTCGACTTGCCGGGTGTACACTCTTTTATATATATCCCTAATTTTTGCCTGAACCTTTTTGGTTCTCCGGGATGCCCTTATTTTTTCCTAGGCCAGTCAACCTAGCTGGTCGTTTTCATGCGTAGTATCTTTTGACTATGTCCGCATATACAGGGTGCAGGAAATCTTCACCGTCCATGGTGGTCAATATCATGCCACCGCCCGAAAATACTTTGTTGACAACAAATGGCCCTTCGTAAGTGGGAGTCCATTTTCCCCTAGGACCACCTTGCGGTAGAATGATGCACTTTATTACCAAGTCACTAGCCTGATATACCCGATGCTTGATCTTTTTGTTGAATGCCTTGATCATGCGTTTGTGACACATCTTACCGTGACAGAGAGCTGCTAGCCTTTTCTCGTTGATTAGATTTAACTGATCCAACCTGGTCTGAATCCACTCATATTCGTTTAGGTATGCTTCTTTCATGATTCTCAGAGAGGGAATATGAACTTCGATAGGTAGGACAACTTCCATACCATAGACCAGAGAGAATAAGGTTTCCCCAATTGATGTTCTAGCTGAAGTGCGGTAGACGTGGAGAGTAAAGGGTAACATATCATGCTAATCTTTGTACATCACAACCATCTTCTGAATAATCTTCTTAATATTCTTATTGGCGGCTTCCACTGCACCATTCATATTTGGACGATACTGAGAAGAGTTGTGGTGCTTGATTTTAAACTGCGTATAGAGTTTAGTGATCATAGTGTTATTGAGATTGGTATCGTTGTCCGTGGTGATTCTCTCGGGGATGCCATACCAACAGATCAGGTTATGTTTGATGAATTGGGAAACCACCTTCTCGGTAATAGAGGCGAACGAGGCTGCTTTAACCCACTTTGTAAAGTAGACAATGGAAATGAGAATGAAGTTATGTTCGTTAGAGGCAATATAATTGATTTCTCCAATCATATCAATGCCCCACATTATGAATGGTCAAGCAGCCTTCATGATGTTCAGAGGTACTGGAGACACATGAACTTTATCAACATAAATTTGTCACTTATGACAAGTTCTCGAGTGATGGTGGCAGTCAGTTTCCATAGTCGACCAATAGTAACCAGCTCTCAAAATCTTTTTAGCCATTGTATGCCCACTGGAGTGAGTGCCGAAGACACACTCGTGCATGTCTTGCATAATTTATTCTGCTTCCTTCTTATCCATACAATGAAGCAAGGTTGAATCTTGATTACACTTGTATAAAATTCCATTGCTCAAGAAGAACTTTGCCGAGAACCTTTGTAGGAATTTCTTGTCATTGATTGATGCCCCTTCAGGGTATGCTTGTGTTTCTGGGTACCTTTTCACTTCGTGAAACCAAGGGTTTTCATCTACTCCATCAGTGTCAATTTCCATAAAAGTGTGCCGGTTCATCGAATCTTTCAATGGTAATTCTGGGAGCCTCATTGTCCCATCTGACCTTGAACATGGATTACATGGTAGCCAAAGCGTCTTCCAACTGATTCTCTTTTCTTGGTATATGTTCAAAGGTAATCTCTTCGAACTTCAGGATCAAGGTTAGCACATGTTCTCGGTAAGTGATAAGATTCAGATGCTTCATATCCCATTCTCCCTTGACTTGACTGATTACCAAGGATAAATCCCAATATATGCTCATGAATTTGATTCTCATATCAATAGTAGCTTTAAGACCCATGATGCATGCTTCATATTCGGCTATTTTATTGGTGCAGTCAAAGCATAATCTGGCAGTGAAGGGCGTATGACAACCCTGAGGAGAGATAATTACAACACCGATTCCATTACCAAGTGCGTTGGAAGCTCCATCAAAAACCGTAATCCATTGGGATCCTATCTCAGGTCCTTCATACGGTCCAAGTTCTTCATAATCAATTACCAGGTAAAGGTAGCATGGAGATTTTAGATGAGGTTTTCCCCAGCTGTTCGACAATTTTAGACGAGGTTTTCCCCATCTGTTTGACAATTTTATAATCACTTCTGCGAATGATCTTCAAAACCTCTTCCAAATCCTGTCCAGAAGTATCCTTGATCGTATATTCTTTTCGTGCTTCCGTCCGGGCAGGCTCTATCATCATATCTTTACCCCGAGCCCCAACAGTTGTCTTGGTAACAGTGAGTTAAACAGGCAGAGAGATTTCCGGGGAGAAAATCCTTCCGCTTCTTGTAATTTTGCTGGTCCACGCAATATTGAAAATACTGGGATCAACCTCTTCTTCATCTTTATCTGAAAATTATTATTTAACTTTGTTGTACCCTAAAATTTTCCCTCTCACTTATCAAAAATTTTCTCACAAGATCTCCTTGATTCAAGACTGCATTAGGGTTTGATCAGCTCAAGACACCTCCTTAAGCACTGATGACCAAAATTAGGGTTTGAGATTACACAAGGATTATTGAACTTTATATGCCCCATATGATTTTCATGGATCATTATGGACCCCCAAGATTACACATGTCAAGTTTCAAGCTTTGAATCACATTTTTGACCAGTCAATTGAGTAGTTGAACTAAAAATCAGTTGTATTGGGGAAAAAGTCAACTATAGCCAATTTAAAGTCAAACTTCATAATTTTTGATCCACATCAACATTTTTTAACTCATATGAATCATTTGATCAAGTTTGGACCATAATTCCTCAAGAAATTTAATCAAATCTCCAAAAGGGCAAAATGGTCAAAATTAGGGTTTTGATTGGGAAAGGGTAATTTCTGTTTTTTTGACCTAGCAAATGGTCAATTGGTTTAAGGCATGATCTAGAGAGTCCAATTGCATCATTTTGACCTAATGACATGGTTCAAAACATTCCAAGTCCATTGGATTGACAGATGAATTTTGCAGTCAACTGATCAAAAGTCAACTGTATATTGAAAAGTCAAACTTTGACTTTTTGGTCAAATTCAAGTGCCAAAGATCCCAATTCATCAAAACATGTAAAAATGTGAAACTTATTCATCAAGAAATCAAAAAGTCAAGATTTCATTTTGAAAAGTCAAAATTTCTAAACTTAGAAGTGTTGGAAATTTCATGTTTTTTCATAACTTTGAGCCAAATTTTCACCATGATGCAAGATGATTCAAGAGATACTTCCAACATGAAAGTTGTAGATCTCCATGAAATCTACAACTTTTATTCACACAAGTTCTTCCAAAAATGCTTGGATCTCAAGTTATAATTTTATGAACATGAGGTCATGAAACTAAAGACTTAGTGAAATTTTGCCGTAATTTGGCCAGGATTTTGACCTAACTTCATGGCAGTTTTTCATATAGTTCCAAGGGGAATCTTCAAAAGAAATTCAAAGATGGGTTTTAGAGAACATTTCAAGATTTCCAAAATGTCCAAGAACTCCTTGAGATCAGTCTTGAGTAGGGAGAATCGAAGAGATGAAGTTAGGGTTTTGTCAGTTGAATTACAAGTCATTTTTGATGAACACATGAACCAAATCCATGCTAGGCTGCATAATGCTTGCTTTGCAGTCCTCAAACTTGTTTGTCACTCCATAATTAATGATTTACACAACTGATTATGCACTTATCCAAGTGTTTTAGGCTTTGTCCAAATCAATTTGCCATTTTAGGGAGAAAGTAACATATCCATTCTTGTAAAGCAAGCTTTATGCACAAAGTCAACTTCTTGAGCTCCCAACTTGTTTTTCTTGATTACACTCCATCCACAAAGTCAGAAGCATTGTGTTTAAAGTGATTAACAACTCTATGAACCAAGTACAAGGCATGGAAACTTGAATTTCTCAAAAAAATCACATGTTATGCATAAACATGTAAATTTTAATTCTGGTCAACTAGAGAATTCAAAACATGTTGCTTATAAATAGAGTCACTATTTGTGAGCTAAGACACCGACTTAAGCACCCTGAAATACACCAAAACTCTCTCAAATCAGAAATTGTACAAAAACTCCATTGTTGCACAGTTTCTGACCTTGAACTTCAAACTTTCATTTCCCTCGTGCGTTTCTCGGCCTTTTAGTTTCTAAAGCTTCCTTACATCAAATACAACTCATCCATGTCCTTATTCCAGAACTGTAACACAATTTACCATAACTTCCATAACCAAAAAACAGAGTCTGCAACTTGACTTCTCCAGACCATTTCAGCCATCCATTGTTCAAGCTAATCATTTCATTAGCTTCCTAGGACCTCAAGGAAGCTAACCTGATCATCACCACTGCCTGGAATCTATGAAATCTATGAAATTTTTAGGATTCAGATTAGGTACATTAAAATTCTTGCTTATCTTTGATCTATAGTTTTAATACTTTAAATTTCTGGAATCGGGAGAAAATTTGCTACAAGTTTCATGTTTACAGTTTTCGTTTTTGATGAGAAATGAGCAAGTTACAGTTGGTTTGGCTGGAGGTTGAAGATGAAGTCTTCAGAACACGTTTTTCCTTACATATTTATTGTTTCATTTGTATTAACGGATGTATAGCCACCCCAGTGGTAGAAGCGCACGCTTGTAACCAATGGGACATGGGTTCGAGCCCCAATGGTACCCTTTTGCATTTTTTCTTCATATTTTCACAATTCTGACTCTTTTTTTTGTTTGACAGGCGCTGGGCCCTTTGGGCCTGGCTTATTTTATTTTTTGCTAGTTGACCTCCCTGTTTCCCATTGACACCCCTAGTCCAATTTTATTTTCTTTTCTTATTTTCATTTTATTTATTTTCTTAAATTATTTTTCTAATATTAAAAAAATCATAAAAATACAAAAAAATGATATATTTATATTTTGACTTATTTTATTTTATTTTTCCATAAATAAAAATATTTTTATACTTCATTTATTTTATTAAGTAAATTTTATAAACTTAATTAATATTATATTGTTTATTTATTTTTCTTCACACCATTTAAAATACATTATTTTAATTTAAAAAAGGACTAAAAATATTTTATAATACTATAAATATATTTTAGATAAAAATACCAAAAATACTTTTCATAAACTTATTTTTTTTTCTTTTGATTAATTAATAGAATTAGGGTTCTCTTTTAAAATCTTTTTCTTAATAAATTCAAACTTAATTAACTATTTTCTTTATTTAAATTAGGTTAAGACAAAATATTTTTTCATGAAAACCAAACAAAATTCATTTTCTGTACATTTTTGCATCCTTGTATATTTATTCATTTTTATACTTTGTATTTATTTAAATTCCTTGTATATTCATACCAATTCATATGGTTGTAATAGACTAATTATGGTTTAATTTTCTTGCAATCCCCCATTTACAAATTGTACACCCCCTCCCCACAAATGTTGTAATAGCGTAGTAACTTTAAAATTCCGCAAATTTTCGCTTTCATATACAACATGCTAATAATTAGGGTTTGTATGGAAAGACTAAACCAATGATTAGAAAACCCTAATTCAAGATAAAAACATGCATGAAAATGATACACATGCACACAAGCACCCCTAGGGTTATTCCACTTGGTTGCCTTATACAAAAAGGCCATATTACGCATGTAAGGTATCTTAGTAAAAACAAGCAACTACAAGATAATAGTCCCTCGATGACGCTATCTAAGTTGCCTTACAAATGATATTAGTCCCTAAAAAAGAATGCTAAGATACCTTGAAACATTTCTAATCATGGTTATGCGATGACCAACGCCCGTCCCGTTTACATCCAAAGATAAGTTTGCTTACCAAATCAATGGTAAGATAACAATGTCAAAGGAAGAGAAAATGAACAAGAAAGACATTTGAGTATGTAGATTGCTCCTGATTAATTACTCCATTTCAAAACAAACATCCTTGCTACATTTCAAAACAAACACACACACACACACTTTCAAACATTGAAAACATTTTCAAAAGATTAACATCTTTGTATACATTCTTACAAACAAGAATATTACAAAGATTTCCTAAACAATGGCCTCTTTACAAAATACTTTAAAAAACCACACAAAGCATAATTTCAAACAAAAAGCAAGTGATCTAGCAAGTAACAAAGAGCCATGGGAAAACCATGGATGAAAAGGGTGCTAATACCTTCCCTTTTCATAATCTACCCCACAAACTCAAGAAACAATCTCAAAGGTGTTTCCTTTGATTTTTCACCCTTCCTTTTGGATAAAAGAAAATTCGGTGGCGACTCTTGCTAACCGCAACATTTGCGATAAAACGCAAAACACCTAAGTCAGTTCTCCCATCGTATCACAGAACTGGCGAATCTGCTGGGGATAATCCTAAAAATGGGGTTACCTTAGGGCTAGATCACATTTACTTGCTTTCATTATTTGATTTGTTTGCTTTACATTATGGTTCTTTGTTTGGGTTTGAATCATCTACCCGGATTTGGGATACATTATAGGTAAGTAGCAATATGTTGTGGAAATTGTGCGGGGTATACCGACATGTTCTAAGCAATAGCTATGTTAGTGGGATATTTTTGTGGATATCGGTAGCCTTAGAGTTAATCAAAGAGAATACGGGGCCGCTGAGGTAATGAAGCACTAAGGAACTTTTAGAACCTTTAGTTGACCAACTTGGCCTTTAGGATGTAGTGAGATGACCGACTTTGGTGCAGTCCTAAGTTGGTAGATACTCGATACTACACTAATTAAGGTTTGTTTTCTTGGGATATTTCGGTCGCCATTAAAGAGGCTTGAGCTGAAACAATGACCAAGGAAACAATCCAGTGATATTGAGCTCCTTAGAACCCGGTTACTATTACTAGGACAAGTTTAAGCCAACTAAACATCAAGAGGGTACTTACCTATAAAACTCCATGCAAGCCTAAGCCTAAGGATTTGTTTGCTTTGTTTTTATATACATACTTGTACATAACATCATGAACATCATGAACATCATATACATTCACTAACCATTTCTAGGATTTTTTGGGATTTATTTTTGTTCTTGTTTTATAGTATATGGATTCACTTCGCAGGAAAACTATTCAAGTCAATCTTATAAGGATCCCTCCACAACTTAAAGAGCTAGCTTCAAGGATTCTAGAAAACTCTCCATTCACCGAGAAGCATGGTCGCCTACTCAACTTGGTCACCTTTAACACATATGAGGACATGATGAAGGTGCTCTTTCAGTTCTTTGATCCTTTACACCACTGGTTCACATTTCCCGACTATCAACTTGTGCCAACTTTGGAAGAATTCTCCCAACTCTCGAGGATTCCCATTCTTAATCAACTACCTTTCAACAATACGGAAAGACACCCAATGCCAGAAGAGATTGCTCAAGCTCTACACTTGCACTCATCTGATGTCACAACTCATTGGGAAACAAGGAGTGGTGTCAAAGGTTTCCTAGCAAAGTTCCTGCTTGAGAAAGCCCAAAACTGTTGGAATTCTTTAGATCTGCAAGCCTTTGAAGAAATTGTGTCTCTCCTCATCAATGGGATGATTTTGTTTCCAAATCCTGACCAACTCATAGACTCGAACACCATAAAAATCGTCATATCCCGCAACCCGATGCCTACATTGCTAGGGGATATCCTACACTCTTTTCACACTCGCACAATGAGGAAAAGAGGTGTCCTTATATGTTGCACTCCTCTCTTGGCAAGATGGTTTATTTCGCATCTTCCCCAATCTGTATTAAAGAATGAGCAAGGTTAAAGGTGGTCGCAGAGGTTGATGACGCTCAAACATTCTGATATTCATTGGTGCTCCCGATCCATAGAGAATGTTACTATTGTCGACCGTTGTAGGGAATTTCCTAATGTCCCTTTACTTGGCATTAGGGGAGGAATCACCTAGAACCCCTTCTTAGCTTTAAGACAATTTGGTTACGCCTGAAGGGATGGCCCGCACGAGATGCTGATTCAAGGTTTGGTGTTTGACTATGACAACGATGATCAAGGTCTTCGCCAGAGATTTATCCAAGCTTGGAGGATGTTAAACAAGGTAGATAGAAATACACTGGGACACAAGAATTCCATCCCTCTTGTGCCTTAACTCAAATGGGTAAGAACTCGTGCTCAGAGTCTTATGATGCCTTACCCCTCCATTCTCCCTATAATCATTGAGCCTGTCATGGAAAGAGATGTTCCATACACTATCCTACATCCTGACATGCCCACCTCTCTTTAAGACCTGCAAAGGGATTAGATACAACTCAAGGGGGAGAGAGATACTTTCGAAGCCCAATTCTACGCAAGCAAGAAGAAGGTTTTAGAACTCACTAAGCTACTTTATGAGGAGCAGACTCTGAATGCCTACATTGTGCCAAAGAGGATGCGCACTACCTTTTTATCTTAGAGTTTCTTGTATCTGCTTTGTCCAAGGAGGCATTATTGTACTCAAGCTTTAATATATTAATATAACATGTGTTTATTTTTGTCTAAAATAAATTTGAATCTTAAAATCATTGCATACGCATTTACCATTCATCATGACATAAGCAGGTTTCTTGCAACAAGTCTCCTCATCTCTCTACTGTTTATTTCAATAAGATGGATCTCGAGCAAACGGTGAAGGACCTCCAAGCTCAGAATGCACAGTTTCAACAGTTGTTCCTAAATCTGGCCAAAGGATAAGAAGAGTTGAAGACTCTGCTGGATAAGGAGAAGAAAAAGAAGACAAAGAAGGTAACCAGAGTTCTAAACATGGGAAGAAGATTCCACGGGCAGACAAGAAGGACCCTAGACTTTGCAACGACATCCGGTGAGAGATACAATTAAGATGCAAAAGGCAAGGAAATAGTTGTCTCGTCAGAATCAGAAGAGGAAGAGGAAGAAGAAGACTATTATGAGGAACAATACCCTCCAGCTGATGACAAGTATAAACATCTCGAAGAGCGGTTGAGTGCAATGGAAATCCAAAAAGTGTTTGTCTTGGACTTTGAGGAATTGGGTTTAGTGTCGGGGATTGTCATTCCTCCAAAATTCAAAGCACCTGTGTTCGCCAAATATGACGGAGTTTCATGCCCTAAAATGCATCTCCGGTCCTATGTGAGGAAAATCCAGCCCCATACTGATGACAAAGACTTATGGGTACACTTCTTCCAAGACAATCTGTCTGGAACTCAACTTGATTGGTTTTACCAGTTAGAAAGAGCTAACGTTCATAACTGGTAAGATCTTGCTGCAGCCTTTTACAAACAATACCAATACAATGCTGATCTTGCGCCTACCCGTACTCAACTCCAGAGTATGGCCATGGTTTCAAATGAAGGCTTCAAGGATTATGTGCAAAAATGGAGAGACTTGGTTGGAAGAGTTCAACCTCCCCTATCTGAAAGAGAGTTAGTTAATATGTTCTTGGGAACCTTATCCAGACCTTTCTTCAATCACTTAATTGGAAGTTCATCGGTAGGTTTTACTAAATTGATACTGACTGGAGAGAGGATAGAATCCGGGATAAAAAGTGGAAAGATTCAGAAAGATACATCCTCTGCTGCTATAAGGAAGCCATTTATCGGAAAGAAAGAAGTGGTTGTTGTTTATCCTCAGAGAAATCAAGATAGGGTCGAACGCCGATCAACGGTGGGGGATGTTATGATTCCTAAACCTACGCCTGATCAGCAAAGAAACAACCAACCAAGAATGGAAAGACCAGTCAGAAAGTTCACCAGAATTAACATGACCTTATCTCAAGTATTGCCACATCTGTTAAGATCCAACCTGGTGACTTTGAAAGAAGCTCCAAAAAACCCTAACACAATATCTCCTTACTATCAACCTAATTCCCGCTGTGCATACCACTCTGAGAGTCCCGACCATGACACTAATAACTGTTAGGCTCTAAAGAACAAATTACAAGACCTCATTGAAGCCAAAGAGATTGAATTTGATGCGCCTGAAAAGCCAAATGTCATTTTTGCCCCTATGCCCAAACACGGCCATAATACCAACGCCATTAAGGAAGATATGTTTATTACTTCAGTTGATGAACTTGTGACCCCACTCCTGATTATTAAAAATTATTTGTTGAATGCCAGTGTATTCCCAGGCTGTGATGAAAGCTGAGGTTTTTGTTTATCCTCACCAACTAGCCGTCCATTATTGAAAGCAGGCGTTCAATGCCTAATAGATAACAAGGAAATTTTGTTTGAAAAAACTTCGATTCCACCTGTTCCTCTTAATGATGTGTCTATCATTACCATTTCCGCCAATTCTTCCAGGGTCTCCACCAAAAGACCCGTTAGAATTACATCAATTCCAAAAACAGCTCCTTTGATAATTACAATGCCTGGACAAGTCCCGTATTCGTCAGACAAAACCATACCATGGAATTATGGAGGGGATGTCTACTACCACTGTATCAAGCAAGATTGGCCAACCGCTGAAGATTCAAGTTCTGAGAAAGTTAACTCCGATATCATTAATATTGCGGGGACTAGCAAGATTACCCGAAGTGGAAGGATATTCTCTCCAGAAATTGCTCCCCCAAAAGCAGTTTCTGGACCCGTAATCATTCCTGTTGTTGTTACTCCTCCGAAGGCTATTCGCAGTCCTACAATCATCTCCACCAATACTCCAACTAACAAAGCTGATACAACCCCTATCATCACTCCTACTGACATTCCTGCTGCCAAGTTAACCGAGACTCGAGGTAAAAGTATTATGATTGAGCTTGTCCGGACGAAGGCACAATCATTGGTTGTCCCTGAGACCTCCCGGAAAGAGATGGAGGAAATAATGAAGATCATAAAAAGAAGCGACTATGATGTAGTTGAACAACTGGGGAAAACCCCATCTAAAATTTCCATGCTATCTTTACTACTATGTTCCGAGGCGCATGCAAAAGCTTTGGTAAAATTCCTGAAAACTGCCCATGTACCCCAAGAGACATCTGCCGATCAGTTCCAAGACTGCGTAGCCAGCTTGATTGCGGATAATGGTCTAGGTTTTTCGGATGCTGATTTAGCGCCAGGAGGAAGGAAGCATAATGAGGCATTGCATGTCTCAGTGGAATGCAGGGGCACAACCTTGACTCATGCGTTGGTGGATACCGGATCGTCTCTGAATGTTTTGCCTAAAAAAGCTCTTGATAGGCTTGACTGTGAGGGATTGACATTGAAGCCAAATAATATAGTAGTAAGGGCCTTTGACGGCTCAAAAATGATGGTACATGGGGAAGTGGATATCCCCATAAAGGTTGGAACCCAAACATTTTATTCAACTTTTTATGTAATGGATATTCGCCCTTCATACTCCTGCTTGCTAGGGCGACCATGGATTCACAATGCTGGCGCTGTTACTTCTTCGTTGCACCAAATGGTGAAGTATCTGTTTCAAGGGAATATTATCACTGTTCATGGAGAAGAAGAGTATATGATCAGCCATCTCAATTCCTTCAGATATGTGGAATTAGATGGTGAACTTATTGAAACTCCATTCCAACAGTTTGAAGAAGTCCCACAAGAGGTGGCAGTGACCAAGGCTGTTCCTAAGATCACAAGGCCTCCACTCAGGATGTCATCTTTGAAGGATGCAAAAGAAGTGATAGAAGAAGGAGGGTGCACTATTTGGGGACAACTCCCAGATATCCCATACAAATATGACAAGTTTGGCCTAGGTTTCACTTCAAGTGCTCAGAAGGTTGTACGCCACGCTCGTGCTGGAGGACCACCCCTGAAGATCAGCAACTGTGAAGTCATCGCGGTAGAGGATGTTGAAGATGGCTGCAATATGGAGGATTGGATCTTCCCAACTTCCAGTGGAGGGCTAAACAATCGGGAGGCTCGAGATTTTGTCTCGATCACATTTATCCCACAGTAATTAGTCTTTACATTTTGTTAGATCTGTAATATTAAAACAATTCAAACTCTTAAAACCTTGTGTCTTACCCGAGGCACAATGGTCCATTTGTAAGGGTTATTATCTCATTTCCATATTACATAAATGAATCATGGACGTTTTTCATACAAACTTTATGCTCATTGTTTTTCTTTTTTACATTTTCATTTCTTTCAAAGATAGCTATATCCTTACACACACTCACACTCACAATGCAGGTCTACATCCATTCGGGATCCCATGGATAACGGTTCTGCTATGGCTTTTTGTGACTCTAAAAATCTAATCTACCAAGCCAAAGACGAAGGTGAGGAAGATTGTGAAGTACCAGGGGAACTTGCCAGATTACTACTACAAGAAGAGAGAACCATTAAGCCTCACGAGGAACCCGTGGACACAATCAACCTATGTACCAAGGAAGACAAAATAGAGGTCAAGGTGGGTGCCAATCTGGAACCCAATGTCAAGAAGCGTCTGATTTAGTTGCTACACGAATATGTTGAGGTCTTTGCCTGGTCGTATGAAGACATGCCAGGACTTGATGTAGATATTCTGGTACATCGTCTACATACAAAAGAGGATTGCCCACCAGTAAAACAAAAGGTCCGTCGCATGCGACCAGATATGTCGGGGAAGATTAAAGCAGAAATCTTGAAAAAATTTAATGCTGGATTCTTGTCCATCACCTCTTCTCCGCAATGGGGTGCCAATGTTGTTCCCATGCCCAAAAAGGACGGTAAGGTACGAATGTGCATGGACTACAGAGATTTGAATAGGGCAAGCCATAAGGATGATTTCCAACTTCCCCACATTGACATCCTAGTTGACAATACGACACATCACAAAGTGTTTTCCTTCATGGATGATTTCTCAGGTTACAACCAAATCAAAATGGCGCCTGAGGACATGGAGAAAACAACATTTGTCACCCAGTGGGGCATATTCTGCTACAAGGCATGCCATTTAGACTGAAAAATGCAGGGCCAACCTATCCGTGTGCCATGGTAGCTCTATTTCATGACATGTTACATCACGAAATAGAGGTCTATGTAGACGACATGATAGCTAGATCTCAAACAGAAGAAGAGCATCTTGATCATTTACAAAAACTATTTGAGAGACTAAAGAAGTACAAGCTGAGGTTAAATCCAAATAAATGCACATTTGGAGTAAGGTTTGGTAAACTCCTAGGCTTTGTCGTCAGCAATAAAGGTATTAAGGTGGATCCCGCCAAGGTAAAAGTGATACAAGAGATGCCTGCTCCTCGTACTGAGAAAGAAGTCAGAGGATTCTTGGGACGTTTAAACTACATTGCTAAATTCATTTCGCACCTGACAGCTACTTGTGAATCAATCTTCAAACTACTGAAGAAAGATCAAGTAGTCAAATGGAACGATGAATGACAAAAAGCTTTTGACAAGATCAAAGAGTACTTTCAAGATCCTCCTATGTTGATGCCACCAGTTAAGGGAAGACCATCGATCATGTATCTAATTGTTTTAGAAAATTCAATGAGGTGTGTGCTGGGGCAGCATGACGAGTCTGGCCGAAAAGAGCACGCTATTTATTTCATGAGAAATTTTTTTATCGACTGTGAAACAAGATATTCACTGCTCGAGAAAACTTGTTGCGCTCTGGAATTGGCTGCTCGCCGGCTAAGACAGTATATGCTGACTCATACTACCTTGTTGATATCTAAAATGGATCCAATAAAATACATCTTCGAGAAACCTTCTCTCTCTGGGAGAATAGCGAGATGGCAGATGATCCTGACAAAATATGACATACAGTATACTACCCGGATAAAAATAAAGGGAAGTGTAATAGCTGATCACCTTGTTCACCAAGCTGTGGAAGATTACCAGTCCATGAAGCTCGAATTCCCAAGTGAAGACATCATGATGTTAAACAACTGTGAAGAACTCAGGCCATATGACAGACCTGAACAAGGATCCCGATGGACCTTGGTGTTTGATGGGGAATCTAACGCACTCGGCAACGGTATCGGTGTTGTACTCATATCTCCGGAAGGGTATCATACTCCTTTTACTGCAAGACTCTGCTTCAATTGTACAAATAACATGGCAGAATACGAAGCATGCATCTTTGGCCTCAAAGCTTCCATAAACTTGGGGATCAAATCCTTAAATGTATTCAGAGATTCAGCTTTGGTTATCAGCCAGATCAAAGGGGAATGGGACACCAAAAACCCTAACCTTATCCCTTACAAAGAACATGTTTTGACATTGCTCCCGCATTTTGAGAAGATTACCTTCGAGCATTTCCCGCGAGAAGAAAATCATCTAGAAGACGCACTAGCCACAATGTCATCTATATTTAAAATTAAATGGGATAACGAGACTCCCCAAATCACCATTGAACGGATGGATGAACCAGCACAATGTCACGAGATTAATACTGAAGAAGTAGTGGACCAACCTTGGTTTCACGAAGTCAAGAGGTATCTCGAGGCTCAAGAATATCCAGAAGGAGCTTCAGTTAATGATACGAAGTTCTTAAGGAGATTCTCTGCTAAGTTTTTTCTTAGTAATGACATTCTTTACAAACGCAACCATGACTCTATGTTAATTCGGTGTGTAGACAAGGTTGAAGCTGAAAGGATCATGGCTGAGTTACATGAAGACACTTTTGGCACCCATTCCAGTGCACATACCTTCGGTCCCTCTGAATGTCTTGACGGCTCCTTGGCCCTTTGCTATGTGGGGGATTGATATGATTGGGGAAATCAAGCCAACAACCTCCAATGGACTCCGCTTCATCTTAGTGGCCATTGACTACTTTACAAATTGGGTGGAGGCAGCTTCTTTCGCTTATGTCACCAAGAATGTTGTCACCCGGTTTATCAAGAAGAATCTAATCTGTCGGTACAGTATCCCAGAGAGAATCATTATAGACAATGGTATGAACCTGAACAGTACTATGATCACCACCCTATGCGAGCAATTCAAGATCCATCATCATAATTCTTCCCCTTATCAGCCGAAGATGAATGGTGTTGTTGAAGCCACGAATAAGAACATTAAAAAGATCATACATAAAATGATATTCACATACAAAGACTGGCATGAGATGCTACCATTCGCTCTCCACGGATATCGTACCACAACTCGCACATCAACCGGGGCAACACCCTATTCTCTTGTATACGACATGGAGGCTGTCTTGCCTTTTGAGGTTCATATCACATCTCTGAGAATTATGAAGGATCCAGGGCTGAATGAAGAAGATTGGATCCAGACTCTACTTGATCAACTAAACTTGATTGACGAGAAAAGGCTTATTGCTGTTTTCCATGTTTAAATGTATCAAAAACGAATGATCAAGACTTTCAACAAAAAGGTCAGACGCCAAGTGTACCAAGTTGGATATCTGGTGATCAAACGTATCATACTGCCGCAAGGTGATCCTAGGGGAAAATGGACTCCTACATATGAAGAACCATTTGTAATCAAAAACATATTCTCTGGTGGAGCAATGATCTTGACCACCATGGATGGCGACGACTTGCCGCACCCTGCGAATGCAGACATAGTCAAAAGATACTACGCATAAGAGACCCGCTAGGTTGACACACCTAGGCAAAACAAGGGCATCCCGGCGAACCAAAAGGTTCGGGAAAAAATTAGGGATAAAACAAAAAAATCTGTACACCCGGCAAACTGAAAATCCAAAAGGGTGGCTTGGGAAAAAAAGGGTATCCCGGTGGACTGAAAACCCAAAAGGGCGGTCCAAGTAAAAGTTAGGGAATTAAAGCGTATGACTATGTCCCATTGGATCACCTTACGGACAACCTGCAAACTCATAGGTTCTGATCAATTCAATCATCTTCGGACGAGGGAACAAATAGACAAGATGCTTATAGATACGAAGGATATAGCAGAATGGGAACCCCATGGGATTATTACACATAGTTATCTTTTCTTTGTATCAAATTTTCATTTTTTATGACAGCATTCTCTTACTAGAATGTTTGTCTCCTTGTACAAAATACTTACTCAAAATCAATACAAAGATATCCCTTTTGAAAGTGCAAAAACTATCTGTTTTTCTTTTCGCTTGTGCTTTGTTTACAAAAACGTCCAATGATTCATTGTTGAACATATGCATTTGAACATAATTAGTGTTTACAAATAAACAAAATAAAAGACAATCACTGATGGCTTTAAGAGATAGGGAAATCTTTAAGTTATTTTCCATAAAAATCCATCGCAGTGTACAGTTTAATCCCCTGCGGAATAAAGCTTCCAATTATCAATCCCCGGTAGAAATCATCCAATTTCTCCAGATTCCCGAACCAGAATTTTTTAAGCAGTACATGACATTTCCCTTACAACAAAGTTTATTTCTCTAAACGAAAATTCATCAACACTTCAACTTCAAGAAATGAAGACTTCCATATCCTCAACAATAGTCAGGGGTTTATCTTCCCCAATCTAACAACAGCGTAATAGACTATCTCAAATATGCACACATTCCATCCATATATCATAAATATTGATAACACAAATGCATCATACCATGCATTTCATACAACATAACTTTTCATTTTAGCTAACATTTTACCCTTTTCAGGATAAGGTTAACATCTACCATTAATAATGTTCAAAGTTTTCAGATACGCTCCAGACACGGATACCATTCTGATACTCATTTAAATTCAACTTTCAAATATAGTTCAGAGATGCTCCAGACACGGATGCCATTATGATACTCATTCAGATTCAAGCTTTCAGATACAATTTAGATACGCCCCAGATACGAATGCCATCCTGATACTTATTCAGATTCAATCTTTCAGATACAGTTCAGATACGCTCCAGATATGGATGCCATCTTGATACTCATTCAGATTCAATCCTCAGATACAGTTCAGATACGCTTCAGACACGGACGCCATTCTGATACTCATTCAGTTTCAGCTTACATATATGGTTCAGCAATCATTTATGGATGGCATCTACAAGCCCGTCTGCAACAACTTTCTATCATCTCTCCAAATGGCATCTTTAAGCCCATTCCCTCTACTATCACATCACCGAGTGCAAATTTCTTGGCACTCTAGTGTCTAATCATCTTCCACCTTTGAGTCATGAATGGAAAAACTCGCCAATCAAACTCTTCAGGCTTAAGAAGATTGAACAGGGGCAGCTGTTGTACCCCAAATTTTTCTCTCTCACTTATCAAAATTTTTCTCACAAGATATCCTTGATTCAAGACTACATTAGGGTTTGATCAGCTCAAGACACCTCCTTAAGCACTGATGACCAAAATTAGGGTTTGAGATTACACAAGGATTATTAAACTTTCTATGCCCCATATGATTTTCATGGATCATTATGGACCCCCAAGATTACACATGTCAAGTTTCAAGCTTTGAATCACATTTTTGATCAGTCAATTGAGCAGTTGACCTAAAAATCAGTTGTATTGGGGAAAAAGTCAACTATGGCCAATTTACAGTCAAACTTCATAATTTTTTATCCACATCAACATTTTTAACTCATATGAATCATTTGATCAAGTTTGGAACATAATTCCTCAAGAAATTTGATCAAATCTCCAAAAGGTCAAAATGGTCAAAATTAGGGTTTTGACTAGGAAATGGCAATTTCTGATTTATTGGCCTAGCAAATGGTCAATTGGTTTAAGGCATGATATCAAGAGTCCAATTGCATCATTTTTACCTAATGACATGGTTCAAAACATTGCAAGTCCATTGGATTAATAGATGAATTTTGCAGCCAACTGATCAAAAGTCAATTGTATACTAAAAAGTCAAACTTTGACTTTTTGGTCAAATTCAAGTGCCAAAGATCACAATTCATCAAAACATGTCAAAATATGAAACTTATTCATCAAGAAATCAAAAAGTCAAGATTTTATTTTGAAAAGTCAAAATTTCTAAACTTTGAAATTTTTCTAAGTGTTGGAAATTTCATGTTTTTTTAAAACTTTGAACCAAATTTTCCCCATGATGCAAGATGATTCAAGAGATACTTCCAACATGAAAGTTGTAGATATCCATGAAACATACAACTTTGATTCACACAACTTTTACCAAAAATTCTTGTATCTCAAGTTATAATTTTATGAACATGAGGTCATGAAACTAAACACTTAGTGAAATTTTGCTCTAATTTGGCCAGGATTTTGACCTAACTTTATGGCACTTTTTCATATAGTTCCAACGGGAATCTTCAAAATCAGATCAAAGATGGGTTGTAGATAACATTGTAAGCTTTCCAAAATGTCCAATAAATCCTTGAGATCATTCTTGAGTAGGGAGAATCGAAGAGATGAAGTTAGAGTTTTGTCACTTGAATTACAAGTCATTTTTGATGAACACATGAACCAAATCCATGCTAGGCTGTATAATCCTTGCTTTGCAGGCCTCAAACTTGTTTTTCACTCCATAATTAATGATTTACACAATTGATTATGCCCTTATCCAAGTTTTTCAAGCTTTGTCCAAATCAATTTGCCATTTTAGGAAGAAAGTAACATATCCATTCTTGTAAAGCAAGCTTTATGTACAAATTTAGATTCTTGAGCTCCCAACTTGTTTTTCATGATTACACTCCATCCACAAAGTCAGAAGCATTGTGTTTAAAGTTATTAACAACTCTATGAACCAAGTACAAGGCATGGAAACTTGAATTTGTCGAAAAAATCACATGTTATGCATAAACATGTAAATTTGAATTATGATCAAATAGAGCATTCAAATTATGTTGCTTATAAATAGAGTCACTATTTGTGAGCTGGAACACCGACTTGAGCACCATGAAATACACCAAAACTCTCTTAAATCAGAAATTGTACAAAAACTCTATTGTTGCATAGTTTCTGACCTTGAACTTCAAACTTCCATTTCCCTCGTGCGTTTCTTGGCCTTTTAGTTTCTTAAGCTTCCTTACATCAAATACAACTCATCCCCGTCCTTATTCCAGAACTGTAACACCATTTACCATAACTTCCATAACCAAAAATTAGAGTCTACAACTTGACTTCTCCAGATCATTTCAGCCATCCATTGTTCAAGCTAATCAATGCATTAGCTTCCGAGGACCTCAAGGAAGCTAACCTGATCATCACCACTGCCTGAAATCTCTGAAATCTATGAAATTTTTAGGGTTCAGATTAGGGACATTAAAATTCTTGCTTATCTTTGATCTATAGTTTTAATACTTTATATTTCTGGGACTGGGAGAAGATTTGCTACAAGTTTCATGTTTACAGTTTTCATTTTTGATGAGAAATGAGCAAGTTACAGTTGGTTTTGCTGGAGGTTGAAAATGAAGTCTTCAGAACACGTCTTGCCTTACATATTTATTGTTTCATTTATATTAACAGATGTATATCCACCCCAGTGGTAGAAGCGCACGCTTGTAACCTATGGGACCTGGGTTCGAGCCCCAGTGGTACCCTTTTGCATTTTTTCTTCATATTTTCACAATTCTGACCCTTTTTTTTGTTTGGCAGGCGCTGGGCCCTTTGGGCCTGGCTTATTTTATTTTTGCTAGTTGACCTCCCTGTTTCCCATTGACACCCCTTGTCCAATTTTATTTTCTTTTCTTATTTTCATTTTATTTATTTTCTTAAATTATTTTTCTAATATTAGAAAAATCATAAAAATACAAAAAATGATATATTTATATTTTGACATATTTTATTTTATTTTTCCATAAATAAAAATATTTTTATACTTCATTTATTTTATTAAGTAAATTTTATAAACTTAATTAATATTATATTGTTTATTTATTTTTCTCCACACCATTTAAAATACATTATTTTAATATAAAAAAGGACTAAAAATATTTTATAATACTATAAATATATTTTAGATAAAAATACGAAAAATACTTTTCTTAAACTTATTTTTTTTTGTTTTGATTAATTAATAGAATTAGGGGTTTCTTTTAAAATCTTTTTCTTAATAAATTCAAACTTAATTAACTATTTTCTTTATTTAAATTAGGTTAAGACAAAATATTTTTTCATGAAAACCAAACAAAATTCATTTTCTGTACATTTTTGCATCCTTGTATATTTATTCATTTTTATACTTTGTATTTATTTAAATTCCTTGTATATTATACCAATTCATATGGTTGTAATAGACTAATTAAGGTTTAATTTTCTTGCAATCCCCCATTTACAAATTGTACACCCCTCCCCACAAATGTTGTAATAGCGTAGTAACTTTAAAATTCCGCAAATTATCGCTTTCATATACAACATGCTAATAATTAGGGTTTGTATGGAAAGACTAAACCAATGATTAGAAAACCCTAATTCAAGACAAAAACAAGCATGCAAATGATACACTTGCACACTAGCACCCCTAGGGTTATTCCACTTGGTTGCCTTATACAAAATGGCCATATTACGCATGTAAGGTATTTTAGTAAAAACAAGCAAATACAAGATCATAGTCCCTTGATGACGCTATCTAAGTTGCCTTACAAATGATCTTATTCCCTAAAAAAGAATGATAAGATACCTTGCAACATTGCTAATCATGGTTATACGATGACCCACACCCGTCCCGTTTACATCCAAAGATAGGGTTGCTTACCAAATCAATGGTAAGACAACAATGTCAAAGGAAGAGAAAATGAACAATAAAGACATTTGAGTAGGCAGATTGCTCCTGATTACTTGCTCCATTTAAAAACAAACCTCCTTGCTACATTTTAAAACATACATACACACTTTCAAACAATTTACAAACATTGAAAACATTTTCAAAAGATTAACATCTTTGTATACATTCTTACAAACAAGAATCATTACAAAGATTGCCTAAACAATGGCCTCTTTACAAAATACTTTCAAAAACCACACAAAGCACAATTTCAAACAAAAAGCAACTGATCTAGAAAGTAACTAAGAGCCCATGGAAAACCATGGATGAAAAGGGTGCTAATACCTTCCCTTTTCATAATATACCCCCCGAACTCAAGAAACAATCTCAAAGGTTTTTTCTATGCTTTTTCACCCTTCCTTTTGGATAAAAGAAAAGTCGGTGACGACTCTTGCTAACCGCAACATTTGCGATAAAACGAAAAACACCCAAGACAGTTCTCCCATCGTATCACAAACGCCATGATAATAAATGTCAGCCCCATAGTTCCACAGAACAACTTTCACCGAGGAATACAGAATGGTTCCAGGTGTTGTAATAACCAGAGGAGCAACTTTCAGATTTACGGTAATCCTTACATGACCCTTAGCAACGATTCTGAAAGAAGTATGGGAGATGACAGATAGATCTTGGCACAAATTTTTAGTAGACAAGACTTTTTCAATAAGGATAACATGTTCATTCATCAGGCATTGAACACCTATCTCTAGCAACCCGCAACCATTGGGTTTAACTGCACAACAATAACATCCTTTAGCACAACCTGGAAATAAACCAGCTTGTAATAAATTCTTCTTGATTGTAGAAAGAGGAGTAACCACATAATTCAAAGAAGTAACATATAAAACATCTTCAACAACACTTATGCCTTTGTCATGCTTGGGCATAGGTGCTGTAATCACATTTAGAGTCTCCGAAGGATCAAACTCAATTTCTTTATTATCAATCATATCTTGGATATTGCTCTTCGGGCCCCAGCAATTGTTGGTGTCGTGCCCAGGACTGTTCGAGTGATAGGCACACATCGCGTTTGGATTGTACATTGGGGAGGAGGTGTTGGGATTCTGAGGAGGATCCCACAACAAAATGAGTTCAGCCTTTAGCAGATGTTATAATGCCTGAGATAAAGGCATGCCAATTTTGGTAAACTGTCTTCGCGGAGCATCTGACCTTCGTCAGTTACCCTGCTGTTGTTGTTGAACATGTGCCAGATTGGAAATCAACACCGCTCCCATAGACTCATGGCGGTTAATTTTATTACGGCTCTTATGGCCATAGACAACATTAACTTCCTTTTTACCTCCAAATGGATTCTTTACAACATTAAAGGATGCAGCCATCAGGAGCTTCCAACTCTTGATATCGCTTTCAATTATTTCCCCAGTCAGTATCATCTCTGTAAAACCAGACGACAAGCTTCCAATCAACAAGTTAAAGAACGGGCCTCTCAGATATCCCGTGAACATATCTACCATTTCCCGGTCAGACATAGGAGGTTGCACGCTTCCAGCTAAATCCCTCCATTTGTGTGCATATTCCTTAAACCCTTATCTTGTGCCCATGGACATGTTCTGCAGTTCCACTCGAGTCGGTGCTAAGTCAGTGTTATATTAGTACTGCTTATAGAAAGCAGCAGCCAAGTATTCCCATGTGTGAATATTGCTTCCCTCCAAATGATAGAACCACTTCAGTTGAGTGCCAGCCAAACTCTCTTTGAAAAAATAGACCCATAATTTTCGTTCAGTAGTGTGAGGTTGGATCTTTCGAACATATGATCTCAAGTGAAGTTTAGGACAAGAGACCCCATCATATATGGTGAAGACGGGGACCTTTAACTTATGTGGGATGACCATTCCAAAGATCATACCTTGTTCACCAAAATCCAATCCAGGAACTTTCTTGACTTCTATAGCTTTGAGTCTATCCTTCAACTGCGTGTATTTATCATCTGCAGGAGGGTACTGTTTGTTAGAGTAGTCTTCATCTTCAGAACCCTGATTGTTCCTTTCTTCATGCTTGATGCTTTTATCCTCTTCATCTTGATTGTCATCTTCATCAGAGGAGACGTCAATAGCTTGAATTGGTTAGGCAGGACCTTTGAATCTCCTTCCCATATTAAGGACAACAACTGACTTTTTAGATTTCTTCTTATTCTTAGGAAGGAACGTCATTATCTCTTGTTGCCCCTTGGACAGATTCATAAGAGTCTCTTGGAATTGTGCATGCTAAGCCTGGAGATCCTTAACATTTTGTTTGAGGGACATTTTTCTGCTGAAATAAACAGTGAGAAAATGAGAAACCTGTACTGGAAAACCTGTTCATGAAATGATGCATGATATGTAAATGCAAATGTTTTCAAGGACTTCAGGAGATTTAAATTTTCTAACCAAGAGGAAACAAAAACGAAGATCTTATTAGCAAAGTTCAAATTACAATTGCCTTTAGGCTTACAATGAAAATAAAGTCTTGAAGAGACAATAACACGAATTCCTAAAATCTAAGACTTAAGCTTCCCAGTGACGCTTCCTCTTGTGCCAATGTATGCATTAAGACTCTTTTCCTCGTGAAGTTGCTTAGTGAGCTCTAACACTTTCTTTTTGCTGGCGTAGAGTTGAGTCTCAAAGGTGTCCTGTTCTTCCTTCAGTTGAATCCAAGACTTCTGCAATTCTTCAAGGTCAGTGGGCATATCTGGATGAAGGATGGTGCGAGAAACGTCTCCTTCGATAACAGGCTCTATAATCACTGGAAGGATAGCTGAATATGGCATCATAAGGTCTAGAGCGCGAGCTCGCACCAATTTAAGATAGGGGTCCAGAGGGATGGATTTCTTCTGCCCTAAGCTCTTAATATCAATCTCGCTCACAATGCCCCAAGCATGTATAATATCTCCAACAATAACCTTGAGAATCCCTTTCATAATCAAACACAATACCCTGAATAAGTGCGTCATAAGGACCATTTCTTCAAGTGTAAACGAATTTACGTAGAGCCAAAGAAGGGTTGTAAGTAATATGTCCCATAATGCCAAGGAGTGGAACATTAGGGAATTCCCCACAGTGATCAATGATAGTGATATCCTCATGAGATCCGGAACACCAGTAAATATCTGTATGAGAAAGTGACATTAATCTTTTGACCACCTCAGACCTTGTTTATTCTTTGTTATCGAGCGGGGAAGGTGCGAAATAAACCACCTGGATAGCAGATGTATACAACAAATGAGAGTTCCTCACCTCTTCATAGTATGAGTGTGAAGAGAATGCAAAATGTCTCCGAGTAAGGTAGTTATAGGGTTACAAGCAAGGAAAATTTTGACAGCATTTACATCTATGAGTTGGTTTGGATTAGAGAATAGTATCAAACCTTAGATGAGAAGATCCAAGATATCTTCGAAAGCCTGAAAACTAATGGCATCCATAAACAGATGAGCCTTCTCAATCATAAATTTAGCCAAAAAACCTTTGACTCCCCTTCTTGTTTCCCAGTTGGATATAATATCGGACCGCTTCGGATGTAAGGCTGCTGCAATAACTTCTAGTTTCAGAGCTTCCTCTAAACCGGTGAAGAGAATTTGATCAAGAATAAGTACTCCCATTAATTGAGAGAACTACTCTATAGTGGGTACCAACTGATAATCGGGAAAGTTAAAGCAATGATATGCAGGGTCAAAGAACTAGAATAGGACACTCATCATATATTCATCAAAACCTAGGGTAACCAAACTGAGTAGTCGACTATGCCTTTTGATTAATGGAGAAATTTCGGGAATCCTTGAGACTAACTCTTTAAGTTGAGGAGGCACCCTTACGAAGTTGACTCAGATAGTGTTTCTGCGAGTGGAGGCCATAGCCTGCAAAACTGAACAAAGATAAATTCCTTGGTCCTTGAAATGGTTAGTGAATATGAATATGAATGTTATGATGCATGATGTCATGTTTGAACAAATAATCATACACAAGAAAAACACACAAGGACTTAGGTTTAGGCTCGCATAGAGTTTGTAGGTAAGTACCCTCTTGATGTTTTAGTTGGCTCAACTTGTCCTAGAAGAAGTAACCGATTTCTAGGAGTCTCAATATCATCGATCTTTCTCTCATGCATTATTTCAGCACAAGTATCTAATTTGCGATCGAAATATACCGAGAGTCCGACCTCAAGGAGTGTAGCATGGAGTATCAACCAAATTCAGTATGCACCAAAGCCGACTATCTCGCTACTTTCTAATGTCTAAGTTGTGTCAACTAAGGTTCTACAGTCAGTTAGTGCTATATGACACCACGCGACAGCCCAACATTCTCCTTGACTTAACTCAAGGGACACCAGTACCAATTGTTGCACTAACGTAGCCATCGCTTCAACCGTATCGGTATACATCGTACAATTTTCACAATCTATTGTTACTTACCTAAAATTCCCCAGATCCGAGTATAGGATCTTTCCAAGAATCACCCAAACATAACCCGAAATGTAAAGCAATAAAGTCAAATAAGTAAAGCAATTAAATATGATCTAGCTCCTAAGGTAACCCCACTTTTAGTCATGTTCCCCAGCAGAGTCGCCACTTCTGTAATACGGTGGGAGAATTGACTTTTGGGTTTGTATTTTATCGTAAATGTTGCGGATAACAAGAGTCACCACTAAATTTTCTTTTATCCAATAAAGGAAAGGGTGAAAAGAACAGGAAAGTCCTTTTTGAGAATTTTCTAAGTAGGGGGGTAGGTTATGAAAAGGGAAGGTGTTAGCACCCTCTTCATCCGTAGTTATCTATGGGCTCTTAGTCGCTAGCTCACTTTTTGAAAATGCTTTGTGTTGTACCCCAAAATTTGCCCTCCCATATTCCTCAAGATTTGACAAGAATAATCTTCTAATCCTCAAATTGCTCAAGATGGTTCAAAGGTTGTACAATCAAATCACCTCCTAAGCCAGTTCAAAACTAGGGTTTTGGTTCTTTCAATGAATTTGGGGTTTTCAATGGTCCAATCAAGTCTCATAGGCCTATATACATCCTCAAGCATCTACATGACAAGTCTCAAGACTCACAGTGCCAATTTGCACAGTCAAAAGCCTCATTTGACCTACAGTCAACTACAAGGGCAAAATGGTCATTTTGCAGTCAAAAGTCAAAATTTTTGTTCAACATCTTATTTTGAGCTCACAATCATCATTTGATCAAGTCTTGATCATGATCCCACAAGAATAGCTCAAAAATCATTAAGGTGCAAAAGTTACTATTTTTGGACAGTAGAAAAGTCAACTGTATCTTGACCAGGGCATAACTTTTTCATGGTTCATCAGAAAAATTCCATCCAATGCTCATTTTGAAGGGGATGACATTTACTACAATCCATCTTCAAACTCTAATACCTAGAGACGCTCTCACAAAAAGTTATCAATTTTTACATTATAGGTCAAATTCAAAAGTCAACAAAAAGTACACTTTGAGTCAAAGGCCATAACTTGAGATTGGTAAATCCAAATGACATGGGACCAAAGGCATTGGTTAGAGGACTTCAATAGATTTCCAAAATGTTCAAGAACATGGTCATATGATCAAAATTGAGCAAGTTGTGCATTGGAGAAGTTGGGAAATTTTTATGAATTTGCAAAAGTCAACTTTGCTCAAAACACCTTATTTTTGCTAATGGGCCTCAAATCTCTTCTTGAAACTTCATCCCTGACCTATGCACGACCCATCTAGCTTAATTGAATTTATTTTCTTATTTTTTATTAATTAATTGGATTTTTAATTAATATTAATTCATTTAATTAATTTAAATTGTAGGAAAATACAAGATTTGGTTTTTCAATCTTTTTGTGAAGCAAATATGGTCAAGATATGCTGGCAATTTCGTGTACAAATCAAAGATGCAAAAATCTCCAAATTTGGCAACTTTGTTCAATCATGAAAATGCAAAGAGATTTGATTTTCAATCAAAGATCAAATCATCAATTCAATGGATTTGTACTCAAGATTTTGACCTAATTCCATTCCTCTATATATATGCAAGCAAACCCTGATGCATACACGTGAAAAAGCTGCAGAACAAAGGCCATAGCATATTGCAAATTTCCAAGAAAACTCAAAACTGACTTTGGCATTCTAGAACGAGTCAAAGGTTTTTATTGATTCCAATACATTGCAGGGGATCCCAGGAAGGTTTTGCAATCAAATTCAGGTCTTAATGCTCAAGAAATCACTGAGAAAACAACCACGGTTTGCACATTTTATCCATAATCGTAACTATTAATTCATGAGCATTTAACATGATTTCTTGATTGTTTTGTGTTGCTAGAGGCCATATGAAGCTAATCGCATAAGTTAATTGAATTATAATGCACATAATCACAAGATGCCATGGACGATTTCTAGGGTTCTTAAGCTTTGAAATTGGGGATTCCTAAACCAAGAAAAATTGAGACTTGTGAGACCCATGACTGAATTCGTTGAACCAAGACGAACAAAACCAAACCCTCGCGAAATATTTATGTAAACCATAACTCTAATCGCTATTTTTCCTCGTGGCATATTGTGGGGGTTAAAAACCCCCGCTATCTAATGTTGTTTTTACAGGTACAATGAGGAAGACGATGATGTGTTAACACTCCATTGGCCGGTTTGAAAAATACGCGCGTTTTTGTGTTTTACGGCTTAGTGATTTGTTTCCCAATATAATATTTGTCTCTTATCCTAATAATAACTAAAGCAGGTGGTTGGAGTGGTGAACGCGCTAGCATATGAGCTTTGGGACCTGGGTTCGAACCCTAGGTCCCCCAAAACATTTGTTTCTATTTTTCTTCACATGATCATATGCAGGTTCCAAAGTGATGTCTACCATATACCTCAAATTTCAGCACGCCATGTGTCTCTAAGCCTGGATCCAGTGGTCATGAGTGGAAGACTACCATGGTACTCCCAGTCAACCAGCACCTGGACAATCACCAAAGTCAAAGCAGGCTTGAGGCTAATGGGCCACAAATTGCACAGGCACCTCCATATTGGGCCAGTACCCCCTGGTTTATTCTTCTTATTTTTTTCTTTTATATTTTCCATTTAACTATTTTACTAATTATTATTATTATTATTATTTAATTGACCAAATTAACTTTTTTTTCATAATAAAATTCAGAAAACTAAAAATGTAATATTTATTATTATTATTATTTATTAATTTCACCTTTAATTTATTATTTTTATAAATAAATACTAACAAGTTAATTTAGTCTTTTTTTAATTAGGTTAATTTCAATATTTTTTGCAATAAATAAAATAAATTAAAATTAGGGTTTTTACTAACTTTTGATTTTTTTAAATTTATTTCCTTAACACATAAAAACCAAAAAATATTTCTATTCTTCTTTAATTAGTTTTAGGTTTAACTTAATTAATTGCAAAATAATAACAAACTTCCTCCTTTCTCAAAAAGTGTGAAAACCCTAAGGACTTTTCCAATTCAATTTCTCTCGCGCGCATATTTATTTTTGATCCATATTTATGTATTTGCTCCGAGGATGTAATAGCTTTAATTAGGACTTTTCAACGCTATCTTTAATTTTCCGCAATTTACTTTCAAAGGGTTTGTTTTTGGCGATGTAAATACCCGACGCCTTGTAATAGCGTAGATTTATTTTCCGCAACTATTAACTGTTAGATGTGTGTTAACTAGGCTATGCATGACAAGACTTATCTGAAAATTAAAATCAAAATGTAGCTCACCATAACATGTGCAAAGATAACTTAACTGAATCCTGACACACTCGCACATGCCACTCCTAGGCTACGCCTCACTTGGTTGCCTCGACGTGGTCATTGAGTATATGGTGTTTTAGAGGTTGCCCTCCTTTCTAAAGATCAAAGTTGCCTCGGAACGGTTGCCTCGATAAAAAATGGTCTAAGACACTAGGGTTACCGCTAAGGCGTCCTACTATTGCTTTGGTGACCACATGTCCCTATAATCGAATTGACCCGAAAACTCCAACGACGGTGCTACCTACTTCTCAATAGTGGGATAGTACTGTCTAAAGGACATTTACACAGCTTAATTTCTTTTGAGTAGGTAGAGGTTCTCAGGTACTTGCTCTTTCAAAACGAAACAACTTTTCGCACTTACACTCTTTCTGACAAAAGTTTTCAAACAAACACTTCATACACTCTTGAGGACAGATACAAGAGTTAATCGAAGTTTTCAAATAAAACTCTTTCAAAACCCACAAACACAAGAAAAGCAAAACTCTTTTGAAAACACAGTGAGCAAGTACCTAAGAGCCCGTGGATAACCACGGATAGAAAGGGTGCTAACACCTTCCCTTTCTATAATCTACCTCCCGAACCCGAGAAACATCTTGAAAAGGAATTTTGCTGTGCTTTTGTCCTTTCCTTGTTGGAGAAAATAAAAGACGGTGGCGACTCTTGCTTACCGCGACATACGCGAACCAACATTAAAAAACAGCCAGTTCTATTTCCACCGATCACAGAACTGGCGACTCTGCTGGGGACATTATAAGTGAGGTGTACCTTAGGATTAAGATCACTTGTGTTTTCAATTGTATGCCTTGAATGCTTTATTTTTGTAGGCTTGTATTGGAGTTTCATAGATCCTAACCCGGATCTGGGGGTACCCTTTTTAGGTAGCAATAAACTGTGAGGGACCTGTCCGGCGTAGACCGACACGGGTGAAGCAGTAGCTACCTTGGTGTGACACCTTGGTCTGTACCGATATCCCTTGTGTTGGAACGAGGAGAATATGGGTCTTCTGAGGAGTCATTAAGCACCAACTGACCTTAGAACCTTAAATTGACCAACTTGGCCATAGAACAGTAGCAGTATGCTACACTCATTGAGGCTAAACTCTCGCGATGGTTCCGGCCGCAAGAAAAGGTTGCCAAACTGGAATTATGACCCATCGAGGGTAGTTAGTGATATTGAGATCCTCTAGAACCCGGTTACTATTTTTAGGACAGGTCTTAACCAACTGAAACTGAAAGAGGGTAGTACCTAAACTTCATGCCAGCCTGAAATCTAAGGGCTCTTTTGTGTGACTTGTGTGCCTTCAAACTTGAACTACTTGCACATACTTGTTATTTGACAACAGGAGTTCCTTGCAGGTTTTGTTTACAATCCTTATCCAATAATTTGGACTCATTACAGGGCTTACTTACATCACTCCATGCATAGCATACACATCATAACATCATACCATAACATTTCCTTAACGATTTCAAGGATCTCAAGGGTTTGTGATGCAGGTCAGGATGAACCAAATGTCTAGCAAGGGGCAAAGAGGATTTATTTTCCTCTAGCCAAGGTTGTTTGGAGATAAAACATGACAACTTGAGTCAGGGGCTATGACCCACTCGATATGGTGAGCCTTGACTCTTGAAGAAGGACTCTCAGCAACATGAAGTTCCTTCAATCAAGCTAGAAAATTCAAATTCTAACAATTTTCTTGTTTACCCCGCGAGATCCTTGAAAACATTGCATACATACATATCATTGCATAACAGGTCACCCTTTACAGGTTTCTCATGTTCTCGTTGTTTATTTCAGCAATGGCTCTCCAACAAGACAACCAAGATATTCATACTCAAGAGACCCAGTTCAGGGAAATCTTCCTAAACCTATCCAAGGGGCAGGAAGAGTTGAGAACACTCCTCATGGGGAATTTGGCCAAGAAAATTCCTGAAGACAATAAGGACGAACGACTGAAACATCTGCAAGCTGAGGTAGATGCAATGAGAACCCAGGTGTTGGGGCAGATGGCTCTTATCCAAGGCTTAGCTCGGGAGCAAGAAGAGTTGAGAACCATGATCAACCAACTTCATCAGGAGAGATACAACAGTATGAAGCAAATAGTCAAGGCTGAGGATCAAGTCATTAATCAACTTCCGAGAAGTCAAAGGTTTGGTTTGATGAAGAATAGACCTCTCCAGGGTGCCACTACCTCACAGGTCCAACAACAACCTGACCATAAGCAACGGGCTACTCCGAGGCCGTTTACCAAGCTCAACATGCCGCTGTCCCAAGTTTTGCAACACCTGTTGAAATTGAATCTGGTGACGTTGGTAGGACCTCACCCGAATCCTAAGACTTCTTCACCCAACTACAATCCTGATGCCAGGTGTGCATACCATTCTAACAGCCCGGGGCATGATACTGACGATTGTTGGAAGTTGAGGTACAAAATCCAAAACCTGATTGATGAAGGAGCATTGGAGTTCGCACAAGATGGTCAGGCTTAGTTCTTCTACTATCCCTCCAAGGTTCACCATTTGAAGTGACATGTCCTGAGACGAGAAGACTTTTGGTTCATTGGAATTTTCAATTTGTAATTTTCTTTTGATTGTTCAAATATTTATTCATGTCAAACTTTATTACTTTATCAATGCATCACATATGTCTGTTTTGAATCAATCCATTCATATTCACTATATTCAAATTGCTTTCATTTTTTGGTGATGTTCAACTCCCGATTAAAAAATTGCTAAACCTTTTGAGGGAGGATGACGAAAATGATACCACGATCTTTACAGTATGCTTTTGAACAGACCCCACTGATGAGGTACATGCATTGTTTCAAATCCTAAACAGTGGAGTTATAAGGAAGATAATCCCTAGTCAACCCCTTTGAGCCAAAGAAGTTGGAGTTTTTCTTTTCACAAAAATTAAAACCCTTAATTATAACCCGCGGCAGGGTAGTTCTCTCAATTGATCCAAGTGCACAACGAATGGCATCAAAAGAGTCATTCCAAAACGAAAGACAAGTGATGGTTCCCTATAATCGGCAGGACAGGCAGTCATTATCTCTTAAAACAAAAGCCCAATAAGTCAAAACCTATGAAGGAGACTTACAAAAACTGGGGCATCCCGCTGACTGTAATCTTGAAAACAGGAACAGTCAGGCAAAAGATAGGGATAACAAATCAAAAGAAAGAGGTCCTACAAACCCTCAACAAAAAAGGAATGACTGCCCATTCAAAATAAATTGTCAGTATCCGAACCATCACCGAAATATCAAAGAAAAGATTCAAACAGGATCTAAATGCACGATTAGCTGAGTTTAGGATCGAAGAACATCGCGAAGAACGGGTGGGTACAAATAAAATTTGAGCCTTTATCCTTTGTTTCTTAAACCGTGAACCAGGCCACGTTATAACCCTTAAAAGTCCTAGCTGAAGCATGGGTTAGTTCGAAAGCATACTGTTACAAAAGGTATCCTGACTCTTATAGGGCTCGCTGTTAAAATCCTGGGTTGACATCACATTTTACAAAAATTCACTTGTTTTACTGAAAAAAGTATTTTCAAAAACTTCAAGACAGACATAAGCTTTGCATTCTTAAAATAACACTGTTTGCATATGACTATTTATTCAAACAGTAGAGAAAATCGCACGACGAATATCTAGTGAACAAAAATCTTCTCAATAAAAAGAGTCACCTCAAGTGGAAAAAACACTTCCAACCAAGGGGCAGACGTGACCATTTTCCATCATTTGGGGCAGTCAAGTCAAGATTCAAAGAATCTATCAAGACGCCAAATAACCAGGGGAAAATATCCGCCTGAGTCACTTGGGGCATTGGACATGAGTCCCAGCAACGAATCTTGCATGATCAAACATCTTCTGGTAGTATGGCGACACAACACTACTGACAGTGACAACTCCCTACATCCTGAGAGCATGGACATAGAAAAAAAAAATTACGCATAATCAAAGACCCGCTAGGTCGACTGGCCTAGGCAAAAATAAAGGCTTCCCGACGAACCAAAAGGGTTCGGGCAAAAATAAGGGATGAAAATGAAAATATGTACACCCGGCAAGTCGAAAACCTGAAAAGGCGGCTTGGGCACAAAAAGGGTATCCCGATGGACTGAAAACCCGAAAGGGCGGTCCAGGCAAAATTAGGGATCAAAGCGTACGAATATGTCCCGTCATCTCGTCACTTGCCTACCAGAAGAAGATTCGTCATTTCAATCGACAGGTATCAAGCACCTCATAGGCCTTCTTCTCCCACAGAAACTGGGGCAATAAGAATTGTCCGAACTGTGCAGTTGCTCTGTCTGCCAGGTACCAGGGTAGATTCAGCTGAAGAATATGACCAAGACACCGTCACTCCCCGCAGAATAAAAAAATAATGGTATCTCTTCCCCACTGAGACCTGCAACTACAAAGGAATCAAAAATACTCTCCCCCGAGCAGAGTTGGTCTACCATGAGCCCTAAAAAAGTTGGGTATCCCTAGTAAGTCTTAATATTCCCCTGCAGGGTATACATATATTCCTCAGCAAGCATCCCCGGCAGTCTTAATATTCGTCAACAAAATATATGAATGTTCCCCGGCGGAATACAAGATACCCCAGTGGAGCCATTTCCCAGCGTAATCTAAAAATCTTCTCCATCAGAGTTGAATCAACTTCCCCAGTAGATTCTGGAAGCTTGTCCCCTGCAGAGTACAAATGCATCTCCTCAGCCAAATTCAGAGGTTATTCCCCACCAGAGTCTAACTGGGTTAGCCTCAGCAAGTTGCAATCGAAAGATCGTCCCCAGCGAAGTTCTTTCTATCCCCCAGCGGAGTTCATCACCAGGGTCTCCAACAGAGCTTATCAACGGAATCCCCAGCAGAATTATCATTAAAATCTCAGTGAAGCGTCTCTCCCCACAGAGTATTTCCCCTCGGAGTAATATCTTCATCATGTTTATTCCTCAACGGAGTCATCTTCTCCTACAGGTTTATTCTTGCAAACATCTTCGTGCATCATCCCCAGCGGAAACGAAGAATTCAACCAGACTCTTCAATATCAGCCCAGGATTTAACAAACTCCCCGACATTTGTCAAGGATTTATTTTCCCAGACGGAAATACATTCATAAACATTTCACATTTCACATCTCCTATTTACATACATGATACAGTGCATACGACACGATCTAAGTTATTTTTGAGAACATCATGACATCATGCATTTCATACATCATGACATTGCATACAACTAACTCTTTACCTTTTCAGAAAAGATCAATCAACAGACAAAGATCATCATCTTCCAGATTTCCTTCTAGAGATAGTTCAGATGTGACCCAGATTTGGCGACATTCCGATACTTATTCCAGATTTCCTTTCAGAGATAGCTTAGAGATGCTCTGGACACAGATGTTATTCTATTGCTTATTCAGATTTCCTTCTAGAGATAGTTCAGATACGCTCCAGACGCGGATGCCATCCTGATACTTATTCCATATTTCCTTTCAGAGATAGCTTAGAGATGCTCCGGACACGGATGCTATTCTATTGCTTATTCAGATTTCCTTCTAGAGATAGTTCATATATGCTCCAGACGCGGATGCCATCCTGATACTTATTCCAGATTTCCTTTCAGAGATAACTTAGAGATGCTCCAGACATGGATGCTATTCTATTGCTTATTCAGATTTCCTTCTAGAGATAGTTCAGATATGCTCCAGACGCAGATGCCATCCTGATACTTATTCCAGATTTCCTTTCAGAGACAGCTTAGAGAAGCTCCAGACCCAGATGCTATTCTATTGCTTATTCCAGATTCCTTCCAGAGACAATTCAGATGTGACCCAGATATGGTGACATTCTGATACTTATTCCAGGTTCATTCAAGAGACAATCCAGATACGATCCAGAGTCGGATGTCATTCTGTCACTCATTCAGATGCAGTATGGATATACCCCAGACACGGCGGTCATTCTACTACTCATTCAGGCTTCAGCAATTAGCTACAGACTAGACACGCTCCAGACACGGAAGCCATTCTATTTCCCATTTAACTATCAACTTCAAGTTCAAATATACTCCAGACACGGAAGTTATTCTGCCACTTATCCAGATCCCAGTTACAACACAGTTCAGATACGATCCAGATTCGGATATCATTCTGTCACTCTCTCAAATACAGTTCAGATACGATCTAGATTCGGATATCATTCTGTCACTCTTTCAAATAAAGTTCAGATACGCTCCAGGTGTGGACCTAATTCTGACAATCACCCAGTTCCAGCTTATAGATACAGTCCAGCAATCACTTCTAGATGGCATCTATAAGCCCATCCTCCTATCCATCATATCTCCAAATGGCATCTGTAAGCCCATTCCCGACATCACATCGCTGATACTATATCATACGAGTGCAAATTTCTGGGCACTTTAATTAGTGTTCAATCATCTTCCACCTTCAGATCACGAAAGGCACGCAAGCCAATCTACATCCTCAGGTTTAAGAAGATTGAACAGGGGCAACTGTTGTACCCCAAAATTTTCCCTCCCATATTCCTCAAGATTTGATAAGAATAATCTTCTAATCCTCAAATTGCTCAAGATGGTTCAAAGGTTGTACAGTCAAATCACCTCCTAAGCTAGTTCAAAACTAGGGTTTTGGTTCTTTCAATGAATTTGGGGTTTTCAATGGTCCAATCAAGTCTCATAGGCCTATATACATCCTCAAGCATCTACATGACAAGTCTCAAGACTCACAATGCCAATTTGCACAGTCAAAAGCCTCATTTGACCTACAATCAACTGCAAGGGCAAAATGGTCATTTTGCAGTCAAAAGTCAGAATTTTTGGTCAACATCTTATTTTAAGCTCACAATCATCATTTTATCAAGTCTTGATCATGATCCCACAAGAATAGCTCAAAAATCATCAAGGTGCAAAAATTACTATTTTTGGACAGTAGAAAAGTCAATTGTATCTTGACCAGGGCATAACTTTTTCATGGTTCATCAGAAAAATTCCATCCAATGCTCATTTTGAATGGGATCAGATTTCCTATAATCCATTTTCACACTCTAAGACCTAGAGATGCTCTCACAAAAAGTTATCAATTTTTACATTATAGGTCAAATTCAAAAGTCAACAAAAAGTACACTTTGAGTCAAAGGCCATAACTTGAGATTGGTAAATCCAAATGACATGGGACCAAAGGCATTGGTAAAGGACTTCAGGAGCTTTCCAAAATGTCAAAGAACATGGTCATATGATCAAAATTGAGCAAGTTGTGCATTGGAGAAGTTGGGAAATTTTTATGAATTTGCAAAAGTCAACTTTGTTCAAAACACCTTATTTTTGCTAATGGGCCTCAAATCTCTTCTTGAAACTTCATCCCTGACCTATGCACGACCCATCTAGCTTAATTGAATTTATTTTCTTATTTTTTATTAATTAATTGGATTTTTAATTAATATTAATTCATTTAATTAATTTAAATTGTAGGAAAATACAAGATTTGATTTTTCAATCTTTTTGTGAAGCAAATATGGTCAAGATATGCTGGCAATTTCGTGTACAAATCAAAGATGCAAAAATCTCCAAATTTGGCAACTTTGTTCAATCATGAAAATGCAAAAAGATTTGATTTTCAATCAAAGATCAAATCATCAATTCAATGGATTTGTACTCAAAATTTTGACCTAATTCCATTCCTCTATATATATGCAAGCAAACCATGATGCATACACGTGAAAAAGCTGCAGAACAAAGGCCATAGCATATTGCAAATTTCCAAGAAAACTCAAAACTGACTTTGGCATTCTAGAACGATTCAAAGGTTTTTATTGATTCCAATACATTGCAGGGGATCCCAGGAAGGTTTTGCAATCAAATTCAGGTCTTAAAGATCAAGAAATCACTGAGAACAGAACCACGGTTTGCACATTTTATCCATAATCGTAACTCTTAATTCATGAGCATTTAACATGATTTCTTGATTGTTTTGTGTTGCTAGAGGCCATATGAAGCTAATGGCATAAGTTAATTGAATTATAATGCACAGAATCACAAGATGCCATGGACGATTTCTAGGGTTCTTAAGCTTTGAAATTGGGGATTCCTAAACCAGGAAAAATTGAGACTTGTGAGACCCATGACTGAATTCGTTGAACCAAGACGAACAAAACCAAACCCTCGCGAAATATTTATGTAAACCATAGCTCTAATCGCTATTTTTCCTCGTGGCATATTGTGGGGGTTAAAAACCCCCGCTATCTAATGTTGTTTTTACAGGTACAACGAGGAAGACGATGATGTGTTAACACTCCATTGGCCGGTTTGAAAAATACGCGCGTTTTTGTGTTTTACAGCTTAGTTATTTGTTTCCCAATATAATATTTGTCTCTTATCCTAATAACAACTAAAGTAGGTGGTTGGAGTGGTGAACGCGCTAGCATATGAGCTTTGGGACCTGGGTTCGAACCCCAGGTCCCTCAAAACATTTGTTTCTATTTTTCTTCACATGGTCATATGCAGGTTCCAAAGTGAGGTCTACCATATACCTCAAATTTCAGCACGCCATGTGTCTCTAAGCCTGGATCCAGTGGTCATGAGTGGAAGACTACCATGGTATTCCCAGTCAACCAGCGCCTGGACAATCACCAAAGTCAAAGCAGGCTTGAGGTTATTGGGCCACAAATTGCACAGAAACCTCCTAATTGGGCCAGTACCCCCCCTGGTTTATTCTTCTTATTTTTTTCTTTTATATTTTCCATTTAACTATTTTACTAATTATTATTATTATTATTTAATTAACCAAATTAATTTTTTTTCATAATAAAATTCAGAGAACTAAAAATGTAATATTTATTATTATTATTATTTATTAATTTCACCTTTAATTTATTATTTTTGTAAATAAATACTAACAAGTTAATTTAGTATTTTTTTAATTAGGTTAATTTCAATATTTTTTGCAATAAATAAAATAAATTAGAATTAGGGTTTTTACTAACTTTTGATTTTTTTTTAATTTATTTCCTTAACCCATAAAAACCAAAAAATATTTCTATTCTTCTAATTAATTAGTTTTAGGTTTAACTTAATTAATTGCAAAATAATAACAAACTTCCTCCTTTCTCAAAAAGGGTCAAAACCCTAAGGACTTTTCCAATTCAATTTCTCTCGCGCGCATATTTATTTTTGATCCATATTTATGTATTTGCTACGAGGATGTAATAGCTTTAATTAGGACTTTTTATCGCTTTCTTTAATTTTCCGCAATTTACTTTCAAAGGGTTTGTTTTTGGCGATGTAAATACCCGACGCCTTGTAATAGCATAGATTTATTTTCCGCAACTATTAACTGTTAGATGTATGTTAACTAGGCTATGCATGACAAGACTTATCTGAAAATTAAAATCAAAACGTAGCTCACCATAACATGTGCAAAGATGACTTAACTGAATCCTGACACACTCGCACATGCCACTCCTAGGGTACGCCTCACTTGGTTGCCTCGACGTGGTCATTGAGTATAGGGTGTTTTAGAGGTCGCCCTCCTGTCTAAAGATCAAAGTTGCCTCGGAACGTTTGCCTCGATAAAAAATGGTCTAAGACACTAGGGTTACCGCTAAGGCGTCCTACTATTGCTTTGGTGACCACATGTCCCTATAATCGAATTGACCCGAAAACTCCAACGACGGTGCTACCTACTTCTCAATAGTGGGATAGTACTGTCTAAAGGAAATTTACACAGCTTAATTTCTTTTGAGTAGGTAGAGGTTCTCAGGTACTTTCTTTTTCAAAACGAAACAACTTTTCACACTTACACTCTTTCTGACAAAAGTTTTCAAACAAACACTTCATACACTCTTGAGGACAGATACAAGAGTTAATCAAAGTTTTCAAACAAAACTCTTTCAAAACCCACAAACAAAAGAAAAGCAAAACTCTTTTGAAAACACAGTGTGCAAGTACCTAAGAGCCCGTGGATAACCACAGATAGAAAGGGTGCTAACACCTTCCCTTTCTATAATCTACCTCCCGAACCCGAGAAACATCTCGAAAAGGAATTTTGCTGTGCTTTTTTCCTTTCCTTGTTGGAGAAAATAAAAGACGGTGGAGACTCTTGCTTACCGCGACATACGCGAACCAACATTAAAAAACAGTCAGTTCTATTTCCACCGATCACACTTTGTGTTTGTGTGATTGAAATTATTTTGAAAAGATGCCTAAGTGCGACGAACTTTGTAATGATTCTCGTATCATTGAGAATGTATACAAAGTGTTTTGTCTTTGAAAATATTTTAGAGAAGAGAGTGTATGTGTGAGAAATTTGTATTGTTTTTTTTGTGAGCAAGAAACTACAAGTTATCTACCAAATCAAAAGGTCTTTATTCTTTTCCTCTTTCCTTTAGATAGTGCTATCCTACCATTAGTTAGTTTGTAGCCTTATCATTGGATGTTTGAGGGACATGCACGAGTCATCGTACAATCATGAAAGAAATTCGTAGGATGCTTTAGCAATTACCCTAACGTACTAATATCATTTACCGAGGCAGCATCGAAGGGTAATCGAGGGACTATGATCTTTTAACCAAAGTGTCTTTACTAAAACATCCCACGTTCGAGAGACTTGACTGTTTTAAATATGAGGTAACAAGTGAGGGTCACCCTAGAGGTGCGCGTGTGTGAAGTATGTTATGTTTTCAATTATTTATCTTGTAGTCGGGTTTTCTAATGCTTTGTTTTAGATCTTGCCATGGACGCCTATTTAATCTAGCAATTAGATATATACATAAAGGTAGAAAATAAAAGTGCGGGAAGTAAAATATGCTATTACATCCCTTCGGGGATGGGGGTATACAAACCAAAAATTCGGGAAGGAAAGTATAAAGGGTCCTAATTATCTATTACAAACTATGGACAATTATAAAAATTGTGAAAAATAATAAGGCGAACATGTAAATAAACGCGCAGAGATTGAAGATGGAAAATGTGTCTAGTAAACCCTAAAAAATTCTAAGTAAGAAAATATTTTTGGTGTTTTTGTTTTGAAATATAATTGAATTATAATAAAAGCCTAATTTTAATTAAATTACCAATTAATTAATTAAAGAAAGTGATTAAACTAATTAATTTTATTTGAAAAAAAATTAATTAATTAAATCCTATATCTAATTTTTTTGATTTTTTATGTTTTTTATCATTATTAAACAAAAGGTGATTAAAAAGAAAAGAAATAAATGAAAACAAAATAAATAAAAAGAAAACTATGGGCATGTGTTGTAAAAGTATTTTGGAGTGTGCAAGAGAAGCAGAAACGTTAGGCCCAATCAAAAGATCCCAAGAGCATGTGCTGGATCTAGTGGGAAATGTTCCTTGGAGTGCATCAGGGTTTTGACTGTTTTGGAGTGCTGGATCTGGGATTTTTAGATCTGATGGCCCAGATGGAAGACATACCACACACGGGCTAGCCTTGCATACACTAGACATGTAATGGAAAAACATGAAAAATAATATGCCCGGGACAGGTATCGAACCAATGCACTGGCACTCCAACACCTTATCAAACATGTGCCTACCTTTGGGGCGGTCCATACATCCAGTATTAGAAATGAAATAATAAAAAAAAAATCAAACTGATTCTGTTGACTGGAGAAGCGCTTGAGCCCTAGCTCCGGTCGTCTTCTCTGGCGTGGCCTTCTACAAAAACCTGCAATAATGCATTAAAACTAAAGATATAATGATCTAGATCTATTAATCATCATCCTGCAGATCCAATGAAATGGTTAAGAAGTTTTAAAAACCCTTGTATTGTCCAAATCGAAACTCAACGACTTTTGAGCCCTAACAATGTCAGCATGTGATTTCAGTGTGAAACCTCACATGTATCACGTCAAACTGGTCCTAATGATGCACATGAGAAGATCAAACATGTTAATAATGATTAAAAACGCAAGAAAATGCAGTTTTGATTTTTACCAATTTTAAAAACCGACGTGATGCACATATTTTGTTCATGGTTTGTATTTTTATTTGATTTTTATTTATTTTTAAATGAATAAAATTCAAATAAAATAAATAAGAATCATAAAAATGTATGAATGAATTTAGAAGTCTTCTAACATCTTGAAGACATGTTTGAAATAAAAAATTAGGCCCACTAGTTCAAAATTGCAAGTTTGCTCAATTTGCATTTCATGAATTTCCTCAAAATTTCACAATTTGTGCAACCCATAACATTCTCAATTTTCATCTTTTGAAGGTGATCTTTGACTTTTTGAAAATATCAAGATGTCATCTATACTTTCCCTTTTTATCATTTTTGTATTTGGAGATATTATCTTGATGTAAGTTGCCTTGACAAAAAGTGTATTTTTGTTGACTTTTTAAAATGGCCTATAATGTACTAGCTCATATCTTTCAAATGAATCATTTTTTGGACTTGAGAATAAAAAAAAAGTTGAAGGGAACTGAATTTTCTTAAAAATTGGCTTTGGTTATGGAAAATTTTATGAAGCATGTGAAAGTTATGCCTGGTCAAAGTTCAGTTGACTTCTCCTAAGGAAACCCTAATTTGGAAATTTTAGACTTTCAATGATTTGAGGGCTTTCCTTGAGGAATCACGATCAACCCTTGATCAAATGATGATTCTCACTTCAAAATGTTGATGTTGACAAAAAATCTTAAAGTTTGATTGTATGTTGACCAATAGTTAACTTTTTGACCAATATAGTTGATTTTCAATCATCTGAGGCATTGAGTGAGCAAACTTGCGATGTAGGACTTAAAACTTGACATGAACCTTATTGAGGACCTATTATGAACCATGTAATCCACTTGAGACTTTTTCAACCCAAACTTCCTTTAGGAACTCAAAACCCTAGTTGTAGACCCCTTACTTAGGAGGAAGTTTGACTAGTCCACCCTTGAGTATCTTGAGTGTTTGAGAACCTTTAAAAGCATGTCTCGAGAAAAACGGGAGGACAAATTTTGGGCTTCAACAATTAGTTATAACATCGCCTTCCATTCATAGAGATGCAAATAACACAAGTACTTGAGCATTCCCGCTCAAGGACACTTCGACCTGACCGGTAGGCATAAATCTCGAATCCGTATGCTCTTCGAAATTGGAAAAACAACACAGTCTCATCAACCTTTGCACTTATGCAATAGACCAAATGTTCATACTTGAACCATCTCAGAGAGCAAAAGCTTCTTCCCCCACTTGTTTCAATCTCACTCCTGCAAACAAGTGATTAGAAAAGAAAGAGAGCACCGACAATGTTTCATACACATGTCGCGTACTAAGGAACACCACATCGACAATATTCAACTATCACACTACAGACTCAATAAGTTGGCCAGACAGACCGACCTGCTCTGATACCAATTATAACACCCTATTTCCCCAACAATAGTTTTAATAAAAACAAAGTGAAATAAAACTCCAAGAATAGGATGTCAAATCATTCAACATATTCAAACTTTGCTCAATTATAATTAAACAGATACATAACACAAATTTCAGACGAACCGACAACATTTCAACATAGTCTTCAAAACTTTAACTTTACTAATGCAGCGGAAAGAAATTTATGAACTGTTTTCAACGTCTTTAACTTATCTCAAATCAACATTTTTAATCATATAAGATAAAGTCTATAGTACACCCACAATACTCCAAAATAAAAACATCAATTAAATAAAACAAGCAAACGTTAATCCCCGGTGTTACATATCAGACCAATGACGCCAACTCAAAATAAGAAGAGCAACCTCTTCTAGACTCCACGACTTCTCACTACTCTAGTTTATCGACATGTTACCCACGTAGAGGCAACATTCAAACAGTAAGGGTGATATATCACAACAATATAAAATAATTCATATAATCATGAGTAAACAACATGTATATCGTGCAAGATTTCAAGTTCGATAATTATCAGACATGCAACTAAACAATTCCACAATTTAACAATTCAACAAATACAGTGCAACTAACTCTGATGCAAGATGCATGTGGTACCATCAGGGAATAAGCCATCTCCTAACAAATCACCATATAAGGCCAAGGCATAAGCCCTCAACAATTTCCAATACAGGCTAGAGCATAAGCCCTTAACAAGTTGCCAATACAGGCCAGAGCATAAGCCCTCAACGATGCATGAAATGCGACATGCCACAACCAAAATTATGCAATCACAAGCATAACCATCAACATCATTCCAATTCAAGGCCAAAAACAACATCTTCACCATATTGCAATATATTATGCAATCCATTCATACATCATTCCTACAACACCATCACGTTCAATCACAACAATATACATCACACTTCATACAATGTTGACACATAACGCATTAGCCTTCACCAAGATAATCATCATAAGATAGAAAAAAAACACATAAAATCAACACCAAAATCCTCATGATTAATTTCATGACAACAACAATTCATCATTAAAATAGGACAATCCCAAATAATCAACTATACAAAGCATTTGCCTACGTTTCACCAGAATGACATAACTTGGCAGTACGAAACACCCAGCCACGCCTCAAATAGTTGGAATTATGGTATTGAAAACATTTTGAAGAGAAATTACATTAACCCAGTATTCCAACAATCTGAACTACACATTAATCGGATACTCATCACTCGAGTTATGAAGTTTTGACATTTTACAAAACTTACCAAAAATAACAACCTACAGCAACTGGCACTGACACCTAAGGCATAAGACTCCAACACAAAATTATTTAACCTACTATTATAAAAATTATTATCACATTGTATAAAATGTTTTTAACTTTTCGATGGTCTAAACGGTACGTCAAACGGACACCCGAGGCGAAAGTTATGATTTTTCAAAGTTTCCAAAAATTCTGCCAGCTTCATCGGTAACCGGTTACCCAATTATGGTAACCGATTACTGCGTAATACAATAGCTTATTTTTACAAAATTTGATGTGGTAACCGGTTACTGTAACTGGGTACCCAACTCTGACAGCTCCAAAAACTACTATTTTCTGCTATAAAATTTCATTCTTTTCATCTAAAAACCACTATTGAGACATACCCAAACACATCAATTATTTGTAATCATCAACACATATTATATGGAAAAATTCTAACATAAACATCACATTGATTTCATCAATTAGAACCAATTACCACAATCAATCTAACAATTAATCTACACCTAAAACCTAACAATCAAACCTTCATCTACCAATAACTATACCACCTATTAGAGAGCCAGAACCCCACCCTTACCTTGGATTAACGATTCAAAATCTCTACTATAAAATCCCTTGTTCTAGATTCCTAATTCTCTTCCGCTTCTTCTCTCGTTTTCTACGATCGATCAGAATAACCAAAACTTCCTCTCTCTTCTAGACCTCTAATATAGATATCCCCATCATACCCTTCTTCTTATTACTATTTTAATCTAATTATTTAATTATTAATATTATAATTACTATCTATCTCATATAATAGCAATCATAAATATAATAATAATAAAATGATACTAATATCCTCCATTCACCCCCACGTCCCTACACTTTTAGCCACACACCCTACACCGTAACTTCTACAATTCTCACTACTTCTATTCTTCCAATAATCCCATCAAAACACATCTTAAAATTCATCATCATATATAAACACATCATATCATCTAATTATTTTAAATAAAATAATTCTAATAAAGTCGAGGTGTTACACAAGGAAACTATGTGTTTTGACATGTGAGTGATGTCAAACCAAATATACATTACAACCTGAAGGTCATGATACTATATGGATCTGAGAGGATATTCTCCAGTCTTGTCCTTGTTAAGATGGAGAAGTTAGAGGCCTTGGATGTGCTCTCAAGGAGATAGATGATCAGGTGCGTTTTCACAAGGGTGTGAATATGTTTAGCAGATATGTGAAGTTGTGGTCCTTCATTATGAGCATGTGAGAATCTTCATGTGTTTTCATCTGGTGTTGAAGTGATTATATCCAAAAGGAGCATGGTTTATCCATGACAGGGGAAGTACTTGTCTATGATGTATTGTTGTATTGATGCTAATAGTTTTGAAGCTTACGTGTTGATCAAGCCAAAGAAGAAGTTAAACCTCTTGTGAGGTAATACTGTCAGACAACATGTTGTGACATTAGATTGCTAGATGTTATATTGTGTTGTTACCAGGACATGTATGGTTCTAGCTAGGTGAAGCTAGTTGGTTGAAACATGTGCTCACATGTTTACTAGGATGATTCTAAAGGGAAGTGTTGCTTGTGTCTGGCTGAATTTAATTTTCTCTGCAGTGTTTTAGAAGGACTCTATCATAAGTTTTGGTTGAATGCGAGTTGTCACATGTGAAGGTCTTAATATTTTTATTTGTGCTGGCCAAAAGAAGTACATGAGAGACTTGTGGAAGGTTGCATGTATATCCTTCAGAACATATGGATAATTTTGTGAAGCATCCATGACTGGTGATTGAAGATGAATGGTAATGTTTTGTTAAGCAGAAAATATCTGACTTGATGCCAGGACATTATTCAGGACATGTATCCTGTAAGACCAACAAGGGAGTATTGTGGACAATTTGTTCAAACACATGTCATAAGGGATAGTAGAAGGTGTGTTTGATTAGGTATGTGCATGTATTGGGACCTGTTAAAATCAGAAGAAACAATCCAAAGATAATAAAGGAATTCAATGCTGTTTTGGACGGTGCACATTGACTTTGGTGGCAGTTTTTTCTCAAATAATGTTTTCCTTGAGCAAAAAATTTTTCACATTCAAAGATCTTTAATTTCAAAGTGAGTGCTCAGCTATTTATAGAGGTTACTCTTTCCTCTTTCATCCTGTGGGTGTTTGGTGTTTCCATAATTCTTATGGCTTTTTTCAGTGTATGGGTGAGTTCTGTCTAGGTATGGTTCTGAGAAAGCTTTCTTTGCCAATTTTTGTCTAAAAAGGGGGAGAAAGGGATTGCTCAGATGGTTAGTCAGGATTTTGTGTTTTCAGATGTTGTACAAACATGTCGAATAGGATGTTATATCCTATGTCTGTTTGGGTTTGTTTTGTGACTTGTGATCCGAGTTATGAACACAGTTGTAATCTGTGTTCTGAGTTACCCAGGGTGGTATTTGGATACTTCTTAAGTTTGCTCTTATGCCACGGGTTGACTGATGGTTTCTTTCTTGTTCTCTTATGCCACCATTTGAAAGAAAGGCTTATTCATATGTGACAAGAATAGGTTCCTGGGTTGAGGGGGAGTGCGTACTATCTTCTTCCTCGTGTGCATTGTGTGCATCAAATGACTTAAGGACTTTCCTTCTATTTATCCTGATGTTATTGTTCTTTGATGCTGAAGTTCTTGCTATAATGGAGCTCGTTCAAAATGCTGGAAAGAAGATGTCGAACAAGATGTCCTGACATCTTAATTGAAGACTGACTCCATGTTGCTGTGCTTAGTAGCTGATTTTTGTTTATTGCTGTAATCTGGGTTGTAATTTATGTTAATTTTTTTAACCAAAATTTTCCAAAGGGGAGATTGTTAGTTCAATATTTTTAGGATTGGAATTAATTTTAGTAAAACAAATATATCATAAATATGTTAAATAGGATGTATTATTTTGCTAAGAAGAAAAGGCTGAGCAAGAAGCCCTATTTTATGTTGAGAGATGTTGAGATGAGAAGTTCTCATCATCTGGAGGAACATGTCAGATAAGATGTCCTATGTAGGGTCATTCGACATCGTGCCTGTACTGGGATAGATAATTGCATCAGTTCAAGATTTAACAGATGCAAAATATTTTGGGAATATTATGTTATCCTATTTGGCACTATTTTATAGGTCTAAAAGATTCAAGCTGAAATCAAGAAGAATATTCACTTTCTAATTATGGAGATAAATTAGGAAGAATATGATTGAAGACCTATTTTGTAGCAAAATATTCTACTGATTTATAGTAGCTGATATCCTGTGATTTGAAGCCCAAATCGAGTTGGGAAAAAGTTAATATTAGAAGCACTGTAACCTAGAAGAATGTACCACTCTCTAGGAGAATTGGTTGTGTGTTCCACTCAGTTGTGAGTTGGACTGATGTTATAGAGTTGTAGGCTCTATTATTGTTCTCACTTAGAAGCCTTTATGTAATGAGTTGGGTATTTCTCTTGGGTGAAGCTTGTAAGCAACTCCAAGTTGTTTTCTTAGTCAAGAGTCTTGGCTAGGTATTGTCATGGAAGTGTGTCTTCTAGTTTTTCATCATGGAAGTGTGTCTTCTAGTTTTGCGTCATGGAAGTGTGTCTTCCTGTTATTATCCAATCGCTGTCTGTGATTGATAAGGGATTAAGGATGACCTCATACCTAGGTGAGTCTTAGGTAGAAAGTTAGCACGGGTAGTGTGTTGTACCCCAAAATTTCCCTCTCATTTCTCAAAGGATCACCCTGGACCCGCAGGTTTGCTTCCATCCAATTCCAAGCCTTGAATTACAAATTTTCCAAGAAAGTAATTCATAAGGACAAAATGGTCATTTGCATACTGAAAAGTCAAACTTTGACTTTTAGATCAAAATAAATTTTCAATAATCATATTTCATCAAGACATGTTAAAATATGAAGTTTGTTTCATCAAGAAATTTAAAAGTCAAAATTACTTTGGAAAAGTCAAAATTCTAAATACTTAGAATTTTTCTAAGTGTTTAAGAAATATGACAAAGCTCAGAACTTCTGGCCAAATTATCACCATGATGCAAGCTGATTCTGGAAGAACTTCTAACTCAAGATTTTTAGATCTCATTGATACCTAAAACACTGCGGAACAAAACTTCTTCTAGAAATGCTGGGATTTCAAGTTATACATCCACAAAGTCACGTCCCTGAAACTTAAACACTTAGTAAATTCTGAGCATTTTCAAATCAGAATTTGTTTACAACTTCTAGGCCAGTTTTCACATAGGTTCAGTCAGAAGTTGCAAGAGTAATTCAAAGAGGGCTTACAAATCATGTCATAAGCTTTTTGGAAAGTCTGAGAACTCTCTCAAAACATGCTGGAGCAAAGAGATTAAAGGATCAGAAGTTGGATGTTGGTTCTAAGTTGAACTGATGTTGAACTTCTGACCCAGAATTAACCTATGATGCATAATCTCATATTGCAGGATTTCTGGTTTGATAAATCTCATCATCATTTAATGCTCACAACCACTATTGAGTTTTTATCCAAAGGATTTCCCCACGTGTGGCATAGAAGTACATTGCTGTCCTTGAAAAAGCAAACTTTTGTACGAGAGTATGCTGGGCCCATGCTTTGATTTTGCTTCTGAGGGTACTTTTCATTAATTCATGGTTACAAATCCAGCTTAGGCATGGCTAAAAGCTGCTAACCACCGTACTTGTTTATCTTGCTTCAAGAACAAGCCAACACGCTAGCATGATGGTGGTACTTTTGACTTCTCCAAGCTACCAAGTTTTTTCCTATAAATTGAACTTCATTTGCAACTGTGAAGGGGGTTCAGAAAAATTGAAAGGAAAAAGCTTCGAAACCTTGCTAAAAATTCCAGGAATCTGAAACTGCAAACACAAATGCAAAACCTGCTAGTTTTTTATTCTTGCATTCAAACTCCAACTTCCCTCAAGTGTTTTCTGACCAAATCATCCATACAGCTTCCGAGTTTTCCAGCCTTTCGTAACCTAAGTTAAATGTTGTTCCAGTATGCTGAGTGCGTGAGGAGGATGATCAGAACATTACAAGCAGTCAGAACCAGGCTCCAGTTCACAGGACTTTCTCCAACTGCAAGGTAAGATTTTGCTGACTCTCATCATATCACTTAGGCATTGTTAAACTTGCATGTCCAAAATACAATGTAGACATCCTGATTCTGATGCTTTACATATTCTGAGGTTTCATGTATTTGTCTGCCTAAGTAGGGAGAACATTAGTTCATAACTTATTAAGGAAACTAGGATTAGCAGATACATGCTTGTTTCTGGTTTACAGTCTTGACCTTTTTTTTTATGTTTCTGAAACCATGATGGAAATCGTCCATAATTGCTATGAATGTGTTTTATGTTCTGTTAAGAGATGACTAAGCTGCATATATTCTGATTAGCATGGAGAAAGATATGGAATTCATCATCAGCATTTACTTTGTGATACATATTTATGCTTTTGCTTCTGAAAACGGATGTACAACCACCCCAGTGGTAGACAGTGTGTGTGCATAAGACATTAGTGCTAAGGGTTCTGAGTTATAGCCCCAAAAGAATATTTTTTAGGTTTATTTAGTGAAATTTTCACCCATTTATCTGTCAGACAATATTCCTAAAATCATAACTTCTAGATATCCTCACCCAACAACATTACCATCTCACTCTCTCAAGTAGCCAAAACTTCTGATCTACCAGTGACATTAGAACTTCTAGATTCCCAGCTTCACCAAAGTTCCTAGACTCCCTCAATAATCAGAATTTTTTTAGATTTTCCTCTGTTCCCAGTGACCTCAGAACTTGGTGTACACAGACCCATAACTCCTGACCTTTTACTTTCCTACTAACATTTTCTCTCTTGCAGCGTATCAGAGTCAGAACTTTTGTTCCTTCTCGTTTCAGCAATGTGCTGATTCTGACTCCATTTTCTCTTATTTATCTTATTTTAGCTTTTAATAACCAAGAACACCAAAGAAAACATTTTTATATTTACATCTTTTATTTTATCTCTTTTTAAACCAAAATATCAAAAATATTTTCTTAAGCCAATTTATTTCTTTTCTTAACAAAAACAAAACAAGTCCATTTCAATTCTTGTACATTATTTCAATATGGTTGTAATAGATAATTAGGAATTTAATTTCTTGCAATCCTAATTTGTAAGTTTATACAACCCATCCCCTTAATAATGTAATAGCGTAGGACTTTACTTTTCCGCGTTTTATTGCTTTCATATATTACTAGTAATTAGGTGTATATGGCAAGATAAAAAAAAACAAATAGACAACCCAAAAATCAAAGACTAAATGCATTCAATCAAACACACTATTCACCCATGCACCCTTAGGGTAATCCCGTTTTGTTGCCTTTCGGAAAATAGTCATGTCTCTCGAATATGGGCATTTTAGAAAAGACCCTCGATAAAAGGCCGTAGTCCCTCGATGACCCTTAATGTTGCCTTCGATAAACGATCTAGTCCCTAAACGACATTGCTAAAATGTCCCATAGGTTGCCTTATATGACTATTCAAACATTCCGCGCCCGTCCCTTCACATCCAACAATGGGGCTTGTTACCAAAATAATGGTAAGATAGTAACGTCTAAAGAAGGAGGAAAAAAACATCTAATACCTTTTGAGTAGGTAGATTTGCTCCTAGTTGCTCACTTGCTCACAACAAAAACATTTTATACACCAAAGCCTCTTTGAAACATTTTTTAAAGACAACAATTTGTACGCGTTCTTATAGAAACGAGAGACATTACAAAGAAGACACCTTTTCAAAACCTCTTTCAAAAACACATTTCACAAACACCTCTTTGAGCTATTTTCGAAACAACACTTTGTCTGTGTTCTTATAGAAACGAGAACCATTACAAAGACATTTTCAAAATACTTTTAAAATCCACACCACAAGCACACATTCAAACAAAAGCAAGTGATCTTGCAAGAAACTAAGAGAACATAGATAACTACGAATGAAAAGGGTGCTAATACCTTCCCTTTTCATAACCCACGCCCTGAACTCAAGAAAACATCTCTAAATGTCTTTTGTAGGTGTTTAGGTATTGGCTTGCATTTTTGGTAAATCCCAAGTGTATGTGTGAATGTCATGACTGATGTCATAACATTCTAGTTCAGTTTGTACTGATTCATTACGTACCTTTGCAGAAAAATATTGTAATTCAAATACTGATGTTTATAAGTGTGTATCTGAGCATTTTGCAAAATGATCACATTTTGCTAAATCAGTAGACAGGTTTTCTCAGATGTCATAACAGATGTTATGACATCCTGTTCTGAACTAACAGGATTGCAGGATTGGATAAGTCTGAGTTTTTTCAGGAAATAACTCAGTCCTTCCTGAACAGAATCCTGCGTTTTCTGAGGGGTAACCTAGCTCAACCCTAACCTGGTTAATAAAGTCCCGTGACCTGGTCTTTAGGTTAAACGGAATTAACCCTAGGTTTTTGGAAACCCTAACTGAAGTTGCAGCTGCTATATATTCAACAGAGCTGCTGTTTTTCAAGGACGGCTTTTATTTTGATTAGAAGATCTTTTGTAATCTGTATAGATTTGATTATTGTACTCCAAGCAATTATCATTGTGATAAGTGCCTTGGAATAGGTTTCTAATTGTAAGGGTTGTGTAGCACTCTAAGCTTTGAAGCAAGAGTGTTTGAATGTTCCTTGACTAAAGCTGTGAAGCAGAGTCAAGTTAGTTGTGTACATCACTCAAAGCTGTGAAGCAAGAGTGATTGTGTTGCTTGATTAAAAAGCTGTGAAGCTTAATCAAGTGTTTGTTTTTGAAGAGTGTCTTCATCAATTCTTAAGTCAAATTGGTTTATGTATCACTGCTGTGATTGAGGGGGAGTGAGTAGGAACTCAGGTTTAATTTGTACTTAGATTGGAATTGCATTGGGTAGGTCTTAAGTGAAGGAGATAAACTGGTTGGTTTATTCCTGAATTAAAATCTCTTATAGTGGATTTCCTCCCTGGCTTGGTAGCCCCCAGAGTAGGTGTTGTTGCACACTGAACTGGGTAAACAATTGACTGTGTTCTTTATTGCTTTTGTATTTAATGTCATATAGTAAGTCAGATACGGTGTCATAACATTGAACGTGACATTGAGTATCTGCAGCCAGAATTTCAATTGGTATCAGAGCAGGCACCCTGCCTGTATTACTGGGTGAGATCTAGGGATATCACTTTCTGGCACTATGGACAAAGAAGGAGTTTTTGGAAATAGACCACCCATTCTGGACGGAACCAATTATGACTACTGGAAACCTCGTATGATTGCCTTCCTAAAATCTCTGGACAAAAAGGCTTGGAGAGCTGCTGACAAAGGATGGATTCATCCCACCATAACTGAGATAGATGGGACAATCAGTCTAAAGCCTGAGGAAGATTGGAGTAAAGAAGAAGATGAGTTAGCTCTGGGAAATTCAAAAGCTTTAAATGCCTTGTTCAATGGAATTGATAGAAACATTTTCAGACTAGTACATCAATATGAACTGGCCAAGGAAGTTTGGGACACTCTCAAAACTACTCATGAGGGCACTTCCAAAGTAAAAATGTCAAGGCTTCAGATGTTGACTACCAAATTTGAGAATCTAAAAATGATGGAAGATGAAACCATTCATGAGTTTCACATGAACATCTTGGAGATTGCCAACACCTCAGGAGCACTGGGAGAAAAGATGTCAGAAGAAAAACTGGTGAGGAAGATTCTCAGATCCTTGCCTAAAAGATTTGCAATGAAGGTAACTGCCATAGATGAAGCCCAGGACATTAGCAAGTTGAAAGTGGATGAACTTATTGGGTCTCTTCAGACTTTTGAGATGGGGATCACTGATAATGGTGACAAGAAGAACAAAAGCATAGCACTTGTATCCAACACTGATGTTGAATACAAGGAGGATGAAGAAGAAAACATATCAGAAGCTATTGCCATGCTTGGAAGACAGTTCAACAGGCTCATCAAAAGAATGGACCCAAAGTCAAGGTCTAATGTTCATAACATTCCCTCTGACATTGACAGTTCCAGCAGAAGACCAAGGTCAAAAGATAAGGGAAACCAAGGCAGAGGTATTCAATGCCATGGATGTGAAGGATTTGGACATATTCGAGCTGAATGTCCTACCTTTCTTAAGACACAAAAGAAAGGAATGACTGTTACTTGGTCTGACTATGATTCAGAAAGTAATTCTGAAGAAGAATCTGCCAAACTAGTTACTGCCCTAACTAGTGTTTGTACTCCTGAAAGTGACACTAGTGATGAAGAAGTGACATTTGAAGAACTGGCTGATACCTACAAGAAATTGTGTATCAGAAGTGCTGAAGTCTGTGTGTAGAATGAGAAACAATCAAAACTCATTATAAAACTGGAGGCTGAAAAAAGGGCAAATCTTGAAACTATAAGCCATCTAGAAGGAGAAGTTCAATTGCTGAACTCACAACTGAATCAAATGACCAAATCTGTCAAGATGTTGACCAATGGAACAGACAAATTGGAAGAGATCCTTCAGGTTGGACAAAATGTGGGAAATAAATCTGGACTAGGTTTTATGGAAGCAAAGAAATCTGGTACTGGTAAGCAAATGTCAAAACGGATGTCTCAATACAACTCTCAACATCAGGAACAGAGACATATGAAGAAAAGGTACCAAAGATGGAAATGTCATCATTGTGGGAGATATGGTCACATAAAGCCCTTCTGCTTCAGACTACATGGATATCCTAATCAGAACTCAGGTGTCAAACCTAAGTCTAAAAAGGTACCACATGCTCCTAAATGGAAGAAAAAGGCTACTGCACTGATAGCTCACACTTCCCTGAGGGTCTCTGCAAAGGAAGATTGGTACTTTGACAGTGGATGTTCCAGACACATGACTGGATTCAAAAATCTCCTCAATAATGTTATGCCTCACACCACCAGTTTTGTGACCTTTGGAGATGGTGCTAAAGGTGAAGTCAAAGGAGTTGGTAATTTGGACTGCCCTGGAGTTCCAAGTCTGAATAAAGTACTGCTGGTAAAAGGGTTGACTGCTAATCTCATTAGTATCAGTCAATTATGTGATCTAGGATTCAAGGTCAACTTCTCAAGATCTGAATGTCTAGTAATTAATGAAAAACTAGAAGTTGTAATGAGAGGAATCAAATCCAAAGATAACTGTTACGTGTGGCAGCCTAAGAACACTGTTATCTCCACTGTGTCTCAAATCATCAAAGAAGAAAAAGAGATGAAACTGTGGCAGCATAAGCTTGGTCTCCTTCATCTAAGAAGAATGAAAAGAGCTATTTCTATGGAAGCTGTCAGAAGAACTCCAAAACTACAGGTTGATAATATCTGTGATGTGGCAAATAAACTTGAAGAAGAATGTGTTGTCAGAACCTTAAGTCATCTTGACAAGGATGTTGGAAATAACAAGTCAAATAAATTATGTTCTCAAAACATCTGGTCAAAACAGATGCTCCCTGAGTATAATGTTACACAAGATGTTGTGACATTGTGTTGTGACAATCTGAAAACAATCAACATTTCCTTGAACCTTATTGACTTTGAAGAGAAGAAGTCATTTAAACTGGAACATAGTTTCTCTAAGCTTCAGCTGACTGATTCTTCTACCAAGGCTCTTGTTGGAAATAAACTTGAAAATTTGAGGGGCAGGTTGGGTATTCACCAACATGAGAAATTATAGCAATTAATTTTGCTTAAAACAAGGGTTGAAGGGATTAATTTTATTAAGTCTATATTTAGTGGGTTAATCATATTCTTTCACAATTCCTTCAAAAGCTTTAAGAAGTTGAAGAGACTCCCTTTTATCCCCTACCTCTCAGTTCCTTGCAACCTGTTTCCTCCTCCCAATCAAAGATTTTTCTCAAACTACTACCATTACTCAAAGTCAATCAAAATGTCTCAGACATCGTCTTCAACCATGGCGACTTTGTCTTCCTCATCATCGCCATCATCTGACCAAGATTCTAGGGCAATCACTACATGCATAGAATCTGAAGTTCTTGAGGTCACTCCTCTCAGGGAGATGGCAACTGACCCAGCCAGAGTCAAAAAGCTCAGAACCAGACATGCAGGAAGAGCTCAAGCTACAGCCTCTGGTAATTCTTCTCATCCTTCGTCTTCTGTACCTAATAGAGAAGGATCAGTTCAAGTACACCAAGCTATTGCTAGGCTGGTTACTAGTATACTGAGTGGCAACCAATCTGTACCGGGGATTTCTATCCCTTTAAATCAATCAGAAGTCCAAATGTGGAAGGTTCTGAAAATGTAGATGTCACTGAGAATGTTGTGACACCAAAAGACAACATTCAGAACCCCTCTGAAAAGGCTGCTGATCCACCTATCATTGATGTGGATGAAGATTACTCAGATAATGAAATGATTGCTAATGTGAACCCTAGCATAGCTAGGAGATTGATGAAAAGAAAGAGTAGCCAGAATGATAAACCTGATGCTAAGAAATCCAAGGCTGAAGGCATGGCTGAGAAAAGTATTCAGACAAAAGGGAAGAAGGCCCAGGTGCATACTGCTAGACAACCAATCTCTAAGAAGAGTAAAGAACCTGAAACTTCTGATTCTGATGAGGAATCAGAATTTGAGATTGATAATGAAGAAACTCCCATCAGAAGGAAGCTCCCCTCCAGCAAGATTGCTAGAGTGCCTGAAGTGCCAACAGACAACATCTCTTTTCATCATCCTGACAATGCAAACAGATGGAAGTATGTTTGCTTAAAGAGAATAGCCTTAGAGAGAGAACTCAACAATGATGCCTTGGAGTGCAAAGACATCATGGATCTGATCAAGAATGCTGGGCTAATGAAGACAGTAATAAAGTTTAACAAATGTTATGAAAATCTGGTCAAGGAGTTTGTAGTGAACTTGTCAAATGATTGTGCTGATGGAAGGTCAGCTGACTTTGAAAGTGTTTTTGTTAGAGGAAGAAGGGTCAAGTTCTCTCCATCAGAAATCAACAAGTTTCTTGGAAGAACAAATAAGGACTGTCCTGATCTAGAGGCAACTGACAATGAAGTTTGTCTAACCATCACAGCCAGGCAAGTAAAGTGCTGGCCCTTGAAAGGGAAGCTGAATGCTAGTAAACTCAGCATGAAATTTGCCATCTTGCATAAAATAGGTGCAGCCAACTGGGTGCCTACAAATCACAAATCAACTATCTCCACAGGATTGGGGAGATTTATCTATGCTGTGGGAACCAAGACTGCTTTTGTCTATGGGAGGTACATCTTTGAACAAACTTTAAAGCATGCTGGCAGTTATGCTGTCAAAGGACCAATTGCCTTTCCCTCCCTCCTTTGTGGAATCATCCTTGCACAATACCCTGATATCCTTGTGGCAAGAGATACAGTCTGCAAAAGAGCTCCTGCCCTTGGCCTGCACTACAAACTGTTTAAGGGATCTCATGCTCCAGACATTGTCATAACATCAGCTGAGACATCGTCTGTAAAGACCCAGTCCAAGACATCAGATGTCATAGTTGTTTTAAAAGAAACTTGCAAAGAGCTGGATGCTAGAAAAAGGACCCTAGAAATTCTAATTGCCAGGATAGAAAAGGAGGAAGCTGAAGAAAGCAGAAGGGAAGAAGGTGTAGAAACTGAAGGACATCTCAACATTGAAGAAACTAGCTCCTCTGAGTCTGATGACAGTGCTTGAAGGTTGATTGCTGTTTGGTGGTGTTGCTGGTTGGTTGCTGATATCTGGTGGAGTTTGGAAGTGTATTCTGTTGTTTTCTGCTGCTGCTCTTACTATTTTGTTTTGGATAACTGTATAATTTTATGAACTAAGTGTATCTTTGGTCCATTTGTGGCTAAAGAGGGGGAGAATATTTTGGTACTTTCTTAATTAGTACTTGACATTCTATTTTTCTGCTGTCACTTATTTCTGCTGCTATCTATCTCTGATTGTTTAGGGTCTTTAGCCAAAAATCTGCCAAAGGGGGAGTTTGTAGGTGTTTAGGTATTGGCTTGCATTTTTGGTAAATCCCAAGTGTATGTGTGAATGTCATGACTGGTGTCATAACATTCTAGTTCAGTTTGTACTGACTCATTAGGCACCTTTGCAGAAAAATATTGTAATTCAAATACTGATGTTTATAAGTGTGTATCTGAGCATTTTGCAAAATGATCACATTTTGCTAAATCAGTAGACAGGTTTTCTCAAATGTAATAACAGATGTTATGACATCCTGTTCTGAACTAACAGGATTGCAGGATTGGATAAGTCTGAGTTTTTTCAGGAAATAACTCAGTCCTTCCTGAACAGAATCCTGCGTTTTCTGAGGGGTAACCTAGCTCAACCCTAACCTGGTTAATAAAGTCCTGTGACCTGGTCTTTAGGTCAAACGGAATTAACCCTAGGTTTTTGGAAACCCTAACTGAAGTTGCAGCTGCTATATATTCAACTGAGCTGCTGTTTTTCAAGGACGGCTTTTATTTTGATTAGAAGATCATTTGTAATCTGTATAGATTTGATTATTGTACTCCAAGCAATTATCATTGTGATAAGTGTCTTGGAATAGGTTTCTAATTGTAAGGGTTGTGTAGCACTCTAAGCTTTGAAGCAAGAGTGTTTGAATGTTCCTTGACTAAAGCTGTGAAGCAGAGTCAAGTTAGTTGTGTACATCACTCAAAGCTGTGAAGCAAGAGTGATTGTGTTGCTTGATTAAAAAGCTGTGAAGCTTAATCAAGTGTTTGTTTTTGAAGAGTGTCTTCATCAATTCTTAAGTCAAATTGGTTTATGTATCACTGCTGTGATTGAGGGGGAGTGAGTAGGAACTCAGGTTTAAGTTGTACTTAGATTGGAATTGCATTGGGTAGGTCTTAAGTGAAGGAGATAAACTGGTTGGTTTATTCCTGAATTAAAATCTCTTATAGTGGATTTCCTCCCTGGCTTGGTAGCCCCCAGAGTAGGTGTTGTTGCACACTGAACTGGGTAAACAATTGACTGTGTTCTTTATTGCTTTTGTATTTACTGTCATATAGTAAGTCAGATACGGTGTCATAACATTGAACGTGACATTGAGTATCTGCAGCCAGAATTTCATCTTTCATGTTCTTTTAAGGCTTTCCTTATTGGATAAAAGAAAAGTTGGTGGAGACTCTTGCTAACCGCAACAATTGCGATCAAACGTAAAACAACCAAGTTAGTTCTCCCACCGTATCACAGAACTGGCGACTCTGCTGGGGTCATACTTAAACATGGGATTACCTTAGGGTTAGATCATATTTACTTGCTTTCCTTGTTTGACTTGCATACTTTACATTCTGGTTCCTTTCTTAGGTTTGTTATGATCCTCCACCCGAATCTGGGGAAAACCTTTTAGGTAAGTAGCATTAGATCGTGGAAACTATGTGGGGTATACCGACACGGTTGAAGCGATGGCTATGTTGACGCGGCACTTTGATTGGCACCAGTAGCCCGTGAGTTAATCAAGGAGAATACGGGGCCTCTGCGTGGTGTCATAAAGCATCAACTGACCTTAGAACCTTTAAACGAATAACTTGGCTATTAGGATGTAGTGACATGGCCGTCTTTGGTGTATTTCCAAAGTTGGCAGATACTTGATGCTACACTCATTGAGACTTGTCTCTTGAGTTTTGTTTGTTTGCGATTCAATCGCTTATCGAACGAAGCTTGTGGGAAAGGTCGGTGATATTGAGATCCCTTAGAACCCGGTTACTATTTATAGGATATGTTGAACCAATCCAACTTTAAGAGGGTACTACCTTAAAACATACACAAGATTTAAACCTAAGATCTCTTGTGTGATTTGCTTGTGTTCGCTATGTCTTTTATTTCTTAGCATAATCATGAAATCATGACATGGCATATCATACTAACCATTTCAAGGATTTTCTAGGGTTTATCTTTGTATTTGTTTTGCAGGACATGACATCTTCTCGTAGGAACACTATCCAAATCAACCTTGTGAAAGTGCATCCTCAACTCAAGGAGTTAACATTAAAGATTCCTGAAAACTCTCCCTTCACTGAAAAACATGGCCGACTTCTCAACTTGGTAACTTCCACCACTGATGAAAAAATGTTAAAGGTGCTCTTTCAGTTCTTTGACCCAGTGCACCACTGCTTCACTTTTCCTGATTACCAGCTAGTGCCTACTATGGAGGAGTTTTCTAAGTTATTGGGGGTACCTATCCTTAATCAGCTGTCGTTCAACAGTAAGAAAACATACCTAAAGCCTGAAGAGATTGCTCAAGCCCTGTCTTTACAATGGCCTGACGTCGTGGCAAATTGGGAAACCAGAAGAAGTGTCCAAGTATTTCCTGCTAAGTTTCTATTTGAGAGAGCCCACTATTTGTGGGATAGCCTGGATTTACAAGCTTTAGAGGAGGTATTGGCCCTTCTCATATATGGGATGGTATTATTCCCTAACACCGACGATTCATAAACGTGAATGCAGTTAAGGTTTTTCTGTCACATAATCCGGTGCCTACCTTACTTGGGGATATTCTACACTCTCTGTATACACGCACTCTAAAGAGAAGAGGGACCCTTATGTGTTGCACTCCTCTGTTAGCTAGGTTGTTTATTTCTCACCTACCTCAGTCTATTTTGAAGAATAAGAAGGGTTTGAAATGGTCTTATAGGCTGATGTCCCTTACACATTCAGATATTCATTGGTGTTCGCGATCCTTGGAGAATGTTACCATCATTGATCACTGTGGGGAATTTCTTAATGTCCCTTTCTTAGGCATTAGGGGGGATCACTTATAATCCTTGTTTAGCATTACGGAAGTTTGGTTATGCTAGAAGGGATGGTCCTCATGATTCACTCGTACAAGGAATCTTCTTTGACTATGAGAATGATGTTCAGGGTTATCGCAAAAGGTTCGTTCGAGCTTAGGGCATGATAAACAGAGTTGACAGCAAGACACTGGGGCCCAAGAATTCCATCCCTCTTAAGCCTTACCAAAAATGGGTGTGAGATCGTGCTCAATGTCTTATGATGCCTTACCCCGCCATCTTACTTGTGATTATGGAGCCAGTTGCTGAGGGAGACACTTCTTACGTTGTTCCTCATCCTGATATGCCAATTGATTTTGAGGAGCTACAGAAATCCTGGATCCAACTTAAAGAAGATTGAGATACTTTTGAAGCCCAATTCTACGCCAGTGAGAGGAAAGTTCTAGAACTCACCAAACACCTTCATGAGGAGCGGAATCTAAACGCCTACATCGCACCAAAAAGGATGCGTTCAACCTTTTTATCTTAGGAGTTTTGTATTGTAAGCCCAAGGAGGCGTGATGTACTCAAACTTGGATTTAATAATATAACGTGTGTTTCTTTTTGTCTAAAGAAAATTTAAATCTCTAATTTCCTTGAAATCATTTCCATATGCATCTTCATTCATCATAACACAAACATGTTTCTTACAATAGGTCTCCTTATCTTTCTACTGTTTATTTCAGTGAGATGGATATTGAACAAACAGTAAAGGATCTTCAGGCGCAGAACACTCAGTTTCAACAAATTTTTTTTACTCTGGCAAAAGGATAAGAGGATTTGAAAACTCTACTGATCAAAGAAAAGAAGAAGAAAGCAAAGAAATCTTCCGGTGTTTTGAATCTGGGAAGAAGGTTCCTAGGACCAGCTAGATGGACTCTAGACTTCGCAACATCAGCGGGTGAAGGGGACAATCAAGAGGGAAAAACAAGGAAGTGTCTGACCATCAAAAATTTGAAGAGGAAGAAGAGGTTGATTACTCTGAAGAGTAGTATTCTCTAGCTGGCGACAAATACAAACATTTGGAAGATCGCCTAAATGCTATGGAGATCTAGAGGGTACTAGGATTAGATTTTGAGGAGTTAGGACTTGTGTCAGGGGTTGTCATACCACATAAATTCAAGGTCCCTAACTTCGCTAAATATGATGGTGTCTCTTGTCCAAAGCTACATTTAAGGTCATACGTCAGGAAAATTCAACCCCATACTACCGATAGGTACCTATGGGTACATTTCTTCCAAGAAAGCTTGTCAGAGACACAATTGGATTGGTTCTATCAGTTGGAAGGAACCAATGTTCGCAATTGGGATGACTTGGTTTCCGTCTTTTACAAACAATACCAGTCTAATGCTGACTTAGCTACAACTCGGACACAGTTGCAAGGCATGTCCATGGGTACAGGTGAAGGTTTCAAAACCTATGCTCAAAAGTGGCAGGATCTCGCGGGAAGAGTCCAACCCCCTCTATGTGACAGGGAATTAGTGGATATGTTCTTAGGCACACTATCTGGCCCTTTCTTCAAACACCTGATCAAAAGATCCTCGTCTGGATTTACCGAATTAATCATGACTGGCGAAGGAGTAGAGGCGGGTATAAGAAGTGGAAAAATTCAAAAAGATGCATCCTCAAGCGCGTTGAAGAAACCATTTGCTGGGAAGAAAGTGGTTGGTTCTGTGTACCATTAAAGGAATCAGGATAGAACTGAACACCATCCAGCGGTAGGGGATGTCATGATCTCTAAGCATGCACCTACTCAACAAAGGAATAATTAACTGAGAATAGAAATGTCGGTAAGATAATTTACCCGGATAAATATGATGTTGTCTCAAGTCTTTCCACATTTGTTGAGATCTAATCTGGTAACCCTGCGGGAAGCTACGAAGAATCCCAACATTGTCTCTCCCTGTTACAACCCAAATTCTTGTTGTGCTTACAATTCAGAAAGTCCAGGTCATGATACCAACGATTACTGGGCTTTTAAAAACAAGGTGCAAGACCTTCTCGAGGAAAAGGAAATTGAATTTGATGCCCATGAGATCCCAAATGTTATCACTGCTCCTATGCCCAAGCACGACCGTGGTGTTAACGCCATTGAAGATGATGTATTTGTTACTATTGTTGATGAAATTTTTACTCCTCTCATTACCGTCAAGAGTGACTTGTTGAAGGCCGTATTATTTCCGGGATGTGGCGAAGGTTGCCACCTCTGTTTATCTTTACCGACTGGTTGTCATTTATTTAAGGCAGGTGTCCAAAGCCTGATGGATGACAAAGAGATTTTGTTTGAAAAGACTCCCGTTCCAACCATTTCTTACAAGGATGTTTCAATAATAACCATTTCCGCCAATCCTCCCAAGGTCTCCACCAAAAGACCCGTCAGGATTACATCCGTTCTGAAGGTGACTCCACTAATAATTACTATGCCATGGACAATCCCAAACTCCTCAGATAAAACTGTTCCTTGGAATTATGGGGGTGACGTCTACTACCACGACGTCAAGCAAGATTTGTGGGAATAACAAAATAACCAGAAGTGTAATAGTGTTCTCCCCTGAGATTTCTCCTCTGAAGGATATCATTGGTCATGTGGTCATTCCTGCTCTTGTTCCCGCTGATACTATTACTACAGTTCCTGTGATTATCCCTGCTGACACCCCTATTACCAATTCAACCGAGACTCGGGGCAAAGACATTTTGGTTGAGCCTGTCCGGACAAAGGCACAACCAGTATCTATCCCGGAGGCTTCCAAGAAGGAGATGGAAGAAATTTTGAAGATTATAAAGAGAAGCGACTACAATGTAGTCAAACAGCTTAGGCAGTCCCCTTCAAAGATTTCTATGCTAGCTTTACTGTTGTGCTCCGAAGCTCATGCAAAGGTGTTGTACCCAAAAATTTGCCCTCTCATTTATCAAGTTTTTCTCACAAGACTTCTTTGACTCAAGACAAGATCAGGGTTTGCTCAGCTCAGGACATCTCTTCTTGCACTGATGACCCAAGATTAGGGTTTGAGTTTGCACAAGGATTTTTGGATCATCAATGCTTAATGTGACTTTCATACATCATTTTGGACCCCTAAGGTTGCTCATGACAAGTTTCAAGCCTTGAACCACATTTTTGATCGGTCAATTGGACAATTGACCTAAAAATTAGCTATATTGGGGAAAAGTCAACCATGGCCAATTTACAGTCAAAATTCATAATTTTTGATTCAAATCAACATTTTAGATTCACATGTATCATTTGTTCAAGTTTGGATCACAATTCCTCAAGAAATTTGATCAAATCATCAAAAGGGCAAAATGGTCAAAATTAGGGTTTTGACTGAGAAAGGGCAATTTCTGATTTTTAACCTAGCAAATGACCAATTAAGTTCAAGAATGATTCTAAGGATTCAATGGCATCATCTTGACTTAATTACATGGCTCAAAACATTTCAATTTCATTGGATTGGCAGATGAAATTTGCAGTTAACTAATCAAAAGTCAATTGTACACTGAAAAGTCAAACTTTGACTTTTTGGTCAAAATCAAGTACCAAGGGTCATAATTCATCAAAACATTCCCAAATGTGAAACTTGTTCACCAATAAAACCAAATTTGAAAATTAGGGTTTTAATTTGAAAATTTTCATAACTTAGAATTTTTCTAAGTATAAAATTTTTCTTATTTTTTCTCAACTTTACACCATTTTTTCACCATGATGCATTTTGATTCAAAGAAAATTCCCAACATGAAAGTTGTAGAACTCCATGAAATATACAAATTTTCTTCACAAACTTTTCCCTAAAGATGCTTGGATCTCAAGATATAAATTTGTGAATACATGGTCATGAACTTCTTAACTTAGTGAAATTTTGCCCTAATTTAGGCAGGTTTTGGACCCAACTTCATGGCAAGTTTTCATCTAGTTCCAATAGGTATCTAAAAATTCATTTCAAATATGTATTATAGATCATATTGCAAGCTTTCCAAAATGTCCAAGAACTCTCCAAAATCATTTTTGAGTATGGAGAATCGAAGAGAGGAAATTGGCATTTTCTCACTTTTTTGTTCAAGCAATTTCATGAAGAACCAAGTTGAAAATCAAACCTATGCTGGATATTTCATGTTGTACAGGTCCTAAACTTGCTACACACTCCTTAATTAAATGCATAATCAATTGAAAAAGCCTCTATCCATGCTTTTGAACTTTTTCATAACTTGTAATTCCATTTATGGCCAAAAGGTTCCATTGCTATTTTCATAAAGGGCAACTTTTTCAAACTTTATAATCTTGAGCATTGGACCTGTACCTTTGATACATGCAAGTACCACAGACTAAAGGCAACTTGTATGGAAGAAATACCAACCCTAAGCAAGCTGGTACAATCATGTGAGTTTTGTCTTGTCACTTTGCTTCAAGTACAAGAAAAGTTGCAAAAAGGCTAGGGCTTGTACAACTGATAAAGAGCTGACTTAAAACCATTTCTATACTAATATGCAAACAATATACAACACATAGGACACCAAGCAAAGGCCTGAAACACTTAGAGCAAGAAAAGCACCAAAACCTGTCCCAAACACACAATTTCTGCACAAACATATCCAACATCCATTTGACTCGTGCGTTTGGTGTTTAGATCATTCAAACATCTTACATACTTGATACCTAGTCAATCCAAACCATCATCCTTGTGTTGTAACCTGTGTTTCACCATCTGCCATTGTTAACTTTGAAGCTTGTAGTTGGACTTGGTCAGGAAGTTCTAGCCACTTTCATAGCAAGGTAAGGGTTGGAATAGATTCAAGGAAGCTCAAGGAAGCTCAAGCAATCATCAGGCCTCCGTTGAAGTCCCTGCATTTCCATACACGATTCCAGCTGAAGGAGGTATTTTTTTAAACTCTATCTCTTTGTACAGGCAATCTCAGGCCACGATCTGTTAATAAAAAATGTAGTTCTCATCATAACGAAGCTGTACATATCATTATCTTGCATTTATACTACTTGTGATAAGAGAATTTGGAAGTTGAAATCTCTGAAAATTTTAGGTTAGGATTTAGGGATTTTAAAATTCTCTTTGATCTTTGATAGTTAGATTACATAATTTATATGGTTTGAATCGTGAGTTCAAATGCTACATTTTTCATGTTATAAGTTTTCATTTTTAAGCAAGCATGAGGAAGTTACAGGTTGAACCGGACATGGCGTGAGGAAGAGAAGGCAGGACAGTGACGAAGCTGTATTGGGCTTTTTGGCTTCCTGTGCTTTTTGTTTTTGCTAAGCACTACTACTGACTTGCTATTTCACCCCTTGTTAACTCCTTCATATTTTTTTTCTTCCTTTTTTATATTTAATATTTTTAATTATTTTCCTTAATGATAAAAAATCCTAAAAATAATTTAATTATTTTTACACTTTTTTTAAAATTATTTCTCACATAAAAATTTAATTTATTTTGATAAAATGTAATTTATTTTCTTAATAAACTTATAAATATAATTAAATATACTTAATATTTTTATTTTAAATTTCATACTTACAAATACTTATTTTTTGCACATATTTAATTTTTAATATTTATATACAATATTATTTATTATTTTTTATACAAAAAATGCACAAAATAATAATATAGAAACATTATTTTCTTTTAAGTAAAAAATTAGGGTTTAACCCCTTTCAAAAATTAAATCTTTTTTTTCTTATATTTTTTAGGTTTAAATTAAATATTCTTTTATACAAAAAACAGACATAAAACCTTCTTACATGAACATTGCATTATATTCTAAATATTGTATCCTATTTATCTTAATTCGCACAAAATTCGATTTGGTTGTAATGATGTATTTAGCTCTATATTTGTGCAAATCCCCATTCAAACTTGTATTCCCCCCTCCCATAAAATTGTTGTAATAGCTTAGTATATTTACATTATGCAATTTATTGCTTTCATATGCCATGATTAGTAATTAGGGTTTGTATGACAAGAACAAAACAAAGTAAAAATAGAAAACCCTAAATACAAGACAAAATTAAAAGCATGAAAAATGATACACTTTGCACACAAGCACCCTTAGGGTTTCTCCCACTTGGTTGCCTAAAACAAAATAGGCATATTACGCATGCGAAATATCTTGGGAAAACAAAACAAATATAAGATCATAGTCCCTCGATGACGCTATTCAAAAGTTGCCTTACAAAATGATCTTAGCCCCTCAAAAAATGCTAAGATACTTTGCAAACATTGCTAATCATGGTTATACGATGACCCACGCCCGTCCCGTTTACATCCAAAGATAGGGTTGCTTACCAAATCAATGGTAAGTCAACAATGTCAAAGGAATAAAAAATGCATGAGAAAGACATTTGAGTAGGTAGATAGCTTCTAAGTTACTTGCTCCATTTCAAACAAAAAATCCTTGCTATTTTCAAAACAAACACACACATTTCAAAAACATCTTACAAATATTGAAAACATTTTCAAAAAGACAAACATCTTTGTATACATTCTTACAAACGAGAATCCTTACAAAGATTGCCTAAACAAATAGCCTCTTTTACAAAATACTTTCAAAACCACATCAAAAACCATTTCAAACAAACCAAAGCAAGTGATCTAAGCAAGTAACTAAGAGCCCATGGAAAACCATAGATGAAAAGGGTGCTAACACATTCCCTTTTCATAATCTACCCCCCGAACTCAAGAAAACATCTCAAAGGTCTTTCTTGTGCCTTTTCACCTTTCCTTTTGGATAAAAGAAAATTCGGTGGCGACTATTGCTAACCGCGACATTTGCGATAAAACGCAAAACCTCAAGTCAGTTCTCCCACCGCATCACAGAAGGATTTGGTGAAATTTCTTAAAACCGCCCATATGCCACAGGAAACCTCTGCTGATCAATTTGAAGATTGTGTGGCTAGTCTGACAGCGGATAATGGTCTGGGCTTTTCTGATGTTGATTTGACACCCAGAGGGAGACACAATGATGCGCTGCAAGTTTCTATCGAATGACGAGGCACTACTTTGGCCCATGTCCTGGTAGATACTGGTTCATCATTTAACGTGCTGCCTAAGAAAGCCCTGGATAGGCTATACTGTGAAGGTTTGACCTTAAAACCTAGCAACATAGTAGTAAGGGCCTTCGATGGTTCGAAGAGAATGGTGCACGGGGAGGTGGACATCCCCATCAAAATTGGTTCTCTGACCTTTGATTCAACTTTCTATGTAATGGATATCCGTCCTTCCTATTCTTGTCTATTAGGCCTACCTAGGATCCATGGCGCTGGTGCCGTCACCTCTATGTTACATCAGATGTTGAAATACCCGATCAAGGGAGAGACTGTTCACGGGGAGGAGGAATGTATGGTCAGTCACCTGAACTCTTTCAGGTACATGGAAATGGATGGTGAGTTCATCGAAACTCTGTGTCAGCATTTTGAAGAGGTCCCAGAACCAGTTGTAACAGCCAAGATGGCTACCAAAACTCCAAGAGCTACCAGACCACCATTGAAAATGGCCTCGTTGAAGGATGCTAGAGAAGCAATTGAAGAAGGTGAATGCACTATCTGGGGTCATACTCTAGAGTTCAGTACGGGTAGGTGCAAGATCAGCGTTGTATTGGTATTGCTTGTAAAAGGCAGCAGCAAGATCTTCCCAGTTATGAACATTGGCTCTTTCTAACTGATAAAACCAATCAAGTTGAGTTCCAGAAAGACTGTCTTGGAAGAAGTGTACCCATAAATCTTTGTCAGCGGTATGGGGATGGATTTTCCTCACATAGGACCGGAGATGCATTTTAGGGCATGAAACTCTGTCATATTTAGCGAACACAGGTGCTTTGAATTTTGGAGGGATTACAATTCCCGATACTAATCCCAACTCCTCAAAGTCCAATCCAGGCACTTTTTAGATTTCCATTGCACTCAACATCTCTTCTAGATGCTTATACTTGTCGTCATCTGTAGGGTATTATTCTTCAGAATAGTCTTCTTATTCCTCTTCCTCTTCTGATTTTGACTAGACAACTGTTTCTTTTCCTTTCCCATCTTGATTGTCTTTCTCACCGGATGTCGTTGCAAAGTCTAAGGCCCTTCTTGTCGGTCCTTGGAATCTTCCTCAGCCAGCAAGGTCTTTAAATCTTCTTGTCCTTCGGCTAGAGTTAAGAACAACTGTTGAAACTGTGCATTATGAGCTTGGAGGTCCTTCATCGTTTGCTCGAGATCCATATTACTGAAATAAACAGTAGAGAGATGAGGAGACTTGTTGCAAGAAACCTGCTTATGTTATGATGAATAATAAATGCATATGCAATGATTTCAAGGATTTTAAGATTCAAATTTGTTTTATATAAAAAGGAAACACACGTTATATTAATAAATTAAAGCTTGAGTACATCAGTGCCTCCTTGGGATAAATAATACTTGGACTCTAAGATAAAAGGTGGTTCGCATCCTCTTTGGTGCAATTTAGGTATTCAGAGTCCGCTCCTCATGAAGTAGTCTAGTGAGTTCCAAAACCTTCTTCCCGCTTACGTAGAATTGGGCTTCCAAAGTATCTCGCTCCCCCTTGAGTTGTATCCAATCCCTTTGTAGGTCTTCAAGAGAGGTGGGCATGTCAAGATGTAGGATAGTATATGGAAGATTTACATCCATGACAGGCTCAATGATTACCGGGAGAATGGAGGGATAAGGCATCATAAGACTCTGAGCACGAGTTCGTACCCATTTGAGGTAAGGCTCAAGTGGGATGAAATTTTAATGCCCCAAAGTCTTGCTATCTATCTTGTTTAACATCCTCTAAGCTCGGATATACCTCTGGCGAAGACCTTGATCGTCGTTGTCGTAGTCAAATACCAAACCTTGAATCAGCATCTCGTGCGGGCCATCCCTTCGGGCATAACCAAACTGTCTTAAGGCTAAGCAGGGGTTGTAGGTGATACCTCCCCTAATGCCAAGTAAAGGGACATTAGGAAATTATCCATAACGGTCGACAATAGTAACATTCCCTATGGATCGGGAGCACCAATGAATGTCTGAATGTTTGAGTGTCATCAACCTTTGTGACCACCTTAAACCTTGCTCATTCTTCAATACAGATTGGGGGAAGATGCAAAATAAACCATCTTGCCAAGAGAGGAGTGCAACACATAAGGACACCTCATTTCTTTATTGTGCGAGTGTGAAAAGAGTGTAGGATATCCCCTAGAAATGTAGGCACCGGGTTGTGGGATATGAAGATTTTGATGGTGTTCACGTCTATGAGTTGGTCAGGATTTGGAAACAAAACCATCCCATAGATGAGGAGAGCCACAATTTCCTCAAAGGCTTGCAGTTCCAAGGAATTCCAACAGTTTTGGGCTTTCTCAAACAAGAACTTTGCTAGGAAACCTTTTGACACCACTCCTTGTTTCCCAATTGGTTGTGACATCAGATGATTGGAAGTGTAGAGCTTGAGCAATATCTTATGACTTTGGATCTCTTTCTGTACCGTTGAAAGGTAGTTTATTGAGAACGGGAATCCTCAATAGTCGGGAGAATTCTTCCAAAGTTGGCACAAGTTGATAGTCCGGAAATGTGAAGCAATGGTGCAAAGGATCAAAGAGCTGAAAGAGAACTCTCATCATGTCCTCATATGTGTTGGAGGTGACCAAGTTGATTAGGCGACCATGTGTCTCGGTGAATGGAGAATTTTCACGAATCCTTGAAACTAGATCCTTAAGTTGTGGAGGGATCCTTACAAGGTTGACTTGAATAGTTTTTCTGCGAATATAATCCATATCCTACAAAAACAAGAACAAAGATGAATCCCAAAATCCTTGAAATGGTTAGTGAATGTGTATGATCTTATGATGTTCATGATGTTATGTACAAGTATGTATATACAAACAAAACAAACAAGTCCCTAGGTTTAGGCTTGCATGGAGTTTTATAGGTAAGTACCCTCTTGAAGTTTTGTTGGCTCAAACCTGTCCTAGTAATAGTAACCAGGTTCTAAGGAGTTCAATATCACTGGTTTGTTTCCTTGGTCATTGTTTCAGCATAAGCCTCTTTAATGGCGACCAAAATATCCCAAGAAACCAAACCTCAATGAGGGTAGTATCGAGTATCTACCAACTTTGGACTGCACCAAAGTCGGTCATCTCACTACATCCTAAACGCCAAGTTGGTCAAGTAAAGGTCCTAGAAGTTCATTAGTACTTTATGACATCACTCAACAACCACATATTCTCTTTGATTAACTCAAAGGCTACCGATACCCATAAATATGTCGCACTAACGTAGCTATTGCTTAGACCATGTCGGTATGCCCCGCACAGTTTCCATAACGTATTGCTACTTACCTATATTGTATCTAAAATCCGGGTAGAGAATTCAAACCCAAACAAAGAACCATAATGTAAAGCATATAAGTCAAACAATGAAGGCAAGTAAATATGATCTAGCCCTAAGGTAACCCCACTTTTAGAATTTTCCCCATCAGAGTCGCCAGTTATGTGATACGGTGGGAGAAATGACTTGAAGGTTTTGTGTTTGATTGCAAATGTTGCGGTAAGCAAGAGTCGCCACCAACTTTTCTTTTATCCAAAAGGAAAGGTGAAAAATCACAGGAAAGACCTTTGAGATTATTTCTTGAGTTCGGGGGTTAGATTATGAAAAGGGAAGGTATTAGCATCCTTTCCATTCATGGTTTTCCATGGGCTCTTAGTTATTTGATAGATCACTTGCTTTATGTTTGAAATTGTGCTTTGTGTGGTTTTTGAAAGTATTTTGTAAAGAGGTCATTGTTTTGGCAATCTTTGTAATGATTCTTGTTTGTAAGAATGTATACAAAGATGTTGATCTTTTGAAAATGTTTTCAATTTTGTAAGATGTTTGAAAGTGTAGGTGTTTGTTTTGAAAATAGCAAGGATGTTTGTTTTGAAATTGAGCAAGTAATTAGGAGCATTCTACCTACTCAAAAGTCTTTCTTATTCATTTTCTTTTCCTTTTACATTGTTGTCTTACCATTGATTTAGTAAGCAACCCTATTTTTGGATGTAAACGAGACGGGCATGGCTCATCGTATAATCATGATTAGCAATATTGCAAGGTATCTTAGCATTCTTTTTGAGGGACTAAGATCATTTATAAGGCAACTTAGATAGCGTCATCGAGGGACTATGATCTTGTATTTGCTTGTTTTTGCTAAGATACCTTATGTGTGTAATATGGTCATTTTGTATAAGGCAACCAAGTGGGATAACCCTAGGGGTGCTAGTGTGCAAGTGTATTGTTTTCATACTTGTTTTGGTCTTAAATTAGGGTTTTCTAAGTATTGGTTTTAGTCTTTCCATATAAATCCTAATTACTAGCATGTTATATAAAAGCGATAAATTGCAAAATTTAAAGTTACTATGCTATTACAACATTTGTGGGGAGGGGGGTATACAAATTCATGAATGAGGATTGCAAGAATTTAAACCTAATTAGTCTATTAAAACCATATTGAATTGGTATAAATGTACAAGGAATTAAATAAATACAAAGTATAAAAATGAATAAATGTACCAAAATGAAAAATGTGAAGTAAGTAGATATATGTTTGATTATTTTTTTATGAGAAAGGATTTTTTGTCTTAATATAATTAATTTAAAGAAAAATAATTAATAAAAAAAATAATTTGTTTAAGAAAAGATTTTGAATAAAATCCTAGTTCTAGTAATCAAAAGAAAATAAGTTTAAGAAAAGTATTTTTTAGTATTTTTTATGTCTTAAAAATATTTATAGCTTTATAAAATATTTTTGGTCCTTTTTATATTAAAATAATATATTTTAATGGGTGTAAAGAGAATATAAATATTAACCTAGTTTTAATTTAATTTACAAGATTAGTTAATAAAAATAAATAATGTATAGTTAAATAAAAAATATTTTGTGAGAAAAATAAAATAAAATAAGCCAAAATATAAATATATCATTTTTTTGTATTTTTTATGATTTTTAATATTTAGAAAAATATTTAAGAAAATAAATGAAATAATAAAAAAGAAAATAAAATAAATTGGGCCAAGGGCGTATAAAGGAAACATGGGGTTAACTATCAAAAATAAAAAATAAGCCAAGCCCAAAGAGGCCCAGCGCCTTCCAAACAAAAAAGTCAGAATTGTAAAACATGTAAAAAATTCAAAAGGGTACCACTGGGGCTCGAACCCAGGTCCCAAAGGTTACAGGCGCGCGCTTCTACCACTAGGGTGGCTATACATTTATTAACATAAAAAAAATAATAAATATACAAGGCAAAACGCGCCCTGAAGACTTCTTCTTCAACCTCCAGCCAGACCAACTGTAACTTGCTCATTTCTCATCAAAAATGAAAATTGTAAACATGAATCTTGAAGCAAATTTTCTCACGGTTTCAGAAATGTAAAGCATTAAAACTATAGATCAAAGATAAGCATGAATTTTAATGACCCTAATCTGAACCCTAAAAATCTCAGAAATTCCAGTTTCAAAATTCTCTAAGCTCAAGCAAAATTAATGGAAACTATGGACATGGTTAACTTCAGGGCAATGATATCTACATGTTTTGTTCACAAATAAACTATTGATGATGCATGTATGAAGAGTTCCAGGTTGAGAAAACTTACCTCAAAACAGGAAATATTGTTTTGAGTTTGAGCTTGTTTCAAGTGATGGTGATGATCAGGTTAGCTTCCTTGAGGTCCTAGGAAGCTAATGCAATGGTTTTCTTTAGTTGAGAGTGGCTGAAATGACTTGGAGAAGTCAAGTTGCAGACTCTATTTTTTGGTTATGAAAGTTATGGTAAATGGTGTTACAGTTCTGGAATAAGGATGTGGATGAGTTATATTTTATGTAAGGAAGCTTTAGGAATGAATTTGAGGGAAAACGCACGAGGGAAATGAGAGATACAAGTTTAAAGTCAGAACTGTGTATCAATTGAGTTTTTGTGCAATTTCTGGATAGAGGGAATTTGGTTGTGTTTCAGGGTGTTAAAACTCGTCCTTTAGCTTACAAATAGTGACTCTATTTATAAGCAACAAGTGTGGAGACCTCTTGTTGATCATGATTCAAATTCACAAGTTTATGCATAACATGTGATTTTTTAGAAATTCAAGTTTCAAAGCCATGTGTACTTGCTAAGATAGAGTGGTTATGCTTTAAACAAGCTTGCTTCTGACTTTGTGGATGGAGTGTGATCAGAGGGAACAAGTTAGAGGCTCAAGAATGAACTTTATGCAAAAAGCTTACTTTACAAGAATGGCAATGTTAACTTTGTGCCATTAATGGGAATGCAACTTGGATAATAGCTCAATTGCTTGGATCAAAGCCCTAACAACTGTGTAAACATTTAATTATGGAGTGAAAAACAAGTTTGATGCCTGCAAAGCAAAGATTATGCAGCCTAGCATGGATTTGGTTGATGTGTTCATCAAAAATGACTTGTAATTTAAGGGATGAAACCCTAACTTCATCTCTTCGATTCTCCCTACTCAAGAATGATCTCAAGGAGTTATTCGACATTTTGGAAAGCTTGAAATGTGATCTACAACCCATAAATGAATTTATTTTGAAGATTCACCTTGGAACTATCTGAAAAAGTGCCATTAAGTTGGGTCAAAAAACTGACCAAATTAGGGTAAAATTTTACAAAGTGTTTAGTTTCATGACCACATGTTCATAAATTTATAACTTGAGATCCAAGAATTTTTGAAAGGAGTTGAGTAAATCAAAGTTGTAGATTTCATGGAGATCTACAACTTTCATGTTTGATGTTTCTCTTGAATCATCTTGCATCATGGCGAAAATTTTGTTCAAAGTTATGAAAAAATATGAAATTTCCAACACTTTGAAAAATTTCTAAGTTTAGAAATTTTGACTTTTCAAAATGAAATTTTGACTTCTTGATTTATTGATGAATAAGTTTCATATTTTGATATTTTTTGATGAATTAGGATCTTTGGCGCTTGAATTTGACCAAAAAGTCAAAGTTTGACTTTTCAGTATATAGTTGACTTTTGATCAGTTGACTGCAAAATTCATCTCTCAATCCAATGGACTTGCAATGTTTTGAACCATGTCATTAGGTAAAAATGATGCAATTGGAATCTTGAGATCATGCCTTAACCCAATTGACCATTTGCTAGGTCAAAAATTAGAAATTGCCCTTTCTCAGTCAAAACCCTAATTTTGACCATTTTACCCTTTTATAGATTTGATCAAATTTCTTGAGGAGTTGTGGTCCAAACTAGATCAAATGATACATATGAGTTGAAAGTGTTGATGTGGATCAAGAATTGTTAAGTTTGACTGTAAATTGGCCATGGTTTACTTTTCCCCAATACAACTGATTTTTAGGTCAACTGCTTAATTGACTGAGCAAAAGTGTGATCCAAAGCTTGAAACTTGACATGAGTGATCTTGAGGGTCCATAATGATCCATGAAGGTCATATGGGGCATTGGAAGTTCAAATATCCTTGTTCAATCTCAAACCCTAATTTTTGTCATCAGTGCTTAAGGAGGTGTCTTTAGCTGATCAAACCCTAGTGCAGTCTTGAGCCCAAGAAGATCTTGTGAGAAAATTCTTGATAAGTGAGAGGGAAAATTTTGGGGTATAAAACCAGGTTATTTCAACAAGAAGAAAGGACCATACAACCCCACGAAGAGCCAGTGGAAACAGTTAACTTAGGTACTGAAGAGGACAAAAAAAAGGTCAAGGTAGGTGCCAACCTGGAGCCTAGCGTCAAGAAGCGTTTAACTCAGTTACTACATGAATATGTTGAGGTCTTTGCTTGGTCATATGAAGACATGCTAGGTTTCGATACTGACATCGTGATCCATTGTCTGCCGACAAAAGAAGACTGCCCTCCGGTAAAATAGAAAGTCCGTCGCATGAGGCCAGAAATGTTAGAGAAAATTAAGACTGAAGTCATGAAACAGTTCAACGCCGGATTCTTAGCTGTCACCTCCTATCTACAATGGGTCACCAATGTTATTCCAGTACCTAAAAAGGATGGTAAGGTACGTATGTGTGTGGACTACAGAGACCTGAATAGGGCAAGCCCCAAGGATGACTTCCCGCTTCCCCATATCGATATTCTGGTTGACAACACCTCACAACATAAAGTATTTTCTTTCATGGACGGTTTCTCTGGATACAACCAGATCAAAATGGCACCTGAGGACATGGAAAAACGACCTTCGTCACACAGTGTGGTACATTTTGTTACAAGGTTATGCCCTTCGGGTTGAAGAACGCTGGGGAAACCTATCAGCGTGCCATGGTAGCTCTATTTCACGACATGATCCATCACGAAATAGAGGTCTATATGGATGACACAATAGCCAGATCTTAAACTGAAGAGGAGCATCTGGAACATCTGCAGAAACTGTTTGAACGACTAAATAAATACAAGTTAATACTGAATCCAAATAAATGCACTTTTGGAGTAAGGTCCGGTAAACTCTTAGGTTTCGATGTCAGTGACAAAGGTATAAAAGTGGACCCTGCAAAGGTAAAGGTAATACAAGAAATGCCTGCTCCTTGCACTGAGAAGTAAGTTAGGGTATTCTTAGGACGGTTGAACTATATCGCCCGGTTCATTTCCTATCTAACCGCTACTTGTGAACCAATCTTCAAATTGTTGAAGAAAGATCAATTGTTGAATTGGAATAATGACTGCCAGGCTGCCTTCGACAGGATCAAAGAATATCTTCAAGAGCCTCCCGTTTTGATACCGACAGTCGAGGGAAGACCTTTGATCATGTATCTAATTGTCATGGAAAATTCAATGGTGTGTGTGTTGGGGAAGCATGACGAGTCTGGCAGAAAAGAGCATGCAATATACTACCTAAGAAAAATGTTTACCGACTGTGAAACCAGATATTCAGTGCTCGAGAAAACTTGTTGCGCTCTGGCATGGGCTGCTCTCCGACTAAGACAGTATATGTTAACCTATACTACCTTATTGATATCCAAGATGGATCCAATTAAATACATATTTGAGAAGTCCGCCCCCTCTAAGAGAATAGCAAGATGGGAGATGGTCTTGACTGAATACGACATTTAATACACTACCAAGAAAGCCATAAAGGGAAGTGTATTAGCCGATCACCTTGCTCATCAGGCTGTGGGTGACTATCAGTCCATGAAGTTCGAGTTCCCAGATGAAGATATCATAATGTTAGACAATTGTGCATAACTAAGACCATATGACGGACCTGAACAAGGATCCCGATGGACCTTGGTTTTTGACGGAGCTTCAAACGCAATTGGAAATGGCATAGGCGATGTGATCATATCTCTTGAAGGATGTCATACTCCCTTAACCGCTAGATTGTGTTTCAACTGTACCAATAATAAGGCAGAGTACAAAGCATGTATTTTGGGTCTCAAAGCTGCCATAGATTTGGGAATCAAGTCCTTAAGGGTATTTGGAGATTCAGCCTTAGTCATCAGTCAGATCAAAGGAGAATGGGACATGAGGCACCCTAATCTTATCCCTTACAAAGAACATGTGTTGATATTAATCCCACATTTTGAGGAAATTACCTTTGAACATTTTCCACGAGAGGAAAATCAACTAGCAGACACGCTAGTAACTATGTCATCCATGTTCAAAGTCAGATGGGATAATGGGGCTCCTTAAATCACCATCGAGAGAATGGACGAACCAACTTACTGTCACGAGATCGATACTGATGAAGTAGTGGGCAAGCCTTGGTTCCATGAAATTAAGAGGTATCTTGAGGCCCAAGAGTATCCCGAAGGAGCTTCAGTTAATGACAAGAAATTCCTAAGAAGATTCTCTGCTATGTTTTTCCTCAGTAATGTCATTCTCTACAAGCACAACCACGACTCTACTTTGCTTCGGTGCATGGACAAGAGTGGGGAAAACAAGATCATGGAAGATCTACATGAAGGCACTTTTGGCACCCATTCTACTGGTCACACGATGGCAAAAAAGATCCTCCGAGCAGGATACTATTGGTCCACCATGGAAGCAGATTGTCATCAAAATTCACGAAATTGTCACAAGTGTCATATCTATGCTGACAAAATACATGTGCCTCCAGTGCCTCTAAATGTCCTAAATTCTCCTTGGCCATTCATGATGTGGGGCATTGACATGATTTGAGAAGTCATACCTACAACTTCTAATGGACACCGCTTCATCTTGGTTGCCATTGACTACTTCATGAAATAGGTTGAGGAAACATCCTTTGCTTCTGTCACCAAGAATGTTGTGGCCCGATTCATCAAGCAGAATCTTATCTGTCAATATGGTATTCCGGAAAGAATCATCACAAATAATGGTACAAATCTCAACAATACCATGATCACTGCATTGTGCGTGCAATTAAAGATCTAGTATCATAACTCTTATCCTTACCGGCTGAAGATGAATGGCGTTGTAGAAGCCGCTAATAAAAAAATCAAGAAGATCATACAAAAAATGAAAGTAACGTACAAGGACTAGTATGAGATGTTACCATTCGCTCTCCATGGTTACCGTACCACGATGCGCACATCAACAAGGGAAACTCCTTTCTCCTTGGTATACAGCATGGAAGTTGTTCTACCAATTGAAGTCCAAATACCTTCTTTGAGAATCATAAAAGATGAAGGGCTGAATGAAGATGATAGGATTCAAACTCGACTTGACCAACTAAACTTGATTGATGAGAAGAGGCTTACGGTTGTCAATCATGGCCAGATGTACAAAAAATGTATGATCAAAGCTTTTAATAAGAAGGTCAAACGTCAGGTATATCGGGTTGGTGACTTGGTAATCAAGCGTATCATATTTCCACAAGGTGATCCCAGGGGAAAATGGACTCCTACATACGAAGGACCATTTGTGATAAAGAGCATATTTTCCGATGGGGTAATGATCTTAACCACTATGGACGGCGAGGATCTTCCACACCTTGTAAACGCGAACATAGTTAAAAGATACTACGCATAAACAAAGACCCGTTAGGTCGACTGGCCTAGGAAAAAATAAGGGCATCCTGGCAAACCAAAAGGGTTCGGGAAAAAATTAGGGATAAAATACAAAAAAATATGTACACTCGGCAAGCTAAAAACCTAAAAGGGCGGCTTGGGTAAAAAAGGGTATCCCGGTGGACTGAAATCCCGAAAGGGCGGTATAGGAAAAAGTTAGGGATTCAAAGTGTATGACTATGTCCCGTTAGATTACCTTATAACCAATCTCCATCATCAATTGTCAAACTCAAATGGTACTAATCAATCCAATCAGCTTCGTACAAAGCAGCGAATAGACGAGACACTCAGAGACCTGAAGGCTATAGCAGAATGGGAACCGCATGGGATTATTTCACATAGTTTCTCTTTTCTTTGTATCAATTTTCATTTTTTATGATGACATTCTCTTACTAGGATGTTCGTCTCTTTGTACAAACACTTATTCAAGTTAATACAAAAATACCCCTTTGAAAGTGCAAAACTATTTGTTTCTATTTTTAATGTTCTTATTTTGTTTACAAAGACGTCCAACATTTATTTTTGAGCATATGCATTTAAATGTAATTACTATTTATAAATGAACTAGTAAAAGAGAAAACTAAACCAGAAAGACAATTACTAATGGGTTTAAGAAACAGGAAAACATATGTGAGCCATTCTACAAAATTCCACACAGGTATTTTCTCCAGCAGGGGCAGAAGCAGGAACATATCGCTATAAAATTTTCTTCATATCCCCAACATGTAGCCTGTTGGTTCCTTTTACCTTCATATCCCCGGGGGGGCGAAACTTCCAGTTTCCACCTCAAAGATTCCCCAGCAAAAGTCATTCAGTTTCTCAGGATTTCTCAGCAGGATTTCATAAGGCCTACAAGCAATACACGGCGTTTCTGTTCCCCGACAGAGTTTATTTCTCTGGTTATGGAAACCCATCCATCAACACTACAACTTCAAATAGAACATGAAGACTTACACTCCTCATCCTCAGCAGCAATCAGGGATTTGTTTTCCCTAATCTAAACAACATAGCAACAAAACAGCTTACATGCGTGTACATCACATCCATACATCATAAGCATCGCTGGAACAAATGCATATATCACAATCTCATTGCACTATGCATTTCATACATCATAGCATTACATACAACTAGTCCTTCACCTTTTTCAGGAAAGATCAAACCAACAGAAAGTTATTGCCAACAAGACTAGGCAAATATCTATGAATAAATCAGTTGTAGATTCCCGAATCAAGACGGGGTGACTATTTATTCTGATTCTTCTCCAGATCACTATTGGTCCAGTTTAAATCTCCCAATGGTTTATCCTGATTCTTTCCTGCAAACATCTTTCTCTGGTTCAAATAAATCGCTCAAGGATTTATTCTGATTCTTCTCCAGACTACTGCTGCTTCAGTTTAAATCTCCCAACGGTTTATCCTGATTCATTCCCGCAGACATCTTTCTCTAGTTTAGATAAATCACTCCAAGATTTATTTTAATTCTTCTCCAGACTACTGCTGGTTCAGTTTAAATCTCTCTACGGTTTATCCTAATTCTTTCCTGCAGACATCTTCTCTGGTTCAGATAAGTCGCTCCAAGATTTATTCTGATTCTTCTCCAGACCACTGCTGGTTCAGTTTAAATCTCTCAACGATTTATCCTGATTCTTTCCCGAGATAGTTTCTCTGGTTCAGGTAAGTCGATCCAAGATTTATTCTGATTCTTTTCCAGTTGAAGTCAAGTTTAGACTTAGTCTAATTTCCACCAACAATCAAATTCTAATGGCATCTGTTAAGCTCATTCCCTACAGAATCAATAATGACATCTTCAAGTGCAAATTTTTGGGTACTCTAGTGTTCAATCATCTTCCACCTTCAAGTCACGAATGGCAGATTCGTGAATCTAACTCTTCCAGCGTAAGTAGATTGAACAGGGGCAGCTGTTGTACCCCAAAATTTTCCCTTTCATTTCTCAAAGGATCATCCTGGACCCTCAGGTTTGCTTTCATCCAATTCCAAGCCTTGAATTACAAATTTTCCAAGAAAGTCATTCATAAGGACAAAATGGTCATTTGCACACTGAAAAGTCAAAGTTTGACTTTTGGGTCAAAATCAAGTTTCAAGAATCATATTTCATCAAGACATGTTGAAATTTGAAGCTTTTTTCATCAAGAAATTCAAAATTTAAAATTACTTTGAAAAAGTCAAAATTCTAAATACTTAGAATTTTTCTAAGTGTTTAAGAAATATGACAAAGCTTAGAACTTCTGGCCAGATTATCACCATGATGCAAGCTGATCCTGGAAGAACTTCTAACTCAAGAGTTTTAGATCTCAATGAGACCTAAAACTCTGCAGACCAGAACTTCTTCTAGAAATGCTAGGGTTTCAAGTTATACATCCTCAAAGTCACGTCCTTGAAACTTAAACACTTAGTAAATTCTGAGCATTTTCAAATCAGAATTTGTTTATAACTTATGGGCCAGTTCTCACATAGGTCCAGTCAGAAATTGCAAGAGTAATTCAAAGAGGGCTTACAAAGCATGTCATAAGCTTTTTGGAAAGTCTGAGAACTCGCTCAGAACATGCTGGAGAAAAGAGATTAAAGGATCAGAAGTTGGATTTTGGTTCCAAGTTGTGCTGATGTTGAACTTCTGTCGTAAAATTAAGCTATGATGCATAATATCATATTGCTGGATTTTTGGTTTAATAAATCTCATCATCATTTAATGCTCACAACCACTTTTGAGTTTTTATCCAAAGGATTTCCCCACGTGTGGCATAGAAGTACATTATTGTCCTTGAAAAAGCAAACTTTTGTACGAGAGTATGTTGGGCCCATGCTTTGCTTTTGCTTCTTAGGGTACTTTTCCTTAATTCATGCTTACAAATCCAGCTTAGGCACGACTAAAAGCTTCTAACCACCGTACTTGGTTACCTTGCTTCAAGAACAAGCCAGCACGCTAGCATGATGGTGGTACTTTTGACTTCTCCAAGCTATAGGGTTTTTTCCCTATAAATTGAACTACCTTTGCAACTGTGAAGGGGGGTCGAAAAAATTGAAAGGAAAAGGCTTTGAAACCTTGCTAAAAATTCCAGGAATCCAAAACTGCAAACATAAATACAAAACTTCCTATTTTTTTATTCTTGTATTCAAACTCTAACTTCCGTGAAGTGTTTTTTGACTAAATCATCCATACAGCTTCTGAATTTTCCAGCCTTTCATAACCCAAGTTAAAGGTTGTTCCAGTCTGATGAGTGCGTGAGGAGGCTGATCAAAACATTACAAGCAGTCAGAACCAGGCTCCAGTTCATAGGACTTTCTCGAGCTGCAAGGTAAGCTTCTGCTGACTCTCATCATATCACTTAGGCATTGTTAAACTTGCATGTCCAAAATACAATGTAGATATCCCGATTCTGATGCTGTACATATTCTAAGGTTTCATGTATTTGTCTGCCTAAGTAGGTAGAACATCAGTTCAGAACTTCTTAAGGAAACTAGGATTAGCAGATACATGCTTGTTTCTGGTTTACATTATTGACTCTTTTTTTTTATGTTTCTGAAACCATGATGGAAATCTGCCATAATTGATATGAATGTGTTTTCTGTTATGTTAAGAGATGACTAAGCTGCAGATATTCTGATTAGCATGGAGAAAGATATGGAATTCAACAACAGTGTTTACTTTATGATAAATATTTATGCTTTTTCTTCTGATACTGGATGTATAACTACCCCAGTGGTAGACAATGTGTGCGCATAAGACATTAGTGCTAAGGGTCCTGGGTTCTAGCCCCAAAAGCATAATTTTTAGGTTTATTTAGTGGCATTTTCACCCATTTATCTGTCAGACAATATTCCTAAAATCATAACTTCTAGATATCCTCGCCCAACGACATTACCATCTCACACTCTCAAGTAGCCAGAACTTCTGATCTTCCAGTGACATTAGAACTTCTAGATTCCCAACTTCAACAAAGTTCCTAGACTCCCTTAGTAATCAGAATTTTTAGATTTTCCTCTGTTCCCAGCGACCTCAGAACTTGGTGTACCCAGACCCATAACTTCTGAACTTTTACTTTCCTACTAACATTTTCTCTCTTAGAGCGTATTAGAGTCAGAACTTCTGTTCCATCTCGTTTCAGCAATGTGCTGATCCTGACTCCTTTTTCTCTTATTTATCTTATTTTAGCTTTTAATAACCAAGAACACCAAAGAAAACATTTTTATATTTACATACTTTATGTTATCTCTTTTTAAACCAAAAGATAAAAAATATTTTCTTAATCCAATTTATTTATTTTCTTAAAAAAAACAAAACAAGTCCATTTCAATTCTTGTACATTATTTCAATATGGTTGTAATAGAGAATAAGGACTTTAATTTCTTGCAATCCCCATTTGTAAGTTTATACACCCCATCCCCTTAATGATGTAATAGCGTAGGACTTTACTTTTCCGCGTTTTATTGCTTTCATATATTGCTAGTAATTAGGTGTATATGGGAAGATAAAAAGCAGAAATAGACAACCCAAAAATCAAAGACTAAATGCATGCAATTAAACACACTATTCACACATGCACCCTTAGGGTAATCCCACTGTGTTTCCTTTCGGAAAATAGTCATGTCTCTCAAATATGGGAATTTTATTAAAGACCCTCGATAAAAGGCCGTAGTCCCTCGATGACCCTTAATGTTGCCTTCAATAAACGATTTAGTCCCTAAACGACATTGCTAAAATGTCCCATAGGTTGCCTTCTATGACTATGCAAAATAATGGTAAGATAGTAACGTCTAAAGGAGGAGGAAAAGAACATCTAAGACCTTTTGAGTAGGTAGATTCGCTCCTAGTTGCTCGCTTGCTCAAAAAATAATAATTTATACACCAACACCTCTTTGAAACATTTTCAAAAGACAACACTTTGTACACGTTCTTATAGAAACGAGAGCCATTACAAAGAAGACACCTTTTCAAAATCTCTTTCAAAAATATATTTCATAAACACCTCTTTGAGCTATTTTCGAAACAACACTTTGTACACGTTCTTATAGAAACGAGAACCATTACAAATACATTTTCAAAATTCTTTCAAAACCCACACCACAAGCACATATTAAAACAAAAACAAGTGATCTAGCAAGAAACTAAGAGCCCGTAGATAACTACAGATGAAAAGGGAGATAATACCTTCCCTTTTCATAATCTACCCCCTGAACTCAAGAAAACATCTCTAAAGGTCTTTCCTTTTCTTTTCAGCCTTTCCTTATTGGATAAAAGAAAAGTCGGTGGCGACTCTTACTAACCGCAACAATTACGATCAAACACAAAACAACCAAGTCAGTTCTCCCACCGTATCACATAGTGATTAAGCGAGAAGTTGTAAATGGGGGATTTTAGCTTCGAATTGGTACTATTATAGTGGACTTTATCCCTAGGTTAGTATGCCCCCAAAGTAGGAGAGTTTCTCCGAATTGGGTTAATAATTCTCATGTGTTGTTTATGATTTTCAATACTATTCTTTTATTATTATACCTTTCCATATTTGTTTTGTTCAGATCAGATGTCTCGACATGCCATTTGACATCTACAGTCTGATATACAAGAATTTCACAAAGGTGTATGATGGCTATCTTTTTTGACATTATTGAGAGTTTCATAGAAGTATTTATGGATAACTTCTCTGTTTTTAGAGAGTCATTCTAGAGTTGTTTAGATAACTTGGATTTTGTTCTAACAAGGTGTGAGGAGAACAATTTGGTTCTGGATTGGGAGAAATGTCATTTTATGGTAAAGGAAGGAATTGTTCTTAGACACAAAATTTCAAAGAAAGGATTGGATGTAGATCAAGCTAACATATAAGTTATTAAAAAGCTGCCCCCTAGTGAAGATTAAAGGTATTAGAAGATATTTGGGGCATGCTGACTTCTACATAAGGTTCATTAAAGACTTTTCAAAAATCACTAAGCCACTTTGCCAATTGTTGCAACATGACATTCCTTTTGTCTTCAGTAAGGAGTGTTTGAGTTCCTTAAATCACTTGAAGAAATCTCTAATTTTGGCACACATTATGAAATCCCTTGATTAGACAAAGCCATTTGAGTTAATGTCTGATGCAAGTGATTTTGCAATTGGAGTTGTCTTAGGTCAGAGGCATGACATGGTGTTTCACACAATCTACTATGCTAGTAGAACATTGATTGAAGCCCAAGTAAACTACACAACCATAGAGAAGGAGCTACTAACAGTTGTGTTTGAATTTGATAAATTCAGATCCTACTTGGTGGGGACCAAGGTTATTGTCTACACGGATCATGCTGCCATCAAATACCTAATTGCTAAGAAAGATGCCAACTGAGGCTTATCAGATGGGTAATTTTATTTCAAGAGTTTGATCTAGAAATCAGAGAAAAAAAAGGATTTGAGAACTTTGTAGCTGACCATTTGTTAAGGCTTCCAGAGGAGGTGCAAGATAGAAGTGATGGAGAAATTCAAGAGACATTCCATGATGAAAAGCTACTGATGATAACCGCTGGCGTGACTCCATGGTATGCTAAAATTGTAAACTACTTGGTCAGTAGGTTTATCCCACCTAAATTCAACTCTCAACAAAGGAAAAGGTTCTTTCACATGACCAGATGTTAATTTTGGGATGAACCTTTTCTTTACAAGAGGTGTGCTGATCAATTTCTAAGAAAATATGTGGATCAACCAGAGGCTCGACATATCTTGTCTGTCTGTCATGAAGCTCCTTATAGAGGAAATTTTGATGGAATCAAAACTGCCACTAAAGTTCTGCAATCAGGTTATTTCGGGCCCTCTCTTCTTAAAGATGCTCATGAGACGGCGAGGAAATGTGATAGATTCCAAAGAGTGGGAAATATCTCCATGAGGCAAGAAATGCATCTTACCAACATCTTAGAAATTGAAATTTTTGATGTATGGGGCATTGACTTCATGGGGCCATTTCCTCAATCTTTTAGCAATTTATATATATTGGTAATTGTGGACTATGTTTCTAAATGGATAAAGGTAGTAGTAACTCCCACTAATGATGCTAGGGTGGTGACCAAATTTTTGGTGAAAAATATTTTGTCTAGATATGGCACACCTAGAGACATCATTAGTGATGGAGGAACCCATTTTTGCAATAAAATATTTGAAAATTTGATGGTAAAATATGGAGTAATACACAAGGTTGCTATGGCCTACCACCCACAATGTAGTGGGCAAGCTGGAATTTCAAATAGGAAAATAAAAAGGATTTTAGAAAAGGTTGTTAATCCCTCAAGAAAGGACTGGTCTAGGCCTTTGGGTGATGCCTTGTGGGGATATAGAAAAACTTTTAAGACTCCCTTAGGCATGTCTCCATATAGACTTGTCTATGGGAAGGCATGCCACTTGCCTATTGATTTAGAGCATAAGGATTTTTGGGCTGTCAAAATCCTCAATTTTGATTTATCCAAGGCTTGCAAAGCTATAATGCTCCAAATCGATGAGCTTGAGGAGCATAGGTTGTTCTCTTATGAAAATGTTGAATTGTGTAAAGAAAAGACTAAGAGGTGGCAAGACAGAAAGTTCCTAAAGAGGGAGTTTGTTGAAGGAAAAATTGTTCTTTTGTTCAATTCTAGATTAAAGCTTTTCCCTAGGAAGCTGAAATCTAGATGGTTTGGACCCTTTAAACTCATTAAGATTTATCCTCATGGGGCAGTGGACCTATTGAATGAAAAAACAGGTGAAACCTTTAAGGTAAATGGCCAAAGAGTGAAGATGTATCATAGTGAATCCTCAAATAACACAAGGACCACAACACTTTTAAGTGATTCTATTTGAATTCTTCTTTGGAGGCAGCCCAGTTTAACTTTTGTATTTTAGATAGTTTATTTTTCAAGCATTGTGATTGATAAAATAAATATGAAAAAGTCATTTTCAAATCCTATCGTGACTGTAAAAGTTGAGTTAGTCTTGCACGAAAAAAGGGATAAATCATTAAGGCTTTGTCATAAGAGGTGTCTTGGAAAAGGTACGTGTTGGGGCACGGGAGTACAAATTTATCAGGAAGAGAGGGAGAGAGAGTGAGTCACGCGCGCGTGGCAGCCTGCTTTAAAGTAGAGTGACGTCATAAAGGGGATAAAAATTTATTGCTAGTTGCACGTTTTTATGATTAGTAGTGGCTAGGGTTAACTCTCACCATAACCTATGATGTCCTAATAGCCTCTCTTGTCAAAAATTCAAACAAATAATTTCTACACAAGTGTACGTTACCTCTCTCCACTCTTAACCACTAAACTTCTCAACCCCCACTCACAAAGAAAACCTCCCACTACGTCACTATTTTTAAAACTGTCTCACAATCACTCTCTATAAATATCCCACCATCTTGATCACAAGTTGTACTCTCTCAAAACCCAAACAACACAATGAAGCCCACTGACTCCCAAATTATAATAAAAACTTGTTCCAGGAAAAATGCCACTCCAGCTATGGATATATTTGATTATGAAGGAAGTGTCTGTGAAATCTTCATCAATGATGATGCAAGAAGGAGATTCACCGATTCTATCTCCAGTAGAGGACTCTTTTCTGAAAGGGGATTTGCTTTTGATATGGATGATGTAACTCTAGGGTTACTTGCAACATTTAAATAGTGAAGGAGTTTTATTCCAACTTGAGACCCACCAACAAGAAAACAGAAGTCATGGTGAGGGGATGTTGGCTCTCTTATCCTGAGGGAACAATCAACATGTTTTATGGATTGAAGAAAATGGATGACCAATATCAGGAGATTTTGGGCAGAAATGACGAGACTGAGTGCGATGTGTACATGCAATCACTGTGAAACCCAAATACCACTTGGGTAGAATCTGGAGGAGAAACATTTATGAGAAGAATGGATCTGAAGCCGCAATCAAAAGCTTGGTACCCATTTATCAAGCACTCAATCAAACCTACCACCCATAATGAAATTGTTAACAAGCAAAGACTGGCACTTCTACACTGCATTACTATGGGGAATGACGTCAATGTTGGAAAGATTATTGTTAAAGAAATTCAAGCTTGCGCTAAAAATAAAGATGTGATGCTTTATTTCCCATGCTTGATCTATAATCTATGTGCCAAACAAGAAGTAAGGGATAAAGAGACTGATGAAGTTTGCAACCCTAAGGCAGGTTTTGATAGAAACACTTTGCAAATGTTGATGAAGCAGAAGGCAAGAAAAATGGCGGAGGACGGATATAAGTCGATTGATGGAGATTTCAGTTTTGAAATTGATACCTTGACATGTGAAGTGTTGTTGCAAATGCAGTAGGACCAGAGGGATTACTATAAGTTTCAAAAGGAAAGGTATGAGTGTGAATCAAAGGTTTACTGTATAATGGATAATGATGAACCAACCCCTTAATCCCTAATCATATATTGGGGATGGTGGAGGAAGAAGAGGATAATGTGAATAAGGAAGAAGAAGAAAATATTAAAAGGAAGGGTGAGAAAATTATGAAATCTTAACTTGTGAGAGATCCTAACACGTCTACACAAGGCATGCCTATGGAAGACTCTCCTGAAAGGTGTATAAGAAAGTCAAGAAGGGAGCACCAACCAAGAAGGTGGTGCCAAAGAAAAAGACTGTGAACAAGATACCTGTGGTGGTGGAAGAATTTGAATCTGATGATGATAAAACCTTAAATAGTATGATTAAGCAAGCAGCCAAGGAAAATAAGGAGTTTATAGCAGAAGTGCCTGAAAAGGAAAAATCTAAGAAGACTACATATAAGAGTGTTGAGGAGCTAAATAAGGAGATAGTTGAGAAAGTAGTGGAAAAGAAAGTGGATGAAGTTGCTGGGGAGAAGGATGAAGAAAAAGACGAGGAAGAGAAAAACAAGGAAGAAAGTGTTGTGAAGGAGGAACCCCTTGTCGTGACTGAGGGCGACTCTAAGAAGGAAGAGGAAGAAGATAATAATAAGATTGAGAATAAGGGTGTATTGGAAGAAAAGGTAGAAGAAGGTCCATAGAGAAGGTTGAAGAAGCGGAAGATGAGGAAGGAGGGAAATCCTTATATGGTTCAGAAGAATTAGAATAATCTGAAGAAACTCTTGATGAGTCGTAGTTGATGTGACCGTAGTGGTCACCCATAAGAAGGTTAAGGGGTCTGCAAAGGCCAGCACTCCAAGCCCAGCCAATAAGATTGCTAAGAAACCTTCTCCAGCCAAAGCCAAATCACCTCCGAAGAAACCTCAAGTCCAAACATCTGGGAAACCTACTCTCCCGGAGCCTTCCAAGAAGGAGGCTAGAAAAAATAAAGTGCAAGATTTTGTGCATCCCCATAAGAGAAGCAGGTTTTGTGCCTAGCTGGTAAGCTAAGAGAATAGAGGTGCACCCCATCCCTTCAACTGACCAGTGAGGAAACTGTCCCTACTTTAAGTTTTGGGGAGTGGTGGCTAGAGTTGTGACTCTTCTCTTTTCCCAATCACCTTTTCATCATATCAATCCTATTGTTTTTGTGTTTTTTTTTGTTTCTTTGTGATGGTTGTTTTCTACCTTTTGAAAAAAAAATTGTGTTCCTATTATTGGCTGCTTGCAGCCTTTTTAATTATTAAACTACCTTCTCCTTTGTTTTGTTAATTAAGTTGTTTTCATGTGTTTATGCTATATATATAATAAAGACATAAGGACTAGATGAGTAAAATATCCTTAGGACAGACTGTCTAAAGTAAAACTTAGAGAAAATTCTCTGATGGACTACAATAATATCGGGAACAAACATTTGAGGAGTATTTAGAGCATTTATGTTATGTTATAGACAAGTCCTGTCATGACTCAAGTAGTCTATTAAGCAGTCAGCCTTTGTGATAAAGTTGATTTGGTTTTAAGTATGGAATAAGAACTAGAATTAAGGTTTAGTTGGATGGTTGATACAATGACTATAAGAACTGGAACACTCCGGGAACACTGCATGACTTAATAAATAGATACACCAAAGTGTGAAAAAAGGTAGTTTCTAAAGAACACTCCTTAATAAAGCTCTTGTGCCCAAAATTGGAAGAGTTGGCCTTTCAATAAAGTTTATGTGCCACAAACTGGAGGAACAATAGCTTGCCTCACCATAATTAGTAGATTGGACTCACCAAAAATGAGATCCCATCTAGTAAAAAGGTGGCGCATCTATAAAATTTTCTTATGAATAAAAGCATGCATGTGTAGGTCCTAGGTATAGGTTTAAAGAAACCCCATTTAAACTAAAAATATGAGTTGTTGGACCATAGCAGAAAACAAATGAAATTTGAAAAATAGGATGATTACCTTGACATAAGAGTAATGTCGTGATAGAAAGTGTCTATGGCCCATAGAACAAGTGTTCATGATTGTGCCTCTAGTCTGAGTTACACCTATCTTTGAGATAAGTCCTTAAGAGGAAATTCCTTGGGTTTGAGAAAAGATTAGTTATGAGGGAAAGGGGTTGTTGCTTGGAATGGTTCTAAATTTCTTTTCCTGTCGCATCACCTAAGGACATGTAATGATTCAAGTTTGGGGGTGTGTTAACCCACATTTTGTGAGTTAATACATGCCTTTTTCTTTTATTATTTTTAGTCTTTTAATTGCTTTTTAGTTTGATTTCTCACATTTTATGGTTAAAGTAATGTTTAGTGTGGAGCACAATAGGTGCTCCATTTTTTATCATTTATTTGTGTTTTGTATGATCAAAGGTTAGTAGGATCAAGTAGAGGCATGACAAAGGTGGACTCTTGCATGTTCTGCGAGCTGGAAATTTGAAGAGAATTATTAGGCAAAGGAAATTCAATAAGGATTGTTGCTGGCTTTTGAGGAAAGCATGGAAGGAGTAAGAAATGGATGGAAAGCTTGGTGGTACAGAAAAGAGGATAAATTTATTCAAATTCAAAGATGATAGTGGAGGAGGTAGAAGATAAAAAACGGGTACAACTGTACTCTGCTTTGGTCAGATAAGTTGTCCCCGATTATTGTCTCCTTTGTACAAATTCCTTGCCCGCTAAGCAGTCATTGTTGGGTTTCTGCGCTAATTTATGTGGGCTTGATGTGATTTCATAAGCTTAAGCCCATGATCTGATGCAAGTTACCAACCCTAATAATTTGCCTATAAATATAGAAGCTAGTTGAAGAGAGGGAGAGAGATAGAGAGAGAGTGTTTTATTATTCGAAGAAAATATTCACAAAGAATTTGACATGCTTGGATAGTGAAGTGTGAGAGAGTCTTCTTTCCTCATCCATTCTGGTGCTAACTGATGAGCAATGGCGTGACTAGAGTCGCCTCCTGAAGATTATCCATCTCAAGGAGTCCTTCTAGTCCTCTCTTAGGTTTATATATTTTGTCATTCATTGTCTTGATATGTTTATTGTAATAACCTTGCTTGTTGTTTGTACTCAGCTCACCATGAGTTAAAACCTTAGTAGTTGAGTTAAGTGAAGCTAATATTAAAGTGTGTTTATGTTATATGTTGTGTGGTTAGTGCTTGTTTTACCATGTGTTTATTTGTTACAAAACTTATTTCTTTGATTGATCAACTTACAAATAGGTAACAACTTGGTGTTGAGAGAGATCTAACAACAAGTGTATTTCATGAGTAAAAATGGTTGAAAAACTAGGATAGATATATTCACTTGACTTAGTTTACTTAGAGACAAGAAACTGCAACTATTAAAGAATTCAGATTTACTAAAAGATGTATACTTGAGTTATAAGTGTGGTTTAGAGATTTGTTCCCCTGTCCTTGTATACATGTTCTGAATGTTGTAGAAATACACCACGAGATCATTCTGACCTTTCCTATCACGAATCCACACAACATTAACACATAAACACAAAAATGATATTAACCGATCTATGCTCAATTCATTCACTCTTATTATACTTTCAATCCATTATACACTACGTATAGTTTTGTTTTAAGTAACACTGGACTTGTTACCACTAATATTATTTTTTTCACTCTTGTTTAATTTGAAAGAATAAATTTATTACAAAGTAAAATTTAAGTAGCATTTACTCCCTATGGGTACGATACTCTTATACTTATTACTTGCTGCAATCAAAACATATATACTTACATGTGACAATTTAGTTTAATGATTTTAACCCAACATAAGTACACAATTCTACATTTTCTCCATTTTTGATTATGATAACACATCTCTCATAAAGGTGGTAAAAGAAACAACATATAGATAAATTTGTAGTTTTTAAACTCCCCCTCAAATGAGTAGAGAGTATACTCTACTTCCTTTGAGACTATACTTCCCCACTTTATCATAATAAAAAAGGTGGATAAAGATGCAAGATGAAAATTTAAATATGCAAGCACATAGTCACATAAGTGTTTAGAAAGGGAAAACAACACACTTTATTGATTCAAATTATACTAGAATTCAAGTTACAACACACTTCCTCTATCTTACTCATATTTTTTACCTCCAACATTTCAGCTTCTTCGTTATACCTTGTATGCCACCTTTATAAAAGTTTATTATCCAAACCACTAAAATAAGTGAAAAAACATCACCAAAAAAGTTATAGTTGTGACAATAATGAAAGATAATTTGAAACAATCATCACCAGAATCGTCCGATCCTATGAGTTGGATCACGATTATTTCTACTATGTTATAAATAGATTAAAAACCATCTCATCATTCACTTCCATATAAGAGAATATACTTTAGAAAAAGATAACCCCACTTCAACAATATTTTTAAATACAATATATTTGCCACTTTATTACAGGATAATTATAACTCTTTATATCATAACAGTATAACTCTTACATATAAAATAACATGATCAATAAAGTACCTCTAATCTGTTTATGCTCCTTTTTTCACTAAAACTTTCCCACTAAGTCTTAAAGGTCCATTTTAAAAGAATGCACAGACTCTAAGAGAACAATAATATGATGTTGTACCAAACAAAAATTACCTTACACATTTAAAAACACTTCAGGACTATTTAAATCCATTTTTGAAATAAGAATCCAAGAGTATAACAACAACTGACAAGTAATTAAGTAATTAGGTATAAGCTAACAACTAAACAAGGTTGACTAGAAGAAGTTGTGACAGAAGCTTTTAAGTAAAATTATAGTGCATGTTATTCATGTTATACCGCAAATTCATTAGCTGAACTTAGCTTAGAAGCCAACTTCTTCAATCCTATGACTTCCTCCACAAGCTTGAAAGTTGTTCATTCCATTAAGGGTGGTTTTACTGTTACAAGACTCTAAGAATAAGAAAATGTACAGTGGATGAAGTGTCTTTCTTATGACATGTTAGTTGTTTTGGTAAAGAGGAAAAATGGGGTATCTAAGTTTATGAATCGTATACTTTTGGATAAATACTATTATTGGAAAAGATAGCCTAATTGTGGTTGCAAAACTATAGTGTTTATAAGTACATAAACTCAAACTAAATTCAAATGGGTTTGTGGTTTATTTTATAGGTAGCATAGTTACTACAAATGAAGTTATTTTGAAATGTTTGAATAACTAAATCTAGTATAATTAGAAGTTAGAAGTACTAGTTCAACTAATGAATTGAAGCTTAGTTGTTTAAGATCACATGCACTAAAAATATTAGGCTCTTAACTTGGTGAAACAACTTACATTCCATCACACCAGTAAATGTTGATTATGATCCATGAAAATAGAAATAGTTCCTGAACCCTACACAACTTTGGAAAAGAAATAAATACATTCAACAAGGACAAAGGAACTTTTCTATACCAATTAATCCAACACTAAGTAATACCCTTACTATGATTCTATTCCTAGACTAAATAGATAGTTTATTTCAAACAAATAACATCTATTGGAACACAAGAAACTACCTATTAAGGTCCAAGTTATAAATCATAATTAAATGACAAGCTAGTTTATTTAAATGACAAGCTAGTTTATTTTCCTTTCATTTGGACATTTCTTCAAACACATGAAGAGAAACAAACATAGAAACCATTTTTAAATTCTCTAGGTATTTCTTCAAACACATAGAGTGGAAAAGCAAAACAAAGAAACATAATACTATACAGTAGAACCAAAACACACACATTACATAGACTACGTCTAAAACCGTTTTCCGAAAAGAGGAACAAAGTTAAACTTCCAATAATCGATCAGGCCTGAAAAATCTACAACTAGAAAATTCACTTTTAGTGACCGAATTAAAGTTCAGGACCAATGGCTTAAAGAAGTCCGTCCTTGGAAGCCAAACAATATTTATGATGAGATAGTTTCTTCGATTAGCTGTTACAGCATCACATGTGTTGTACCTCAAAATTCGCCCTCTCTTTTCTCAAGACATTTCTCAAAAAAGATCTCCAATACTCAAGACTTGATCAGACAAGCTCACCTCCTAAGCACTGAGACCACAAATTAGGGTTTTGGTTTTCACAAGGAAATTTGGACTTCTAATGCCTCAAATGACTTTTATGGTTCATTATAGGTCTCCAAGAATGCTCATGCCAAGTTTGAAGTCTTGTATCTCAAAATTGCCCAGTCAATTGCTCAGATGACTGAAAATAAGTTGTATTAGGTATAAAGTCAATTGTGATCAAACTACAGTCAAACTTAAATATTTTTGGCCAATATGAACATTTTGAAAGCATATTAATTAATTGATCAAGTGTTGATCATAATTTATTAAGAAAAGCATTCAAATCATCAAAAGGGAAAAATTGTCAAAATTAAGTTTTTGACTGAGAATGACTGATCATTGACTTTTGACCTAGTACATGACTTAATTGTTTGAAGAATGATCTTAAGGATTCAAACACAATATCTTGACCTAATTTCATGGCTCAAATCGTTTCTCAAGATTAATTGATTGGTAGTTGAAATTTGATGAGTTGATGAAAAGTCAACTGTCACACTGAAAGTCAAACTTTGACTTTTTGGTCAACATTGATTTTCAAAGATCAAAATTCATCAAGACATTCAAAAATATGAATCTTGATCATCAATAATCAAAAAGTCAAGAAAAGTCCATAAAAAGTCAACATTTCTAAGACTGAAAAAATTTCTAAGTGTTTTAACCCTAATAACTTCACTACTTCATGACATTTTTCACCAAGATGCAAGATGATTCAAGGAAAACTTTCAACATGAAAGTTGTAGATCTTGATGAAATATACAAATTTGCATTCTAGGGTTGATGTCCAAAAAATGCATAGATTAGGAGATTTAAGTCCGTGAAGTCATGACATTTTTACTAAAACACTTAGTGAAATTTTCATCAATTTTGGTGAGGATTTTGTCCCAAATTCTTGGCAATTGTTCACCTAGTTCATTAATGTTTACATGTTTGATTGCGGTATGATCCATGTGATTAAGCCATTGTCCAAACTAATTTTCCATTTATGGCATAAAGGCATCATTTCCATTCTTGAAAAGTTGCTTTAATCACAAAGTCAACTTGTCTTGAGCTTTACACTTATTTCTTCTGCACACACTTTATCTACAAGGTCAAACATGTTTAAAGCTTCTAACCACTCTAGATAGATTTGTAAAATTCCTTGGAACAATTTTTGTCAAGCTTGCTTGAAAAATAAGTCATGTAGCCATAACCCTATAACTTGCAAATCTGATGTTCTCAAGCCTCCAAACCTTTCCATATAAATAGAGGTATTGTTTACAAGCCAAGACACGAATTCACAAGCCTTGAAACTCCCTCAAACTCATGCAAACCAGAAATTGCAACAAAAGCTCCAAAACTTGTCATTTCTGACTTTGAATTCCAATCTTACAATTCCCTCATGTGTTTTCATTTCTAATCAATCACAAAGCTTCTAATACACATATAGATGATATCCAAACACCTGCAACACGACTATAACATCATCTTCCTCATCTTCCATAACCAAAAATAGAGCTCTGCACATTGATATCTCCAGGACAATACAACCACTCTCAATCCAAAGTAAGCATTGCATAAGCTTGTTAAAGGTCTAGTGAAGCTATTCAGGTTATCACAACACTTCCAGGAGTGCTCAAACTCAAAACACGATTTCCATTTTTAAGGTAAGTTTTCTGAACTTTCAAATCTTTATACAAGCATCATTTGTCTCTGATTTCAAAAGATAAAATGCAGACATCATAGCCCTGAAGCGAACCACGCTCATAGAATTCATTTATATTGCCTGAGTGATGTGAATTTTGAGTATGAACTTTCTGAAAAAGTTAGGTTAAAATTGGTACAAACATAAATTTGTGTTAATCTTTGATCCATATCTTAAGTTATTTACATATTTGGAATCATGATGAAATTTCTAACAAGTTTGATGTTTACAAATTCTAAAATGGTTGAGAAGTGAGTAAGTTCAGAAGTTTAAAATGTGGCACCAGGAAGAAGATGAAGTACAATCAGGACTTGGTTTATTTTAAATTTATTGCAACATGTTTTATAACCGGATGAAACAGGCACCCCAGTGGCAGAGGAGTGCATGTTAAGGCTTTAGTATGGAGGGACCTGAGTTCGAGCCCCAGCGTCCCCATTTTATTATTTTTCATACATTTTTTGTTCTTTTTTGCCTCCAAACGTGCATGGGCGTCCTTTGGTTGGGCCTGGATATTTTTTTTCTTAAATAACACCCCCTGATTTCTAATAACGCAGTTTTGGACCTAATACTTTATTTTATGTTCAACCCCCTTTCTACTTTTCAACATCCCTGGCCCAACTTTTATTTCTTTTATAGTTTTCTTATGTATTTTTTTTATTTTTTTTATTTCATTTATTTAAAATAACAAATACATTTTCTTAAATTATTTTTCTTAATTTTATTTTTGTTTTCACCTTATTTCTTTTTTATAAATAAAACATTAAAAATAGTTTCTTAACTAAAATCTCTCTTTTAGAAGTAAAAATAATTAGACTTAGGTTTTGTTTAATTTATTTTTTTATTAAATAAATTAGACTTTAGGTTTTGATAAATAATTAATTAATAAATTAGTTAATTATATTAATTATAAAACTCTTCCATCAAAAAGCCATAAAACAATTTTCTTTTCTCTTTTCTTCATCTTTACATTTTTTGTATATTTTATGATTTTATGTTACAATTTATGTAATTGTCAAAGCTTTGTAATAGTAATTAGGGTTTATTTTACTTGTCTTTCTAATTTGTAAATTTGTATCCCCCATCCCAAAAAGCATTCTAATAGCGTAGGATATTTAGTTTCCGTAATTTATCACTTTCCATATTATTGTTAGTAATTAGGGTTTGTATGGCAAGACTTTAAAACAAATCATAGACAGCCCTAATTCAAGATAAATGTACGAAACAAAAACACTTTACACACTTACACCTCTAGGGTAATCCACACTTGTTACCTCGGATAAAAATAGTCATGTCCCTCAAACATGGGATGATTTATTAAAGACCCTCGATTATAAGATCATAGTCCCTCGATGACCCTTCGATGTTGCCTTTGGTAAACGATCTTAGTCCCTTACGACAAATTGCTAAAACATTTTATTAGTTGCCTTCTATGACTATACGATGACCCACGCCCGTCCCTTCACATCCAATGGTATGGTTTTCTACCAACTAATGGTAGGCAAGCCCTATCTAAAGGAGGAGGAAAAGAACAAAGACTTTTTGAGAAGGTAGATTGCTCGTAATTTCATGCTCATAAACTAAAATCATCTTTACACCTTATACTTTCAAAACACTTTCAAAACAAACATCTCTTTGAACTATTTTCAAAACCAACACTTTGTATACATTCTCAACGATGCGAGAATCATTACAATGTTTGCCGAAACAAAGGATTTTTCAAAATATTTTCAAACTTACACAAAACACAAACACACTTATAAAGCATTTCAAAGTGAGCTAGCAATTAAGAGCTTGTAGATAACTACAGATGAAAAGGGTGCTAACACATTCCCTTTTCATAACCTACCCCCCGAACTCTAATAAAATTCTCAAAAGGTATTTCCTGTTCTTTTCAGCCTTTCCTTTATTGGATAAAAAAAAGACGGTGGTGAGTCTTGCTATCCGCAACATTTGCAATAAAATGCAAAACACCCAAGTCAGTTCTTCCACCGTGTTACACAACTGAAGACTCTACCGAGGAATACTTAAAAGTGGGGTTAGCTTAAGAGATACATCACCTTTATTGCTTTACTTGTTTTCCTTGTTTTCTTTACATTTTTGGTTATGTTTGGGTTTCTTTCTTGTATTGATCCTATACCCAGATCTGGGGCATATTAGGTAAGTAACAATAGATCTTGGAAACTTTACGACGTAGATTGATATGGTTGAAGCAATGGCCATGGTAGTGTGACACATTTGTTGGTACCAGTGTCCCTTGTGTTTTAAATCAAGGAGAATACGAGGATGCTTTGTGGTGTCATGAAACACTAATTGACTATAGAACCTTAGTTGAACAACTTGGCCATTAGAAAGTATTGAGATAACCGGCATTGGTGCAAAACTGAAGATTGATTGATACTCGATACTACACTCTTTGAGATCGGACTTTCGGGATATTTTGGCTGCAAGAAAAGATTGATTATGCTAAAATAATGCCCGATGAAGAAAGATTGATGATATTGAGATTCCTTAGAATCTGGTTACTTCTTTTAGGACATGTTGAACCAACTCAAACTTCAAGAGTTTAATTACCTATAAACCCCATGCAAGCTTAAACCTAAGGCTTTATGTGCTTTGTTTGTGTTTAATTATTCATGACATCATAAACATCATGCCATAGCATTTTCACTAACCATTTCAAAGACCTGGAGATTTATCTTTGTTCCGTTTTGTAGATTATGGCTTCCGCTCACAGAAATACCATCTGAATCAGCTTTGCATGCATGCCTCCTCAACTCAAAGAGTTAGCATCAAGGGTTCCTGATAATTCTCCTTTCACCAAAAGATATGGCCGATTTCTCAACTTGGTTACCTCAAGCTTTGAAGAAAGAATGATGTGTGTGCTCTTCCAATTATCTGACCCTAAACATCATTATTTCAACTTTCCTGATTATCTATTGGTGCCCACAATGAAAGAATTATCCCAAGTATTGGAAGTACATATTCTTGATCAAATACCTTTCACCGGGTTAGAGAAAGAGCCATAACTTGAACAGATTGCACCGGCCTTACAGTTGAAACGGCCCGACATTGTAGACAATTTGGAAACAAGGAGCAGAGTCAAGGGTTTTCTAGCTAAGTTTATGTTGGAGAAGGCTCGACTTTTTTGGGATGATATATATTTCCAAACTTTGAAGAAGTATTAGCTCTTCTAATCTATGGTTTTGTACTGGTGCCTAATCCGGACCAACTCATAGATGTGAATGCCGTCAAAATTTTTCTCTCCCGTAACCCCGTGCCTACTTTGCTCAGAGACATTTTAAATTATCTTCATACTCGTACCATGAGGAGAAGAGGGACTCTTATGTGTTTCATACCATTTCTATCTAGGTGGTTTATTTCGCACCTTCCCCGCTCGATATTAAAGAATGAACAAGGCTTGAGTTGGTCTCAAAGGTTGATGTCGCTTTCCCATTCGAATATCTTTTGGTGTTCCCGATCTATAGAAGATGTCACTATCATTGAACAATGCAGATAATTCCCTAATGTCCCACTCCTGGGAATTAAGGGAGGTATTACTTATTACCCTTCTTTTGCTCTACGACAATTTGGTTATGCTCTTAGGGATGATCCTCATGAAGCAATTATTCAAGGTATTATGTTCGACTATGAGAATGATGTCCAAGGTTATCGTCAAATATTTATACGAGCTTAGGGCATGGTAAACAAGGTTGATAGCAAGACTTTTGGGCATAAGAACTCTATTCCTTTGGTGCCTTATCTCAATTGGGTGAGATCTCGTGCTCAAAGTCTTATAATGCCATATCCAACCATCATGCCAATAATTATGGAGCCCACTACGGAGGGGGATGTCCCTTATACCATTCTCCATCCTGACATGACTAATGATCTCGAGGAATTGTATAAGTCTTGGGTTCAACTCAAAGAAGAATGAGACACCTTTGAAGCTCAATTCTACGCAAGCGAGAAGAAAGTGTTGGAGCTAACAAAGCAACTTCACCAAGAGCAAACCCTGAATGCCTACATCACACCAAAGAGGAAGCATCCATGGGAGACTTAGGAGTTTACATTAATGTTGTCTCCTTGAGACCTTTTTACTTTCATTGTAAAGTCCAAACATGCAAATTTGTAAATTTGGAATTTACTAATGAAATATTTGTTTCTCTTTCCTTTTGGTTTAGAAAATTTAAATCATATAAGGTCTTTGAAAAAATTGCATCCGCATAACATGCATCATATCATTAGCAAGTTTTCTGATACAGGTTTCCTCATCTCTTTACTGTTTATTTCAGTATAAGATGGCTCTAGAGAAAACCATTAAAGATCTGCAAGCTCAACAAGCATAGTTCCAAGAGACTATCTTGAACCTAGCCAAAGGTCAACAAGAGTTGATGGAGCTTCTCATCACAAAGAAGAAGACCAAGAAACGGGTTGTTATCAACATGGGAAGGAGGTTCAAAGGCCCTGCCTGATATGTCCAAGTTGAAGATGTCTCCTCCGAAGAAGATGATAATCAAGACAAAGATGTTAGAAGCACCCGGGCTAGGGGTGGAAATAAACAAATTTTTGAGGATGAAGACTACTCCGAAGAGCAATACCCACCAGCGAGCGATAAATACAAACAACTGTAAGATCGGCTTAAGGCTGTAGAGATCCAAATAGTTCCAGGTTTGGACTTTGAAGATTTAGGTTTGGTCCCTAGGGCGGTCATTCCTCTCAAATTCAAGGTTCCTATCTTTGCTAAGTACGATGGAGTCTCGTGTCCAAAGCTCCATTTAAGATCATATGTCCCAAGATTCAACCACACACCTCCGATAAGAAGTTATGGATTCACTTCTTCCAAGAAGATTATATGGAATGCAGTTGGAATGGTTCTATCAACTAGAGGGGACTAATATCCATACTTGGGATGATCTGGCTGCGTCATTTTACAAACGATACAAATACAATGCTGATCTTGCACTAACTCGCGGGCAATTACAAAGTATGGCTATGGGCTCAAACGAAGGTCTTAAGGAGTATGCCCAAACGTGGAAAGATTTGGATGGAAGAGTGTAACCCCCCTTTAACTGGAAGAGAAATGGTAGACATGTTCATGGGTACCTTGACTGGTCTGTTCTTTAATTTGTTGATTGGAAGTTCATGGTCTGACTTTACGGAAATGATTTTGACTGGGGAAAGAATTGAAAGCGGTATCAAAAGTGGGAAGATCCCAGTGGCCTCAACCTATGCTAATGTAAAGAAACCATTTGTTGGTAACAAGGAGACTAATTATGTTTATGGACAAAGTAATCGTATCTAGAATGATCGTCACTAATCTGTGGAGACAGTTCTGATCTCTAACCCTACACCAATCCAACGACCACAATAATAAAACAATCAAAGAAGGCCAGATGCTCCGCTAAGACAGTTCACTAAGATCAACATGCCATTGTCTCAAGATCTACAACATCCATTGAAGGCAGATTTGGTAACATTGCGAGATCCTTCTTTTAATCCCAATACTGCCTCTCCCAAATATAATTCGAATGTAGAATGTTCTTACCACTCCAATAGTCCTGGACATGATACAAACAATTGTTGGGCATTGAAGAAAAAAAATCCAAGATTCGATTGCTAACAAGATGATTGAGTTTGACCCTTCACAAAACCCTAATGTGATTACCGCACCCATGCCCAGTCATGGTAAAGGTGTCAATGCTATTGGCATTGTCTCTTTTGTCTCCACCATCAGTGATTTGACCACTCCTTTGATGACCGTTAAGAAGAATCTATTAAGAGCCAATTTATTTCTTGGTTGTCTTGAAAATTGCTACCATTGTGCTTCTCGAACTAACAACTGTATGTGGCTGAAGAATGGTATCCAACGCCTGATTGATAGCCATGAAATTTTGTTCAAAAAAACATGGTCCATGAAGACTTTGCCTGAAAGTATGTTTTAAGAGATAAAAGTATGTTTTAGGATCACCTCTAAAGGCCCTATAAGGATTCCTGCTGAGCCAAGAGTGGCTCCCTTGATCATTACTACATCGGGACCAATCCCCTATTCCTCTGACAAAGCTGTGCCTTGGAACTATGGGGAAGAAGTTTACTACCATGGTGTCAAGAAAGAGCCACGGATTGCTGAAAGTGAAGATTATGAAATTACTAACATTGCTGAAACTAGTAAGGTCACTAGTACATGAAGGATCTTCTCTCCGGAGATCTCTCATCCAACAACTACTACAACACCTGTTCATATTCCTGCTGCTGGGCCAATTGTTGTTTCCCGAGGTAAAGAGAAAGTGACTGAGCCTGCCCGAACAAAGGCAACCTCAAAAGATGTTACAATTGAAGACCCATCCAGACAAGAGATGGAATAAATCCCGAAGATCATCCGAAAAAGTGATTACAAGATAGTTGAACAATAAGGGAAGACACCCTCCAAGATATCCATGTTGTCCTTGTTATTATGCTCTGACGCACATGCCCAAGCTTTGCTGAATTTCCTAAAGAATGACCATATAGCTCAAGAAACTACTGCTGATCAATTTGAGAATTGTGTTGCAAGCCTAACTCCTAATAATGGTTTAGGCTTTTCTGATACAGATTTAACTCCGGAGGGGAAGAGTCATAATAAGGCTTTACGCATATCTATTGAATGTAAAGGCACTACCTTAGCACATGTATTACTAGATACAAGGTCATCCGTCAATGTTTTACCTAAAGGTGCTTTGGAAAGATTGGACATCGATGGGCTGGTGCTGAAACCCAACAATATCGTAGTAAGAGCATTCGATGGTTCGAAAAGAATGGTCCACAGGAAGGTTGATATTCCGATTAAGGTGGGGTTTCAAGTATTCAATTCGACTTTTTATGTAATGGAATCCACCCGGCCTATTTTTTCTTGCTTGGACGCCCATGGATTCATGGGGCAGGTGCGGTGACCTCCACATTACATCAAAAGCTGAAGTACCTAGTGAAAGGGAAGATTGGCACAGACTGTGGAGAGGAAGAATTTATGGTTAGTCATTTGAATTCTTCAAATATGAGGAAATGGATGGAGAATTCATTGAAACTCTTTGCCAAGAATTTGAAGTAGTTCCTTGAATGGTTGATGTTGCTAAAGTTACTCCCGCTACTCCTAAGATTTCTAAGGACACACCAAGAATGACTTCTCTAAAATATGCTCGGGCTGTTGTAGAAGATGGAGGTTGCACTATCTGGGGACAACTTCCTGATATCCTCTACAAATCCTAAAATTTTGGGTTAGGATTCACTTTAAAGGCTCAGAAAGAGGTCTGACGTACTCGTGCTAGAAGACCACCTCTCCGTATTAGCAATAATAAAGTCAATACTCTGAGAGGAACTAATAGTGATAGTGACTTGAACGATTAGATATTCTCAACTACTAACAGTGGACTCAACAACTGGAAGGCCAAAGACTTCATCTCAATCTCCTTCAGTCAGGAGTAATTTCTATTTTCTATTTTTATTTCTTTAAGAACTTTGTCTGAATATCTTTTAAAACAATGACTTTAAACCACGTGTCTTGCCAGGGGCACAATGATCCATTTGTTAAGGGTTGTCATTTCATGTATCGTATGCTCATTTAATGAAACATTGGACGATTTTGCATTCAAATTTTTCGCTCATTGTATTTCTTATACTTTACTGAATTTTCAAATAACCATGTGACCTTACATGCACACAGACATTTGCAGATCCGCATCCACTTTGGATCTCATTGACAACAATTCTGCTATTGTCTTTTATGACTTCGAAAATCCAATCTATCAAGCCGAAGACGAAGGTGAAGAAGATTATGAGATACCTAGAGCACTCGCCAGACTCCTGAGCCAAGAGGAAAAAGTTATCCAACCACACGAAGAACCAGTTGAAGTGATAAACCTGGGTACTAAGGCGTATAAGAAAGAAGTCATAATTATTGCCAAACTGGAGGACAATGTCAAGAGCAGATTGGTTCAGATGTTACCTATCTATGTTGAAGTATTTTCTTAGTCATATGAAGACATGTCAGGGCTTGATATTGATATGGAAGTTCACTGTTTTCCGATGATAGAAGGTTGTGCTCCGATCAAACAAAAGGTTCGTCGCATGCACCCTGATATGTCAGAGAAAATCAAGGCTGAGGTAATGAAACAGTTCAATGCAGTTTTCTTGGCAGTAACTTCGTATCCCCAATGGTTTGAAAATATTTTTCTAGTGTCGAAGAAAGACGGTAAGGTATGTATGTGTTTCGACTACAAGGATTTAAATAGGGTAAGCCCCAAAGATGACTTGCCTCTACCACATATCGATGTCTTGGTCGATAACACTGCTCAACATAAAGTGTTTTCCTTCATTGATGGCTTCTCGGGTTACAACCAAATCAAAATGGAACTTGAAGACATGGAGAAAACAACTTTTGTTACACAGTGGGGCACCTTCTGTTATAAGGTCATGCTGTTTGGGCTGAAGAATGCAGGCATAACATATCAATGGGCTATGGTGGATTTGTTTCATGACATGATTCATCATGAGATAGAAGTATATGTTGATGACATGATAGCAAGATCACAAATTGAGGAAGATAACGTTGATCACCTGCACAAGCTGTTTGAAAGGTTGAAGAAGTACAAACTAAGGTTGAATCCCAACCAATGCACCTTCAGGGTGAGATTTGGAAAACTCTTAGGTTTTGTCGTCAGTGGAAAAGGTATTGAAGTTGACCCTGAAAAAGTTAAAGCTATCCAAGAAATGCCAGCTCCTCGTACTGAGAATTAGGCCAGAGGTTTTCTAGGACGACTAAACTACATTTCATGATTCATCTCTCACCCGACTTCTACTTTTGAGCCACTCTTCAAGCTGCTGAAGAAAGATCAAGTATTCAATTGGAATGACGATTGCCAAATAGCTTTTGACAAGATCAAGGAGTACTTACAAGAACCTCCAATTCTGATGCCACCTATTCAAGGAAGACCTCTGACTATGTACCTGATTGTGTTAGAGAATTCAATGAGGTGTGTGCTGGGGCAACATGATGAGTCTGGTCGAAAAGAGCATGCAGTATACTACCTTAGCAAAAAGTTTACCGACTGTGAAACACGATAATAACTGCTCGAGAAAACTTGATGCGCTTTGGCATGGGTTGCACGCCGACTAAGATAGTATATGTTGACTCATACCACTTTATTGATCTCTAAGATGGATCCCATTAAGTACATTTTCGAGAAGCCAGCTCTCTCCAGAAGATTAGCCCGATGGCAAATGATCTTAAATGAATATGACATTCAGTAAACTACACAAAAAGCAATTAAAGAAAGTGTACTCGCGGATCATTTGGCGCATCAAGCTGTAGATGACTACCAATCTATGAACTTTGAATTGTCGGACGAGAATATCATGATGATAATAGATTGTGAAAAGCCTGGACCGTATGAAGGACCTGAGCCAGAATCCCAATGGACTATGGTTTTTGATGGAGCTTCCAATGCACTTGGTAATGGAATTGGTGTTGAGATCGTTTCGCCCGAAGGTTGCCATACACCGTTTACTGCCAGACTATATTTTGACTGCACCAACCATATGGCCGAGTACGAAGTGTGCAACTTGGGTCTAAAAGCTGCTATTAACCTAAGAATAAAATTCTTAAGTGTATATGGAGATTCAGCCTTGGTGATCAATCAAGTTAAAGGGAAGTAAGATCATCACATCCAAAGCTTATCCCTTACAAATAACTTGTGCTAAATTTGGTCCCGTACTTTGAAGATATTACCTTTGAACATATCCTGAGGGAAGAAAATCGATTGGAAGATGCCTTAGCTACCATTTCATCTCAGTGCAAGGTCAATTGGGACAACGAAGTTCCCAGAATTATTGTCGAAATATTTGACGAACCAGCGCACTGCTTTGTGATCAACACTGATGGAGTAGAGGAGAAACTTTGGTTTCACAAGGTAAAAAGGTATTTGGAAGCGCAAGATTACCCCTAGGGAGCCTCAATCAATGACAAGAAATTTTTACAGAGGTTCTCTTCCAAGTTCTTCCCAAGTAATGGGATTTTGTACAAGCACAATCATGATTCAACTCTGCTATGTTGTATGGACAAGAAGTAAGTAGAGAAGATCATGGAGGATATGCATGATAATATCTTCAGAACTCACTCTAGTGGACATAATATGGAAACCTATTGTCATCACCACTCGAGAACTTGTCACAAGTTCCAAATTTATGCTGATAAAGTCCATGTGCCTCCAATACCTTTGAATGTCATGACTGCTCCTTGAAAATTTTCAATGTGGGGCATTGACATGATTGGAGATATCAATAGCACTTCCTTTAATAGACACCGCTTCATTCTTGTCGCCATCGACTACTTCACAAATTGGGTTGAAGCAACTTCATTTGCCTCAGTTACTAAGAATGTTGTAGCCAGGTTCATCAAGCATAACCTGATTTATTGGTATGGCATCCCTGAAAGGATCATCACTGGAAATGGTACTAATCTCAATGATTCCATGATTACTGAACTCTGCGCGCAGCTCAAGATCAAACATCACAACTCTTCTCCATACAGACCTAAGATGAATAGCGCAGTAGAAGCTACCAACAAAAACATAAAGAAGATTATGAAAAAGATGGTGGTAACCTATAAAGACTGGCATGAGATGTTACCATTTTCTCTTCATGGATATCATACCTTGGCGTGAACATCAACTCGGGAAACCCCATTCTCTCTAGTCTATGGCATGGAAGTTGTCCTGCCTGTCGAAGTTCAGATTCCTTCTCTAAGGATTGTGAAAGAAGCAGACTTGGATGAAGATGAATGGATTCAAACTAGGTTAGATCAGTTGAACTTGATTGATGAAAAGAGGCTGGTGGTTGTTTGTCATGGTCAGATGTATAAAAAACTTATGATCAAGGCACTCAACAAGAAGTTCAAACATCAAGTGTACCAGGTTTGCGACTTGGTAATAAAGCGTATCATTCTGCCACAAGGCGATCCCACGTGAAAATGGAATCCTACTTATGAAGGTCCATTTGTTGTTAATAAAGTCTTCTCAGGCGGTGCTATGATGCTAACCACTATGTATGGCGAATATTTCACGCACCCTGTAAACACGGACATAGTCAAAAAATACTATGCATAATACGACCCACTAGGTTGACATGCCTAGGAAAAAATAAGGGCATCCCAGTGAACCAAAAGGGTTTGGGAAAAAATAAGGGCATCCCAGTGAACCAAAAGGGTTTGGGAAAAAATAAGGGATATACAAAAGATTATACACCAGGCAAGTCGAAAACCTAAAAAGGCGGCTTGGGCAAAAAAGGGTATCCTAGTGGGCTGAAAACCCGAAAGGGCGGTCCAGGAAAACATTAGGGATTAAAAAGCATACGACTATATCCCGTTGGATCACTTACTTGCAAGCTTTATTACCAAAATCGAAAGTTCAATTGGTTCAATAAACTTCTTCTGACGGCATGGGACGAGATATTCAAAGACAAAGGGGCAATAACAGAGTTTGGAACCCAATGTGATCACTTCCACATGGCTATATATATTTGTTTTCACTTTGTACTCTTTTCATTTTTTTACGACGACTTCCTCTTACTAGGATTTCTGTCTCTTTGTACAAAAAACACATGTTTATAGGCAAACTATCAATACAAATATACTTTGAAGTTCAAAACTTTTTTGTTTTTCTGTTTTGTTTGCAAAAACGTCCAATGACTAAAGTGAATGAACATATGCATATGAACATGATTAACTGTTAACAAATATACGCATAAGAACAGGAATAAGCATTTACTCAAGATTCTAGGAGTATGGATGACACTCAAGTTGTCCTTAAATCCCCGCAGAGCCACTTGTATGAGATTTTCCCCATAGAATAATCTTATAATCCCCACCATTTCCGCGGAAGCTCGCTTTAGCAGATAAAATAAAACGATCAATACATCTCCTGGAAATCCTCTTCCCCAGCTGAGTTTGGTCCCCCAAAAATGAAAAAGAAACCTTGCAGAGTTCTTTAACAAATTGAATTTCCCCAGAGTTTATTTCCCCAATAGGGTTTATTTCCCCAATGATCTACAATTTCTCCAGCTCATGTCTAGTCTCTCAGGCTACTACAAATCACTAACATAATTCTTCTCCCCGGTACAAATTGTCGTTATCCCCAGAAAGTTGCTGCAAAGCCTGAAATTCGACCATATAGCAGTTAACTATCCTCCCAAGACGAGTCATAAGTTTAACCATCTCTGTTATCCCCATTCAAGGTATATAAGAAATTAAAATTCCCCAGTAGAGCAATGAACAACCGATGTTTCTAAACTCTACTCTCCAAGCAGAAACCATCATACCCAGCAGAGTTTCCTCAAACAAGCAAGTAGGAATCCCCAGTAGAAGCATTCTAGACAAGATTGAAGATACATATATTCTTCATCCCCATAAATGATCAGGGATTTATTTTCCCAAGATAAAGATACACTTCAAAACATTTCACATTCATACACCATAGCATATGCATAGGAAACACATATAGCAAAGTCACATTTATCTTGAGAACATCGTTATGCAATGCATTTCATACATCATGACATGATATACAACTAACTCTTTACCTTTTCAGGAAAATATCAATCAATATACAAATGTCACCAACTATTTGTACAACCCAACAGTCTTCTTAAAGGCTACATCTAACAAAAGGCAATTTCCCCAGAGAGTCATTTCAACACAGGCATCTCTTCGTTCAGTTTAAATTTCTCCAAGATTTATTATGATTCTTTTCTGGTAGGCACTTTTTTGGTACAGATTTATTCTGATTCTTATCCAGTTAAAGACAAATTCAAGACATCTGTTGGTTCAGTTTAAATCGCTCCAAGATTTATTCGGATTCTTTTCCGGTAGACACTTTTTTGGTTCAGTTTAAGTCACCCAAAGATTTATTATAATTCTCATCCAAACATTTGTTGGTTCTGTATAAATAGACCCAAGATTTATTCTGATTCTCTTCCAGTTAAAAACAAACACATACATCTTCTGGTTTAGTTTCAATCGACTCAAGATTTATTATGATGCTTCTTCCGGTTGAATTCAAAATTCTTTCAACAATCATCTTTGGATGGAATCTCTCATCCCATCTCCGACATTTCTTCATTATCTCTCAAAATGGCATCTTTAAGCCCATTCCCGACAATCAACAAATAATTCACTTTTTGCACAGGCGAGTGCAAATTTCTGGGCACTTAAGTGTTTAATCATCTTCTACCTTCAAGTCACGAATGGCGGACATGCCAATCTAACTCTTCAGGTTTAAGAAGATTGAGCATGGGAAGCTATTATACCTAAAACTTGTATCTCTCTTTTCTCAAGACATTTCTCACAAATGATCTCCAATACTCAAGACTTGATCAGACAAGCTCACCTCAAAAGCATTGAGACCACAAATTAGGGTTTTGGTTTTCACAAAGAAATTTGGACATCTGATGCCTCAAATGACTTTCATGGTTCATTATAGGTCTCCAAGAATGCTCATGCCAAGTTTCAAGTCTTGTATCTCCAAATTGCTCAGTCAATTGCTCAGATGACTGAAAATCAACTATATTGGGTAAAAAGTCAACTATGGTCAAACTACAGTCAAACTTCAAGAATTTTGGCCAATATGAATATTTTGGAATCATATCCATAAATTATCAAGGGTTGATCATAATTTCTCAAGAAAAGCATTCAAATCAACAAAAGGGAAAAATTGTCAAAATTATGGTTTTGACTTAGAATGACTGATCATTGACTTTTGATCTAGTACATGACTTAATGGTTTCAAGCATGATCTTAAGGATTCAAACACAATATCTTGACCTAATTTTATGGCTCAAATCATTTCTCAAGATCACTTGATTGATAGTTGAAATTTGATCAACTGATGAAAAGTCAACTGTCACACAGAAAGTCAAACTTTGACTTTTTGGTCAACATTGATTTTCAATGATCAGAATTCATCAAGACACTAAAAAATATGAAGCTTTATCATCAAGAATCAAAAAGTCAAGAAAAGTCCATAAAAAGTCAACATTTCTAAGACTTAGAAAATTTCTAAGTGTTTTAACCCTAATAATTTCATTACTTCATGACATTTTTCACCAAGATGCAAGATGATTCAAGGAAAACTTTCAACACGAAAGTTGTAGATCTTGATGAAATCTACAACATTGTATTCAAGGTTTGATGACAAAAAATGCATAGATTAGGATATATAAGCCCATTAAGTCATGACATTTTTACTAAAACACTTAGTGAAATTTGCATCAATTTGGGTCAGGATTTTGTCCCAATTTCTTGGCAATTTTTCACCTAGTTCTAAGTTGAATTAGCCAAAATTATCAAAAGGATGGTCTTATATAATTTTTCAAGCTTTCTAAAATGTCCAATAACTTGTAGAGATCATGCTTTAGCTAAGAGAGTCTAAGAGAAGAAGTTGAGCATTCATTCTTGAGTTACAAGTCATTTTGATGATGAACATTTAATCAAATCTCAAGCCATGCTGCATAAATCTTGCTTTGTAGGCTTCTAACTTCCCAATCACTCCTTAATTTAATGTTTACACGTTTGATTGAGGTATGATCCAAGTGATTAAGCCATTGTCCAAACCAATTTTCTGTTTATGACACAAAGGCAACATTACCATTCTTGAAAAGTTGCTTGAATCACAAAGTCATCTTGTCTTGAGCTTTGCACTTGTTTCTTCTGCACACACTTCATCTACAAGATCAAATAAACATGTTTAAAGCTTATAACCACTCTAGATAGCTTTGTACAATGCCTTGGAAAAATGTTTGTCAAGCTTACTTCAAAAATAAGTCATGTAGCCATAACCCTACAACTTACAAATATGTTGTTCTCAAGCCTCCAAACCTTTCCCTATAAATAGAGGTACTGTTTACAAGCCAAGAATCGAATTTACAAGCCTTGAAACTCCCTCAAGCTCCTTCAAACTTGAAATTGCAACAAAAGCTCCAAAACTTGTCATTTCTGACTTTGAATTCCAATCTTACAATTCCCTCGTGTGTTTTCATTTGTAATCAATCACAAAGTTTATAATACACATATAGAGGCTATCCAAACACCTGCAACACGACTATAAAATCATCTTCCTCATCTTCCATAACCAAAAATAGAGCTCTCTGCACATTGACTTCTCCAGGACAATACAACCACTCTCAATCCAAAGTAAGCATTGCATCAGCTTCCTAGAGGTCTAGTGAATCTATTCAGATCATCACAACACTTCCAATAGTGCTCAAACTCAAAACACGATTTCCATTTTCAAGGTGAGTTTTATAAACATTCAAATCTTTATACAATCATCATTTATCTCTGATTTCAAAATATAAAATATAGACATCATAGTCCCGAAGCTAACCATGCTCTTAGATTTCATTTATATTGCTTGAGTGATGTGAATTTTGAGTTTGAACTTTCTGAAAAAGTTTGGTTAAAATTGGTACCAACAGAAATTCGTGTTCATCTTTGATCCATAGCTTAAGTTATTTACATATTTTGAATCGTGATGAAATTTCTAACAAGTTTGATGTTACAATTTATGAAATGGTTGAGAAATGAGTAAGTTCAGAAGTTTAAAATATGGCGCGAGGAAGAAGATGAAGTACAGTCAGGACTTGGTTTATTTAAAATTTATTGCAACATGTTTTATAACCGGAGGAAACAGCCATCCCAGTGGCAGAGGAGCGCGTGTTAAGGCTTTAGTATGGAGGGACCTGGATTCCAGTCCCAACATCCCTATTTTATTATTTTTCATACATTTTCTATCCTTTTTTGCCTCCAAACGCGCTTGGGTCTCCTTTAGTTGGGCCTGAATATTTTTTGCTTAAATAACACCCCCTGATTTCTAATAACACAGGCCCATTTTCAATTTTTTTATTATTTATTTTTTATGATTCAACAAAAGAACAGTTTTGGGCCTAATACTTTATTTTCTGTTCAACCCACCTTTCTATTTTTCAATATCCCTGGCCCAACTTTTATTTCTTTTATATTTTTCTTATGTGTTTTATTTATTTATTTTATTTTATTTATTAAAAATACTAAATACATTTTCTTAAATAATTTTTCTTAATTTTATTTTTATTTTCACCTTATTTATTTTTTATAAATAAAACATTAAAAATAGTTTCTTAACTAATATCTCTCTTTTAGAAGTAAAAATAATTAGACTTAGGTTTTGTTTAATTTCTTTTTTTATTAAATAAATTAAACTTTAGGTTTTGTTAAATAATTAATTAATCAATTAGTTAATTAGATTAATTATAAAACTCTTCCATAAAAAAAAGCCATAAACACAATTTTCTTTACTCTTTTCTTCATCTTTACATTTTTGTACATTTTATTATTTTGAGCTATAATTTAGGTATTTGTCAAAGCCTTGTAATAGTAATTAGGGTTTTTACTTGTCATTCCCATTTGTAAATTTCTATCCCCCATTCCCAAAAAGCATTTTAATAGCGTAGGATATTTACTTTCTGCAATTTATCGATTTGCATATTATTATTAGTAATTAGGGTTTGTAAGGAAAGACTTTAAAACCAATCATAGACAACACTAATTCAAGATAAATGTACGAAACAAAAACACTTTGCACACTTACATCTCTAGGGTAACCCACACTTGTTGCCTCGGAAAAAAATAGTCATGTCCCTCGAACGTGAGATGTTTTAGCAAAGACCCTCAATTATAAGATCGTAGTCCCTCGTGACCCTTCGATGTTGCATTCGGTAGACGATCTTAGTCCCTTACGACAAATTGCTAAAAAATTTTACAAGTTGCTTTCTATGACTATATGATGACCCACGCCCATCCCTTCACATCGAATGATATGATTTTCTACCAACTAATGGTAGGAAAGCACTATCTAAAGGAGGAGGAAAAGAACAAAGACTTTGTGAGTAGGTAGATTGCTCGTAATTGCATGCTCACAAACTAAAATCATCTTTACACCTCATACTTTCAAAACACTTTTAAAACAAACATCTCTTTGAACTATTTTCAAAACCAACACTTTGTATACATTCTCAACGATGCGAGAATCATTACAAAGTTTGTCGAAAAAAAGGCGTTTTCCAAATATTTTCAAACTTACACAAAATACAAACACACTTACAAAGCATTTCAAAGTGAGCTAGCAATTAAGATCCCGTAGATAACTACGGATGAAAAGGGTGCTAACACATTCTCTTTTCATAGCCTACCCCTCGAACTCAAGAAAAATTCTCAAAAGGTCTTTCCTGTTCTTTTCACCCTTTCCTTTATTGGATAAAAGAAAAGTTGGTGGTGACTCTTATTATCCGCAACGTTTGCGATAAAAAACAAAATACCTAAGTCAGCTCGCCCACCGTGTTACAGCTTGTCATGCATGGCAACCAATTTTTTAGCAGTTCTAGCTAAACCTTTTGGAGAATATCTTTGTTCAGATGATTCCGCTAGACTGGATACAAAATTAGATATAGTTAAGATTCTTGTTTAAACAAAACACGTTAGGCGTCTAGAGGAAGATATTAATGTAATGATTAATAGGTGTCGTTTCAAAGTAAAATTAGTGGAATATTTGCAGGGTTCTCTGCATCTAAATGAGTTTCTTGAATCTGATTCTTCTTCATGTGTGGAGGAAGATGGGTATGAAGAAGAAGATGAAGACTAAACCCCAATAGATTAATAGGATGTTTGTTCCCTAAAAGGTAGTAGAAAGGTTGCAGAAAATATAACAAACAAGAAAGCTACACATGAGCTGGTGGTTTTCGAAGCCAATAATTCTAGAGAATTACTTATGGCACCAAATATAGGGGAAAAAACCATATGAATAACCAAAATTCCCCCCAGAAGTACATTTGTAGGGCACACTAACCCTCATCAAGCCAGGAAAATTTTTGTTACACCCTTGTTTAATGTAAGAAACATACTGGATATATAACACCGATAGAAATCGAAGACTAAAATCTGGGTTATTTGTGCGGGAAAAGCCAAAAAAATTGCCACCTATAAACCAGATATACATTTTCGGTTTATTCTGAGAAACTAAAATCTTAAAAAAGCATGGTCCATGGCGTATATTCATCATGCTCATTTCAAAAGGTAACCAAAATACTCTAAAAAAACCTCACATTCTCAATCCCATTTTTCACTCAAAATCAACATTCTTATGGTGCATTATATCAGAAGGAGCTAAAGTAAACTGAATTTAAGGTAAATCTTTCTCTTTTCAATCTACATTAACCACATTAATCTATTATTTGTATGGAGAAAATTTCACTTTAATTCTTGAAATATATTTCTTGTTTACAGATGAACTTAACAGGAAATGTACTTCCGATTCCTGTAACAGCTATTTCCAGCAACTTCAATTTTTTCCCTAGGATATTTCTTAGTTTAATCTATTTTTACATATTAGGTATGGTGCATACTGATAATATTCCCAAAGATATTGTGTCTTAAGGTGTTTCTCCTAATGTGTCTTAAGGTGTCTCGCCTATTCGTTCCCAAGGTGTTTCTCCTATTGTGTCTCAAGGTGTTTCACTTATTATTGTTTCACCTATTGTTATCAAGGCGGTCGATATGTTGAAGGATTTTACAAATGAACAAGAACATGAATCTCAAGATGTCATGATGCAGTGGATTCGTACGGAGGCCACCAAACAAGGCTTTGGTGTTGTGATAGGAAGGTCTGATAAAGGTTTAGATATAAGATATGCATTTGTGACATTGAAATGCGAAAGAAGTGGAATATATAGGCGGCCTATCAAGAATTTCAAAAGAGATGATACTAGTTCAAGAAAGTGTAAGTGTCCATTTAAGTTTCGTGGGTATCGATTGGCAAATAATAATTGGAGGTTCAATGTCCTAAGAGTTTTACATAATCATTATTTAAGTGAAAAGTTAGCCGGTCATTCAAGTGCATGTCGCCTCTTGGCGGAAGATAAGGAATGTGCGTCTGACATGACACTAAATTTGGTCGCTCCAAAAAATATACTTGCAATGTTGAAGCGCAAAAGACCCGAGAATATTTCAAACATCGGCCAAGTTACAATCAGTGCTACCAAACAAAATTGGCGCTTATAGGGGATCGAACCAAAATGCAACAACTCTTGAAGCTTTTAGATGATAACAACTATGATTGTAGAAACCAGAGATGTGAGCATGGAGTAACGTTAAGAGATATATATTGGACTCATATTGATTCCATTAAATTGTTTTATATGTTTCCTACCATGCTTATAATTGAGTTGACGTATAAAACCGACAAGTACTTGTTGCCATTGTTGGAAATTGTCGGTGTTACATTGACTGAAATGACATATTCCATTGGTTTTGCATTTATAGAGTGCAAAAAAAGGACAATTTTGCATGGGCTTTAGAGGTTTGCCGGTCAATGTTAAAGGATCAAATTTTTTTTCTGAAAGTCATTATTACCGACTACGATGCAACACTGATGGAATCTGTTGCCAAGGTGTTTCTGAGTTCTTCTCAATTACTTTGTAAGTATCTTATTACTAAAGATGTGAGAAGACAGGTAAAACCCATGGTAGGGACGAGTCATATTAGGATTAGAGAGGGTAAACTAGTTAAGTTGGGCAGTGTTGTGGAGAAAATTATGACTGCTTGGAATGTTATCATAAATGCATCTACCAAAGATTTATATGCAAATGTTGTTATACATTTGATGAAGGTGGGCGATAAATACCCCAATTTTTTTAAATACGTTGAGACTACAATTTTAGATCAGGTGAAGGAGAATATTGTTTGTGCATGGACATATCAGGTTATGTATCGTGGAAATATAACAACAAATCGAGTTGAGTCGGATCATGCATGTCTGAAGAATTGGTTGGGAAATAGCAAGGGTGATTTGTGTATGGGCTGGGAATATGTGAACCAAATGATACTTAACCAACATAATGAAATTCAAACATCATTAGGTCATAGTATCACAATGTTGAAACACAGGTTAAAAGACAACTTTCTCTATTCTCTGTTGCTTGGTAACATATCACGATCAACTTTTTATTTCATTTTTTATGAAGCCAAATGAGCCTCTGACTTAGGCTCTGATACCTCTAAGTGTGGTTGCACAATTGTGAAACATATGGTCTCCCATCTGCTTGTGTCATATCTAAGAAGGTGAAACATGATAGCCCGATATGAATGAGCGAGTTATGTAATCATTTGAAGAGGTTGAGTTTTGAAGACGATAGTACAATGGAAAAGGGAAAGTCAATTATCACAATCATGACAGAATGTGAAGTGATACAAGAAAGAATTAGGAAAGGAGATGACAACACAAAACTCCATATTAAAGAGCAATTGGGGAAAATCGCATTTTCAGAGACCACCGACTTGAAATCACCGTCTCAACTGGTTTAAAAAAAAGGAGTACCAAAAAATATCAAACCTACACCAAGTTAAAATTATACCATGAGGATTCCATCGTATTTTAAACATGTTGACAAACTTTTTCCCGATTCACCGACACTAAAATCTCAGAAAAAGGTCTTCAAAGGTGCTCACATAAGCAAACCTCCAACTTCACCGCCTCCACCAAAAATACCATTCATTGAGATGCTGGTTTTTATGCACAATCCCATTGATCGGATTTTCAATGTGGATGGTAACGATAATTGTGGTTTTCAGGCTATTTCTGCTTTACTCGGTAAAGGGGAAAAGGATCACACACTTGTCCTCCAAACTCTTATCTAAGAGTTGAGGAGCCATAGAGATTTATACACACAGGTGTATGGGAATAAGAATAAGTGTTGCACCCAAAATCTGCCCTCTTTAGTTTAAATCTAATTGGATTATTTTTCTCTAACAAACTCATGCATACATATCATCAATTCCATGGTAACAGGATCAAAGCATTTATCTATGTCGAACTACAAAAACAAATGTTCCGTCAGGCAGTATTGCAAAGCAGAAACTCAGGGTTTTTGAGATTCAAGTGCACTCTGCATATTTCTCCGAGCTATTAAATCATTGAGTGATCAAGTCATCATCACCCCAAGCTCTCAGGTGTTTCATCATGTCTCGAATTGCAAATAAAATCAAGCATTTAAGTGGATTTGAGGCAATTTCGACTGAAAATCAGCATTTCGTAGTTTGGGTTCAAAAATTCATAACTTCTGTCTGGAAAATTATTTTTTAGTAGGTATTTGGGTGTTGAAACCGTCTACACATCATATTCATTTCATATGTTCGGGTCGAAATCCAATTTTGTGAAGAAGATCTCCAAAATTGCAAAATACGTTGAAAATCGCATGCTGAAGCAGATTTTCGGTCAACTGTTGTGAAATATTGCAAATATCATAACTTTCTCGATTTGAAATATTGAGAGACTATTCTTTTGGCATGGTGTCACAAATTTTGTTAGTTACAAATTTTCGTCAAGGTCCGAGTTCGAATTATGTTGAGAAGACTTCGGTTTATAGCTTGTTCCTAAAGTTGAACACTGAAATATGACGCAAAAGATGTGCAGCCTGAAACAGAGAGTTTTCAGTCTCCAATTTTCTTGGTATTGTTAAAATCATAAACCTCTCCATTTTTATTGGATCAGGACGATTCTTTCGGCATGGCGTCACAAATTTTTCCATCTACGTTTTTGCTTCAAGAGTCAGGTTCGAATTATGCTCTGCAAGGTATGGTTTGCGGCTCGTATCTCAAATCGTACATGGAATTATGATGAAAAATATGCACAACCCAAAACAAGGGAATTTGAATCCAAAATTCATTTTTCCAAAAAGGCTTTAAGGCTTTTGTATATATTGATTTCAATTCAAATTGGGAAGGACGTTTGCTCATTTTTCAAAAAACACACTCAAGAACAAAGAAAGTTCTCTCAAGAATCAAGTTCACTCTCTCTCAAAGTTCGCTCTCTCTCACTCAAGGCTTATCTCTCTCTCTATCTATCTCCCCACCAGGAGCCCACCCTACCGGAACTGACCTCTGTCTCGCTTGACCAACCGGCACCATCGACCGATCCCTTCCGTTTGATGCATCTCTCTGTGAATCTCCCCTCCTTGCACGTCTGCCTTTCTCGTGTCCGATCGAGCGCATTTCTGGACACCGCCTCCATTTCTGATCACTTCGATTGGATCATATCTTCTGGTCAAATCTTCGATCTCCTCTTCGTGTCGATTATACTAATTTATTGAGAATTTCTTGTTTTAAGTGATTTTGAATTAAGTGCTTATTTGATCTTGCATGAGTTGAATTTAATTGAATTTTTGGAGATTAATTGATTCTTGAGTTTTGATTATGGAAAACTACGGAATCATATGAGCATTTGTTTAATTGTTTCAATCTCATGAATGTCGACACAGTGATTGTTGTTAATTATTGATTTTTCGCGTTGAAGATTGATTTTGATTCGATAATTGTTGATAATTGAGGAATTTCATGAGTTGGTGATTACTTTCGAGTTGATTAAATGATATCTACGTGTTGATAATTTTTGTTTCGATGTTTGGAAACTGTGATACCGGTGTAGATTTAATGTTTTCAATTTATTTGTGAATTTCGAGCCACGTTCCAAGTATCAGTGTTTGATGGTTTTGCACATTAAACGATATTTTCTGATCGATTTTTGGTGGATATCGATACATGTAACAATGTTTCCTGGAATTTGCAAATACTTGTAAACGTTGCATTCAATTCTCGGTTCATGCATGTTTAGCTTTCACTTGATGATTGTTGGCTATTGTTGAAGAGTTTTGTTGATTTTAATGCGACATTTCGAGTGATTCATGAGTTAAATGCAATGCTGCCCGGATTTTAAAACTGCACATGGAATGTGATTTAATTTGTGATTGATACATGATTGGATTTAATTTGATGGATTTTTGATATTAATGTCGAATTTGGTTGATTTTAACTTGATTTTTTGAGTCTTTCATGAGATAAAAAGGTGCTGCCCGAAACATTGTTTTATAGTTTTGATACTTGTTCGGAAGTTGTTTCTTCATGATTTAGTATCAATTTGAGTTGTGATATGAATGATTAACTTCTATTATCGTTTCTTGTTATTACTAACTCATCTTGTGAATTTGTGCAAGCTTTCAAAGGTGTCTCGGTACATGAGACTTGTGATATACTTTTGTTTTATCGAGACTTGTATCTTATGCATTATTATTTGTTTGATGTTCGAATACCAATTATAATTTATTTTTACATCGATAGTGCTTCGACGTTTACTCTGAGCATTCAATTTCTGACTTCTTTTCTTTGATTGGTGAAGCTTCCGTGAAGATCTTCAGGTTTCTTTTGCTTTGATACACTTTGCTACAAACTTTTTGTTCGTTTGGTATATTTCATATTTTGTTTATATTTCATATTGTATTTTGAATTCCTTGCCATGAGAAGTAGGAATAGAGATGCATGTGCTGAAGACCTACCCCCGTAGGCATTGCGAGACTGTTTATTTTATTGTTTTCAAAAAGACCTCAAAAAGGGGAAATTTCTTATGTTTGCAAAAGACCTCAAAAAGGGCCAATCATGTGTGTTTGTTTAAAGTCCTCAAAGAAGGAATTTGTTTAAAGACCTCGAAGAATGAATTTGTGTAAAGTCCTTAAAGAAGGCATTCCTCATCCCCTTTTGCTTTGTGCTTGTAATCGAGCCAATAAAAGTGGAAAGGGCTCGCAATCGGCCTCCACATTTCAAGTCCCTTGGTCATTCTTAGCTCGCGTAATATGTTGATGCTTTGAATCATTATCCTCTTGTCCATTGAGTCAATGAAAGTGGAAAGGGATCGTAATTATCCCCCACACCCTGTCATCGCTTCAGCGATATTTAGCTCACAATTGTAAACATTGATGCTTCGAGTTATTACTCGACTTGTATTTGAGCTATTCTAGTGGAAGAAGGGTCCTTCGAATCGTCTACTTTTTTATCATGTACAAATAGCTCATGTTTGATGCTTGTTAGCATCCTTTGCGTGTTTACTTCCTTGCATCTTTATTTGTTCTTCTAGCTTCACCTTTGCATGTTCCCTTAGGATCACTTGTTTCGTTTTTTAATCAAGGTAGACCTTAGGTTTGTAATACATGCATGCTAACTTAGGTAGGTGTTTCCCTTTGCTATCCAAACTTTAGGACCATTGTTGCATGATAAAATTAGGATTTTTAGTCTCCCTTAGACTTTTTCATTCCCCTTTTGCATCCTTAAAACAAAAACTTCTTTTCTTAATAAACTTCAAAACACTTAATAATTGAAGATGTGAATCATAATCACTTTTGTCTTGTGGGGTAGAGCGAATCGGTCAAGACTGAATCTTGTTCTTCTTTCACTTTCGGAATTTATTATGGTTCAAATTGCAAACACTTTTGCAAATAAGCGGAGAAGTAGTGTGTGTCCCTCCAGTGGGATCCATTTTCTATCATCCCACCAAAAACACCAACGAATTTAAACCTTTTGCCTTCGGGCCTCCTTGGGTCTTTTCTTTGAAAACCTTTTCTCTAAAAGGATGTATTATTTCCCCTCCATACAAATAACGCGTAATTCCCCAAAGGTCAGGTGGCACTTAGTCAACTGCTGGAGTGCGAATGTAATACTATCCGCTTAAAAAATGAAAACCTACCAGCATTTTCTAGGTGAACTATGAGTTCCTTGATCCCCATTGCTTGATAGGTTGTAGTAGGCACAAAGGCTTGCAACTGAGGCAGGAACGACTAATAAAACCTTTTTCTTTGTATATACACTTTGCATTCATGCGTTTAGCTCGTAAGCTTTAGATATGAACACACCCTTTTATTAGAACAACAAGAGTGGATCCTGTGGAGTACCACAAACATGAGTGGTACTAATACCTCCCCCTTGCGTAATCGACTCCCGTACCCGATCTCTCAATCGTAAGACCGTGATTTCTCACTTCTCAGGTTTTTCTTCGATGATTTTCCTTTCCCTCCCGTGGGATAAATAAATACTTGATGGCGACTTCATTTATTTTCTCTCGATGATTTTCCCAGTTGCTTCAGTTGGCGACTTCACTGGGGAACAAGTTGACAAATTCCTGGTCCATCCTAAGTGAGTCAGACCTAGATTTTGTTATTTTGTTTTCATTGGGTGTTTATCTTTATGCTTTATATCCTGTGCATTTGTATATGTTTGTCTGTATATATGTGTATGCATTACATTTTTATCGCTTTCCATATACTGGTTATTGCTGATGTACTGGATCTTATGTGTTTTCTTGGTGGGTGGGTGTTACTATTGAAGTAAAAGGACCAGTTTTCAGACCAGAGTTGTAAATTTTTAGGAACACATATGAATAGAGTGGAGACATGACGGGTACTGGATGTAGATCCTACTAGTGCGGTCATGTGTTCCAGGCTTAGACGAGGTTCAAGTGAGGTACTATATTTATCACATAGGTGTAATGATGATAGTACTTTCAGGCGAACTCAAGACTCTGAGTTACTTTTGACCTTACTCTGACCTAGACTTCACCCGTGACTGGAGAGGGATTGATCTTACAGGTACCGTTGGTGACTCTGTGGTTCTTTTGGTCATGTTCTGGATTTTTGTTGGTGACTATGTGTTCTTGTGGTTTATGTTCCAGACCTTTTATTCTGGTATTCTTGGTATATTCAGAAAGAACACAAGAAGTATCGAATGTTGTGAAAGCTTTGATCCCGTATCATGTCACTTAGGGATGTCAACAGGGAAAGGAATGTTCAGAGGATGCTTCCCCGCTCCGCCCCAAAATTTATTCCCCATCCTTATCCCCAATCTCTTCCACGGGGTAATATTTTCCTCCGTCCCCATCCCCACAAATCCCCAGCGGGATCCACGATGGTCGAATCTTAAGAAAATTTCTATACTTTTCGATTAAAACTATGACACTAGTATTTTGTTATTTTTTCCTTTTTTTAAAACATATATTTTTCATCTTTCATTTTTCAAAAATAAAAATACATTGTGCATCAATAACAAAAAAAGAAAAAGAAAAAACATGTGTTGTTGCTATATTTTTTATGTAAAAAAAAAATAATTATTAACATAACTTGTTGCTACCATGCTTCCGCTAATTTACAAACATAATGCGGCTGTCGTCCAACGCAAGTGGTTGATTATGCGTGGGTGTGGAAAATCCATAACTACTAATTTATTAATTGAAATAAATACATGTACTAACATAAGTAAAGTGAATTTGAAGAGTAATTACCATAAGTGCAATGAAAAAATAAGAGTGGTTGTTGTGATGATGATGAGATTAGAGGAGATGGTGAATGGAGGAGACATATAACTAAGAAAAGAAAAGAAGGAGATAGTTTCTACATCTAATGTATTGGGTGTACTTTTCTAGGGTTGGATACTTAGGTAGTGAAATAATATTGTACAATAAAACATAAAAATAAAATGATCCACTAATGACTGTTCATTTTCTAATAAATTAATATTTTTATGTAAACTTATATAATATATAAAATATAAAAGTTAAATAATAAGGTGGGAGACTGGGAATCCATGGGGCGGAGGGTACTTTCCTAATCCCCGCCCCAAAGTCTCATCGGGGGAAATTTTTCCTCCATCCCCATTCTTGCGGAGGAAAAAATCTCCAACTTCGGTGCTCCAAACAGATAATCCCCGCATGGATCCCCATTAACTGATGCAAATTGACATCCCTTGTCACTTGCATCATAGCATCTTTATCTTCTTTTTTTAAAAAAAGTATATGAAAAAATAGCTAACTTGCATATGCATATCATTTCCAGGATATCCCGAGGTTGTCATTTTCATCAGGAATGGATAGAAACACAGATGTAGATAAATAGTTGACAAGGAAGACATTCTGTTATCAATTCCATGGCTTTGTTCTAACTCATTTAAGGGAAGTGGGAACTCTTGTGGATGGTCTGAATGAGAATATTTTCAGAGAGAGTTATGGGAATCTGTTGGCCTTGCTGGATGTTGAGTATGAGAAATGAGCTATGGTGTCGCTTTTGCAGTTCTATGATCCGCAATTGTGTTGTTTCACTTTCCAAGACTATCAATAGGCGCCAAAACTTGAAGAATATGGTTTCATCCTTGGCATTAAGATCACAAGTTATATTCCCTTCTCTATCTGACTGAGGTCCCTGATTACGAAGTTATCGCTAAGGCTCTTTATTTGAACCTTAGTGATGTGAAAGGTAATTAGACAAATAATAGTAAAACATGCAGTCTTCCTCTAAAGTTTCTGATAAGCAAGGCTAGAGAGTTTGCAAAGAATAAAGTTTTGGTTGCGCTAAACGTGTTATTGGCCACCATGATCTATGGCATTGTCATGTTGCCCAATATGAAGAATTTTGTAGACTTAGCAGCAATATGTGTTTTTATAATTAGAAATTTGGTGCTAACAATACTTGCTGATACGTATTATGCTATTCATTCCCATCATGCTAAGAAAGGAAGTGTTGTTTGCTACACTCATCTGTTATATAAATGGTTCATGTTTCACATGCCCACAAAAGGACCGTTTGTCGACGCTGAAGATTCACTCCTTTGGTCTCAAAGGATCATGGCTATTACTTCTTACGATATCATTTGGCATAACATAAGGGGTAGAAAAGTAATTATTGTAAGTTATGGATAATTTACTTGTGTTCCTCTCATAGGGACAAAAGGCTGTATCGATTATAACCATATCCTTGCACGGCGTCAGCTTGGATACGTTATGACTGATAAACCCTCAGACCGAGAGGTGGAAGAGACTGTTTATTTAGGAAAAAGTTAGAATTCTGTCTTGCTAGAAAGATTAAGAGTAATCTGGAGTCATACTCACAAAAGAAGGCATTCTTCAGTGTTGTACCCCGAAATTTTCCCTCTCAATTTCTCAAAGATTCTCTCACAAAATCTCCACTAAATCAAGACTACATAAGGTTTGATCAGCTCAAGACACCTCCTCAAACACTGATGACTCAAAACTAGAGTTTGATTTGCACAAGTACAATTGGACTTTTAATGCCCCACATAGTTTCCATGGATCATATTGGGCTCTCAAGCATCAAGTAGAAGAAATGAGGAAGAGGAAACAATCGAAAGGGAAATGAAGATAAAAAAAGGTGTGCAGTTGCAGATACCCATGTCAAATTCAAAATTTGGTTCAGGCAGTTCGAACCACATGACTGATCGAAAATGAGTTGTGGGAAGGTTTTGACAAATCAAAGAAGAGAAAACCTGCTTCGATCCACCTCTAAACCTACTTCGATCCACCTTTAAACCTGCTTCGATCCACCTCTAAACCTGCTTCGATCCACCTATAAACCGCTTTGATCCACCTCTAAACCTGCTTTGACCCACATACTAAACCCTTTGATAGACATAGTTTCGACACTATGAATTACAAGTCTATCTTCATACTTGCTTCGATCCACAAGGATAGTTGGTTGTGGCATTTGAAGTTTGGATATTTAAACTTTCGACCACTTAATCAACTGATTACTCAAGATATGATTACTGGTATTCCAAGTCTTGAGATGTCTGAAAAAAACTTTGTGAAGTAGGAAAGCAATACAAAATTTATTTCATTTTGATTATGAGAATAAGATCATCTTGCATACTCAAAATGTTACTTTCAGATGAATGTGGTCCATTCGAAGAACACACAATTGGTGGAAACAAATAATTTTTTGTCTGTTTACGAGTTTGGTCGAAGGTTGTAAGTGGTCCATTCGAAGAACACACAATTGGTGGAAACAAATATTGTTTTGTCTATTGATGAGTTTGGTCAAAGGTTGTGGATCTATGTGATCAAAACGACAGGACGAAGTAAGTGGTACATTCAGATGAATGTGGTCCATTCAAAGAACATACAATTGGTATAAACAAATATTGTTTTGTCTGTTGATATGTTTGGTCGAAAGTTGTGGATCCATGTGATCAAAATGAAAGGATGCAGTATTCGACATCTTTAAGAGATTCAAGATGTTGGTCGAAAGCCAGAGTAAGAAAAAGATCAAAGTTCTTCAGAGATTCAAGATCTTTGTAGAAGGAATCAAGTTTAAGACAGAATTTTGAAGAACATAACAAAATCCTTATGGTATGCTGAATAATCTTGTGTTACAGGCCTCCTTGCTTGCAAATCCCAACATAATTTAATGCTTACACACACCTTTAAGCTATTACCCAAGAGTTTAAGCCTTTTTCCAAAAGATCTTTACATTTATGGCATAAAGTTATCATTTATATTCTTGGAAAGCAAACTTTTTGGTACAAGTTTGTCTTGAGCCCATAATTTGTTTGCTTCTGATTTTTTCCCCACCATAAATCATAGAAAGAAACCCCTCTAAACCAGTAACTTTGGTACTTTATCTTGGGATCATGGAATACTTGACATAACTTGATATTTGTATTCCAACCAAACCATAATCTGTTATCTTAAAAATATGATTACTTCAACTTCCAAAACCTTTTCTCTATAAATAGAGAGGCCATTTGCAAGCTAAAAGGGCCAAATTCGTGTGTGCTGAAAAATCCTCAAACACTCCCAAACTCTCAAAAACTCCTTGAACTCAGAATCTGCATCCAAAGCCATATTGCTTGCCATTTCTGACTTTGAAGAGCCAACTCCAAAATCCTTCGTGCATTTTCCATTCGAACACGGAAGTACGTCCAGTCCCCTTGCACACCCCGGAAGTACGTCCAGTCCCCTTGCAAACACGCAAGAGATTTCACTATTTTGTTAGAACTTTTACAAGACTCTTCCTAGTCTTATCAACTAAAGATACTAACAAATACCAAGAACACCCTCTTGAATTTCAAATAAGTCTCTTGAGAACAATCCTCTCAAAAGATACCTCTTGTTTCCAACAATGGACAACAAGGTACAAAAGTATTCTAATACTTAATTCCAACAATCCTGGAAATAAGTTACACTTAGTATAATTCTATGAAATATGATTTCTTGAAAGATGTTGATCACATAGAGTGACTTCAATGAAGTTTCTTCTTTCTTCTCTTGTAAGCTATTCAAACTGTAACACAATGGTTAGAAAATGCTCAAAGATTTCTGTTCTTATATGTGTGAAAGTGCAGAAAATATTTGTTCTTAAAAAATAAGAAATATGAAGTTTGAATATTTTACAAAGTTCAGAATTATTGCATGAGAGAAGAGTTGTTTTATAATTTGAACGATTTAGTATTTAAAGCAATCAAGATACCTTTCCAAATGGATACGACTTTTCTGTTTGTAAAACTTGAGAAGATGCAATGTATGACCATGCAACCATTGGAGAAAAGGTGTGAAGGATATCTTGAATCAAGTTCAGATTTTTCAAAAATTACAACGTGTAAATCGATTAGCATTAGATGTAAATCGATTGCACGGGTTTGTAACATTCCTTTTTTCAAAAATTTTGAAGTGTAAATCGATTTACATGATGTGTTAATCGATTTACTAGTGTTAAAAAATTAACCCAGTTCAGTAATCAATCGATTTACACTCCATGTAAATCGATTGTTGCCAGGGGCAATCAGTTTTTGAAAAAAACATGTGTAAATCGATTTACATGATGTGCTAATCGATTTACATTAGTGAAAAACTTAGAATTTGCTTTAAACTTTAAGTGAAGTGTTGTGGCAACTGTGTATATCATTTTTGAGCATTTCTAATCAATTTAGTTCAAATGAGAATTGATATACTTGTTTGCTTGCCATGATCCTTGAAGCTTTGAGTGAATGATGCTTTAAGCTAATTCCACTTCTTTTCCTTCTTGCCATAGTGCTTGTTTGTCTTTCATCAAAAATAAAGTTGAGTTGAGGCTTGAGATTATATTCTCCCCCTTTTTTATGATGACAAACCATCTTTCTTTATGAGTTTTTCAGAATTGGAGCAAAAGGAGTTTTCTCCCCCTAAGATAGATTTCTCCCTCTATGGAGAAAATGATTTGAAAACTTTCCCTGAAAAGAAAACTGAAACAAACAACCATAAAGTTCTATCACATCCTTCTCCCCCTTTGACATTATCAAAAAGAAAGGAAAGATGTAACATAAGATGATACTTATAACAATTTGAAACAGATATGAACATAAACTAAAACGCAAATTTCTAAAAATATCGTACGAAGTTCAAATATACATAATACAAAACTAACACTTGAAGCAATTATCAAACAAAAAACATAATGATAAAGAACAGGAATTTAATAATATTGGCCTTGAAAATATTAGAAGGGTCCTTGATATGGAAACTGTTGTTGTAGAGGTGGTTCGGTGTATTGAGGAGGCGGAGGTGCTGGATTGTTTAGATCGTATGGAGGAATATAGAGATGTGAGTAGAGGTACGAAAACTGTTGAGTCATATAATCCATAACATCTTGGTTGGTTGGACCAGAAGAGGCAGCAGGAGGAGGAACTTCATTTTCTTTTTCATCCGCATTATTGCTTTCATCACCTACAACATCCTCTCCAATATATGTGATGGTTTTTGCTTCAGAATCGAAATGAACACCCATCCGAGAATCAACATTTTTGATGGAGATCCTATTGCTGATTGGATCCATTTCAACCCTCTCAAACCCAGTAAAATCAATATCAAATGCTTCCAAGATCCTTGTGATGAAGTATGCATATGGCAGAAAAGTAGCCCTTGTGGCAACTCTTAGCATATGCAGCACAATCAGTTTAGCCCAGTTTACCGAAATGCCATTTTTCCTTGCATAGAGAATTTGCAATTCTAGATCGGTTACAGTACAGTGATTTCCTGCTCTAGGAAATAAAATATATACCAGAAAATAATGGAACAAACTATCATCAATGTGAAAATTACCAGCACTCCAAGTGTCCCGAGCCAGAATAACACCGCCAAGACTACGGATCCGCTTTGCACGGTATTCTGCTTCTGACAACCGGCCAATGCTGTAGAAGAATTCTCTCTTCCTATAATTTTCCCAGTCAGCATCCTCTGGGTCATAGAGAGAACTTCTAGTATATGGGATGTTAAAAATTCTGCCTATTGTTTTTGAATGCAGAGAAATTCTTGTTCCGAGCACATGGGTATAGCATTTGTTGTTATCATAATGCATGTTGCTGTAAAATACTCGAACTAGATCCGGATAATAGTAACCACGTGATGATATTAACGGTTCTAACCCATAAGCAATCAAATCCCTATGAAAAGTGAAGCATTCATCGGGAAAGGTAGATAACATACCGAATTTGGGAGCTGGAATTATTTTCCTTTGAAAGTGCTTGATGAATCTTTCACGTTGTGTATCCGAGAGGTACTCGAGCAATGAGTTTTAAGAGGCTGCAACAGTTTTCTTCTTTCCTTTTTCTGAGGCTGTTGCTTTTCTTTTGGGAGCCATGGCGATGGTTAGGGTTTTAAGTAAGGAAGATAGAGATTTTTTGGTGTTGTTATGAGATAGTGAGTGAGTTTTGGTGTTATGAGATAGTGAGGGAGTTTTGGTGAGATTAAATAGTAGAGTAGGGTAAGTGAAGTCTTTATGAGACTTAATTGAGTGGGGTTGGTCAAGGTTTCATGATTGGTCAAAAAGAAGGTGGGAGGTTGAGAGGCAAGGTAAGGTTGACCAATATATTAAAGACTCATAAAAATATCACATGCTGAACAGGTGTAAATCGATTAGTGTGTAGGATCAATCGATTTGCATAGTAAAAAATTAAATAAAAACGCTTTAGTTTCAGTGATAAATCAATTTGCCCATTTGATAAATCGATTTACACAAAAAATATTTTATTAAAATTGATTTTGGTTCAGTGGTAAATCGATTTACATACTTGGTAAATCGATTTACTCAAAAAGATTTTATTAAAAAATAGTTTTGCTTCAGTGGTAATCGATTTACACACTTGGTAAATCGATTTACTTCTAAAAAAAAATTTAAAAATTATTTTTAACATTTGAAACATTTTCTAAGCCCATATATATGTACATTAATGTATAGTTAGGGATAGAGTGCACCTTATATATCTTGTTCATCTAGGATTCTGAGTTCACGACGAATTTTGAAGAATGCATCCTTTGCAAGTGGTTTTGTGAAAATGTCCGCGAGTTGATTTTGAGTGTCCATAAAAGTAATCTCGACATCTCCTTTGAGTACGTGATCTCTGATGAAATGGTGTCTGATGTCAATGTGTTTTGTTCGGGAATGCTTAACTGGATTTTTTGTAATGTTGATCGCGCTTGTGTTATCACATCGAAGTGGAATGCATCCAAGGTTTACTCCATAGTCAAGTAACTGTTGTTTTAGCCAAAGAATTTGAGCGCATCCACTTCCAGCCGCAATGTATTTTGCTTCGGCAGTGCTGAGAGCGACGCTAGCTTGCTTTTTGCATGACCATGAAACCAAGGCATTTCCGAGAATGTGACATGTTCCACTTGTACTTTTGCGATCAGTCTTACAACCTCCATAGCCAGCATCAGAATAACCAACTAGATTGCACATACTACTTTTTAGATACCATAATCCGACGTTGGTTGTTCCTTTGAGATATTTTATTATGCGCTTGACTGCTGCAAGGTGGGACTCTTTAGGATTGGCTTGATATCTTACACATAGGCAAACGCTGAACATGATGTCAGGTCTACTTGCTGTTAAATAGAGAAGAGAGCCAATCATTCCACGATACTTAGTTATGTCAATAGAGTTCACTGATTCATCTGGATCAAGATAGGTGCCGAATCCCATAGGAATTGCACTTTCTTTGCTGCTTTCCATCTCAAACTTCTTTATAAGATCTTTGCAATATTTTGATTGGTTTATGAATATACCGTTTTTGAGTTGCTTAATTTAAAGACCGAGAAAGAAATTCAATCTTCCCATCATAGACATCTCAAACTCTCCTTGCATCATAGATGAAAATTCCTTGCACATATTTTGGTTAGTTGAACCGAAAACAATATCATCTACATAGATTTGTACAAGTAAAGTATGATGATTAACATTTTTTATGAAGAGAGTGGTATCAACTTTACCCTTTACAAACCCTTTTTCACAAAGGAATGCGCTTAGTCTCTCATACCATGCCCTTGGTGCTTGCTTCAGCCCATAGAGAGCTTTCCTCAATTTGAAGACATGATTAGGATGTTTGAAGTCTTCAAATCCGGGAGGTTACTTTACATAGACTTCTTCATTTATGAATCCGTTGAGAAATGCGCTTTTTACATCCATTTGAAAAAGTTCAAAGTCCAATGAGCATGCATATGCAAGTAATAGTTTTATTGCTTCCAAACGTGCTACCAGAGCAAAAGTTTCTTCAAAATCAATTCCTTCCTCTTAGTTGTATCCTTGAGCAACTAGTCTTGCCTTGTTTCGAGTGATTATACCATTTTCATCCATCTTGTTTTTGAATACCCATTTGGTTCCAATGATACGTTTATTTCCTGGATTAGGAACAAGTTCCCAAACTTCGTTCCGCTCGAATTGGTTTAGCTCCTCTTGCATGGCAAGGATCCATTCATCATCTTCTAGTGCTTGAGCCACTTTGGTAGGTTCAACTTGAGATACAAAAGCCATTTTTAAGCATGCATCCTTAAGATTTAGCCGTGTAGATACCCCTTTTCTAATATCTCCAATTATGTTGTCAATTGGATGATCACGATGAGTTCTCCATTCTTGAAGAAGACCATCATCATTTCCATTTTGATGTGAAAGTTCACGTGTTTGTTCCGGGTTGACAATTTTGCCACCTTCACATGAATTCTCATGAGGTAAATCTATAGAATCATCATCATCACAAATAACAACTTCCTCCTTGGAGGTGTTAGATTCATCAAAAGAAACATGCATAGATTCTTCTATAGTTAAAGTTCTTTTATTGTAAATTCTAAAAGCTTTGCTAGAAAGGGAGTAACCAAGAAAAATACCTTCATCCGATTTTTCATCGAACTTACCGAGATTGTCTTTGTCGTTGTTAAGGACAACACATTTGCACCCGAAAATGTGAAATGAGAGATATTTGGTTTTCTTCCTTTGTAAATCTCATATGGAGTTTTCTTTAGTATAGGTCTTATGATCACACAATTGCTTACGTAACATGCCGTGCTTACCGCATCCGCCCAAAAATATTTAGGCAAACTTGAGTCACTTAGCATGATTCTTGCAAGTTCTATCAAATACCTGTTTTTCCTTTCAACTACTCCATTTTGTTGTGGAGTTCTTGGTGCTGAAAAATTGTGGAAGATCCCATTTTCTTCACAAAATTCTTCAAACAGTCTGTTTTGGAACTCTCCACCATGATCACTTCGGATTGATGTTATCTTTAATGACTTCTTATTTTGAACTTGTTTTGCATATCTCTTGAATGCCTTGAATGCGTCATTTTTGTGCATTAAAAACAAAGTCCAAGTAAAACGGGAAAAATCATCTACAATAACTAAAGCATAAATGTTACCTCCGAAGCTTCTTGTTCTAGATGGACCAAAAAGATCCATGTGCAACAATTGAAGTGGTCTTGATGTTGAAACCACATTCTTTGGTTTGAAAGTTGATTTGGTTTGTTTTCCCTTTTGGCATGCACTACATAATTTGCCTTTGATGAATTTCATCTTTGGTAGACCAATAACTAAGTCATGCTTAACTAATTTGTTCAAGTGCTCCATGTGTATGTGAGCAATCCTCTTGTGCCATAACCAAGCGTCATTGTTGTTTACCATGATACATTGTACCTTCATAGACAAATCATCTAAAGTAATCATAAAAATATTGTTAGATCTTATACCTTTGAGTTTTACCTCATTGGTTGCCTCATCCATAATTAGGCATTCTTCTTTGTTGAATTTGATTTTGAACCCTATATCGCAAAGTTGACTTATGCTAAGAAGGTTGTGCTATAATCCTTCAACATAGAGAACATCCTCAATTTGAATGGATGAAGGTGTGCCAACTATTCCAACGCCAAGAATCTTTCCTTTGGTGTTGTCTCCATAGGTGACATATCCTTTGGCTTTATGTACTAGATATGAAAATTGGTGTACATCTCCTGTCATATGCTTTGAACATCCACTATCAAGATACCAAAGGTTTGATGTGTATTTCAAGCATACCTACAAAAACAAATTATTTCTTGTTAGGTACCCAAGTGGCCTTGGGTCCTTCATAGTTAGTTCCCTTTTTCACCCATGCATAGTGTCCACTAGCTAAACTAAAATTTCTAATATAGCATGCATTAGGTGTGTGTCCAACAATACCACAGTAAAAACAGTTTGGAACAAATTTGCTCTTGTATCTAGGAATTTGTTTTCTTTTAGATACATTAGGCTTTTTCTTTTGATGATTATGAACAACTTGCTTATTTTCTACTATCTTGGGATTGGAACTATTACTAGCCTTTACAAAAACAGTGGGATTGTTACTTGGTTTCTTAGTATTCACATAACCAAGACCTCTTTTATCATTTGGATAACGTTGTTGGCTTAGTAATCCTTCCAATCCTATTTGTCCTTTTTCATATCGTTCAATGACTCTTTTCAATTGAACAATTTGAAAGACATTTGATTCACACTTGGTGCATGCAAAGCTTTCCTTTTCTTTTATAAAATTCTGTTTTTGAAGATCAAAATCTTTAGTCATGGTGTCAATTTTTTCGTGACAAATTAGAAGTTCTTTTTCTTGGCTTGACACCTTTTTCTATAAACTTTTGCATTCTTTCAAGAGTTCATCAATGGCACCTTGAACATCATCATCAAAAAGATTAAATTCATTACTAACCTCTTCTTCGTCGTCTGAGTGATGCGACGCCATTAAGGCTAAATTTGCACATTCGTCGCTTTCCGATTCCGATGTACTACTCATATCATTATCTTCCCATGCTATGTAGGCTTTATTGTGTTTTGAGTCTTTTCCTTTGAATCCGTTTTTCTTTGGGAGATTAGGACAGTTTGGCTTGATATGTCCTTGCTTTCCACATTCATAACATGAGACATCTTGTGTTGATGTGGAGGCCTCTCTTTTCTTGAAGTGCTTTCTCTTATTTGCATGAGATCCGCCCTTGTCATTTCTGCCAAAAAACTTCCCAAGTCTTTTAACAAGAAGCATGAAATTTTCATCTTCTTCCGGATTGTCTTCTTTTACTACTTCCTTTGAATCAATTTTTAAAGCAATGTTTTTGGATTTCTTTTCTAGATTCTCATGTTTTTCAAGTCTACCAAGTTCCATTTCGTATTCTTGAAGTTTGCCAAATAATGTAGCGGAAGTCATTGCAGAGAGACTCTTCTTTTCCGAGATTGCCGCTACCTTTGGTTGCCATTCCCTATTCAATGATCTAAGGACTTTCAAGTTGAGGTCATCATTTGTAGAGGTTTTACCAAGAGCACTTAAGTGATTTTTTCAGTAGATGAATCTCTTTTGTAGGTCGAGAATGGTTTCTCCGGGCTGCATTCAGAATAACTCGTATTCTTGACTTAAAGTATTCAGCCTTGATCTCTTAACTTCAACGGTTCCTTCATGTGTTTGTACCAAGGTGTCCCATATTTCTTTCGCCGATTTACATGCAGATACACGAAAGAACTCATCCATGTATAGTGCACCTTGAAGTAGATTTACTGCCTTTTTATCATAGAGGACTTTTTTCTTGTCGTCATCATCCCATGCAGTTTTGGGTTTAGCCGTGCCGACACCGTTGATAACTGTTATAGGAATGAATGGACCATTTTCTACGGCATCCCAGATTTCTTCTCCTTGTGATTCTAGATGCGCCCTCATGCGTATTTTCCAAAAATTAAAGTATTCTCCACAAAATAGAGGAGGCTTGTTGTTACTACCACCATCTCTGAAAACGGGTTATTGATTTGCGGAAGCCATTCTGGATCTCTAGGAGCAGGTTACCTATAACCTGCTCTGATACCAATCGTAAGTTTAAGATTTCTCCTATGAGGGGGGGGGGGGTGAATTAGGTGGTGGTCGATTTTTGATTTATTTTACACTTTCTTGTTTTGTTTTAGTGCTATGGAAAACGGTAAAGTGCAGAAAGTAAAGAGACACGGAGATTTATCCTGGTTCCTTCCACACCCCGGAAGTACGTCCAGTCCCCTTGCAAACACGCAAGAGATTTCACTATTTTGTTAGAACTTTTACAAGACTCTTCCTAGTCTTATCAACTAAAGATACTAACAAATACCAAGAACACCCTCTTGGATTTCCAATAAGTCTCTTGATAACAATCCTCTCAAAAGATACCTCTTGTTTCCAACAATGAACAACAAGGTACAAAAGTATTCTAATACATAATTCCAACAATCCTGGAAATAAGTTACAATTAGTATAATTCTATGAAATATGATTTCTTGAAACATGTTGATCACATAGAGTGACTTCAATGAAGTTTCTTCTTTCTTCTCTTGTAAGCAATTAAAACTATAACACAATGGTTAGAAAATGCTCAAAGATTTCTGTTCTTATATGTGTGAAAGTGCAGAAAATCTTTATTCTTAAAAAATAAGAAATATGAAGTTTGAATATTTTACAAAGTTCAGAATTATTGAATGAGAGAAGAGTTGTTTTATAATTTGAAAGATTTAGTATTTAAAGCAATCAAGATACCTTTCCAAATGGATACCACTTCTCTGTTTGCAAAACTTGAGAAGATGCAATGTATGACCATGCAACCATTGGAGAAAAGGTGTGAAGGATATCTTGAATCAAGTTCATATTTTTCAAAAATTACAACGTGTAAATCGATTAGCATTAGATGTAAATCGATTACACGGGTTTGTAACATTCTTGTTTTTAAAAATTTTGAAGTGTAAATCGATTTACATTATGTGTTAATCGATTTACTAGTGTTAAAAAATTAACTCAGTTCAGTAATCAATCGATTTACACTCCATGTAAATCGATTGTTGCCAGGAGCAATCAGTTTTGGAAAAAAACATGTGTAAATCGATTTACATGATGTGTTAATCGATTTACATTAGTGAAAAACTTAGAATTTTCTTTAAACTTGAAGTGAAGTGTTGTGGCAAGTGTGTATATCATTTTTGAGCATTTCTAATCAATTTAGTTTAAATGAGAATTGATATACTTGTTTGCTTGCCATGATCCTTGAAGCTTTAAGTGAATGATGCTTTAAGCTAATTCCACTTCTTTTCCTTCTTGCCATAGTGCTTATTTGTCTTTCATCAAAACTAAATTTGAGTTGAGGCTTGAGATTACACTATACACCTTAGAACACTCCCAGAGCACTCAAAAAACCTCTCAAAGGAAGGTAGTGATCCTTTCGATTCACTCCCGGCTTCCATATACCAGCCTTTCGATTCAGTGACTTTTAAAGCAAAGTAGTGATCCCACTAGCTCAAGGAAGGTTCCTGCAGGCTTAACCCATCAACAAACCATTTCTTAAATACCTGTAGAAGTCATCCGAATTTCACTCTAAGAGGTATGTTTTTTTTTCAAACTTGGAACTCTTCATTCAAGCATCATTTGTATATACATTGTGAAGAAAAGATGTAGATATCATGTCTAGGAAGTTGACCATGTCCATAGTTTCGATTATCAAGACTTATGCACTGAGAATTTCATATTTGATCAGTTAGATTTTTGTTTTGGTACTGAATAAAATTCATGCTAACCTTGGATCCATAACTATTTAAAATTATGTGGTTAGATTTGTATTAAAATTTTAGGCAGGCTTGGTGTTTATATTTTTTTATTTGGATGAGAAATGAAGCTTTTAGAAGCTTAACAATGGTGATGACCATCCACGCGCGCACGAAGGAAGAAGATGAAGCCATGTTCAAGTTTTCATAAATTAGTTCATTTTATATTTAGTGCAAGTTGGATAACTAACAGATGAAACAGACCACCCTAGTGGTACAAACAGTGCGCGCGAAAGGCATTTATGTATAAGGTCTTGGGTTCGAGCCCCAGCGAGACCTTTTGTATTTATTTTCTCAATTTTTCCAAACTAACATGCATGTTCATAATATATTGAGTGTTGGCTGTTTTGAATGGAAGGTGTGGAGAACCTGGGTTCAAACTTGGGCAGGTCCAAAACAAATTTTATCATTTGTTTGTTTTCATTTGTTTAAAAAACTTCAACATTATTTCCAACCAATCAAAACAACTCCTTTGGAGTTTACTTTTTGCACACTACTTATTTACAATGTCTATTTTTATGAATATATAAAAAATATCACAAAAAATATTTTATTTCACATTTTTTTAATTAACCAAAAGCCTTCCATAAAAAACCCTAAAAAATGATTTCTTGATTAATTTGATTTCCTTTTAACTATGATTAATTAACCTATTTTTTAAATTAATCACATCCATTTAGGTTAATTAGGCCAAAACAATTTTCCTAACAAAAATCCAAAGCAACATCCATTTCTTTTTATATTCCTTGTACACTATATTCATGTCATTTATTGTACAAATTCAATATGGTTGTAATAGATAATCAGGGTTTAATTTCTTGCAATCCCCATTTGTAAATTTGTATCCCCATCCCCAAGTGATGTAATAGCATAGTAAATTTACTATCTGCAATTTATTGCTTTCATATAAATGCTAGTAATTAGGATTTGTATGGAAAGATAAAATCAATGATTAGAAAACCCTAATCCAAGACAAAATTAAGCATGAAATACAAACACTTGCACACTTGCACCTCTAGGGTTAACTCCACTTGTTACCTTATGGAAAATTGTCATGTTATGCATGTGAGACGTCTTAGCAAAAACAATAAAAAAAATACAAGATCAGAGTCCCTCGATGACGCTTAGAATATTGCCTTATAGATGATCTTAGTCCCTTAAGAGAAATGCTAAGATATCTTACAACATTGTTATTCATGACTATACAATGACCCACGCCCGTCCCTTCACATCCAAAGATAAGGATTCTTACCAATCAATGGTAAGATAGTAATATCAAAGGAAGGAAGAAATGAACAAAAGACTTTTGAGTAGGTAGAACGTTCTTAGTTGCTTGGTCACAATCAATCTTCAAAAAAACAAACATCTTTTCAAGCACACTAAACACTTTCAAAACATGAAATATTTTCAAAACGTCTAACACTTTGTATGCATTCTTATAGAGACGTGAATCATTACAAAGTTTGCCTAAACGAAGGCGCTTTTCAAAAATACTTTCAAATCCAACCACAAACACATTTCAAACAAAGCAATTTCAAAAGTGATCTAGAAAGCAACTAAGAGCCCTTAGATAACTATGGATGAAAAGGGTGCTAACACCTTCCCTTTTCATAATCTACCCCCCCCCCCCCCCCCCCCCCCCCGAACTCTAGAAAACATCTCAAAGATTTTTCCAGTTCTTTTCACACTTTCTTTATTGGATAAAATAAAAGTCGGTGGAGACTCTTGCTATCCGTAACAATTGAGATCAAACGCAAAACAACCAAGTCAGTTCTCCCACTGTATTACACTCAGCCAGAGAGGATGTTTGGCTCTCGATCCTTATGTGAAGTGGGTCAAGAACCGAGCAAAAGCATTGTTAATGCCCTACAAAAGGGAAGCGCCTTTGTATCTGCAACCCATCTTTGATCCATCAGCCGACAGTCAGTTACCACCACATGCAACTATCAACAAATCATTCTCCAAGGAATGATATCTTTAACATCTTGTTCCTGATGTGTCAAAACTTATGGCCATGGTGTACTACAAGCAGGTCAAACCTGAGATTCTCAAGCTACAGTCTGAAAAGCAAGAGAGAAGTATAGAGATTTCCTTTGCTTTGCAAGAGAGTAAGAAAATGCTTTACGGAGCGAGAATGAAAGTCAAATTATTGGAAGATCATTGTATTCTTGAAAATCGGAAGAAACCAAGAGTTCAAAGGTCCCGCTTTACTAAAGAAGAAGTTGTAGGAAAAGCTCATGAAGATTTTGTGAAGAGTCAGCAGAATAATGAAAGCCTTCGGTGTTCCACAGAGAAGAATTTAATGCTCTTAAGAAACAACTCTGAGAGGAGGAAGCCAAGACTATGGAAATCTGTAGACATCGAGAGGTTTTCGAACTGCAAGTCCAAAGCTAACAGGTGCAGATATATTAGTTGACCGATAAAGTTAAATAGCTCAACATTCAACTCAAAGAGAAAGATGATAAAAAATTTGTAACAAAGACCCGGCTAAAGGGAAGAGGTATCCAGTTGGCTTAACTTGTAGAAGAATTGGAAAAGCTCAAAGCGCAGTTGGCTGACAAAGGCGAGACTCCGATGGATTTGGGTCCTCTCAGTCACTTGGAATTTGACAGTAATTATTAGTATTGTTAGCTTTTTGTCTTTTGATTAGGTTCACCACCAGATTTGTTGGACGTGATCCTTATGGTTTTGTCTGTATGAACTCGTTTTGATAAACTCTTTTTGTATGGATGTTTATTTCATGATATGAGTAGTCTCTTTCTTTAATGATGATTTGTTTATATCTTGTTACCCTTTGTTATTGATGAAAAATCAAGTTTTTCCTGGAAATGGTAAAACATTGCATGCATAACCATGCAATCATAACATATCATATCATAACAGGTTGTTCTGGCAGGTCTTCTTACTTCTGATTTGGTTTTCTCATAGATCTCAACTTTAAAATCTAACGGGTACAACACCAGGGGTAATACGAAAAGATAGATGGAACAAATACAAGCTGACATAGCTGTTATGGGTGTCAAGAGGGATACCGATGTTGAATAATTGACAGAGACTATTTAGACTATGGCTCGAGGTTAGGAAGAGCTACGGGCTCTAATTATAAAACCAGGTGCAACTACAGATGAAGGGAATGGAACTTTGAACACTACTCAAGGAGATGCTGGAAATCTTGTGGGGGTTTCTGCTAATCACCTTACTTGTAATCCAAGTGGTGTGAATCTAAATGGTAATGCTGGTGTTAATGGTGTTAACCTTGGGAATGGTCCTGCAATTAACCTTGGTAATCCTGTTGGAAACAATCAGGGTATCCCTGTGATTCAAATTGTGGAAAATGTTCCTTCACCCATAACTCTTCTTCAGTATAATGAGCAACCTTTTGTTCAGCCACAAATTGAAAGAACTGTTCTGATATTGATTCAATCGTTTGAAGAGGATAATTATGATGACTGGTTTTCTAATCATAAATAACCTACTGAAGATGATAGGAAGCTACGTATGCTCGAGGAGCGTATGCGCACTTTTGAAAATCAAGGAGCTATGGGTCTTGATATGTTTGATTTGGGTTTGGTCCCCGGAGTGAAGATTCCTCCGAAATTCAATGTGCTTGATTTTGTCAAGTACAAAGGTGTTTCCTGTCCTAAGACGCATGTCAAGTCTTAATATATGAGAATGTCGGCGTACTCTAGTGATGAGAAGCTGCTCATACACTATTTCCAAGAGAGCTTTACTAGTGGTCCGTTGGTTTGTTATATGCAGTTGGAAAATGCTCGTATCCGTAGTTGGAAGAGCTAGCTGAAGCTTTTTTTTATGCATTATCAATATAACAAAGATATGGCACCTACTAGGACTCAATTGAAAAATCTGACGCGGGGACATAATGAGTCTTTTAAAGAGTATGCGCAAAGGTGGTGCAAGATGGAGGCCAGAGTCCAGCCTCCTATGATGGAAAGAGAAATGGTTGACATGTTTACCAGCATGCTGTAGGGGATTATTACATGGCATGTAGTACTTCTGACACTTTTATTGAAATGGTGAGTTATGGTTAAAGGATTGAGGTCGGAGTCAAGATAGGGAAGATTCATAAAGTTGCTTCTGGAAACAATGCTGGTAATGCGAAGAAATCTTTCAGTGGCTTCCAAAAGAAAAAGGAAGGAGAAGCCAATGCGTGGTACGCATGAAAATGAAAAGGTAGGGCTTATCAAGAGCCAAGTCATCAGGTTTCCGCTGTAACCATTCCAACTGCAGCACCCCAATGACAAGCTTATGCACCTCATCAGCGTAATCAGCAACCAAAGCTGAGACAACATCTGAGAAAGTTTGATTCACTTCCCATGTCTTATATTGAATTTCTATCTTGTCTACTTGATTTGAAGCTAGTTGAGCATCGCACTTTGAATGTCAATTCTATAAGATTACCACCAAATTTTGATACTAATGCCCAATGTGAGAGGATCATAACATTGAAAACTGTATGGATTTTAAGCACAAGGTACATGATTTACTTGATTCCCAAGCTAACAACTCTGGGCCTGTGCCGACACCAAATATTCTCTAGCAACCTTTGCCCACCCATATTGGTGTTGTTGTCAATGCTATTGGTAAGGACAAAGGTCTTAATCTGGTCATGGATGTAAACCTGTTAACAACTCCTTTATCTTTTGTGAAAGAATAACTGCTGAAGAAAGGTGTATTTTCAGGTTGCGCTGCTGATTGTAAAGAATGCTTGACCCATCCAAAGGGTTGTGATTTCTTAAAAATGGTTGTGATCCTTACATTTTGACAGATTGGTTGTTGAAACCTGGGATGAAGAGGATGAAGTGGGTGTGATCACTATCCCCTTTACACCCAAGAGGATTCATGCTCCCGTGACAATTATGATTCCTGCTAAGCAATCTCCATAGGCAATCACTCTACCTGGTCCGGTTCCATATATCCGTGATAAAATGGTACCTTGGAATTATGGGGGTGAGTTTTATTATCAAGAAAAGAATTATGTCACTGAGACGCCTAAAGAAGATACATTCGAGGTTCATGATATTGTAGGAGAAAGCAAAATCACCAGAAGCGGTCGACTCTTCTCTCCTCCTAATCCACCAGAAAGCAGCGTTGATGCCTCGACCAAGGTCAAAGGCAAACTTATTATGATAAAAGGTGGAGAATATGCACGGAAACCTCCTGTTCCGACTCTAAATCCTGATATAGCCAAATATGTGACAGAATTGATGAGATATATTAAGAAGAGTGATTATAATATATTCGATCAGTTGAGCCAAACACCGTCGAATATTTCCATTCTAGCTTTGCTTCGAGACTCTGAACCTCACCGTAACACATTGATGAAGTTGTTTGGTACCTCTTTTGTTCCGCAAGAAATTTCAAATAATCAGTTCAAAGAAATTATGGCCAGTATTTCTACAAGCAATGGTCTGGGGTTTACTCATTTTGACTTACCCCCTGAGGGGAGGAAGCACAACAAGGCTCTGAATATATCCATGGAGATCACAGGGACAACTTTATCTCATGTGCTGGTTGAAACGAGTTCATCGTTTAATGTTTTACCAAAGTGTTCCTTGTTGAAATTGGACTATGAAGGGGTTATGCTAAGGACCAGTGATTTAGTTGTGAAAGCGCTTGATGGATCGAGAAGATCAATATTCGACGAAGTTAACTTTCCAGTGAAGATAGGTCCTTAGACTTTCAAATAAACATTCTTTATTATGGATATAAATCCCTCCTACTGTTGTATCTTGGGATTCCCCTAGATTCACGGGGCCGGTGTCGTGACATCTACGCTGCACCAAATGTTGAAGTTTTTGATTAATGAGAAGGTTGCCACCATCTGTGGTGAAAAAGACATTGTGGTTGGACACTGAGCACCTTTCGATATGTGGATGTTAAAGATGAAGTGCATGAGACTCTGTTTCAGGCTTTCGAAATTATACAAGTTATCAAATCCCCTTTCCAAGAGGTCAAAAATCCAGAGGTCTCCATGGCATCTTATAAAGAAGTTCAAGCGATTGTGGAAGCAGGACACCCCGAAGTCTGGGGCAGAGTTTTGGATCTTCCTATGAAGAAAGATAAAAGTGGTATGGGTTTTGTGGTAGGATGAAGAGCACCAATTATCCTTCCCAAGGTTCAAGGTATTCTCACCCCGATCAAGTTTATCAGCGGTGATATCATCCATGAAGAAGCTAATGCTGTTAGTGATAAAGGTGAGAGTGATTGTGATATAGACAATTGGATCTGTCCAAATGTTCCAGGATAAGAGCTTTCCAACTAGTTTTTTGAGGACATCGTCGTAGTTACTCGTTATCAAGAGTAATTTCTTTTGTTTAAATAATGCAATAGTTCATGCGTTATGCCCAAAGACACAGTGAACATATTTGTAGGGCCACAATGTTTTTCTTTTCAAAACTTATCATGAATAAAAAGCATTTTTTCATTCAAATATTTCGCTCTTTGTTTTTCCTCTTATTTTTGTTTTCAAAACTGGCAATATGTTTTCTTTTTCTTTTTTAATCTCAAACTAAAATAAAAATAAAACCATCAATCATGCAGATACAATCCTCCACTTACCCCGGATTTCATCGATAATGATTCTTCTATAGCTCACTATGACTTTGATAATCCAATATATCAAACCGAATAAGAAGGTGAGGAGATTGTGAAATCCCTGAAGAGTTGGCTAGATTATTGAGGCAAGAGGAAAATATTATCCAAACGCATCAAGAGACTTTAGAAGTGATCAACTTGGGTACTGACAAGGTCAAGAAAGAAGTCAATATTGGGGCCGCTTTGGAAGAAAGTGTGAAATAGAGGTTGATTGAAATGCTTCGAGAGTATGTTGATATCTTTGCTTGGTCCTATGAAGACATGTCTGGGTTAGATACAAATATTGTTGTGCACAAGCTGCCTCTTAAAGAAGATTGTCCTCCGATCAAACAAAAGCTTCTGAGAACTCATCTAGAGATATCTAAGAAGATTAAAGAGGAGGTTCAGAAATAGTTTAATGCGAGATTCTTGAAATTTATAATGTGTGTGGATTATAGGGACTTGAACAAAGCAAGCCATAAAGATGCTTTTCCGCTACCTCATATCAACATTCTGATTGATAATACTGCTCATTCAAAAGTGTTTCCTTCATGGATGGCTTCTCTAGTTACAATTAGATCAAGATGGCACCATAAGACATGGAGAAGAAAATTTTCATTACACCTTGGGTAGCCTTTTGTTACAAAGTGATGCCCTTTGGTTTGAAAAATGTAGGGGAAACATTTCAGCATGTTATGGTCACTCTCTTTCATGACATGATACATAAAGAGATTGAAGTCTATGTTGATAATATGATTGCTAAATCCCAGAAGGAAGAGGAACATCTTGTACATCTGCTAAAATTATTTGAAAGATTGAGGAAACTCATATTGTGGCTGAACCCTAACAAGTGCACCTTCGGGGTGATATCAGGGAAATTATTGGGCTTTGTGGTAAACTAAAGAGGAATTGGGGTTAATCCCAATAAAATAAAATCAATTCAAGAAATACCTTAGCCAATAACAGAAAAAGAGGTTTGTAGTTTCTTAGGGAGGTTGAACTACATTGCTAGATTCATCTCTAATCGTACAAGCACGTGTGAGCCAATATTCAAGATATTAAGAAAAGATCAAGTGGCCATGTGGAATGATAATTGCCCAGCGGAATTTGATAAAATAAAAGAGTATCTGTAGAAACCTCCAATTCTTTTACCTCATGTGGAAGGCAGGACTTTGATAATGTATCTGACTGTGTTGAAAAGTTACATGGGATGCGTACTCGGTCAACATGATGAGACAAGTAGGAAAGAACATGATATCCACTACCTGAGCAAGAAATTCACTGATTATGAGTCAAGGTACTCATTGATAAAAAATACTTGTCATGCACTCGCATGGGAAGCAAATCACCTCAAACAGTATATGCTGAATCACACTACTCTCTTTATCTCCAAGATGGATCCGATTAAGTACATCTTTGAAAAGTAATCTATCATATGAAGATTAGCCCATTGGTAGATGATTTTAACTGAATATGACATCCAATATACAACCCAGAAAGTTATCAAGGGTAGAGTATTGGTGGATTATCTTGCTCATTAGCTTATGGAAGATGATTATCAGCCGATGAAGTTTGAATTTCCCGATGAATAAATCATGTACATATGGGATTGCAATATTCTCGGCCCAGAGGAAGGACCTAAACCAAGATCGCGATGGGCGATGGTGTTCGATGGTTCCTCGAATGAATTGGGTAATGGTGTTGGTGCTATTATTACCTCTCCTGAGGGTTTCCATACCCCTTTCACTTCTAGAATTTGCTTTGATTGTACTAATGATATGGCTGAGTATGAAGCTTGTATTTTTGGTCTCGATGGTTCTATTGATTTGAGAATCAGGATCTTAGAAGTGTATGAGGATTCTGCTCTAGTAATCAGTCATACCAATGGAGATTGGGAGACTCGTCACCTTAATTTGTTTCCGTATCGAGAGCATGTTATGAAGTTAATCTCGTACTTTGATGAAATCACTTTCAAGCACATCCCAAGAGAGGAGAATAATTTGTCAGACGCTTTGGCTACTCTGTCATCCATGTTTAAAGTTAGATGGGAAAATGAGCCCATATCTATAACCATCATGACGTTGGATGAACCAACATTCTGTTATGAGATAGAAGAAGAAGTTGATGAGAAACTTGGTTTTATGATATCAAAAGGTATCTTCAAACGCAAGAATACCTAGAGGATGCATCTATTACAGATAAGAAGACTCTACGAAAGTACTCGGCTAAGTTTTTCCTCAATGGCGAGGTTTTGTATAAGAGGAACTGTAATTCTGTTTTGCTCAGACGCGTGGATAGACATGAAGCAAATAAGATCATAGAAGAGATATATGAAGGTTCCTTCGCAATGCATTCCAGTGGTCACACTATGGTTAAGAAAATCTTTAGAGCAGGTTACTATTGGTCTACCAGGGAAAATGATTGTTACAATCATTCCAGAATGTGTTACAAGTGTCAGGTTTATACCGATGAAATGTATGTGCCGCCCAGTCCACTGAATGTCTTGACTTCTCCTTATCCCTGTGCAATATGGGGCATCAATGTGATTGGACAGATTGAACTGACTTCTTCCAAAGGACAACTTTTTATCCTGGTGGCCATTGATTACTTCACCAAATGGGTCAAAGCTGCATCGTATGCCAATGTCACCAAGCAAGTGGTTGCTCATTTCATCAATCAAAATATAATTTTTCGTTATGGGGTTCCCGAAAATATCATTACTGATAATGGGTCGAATCTCAACAATAAGATGATGAAAGAGCTTCGTGAAAGCTTCAAGTTAAAACATCACAATTATTCTACATACCGTCGAAAGATGAATGGCGCGGTTCAGGCGGCAAATAAGAACATTAAGAAGATTGTGCTGAAAATGGTTGTGGCCTGTAAGGACTGGCATGAGATGCTTCCGTTTTCTTTGCATTGTTATCTTACTTCGGTACGTACTTCGATTGGGGAAACCCCATTCTCTCTAGTATATAGTATGGAAGTAGTCCTTCCCGTGGAAGTGGAAATTCCTTTTTTAAGGATCATGACAGATATACAGCTTGATGAAGCTGAGTGGGTTTAGAATAAACTTGATCAGTTGAATATCATTTATGAGAAGAGATCGAAATCTATTTGTCATGGGTAGTTATACCGGATAAGGATGAAGAAATCTTTTAACAAGAAACTGCATCCTCGGAATTTCCAAGCAGGTGACCTTATGTTGAAAAGGATCCTGCCTCCCAATAATATTGATGCTCGGGGAAAATGGGCTCCGAATTATGAAGAACCATATGTTGTAAATAAAGTTTTCTCCGGAGGAGCCATGGTGCTTGAAATAATGGATGGAGAGGATTTCCCTCACCCCGCCAACATAAACGTGGTTAAAAAATACTTCACATGAAAAGATCCCCTAAACTGACGTGCTTAGGAAAAAGGGGCATCCCTATGAACCATAAAAATATAAAGGTTCGAGAAAAAATTTGGGACCTAAAAAATAAGAGAAGAATAAAAAGATTTATGTACACTCGCTAAGTTGTAAACCTGAAAAGGGCGACTTAGGCAAAAATGGGTATCCCTGTGGATTGAAAACCCGAAAGGGCGATCCAGGAAAAAGTTAGGGATTTAAAGTGAATTACTACGGTCTACATTGCATTTGTAACACCATTCTCATCATAGTTGGTAAGTTGGAATTATAATAAATTGGTCCAATCAGCTTTTTCAGAAAGCAAGATATTAAGGAGATTTGAGGTTATAAGAGTCATAGAAGATTCAGAACCCGATTGAAATCCATCTTCACATATCCATCTATGTATCTCCTTTTTTCTTTTTTATCTATAGTTACCTCTCTTTAAAAATTACTTGATGTAAATGCCTATTTATAGGACAATCCATCAATAAAAAGTTCTCTTTTATCCAAAAGTTGAATTTTTTTACTTTTACTGTTTTGTTTGCAAAAATGACCAATATTTTTTATAAACTTTTCCATCTAAAAATGTTGAGGCAACACAAATCATGATATAAACAGTGAAAATTACTTGAGAGTTCAGGTGTCTGAGGTGATGGCAAAAGGTTTCCAATTCCTACCTAGGACATGTTGTTGATTTCATTTTATAGGAACCTTGTGTTCACTCATGACAAGCAGGCTACGAGCAAGAAAGCAGAAATTGAAGGTTCTGGAGGGAATTTTTTTTCCTAAAAAGAGTGTCCCCAGTGAGGTCTGGTACTGCTACATATCCCCCAATGAGTTTTACATCTTTATCCCCAGTGAGGCCTGGTACCGCTGCCTATCCCCTAATGAGGTTTACATCTTTATCCCCAGAGAGGTCTGGTACCATTGTCTATCTCCCTAATGAAGTTTATATCGCCAATAAAGTTTGTATCTGCTTCCCCAGTGAGGTTTGCACCCATCTCCCCGGTGTGGTGTGCATTTGTCTCCCCAGTGTGGTTAGTATTTATCTCCCCAGTGTGGTTTGCATCTCTTAAAGATTCTTGTAAAAATTCTTTACCAGCAAGAGGTTTTTATCTTATCCCCACGACGCCATTTGCGTTTCCGCAGTAGAACGAGTTTTCTCCCGAATGAGATTATGCAATGATGGATGTCTTACAAGTTTGGCGTCCCCAGTGTTGTGATTATTGATGTGAGTATAAAATTTTTTTATCCCCTAGTGACAGAGGTTATATTATCTCCAGTGGAGTTGAACTTCAAGAGTTTCTACTTTGAGATTCCTTTTCTCCCCAAGTAAGGATTTGTATACCATTGAGGTATGTATGGGTCTGCTTTTTTCTAGCGGAGTCGACACTCGAATCTGTTTTTCCCCAGTAATATCGTTCAAGAAGTCATCTTCTCCCTAGTAAAGTTATGATTGGTTGAAGGCCTTCGGAGGTTCGCTTCCCTAATATAGCTCGCACTTGTGAGAGTTCTCTTAATAATTCTATTTTTCTCCAATGATGGAAGGTGTTGTAGCATCCCCAGCTGAAAGTCAGCTTGAAGGAGTTCTTGCTCGAGAAGTTCTCTTCTCCAAGTAAAGATTCAGTCCCCAGCAAAGTTCATCGTCGAGTTGTTTTGTTCATGAATTCTCGTTATCCCTATGTAACACGGTGGGAGAACTGAATTGGGATGTTTTGCGTTTGATCGCAATTTCTGCGGATAGCAAGAGTCATCACCGACTTATCTTTTATCCAAATAGAGGAAAGGGTGAAAAGAACATGAAAACCCTTTGAGAATATTTTGAGTTCGAGGGGTAGATTATGAAAAGGGAAGGTGTTAGCACCTTTTTCATCCATAGTTATCTATGGGCTCTTAGTTTATTGCTAGATCATTGCTTTTGTTTAAAAGTGTGCTTTGTGGTGGGTTTTGAAAGTATTTTTTTGTAAAAAGCGCCTTCGTTTAGGGTAACTTTGTAATGATTCTCGTCTCTATAAGAATGTATACAAAGTGTTATACTTTTGAAAATATTTCATGTTTTGAAAGTGTTTCGTGTGTGTTTGAAAAGATGTTTGTTTTGAAAATGAGCAAGCAACTAAGAACGTTTCTTTCTACTCAAAAAGTCTTTTGTTCTTCTCCTCTTCCTTTAGATGTTGCTATCTTACCATTGTTTTGGTAAGAAGCCCCATCTTTAGATGTAAAGGGACGAGCGTGGGTTATTGTATAGTCATGATAGCAATGTTGTGAGATACATTGGCATTTCTTTTGAGGTACTAAGATCATTTGTAAGGTAACATTCAAAGCGTCATCGAGGGACTATGATCTTGTATTTTGATTGTTTTTGCTAAGATGTCTCGCATGCATAACATGACAATTTTTCATAAGGCAACAAGTGGAATTACCCTAGGGGTGCATGTGTGAGTAATGGGTTTTATTTACATGCTTGATTTATCTTTTATTAGGCCTTTCTAAGCATTGATTTTATCTTTCCATACAAACCCTAGTTACAAGCATTTATATGAAAGCAATAAATTGCTGAAAGTAAATATTCTACGCCATTACAATCATTTGGGGAATGGGGTGTACAAATTTACAAATGAGGATTGCAAGAAATTAAAGTCTTAATTATCTATTACAACCATATTGAAATAATATACAAGAATTGCAATTTTAAATAGATTTGTTTTATTTGTTAATAGAAGAAATAAATTTGCTTAAGAAAATATTTTTAGTCTTTTTGTTTTAAAAGAAATAGAATAAAACATGTGAATATAAAGTATTTTTGGTGTTTTTGATTAAGGATAAAAATATTAAGAGAAAAAAGAACCAGAGTCAGCGCATAGCTGAAAGGATAGAGATAAGAAGAAGCAAAAGCTCTGACTCTGGTGTGCTGCAAATGAGAAAGAAAATGTTAGCAGAAATGGGGAAGGCCAGAAGTTCTGGATCCGGATGCACTAAAGTTCTGGGGTTGCTGAGAACAAAGGAAAGCCTAGAAGTTCTGATTGCTGAGAACCTAGAAGTTCTAGTGTTACTAGATGGTTAGAAGTTCTTGTTGTTGAGAGAGTCTAGAAGTTCTAATGCAGTTGGAGACCTAGAAGTTCTAGTGTTACTGGAAGGCTAGAAGTTCTAGTAATGTGTAAGTGAGGTGTCAATGATGTTGGATGAGAATATCTAGAAGTTCTGGTACAGGATTATTGTTTGGCAAATAAATGGAGGGATTTATCTAGAAGTTCTGGTCTAGGATCAATGTTTGACAAATAATGGGGTAAAAATGTTAAGAAATAAACACAAAAAAGGTGTTTCTGGGGATAGAACTCAAGACCCTTAACACTAATGCCTTATGCGCTCGCTCTCTACCACTAGGGTGGCTATACATCCGATATTAGAAGTAAAAACATAAACATATATTAAAAAGTAAGTTCTGATGATCAACTTCATCTTCTTCTTCGTTCCAGCCAGAGTATCTACAACTTAGTCATTTCTCAACAAAAATGGAAAATGCAAACATGGCAGTTATGGAAAATTTCACCATGGTTTCAGAAACACAAAGCATCAAAACTATAAACCAAAAGCAAGCATGAATTATGCTATTCCTAATTCTGAACCCTAATTTCCTCAAGAAGTTCTGATATGAAATTCTCTCTACTCAGGCCATATAAATGAAATCTATAAATATGTACACAATCAGAGCCATGATATCTACATTGTATTTTTGAAAATGCATCCCTAACAATGCCTAAGCAATGAGCTAAAAGTCAAAAGAAACTTACTTTGCAACTGGAAATTGTTTTGTGAATTAGACCTTGGTTCAGATTGATGTGATGTTCTGGTCAGCTTCCTCAAGATCTCAGAGAGCTAAAGAAACTCTTAACTTGAGCTATGAATGGTGGGAATGTTCTGGAGCAATCAAGGTGCAATGTTATGGTTTTTGAAATAGAGCGTGGTGAATACTGTTTTACAATTTGAAAAAAGAAGTTGGGAAAGCTTCTATATGTATTCTGGAAACTGTATGGATGATTTGGTCAAGAAACACACAAGAAAAATTAGAGTTTGGATGCAAAAATCAGAAATTAGCAAGTTTCGTGTTTATGTTTGCAGTTTAAGGTTCTTGGGAATTTTCAGCAAGGTTTCAAGGCTTTTTCTAATCTTCTCGGCCCCTCTAACAGTTGAAAATGAAGTTTAATTTATAGGCAAAGGATTTAGAAGCCTGCAGAACTCAAGAGTACGGCCATCACGTGTTATGGATATTTGACTTATTTTTTAAGCAAGTTTAGCCAAGCAAGTTTCAACGCAAAGTAGAGTGGTTAGCAGCTTTAACCACACCTAATATGAGTTTGTAGCCATGATTTATGGAGAAGTACACTCAAACACAAAAGTAAAGCATGGGCCCAACATAAACTTTGTACAAAAGTTTACTTTCCAAGGACAACCATGGTACTTTCATGCCACACGTGGGAAGATCTTTTTTATAAAGGTTTAAACATTGGGATAAAGACTTAAAAGTGGGTGTGAGCATTAAATGATGATGATATTTAACAAGCAAGAAGACATGCATCCTGAGATTATGCAGCCTAGCTTGAAACCGGATCAGAAGTTCAGCACAAACGTAACTTAGATTAAGAACAAATGTCCAACTTCTGATCTTTGATTCTCCCTGCTCCAGCATGATCTGAAGGAGTTCTCAGAGTTTTCTGAAATCTTGTAACATGCTTTGAAACCACTTTTTGAATCACTTTTGCAAATTATGAATGAACCTACGTGAAATCTGGCCCAGAAGTTCTAACCAAATTTTGACTTGGAAGTGCTCAGAATTTACTAAGTGTTTTAGTTTTATGGACGTGTCTTCAAGGATTTATAACTTGCAATCCCAGTATTTCTGGGAGAAGTTCTATTCTGCAATGTTTTATATCTCATTGAGATCTACAACTCTCATGCCAGAAGTTCTTCCTGAATCATCTTGCATCATGATGAAAATCTGGCCAGAAGTTCTGAACTTATCATATTTTCTTAACACTTAGAAAATTTTCTAAGTGTTTAGAATTTTGACTTTTCCAAAATAATTTTGAATTTTGATTTTTTTGATGAACCAACTTCATATTCTAACATGTCTTGATGAAATCTGACTCTTGAAACTTGATTTTTATCCAAAAGTCAAAGTTTGACTTTTCAATATGCATTTTGACCATTTTGCCCTTGTGCCAATTCCAACCCTAAATGGATGTATCAATGCTGAAAACTTGAGTCATGGAGGATTTTATGAGAAAATTCTTAAGAAATGAGAGGGAAAATTTTGGGGTACAACAGCTGCCCCTGTTCAATCCTTATAAACCTGAAGAGTTAGATTGGCGAGTCTGCCATTCGTGACCTAAAGGTGGAAGATGATTGAACACTAAAAATGCCCAAAAATTTGCACTCGATGATGTGTTAGTTGACTATGTAGGGAATGGGCTTAAAGATTCCATTTAGGGAAATGATGGAAGGTATCATGATGAATCTTTTGGCTGATTTATACTGAAATAGTAGATGTCTTTTGCCATGTTGATTTTTTTGCAAGGAAGAGGATTAATCGCATGAAGATGTATACATGGCGTAATGATGTTCTCAAAATAAATGAGATTATGATGTATGCATTTGTCATGTATATGTTATGATTCATGAATGTGATGCATTTACTGCCGCGTGTCTTTGTCTAGGAAAATAAATCCTTGACAACATGCTGGGGAGCCTTGGGAGGCTGAATCCTGGACTATTGAGGGAGAGTAGGTGTATCTTTTACTTTGTTTAGAATATTTTCCGCTTGGAACTCTTGTTTTATTGTTTGAGGAGAAATCCACAAGGGAATATTGAATTTGGCTCTTTGCATGAGGAAAATCTGTGGGGAGTGTTGATTTCTGCTTGGAGGAATAAAGTTCAGGAATTTTGATTATCCTTTGCTCTATTGGGGAATTATTACTGACTGGAGAGCATCGCAAGTTGGCTGTTATCTGGTTGAAATCCAGGCTTGGCAGCAATTTGTTGAGGATAATGAAGTTGACTATTATCTGGTTGTATTCCAGGCTTCGCAATGACTTGCAGGGGAAGATGTGAATTAAAATGTTATCTGGTCGTATTCCAGGCTTCGCAGAAAATTGCTTGAAGTTAAACTGCTATCTGGTCATATTATAGGTTTCACAGCGACTTACAGGGGAAGATTAAATTAATTTTTATCTGGTCGGATTCTAGGCTTCGCAGCAACTTACTAACATTAAACTTCTATCTGGTCGAATTCCAGGGTTCACAACGACTGAGATGGATGAAGTTAATTGTTATCTGGTCGGATTCTAGGCTTCGCAATAACTTACTTGAAAGGATGAAGTTGAACTGATATTTGGTCGGGTACAGGCTTCACAGTAACATGTTTGAAAGGATGAAGTTAAACTGTTATCTAGTCGGGTTCCAGGCTTCACAGTAACTTGCTTGAAAGGATGAAGTTGAACTGATATTTGGTTGGGTTCCAGGCTTCATAGTAACTTGCTTGAAAGGATGAAGTTGAACTGATATCTAGTCAGGTTCCAGGCTTCAGAGTAACTTGCTGGGAGTAGAGGCAAACTCTCCTGGGGAAAAGAAATTAAACCCTTGTCTCGTCGAGTTCAGGTTTTACAATATCTCAAGAAGTTAAACTATTATCTGGTCGGGTCCAGGCTTCATAGTATTTTGAGAAGTTAAATTATTATCTGGTCAGGTCCATGCTTCATAATATCTGAAAGTTGTTCGAATAGGAAATGATTCCTGTTGATGAGTGTATTGTTTTGTTGGGGAATAAACCTTGTTGAAGAGAATATTCAGTGACCTCCTTGCAAGGTGAATTCTTTAGGAATAAATTCACAAGGCTTCTTATTTTAAGACCAACACAGCTGAGGAGAGGGTTGTCAAGAGATTGAGATTCTGGCCGAGGTTTGCATAAATCCAACTTTGCAGGAAATTCTGTTGGGGAAAAGGTTTATTGTAGCCGCCTCTGTGGGGATAATGCTAATGAGATAACTCTGTGGGGATATCTCAACTGCATTAAAGAGATACTCGTTGTTGCTTCGCAACATATATTTTCTAAATAGTTTTAATCATGTTCATATGCATATTTTCATTCAATTTTAGTCATTGGACATCTTTGCACTCAAAATAAAAACAAAAAGTTTGCACTTCAAAGTATATTTGTATTGATGTTTTACCCATGAATAGGCGTTTTTTGTACAAAGAGACAGAGATCCTAGTTAGAGGAAATCGTCGAAAGGATAAAAGAATTGAAAACTAAACAAAACAAAAACCATGTGGAAATGATCTCATTGTGTTCCAACTCTACTATTTCCCCAATATCTTCGAACATCCCTTTCTGTTGACAGAAGTTGATTGGATTGATCCTAGACCGTTTGAACTCAGACCTTGGTAATAAAGTCGACTGTGGTGGTTCCACGGGACATATTTATACGCTTTCAATCATTAACTTTTTCCTGGACCTCCCTTTCGGGTTTTCAGTCCACCAGGATACCTATTTTTTCCCAAGTCGCCCTTTCGGGTTTTCGACTTGTCGGGTGTACAATCTTTTGCATATATCCCTAATTTTTACCCAAACCTTTGGTTTGCCGGGATGCCCTTATATTGCTTAGGTGTGTCAACCTAACAGGTCTCTTATGCGTAGTATTTTTTAACTATGTCCGCGTTCAAAGGATATGGGAAATCTTTACCGTGCATAGTAGTCAGCATCATGGCACGACCAGAAAAAACTTTCTTGACAACAAATGGGCCTTCGTAAGTGGGAGTCCATTTTCCATGGGGATACCTTGTGGAAGAATGATACGCTTTACTACCAAGTCACCAGCTTGATATACTCGAGGCCTGATCTTTTTGTTGAAAACCTTGATCATACATTTTTGGTACATCTGACCATGATAAACAGCAGCCAGTCCCTTTTCATCAATCAAGTTCAACTGATCCAATCTTGTCTGAATCCATTCATTTTCGCCTAGGCCTGCTTCATTCAAAATCCTTAGTGAGGGAATTTGAACTTCCACTGGTAGGACAACTTCTATGCCATAGACCAAAGAAAAGGGAGTTGCCCCGGTTGATGTCCGAGCTGAAGTACGGTAGCCATGAAGAGTAAACGGTAACATCTCATGCCAGTCTTTGTAGGTTACTACCATCTTGTGCATAATCTTCTTAATGTTTTTGTTGGCTTCTTCCACTGCGCCGTTCATTTTAGGTCTATAAGGAGAAGAATTGTCATGCTTGATTTTAAACTGAGTACAAAGTTCGGTAATCATAGCATTGCTGAGATTGGTCCCATTGTTAGTGATAATCCTTTCGGGGATACCATAGAGGCATATGAGGTTATGCTTGATGAATCTGGCTACAACATTCTTTGTGAATAAGGCAAATGAGGCGACTTCGACCCAATTGGTGAAATAATCGATAGCGACAAGAATGAAGAGATGTCCATTGGAAGCAGTAGGTTTAATCTCTCCAATCATATCAATGCCCCACATTGCGAACGGCCACAGAGAGGTCATGACATTTAGAGGAATAGGAGGCACATGGACCTTGTCAGCATAGATTTGGCACTTTGGGCAAGTCCTTGAGTGATAATGGCAATCCGTTTCCATTATTGACCAATAGTAACCAACTCTCAGGATTTTTTTGGCCATCGTATATCCGCTAGAGTGAGTCCCAAAGAGACCATTATGCATGTATTCTATAATTTCTTTTGCCTCCCTCTTGTCCATACAACAGACCAGAGTAGAATCATGGTTACGTTTGTATAGGATTCTGTTGCTTAGGAAGAATTTGGCTGAGAATCTTCATAAGAACTTTTTATCATTGATGGAAGCTCCTTCGGGATACTCTTCTGCTCCAAGGTATTTCTTCACCTCATGGTACCATGGCTTCTCTGTGTCATTGTCAAGCTCATAGCAGTGTGAAGGTTTGTCAAATCTCAATTATAATCATAGGATATTCATTGTCCCATTTGACTTTGAGCATAGAAGACATCATGGCCAAAGCATTGGCTAACTGATTTTCCTTTCTAGGGAAGTGTTCAAAGGTGATTTCTTCGAAGTAAGGAATCAGAGATAGCACAAGCTCCTTGTAAGGAATACGATTAGGATGTTTAGTGTCCCAATCTCCCTTTACTTGGCTAATCACTAGAGAGGAATCTTTGAATACATTCAAATATTTGATCCTTAAATTAATGGAAGCCTTCAGACCCAAAATGCATGCCTGATATTCAGCCATGTTATTTGTACAATCGAAGCACAATCTAGTAGGGAACTGGGTGTGGCAACCATCAGGAGAAACTATCAAAACACCAATTCTGTTACCCAAAGTGTTGGAAGCCCCATCGAAGACCATAGTCCATCGGGATCCTTGTTCAGGTTCGTCATACGGTCCAGGTTTCACGCAGTCGGTTACAAATATGATATACTCATCCGGGAAATCAAAGTTCATAGACTGATAATTATCAACAGCTTAATGGGCAAAATGATCTTCCAATACACTTCCTTTTATGGAATTTTATGTTGTATATTGAATATCGTACTCAGTCAAGATCATTTTCCATCTAGATATTCGTTCGGAAAGAGCGGTTTTCTCGAAGATGTACTTGATAGGGTCCATCTTAGAAATCAATAGAGTGGTATGATTCAACATATACTGTCTTATCCGACAAGCAGCCCATGCCAGAGCGCATCAAGTTTTCTCGAGCAGTGAATATCTAATTTCACAGTCGGTAAACTTTTTGCTCAGGTAGTAAATTTCATGCTCTTTTCGGCTAGACTTGTCATGTTGGCCCAACACACACCCCATAGAATTCTCTAGCACAGTCAAGTACATAATCGAGGGTCTTCCTTCAACTAGAGGCATGAGGATAGCAGGTTCTTACAGATATTCCTTGATTTTGTTGAAGGAAACTTGGCATTCATCATTCCATATGACTACTTGATCTTTCTTCAAAAGTTTGAAGATTGGATCACAAGTAGCAGTTAGGAGAGATATGAAGCGAGAAATGTAGTTAACACGACCCAAGAATCCTCTAACCTCCTTTTCAGAATGGGGAACTGACATTTCTTGAATGACTTTTACCTTTGCAGGATCAACTTCGATGCCTTTACCACTATCAACAAAACCTAGAAGCTTTCAAGATTGTACTCCGAATGTGCACTTATTAGGGTTCAACCTCAACTTGTACTTTTTCACTCTCTCGAATAGCTTGTATAGATGATTGAGATGCTCATATTCAGTTTGTGACCTTGCAATCATATCATCCACATATACCTCTATTTCATGATGGAGCATATCACGAAACAAAGCCACCATAGCACTTTGATATGTTGCCCCTGCATTCTTCAATCCGAATGGCATGACCTTGTAACAAAACGTTCCCCTTTGCGTAACAAAGATGGTCTTATCCATGTCTTCCGGAGCCATCTTAATTTAATAATAGCTGGAGAAACCATCCATGAAAGACAAGACTTTATGCTGAGCGATGTTATCGACTAAGACATTAATATGGGGTAGAGTGAAGTCATCCTTGGGACTTTCCCTATTCAGATCCCTATAATCTACGCATATACAAACTTTTCCGTCTTTCTTCGATACTGGCACCACATTTTCAACCCATTGAGGATAAGACGTCATAGCTAGGAATCTTGCATCAAATTGTATCATCACTTTAGCTTTTATCTTTTCAGACATATTAGGCCGCATGTGACGAACTTTTTGCTTGACAGGAGGTCAATCTTCCTTTGTTGGCAGACGATGAAGTACAATGTCGATATCCAACCCCGGCATATCTTCATACGACCAAGAAAACACTTCCACGTAGTTATGTAACATTTTAACCAATCTGCTTTTGACACTGCTTCCTAGGTTGGCGCCGATATTAACCTCTTTCTTGTCTTTCTTAGTACCTAGGTTGATGACTTCAACTGACTCTTCATGCGGCTGAATAGATTTTTCCTCTTGTAATAGAAGTATGGCTCGTTCTCCTGGTATTTCACAATCTTCCTCTCCTTCGTCTTCGGCTTAGTTAATTGAATGTTCGAAATCATAGTTGGTAATAGTAGAGTCATTGGCAATGAGATCCGGAGTGGTCGAGGACCTGCAAGAGTGTATTTGTGTGTGTGCATGTAAGATACATGGCTATTTGAAAAGTGTATTAAATAGAAAGAAAGACAATGAGCTCAAAAATTTGAATGCAAAAAGTCCAATGGTTTATATTGAATGATCATATGATAAAATGAACATAAATAAATCCCTTAACAAATGGACCATAGTGCCTCGGGAAAGGCATATGGCTTAAAAGTCATTGTTTAATATTATAGATAAAAGGTTCTTAAATTGAGAGAAAGAAATAAACAAGTAATTACTCCTCAATGAAGTAGATGGGAACGAAGTCCTTTGCACGCCAATTGTTGAGCTCTGTCGTGGTAGGATATATCCACTCTTCAAATGCACATCCATCATCAGAATCTTCCACAACATTTACTTCATGATTTCCAATACGAAGAGGGGGATTTTCTGCACGAGCGCGCCTCACTTCCTTCTGAGCCTTGATAGTGAAACCCAAACCACATTTGTCTGCTTTGGACGGGATTTCAGGGAGTTTCCCCCAGGTATCATAGCTTATTTCTTAGACTGCGGCACGAGCATCCTTAAATGAAACCATCCTTGGCATAGCCTTATTAGTTTTGGGAATGTCGAAGGAAATTTTGGCTGTAGCAACCATAGGTGGAACAACTTCAAAAGCCTGACATGGGGTTTCTATAAATTCGCCATCCATCTCCACATATTTGAAAGAATTGAGGTGGCTTACCATAAACTCCTCCTCACCGCAAACAGTGACGATCCTCCCCTTGACTGAATATTTTAGCTTTTGATGAAGCGTAGATGTTACATCCCTTGTTCCATGGATCCATGGGAGACCTAGTAAACAGGAGTGAGCAGGACAAATGTACATGATATATAAAGTAGAGTTGAAAATCTGTGAGCCCACTTTGATCGAAAGATCCACTTCTCCATGAACCGTCCTTTTGGACCCATCAAAAGCCCTCACAATAATGTCACTCGGATTCAACAACAGTCCTTCACAATCTAAACGGTCCAAAGCCCCTTTGGGTAGCATGTTTAAAGAAGAGTCAGTGTCAACCAGAACATGTGCTAGAGTAGTCCCCTTACATTCAATAGAAACATGCAGAGCTTTGTTATGGTTCTTTCCATGTGGTGTCAGGTCAGCATCCGAGAATCCCAATCCGTTGTCGGCCGTCAAGCTTTCCACGAAATTTTCGAATTGGTCAGTTGTGGTATTATGCGAGACATGAGCCTTCTTTAAGAATTTGATTAATGCTCGTGCATGAGCATCAGAACAAAGTATCAAAGATAACATGGAGATCTTGGAAGGGGTTTTCCCCAGCTGTTCCACTATATTGAAATCACTCCTCCTTATAATTTTCAAGATTTTTCTAGAGCGAAAGGTTCCTCAGCAGCAATGTCTTTTACGGGCATTTCTGTCTCAGAAAGCTCAACTACTTTCTCCTTTCCCCTATTGTCAACCCTAGGATTAGTAGCGGTGATACAGACATGTGTTGTTGTAGCAGTTGGGAGTGAAATGTTCGGCGAAAAGATTCTCTCAGTTATGGTTACCTTACCAGAGACAGTAATATTACCAATGTCATCAGCCTTGCTTTCTTCAATCCAAGCATCCTGCTTTATTCCATGGTAAAACACTTCGGCACCATAGTTCCACGACACTGCTTTGTTGGAAGAGTACAAAATTGGCCCAGGGGAAGTAATTATCAGAGGAACATTAGTCGGTTCATTCGAAATCCTGATAGGACCCTTTTAGGAGATCCTAAAAGGCTTATTCGAAATTGTTATGATGGAGAGGTCTTTAATCTTTTTGGTCAAACTTTTAAAGGACATAGTTTTCTCAAACAGGATCTCATGACTATTCATCAGGTGTTGAAGGCCTTCTTTCAGCCATTTACATCCATTAATTTGTGTGGTGCTGCAATCACAGTCCTTTAAATAGCCAGGGTAAACCCCGACTTTCAGCAAATTCTTTTTGACAATGGTTAACGGAGTAGTTAAGTCTTCGACGGAGGAAACAAAATGGTGTCTTCAATTGCATTGACACCTTTGCCATGATTTGGCATTGGTGCCGTTATCACATTAGGAATTATGGGCGGATCAAATTCGATTATCTTGTCTATTAGGTCTTGAATTTTTCTCTTCAACACCCAGCATTGATCGGTCTCATGTCCGGGGCTATTTGAATGATATGTACACTTGGTATTCAGATTGGCCGAAGGATCATGAAGTGTCACCAAGTTAGCCTTTAACAAGTGTTGTAAGTCTTGGGATAATGACATGCCTATCCTTGTGAATTATCTTCGTGGACCCTCAAATCATTGATGATTGGAAGATTGTCCTTGAACAAGAGTAGGGTTGGAAATCAGAACAACATTAACGGACTGACGGTTATCCTTCTTGGTACGGGCCCTTGCCCCATACACAACATTTGTTTCTTTCTTCCCGGTGAAGGATTTATTTACTAATTTGAAAAATGGACCGGATAACATACCCATAAACATATCAATATGTTCCCTATCAGTTAATGGTGGTTGGACCCTACTGGAAAGATCCCTCCACTTTTGGGCGTACTCTTTGAACCCTTTGTTTTTACCCATCATCATGTCTTGTAGTTGAAATCTAGTCGGCGCCAGGTCAGCATTGTATTGGTATTGGTGATAGAAATCAATGGCCAAGTCTTCCCAGGTATGGATACGGGAACCCTCCAATTGGTAAAACCACTCTAGTTGAGTCCTAGCCAAGCTTTCTTGAAAGAAGTGGACCCAAAGTTTCTTGTCAGTGGTGTACGGTTGTATTTTGCACACATATGACTTCAGATGAAGATTTGTGAAGGAAACCCCACCATATTTAATGAAGACTGCTATCTTGAATTTATGGGGAATGACAACCCCATATATTAAACCCAAATCATCAAAATCTAAACCAGGGATGGCTTGAATATCAACGACCATCATTCTATCCTCTCTCTGCTTGTACTTATCATCGGTAGGAGGATATTGCTCTTCAAAATAGTCTTCATCATCGGACACTTGATCATTGACACACCCAGCATGGGTACTCCTTTCTTATCCAATTTGATTTTCGTCTTCCTCAAACAAATATTCAACTATTTGCATTAGGCGGCTCGACTCTCTGAATGTTTTACCCATGTTGACTAGAGCTTTCCTCTTTGGTTTCTTTTTGGATGCCAACAACGTCATCAACTCTTGTTGCCCCTTGGTGAGGGTCAGCAGAGTCTCTTGAAACTGGGAGTTTTGTGCTTGCAGGTCTTTCACTGTTTTCTCGATATCCATGTTGCTGAAATAAACAACAGAAAGATAAGGAAACCTGTTGTGGAAAACATGTTATGTTATGATGCATGAAAAATGTGCATGCAAATAATTTCAAGGATTTATGAAATTTAAATTTGTATAGACAAAATAATGGACAAACGTCAAATTGCATTAATCAGTTCAAAATGGTTACAACGTGCCTCTTGGGTTTACAAGATAAAATCCTAAGATAAAAAGGTCGAACGCATCCTCTATGGTGCAAGATAGGCGTTCAAGCTCTGTTCTTCATGATGTTGCATGGTAAGCTCCAAAACCCTTTTCTCGCTTGCATAGAATTGAGCTTCGAAGGTGTCTCGCTCTTCCTTTAGCTGAATTCAACCCTTTTGCAAGTCTTCAAGAGAAGTAGGCATGTTGGGATAAAGGACAGTATACGGGACATCTCCTTCAGCAATAGGATCCACAATAATTGGTAGGATGGAGGGCTAAGGCATCACGAGCTTCTGAGCACGAGCTCGTACCCACCTAAGGTAAGGCTCATGGGGAGTAGAATTCTTGTGTCCCAGTGTGTTACTATCCACCTTGTTTACCATCCTCCAAGCTCGTACAAACCTCTGACGGTAGCCTTGATCATCCCTCTCGTAGTCAAACACCACTCCTTGGATGAGCATATCATAAGGACCATCTCTTCGGGCATACCCAAACTGTTGCAAAGCTAAGCAAGGGTTATAAGTCATACCTCCCCTAATGCCAAGCAAAGGGAAATTAGGGAATTCCCCACAACGGTTGATGATAGTAATATTCTCCAAGGATCGGGAACACCAGTTATTATTCGAATGTCTGAGTGATATCAACCTATTGGACCACCTTAAACCTTGCTCGTTCTTTAACACAGATCGCGGGAGATGAGAAACAAAACACCTAGCCAATAGAGTAGTGCAACACATGATGATTCCTCCTTTCCTCATGGTGCAAGAGTGGATAGAATGTAGGATATCTCCTAACAAAGTAGGCACCAGATTACGAGAAAGGAAGATTTTGACAGGATTTACATCTATAAGTTGGTCAGGATTTGGAAATAGTACCATCCCGTAGATGAGAAGGGCCAAGATTTCTTCAAAATCTTGTAAATCCAGCGTGTTCTAACAATCTTGAGCTTTCTCCTACAGGAACTTGGCTAGGAACCCTTTGACACCCCTTCTTGTTTCCCAATTAGCCGTGACGTCGGATTGTTGCAAGTGTAGCGCTCGGGCAATCTCTTTAGGGCTTGAATCTCTTTCAGTATTGTTGAAAGGTAGTTGATTGAGAATAGGAATCCTTAAGAGTTGAGATAATTCTTCCATAGTAGGTATAAGCTGGTAATCGGGAAAGGTAAAACAATAGTGCAAAGGGTCGAAGAACTAGAAAAGAACCTTCATCATGTCTTCATCAATGCTTGAGGTAACCAAGTTTAAGAGTCGAGCATGTCTTTTGGTGATTGAAGAACTCTCAGGAACCCTTAATGCTAACCCTTTGAGTTGAGAAGGAATTCTCACGAGATAGACTTGGATAGTATTCTTGCGGGTGGAATCCATGTCCTACAAAACAGAATAAAGATAAATCCCAAAAAATCCTTGAAATGGTTAGTGCAAAATGCAATGTTATGTTGTTATGATGTTATGTACTAGTAAGCATATACACACAAAAGCAAACAAGTCCTTAGGTTTAGGCTTGCATGGAGTTTATAGGTAAGTGCTCTCTTAAAGTTTAGTTGGCTCAACCTATCCTATAAAGTAACCGGGTTCTAGGGGATCTCAATATCACTGATCTTTCTTCATCAGGCATTGTTTCAACGCAAGCCTCTTTAATGGCGACCGAAATATCCCTAAATTCTGATCTCAATGAGGGTAGTATCGAGTATCAACCAACTTCGGACTCCACCAAAGTCGACTACCTCACTACTTCCTAATGGCCAAGTTGGTCAAATAATGGTTCTAAAGTCAATTAGTGCTTCATGACACCAGACAGCGGCCCCGTATTCGCCTTGACTACTCAAGGGCTACCGGTACCAACAAATGTGTCACACTAATATAGCTATTTCTTAGACCATTTCGGTATACCCCACACAATTTCTACAACTTATTGCTGAAGAAGTGAAAAACACAAGAAGGGGGGTTGAATTGTAAAACTTGAAATCAAATGCAGACAACACGTTATTTTTATCCTGGTTCGTTTGATCTCAAACTACTCTAGTCCACCCGTCAAGGTGATTTCGCCTCTCTCCAACGAGGTCTTAATCCACTATATTCAACTGAATATTACAACTGCTTTAACAAATGCTAAAGCCTTCTTGAGTCTAAATCACAGACCGGTTTCTCAAGGAAATTCTTTCTTACAGATAATGAATACTATGTGTGTTGAATGTTTTCTACAAAAACTTTATATCACAACTGTGATAATACACAAATTAAGCTTATGTGAAACTAGGATGCTATAACTATAAAGTAACCAATTTGAGAGATTTAGCAAACTGTATGAGTGAGGATGAAGATGATTTGCTTTAGGCGTGTAAAGAGTTGTATAGCATTAGCCAATTCATTTCTCACTGACTTGTTTATATAGCCTTGGAAAAGATACGTTGTAGTCCATTATTCCATTTCAATGCTCATTACGTTCTTTCCATATTGAGAAGATCTTTGTCTTGGAATAAAGCCGTTGGAAATAAATGGTCTTGAATGCACAGTACCGTTGTCACTTCAGCGTGTTCTTGGATTTGGCTTATTCTGACGCTTCTAGGTTCTGATGAATTTGTTTTGGTCTTGATCAGAGTTTGAGTATGTTAAGCGCAAATCTGTTCATCAAGCTTCAGCGTAAGCACATGCTTTGATCTTCTGATGCTGGCATATGATATTACATCTTCTGATGCTGATGTTGATGTTCTGATGCTGATATTCATCAGAGTTTCTGTAAATGCATAACATAATTTTTAGGTAGCATATATGTCTCATATGAGTTATACAATTTATATAATCTTGCATGTTGTTATCATCAAAACTTTAACTTAGGGTAGTAGATTCAAACTTTGTTCTAACAATCTCCCCCTTTTTGATGATGACAAAAACCAAATTTTTTCAATTGAAATTTAAAGAAAACGTATCAGAGATAACCAAATAATAAATTGTATCAGAGATAAATAGAAGGGTATCAAAGATAAGAGGATAAGGAATAAAAAGGTATCAGAGTTATGATCAGAAAAACTCCCCCTGAGTTTATTACTTCCCTTTAATTCCATGAGTCCTTTAGCATCAGATTTTTATTGAACTTTCTTTGAGCATCAGAACTTTCCTTTACTAGAGCAGAGCTTCAGTGTATTAGAGTTCATCAGATTCTTGTACCTGTAAGCTTATGCAGAACAAAGAGAAATTCAAATATATCAGAGTGTTAGAATGTTTGAGACTTTTGTCTCAATAATCCGTTATTGAAAAATATCATTCTTTCTCCCCCTTTTTGTCAGCAATCAAAAAGTGCAAATAATTGAAGTTAAAAGAATCAGTGCAGAAAAATGATTATATTCAGTTCAGAGCTCAGAAAATAGTATAAATAACATGTAAAGAAAACAATGAAAACATCAAGAAACAAAATCTAAGGAGGGGGTGGAAGGCGTGTGAACAGAGCCTCTAGCATGTTCTTAATCTGATCAGTGGTTTCCTTCTGCTGATGCACCATGCTGGCTACTGAGTCAATCTTTCTATCCTGAACATCCATCCTTTCCTTCATTCGTTGATCATTCTCATCCATTCTCTCCTACAGACGAAGATCATTTTGCTTCAGCTCTTCAAGAGTCTTCCTGTCCAATGCAGCTTGAGAGTTGTCAGAATCAGCAATAACTTCTTCTTGACCCAAGTCTTCAGCTGGAATCGTCTGTTCTTCTGCAGGTTGAACTGTTGAAGCTGGACACTTTTCAGACCAAGGCTCACTGTCCAGATGGAGAACTGCTTTCTTCAGCAGCTGACTCAAAACTGGACCTTCAATTTCTTACAGCAGATTGTTGAAGTTCTGTTGTGCCTGTCCATAGCTTTGGTCTTGCAGCTTAAAGGTTTCAGCGCATACCCATCTTTTGAATAGTGTCCAGAGGTGATCTGAAACAGTTGGATCAATCACTTCCAGACTTGCTTGTTTTAGAGACGAAATCCACTTCTGCATGTCTGTTTCAAAATTTAAAATGCTAGAACCAACATATGGTTGTTTGGGTTTGGGAATGGCAGTTTTATTGATAATGGAAGCAAGGCGTTCAAGGACTGTTAGATCAATGAAGGTCTTGCTGTGGTCATCTGGATTTTGCTTGGGTGAGGTAGTGGGATAATCAGGGATGATTATTGGACTGGATGGGGTATTAGGTGGAGTAATTTCTGGTGAGGATGGTAGTTGAGGGATATTTACAGTGGTTCCACCAGGAAATTGCATGGATAAGGGTCGTGGTTTAGAGGATTCAGATGATTGAGGTTCAGGGGATTGAGCCTCAGAGTGTTGAGACTCAGGTTGTGGAGATGATTCATGTTGAGGTGAAGGTGGATTAAGTTCTGGTTGTGGAGATGGAGGTTGTGGAATTTCTAGTTCTGGTGAGAGTGGAACTTCTGGTATTGGTGAGAGTGTAGTTTCTGGTTGTGGTGAGTGGGGAGTTTCTGGTTGAGGATTGATGGGAATTTCTGATTGAGGATTTGGATTTTCTGTATGGTGAGCGGAAGAGTGTTGATCTATTTTAGAAAGAACTTCTTCAAGTTCTGGTTCTGTTGAGGTTGTAGGTTTTGGATTTTGAGGTTTGGCGCGGGATCTTCTGAGGGTTAATGACTCAGAAGGGTCAAACTCAGGTTCATTATCATCAATGGTTGGAATGGAAATTGGGATTTCAAATGAAGCTGGAGTTGGAATAAATGTTGGAACAGCAGATGAATTTAAAACATTAACAGAAGAAGGATTACCTCTCTTCTTTGGGGTCTGCTGAGACGATCCTTCTATTACAACCTTTCTCTTCTTAGTCTTCTTCAGAGCAACCTCTGGTGCTTGTTGGTGCAGATCTTTAATGTTCAAATCGGGATCTGTGCCATCAGCTTTACAAGCCTCCAAGTATCTGAAAATCTCCCTTGCAATTAGGGCAGATTTTGCACATCTATCTGCCATGTCAATACAACGAATACCACCACCATTGTATCCAATCAGCCTGGCAATGTGACCTTCAGTAATCACAATCTTCTTTCCCATGATATATGAAGTAACCTGGTGGGTTGAGGAAGACGTATGTATCCGGAATTCTTTAACCAAAATAGGGAACGTTGGACCCACCAACCTATCAAAGTACCTTTCCCAAGCTTGTGCCGTAATTTCTTCAGTCAAATCAAAGCCATTTTCCTTTAAACTGTTGAAATCTACTATCAATTCTGACAGAACTTCCAAGTTCTTGACCGGAGTGAGGAGCGTTCTAAAAGGAATCTGATATTGTTCAGATGAGGCATCTTGCTAGTAACCTGCAGATGGAGTGCTAGAGGATGCCATGTTCACACAAGGGTTTTTGAGAAAAAATTGAAAAGGGTTTCTTTGAGAAAAGATGAACAAACAAGTAAGAACACAGAAATATTTAGATGATTATAAGTGACGGTAAAAAGTGAAAGAGTGGTGTGAGGGTGTTTAAATAGGTTTCAAAAAGTGTTTTTGAAAACATAAACGTTTTAAGAGAGAGAATTAAATCATGATTACTAGCATTTAATTTTTGTTGGTTTTAGGGGATTTAGAAAGATATTTGGAACGGTTACCCATGACATGTGTCTCAATGCATCCAATCAGCGCTTTGCCTTTTCAGAAGCGTGCACGCGTGTTCTGCCTCAGGAATTAGCTGATGACTGGATGACACTTGTTTGATTTAGTGAACAGCACATCTATCCTTGAAATGAAACGCTCAGATCTTTATGGATAGAATCTGATACAATCTGCATGTCTAAATTTCTGAAAGAAGATTGATCAGAAGTTCACAGTGAAATAGAAACAAATTCTGAAGGTTAATATATAAAATTAAAACATTTTCACTCTGGGCAGATCTTCATGCTGAGATGTTTCAGAATGAAGTTGAACCTATCTTCAGAAAGTGGGTTTGTGAAAATATCAGCCCATTGATGGTCTGTATCAATAAATTTTAAGTTTAAAATTCCTTATCTGAATATAGTCCCTAATGAAATGATGTTTTATTTCTATATGCTTAGCCCTAGAATGCAAAATTGGATTTTTACTTAAGCAAATGGCAGAGGTGTTGTCACAGAGTATAGGAATGTTACTCTCAAATATCTGGAAGTCCTCAAGCTGACTTTTCATCCAGAGCATTTGTGTGCTGCATCCTGCTGCTGCTATGTATTCAGCTTCTGCTATTGATAGCTCTATTGTGGATTGCCTTTTGCTGGACCAAGAGATCAGATTTTCTCCCAGAAACTGGCAGCTTCCAGAAGTACTTTTACGCTCTACTCTGTCTCCAGCAAAGTCAGCATCATAGTAACCTACTAAGCTGTAATCACTAGATTTTCTATAAAATAAACCCAGATTAGTAGTACCTCTCAGATACTTGAAAATTCGCTTAACAGTTGTTAAGTGAGATTCTCTAGGATCTGATTGGAATCTTGCACAAATGCATACACTAAATAAAATATCAGGCCTTGAAGCCGTCAGATAAAGAAGAGAGCCAATCATACCTCTGTAGACCTTCTGTTCTACCTTTTTGCTTACCTCTTCTCTTTCCAGAATGCACGTGGGATGCATTGGAATCTTTGATGACTTGCATTCTGAGAGATCAGATTTCTTCAGAAGTTCTCTGACATATTTGCTTTGATGAATGTAAGTTCCCTCTGGGGTTTGATTGATCTGAATTCCCAGAAAGAATTTCAGTTCCCCCATTAGGCTCATCTCAAATTCTGCCTGCATACACTTAACAAATTTTCTTCCAAGAGAAGGATTAGTAGATCCAAATATAATATTGTCAACATAAATCTGACACACTAAGATGTCATTCATAACTGTCTTACATAATAAGGTTGTGTTCAATTTCACTCTGGTGAATTCCTTTTCTAACAGAAAGTTACTTAGTCTTTCATACCAAGCTCTGGGAGCTTGTTTCAGACCATACAGTGACTTCTTTAGTTTGAAAACATACTCTGGATTTTTTGTACTTTCAAAACCAGGGGGTTGGTGCACATAAACCTCTTCTTCTATATAGCCATTTAAGAATGCACTCTTGACATCCATCTGATATAGAGTGATGCCTTTATTAACAGCAAAAGAAATTAAAAGTCTGATAGATTCTAACCTGGCGACTGGAGCAAAGGTTTCTGTATAGTCTATCCCCTCTTGCTGACTATAACCTTGTGCTACCAATCGTGCTTTGTTTTTTATGACTTCACCTTGTTCGTTTAGTTTGTTTCTGAACACCCATTTTGTTCCAATGACGTTGAATCCTTTTGGTCTGGGAACTAGATCCCACACGTCATTTCTGGTGAATTGATTCAGCTCTTCTTGCATTGCTAGAATCCAGTCATTGTCCAGAAGTGCTTCATCAATTGAAGAAGGTTTAATCAGATAAACATGTCCCATGAGGGATTCTTCAGAGTTTCTAAAGCTGGCTCTTGTTCTGATTGGATCTTCCTTTCTTCCTAAGATTGTTTCTTCTGGGTGATCTATGCTGCTTCTGGGTAGTCTTTTCTGAGGTTGATCAATAGATGTTGCTGGATTTCTTGCAGTGCCTCTTTCTGATGTTGAGGGAGTGTCTTTGTTGAGAGCTTCTGATGACTTGTCTTCAGAACCTGTGAGTTAAACTTCGATACCTGCAAAAACTTCATTCTGCTTTGACTTTTCAGAGTCAAGCTTATCATCAAAACGAACACTGATTGATTCTTCCACAATCTGTGTTTCTGTATTGTATACTCTGTACCCTCTTGAGCGTTCATAGTATCCTAACATAATACACTTTTGTGCTTTAGAATCAAACTTGTTCAAATAATTTTTTGTATTTAAAATAAAACAAGTACATCCAAATGGATGAAAATATGAAATGTTGGGCTTTCTGTTCTTCCACAATTCATATGGAGTCTTTTCCAGAATAGGTCTTATGGAGATTCTATTCTGAATGTAGCACGCTGTGTTTATTGCCTCTGCCCAGAAGATCTTAGCAACATTTGTCTCATTGATCATGGTTCTGGCCATTTCTTGCAATGTTCTGTTCTTTCGTTCTACAACTCCATTTTGCTGGGGAGTTCTAGGACAAGAGAAATCATGCAGAATGTCTCTGTCATTAAGGAATGACTCAAAATCTTTGTTTTCAAATTCTCCACCATGATCACTTCTGACTTTAACGATTCTAAGATCCTTTTCATTCTTAACTTGGTTACAGAAGGTGACAAACAGAGAGTCTGACTCGTCCTTGTGTCTTAAGAACTTTACCCATGTCCATCTGCTATAGTCATCTACGATTACTAACCCATACTTCTTGCCACTGACTGAAGCAGTTTTAACTGGTCTAAATAAGTCAATGTGAAGAAGTTCTAATGGCTTAGAGGTGGAAACAACGTTTTTAGATTTGAAAGCAGGTTTTGCAAACTTGCCTTTCTGACATGCTTCACACAGAGCATCTTAATTGAACTTCAGATTAGGAAGTCCTCTGACCAGATTGAGTTTTTTAATCTGAGATATTCTTCTCATACTAACATGCCCCAATCTTCTATGCCAGATCCATTGCTCGTTGTTAACAGACAGAAGACACTTTACATTCTGACTTTTCAGTTCAGAAAGTTTGATTTTATAAATGTTGTTTTTCCTCTTACCATTAAATAGGATAGTCCCATCTTTCTGACTAACAGCTTTGCATGATTTTTGATTAAAGATTATATCATAACCGTTATCACTTAATTGACTTATGGATAACAGATTATGCATTAATCCATCTACTAATAGAACATTATTTATAGAGGGAAGATTTCCATTACCTACTATTCCAGAGCCAATGATCTTTCCCCTCTGATTGCCTCCAAAGCCTACGTGGCCTCCAGGCTAAATTTCCAGGCTTTGGAACATATGCCTTCTTCCCGTCATGTGTCGTGAGCAGCCAGAGTCCAGGTACCATGACTGGTGTTTCTGATTTGCTGCTAAAGATATCTGCAACATGTATTATTTTATCCTTAGGTACCCATATTTTCTTGGGTCCTGATTTGTTAGCTTTACCAAAACTCTGGTTGAATTTTGGTTTCACAGAATAATTACTAATAGTATATTTAATGTCATGTGTGTGACCATACACAAAGTGTGAATTCAGCGGAGTGCGTTTAATAGTTAAATCCATGGCATTCTTTGTGTAGGTACCTTTCCATGGTATCATATTCCCTTTCTGTCGTTTTTGCTAACTCCATAGATCATTGAAGCCATTTTGCTTCTATCTATGTTTTTAGCAAGGAACTTCTGAAAGTTGTGATCATACTCCTTGATGATCTCATCAGCGCTGCTGGGAGTTTCAGAAATTGTTTCCTTCTGAGAGTGTTGTAAAAGGTTTTCTAATTTTGAAATTTTATTTTTCAACTCAGAATTTTCCAATTTGAGACTCTCAATTTTATCAGAGTCAGAATCAAGATTCCTTTTCAGGTTTCTGAGTTTAACTCTGATCTGCTGATATCTTTCCAGAATTTCGTTAAAGCTTTCAGCAAGTTCAGCCTTAGTAAAATTAATTGTAAAGTCATGGAATACCTCTTCGGTGTCTGATTCAGAGTCTGATTCAGAAGCTTCACTGTCTTCTGATATGTTAGCCATGAGAGCTATGTTTGCTCTCTCATCATTTGATTCTGAGTCAACTTCAGACGTGTCAGAGTCATCCCATGTAGCCATGAGACTTTTCTTCTTTTCCCTTCCAAACTTCTTTTTGGGCTTTTCCCTCTGAAGCTTTGGACAATCACTCTTGTAGTGTCCTTGCTCGTTGTATTCATAGCAGATGATATCCTTGGTGTTTGGCTTTCTGCTTCCTGAAGAGCCTTCAGATCTTCTGTATCCAGAGGAGGAGTCTGACCTTCTGTATCTGGAGGAGGACTCATTCTGATCAGATCTTCTGGCATTCCTGAACTTTCTTTGCCTCTGCTTCCATAGTTGGTTCACTCTTCTGGAGAGGAGGGAAAGTTTGTCTTCTTCTGATGAGGACCCATCAGAGGTTTCTTCAACAGCCTGCAAAACTTTGGAGTCAGATTTTTCTGTTAGATTTTAAAGCTAAAGGCTTACCTTGCTTCTGAGGTTCATCAGCTTCTAGCTCTATCTCGTGACTTCTGAGGGAGCTGATAAGTTCCTCCAGAGAGATTTTGTTGAGATCTTTAGCTAGCTTCAGCGTTGTAACCATTGGCCTCCACTGTTTTGGCAAGCTTCTGATGATCTTCTTGACATGATTAGAAGTAGAATACCCTTTGTCCAAAACTTTGAGACCAGCCACCAGAATTTGAAATCTTGAGAACATCGTTTCAATTGATTCACTTTCTTCTGTTTTGAATGCCTCATACTTCTGAATGAGCGCAAGAGCTTTAGTTTCTTTGACCTGAATGTTGCCTTCATGCGTCATTCTGAGAGAGTCAAACATACTCTTTTCAGTGTCTCTATTAGATATCTTTTCATATTCAGCATAAGAGATGGCGCTGAGAAGAATAGTTCTGGCCTTGTGGTGATTTTTGAAGTCACGCTTTTGTTGATCAGACATTGCTTTCCTGTCAATCTTCTGACCACTTGCATTCACTGGGTACGTGTATCCATCTGTCAACATGTCCCACAGATCAGCATCATGTGCCAGAAAGAAGCTTTCAATTCTGTCTTTCCAGTAATCAAAATTCTCTCCATCAAAGACTGGAGGTTTGCCGCTGAATCTGTCTCTATCTTCATTGTTGTCATTGCTGGTGTGTTGATATGTTCCTGCCATTGTGTTTTTCTGACGCTGGATCTTGTACTGACACGGTTAAGTGTTTTAGCTCAGAACCAGGCGCTCTGATACCAATTGAAGAAGTGAAAAACACAAGAAGGGGGGTTGAATTGTAAAACTTGAAATCAAATGCAGACAACACGTTATTTTTATCCTGGTTTGTTTGATCTCAAACTACTCCAGTCCACCCGTCAAGGTGATTTCGCCTCTCTCCAACGAGGTCTTAATCCACTATATTAAACAGAATATTACAACTTCTTTAACAACTGCTAAAGCCTTCTTGAGTCTAAACCACAGACCGGTTTCTCAAGGAAATTCTTTCTTACAGATAATGAATACTATGTGTGTTGAATGTTTTCTACAAAAACTTTATATCACAACTGTGATAATACACAAATTAAGCTTATGTGAAACTAGGATGCTATAACTATAGAGTAAGCAATTTGAGATATTTAGCAAACTGTATGAGCGAGGATGAAGGTGATTTGCTTTAGGCGTGTAAAGAGTTGTAGAGCATTAGCCAATTCATTTCTCACTGACTTGTTTATATAGCCTTGGAAAAGATACGTTGTAGTCCATTATTCCATTTCAATGCTCATTACATTCTTTCCATATTGAGAAGATCTTTGTCTTGGAATAAAGCCGTTGGAAATAAATGGTCTTGAATGCACAGTACCGTTGTCACTTCAGCGTGTTCTTGGCTTTGGCTTATTCTGACGCTTCTAGGTGCTAATGAATTTGTTTTGGTCTTGATCAGAGTTTGAGTATGTTAAGCGCACATCTTTTCATCATGCTTCAGCGTAAGCACATGCTTTGATCTTCTGATGCTGGCATATGATATTACATCTTCTGATGTTGATGTTGATGTTCTGATGCTGATATTCATTAGAGTTTCTGTAAATGCATAACGTAATTTTTAGGTAGCATATATGTCTCATATGAGTTATACAATTTATATAATCTTGCATTTTGTTATCATCAAAACTTTAACTTAGGGTAGTAGATTCAAACTTTATTCTAGCAATTGCTACTTACCTATAAGGTGTCCCAGATCCGGGTAGAGGATCAAAACAAGCCCAAACAAGGAACCGTAATGTAAAGAAAACAAATCAAACAAAGAAAACCAAGTAAAGGTGATCTATCCCTAAGGTAACCCCACTTTTAAAAACTTCCCCAGTAGAGTCTCCAGTTCTGTAACACGGTGGGAGAACTGACTTGGGATGTTTTGTGTTTGATTGCAATTGTTGCGGATAGAAAGAGTCACCACCGAATTTTCTTTCATCCAAATAAAATAAAGGGTGAAAAGAAAAGGAAAGACCTTTGAGAATATTTTTAGTTCGGGTGGAAGATTATAAAAATGGAAGGTGTTAGTATCCTTTTCATCCATAGTTATCTATGGGCTCTTAGTTGCTTGTTAGATCATTGCTATTGTTTTAAAGTGTGCTTTGCGGTGGGTTTTAAAAGTATTTATTTGAAAAAACACCTTCGTTTAGGCTAACTTTGTAATGATTCCCATCTCTATAAGAATGTATACAAAGTGTTTGACTTTTGAAAATATTTCATGTTTTGAAAGTGTTTCGTATGTGTTTGAAAAGAGGTTTGTTTTGAAAATGAGCAAGTAACTAAGAATGTTTCTAGTTACTCAAAAAGTCTTTTGTCCTTCTCCTCTTCTTTTAGATGTTGCTATCTTACCATTGTTTTGGTATGAAGCCCCATCTTTGATGTAAAGGGACGGACGTGGGTCATCAAATAGTCATGATAACAATGTTGTAAGATATCTTGGCATTTATTTTAAGGGACTAAGATCATTTGTAAAGCAACATTCGAAGCTTCATCGAGGGACTATGATCTTGTATCTTGATTATTTTTGCTAAGACGTCTCGCATGCATAACATGACCATTTTTCATAGGCAACAAGTGGAATTACCCTAGGTGTGCATGTGTGAATAGTGTGTTTGATTTACATGCTTGATTTATCTTTAATTAGGCCTTTCTAAGCATTGATTTTATCTTTCCATACAAACCCTAGTTACTAGCATTTATATGAAAGAGATAAATTGAGGAAAGTAAATATTCTACGCCATTACAATCATTTGGGGAATGGGGTGTACAAATTTACAAATGGGGATTGCAAGAAATTAAAGTTATAATTATCTATTACAACCATATTGAAATAATGTACAAGAATTGCAATGTAAAATATATTTGTTTTGTTTTTGTTAAAAGAAGAAATAAATTTGCTTAAGAAAATATTTTTAGTCTTTTTGTTTTAAAAGAAATAAAATAAAACATGTGAATATAAAGTATTTTTGGTGTTTTTGATTAATGATAAAAATAATAAGAGAAAAAATAATCAGACTCAGCACATAGCTGAAAAGATAGAGAAAAGGAGAAACAAAATTTCTGACTCTGGTGCGCTGCAAATCAGAAAGAAAATATTAGCGGAAAAGAGGAAGGCCATAAGTTTTGGATCCAGACTAACTAAAGTTCTAGGGTTTCTACGAACAAAGGAAAGTGTAGAAGTTCTGATTGTTGAGAAACTAGAAGTTCTAGTGTTACGGGAAGGTTATAAGTTCTGGTTGTTGAGAGAGTCTAGAAGTTCTAATGCAGCTGGAGACTTAGAAGTTATAGTGTTACTGGGAGGCTAGAAGTTCTGGTAATGGGTAAGTGAGGTGTCAATGTTGTTGGATGAAAGTATCTAGAAGTTCTGGTCCAAGATTATTGTTTGACAAATAAATGGAGGGATTTATCTAGAATTTTTGGTCTAGGATCAATGTTTGACAAATAATGGGGTAAAAATGTAAAGAAATAAACACAAAAAGGTGTTTCTGGGGCTAGAACTCAGGACCCTTAACACTAATGCCTTATGTGATCGCTCTCTACCACTGGGGTGGCTATACATCAAGTATTAGAAGCAAAAACGTAAACATATATTACAAAGTAAGTTCTGATGATGAACTCCATCTTCTTCTTCGTGCCAGCCAGAGTATCTGCAACTTAGTCATTTATCAACAAAAATGGAAAATACAAACATGGAAGTTATGGAAAATTTCATCATGGTTTCAGAAACACATAGCATAAAAACTATAAACCAGAAGCAAGCATGAAATCTTCTATTACTAATTCTAAACCCTAATTTCCTCAAGAAGTTCTGATCTGAAATTCTCTCTACTCATGCCATATAAATGAAATCTATAAATATGTACAAAATCAGAGCCATGATATCTACATTGTATTTTTTAAAATGCATGCCTAACAACGCCTAAGCAATGAGCTAAAAGTAAGAAGAAAGTTATCTTGCAACTGGAAATTGTTCTGTGAATTAGAGCTTGGTTCAGATTGTTGTGATATTCTGGTCAGCTTCCTCAAGTTCTTAGATAGCTAAAGCAACTCTTTACTTGAGTTATGAATGGTGGGAAAGTTCTGGAGCAGTCAAGGTGCAAAGTTATGGTTTTTGAATTAGAGAGTGGTGAATACTGTTTTACAGTTTGAAAACAAAAGTTGGGGAAGCTTCTATGTGTATTCTGGAATCTATATGGATGATTTGGTCAAGAAACACAAGAAAAAATAGAGTTTGGATGCAAAAACCAGAAATTAGCGGGTTTCATGTTTATGTTTACAGTTTTAGGTTCTTGGGAATTTGCCGCAAGGTTTCAAGGATTTTTCTAATCTTCTCAGCCCTTCTAACAGCTTCAAATGAAGTTTAATTTATAGGCAAAGGATTTAGAAGCTTGGAGAAGTCAAGAGTACAACCATCATGTGTTATGGATAGTTGACTTGTTTTTGAAGCAATTTAGCCAAGGAAGTTTCAATGAAAAGTAGAGTGGTTAGCAGCTTTAACTACACCTAATCTTAGTTTGTAAGCATGATTTGTGGAGAAGTACACTCAGAAACAAAAGTAAAGCATGTGCCCAACATAAACTTTGTACAAAAGTTTACTTTCCAAAGACAGCCATGGTACTTTCATGCCACACGTGGGAAGATCTTTTGGATAATGGTTTAAACATTTGGATAAAGAAGACTTGCAACCTGAGATTATGCAGCCTAGCTTGAAACTGGATCAAAAGTTCAGCACAAACATAACTTAGATTAAGAACAAATGTCCAACTTCTGATCTTTGATTCTCCCTGCTCCAGCATGATCTGAAGGAGTTCTCAGAGTTTTCTGAAAGCTTGTAACATGCTTTGTAACCCATCTTTGAATCACTTTTGCAAATTCTGATTGAACCTACGTGAAAATGGGCCCAGAAGTTCTAACCAAATTCTGACTTGGAAATGCACATAATTTACTAAGTGTTTTAGTTTTATGGACATGTCTTCAAGGATTTAAATCTTGCAATCCCAGCATTTCTAGGAGAAGTTCTGTTCTGCAATGTTTTAGATCTCATTGAGATCTACAACTCTCGTGTCAGAAGTTCTTCCTGAATCATCTTGCATCATGACCGAAATCTGGCCAGAAGTTCTGAACTTATATATTTTCTTAACACTTAGAAAAATTTCTAAGTGTTTAGAATTTTGACTTTTCCAAAGTAATTTTGACTTTTGATTTTCTTGATGAACCAACTTCATATTCTAACATTTCTTGATGAAATTGGACTCTTGAAACTTGATTTTGATCCAAAATTCAAACTTTGACTTTTCTGTGTGCATTTTGACCATTTTCCCTTATGCCAATTCCAACCCTAAATGGATGTATTAGTGCTGCAAACTTGAGTCATGAATGATTTTATGAGAAAATTCTTGAGAAATGAGAGGGAAATTTTTGGGTACAACACCCTGGTAGAAGTTGCTTTTATAAAAAAATTCTACACAAGATGATCTTTTTCCCCTAGCAAAGTGTTCCTTATTTTCGGTAGGAAGTAATGGAGCTTTTCCCGAGGAAGTTAAGAGCCGTTTGAAGTCAAGATAAGTTGGATTGCAATTTATATTTGCAGTATCCTCTCCAAAACCCACTTTGTAGTGGCCTCCCTCCTCGGAGTTGGCGTGTTTGAATTGCAAGCTCGCATCACAGTTAATACCTGTTGCTTATCGATTCCATTTGCTATTCCTCATTGAAGTCCAATTTTCCCAAGGATGACTTCTCAGATGTTCCTCATTTCGTAAACAGTTCATTTTTTATATTTCTATTCCCTAGTGAATCATTTAAACATGCATCTTTATATTGCATATACCCAAATACATAGCATTTCCATTGAAATTAAGCATTATGCTAAAAAAAGAATGTATCAAACATGCATTGAAGTATAAGCCTATTTTTGTTGGTTTCCCGTAGTAATCGGTTTGACATAACCAAAGATTAAAAAAACCATTGTAGTCTATCATTATGGTTATCCCATCCAGCTTCATCGATGGAGTCTGTTATGATTTCTATCCCCAGTCAGGTCATGTGGTGTTTTCTCTTTTCCTAGAGAATCTTCGGCAACCCTTGTTAGAGTACCCTCTTCGATCGGTCTCTTTCTTTGGTGTAAGTTCACTTTCACTCAGAGTTCTACCGAAGTTAATGTCTATATCCCCAATATGTTTGCTTTTGATCAGCTTTCTTTCCCCATGAGTCTTTCTTCGGTTAGTATTCCTTCTTAGAGCCCCATAGTATTTGGTGTCTCTTCAAAGTCCAGTTGGTCTACTGGAAGCCTTTGGTTGGCACGTGTATCTTCCTTCTTAGAGTCCCATAGTATTTGGTGTCTGTTCAAAGTCCAGTTGGTATATTGGAAGTCTGGGTTGGGCAGGTGCGTCCTTCCTTGTTAGAGTCCCATAATATTTGGTGTCTCTTTAAAGTCCAATTTGTCTACTGGTAGTCTTGGCTGGGCAGGTGCGTCCTTCCTTCTTAGAGTACTATAGTATTTGGTGTCTCTTCAAAGTCAAGTTGGTCTTTGGAAGCCTTGGTTGGGCATGTGTGTTTGTTTTACCCTAAAATTTTCCCTCCCATTTTTTATCCAAGATATCTCCTCATGCTTCTAAACTTTTCAATGGCTCAAGTTTGCACAAGTGTTGACTAGATCAAACCTCCTCCTAAGCAGATGACCTACAAATTAGGGTTTCACTTTTGTAAAACAAAATTTAACTTATAATTCCTCAAACTGACTTCATGGTTTCTCATAGGTTTTCAATAATGCTCATGTCAAATTTCAAGCCTTCCATCACAAGTTTGCTCAATCAATTGCTCAGATGATTGAGATTCAATTATAATGGACAAAAAGTCAATTGTGGTTAATATATATTAGAACTTCAATATTTTTGGTCAACATCAAAATTTTGAAGTGATATTCATCATTTGATTAAGGGTTCACCATAATTTCTCAAAGAAAGCACTCAAATCATCAAAGGGGCAAAGTTGACCAAATTAGGGTTTTGATTGAAAATAACTGATCATTGACTTTTAACCTAGTGCATGACATAATGGCTCAAGGCATGATCACAAGGGCTAAAATACAACATCTCTACCTAATTACATGGCTCAAAACATTTCCAAGGATACAAGTGATTGATAGTTGAAAAATTGAGATCCACTAATGAAAAGTCAATTGTCACACAAAAGTTAAACTTTGACTTTTTGGTCAACACTGAACTTCAGAACCAAGAGTCATCAAACCATTCAAAATTGTCAAGCTTGATCAACAAGAATAAAAAAAGTCAACAAAAGTCAAAGATGAAATTTTTTCTAACACTTAGAAAATTTTCTAAGTGTTAAGCTTTATTCTTAATAAATTCACTACTTTATGACCAATTTTCACCAAGATGCAAGATGATTCAAACAAAAATTTCAACATGAAAGTTGTAGAGCATGATGAATTATACAACTTTGTATTAGAGGGTTGATGTACATAAAATGCTTGGATTAGGAGACATAGGCTCATGAAGCCATGATGTTTTTATCTTAACACTTAGAGAAATTTTCAACAAGTTTTGGTTAGATTTTCATCACAACTTCTTGGCCAATTTTCACCAACTTCCTTGTTGATTTAGCCAAAGTGGTCAACATGAATGTTGTATAAAATGTTTCAAGCTTTCCAAAACATCCAAGAGCATGAATTTATTATACTTCAGCTAGGAGAATCGCAGAGATGAAGTTTGGTATCCATTATTGAATTATAGGTCATTTTCATAAAGAACACATGATCCAATCTTCAAGCATGTTGCATGATCTTGCTTTGCAGGCCCCTAAACTTGTGAATCTATCCATAATCATAATATTACACAAGCTTTTGAGCTACTGTCCAAGCATCTAAGCCATTGTCAAAGTGAAGCATCCATTTTGACACAAAGTTAACATTGTCATTCTTGTAAAGATCACTTTAATCACAAAGTCAACTTCTTGAGCCTCTAACTTGCTCCTCTGCACACACTCAACACAAAAGTCAAAAGCAACATATTTAAAGTGCCTAACCACTTTAGATTGCCCTATACTTCACAATGAAACCATGTTCTTAAATGTTGCTTCAAAATTAATTAACCTAGCCATAACTTTGTAATTTGAAAACCAAGCCCTCTCATCCTCTGAAACCTCTTGCCTATAAATAGAGGAAGTATTTGCAAGCCAAGACACGATTTCATAAACCCTAAAGCACCCCCATACTTCTTGAAATCATAAGTTGCATCTAAACCTCCATTTGTTGCAACTTCTAACTTGTAACTTCAAACACCTAATCCACTCGTGTGTTTTTACTCTAAATCATTCACAAAGCTTTTATAACTCATATAGAGGCTATCCAAATACCTTTTTCACCACTGTAACATCATCTTCATCATCCTCCATTTTCAAAAACAGAGCTCTGCACATTGACTTGTCTAGGAGAATCCAACCGCTCTCAATCCAAATTAAGCATTGCAATAGCTTCTTGTGAGTTGAGTGAAGATATCAAGATCATCACAACACCTCAAGGAGTGCTCTAAATTCAAACTCAATTCTCACTTCAAAGGTAAGTTTTTTGAAATTTGAAATCTTTATTCAAGCATCATTTTCCTTCGATTTCAAAATATAAAATGTATATATTATTTCCCTGAAGTTAACCATGTCCTTAGTTTTCATTTATATTGCTTGTGTGATGAGAATTTTAGAACTGAAAATTCTGAGATGTTATGGTTCAATTTGGTACCAAGTAAAATTCTCATTCATCTTTGATCTATAGGTGTTAAAATCTACATGGTTGAAATCGCGATAAAATTTCCAACAAGTTTGATGTTTACATTTTTTGATTTGGTTGAGAGATGAGCATTTTACAAAATTCAAAAATGTGTCCTTGGCTTTTAGCGTGAGGAAGAAGAAGATGTTCCATTCAGAAAAGAGTTTATAATATATGGATTAGTTTGTGATAAACTAACAGATGTATCACCATCCCAGTGGTTAAAGCACGCGCCTGTGACTATAGGGACCTGGGTTCGAGCCCCAGCGATACCCTTTTGCATTTTTTTCATGTTATTCTGTTCTTTTTTTGTTTCCAGCGCTTGGGCTCCTTGGCCTTGGGCCAACTTATTTTTCTTTTCATCACCGCCTAATTTCTCACAACAGCAGGCCCATCCCTTTTTATTATTTTTTCTGTTTCCAATAAAAAAACTGTTTTGGGGCCTAACAAAAATAACTTTCTCACACCCCCTTTTACTTTTGACTCATGGCCCAACATTTTCCATTTCTTTATATTTCCTTTATTTTTATTTATTTTATTTTTAATCAAAATACAAAATATTTTCTAATAATTAGATTAAAAACATGTTAATTCAATCACTTTGATTCTATTTTATTTCATTTATTTTTTAGAACAAATAAAAGTCTCAAAAATATTTTCTAAAACAATTAGTTTCTTTTTTGATTTAAAAAATAATTAGACTTAGACTTTATTTAATTTATTTTTTTATTACTTAAATTAACATAGATTTTTTAGGTTTTGTTAATTAACTAATTAATTTTTTTTGAGGAAACAATTAAATAGCTAGATTAATTACTAAACCTTTTTCCTATCAAAATCTCAAAACATTTCTTTTTCTTTTCCACACTTTACGTTTCTTCATGCATTTTATTATTTCGCATTATTATTTATAAAAATGGTATATAATAGAAAATTGCAGTTTTATTGCTTTCTATCCCCATTTGTAAATTTGTATCTCCCATTCCCAAAGCGTTGTAATAGCGTAGGATATTTTAATTATGCAATTTATCGCTTTCCTTATTATTGTTAGTAGTTAGAGTTTATATGGAAAGGTTTAAAATCAAATATTAGATAACCCTAATTCAAAGATAAAAATAATTAAATCAAACACACTTTGCACACATGCACCTCTAGAGTAGACCTCAATTGTTTCCTCGGATAAAAACAGTCATGTCCCTTAAACGTGGGATGCTTTAGCAAAGACCCTCGATTAAAAGATCATAGTCACTCGATGACCCTTTGATGTTTCCATCGGTAAACTATCTTAGTCCCTTACGACCATTGCTAAAGCGTCTTACAAGTTGCCTTCCATGACTGTACGATGACCCACGCCCGTCCCTAACATCCAATGATAGGGCTTCCTACTAACCAATGTTAGAATAACACTATCTAAAGGAGGAGGAAAAGAACAAAGACTTTTGAGTAGGTAGATAGTTCTTAATCGCTTGCTCACAAATTAAACAAACATGTTCACACCTCACACTTTTAAAACAACTACTTTCAAACACTTTATAAGCACTCTTGAGGACTGATACAAGGGTTATTATTAAGAAAATTGCCTTACATTGGCACCTTCAAAACACTTTCAGAAAGCCACACCTTCTTTCAAAATATTTTCAAAACAAACATTTTGTATACATTCTCAACGATATGAGAATCATTACAAAAATTTCCGCACTTAGGCATTTTCAAAATATTTTCAAACATACACAAAGCATTTTAAATGTGAGCTAGAAACTAAGAGCCCGTTGATAAATAAAGATAGAAAGGGTGCTAAAACCTTCCCTTTTCATAACCTACCCCTCAAACTCAAAATCTATCAAAGGTCTTTCCTGTTCTTTTCACTCTTTCCTTTATTGGATAAAAGAGAAGTCGGTGGTGACTCTTTCTATCTGCAACATTTGCGATAAAATGAAAATCCAAAAGTAAGTTCTCCCACCATATTACAGAAGTGGCGACTATGCTGGGGAAATAACTTAAAAGTGGGGTTTACCTTAGAGATAGTTCACATTCAAATGCTTTCATTTGTTTGACTTTCTTTACTTTTAAAGGGTTGGTTGGGTTTATCTCTTGTATAGATCCTCTACTTGAATCTGAAGGGCATTTTAGATAAGTAGCAATAGATTGTGGATAATGCATGGCATATACCAATATGGTTGAAACAATGTCTATGTTAGTGCGACACATTGGTTGGTATTATTGTCCCTTGAGTAAGTCAATGAGAAAACGAGGCTGCTGCGTGGTGTCATAAGCACTAACTGACCGTAGAACCTTAGCTGACACAACTTAGCCATTATAAAGTAGTGAGATAGCTAGTTTTGGTGCAGACTGAAATTGGTTGATACTCGATACTACACTCATTGAGATTAGACTTTCGGGATATTTCGGTTGCAGTTTAGATGCTTGTGCTGAAACAATGCCTGAGAGAAAAATCAATGATATTGAGGCTCCTAGAACCTGGTTACTTCTATTAGAATAGGTTGAGCCAACTAAAAACTTCAAGAAGGTACTTACTTATAAACTTCATGCAAGCCTAAACCTAAAACCTTGTGTGCTTTGTTTGTGTTTGATTAAACTGCTCAAACATGACATCATGACATCATGACGCATATCATTTTCACTAACCATTTGAAGGACCTAGAGATTTATCTTTGCTCTGTTTTATAGGCCACGGCTTCCGCTCGCAGAAATACTATCTTAATCAACATTGTAAGGATGCCTTCTCAACTTAAGGAATTAATCTCCAAATTTCCTGAAAGCTCTCACTTCACCAAGAAGTATGGTCATCTACTCAATTTGGTTACTTTGGATTTTAAAGAAGACATGATGAGTGTTTTATTTCATTTCTTTGATCATGCACATTATTGTTTCACCTTTCTGGATTATCAGTTGGTACCCACAATGGAAGAATTCTATAATCTACTGGGAATACCTGTTCTTGATCAAACACCTTTTACTGGTTTAGAGAAAGATCCACAACCCAGAGAAGTTGCAACAATTTTACATTTGAAGCGGTCTGACATTGTGTCCAATTGGGAGACAAGAAGTGGGGTTAAAGGTTTTCTTGTTAAATTTCTGTTGGAGAATGAAATTCTTGAAATAGATACTTAATGTCACAGTGAATGTTATGACACCGTATCTGACAAATTGTACACAAACCAAACAGTAATTTAAAAGACAGTAAAGAACACAATTAATTGTTAACCCAGTTCAGTGTATAACAACACCTACATCTGGGGGCTACCAAGCCAGGGAGGAAATTCACTATAAGCAGTATTAATTTAGGAATAAACTAACCAGTTTATCTCCTTCACTTAAGCCCTACCCAATGCAACTTCAATCTAAGTCCTACTTAAACCTGAGTTCCTACTCACTCCCACTCAATCACAACAGTGATACTAATCTACAGATTAATAAGATTATGAAGACATTCTTCAATACACACGCTTGATTTTGCTTCAAAGCTTTAATCAAGAGACACAACACTCGTGCTTCAAAGATTTGAGTGATAAACAACCCTTACAACCAAAACCTACTCCAAGTCACTTATCAAGTGATAATTGCTTGGCTCACAGTAGTTACTAAAACTATCACAACTATACAATGCCTTATTGATCTTCTGTGAAAGTGCTGCTCTCCATTAGGATTCGTGAGAAATATATAAGCAGTCTATTCTTCATTTTGGGCTTCCATAAAAATAGCTAGGGTTAACCAAAGTTAACCTAAAGACTTGGTCTTAGACTTTCATCATAACAGATTAGGTTTAAGCAAGGTTAACCTAATATCCACATGAGCATCTGATCTAGTCAATATACTTCAACTCAGAAAGCACACCAGATTCCTTAAAAATCTCAGGAACAATAAATCTACACAAAAACTTGATCAGTACAGGATGTCTTAACATTGGTTATGACATCATGTATCCTGCTCACTGATTTTGGTAGAATTTAGTACATATGATCATAGCTTAATCATCATGATATTTACTCATACTGAGTTGTTCCTGTAGAACATTCCTTCTGCAGAAAATGTCTTTATCCCAGAATGTTATGACATCAGTCATGACATTCGCAAATATGGTTTTACCAAAAATTAATGCCAACAAGCAAACACTTACAAACTCCCCCTTTGGCAAATTTTTGGCTAAAACCCCTAAACAATCAGAGATTAGAATGCAGCCGAATTTTTTAATAACAACTAATCTAACTACCAATATCCAATTCTACCCAAATTACCACAATTACCTCTCCCTCTTTTTAGCCATAAAGAGGCCAAAGGATCTAGTACTTCAAGTTATACAGTCATCAAAAGGAAATCCAAAATATAGAAACAGAGAGAAGGTATCAAATAGCAGCAGCAAGTTTCAGCATCAATCTTTACAACTCAGTAATCACAGACCTTCAGGTACTGTCATCCCCTAAGGAAGCACTATTTTCAGCAGCATCTTCTGGTGAGCTTCTTGCAGAACCATCATGCTGTTCTTCATCAGCATCCTCTTCCCTCATTTGTTCTTCATTCTCCTCCTGTTCCAGACTAGTAATCAGCTCTTCAAGAGTCCTTTTTCTTGCATCAAGCTCTCTGCAGGTTTCTTTTAGAACAACTATAACATCATCTTTCTTGGAATGAGCTTTGACATTTGATGTCTCAACAGATGTCATAATAATGTCAGGGACATGTGTTCCCTGAAACAGCCTATAGTGAAAACCAAGTGCAGGGGCTCTTTTGCACACATAGTCCTTTTCAACCAAAATATCAGGATACTGATAAATTATTATACCACACAGGAGAGAGGGAAAAGCAATAGGGCCTTTAATAGCACAACTCTCAGCATGTTTCATTGTTTGATCAAAGATGTAGTTGCCATAATCAAAGTTTATTCTGGTTCCAACAACATAGATAAATCTTCCCAAACTAGTGGAGATGGTGGATTTGTGGTTGGTGGGAACCCAATTAGTTGCACCAATTTTGTGTAGTATGGCAAACTTCACACTCAGCTTGCTTGCAGTTAGCTTCCCTTTCAAGGGCCAGTGCTTGACTCGCATGGCAGTGATGGTTTGACAAACTTGGTTGTCAATAACTTCAAGCTCAGGATCATTTTCTTTTCTACTCATCATCCTTCTTGCTATGCTAGGGTTGATATTAGCAATTAAATCATTGTCAGAGAATTCTTCATCAACATCAATGACAGGAGGTTCAACAGCCTTGTCAGTAGGGGTCTGTTGATCATCAGGTTTCTCTGGAGATTTCTCAATGTTGTCATCAGGTGTCTCAACATTCTGAGTGACATTGGGATCACTTTTTAAATTAGGGCTAGCAGTATCTTGGTTCAATGGTACAGATATACCAGGAACAAAGTGATTCTCATTAAGAATCCTAGTGACTAGTCTGGCAATAGCTTGATGCACATAAGCAGAACCTTCCCTATTAGCTATCTCTGGAGGAACAGAGGATGATGGTTGAGAAGATTTACCAGAGGGAGAAGCTTATGATCTTCTTGCATGTCTGGTTCGCAACTTCTTGACCTTAGTAGGATCAGCTGCCATTTCACGAAGTGGAGTTACCTCAAGAACATCAGCATCCATGGGGTTTACGATTGCCCTAGGTTCGGTGTCAGTGGGTGAGGAATATGCAATTGCCTTTGATGATGATGATGACACAGATTGTTGATACATCTTGAGAGATTGAGAATACAAGTGACAGCGAGTGTGAAATTTTCTTTTGAGGGAATGGAGAGTGATGCAGCAAACTGAGAAGAGGGAGATATAAATATTTCTATTCCTCTTCTTAAACTTTTGGAAAGAAAGAGGGAAACAAATGATTACCCCAATCAGAATAAACTTGATTAAAATCTCTCTTTCAAACCTTGTATTAAGCAAAATTATTTGCTACATCTCTTCATATTGGCAAATACCCAGCTTGCCCCTTAAATTCTCAAACTGACTAGCATCAAGTGCCTTGGTAAAAATATCAGCCAGTTGTAGTTCAATGGCAACATGTTCCAGCTTAATCACCTTCTCCTCCACAAGATCTCTGATGAAGTGATGTCTAATGTCAATATGCTTAGTCCTGTTGTACTGTATAGGATTCTTGGATATGTTAATAGTACTCAAATTGTCACAGTACAATGTCATGACATCTTGTGTGACATTATACTCAGTCAGCATCTGTTTCATCCAGATCATATGAGAACAGCTTTTACCAGCTGCTATGTATTCAGCTTCAGCAGTAGATAGAGACACACAGTTTTGTTTCTTACTGAACCAAGAAACAAGATTATTTCCCCAAAAGAAGAATCCTCCAGAGGTGCTCTTTCTATCATCAGCACTCCCAGCCCAATCAGCATCACAATAGCCAGACAAAATTGGTTCACATCCATGAGAGTACAACATGCCATAATTGTAAGTTCCACTCACATACTTCAGAATTCTTTTCACCCGGTTGATGTGACTAACTTTAGGTTCATCCTGGTATCTTTCACATACTCCAACTGCAAAGGCAATGTCAGGTCTGTTGGCTATTAAGTATAGCAGACTTCCTATCATGCTTCTGTACAAGCTTTGATCCACATTTGCCCCACTTGTGTCTTTGGACAACTTTAAATGAGTAGGTGCAGGAGTCCTTTTATGACTGGCATTCTCCATCCCAAACTTCTTGACAATAATCTTTGCATACTTACTTTGAGACATAAAAATTGAGTCTTCCATCTGTGTGACTTGTAGTCCAAGAAAGTAGGTCAATTCTCCCATGAGGCTCATTTCAAATTCTGCTTGCATCTGGTTAGCAAAATGTTTAACCATTTTATCTGACATTCCTCAAAACACTATGACATCAACATAAATTTGAGCTACCGTTATCTTTCCTCCTTTATCCTTGACAAAGAGAGTTTTATCCAAACCTCCTTTCCTGTATCCTTTGTCAGTCAGGAACTTTGTCAACCTTTCATACCAAGCTCTAGGAGCTTGTTTCATACCATATAATTCTTTCCTCAATTTTTAGACATGATCAGGATAATTTGGATCCACAAATCCTTTAGGCTGTTCAACATACACTTCCTCATTTAAGTATCTATTTAGGAAGACACTCTTCACATCCATCTGAATAAGCTTGAACTTAAGGAGACAAGCAACTCCCAAGAGAAGTATGATTGATTCCAGTCTGGCTATAGGAGCAAAAGTCTCATCAAAATCAACCCCTTCAACTTGAGTGTATCCTTGAGAAACAAGCCTTGCCTTATTCCTGGTGACAACTCCTTCAACATCTGACTTGTTCTTGTAGATCCACTTTGTGCCAATGATGTTTGTTCCTTCTGGTCTAGGAACTAACTCCCATACTTCATGTTGCTTGAACTGGTTCAATTCATCTTGCATTGCTCCAATCCAGTATTCATCAGTCAAAGCCTCTTTTACATTTTTTGGTTCAATCTTAGACATAAAACAAGAGTTTGTGATGATTTCTATAGATCTTGTAGTGATTCCACTGTTAGGATATCATATGATGAGTTCCTTAGGATGATCTTTCTGAATTCTGATGGAAGGATCTTTGTTAGCTTCCTTTGATTCAGACTCAGATGGAGTAGGATTAGGCACATCATCCTTTTTAGACACTTGTGTTGAAGTCTCAAAAAATGTCTCAACATCATATGGGACATTTGTTTCCTCATGATGATCATCAACTATGACATTTATAGACTCCATCATAATTTTGATCCTGGAATTGAACACCTTATATGCTCTACTGTTGGTAGAGTATCCTAGGAATATTCCTTCATCACTTTTAGGGTCCATCTTTCTCCTTTGTTCACGATCTGTCAGAATATATAATTTTCTCCCAAAGACATGGAAGTACTTCACTGTAGGCTTTCTTCCTTTCCATAGTTCATAAAGGGTGGATGTTGTTCCCTTTATCAAGGTGACCCTGTTGTGGACATAACAGGCTGTATTCATAGCTTCAGCCCAAAAATGAATAGGAAGCTTCTTGGCATGTATCATTTCTCTGGAAGATTCCTGTATAATCATGTTTTTCCTTCCACAACTCCATTTTGTTGAGGAGTTATAGGTGAAGAGAACTCATGATTGATTCCTTCTGAGGAACATAACTCATCAAACTTACTATTTTCAAATTCCTTGCCATGATCACTTCTGATTCTGACAATGCATCCTTCTTTTTCTCTTTGAATTTTTTTGCACAATTCCTTAAATACATCAAATACATCAGACTTTTCCCTAATGAAGTTTATCCATGTGAATCTGGAAAAATCATCCACAACAACATAGGCATATCTCTTTCCACCAAGACTTTCCACCTGCATGGGACCCATCAGATCCATATGTAGAAGTTCTAGCACCTTAGAGGTGGTCAGCTGTCTTGTCTTTGGATGTGACATCCTAGTTTGCTTTCCAACCTGACATTCACCACAGACTCTCCCTTCATCAATCTGAAGCGTTGGAATCCCTCTGACAGCCTCCATGGATATGATCTTTTTCATCCCTCTAAGATGTAAATGATCAAGTTTTTGGTGCCATAGTTTCACTTCCTTTTCTTCTTTGGCTATAGAGCACACAGAAGAGTAGTTAGTGTTCTCAGACTCCCATAAGTAACAATTGTCTTTTGATCTGACTCCTCTCATTACAACTTCTTGTTTTTCATTAGTTACAAGACATTCAGACTTGGTGAAGTTGACCTTGAATCCTAGATCACATAATTAACTGATACTTATGAGATTAGCAGTCAAACCATTTACCAGCAACACTTCATTTAGGTTTGGTACTCCAGGTCAGTCCAAGTTTCCAACTCCTTTGATTTCTCCTCTAGCACTATCTCCAAAAGTGACACAACTCGTAGTATGAGGTTTGACATCATTCAGCAGATTCTTGATTCCAGTCATGTGTTTAGAGCATCCACTGTCAAAGTACCAGTCTTCCTTGGCAGAAGCTCTAAGGGAGGTGTGAGCTATCAGGGCTGCAGTCTTTTTCTTCCACCGTTGAGTATATGGTGCCTTGTTAGTCTTAGGTTTGACATATGGGGTCTGATTAGGATATCCATATAATCTGAAGCAGAATGGCTTTATGTGACCAAACCTTCCACAATAATGACATCTCCATATTTGATACTTTTTCTTCATATTTCTCTATTCTTGATGTTGAGTCCTATGTTGTGACATCTGCTTTGGCATTTGTTTATCAGGCCTGGTCTTCTTCTTGTCAACAACAGATTTCTTTGCAGCCACAAATCCTAGACCAGACATGTTTCCTGCATTTTGTCCAGCCTGAAGGATTTCTTCCAACTTGTCAGTTCCAGATGTTAACATCTTGACAGACTTAGTCATCTGATCAAGTTTGGAGTTCAACATTAGAACTTCACCTTCGAGATGACTTATAGTAGCAGTATCTGCCTTCTTCTCAGCTTCCAACTTTACTATGAGCTTTTTCTGTTTCTCATTTTGCTGACAGACTTCAGCACTTCTGATACATAGCTTCTTGTAGGAGTCAGCAAGTTCTTCAAATGTCACTTCCTCATCACTAGAATCCTTACCAGAGTTACAAACACCCGACAGTGCAGTAACTAGATTAGCAGATTCTTCTTCAGAGTTACCATCAGACCAAGTAACAGACATTCCTTTCTTTTGTTTCTTTAGAAAGGTAGGACATTCAGCTCGAATGTGCCCATATCCTTCACATCCATGGCATTGGATTCCTCTGCTTTGATTTACCTTTTCTTTAGACTTAGTTCTTCTGCTAGAGTCATAGGATCTGCTAATGTCAAAGGAAATGTTCTTGACATTTGACTTTGACTTTGGGTCCATTATCTTGATGAGTTTGTTGAACTGCCTTCCAAGCATAGCTATAACTTCTGATATGTTCTCTTCATCACTCTCCTTGCTTTCATCTTCAGTATTGGATACAAGGGCTATGCTCTTGTTTTTCTTGTAAACATTGTCACTGATCCCCATCTCAAATGTCTGAAGTGACCCAATGAGTTCATCAACCTTCAAGTTGCAGATATCCTCAGTTTCCTCTATAGCAGCCACTTTCATTGCAAACCTTTTAGGCAAGGATCGGAAAATCTTTCTCACCAGCTTTTCTTCTGACATCTTTTCTCCCAATGCTCCTGAGGTGTTGGTAATTTCCAAGATGTTCATGTGAAAATCATGAATGGTCTCATCTTCCTTCATCCTTAGATTCTCAAATTTGGTAGTGAGTATCTGAAGTCTTGACATTTTTACTTTGGATGTACCCTCATGGGTAGTTTTGAGAGTGTCCCAAACATCCTTAGCCAATTTACATTGATGTACTAGTCTGAATATGTTTCTATCAATTCCATTGAACAAGGCATTCAATGCTTTAGAGTTACCCAGGGCTAACTCTTCTTCTTCTTTGCTCCATTCTTCCTCAGGTTTCAAACTAGTCGTCCCATCTTTCCCAGTTATGGTGGGATGGTTCCATCCTTTGTCAGCAGCTCTCCAAGCTTTCTTGTCCAGTGACTTCAAGAAGGCAATCATACGAGGTTTCCAGTAGTCATAGTTTGATCCATCCAGAATAGGTGGTCTCTTCCCAAATCCTCCTTCCTTGTCCATAGCGCCAGAAAATAATATCCCTAGATCTCACCCAGAAAGACAGGAAGGGTGCCTGCTCTGATGCCAATTGAAATTCTGGCAATAGATACTTAATGTCACAGTGAATGTTATGACACCGTATCTGACAAATTGTACATAAACCAAACAGTAATTTAAAAGACAGTAAAGAACACAATCAATTGTTAACCCAGTTCAGTGTATAACAACACCTACATCTGGGGGCTACCAAGCCAGGGAGGAAATTCACTATAAGCAGTATTAATTTAGGAATAAACCAACCAGTTATCTCCTTCACTTAAGACCTACCCAATGCAACTTCAATCTAAGTCCTACTTAAACCTGAGTTCCTACTCACTCCCCCTCAATCACAACAATGATACTAATCTACAGATTAATAAGATTCTGAAGACATTCTTCAATACACACGCTTGATTTTGCTTCAAAGCTTTAATCAAGAGACACAACACTCGTGCTTCAATGCTTTGAGTGATAAACAACCCTTACAACCAAAACCTACTCCAAGTCACTTATCAAGTGATAATTGCTTGGCTCACAGTAGTTACTAAAACTATCACAACTATACAATGCCTTATTGATCTTCTGTGAAAGTGCTGCTCTCCATTAGGATTCGTGAGAAATATATAAGCAGTCTATTCTTCATTTTGGGCTTCCATAAAAATAGCTAGGGTTAACCAACGTTAACCTAAAGACTTGGTCTTGGACTTTCATCATAACAGATTAGGGTTAAGCAAGGTTAACCTAATATCCACGTGAGCATCTGATCTAGTCAATATACTTCAACTCAGAAAGCACACCCGATTCCTGAAAAATCTTAGGAACAATAAATCTGCACAACAACTTGATCAGTACAGGATGTCTTACCATTGGTTATGACATCATGTATCCTGCTCACTAATTTTGGTAGAATTCAGTACATATGATCATAGCTTAATCATCATGATATTTACTCATACTGAGTTGTTCCTGTAGAACATTCCTTCTGCAGAAAATGTCTTTATCCCAGAATGTTATGACATCAGTCATGACATTCGCAAATCTGGTTTTACCAAAAAATAATGCCAACAAGCAAACACTTACAGAGAAGGCTCATCTATTTTTGGATGCTATGAGTTTTCAAGATTTTGAGGAAATCTTGGCTTTGTTGATCTATGGTTTGATGTTGTTCCCTAATCCAGGCCAACCCATAGATGTGAACACCATCAAAAAATTTCTTGCTCGTAATCCGATGCCTACTTTGCTTGGAGACATTCTACATTCTCCTCACATTCGTACTATGAGGAAGCAGGGAATTCTTATGTTTTTCATACCTTTGTTATCTAGGTGGTTTATTTCTCACCTTCCCGATCAATATTGAAGAATGAACGAGGTTGGAGGTGGTCTCAAAGGATGATGTCACTCTCTCATTCGAATATTTATTGGTGTTCTTGATCTCTAGAATATGTTACTATCATTGACCGCTGCAGAGAATTACCTAATGTGCCACTCTTTGGCATTATGGGGATTAATTACAACCCTTCATTAGCTCTGTACCAATTTGGTTATGCTCGAAGAGATGGTCCTAATAACATGCTTATCCAAGGTATTGTGTTTGATTACGAGAATGATTTTCAAGGTTATCGTCAAAAGTTCATACGTGCTTGGGACATGGTGAACAAGATCGATAGAAAGACTTTAGGGAAAAATAATTCCATCCCTTTGGAGCCATATCTCAAATGAGTGAGATCTCGTGCTCAAAGTCTTATGATGCCATATCCCGCTATCTTAGCGATGATCATGGAGCCTATTACCGAGGGAGATGTTCCTTACTCCATTCTCCATCCAGATATGCCTACTGACCTAGAATAATTTCAGAAGTCATGGATTCAGTTCAAGGGAGAACAAGACACCTTTGAGACTCAGTTCTATGCTAGCGAGAAGAAAGTGTTGGAGCTCACCAAACAACTTCATGAAGAGTGAACACTTAATGCATACATCATCCCAAAGAGGAAGCGTTTGTGGGAGACTTGAATATTAGGAGTATATATTATTGTTGTCTCCTTAATACATTTTATTTTCATTGTAAGCCCAAAAAGGAAATTGTAATTTTGGAACTTACTAATGAAATATTTGTTTCTCTTTCCTTTTGTTTAGCAAATTTAAATCTTCTAAGGTCCTTGAAAACATTGCATCCATATATCATGCATCATTTCATAAGCAGGTTTTCCGATACAGGTTTCCTCATCTACTTGTTATTTATTTAGTATAAAATTGATCTTGAGCAGACTGTTAAGGATCTCCAAGCTCAATATTCACAGTTCCAAGAGACTCTCCTCCATCTGGCCAAAGTGCAACAAGATATGATAATGCTCCTCACCAAGGAAAATAAGACTAAGAAACTCGTTGTTATCCTCAATATTGGGAGAAGGTTCAAAGGTACGACTCAACCGATTCAAGCGGATGATGATTCCTCTAAAGAAGATAACAACCAAGAAGAGGACGGCAAAAGTGTTAGAGCTGAAGGAAGAAACAATCAGGTTTCCGAAGACAAAGACTACTCCGACGAACAATATCCTCCCGCAGACAACAAGTACAACTAACTAGAAGACCGTCTCAATGCTGTAGAAATCCAGAAAGTACCTGGATTGGATTTTAGAGAGCTAAGCCTAATCTTGGAGGTGGTCATCCCTCATAAGTTTAAGGTTCACTTCTTTTCCATATATGATGGATTCTCTTGTCCAAAACTCCACTTGAGGTCATACGTTTGAAAAATCCAACCTCGCACTACTGATAAGAAACTATGGGTCCATTTCTTCCAAGAAAGTATGGTTGGAACTCAACTTGAATGGTTCTACCAACTTGAAGGAACCAATATCTAAACATGGGAAGACTTGGCTGCTTCCTTCTATAGACAATATCAATACAATGCTGACTTGGCGCCGATTCGTGTGTAGTTACAAAATATGACCATGGCTTCGAACGAGAGCTTCAAAGAGTATGGCCTGAAATAGAGGGATTTGTATAGAAGGGTGCAACCTCCTTTGACAGACCGAGAGTTGGTAGATATGTTTATAGGCACCCTGACAGGTCCTTTCTTCAACCTACTGATTGGGAGTTCTTCATTGGGGTTTACTGAGATGATATTGACAGGGGAGAGAGTTGAAAGTGACATAAAAAGTGGGAAGATTCTAATGGCTACGTCTTCTAATGTTGTGAATAAGTCATTCAATGGAAAAAGAGAATCCAATGCTGTTTATAAGGGCCGTAATAACAATAACCGCAACCAATCTGTGGGGGCAGTTCTGATCTCTAATCCTACGCCAGTACAACAATAATAAAGTAACTGACGAAGGCCAGACGCTCCATTAAGACAGTTCACCAGAATTAATACGCCTTTATTTCGAGCATTGTAACATTTGCTAAAAGCTAAGCTCATTTTATTACGGGATCCTCCTCTTAATCCTAACACAACCTCTCCAAAGTATAATCCTAATTCCATATGTGCCTACCATTCGAACAGTCCTGGACACGACACAAACAATTGATGGGCCATAAAAAACAAGATTCAAGATATTATTGACTCTAAGGATATTGAATTTGACCCTCCTAAGACTCCTAATGTCATAACTGCACCTATGCCTAAACATGATAAAGGCATAAGTGCCATTGAAGATGCTTTGTATGTTGCTTCTGTGAATGATGTAGTTACTCCCCTTTCAACCATCAAGAAGAATTTGTTACGAGCTGGTTTATTTCCAGGTTGTGATGAAGGATGCTATTGCTCTGCAGTCCAACCCAATGGATGCGGGTTGCTGAAAGAAGGTGTTCAACGCCTGATGAATGAACATGTTATTCTGATTGAAAAAGTTTCGTCTACTAAAAATTTGTGTCAAGATTTGTCTGTCATCTTTGGTACTCCTTTTAGAATCACTTACAAGGGTCCTATAAGGATTACTGCTAATCCAAAAGCTTCTCCATTAATCATTTCAACTCCTAGGCTCATCCCGTATTCTTCAGAGAAGGCTATTCCATGGAATTATGGGTCTGGTGTCTATTACCATGGTGTTAAACAAGAATTGTCTGATGAAGATGATGAAGAGGCTGACCCTAGTATTGTCAACATGTCAAGAACTAGCAAAATTACTAGAAGTGGAAGAATTTTCTCTCTAGAAATCTCTTCACCTTTTCCAGTTACAGTTACTAAGGCAACGACCGAGACTAGAGGTAAATAGCGAATGATAGCGCCTGCCCGGACAGAGTTGCCGAAAGAAGATATAGTCAAGGACACCTCTAGGAAAGAGTTAGAAGAGGTTTTGAAGATCATTCATCGAAACGATTATAAAATTGTGGAATAACTGGGGAAAACCCCATCTAAAATCTCTATGTTATATTTACTACTATGCTCTGAAGCCCATGTGAATGCTCTAATAAACTTCTTGCAAACTGCTCATGTACCGCAAGAAATCTCTGCTGATCAATTTGGAAGCTACGTGGCTAGTTTGACAACTGATAATGGTTTAGGTTTCTCCGATGTTGACTTGAATCCTGAAGGAAGAAACCATAAAAAGGCCTTGTATGTCTCTATTAAATGCAAGTCAACTACCTTAGCTCACGTGTTAACTGATAATGGCTCTTCTCTAAATGTCCTTCCAAAGGGTGCTTTAGATAGACTTGACTGTGAGGGTATTGAGCTGAAACCTAGTGACATTATGGTCAGAGATTTTGATGGTTCAAAAAGGATGATGCACGGAGAGGTAAGTCCCTCGATTAAAGTGGGTTCCCAGATCTTCAACTCTACTTTTTATGTAATGGATATCTGCCCGGCCTATTCTTGTTTGCTTGGATGCCTCTGGATTCATGGGACAAACGCCATTACTTCCACCCTACACCAAAAATTGAAATATCCTATAAAAGGAAAGGTTGCTACAGTTTGTGGTGAAGAAGAATACATGGTAAGCCATTTGAACTCCTTCAAGTATGTTGAGATGGAAGGTGAGTTCATTGAAACCCCCTGGAAAGCTTTTGAAGTAATTTCACTGGTTGCTATTCAAGAAGTCGCTGCTATTCCTAAAGTTGCCAAGGTTCCACCCAAAATGGCCTCTTTGAAAGATGCTAGAGCTGTGGTAGAAGAAGGTTGTTTCACTGCGTGGGGTTAACTTTCTGACATTTTATACAAATTTGACAAATTTGGCTTAGGCTTTATGACCGAAGGTCAAAAGGATGTTCGTCGTGCTAGATCTAGAAGACCTTCATTCCGTATAAGCAATAATTGAGTCAATGAGATAAAGGATGCCGATAATGACTGATTTTAATAGCTGGATCTTTCCAACCACAAGAAAAAAAACTCAATAATTGGAAGGCTGAAGACATTATGCCAATCTCCTTCAGTCAGGAGTAATTGCTACTTTCTGTTTTTATTGCTTTCAAGTTTGGTTATGTAATCTTTTAAAAACAATGACTTTAAACCTTGTGCCTTTCTCGGGGAACAATGGACCTTTTGTTAAGGGTTGTCATTTCATTTGTCAAGTCTTCATTTAATGAAAACCTCTGACGTCTTTGCATTAAAAATTTTCCGCTCTCTGTCCTTCTTTACTTTATTATGTTTTTCAAAATAGATATGTGTTCTTACACACACACACATAAAATTGCAGATCCCCATATACTCCAGATCTTGTTGATAACGACTCCACTATTGCCGTTTATGACTTCGGAAATCCGATCTACCAGGCCGAAGACGAAGGTAAGGAAGATTGTGAAGTACCTGGAGAACTTGCTAGATTGTTAATGCAATAAGAAAGATCCATACAACTACATGAAGATCCATTCGAGGTGGTGAACTTGGATACCGAGGAAGACAAGAAAGAGGTCAAGATTGGGGCCAACCTAGAAGACAATGTCAAGAGCAAATTGATTCAGATGTTGCAAGACTATTATGAGGTATTTGCTTGGTCATACAAAGACATGTCAGGGCTGGATACTGATATTGTGGTTCACCGTCTGTCGATGAAAGAGGGTTGTCCTCCAGTTAAGCAGTAGGTTCATCACATACATCCTGAAATGTCGGAAAAGATCAAGGTCGAGGTCATGAAATAATTCAATGTCGTTCTTAGCAGTGATGACATATCCTCAATGAGTTATTAATGTTGTCCCTGTACCAATGAAAGATGGCAAGGTACGTATGTGTGTAGATTACAGGGATCTGAACAGGGAAAGCCCCAAGGATGACTTCCCCCTCCCACATATTGATGTCTTAGTTGACAACACTTCTTAATATAAGGTGTTCTCCTTCATGGACGGTTTCTCGGGTTATAATCAAATAAAGATGGTGCGTGAAGACATGGAAAAAACCACTTTCTTCACACAGTGGGGCACTTTCTGTTACAAGGTCATGCCTTTTGGGTTGAAGAACGCTGGGGAAACTTATCAATGAGCCATGGTAGATTTGTTTCACGACATGATTCATCATGAAATAGAAGTCTACATAGACAATATGATAGCAAGATCCCAGACTAAATAAGAGCATCTTGACCATCTCCATAAACAGTTTGAAAGGTTGAAAAAATATAAGCGGAGGATGAATCCGACCAAATGAACCTTTGGGGTGAGGTATGGAAAACTCCTAGGTTTCATCGTTAGTGGTAAAGGTATTGAAGTCGATCCTACCAAGGTTAAAGCTATTTAAGAGATGTCGGTTTCCCGTACTGAAAAGGAAGTCAGAGATTTCTTAGGATTATGAATTACATTGCTCGACTAATTTCACATTTGACTGCTACCTATGTGCAACTCTTCAAGCTGCTGAAGAAAGATCAAGTAGTAAAATGGATTGATAACTGCCAAATACCCTTTGAAAAAATCAAGGATTACTTATTATAACTTCTGATCCAGGTGCCACCAGGTAAATGAAAACTTTTGATCATGTTCTTAACAATTCTAGAGAGTTCAATGGGGTTTATATTGGGGAAACATGACGAGTCTGGTCGAAAAGAGAATGCAATATACTACCTTAGCAAAAAGTTTACCGACCGTGAAACAAGATATTCACTACTCGAGAAAACTTGTTGCTCTTTGGCATGGGCTGCTCACCGACTAAGACAGTATATGTTTACTCATACTACTCTATTGATCTCTAAAATGGATCATGTGATACGGTGGTAGAACCGACTATTAATACTGGTTTTGCATTTTGTATTCGCAAATGTTGCGGTAAGCAATAGTCTCCACCGACTTTTCTTTTATCCAACAAAGGAAAGGGTGAAAAGAACAGAAAAAGACCTTTTCGAGAGTTTTATGAGTAAGGGGGTAGATTATGGAAAGGGAAGGTGTTAGCACCCTTTATATCTGTAGTTCTCTACGGGCTCTTAGACGCTAGCTCATTTTCCAATACATTGTGCTTTGTATTTTTTAAAAGTATTTGAAAATGCCTTATTATGGAGAATTTGCCTTATGATAAATCTTGTATCAGTCCTCAAGAGTGTTGATAAAGCAAATGTTTTGAAAGATGTTTTTTGAAATGTGTATGTGTAAAAAGTTTGTTTTGAGCATAGCATCTAAGAACTATCTACTTATACTCGAAAAGGTTTGTTCTTTTCCTCCCATCCTTTAGACACTGCTATCCTACTATTAGTGAGTAGGTAGCCCTATCGTTGGATGTATGAGGGACAATAAAGGGACGTTCAATCTTAAAGGCCACATGTGGAGAGGCTTTAGCAATTTTGTTTAGGGACTAGATCATTTATCGAAAGGCAACTGTAGGGTCATCGAGGGACTATGATCTTTTGATTTAAGGGTCTTTGCTAAATTTTCTCTATTTCGAGGGACATGACTGTTTTTCCGAAGGCAATCAAAGTGGGAGATACCGTAGGGGTGAGCATGTGAAAGTGTATTGATTCAATTCATTTATCTTGCGCGTTTAGGGTTATCTAATCGTTTTCTTCTATAATCTTTCCATACAATCCGATTAATATAGCAGTTCAAATATTAGTGCAAGAATTTAAAATGAAGAAATTAAACCTAGCTATTTAATGGCCTCGGGAAGGGGGATACATAACCAAAATTGGGGAATACGGAAATAAAAAAGTAGTAAATAAACCCTAATTTAAAACTATTATTAACCATCAATAGTTACAATAATTGGAAAAGAAAATAAAATGGAAAAATGATAAACGCGCGAAGATCAAGACGGGAACAAGTTGTAAAGTCCAAAAAATCTAATTAATTTAGAAAAAATATTTTTTGTATTTTATTGAGAAAAATATTTAAAAACTTTAACCTAATTTCTATTTAGTTTTATTTAAATGAAATAATCAAGTTGAAATAACTAAATTAATTAATTTTCAAAAATTAATTTTAATTATGAAAAACATAATTCTATTTTTTATGATTTTTGATTTTATGATTAATTGAAAAAAAATAGAAATGAATTTAATAAAAATAAAAATAAATAAATTAAAACCAAAAAGAGAATGGGCCTGATGCTGTTAATTAGTTTGGGGGTGTGGCGCTGCAATTTGTGTTGGGCCCAGATGCACAAGCCTAATGCCTACCTGATCCAGTGGGGAATGCACTTGAGGGTCCACCATGAGGAACACATATGGAATGTTGGATCTGAATTGAGGATGGTCCAATGGTTGAGAGCGAGGATGCAGAGTTGACGTCTAGGGATGCAACGTATAGGATCCTGCAAGAAAACGTTAGAAAAATGGAAATTTATTGGCCTTGGATCGAACCTAGGTCCCTTCCCTCACATGCGTTATGCCTTTACCATATGCGCGGCCTGCTCATTCATGTATATAATAGCACAATAATATTATAATGGTAATTCAGTGCTAATCCTAGTAAAAAAAAACGCGCGCGTCAACAATATGAAAGAGCCAATCATATTAAAACAAATTGGAACGCATGCTCCAAACAGAGTCAGACACGCCAACGATGCCAGAATGGATCTCCGATCATCTTCTACGGGAGCACAAAAATGTGATATGCGAATTTTGGAAACTTAAACCCTAAATCAAAAGCCTATTCCATACGAAAATTGCTCTTGAGTTCAAATCCAGTCCTAGTTTTCATGGATCATGCCTGTATCGCCTTGTTCAAAACACGATACAGATTTTGCCCTAAACATGGCAAAATACTTGAGTCACATCGATCGCTCATGCTTCATGTTGGTCCTGTCCTAAATGATATCCTGAATACGAATCAAGCCATGAAAGGGATTAATTCATCATAGAATTATCAATATGAAATAAAAACAATTACCCACTATGAGATATTTCGGTTTGCTGGTTCTGGGGTGATTTGGCCTTCAAGGATGGATGGAATGAGGTGCTGAGATCTCCAGGAGGTTCATGGAGTCCTTAGTTTTGGATGAGGCTGGCTGGATCGTGTGAACCAAGGTTGCACTCCTTTGAAAAAGTTTTGAAACTTTTTAGGGCTTCTCTAAGGCATTTGCGCGTGTTTCTTTAGGCTGGGATGTTTGTGCTTAAGTAATAAATCAAATTAGGGTAAGAATTAAGGAGAGATATCAATGGTTTTCATGGAAAAATATTTGATTTCCAATTATGTGAATATTTTCTTTTTTGGACAAAATCATATCTCTTGCATCTTTCCACGAGATTTCCTTGTTATAAACTAAATATATATTCAATATTTAATTGGAAATCAATCCCTTGCAATCTTTATGTATTTTTTAATCATTTATTTATTTTAACTTGAATTTTAAATGACTAAAAATCTAGATAAATAAAATAAATCACCAAATAGGGCATGGATGGGTTTAGAGGTCGTGGACCAAGTTAGAAACAAGTTTGGATCACAAAAGGACAGGCACATTTGGAAAAAATCCAAGTTTGATCAATATTTCCTTCATGCACTTCTTCAAAAATTGGTCAACTTTAGCAATGCATATCTCTCTCAATTTAAACCCTATGAGGGTGTTCTTTGACTTTTTAGATATCTTAGGATGTCCTCTAAACAACCCTTTTGGTTTCATCTCAATTGGATCTTCCATGTTCATGTAACGAGCTTCGACCCGAAAGGTGGTTTTGTTGAGTTTTTTAAAGGATCCATAATGTCTGAGCTTGTATCTATCAATTGATGTATTTCTTGAACTTGAGGTCTGAATAGAAGTTGTAGGGAATTGGATTCTGTTCAAAATAAAACTTGGTGGAAAAATTTCTGATAAAGTATGATAAATTTATGGATGGTCAAAGTTCAATTGACTTTTCTTATAGAAACCCTAATTAACAATTGTTGACTTTTGATGAATTATGAGCATTTCTTGAGGAATCATGATAAACCCTTGATCAAATGATGGATTTCACTTCAAAATGTTGATGTTGACAAAAAATATTGAAGTTTTACTATATTTTGGCCACAATTGACTTTTGACCTAGTATAGTTAATTTTCAAGAATTTGAGCAGTTGACTGAGCAAACTTGTAGTGCATAGCATTAAATTTGTCATGGATAATCTTGAACACAATTAGGACCATGGAAAACATTTGAGACCATTGGAGCTCACACATCTTGATGAAAATCGAAACCCTAGTTAGAGGTTCATTGCTTTAGGAGGAGAATTTGTCTGGTCAATTCTTAGTCATCCTTGAGCAATTTGAGGACCTCAATGGGCATGCCTTGAGTAAAACGAGAGGGAAACATTTATGGTACAATAGCTTCCCCTGTTCAATTTTCTTAAACTTGAAGATTTAGATTGGCCTGTCTTCCTTTCGTGATTTGAAGGTGGAAGATGATTGAACATTAGAGTGCCCAGAAATTTGCACTCGTCTGAAGTAACACCGTTGGTGGATAATATCGGGAATGGGCTCGTAGATGCCATTTGGAAAATACATCCGAAGGCTGTCAGAGATGGGCTTTAAGATTCCATCCAAAGAAAATGACAATGAGTCGTCGGATATGGGCTTAAAGATTCCACCTAGAGTAGATGTTGATTTCATAAGAGATTCCCTTGTGGGGATTCCCGTTCCTGTCGTTTGAGGAGGACTCTGCTGAGGAATGTTGGTCTCTATTTTGGGAAATAGAGTCTAGGAGCTTCAGTTGTCTGTTACTCTATCGGAGAGTTATCTCTTGACTGGAGAGACGAAAGTGAGTTGTTATCTGGTCGAGATCCAGGCTTCATAGTGACTTGCTAAGGACAATAAGGCTGATTGCTATCTGGTCGTATTCCAGGCTTCACAGCGATCTACTGGGGAATATGAAATTAACTTCTATCTGGCCGGTTCCAGGCTTCGCAGTAATTATAGATATTGAATTGTTATCTGGTCGTATCTAGGCTTCAGTGATTTGAAGAAATTAAGCGGTTATCTGGTCGGTTCCATGCTTCATAGTATATTTAACTAGATAAGAATAAAAAAATCTTAGGGTCTATTTAACTGAACTAGAGAAAGTATCTAGAGGAAAAGAATCAGGATAAATCGTTGGTCGATTTAAAACTGAACCAGCAAAGGTCTTTTGAGAATGATCTTTCTGAGGAAAATTCTGAAATAGCCTTTTGTCAGATGTAGCCTTTGAAAAGTCTTTCAGACCATATAAGAAGCTAATAATGTTTGTCGATTGATCTTTCCTGAAAAGGTAAAGAATTAGTTGTATGCAATGTTATGATGTACAAAGTGCTTGTAATGATGTTCTCAAAATAAATGAGATTATGTTGTATGCAATATGTATGCGCATGCCATGATGTATGAACATGGAATGATGTTGCGACATTTCCTAGTCTGGGAAAATAAATCCATGACTGCTGCTGGAGAGTACTAGGAAGCTGAATCCCAGACTGTTGTTGATAGATGAGGAAAGTGGTTCTTTCGTTTCCACTGGGGATGATTGTTGTACCCCAAAATTTTCCCTCTCATTTCTCAAGTATTTTCTCATAAGATCTTCTATGACATCAAGTTTGCAGCACTGATACATAAATTTAGGCTTGAAATTGGCACAAGGGCAAAATGGTCAATTACATACTGAAAAGTCAAACTTTGATTTTTTTGGTAAACATTACATTTTAAAGATCAAATTTCATCAATACATTCAAGAATATCAAGCTTAATCATCAAGAAGTCAAGAAAGTCAAAAGTCAACTTGAAAAGTCAAGATTTCCAAGACTTGGAAATTTCCTAAGTGTTTTTATACATGATAATTTCATCACTTCATGCCATTCATTCACCAAGATGCAAGACGGTTCAAGGGAAACTTTCAACATGAAAGTTGTAGATCTCCATGATATCTACAACATTGCTTTATACAACTTCTCTTAAATATGCTTGGATCTCAAGTTATGAATTCATGAAGTCATGACATTTTCATTTAACACTTATAGAAATTTTCAGCAATTTTGGTTAAGTTTTTATCCCAACTTCTTGCCCATTTTTCATCAAGTTCCAGTTTGATTTAGCAAAAGTGGCCAACATGAAAGTTATAGAGGGTGTTTCAAGCTTTCCAAAACATCAAAGAGCATGAATTTATCATATTTGAGCTAGAAGATACAAGGATCTGAAGTTGAACATCCATTCTTGAATTACAAGCCATTTTTGTTGAAGAACACAAAATTCAATTCGCATGATGTGCTGCATAATCTCACTTTGTAGGTCTTGTGACTTGAAAATCTCAACATAATTTAATGCTTACACCCAATTTTGAGCTATTACCCAAGTGTTTAAGCCATTGTCCAAAGGATCTTTCCATGTATGGCATAAGGACATCATTGCTATTCTTGAAAAGCAAAATGTTTGTACAAAGTTTGTCTTGAGCCCATACTTTGTTTAATTTATGACTTTACCCAGCCATAAAACATGGAAGTCAACCCCTCTAAACCAGCAACTTTGGTACTTCATCTTGGAACCATGGAGTACTTGGAATAGTTTGATACTTGCATCCCAACAAAACCATAACATGTTGTGTTGTAAACATATTCAACCTTTATTCATAAATCCTTTGCCTATAAATAGAAGAAGCATTTGCAAGACAAAGAGGTTAGAAGAAATAGAGAGAAAGAACAAGGAGAAAAGCCAGAAGTTATATTGATAAACCCTTAAAATCTCATAACAGTCCATAAAACCTCCACTCTTGAGTTTTGAAGTCTAAACCTTTAAACCTCTCAAACTTTACATATTCCATCTAAAAACCATCCAAACATTTCACAACATACAGAGGTTGTTTAATAACCTTCAACAAAAAGGAAAGTCTAGCAATCTGTTGGAACTTCCTTAAGGTTCATACAACATCTTGAAGGGCATTTGGACTCAAAACTTAAAGTGCAGTTTCAAGGTAAGTCATCTTTACCTTGCGTTTTCCATACATCAACTTTTCTGTTTATAGGATGTAGTAATCATTATTCCTGAAGTTATTCATTTATTGGTTTCACATTCTTCCTTTATTTTGCATTGTTTTCACATTCTTTTCGTTATCATTCGATATGGTTGTAATATTTTAATTCCTACTTCACCCCCATTTGTTAAATTATACCCCCATCCCTCTAACACATACACCTCTAAGGTAATCTCACTTGTTCCCTTTCAGAAAATAGTCATGTCCCTCGAGCATGGGCGTTTTAGCAAAGACCCTCGATAAAAGATCGTACTCCCTTGATGACCCTCGATGTTGCCTTCGGTAAACGATCTAGTCCCTAAAACGTCCCATATGTTGCCTTCTATGACTATACGATGATCCACGCCCGTCCCGTTTACATCCAAAGATTGGGTTGTTTACCAAATCAATGGTAAGTCAACAATGTACAAGGAATATAAGATGCATAAGAAAGACATTTGAGTAGGTAGATAGCTTCTAAGTTACTTGCTACATTTCAAACAACAATCCTTGCTATTTTCAAAACAAACGCATACACATTTCAAAAACATCTTATAAACATTGAAAACATTTTCAAAAAGACAAACATCATTGTATACATTCTTACGAACGAGAATCATTACAAATATTGCCTAAAAGAATGGCCTCTTTTAAAAAATACTTTCAAAACCACATCAAACACCATTTCAAACAAACCAAAGCAAGTGATCTAAGCAAGTAACTAAGAGCCCATGGAAAACCATGGATGAAAAGGGTGCTAGCACCTTCCCTTTTCATAATCTACCCCCCGAACTCAAGAAAACATCTCAAAGGTCTTTCCTGTGCTTTTTCACCTTTCCTTTTTGGATAAAAGAAAATTCGGTGGCGACTCTTGCTAACCGCGACATTTGCAAACACAAACGCAAAACCTCAAGTCAGTTCTCCCACCGTATCACAATGATGAATGGAGATGATTTTCCGTGGATTTCCTCTTTCCGTTTGAGGATACTCTGCCAGGGATCTTTGACTTCTAATTTAGAATTCTCAGTCAGTGAGACAATGCTCTGTTGGAAAATCTTACAAATGTAGAGAAATAAACTTTATTGGGGGATGAACTTCCGTAGATAGAGAAATAAACTCTACCAGAGATGAGGACTTATAAACTTTTTGAGATTATAAAAACTCTGTTGTGGAAGAAGAGGTTAAAACTTTGGTTGTTTCCACTCCGCGGGGATATAAACATTATTAGGACCTGTGCTGAGGGCATAGCGGTGACTTTGCATCAGGACGTCTTTGCCCATGTACCTGCTGAAAAAGTAATTGTGGGGGCTACATATGGCTTTTTAGGCATTGTCCTGTTTCTTAAAGTCATTAGCAACTGTCTTTCTGGTTTTTATGCAAGTATTTGTAAACAGTAATCATATTCAAATGCATATGTCAAAAATAATCACAGGACGTTTTTGCAAAACAAAACTGAAAAATAGAAAACAAATAGTTTTGTACTTCCAAAGAAATGATTTGTATTGATTTTGAAGTTTGCCTATAACTGGCGTTTTTGTACAAAAAGAAACTGGAATTATAGTAAGAGAATGTCGTCGTAAAAGTGGAAACTATAAAAAAAAGTAAAGAGAGAACATAACTATATGTAATAATCCCATCGAGTTTCAATTATTCTATTTCCCTTATGTCCTTGAGCGTCTCATCACTTTGCTACTTGTCTGAAACTGACCAGATTGATTGGTACCGTTTGAGCTTGATAGTTGATAATGAAGTCTAGTTGCAAGGTGATCCAAAGGGACATAATTATATGATTTAAATCCCTAACTTTTTCCTAGGCAACCCTTTCAGGTTTTCAATCCAACAGGATACCCTTTTTTGCCTAAGCTTCTTTTTCAGGTTTTCGACTTGTCAGGTGTACATATTTTTTGTATTTATCCCTAATTTTTGCCTGAACCCTTTTGGTTTGTTGGGATGCCCTTATTTTTGCCTAGGCCAGTCAACCTAGCGGGTCTTTGTTCATGCTTAGTATCTTTTAACTATGTCCGTGTTTGCAGGGTGAGGAAGGTCGTCATCGTCCATAATGGTTAAGATCATGGCTCCACCAGAAAATATGTTCTTGATCACAAATGGAACTTGGCATGTGGGAGTCCATTCGCCCCTGGGATCACCTTGCTGCAGGATGATGCGCTTGATTACTAGATCACCAACTTGATATACCCGATGTCTGACCTTCTTGTTAAAAGCCTTAATCATACGCTTCTAGTACATCTTACCATGACAGATAGCCGCAAGCCTTTTCTCATCATTTAGGTAGGACAACCTGCATCCTGAATCTAAAGGAAGGACAACCTCATTTAGGTATGACAGATAGCCCAATGCCTTTTCTCATCTTCGTTCAAACCTGCATCCTTCATAAATCTCAAAGAAAGGATATGGACCTCAATAGGTAGGACAACCTCCATACCATATACCAGAGAAAAAGGAGTTTCCTCTGTTGACGTACATGTTAAGGTGCGGTAACCATGAAGAGCAAATGGTAACATCTCATGCTAGTCTTTATATGTCACCGTCATCTTATGTACAGTCTTTTTGATATTCTTATTGGCAGCTTCTACAGTGCCATTCGTCTTCGGCCGATAAGAAGAAGAGTTATGATGCTAGATCTTGAATTGCGTATAGAGCTCGGTGATCATATTGTTGTTGAGATTCGTACCATTATCTGTAATGAATATTTCGGGGATACCATACCGACATATAAGGTTATACTTGATGAACCACGTCACAACATTATTGGTTACAATAGCAAAAGAGTCAGCCTCAACCCATTTCGTGAAGTAATCAATGGTAACAAGGATGAAGCGACGCCCATTGGAAGCGGTAGGTTTGATTTCTCTGATCATGTCAATGCCCCACATTGCAAAGGGCCAAGGAGCAGTCAAGACATTCAGGGGAACTGGAGGTACATGTACTTTATCAACATAGATCTGGCACTTGTGACAAGTTCGAGAATGCTGATAACAGTTTGCTTCCATAGTGGACCAGTAGTATCCTGCCCCTAGGATCTACTTTGCCATTGTGTATCCACTAGAATAGGTGCCGAAGGTACCTTCGTGTAAATCTGCCATAATTTTCTCTGCATTCTTATCCATACAACGAAGCAAAGTAGAACCGTGGTTGCGCTTGTAAAGGATTCCATTATTGAGAAAGAACTTAGTAGAGAACCATCTCATAAATTTTTTATCATTGACAGATGCCCCATCGGGGTATTCTTGAGCTTTAAGATACCTTTTGACTTCATGGAACCAAGGTTTGTCCATTACTTCTTCTGTATCAATCTCATAACAGTATGTCGGTTCATCCAATCTCTCAATGGTGATATGAGGACCTTTATTGTCCCATCTGACCTTGAACATGGATGACATAGTAGCTAACGTGTCTGCTAAGTGATTCTTTTCTCGTGGAAAATGTTCAAAGGTAACTTCTTCTAAGTGTGGAATCAGTGTCAGCATATGATTTTAGTAAGGAATGAGATTAGGATGCTTCGTGTTCCACTCTCATTTGATTTGACTTATTACTAAGGCCGAATCTGGGACACTTCTTTAGGTAAATAACAATAGATTATGGAAACTGTACGGCATAGACCGATATGGTTGAAACAATGGCTATGTTAGTGTGACGAATTTGTGGGTACCGGTATCCCTCGTGGTGAACCGAGGAGAATACGGGGCCGCTGAGTGGCATCATGAAGCACTAACTTACTTTAGAACCCTAATTGAACAAACTTGGCCATTAGGACGTAGTGAGATAACCGGTTTCGGTGTAGAGCTAAAAATTGGTTGATACTCGATACTATACTCATTAAGGCTGGACTTTTGGGATATCTCGGCCGCAAGAAAAGATTATTGTGCTGAGACAATGCCTAAGATAAAGGTCGGTGATATTGAGATCCTTTAGAACCCTATCATTATTTCTAGGACAGGTTGAGCCAACTAGACTTCAAGAGGGTACTCACCTACAAAACTCATGCAAGCCTAAAACATAGGTATCTGTTTATTGTGTGTGTATATGTTTGCTTGTACATAAACATCATAAACATCATAAACATCATCAACATCATATGAATGCTCACTAACCATTTCAAGGATTTAGAAATTTATCTTTGTTTTTTTTTGTAGGATATGAATTCTCTCCGAAGAAACACCATCTGAATCAGCTTTGTGAAAGCACCTCCTCAACTTCAAGAGCTTGCCTCAAGAGTTCCCGGGGATTCTTCTTTTACCAAGAAGTATGGTCGACTCCTCAATTTGGCTACATCCAACTTCCAAGAAGAGATGATGTGTGTACTATTCCAATTCTTCGATCCCGTACACCATTGTTTCACTTTCCCGGACTATCAGTTGGTACCTACACTGGAAGAGTTCTCTCTACTCTTAGGGGTGCCCATGCTTAATCATATACCGTTCACCGGTCTAGAAGGGATTCCAACACCTGAAGTCATCGCCGAAGCATTACATGTGAAGAGGTCCGACGTCATAGCCAACTGGGAGACGAGAAGCGGGGTTAAAGGTTTTTTAGCTATGTTTCTATTGGAAAAAGCTCGTTCATTCTGGGATGACATGGATTTCCAAGCTTTCGAAGACGTGTTAGCTCTCCTCATTTATGGTTTGGTTTTGTTTCCCAATTCGGACCAATTCATAGACGTTAATGCCATCAAAGTCTTTCTCTCTCGCAATCCTATACCCACCTTACTAGGAGACATCTCACATTGCCTTCATACACGTACCATGAAGAAAAGAGGTACCCTTTTGTGTTGTATACCCCTACTTGCTAAGTGGTTCACTTCACACCTGCCTCGGTAAACATTGAAGAACGAGTAAAGATTGATTTGATCTCAAAGGATGATGTCCCTCACTCACTCTGATATCTGTTGGTGCTCAAGATCTTTGGAAGATATCCCTATCATTGACCGCTGTGGGGAGTTCCCTAATGTACCTCTGCTAGGTATTAGGGGAGGTATTACCTACAACCCGTGCTTAGATCTTCGGAAGTTTGGGTATGCCCTAAGAGACGACCCTCATGAGATGCTCATCCAGGGTTTGGTATTCGATTACGACAAAGAAGACCAAGGTTATTGCCAGAGGTTTACACGTGCTTGGGGAATGGTGAACAAGGTAGACAGTAGGACTTTGGTACATAAAAACTCTATCCCTCTCGAGCCTTACCTTAAGTGGGTACGGGCTCGTGCCCAGAATCTCTTGATGCCTTACCCTTCCATCCTTCCTGTCATCATTGAGACCGTTATTGAAGGAGATGTCCCATACACCGTTCTTCATCCTGACATTCCTACTTCTCTCGAAGACCTACAGAAAGCTTGGATTCAGTTAAAGGATGAACGAGACACCTTTGAAACCCAGTACTACGCCAGTGAAAAAAAGGTTCTAGAGCTCACCCAACTGCTTCATGAAGAGAAAAATTTGAATACCTACATTGCTCCAAAGAGGATGCGTTTGGTCTTTTTGTCTTAGGAGTTTTTGATGTGTCTTGTTTCTTTCTTTGTAAGCCCAAGGAGGCATGATGTATTCAAACTTGGTTTTATTTAATATGACGTGTGTTCTTTTTTGGTTTTGACAAAGTTTAAATCTCTAAATTTCCTTGAAATCATTTTCATATTACATATCATTCATCATAAACATAAACAGGTCTTTGCAACAAGTTTCCTCATCTCTCTACTATTTATTTCAGTAATATGGATCTCGAACAGACGGTCAAAGACCTTCAAGCTCAAAACACACAATTTCAACAGTTACTCATGGCCTTAGCCAATGGGAAAGAGGAGCTGACGACTCTACTAGAAAAAGAGAAAAAGAAGAAAGAGAAGAAGCTAGCTGGTGTGGTAATCATGGGCAGAAGGTTTCAGGGACAAGCCAGAAGGACCTTAGAATTTCCAGCAACATCTGATGAAGGGGAAAGGAAGGGAAAAGAAACAGCAGTTCCATTAGACTCTGAAGAAGAGGAGGAAGAGGAGGGTTACTCTGAACAACAATACCCTCTGGTTGATGATAAATACAAACATTTGGAAGAGCGTTTAACCGCTATGGAAATATAGAGGGTATCGGGTCTAGATGTTGAAGAACTTGGGCTGGTGTCAGGAATTGTGATCCCGCCAAAGTTTAAACTTCCATTATTTTCCATGTATGATGGGGTGTCTTGTCCTAAAATGCACCTCCAATCATATGTCAGGAAGATTCAGCCACATTCTACTGATAAAGACTTGTGGGTCCACTTTTTCCAAGACAGTTTATCAGGAACGCAACTCGATTGGTTTTACCAATTGGAAAGAGCCGACATCCACAATTGGGAAGACCTGGCCGCAACTTTCTATAAACAATACCAGTACAACTCCTATTTGGCGCCTACCCGTACTCAACTTCAGAGTATGGCTATGGTTTCAAATGAGGGCTTCAAAGATTACACGCAAAAGTGGAGAGATCTAGCCGGAAGAGTGCAACCCCCTCTGTCTGAAAGGGAGTTGGTGGACATATTCTTGGGAACTCTATCAGGCCCTTTCTTCAATCATCTGATTGGAAGTTCCTCTGTAGGGTTTACGGATTTGATTTTAACCGGAGAGAGGGTGGAAGCTGGTTTAAGAAGTGGGAAGATTCAGAAAGATGTGTATGCCTTTACAGCTGTGAGGAAACCTTTCACTGGGAAGAAGGAGGTATATGTTATTTATTCACAGAGGAATCAAGGAAGAACAGAACACCGACCAGTGGTGGGGGGCCTTTATGATTCCGAAGCCCGCATCAGACCAGCCAAGAAATAACCAGCCAAGGGTGGAAAGGCTAGTCCGGCAATTCGCCAGGATTAACATGACTCCAGCCCAGGTTCTACCACATCTTCTAAAATTGAATCTAGCAACTTTAAAAGAGGCCCCAAAGAAACCCAATACTACATCCCATCATTATCATCCAAATTCCAGATGCGCATACCATTCTGAAAGTCTAGGGCACGACACTAACAACTGCTGGGCTCTGAAGAACAAAATTCAAGACCTAATAGATGCGAAGGAAGTTGAGTTTGAAGCGTCTGAGAAACCAAATGTTATTCCCTCTCCAATGCCTAGGCATGGTCACAATGCCAATGTTGTCGAGGAAGAATTATTTGTTGCCACCGTGGATGAACTGTTGACTTCGCTCCCGATCATTAAGTTGAATTTGTTGAAAGTTGATGTATTCCCAGGTTGTGACAAAGACTGCCATGTTTTCCTATCATCATCATTTGATTACCCTCTGTTAAAAAAGGGTATCCAACAATTGATTGATAACCGAGAAATTCTGTTTGAGAATGCCCATGTTTCACCCGTTCCAGTTAAATAAGTTTCAATCATAACCATGTACGCCAATCCTTCCAGGGTCCCTAAAAGACCCGTTAGGATTACACCTGCTCCAAAAACTACTCCACTTAAGATCACAATGCCCGGGCCGGTCCCGTACAAGTCAGATAAAACAGTACCATGGAACTATGGTGGAGAAATCTACTACAATGGTATTAAACAAGATGAACCGACTTCCGAAGAAGAGAGCTCCGAATAGGACAATTCCGACATTGGAAATATTGCCGGAACCAACAAGATTACCCGCAGTGGTAGAATCTTCTCTCCAGAGATTGCCCCTCCAAAGGCAGTTTTTGGACCCGCAGCCGTTCCGAAGATTACCTCTGTACTAGTGATTATACCTGCAAGCGTACCTACCAATAAAGACGACGCAATCCCTACCCCTACCAAAACCTCCGCTATTGAGAATAAAGGAAAAAGCATTCAAGAAGAGCCTGTCCAGGCGAAGGCTCAATCACTACCTATTCCCGAAACATCCAAAAAGGAGATGGAAGAGATCCTAAGGATAATAAAGAAAAGTGACTATGATGTGGTAGAACAGTTAGGGCAAACCCTTCCAAGATCTCTATGCTAGCTCTGTTGCTGTGCTCTGAAGCACATGCGAAAGCTCTGGTAAAATTTATGAAGACAACTCATGTGCCACAAGAGACTGCTGCCGACCAGTTCCAAGACTGTGTGGCCAGTTTGACAGTTGACAATGGCTTGGGTTTCTCCGATGATGATTTGACACCCAAAGGGAGAAAACACAACGAGGCATTACATGTCTCTGTGGAGTGTAGAGGAACAACCCTAGCCCATGTATTGATTGATACTAGATCATATTTAAACGTCTTACCGAAGAAAGCCCTTGATAGATTGGATTGCGAAGGGCTGACTTTAAAACCCAGTAACATAGTGGTGAGAGCATTTGATGGTTCGAAGAGGATGGTCCACGGGGAGGTGGACATCCCAATAAAGGTGGGAACTCAGATTTTCAACTCAACCTTCTATGTGATGGATATCCGTCCTTCTTATTCCTGTCTGTTAGGACGCCCCTGGATCCACAATGCCGATGTTGTCACCTCCATATTGCATCAAATGCTGAAGTACCCAGTCCAAGGAAAGATCATAATTGTCCATGGGGAGGAAGAGTACATGATTAGTCATCTGAATTCTTTTCGATATATGGAGTTGGATGGCGAGTTCATTGAAACCCCTTTCCAACATTTTGAAGAAGTCTCTCAAGAAGTAGTGGTAACCAAGGCGGTATCCTCGATTCCTAAGATCACAAGACCTCCACTTCGGATGTCATCTCTAAAGGACACAAAGGAAGTAGTAGAAGAAGGTGGATGCACCATCTGGGGGAAGCTTCCATACATTCCGTACAAATCAGACAAGTTTGGCTTGGGGTTTACTTCAACTGCTCAGAAGGCTGTGCGTCGCGCCCGTGCCGAAGGGCCACCTGTGAAGATTAGCAACCAAGGGGTCAATGCAGTAGAAGACAATGAAGAGGATGGCAGCTTGGAAGATTGGATATTTCTTTTTGTCAAGGGAGGACTTCAAAACTGGGAAGCCAGAGACTTTGTCCCAATAACTTTCATCTCTCAGTAATTTATCTTTTACATTTCTGTTGGACTTGTAATATTCACAAACAATTAGCACTTTAAAAACCTTGTGTCTTACCCGAGGCACAGTGGTCCATTTGTAAGGGTTTTTATTTCATCTCCATATGACATTCAATGAATCATGTACGCTTTTTCACATATAAACCTTTTGTGCTCATTGTGTTTCTTTTACATTTTATTGTTTAAAGATGGCTATACCCTTACACATACCCACACTCACAAATGCAGGTACCCCTCCATTCCGGGTCCCATGGGTAATGATACTTCTATAGCCTTCAGTGACTCTGAAGATCTGATCTACCAAGCTGAATACGAAGGTGAGGAAGATTGTGAGGTGCCAGGGGAATTGGCCAGACTACTACAACAAGAGGAAAGAGCAATTCAGCCTCATGAGGAGCTGTTAGATACAATCAATTTGGGTATCGAGGAAGATAAAAAGGAAATCAAAGTGGGTGCCAATCTAAAGCCGAGTGTCAAGGAGCGCCTAATTCAGTTGTTGCATGATTATGTTGAGATCTTTGCCTGGTCATATGTAGACATGCCGGGACTCGATACAGACATCGTGGTACATCGTCTACCCACAAGAGAAGATTGTCCACCAGTAAAACAAAAAGTTCACCGCAGTAGACCTAACATGTCAGAAAAGATCAAAGCAAAAGTCATGAAACAGTTCAATGCTAGATTTTTGGCTTTTACTTCTTATCCTCAATGGGTTGCCAACGTTGTTCCCGTGCCTAAAAAGGACGACAAAGTAAGAATGTGCATGGATTATAGAGATTTAAATAGGGCCAGCCCTAAAGATGATTTTCCATTTCCACACATCGACATCCTGGTTGATAATACAACCCAGCACAAAGTATTTTCCTTCATGGACGGATTCTCAGGCTATAACCAGATCAAAATGGCACTTGAGGACATGGAGAAAACTACGTTTGTCACACAGTGGGGCACGTTTTGCTAAAAAGTGATTCCATTCAGACTGAAGAATGTCGGGGCAACCTATCAACGCGCCATGGTAGCTTTGTTTCATGATATGATACATCATGAGATAGAGGTCTACGTAGATGACATGATAGCCTGATCACAAACTGTGTAGGAGCACCTTGGTCACTTGCAAAAGTTGTTTGTGAAATTGAAGGAGTACAAACTAAGGTTGAATCCAAACAAGTGCACATTCAGAGTCCGGTCCGGTAAACTCTTAGGTTTCATTGTCAGCAACAAAGGCATCGAGGTTGATCCTTCCAAGGTTAAAGCAATACAAGAAATGCCTGCTCCTCGCACTGAGAAGTAAGTCAGAGGATTCTTGGGACGCCTGAACTATATTGCCAGATTCATTTCTCACCTAACATCTACTTGTGAACCAATCTTCAAACTCTTGAAGAAAGATCAAGTAGTCAGAGGAGTGTCAGATTTCTTTTGACAAAATCAAAGAGTATTTACAAGAGCCTCCTGTCTTGATGCCACCAGTCGAGGGAAGACCACTGATCATGTATCTGACCATTTTAGAGAATTCAATGGGGTGTGTATTGGGGCAGCATGACGAGTCTGGACGAAAAGAGCATGCTATTTACTACCTGAGCAAAAAGTTTACCGACTGTGAAACTAGATATTCACTACTCGAGAAAACTTGTTGCGCTCTGGTATGGGATGCTCGCCGGCTAAGACAGTATATGTTGACTCATACCACTTTGCTGATATCTAACATGGATCTGGTAAAGTACATCTTTGAGAAGCCTGCTATATCTGGGAGGATAGCTAGATGGCAGATGATCCTAACAGAATATGACATACAGTACACTACCCAAAAAGCTATAAAGGGCAGCGTGCTAGCTGATCATCTTGCTCATCAAGCTGTAGAAGATTATCAGTCCATGAAGTTTGAATTCCCAGACGAAGACATCATGACATTAGACAACGGTGAAGAAATCAGGCCATATGACAGACCTGAACAAGGATCCCGATGGACCCTGTTCTTTGATGGGGCATCCAATGCACTTGGTAACGGTATCAGCGCTGTACTCATATCTCTGGAAGGGTGCCATACTCCCTTTACTTCCAGACTTTGCTTCAATTTTACGAACAACATGGCAGAATATGAAGCATGCATGTTTGGTCTCAAGGATGCCATAGACTTGGGAATCAAATCTTTAGATGTGTTTAGAGATTCAGATTTGGTCATCAGTCAGATCAAAGGAGAATGGGACACTAAGCATCCAAACCTTATCCCTTACAAAGAACATGTTTTGACATTGCTACCATATTTTGAGCAGATCACCTTCGAGCACTTCCCGCGAGAAGAAAATCAACTAGCAGATGCTCTAGCCACAATGTCATCTATTTTTAAACTTAATTAGGATAACGAGGCTCCCCAGATCACCATTTAACTAATGGACGAACCAGCACACTGTAACGAGATTAATACTGAAGAAGTAGTGGACCAGCCTTGGTTTCATGAAGTCTAAAGGTATCTTGAGGCTCAAGAATATCCAGAAGGAGCTCCAATCAATGATAAAAAGTTCTTAAGGAGATTCTCAGCTAAGTTCTTCCTAAGTAATGGCGTCCTGTACAAACATAATCATGATTCTATTCTGCTCCGTTGTGTGGATAAGATTGAAGCTGAAAAGATCATGGCTGAATTACATGAAGGTACCTTTGGCACTCACTCTAATGGGCATACGATGGTGAAGAAAATTCTACGGGCAGGCTATTATTGGTCTACCATGGAAGCAGACTGCTATCGACACTCCCGGACCTGTCATAAGTGTCAAATCTATGCAGACAAGGTGCACGTGCCTCCGGTTCCTCTAAATGTCTTAACTCCTCCTTGGCCCTTCGCTATGTGGGGAATCGATATGATTGGGGAGATCAAGCCTACAGCCTCCAATGGACATCACTTCATTCTAGTGGCCATTGACTATTTCACAAAGTTGGTCGAAGCAGCTTCCTTCGTGTTCGTTACTAAGAATGTTGTTTCCCGCTTCGTCAAGCAGAATCTTATTTGCCGGTATGGTATCCCAGAAAGGATCATCACTGATAATAGTATGAACCTTAACAATATTATGATCACCGCCTTATGCGAGCAGTTCAAGATTCAACATCACAATTCATCCTCCTATCAGCCAAAGATGAATGGTGCGGTCGAAGTTTCTAATAAAAACATTAAAAAGATCATACAGGAGATGAGAACCACCTACAAATACTAGCATGAGATGCTACCGTTTGCTCTCCATGGGTACCGTACCACGGCTCGCACATCAACTAGGACAACACCCTATTATTTGATTTATGGCATGGAGGCTATTTTGCCTATTGAGGTTCAAATCCCCTCTTTGAGAATTATGAAAGATGCAGGTTTGAGTGAAGACGATTGGATCCAGACCCGGCTTGATCAACTGAACTTAATTGATGAAAAGAGGCTTACTGCTGTTTGCCATGGTTAAATGTATCAAAAACGGATGATCAAGGCCTTCAACAAGAAAGTCAGACACCAAGTATATCAAGTTGGAGATTTAGTGATCAAGCGCATCATCTTGCCACAAAGTGATCCTAGGGGAAAATGGACTCCTACCTATGAAGGACCATTTGTAATCAAGAACATCTTTTCCGGTGGGGCAATGATCTTAACCACCATGGACGGAAACGACCTGCCGCACCCTGAGAATACAGACATAGTCAAAAGATACTACGCATAAGCGACCCGCTAGGTTGACACACCTAGGCAAAACAAGGACATCCCAGCGAACCAAAAGGTTCGGGCAAAAATTAGGGATAAAAAAAAATCTGTACACCCGGCAAGTTGAAAACCCGAAAGGGCAACTTGGGCAAAAAAGGGTTTCCCGGTGGATTGAAAACCCGAAAGGGCGGTCCAGGCAAAAGTTAGGGAATTAAAGCATGTGACTATGTCTCTTCGGATCACTTTGAGGACAATCTCTTCACTGACAAACTCGTATTTCTGAACAATTCAATCATCTTCGGACGAAGCAACAAATAGACAAGGTATTCAGATATACAGAGACTATAGCAAAATAGGAACCCCATGGGATTATCACACATAGCTATCTTTCTTTGTATAAATTTTTCTTATTTTTAATGACACCATCCTCTTACTAGGATGTTTGTCTCCTTTGTACAAAATACTTATTCAAAGTGAATACAAAGATATCTCTTTAAAGTACAGAAAACTATTTGTCCTTTTCTTTTACACTTGTGTTTTATTTGCAAAAAACGTACAATGATTCATTAATGAACATATGCATTTGAACATAATTACTGTTTACAAATAAACGAAATGAAAAAGGATAATTACTGACAGGTCAAAAGAATAGGAAAACGTCTTTAGGCTATTCCCTGAACAATCCCTATAGTACGTCATCAAGATCCCCAGCGGAGCTGAAACTTCAAAACTATTAATTCCCGGTGGAAACCATCCAGTTTCTCCAAGTTCCCCAGCAAGTTGTCTTGAAACCTAAAAATCAATCGGATAACGGCTAACTTCTATTTTTCTCTAACCTAGGATAATTCCCCAGTAGAGTGGCAGGTGACCGAAACTACTGAACTTTTTCCAAATAGGAATAAGCTTTTTCCCCACAGAGTTTTCATTGTTCCCCAACAGAATGAAGATTCCCATTATTAAATCCCTAGTAGAAGTCATTAAAATTCTCTAGATTCCCCAAGCAGATTACTCAAGCAGTATATGGCATTGCCCGCAACAGAATATTTGTTAATTACTCCAACTTCAAGATATGAAGAATCTGCATATCCTCAGCAGCAGTCAAGGATTTATTTTCCTCAGCGAATCCGCTTACATGCGCATGCATTACATCCACATATCATAAACATTGATAAAACACACACATTGCATCATACATTTCATGCAACATAACTTTGTGTTTCAGCTAACATTTTTCCCTTTTCAGGATAAGATTAACAAACTACTATTGACAACATGCAATCTAGATACAGTTCAGATACGCACCAGACACCTAAGCCATTCTATTACTCATTCAGATTCAGCAATTTAGATACAGTTCAGATACGCACCAGATACGGATGCCATCCTGTTACTCATTCAAAGACAGCTTTCAGATACAGTGCAGATACGCACCAGATACGGATGCCATCCTGTTACTCATTCAAAGACAGCTTTCAGATACAGTTCAGATACGCACCATATACAGATGCCATCTTATTACTCGTTCAAAGACAACTTTCCGATACAGTTCAGATACGCACAAGATACAGATGTCATCCTGATACTCATTCAGATTCAACTTCTAGATACAATTCAGATACAACTCAGATACATTCCAGACATGGACACAATGCTGATACTCATTCTTCCAAACTTACAAATTACAATTCAACAAGCATTCTTGGATGGCATCTACAACCCCATCTTCAAAAAGATTCTATCACCTGTCCAAATGGCATCTTTAAGCCCATTCCTCCTATCATCGCATCTCCGAGTGCAAATTTTTGGGTACTCTAGTGTCCAATCATCTTCCACCTTCGAGTCACGAATGGCAAAACTCGCCAATATAACTCTTCAGGTTTAAGAAGATTGAACAGGGGCAGCTGTTGTACCCCAAAATTTTCCCTCTCATTTCTCAAGGATTTTCTCACAAGATCTTCTATGACATCAAGTTTGCAGCACTAATACATCAATTTAGGCTTGAAATTGGCACAAGGGCAAAATGGTCAATTACATACTGAAAAGTCAAACATTGATTTTTTTGGTCAACATTACATTTCAAAGATAAAATTTCATCAAGACATTCAAGAATATCAAGCTTAATCATCAAGAAGTTAAGAAAGTCAAAAGTCAACTTGAAAAGTCAAGATTTCCAAGACTTGGAAATTTTCTAAGTGTTTTTATACATGATAATTTCATCACTTCATGCCATTCTTTCACCAAGATGCAAGACAGTTCAAGGGAAACTTTCAACATGAAAGTTGTAGATCTCCATGATATCTACAACATTGCTTTATACAACTTCTCTTAAATATGCTTGGATCTCAAGTTATGAATTCATGAAGTCATGACATTTTCATTTAACACTTTGAGAAATTTTCAGCAATTTTGGTTAAGTTTTTATCCCAACTTGTTGCCCATTTTTCATCAAGTTCCAGTTTGATTTAACAAAAGTGGCCAACGTGAAAGTTATAGAGGGTGTTTCAAGCTTTACAAAACATCCAAGAGCATGAATTTATCATTTTTGAGCTATAAGATACAAGGATCTGAAGTTGGACATCCATTCTTGAATTACAAGCCATTTTTGTTGTAGAACACAAAATTCAATTGGCATGATGTGCTGCATAATCTCACTTTGCAGGTCTTGTGACTTGCAAATCTCAACATAATTTAATGCTTACACCCACTTTTGATCTATTACCCAAGTGTTTAAGCCATTGTCCAAAGGATTTTTCCATGTATGGCATAAGGACATCATTGCTATTCTTGAAAAGCAAAATTTTTGTACAAAGTTTGTCTTAAGCCCATACTTTGTTTATTTTTTGACTTTACCCTACCATAAAACATGGAAGTCAACCCCTCTTAACCAACAACTTTGGTACTTCATCTTGGAACCATGGAGTACTTGGCATAGTTTGATACTTGCATCTGAACAAAACCATAACATGTTGTGTTGTAAACATATTCAGCTTTTGTTCATAAATCCTTTGCCTATAAATAGAAGAAGCATTTTCAAGACAAAGAGGTTAGAAGAAATAAAGAGAAAGAATAAGGAGAAAAGCCAGAAGTTATATTGATAATCCCTTAAAATCTCATAACAGTCCATAAAACCTCCACTCTTGAGTTTTGAAGTCTAAACATTTAAACCTCTCACACTTTACATATTCCATCTAAAAACCATCCAAACATTTCACACCACACAGAGGTTGTTTAATAACCTTTAACAAAAAGGAAAGTCTAGCAGTCTGTTGGAACTTCCTTAAGGTTCATACAACATCTTGAAGGGCATTTGGACTCAAAACTTAAAGTGCAGTTTCAAGGTAAGTCATCTTTACCTTGCCTTTTCCATACATCAACTTTTCTGTTTATAGGATGTAGTAATCATTATTCCTGAAGTTAATCATTTATAGGTTGTTCCTGTTATTCATTCATATGTTAAAAACTGACGGATGTATGCAAAAAATGGTGTTTAAGGCAGAAAAATGCAGTATGTATCGACACATATCCACATGTGTCGACCCATCTTAGTGAAAATACAGGGTATGAGTCGACACATGACCCTCATGCATCGACCCATACTGAGTTAAGGTCACAAAACAGAAACTCGAAAGGACTATGAGTCGACACATACGCATTTCGCGTCGATGCAAAAAGGTGTATGAGTCGATACATCCTATTATGTGTCGACTCATACTAAACAAATTTCACTTTACAGGGGTAAGGAGAAGCTATGTGTCGATGCATAGCAATATGGGTCGACACATAGTAGTTAAAAAGTGCATTTTTCCTTTATTTTGCATTGTTTTCACATTATTTTCATTATCATTCGATATGGTTGTAATATTTTAATTCCTACTTCACCCCCATTTGTTAAATTGTACCCCCCATCCCTCTAAAGTGATGTAATAGTTTAGATTTTACTTTCCGCTTTTTACTTGCTTTTCATATATTTCTAGTAAATAAGATGTATGGCAAGATAAAATGAACAAATAGATGACTTTCAAAAACAAGACAAAATGCATGCAAACTAACACACTATTTCACACATACACCTCTAAGGTAATCTCACTTGTTCCCTTTCGGAAAATAGTCATGTCCCTCGAGCATGGGCGTTTTAGCAAAGACCCTCGATAAAAGATCGTAGTCCCTCGATGACCCTTAATGTTGCCTTCGGTAAACGATCTAGTCCCTAAAACAACATTGCTAAAACGTCCCATATGTTGCCTTCTATGACTATACAATGACCCACGCCCGTCCCGTTTACATCCAAAGATAGGGTTGTTTACCAAAGCAATGGTAAGTCAACAATGTCAAAGGAATAGGAGATGCATAAGAAAGACATTTGAGTAGGTAGATAGCTTCTAAGTTACTTTCTCCATTTCAAACAACAAGCCTTGCTATTTTCAAAATAAATGCATACACATTTCAAAAACATCTTATAAACATTGAAAACATTTTCCAAAAGACAAACATCTTTATATACATTCTTACGAACGAGAATCATTACAAAGATTGCCTAAACGAATGGCCTCTTTTACAAAATACTTTCAAAACCAAATCAAACACCATTTTAAACAAACCAAAGCAAGTGATCTAAGCAAGTAACTAAGAGCCCATGGAAAACCATGGATGAAAAGGGTTCTAGCACCTTCCCTTTTCATAATCTACCCCCTAACTCAAGAAAACATCTCAAAGGTCTTTCCTGTGCTTTTTCACCTTTCCTTTTTGGATAAAAGAAAAATCGGCAGTGACTCTTGCTAACCGCGACATTTGCAAACACAAACGCAAAACCTCAAGTCAGTTCTCCCACCGTATCACAATGATGAATGGAGATGATTTTCCGTGGATTTCCTCTTTCCGTTTGAGGATACTCTGCCGGGGATCTTTGACTTCTGCTTGAGAATTCTCTGCCGGGGAGACGATGCTCTGTTGGAAAATCTTACCAATGTAGAGAAATAAAATTTGTTGGGGGATGAACTTCCGCAACTAGAGAAATAAACTCTACCAGAGATGAGGATTTATAAACTTTTTGAGATTAAAAAAACTCTGTTGGGGCAGAAGAGGTTAAAACTTTGGTTGTTTCCACTCTGCGGGGATATAGACATTACTAGGACCTGTGCTGAGGGCGTAGCGGTGACTTTGCATCAGGACGTCTTTGCCCATGTACCTGATGAAAAAGTAACTGTGGGGGCTACATATGGATTTTTAGGCATTGTCCCATTTCTTAAAGTCATTAGCAACTGTCTTTCTATTTTTTATGCAAGTATTTGTAAACAGTAATCATATTCAAATGCATATCTCAAAAAGAATCACTGGACGTTTTTGCAAAACAAAACTGAAAAATAGAAAACAAATAGTTTTGTACTTCCAAAGAAATGATTTGTATTGATTTTGAAGTTTGCCTATAACTGGCGTTTTTATACAAAAAGAAACTGGAATTCTAGTAAGAGAATGTCGTCGTAAAAGTGGAAACTATACAAAATAGTAAAAAGAGAACATATCTATATGTAATAATCCCATCGAGTTTTAATTCTTCTATTTCCCTTATGTCCTTGAGCGTCTCATCACTTTGCTACTTATCCGGAGCTGACTAGATTGATTGGTACCGTTTGAGCTTGATAGTTGATACTGAAGTCTAGTTGCAAGGAAATCCAAAGGGACATAGTTATATGCTTTAAATCCCTTACTTTTGCCTGGGAAACCCTTTCGGGTTTTCAATCCAACAGGATACCCTTTTTTTCCTAAGCTGCCTTTTCAGGTTTTCGACTTGCCGGGTGTACATATTTTTTGTATTTATCCCTAATTTTTGCCCGAACCCTTTTGGTTTACTGGGATGCCCTTATTTTTGCCTAGGGAAGTCAACCTAGAGGGTCTTTGTTCATGCTTAGTATCTTTTAACTATGTCCGCATTTGCAGGGTGAGGAAGGTCGTCATCATCCATAATGGTTAAGATCATGGCTCCACCAGAAAATATGTTCTTGATCACAAATGGAACTTGGCATATGGGAGTCCATTCGCCCCTGGGATCAACTTGTAGCAGGATGATGCAATTGATTACTAGATCACCAACTTGATATACCTGATATCTGACCTTCTTGTTAAAAGCCTTAATCATACGCTTCTTGTACATCTGACCATGACAGACAGCCGCAAGCCTTTTCTCATCATTCAGGTTCAGTTGGTTGAGCCTGAATCTAATCATCTTCGTTCAAACCCGCATCCTTCATAACTCTCAAAGAAGGGATATGGACCTCAATAGGTAGGACAACCTCCATACCATATACCAGAGAAAAAGGTGTTGCCTCTGTTGACGTACATGCCGAGGTGCGGTAACCATGAAGAGCAAATGGTAACATCTCATGCTAGTCTTTATATGTCACCGTCATCTTATGTACGATCTTTTTGATATTCTTATGGGCAGCTTCTACAGCGCCATTCATATTCGGCCGATAAGAAGAAGAGTTATGATGCTGGATCTTGAATTGCGTGTAGAGCTCGATGATCATAGTGTTGTTGAGATTTGTACCATTATTTGTAATGAATATTTCGGGGATACCACACCGACAGATAAGGTTATACTTGATGAACCACGTCACAAAATTATTGGTAACAATAGCAAAAGAGGCAACCTCAACCCATTTCGTGAAGTAATAAATGGCAACAAGGGTGAAGTGATGCCCATTGGAAGCGGTAGGTCTGATTTCTCCAATCATGTCAATGCCCCACATTGCAAAGGGCCAAGGAGAATTCAAGACATTCAGGGGAACTGGAGGTACATGTACTTTTTGACTTCATGGAACCAAGGTTTGTCCATTACTTACTCTGTATCAATCTCATAACAGTATGCCGGTTCATCGAATCTCTCAATGGTGATATGAGGACCTCCATTGTCCCATCTGACCTTGAACATGGATGACAGAGTAGCTAACACATCCGCTAAGTGATTATTTTCTCGTGGAAAATGTTCAAAGGTAACTTCTTCAAAGTGTGGAATCAGTGTCAGCACATGCTCTTAGTAAGGAATGAGATTAGGATGCTTCGTGTTCCACTCTCCTTTGATTTGACTTATTACCAAGGTCGAATCTCCAAAAACACTCAAGAACTTGATTCTTAGGTCGATAGAAGCTTTGAGACCCAAGATGCATGCTTCATACTCAACCATATTGTTGGTATAATTGAAACATAGTCTGGCGGTGAAAGGAGTATGACAACCCTCAGAAGATATGATTACAACACCGATACCATTGCCAAGTACATTGGAAGATCCGTCAAAAACCATGGTCCATCGAGATCCTTTTTCAGGACCTTCTTATGGTCCAGGTTCTTCATAATCAGTCGTTAACATGATATTCTCTTCCGGGAACTCAAAATTCATGGATTGGTAGTCGTCCATGGCCTGATGAGCCAAATGATCAGCTAGTACACTTACCTTGATTGCTTTCTGGGTCGTATACTGAATGTCGTATTCGGTCAGGATCATTTTCGATCTTTCCATTCTTCTGGAGAGAGCGGGCTTCTCAAAGATGTATTTGATAGGGTCCATTTTAGATATCAACAAAGTAGTGTGGGTTAACATATATTTCTTAGTCGGCGAGCAGCCCATGCAAAAGAGCAACAAGGTAGTATATTGCATGATCTTTTCGACCAGACTCGTCATGCTTCCCCAACACACACCCTATTGAATTATCTAACACTCTCAAGTACATTATCAAAGGTCTTCCTTCAATTAGAGGCATCAGAATTGGAGGCTCTTGAAGGTATTCTTTGATTCTGTCAAAGGCAGTCTGGCATTCGTCATTCCACTTTACCACTTAATCTTTCTTCAGGAGTTTGAAGATTGGTTCACAAGTAACAGTTAGATGGGAAATGAATCTGACAATGTAATTTAAGCGTCCCAAGAAACCCCTAACTTCCTTCTCAGTGTGAGGAGCAGACATCTCTTATATAGCTTTAACCTTTGCAGGGCCTACTTGAATACCCTTGTCACTGACAATGAAAACTAGGAGTTTACCAGACCTTACCCCAAAGGTGCACTTGTTCGGATTTAATCTTAACTTGTACGTCTTCAACCTATCAAACAACTTTTTCAAGTGATCAAGGTGCTCTTCTTCAGTTTGAGACATGGCTATCATGTCGTCAACATAGACCTCTATCTCGTGATGGATCATGTCGTGAAACAAATCTACCATAGCACACTGATAGGTTGCCCCAGCATTCTTCAACCCAAATGGCATCACTTTGTAATAGAAAGTTCCCCATTGTGTGACAAAAGTTGTTTTATCCATGTCTTCAGGTGCCATCTTGATCTGATTGTAACTAGAGAACACATCCATGAAGGAGAATACCTTATGCTGTGTAGTGTTGTCAACCAGAACATCAATATGGGGAAGCGGGAAATCATCCTTGGGGCTTGCCCTATTTAGGTCTATGTAGTCCACATACATACATACCTTACCGTCCTTCTTAGGCACTTGAACTACGTTAGCAACCCATTATGGATAGGATGTGACGGCTAAGAACCCAGAGTTGAACTGCTTCATAACTTCTGCCTTGATCTTTTATGATATTTCTGGACGCATACGACGAACTTCCTGCTTTACTAGAGGGCAGCCTTCTTTAGTTGGCAGACGATGAACCATAATATCAGTGTCCAGCCCTGGCATGTCTTCATATGACCAGGAAAAGATCTTGACATAATCATGCAACATCTGGATCAACCGCTGTTTAACACTAAGCTCCAAATTTTCACCTATCTTGACTTCTTTTCTGTCCTCTTCTATACCCAAGTTCACTGTCTCAACTGGCTCTTCATGAGGCTGTATAGCCCTTTTCTCCTATTGTAACAATCTAGCAAGTTCTCCTGGTACCTCACAATCTTCCTCACCTTCGTATTCGGCTTGGTTGATCGTATTTTCAAAGTCATAACTGGAAATAGCATAACCGTTATCAATGGGATCCAAAATGGATGTGGATCTGCAGTTTGATATGTGAGTGTGTGTAAGAGCATAACTGTATTTATAAAGTAAAAAGCAGAAAAGAAAGACAGAGAGCACAAAATTTGTATGCAAAAAAGTCCAATGCTTTATTAATGCCATATGAGAATGAAAATGATAACATTCACAAATAAACCATTGTGCCTCGGGTAAGATACAAGGCCATAGAGTTTATATTGTTTATTTATTACATACCCGAAAACAAGAAAGACAATTACTCCTGAATAAAAGTAATTGACACAAAGTCTTTAGCCTTCTAATTACTGAGTCCACTGTTGGTAGTAGGGAAGATCCAGTTGTCCATGTCACAGTCACCATCACTATCTTCTAAAAGTGTTGACCCCGTGACTGTTGATGGGTAGGGGAGGTCCTCCGGCATGAGCACGACGAACAACCCTTTGAGCTCCTAAAGTAAAACTCAAACCCAACTTATCAGATTTGTATAGAATGTCAGGGAGCTGGCCCCAAATGGTGCACCCACGTTCTTCAATTACCGCTTTGGCGTCCTTGAGAGAAACCATCTTCAATGGAAGTCTGGTGATCTTTGGCACAATTGTAACAGTCTTGGTTGCAGCAATGGTCTGAGGCACCTCTTCAAAGTTCTGACAAGGGGTATCAATGAACTCTCCGTTCATTTCAACATACCTGAAAGAGTTCAGGTGGCTTTCCATGTAATCCTCTTTAACAATCTTTCCCTTCACTGGGTACTTCAACATCTGATGCAAAGTGGAAGTAACATCACCAGCCCCATGGATCCAAGGGCGTCCCAACAAACAGGAATAAGATGGTCGGATATCCATCACGTAGAAGGTGGAGTTAAAGGTTTGGGAGCCATCTTTGATAGGGATGGCCACCTCCTCGTGTACCATTCTTTTCGAACCATCAAAAGCCCTCACCACAATATTACTGGCCTTCAGAGTCAAACCTTCGCAATCTAATATATCAAGATCCTTCTAGGGAAGAACATTCAATGATGAACTGGTATCCATTAAAACATGGGCAAAATTAGTGCCCCTGCACTCGATGGAGACATGCATAGCCGCATTGTGTTTTCTTCATTTGGGTGTCAAATCAGCATCAGAATAACCCAGTCCATTATCAGCGGTCAAACTAACAACACAGTCTTCAAATTGATCATCGGAGGTTTTCTGTGGCACATGAGATGTCTTGAGGAATTTAACCAATTCCTTTGCATGGGCTTCGGAGCACAACAATAGGACCATAATTGAGATCTTGGAAGGATTCTGCCCTAGTTGTTCAACCACATTGTAATCACTCCTCTTAATGATCTTCAATATCTCTTCCATTTCTTTTTTAGAAGCTTTAGGAACAATTTCTTTATGTGCCTTCGTCTGGACAGGCTCAACCAATACCTCTTTGCCCCGAGTCTCAGCAGACTCAGTAGTAGGGGTGACAACAAGGATGATGGTGGGAGTAGTAGTAGGAATGGAAGTAGGAGTAATAGTAGGAATGAAAGTAGGAACCTTAATAGGAATTACCACATGAGTAACAACAGTCTTCAGAGAGATCTCAAGAGAGAAAATCCTCCCGCTTCTGGTAATTTTACTGGTCCCAACAATGTTACTAATGCCAGGATCAGAGACTTCAGTATCGTCGTCTTCAACGGCCAACAGGTCTTGCTAGACGCCATGGTAGTAAACATCAGTCCCATAATTCTAAGGAACAACCATGTCCGTGGAATATGGTACACGCCCAGGTAAAGTAATTAGCAACAGAGAAAATTTTGGAACAAATGTAATCCTGACAGGTCTTTTGGAGGAGACCTTGGGAGGATTGGCGGGAATGGTAATGATAGAAACATCTTCACATAGATCTTTTATAATAGGAGTTTTATCAAACCGAATTTCTTTATTTTCCATCAGTCACTGGACACCTAGCTTCAACAAAAGGAAACCATCAAGTAGAGACAAACATAGGTGGCAACCTTCACTACATCCCAAAAATAAACCGCTTGCAAGAGATTCTTTTTAACAGTCAAGAGAGGAGTAGATAGTTCATCATCAGAGGAAACAAACATGACATCTTCAAAAGCATTAACACCACGGCCATGCTTGGGCATAGGGGCAGTTATAACATTAGGAATCTCAGGAGCATAGAATTCAATCTCCTTTGCCTCAATCAGATCTTGCACCTTGTTCTTCAGAGCCCAACAATTGTTTGTATCGTGCCCCGAACTTTCGGAGTGATAGGAACATCAAGAATTTGGGTTGTAGTGGGGAGATGCAGTATTGGGATTCTTGGGAGCTTCCCTCAAAGTTACCATATTGGATTTCACTAAGTCTGGAAAAACTTGGGACAAAGTCATATTTATCCGGGTGAACTGTCTTATAGGCCTATCTGCTCAGGGATGATTATTCCGTTGTTGAGTAGCTGCAGACATGGGTATCATTACAACCCCTAATGTTGGACGGTGTTCAGTTCTGCACTGATTTCTTTGACTGTAAGCAGCACTGACCTCTTTCTTTCCCATGAAAGGCTTCTTTCCTGCACTTGAAGAGGCTTCCATTTGAATCTTGCCACTTTTAATACCAGCTTCCACTCTTTCTCCAGTCAATATCAGCTCAGTAAAACCGGCTGAGGAGCTTCCAATCAGATGGTTGAAAAACGGACCAGATAGAGTACCCAAAAACATGTCCACCAACTCTCTATCATACAGAGGAGGTTGGACTCTTCCTGCTAGGTCTCTCCACTTCTTGGCATAGTCTTTAAAGCCCTCTCTGGATCCCATAGACATACTTTGGAGTTACGTACGGGTTGAAGAAAGGTCTGCATTATATTGGTACTTCTTGTAGAAAGAAACAACCAGGTCTTCCCAGTTACGAATATTGGTTCCCTCCAACTGATAGAACCACTCTAGTTGAGTCCTGGATAGATTGTCTTGGAAGAAGTGAACCCACAAATCCCTGTCAGCGGTGTGAGGCTGAATCTTCATCACATAAGATCGGAGATTCATATTGGGACATGAGACCCCATCATACTTAGCACACACTGGAACCTTAAACTTCTGCGAGATGACAACCCCATAAACCAAACCCAACTTTTCAAAATCCATCCTAAGTACCCTCTAGATTTCCATTGCATTCAGACGATCCTCCAGCTATTTGTATTTATCATCAGCAGGAGGATACTTCTCCTCATTATAATCATATTCATTATCAGATCCCTTTGGGCAGGGGTCTTCCTCTCTTGTCTCCCCTTCCTGATTGTCTCCTTCTTTTGACGAAGTTGCTAGTTCTGAAGCTCGCTGCACTAGTCCTTTGGACCTTCTTCCCATGTTTACGACACCCACTGGCTTCTTTGCTTTCTTATTTTTGTCTTTCAAGATAATAGATTTCAAATGGAAACACACATTAATTGCATTAAGTTCAAATGGTTACAAAAGATGCCTTTAGGCTTACAAGCAAAGAAAAAAAAATTTTAAAGCAACAAAAGATTCAAGCCTCCCATTAGCGCATCCTCTTTGGTACAATGTAGGTATTTGTGCTCCTCTCCTCATGAAGTAACCTGGTGAGCTCTAGAACCTTCTTCTCGCTGGCGCAGAACTGGGTTTCAATGGTATCCTGCTCCTCTTTGAGTTAAATCCTGGATTTTTGTAGCTCCTCAAAACCAGTTGGCATGTCAGGATGAAGAACAATGTAAGGAGTGTCGCCCTCAACAATTGTATCCATAATCACAGGTAGGATGGCGGGGTAAGGCATCATAATACTTTGAGCACGATCTCTCACCCATTTGAAGTAAGGCTCAAGAGGGATGGAATTCTTGTGCCCCAATGTCTTGCTGTCAACTCCGTTTACCATGCCCCAAGCTCGAATGAACCTCTTATGATAACCTTGAACATCATTCTCATTGTCAAATATGACTCCTGGGACGAGTGTGTTGTACCCCAAAATTTTCCCTCTCATTTTACTCAACACATGCCCATTGAGATCCTCAACTTGCTCAAGGATGCCCAAGAGTTGACCAGACAAACTCTCTCCTAAGGCAATGTACTTCAAACTAGGGTTTCCATTTTCATCAAGATGGGTGAACTCCAAAGACTTCATATGCTCTCCATGGTCCTAATATGTTCTCAAGACCCTCCAGGTCAAATTTTAAGGCTTGCACAAGAAGTTTGCTAAGTCAACTGCTCAGATGCTTGAGAATCGACTATATTAGGTCAAAAGTCAATTGTGGCCCACATATAGTCCAACTTCAATATTTTTGGTCAACATAAACAATTTGAAGTTATATCCATCATTTGATCAAGGTTTGATCATGATTCCTCAAGGAATGCCCCAAATTCATCAAAACCCAAAAGTTGCTAAATTAGGGTTTCTTAGGAAGAGACAACCAAATTTGACCAAGCCTAACTTCCTCATACTTTATCAGAAATTATCCATATATAGCTCATTTTTAAGACGATGTAATTCCCTAAAATTCATCTTCAGCCCTCATGTTCAATATATGCACTCACAAAAAGATATGAATTTCCACATTATAGGTCCTTTTTGAAAAGTGAACAAAAACACATTTTGGGCCAAAGCTTCTTACATGAACATGGAAGACCCAATTGAGATGAGACCAAAAGGGTTGTTTAAGGGACATCCTCAAATTTCTAAAAAGTCTAAGAACACCTCTCTCGGGTAAAAAATGGAAGAGATATGCCTTGTCAAAGTTGACCATTTTTGCAAAATTGCCAAAAGTCAAATGTGCTCAAAAATGCATTTTTGCCAAATGGGCCTAACTTTTTATGCTTGCACCTCACTCATAACACGGTCCATGACCCAAATATTCACCCACACTTTATTTTATTCATTTTCCATTTTATTTTGATTTTTTATTAATTAAAAATTGAATTAAATCAAATAAATGACAAATAATAGCAAATATTTGTTTTGATATGATTTTTGGACAGAATCACAAGCTAATTATGCTGGCATATCAGGATCAAATCGAATCAAGGTTGATTGGAACAAGAATGGAATGATTAGGCCTAATTTGGAAACAAATCATACAAAGGAAGAATGAGATCAAATCTTCAAAAATTCCAAAGATACCAGCTGTTTTTATAACCCTAATTCACTTAGGGATATAAAATGAACAAGACCAAGTGCAAAAACAAGGGCTAGCAGTCGTGGAAAGCATAAAGAGAAACTCAAATTGTTGGCAAAAGTTGTGGAATCGAATTTCAACATAGAGACCAATTCAGGCAGCTCCAAAGCTCATAAACGATTCCTGGACCTTCCCAGAAGCTAACACAATCAGTAGCAAGCACTCTCGCGCCCAGAATCACTTCCTAGACCTCATACGGTTTGCTTGCTTTATCAAAATCGATTACAACCATTCTTGCATCATTAGCGTAATTTAATGACATATCTGTGATCATTGATGTATTTCTAACATGTTTGGATCGTTTAATTGAATTTTTGAGGCTGATATATGTGTTTACCATTGTTAGGGTTTACTCTTGTGTTTTAGGGCTTCTCTGTATCAGTGAAATTGGCCAATAAAAAGGGCACCATGATGTTCGTGGGTTCAAGACAAATAGATCCATTTAATTAGAATTTATTTATCATGCATTTTCTTGATTATTGAAGTTTACAGGTTTTCAGCTATGGCAAAGTGTCTGTGGGTATAAGTCTTACCCCTAAGACGACAGTCTCAACGAAGGAGACGGTGACTTGTCACCACCTCATTGGACCATTTGAATTTTACGCGTGTTTTCCAGCTAATCACCATGTTTTATATATTATTCATTATTGTTGTTATATTAACAATTGAGTCACATAGCCTAGATGGCAAAGCGCGTTGGTGGTGAGTGTGAGGACCTGGGTTCGATCCCAGGTCCCAGCAATTTCTTCATTTTATTTCTCCTTTATAGATCAGGTGCATCATCCTCTCAAACTCCCATCATGCACCTTGTTGATCCAACCAATGGATCACAATCTATCCAGATCCAACGCCCCAGACAAGGAGGGACCATGGTACACCACCAGAAAATAGCCATAAAGGATAAAGCGTTGGGAGTGGGCTGAACAACCAATGGGCCCAGCTAATTCAACAACACACCCCCTTTTTTGGATTGCTATACAGGCCCATTCTTCTCCCTTTTATTTTAATTCTTTTTAATTATTTCCTTAATTATTTTATTTTTAATTATCATCAAAAATCATATTTTTTTTATTTAATCAAAATTACAAAAAACATCAAAAATCATTTTTTTATAAAGTATTTTATTTCTTGAATTAATTAGTTTAATTAATTTAGGGAAATTTAACTCTTTTTTCATAATTAAAATAATTAGAATTAGGGTTTAATTTTATACATAACCTAATTAATTTTCTTTCTCAAAAATAACATAAATATTTTTCTTAATTAGATTTTTAGGGTTTCTAATTTGTTCTCGCATTTAATTAGTCACGCATATTTTTTTTCTCTTTTATTATTATTGTAACTGCTTCGGGTTTGTAATAGTAATTAGGATTTTAAATTTCCGCATTTTATTTTCAGTCAAAAATAATTATGTATCTGCGAGAGCAATATAATAGCTAGAACTTTAAACTTTCCGCATTTTAATTTTCGTAATTATAAACTGCCTAGATGTATGCTAATAGGATTGTATGGAAAGAATACTAGAAAATTAAAACGATAGAAAATCCTTAATGTGAAAAGACAAATTAACTGAAAAAATTGACTCGCACATGCTCACTCCTAGGGTTTACTCCAGTCCGGTTGCCTTCGGTAAACGGTCCTGAAGTATAGGGTTTGTTAGTGGTTGTCCTCTAGCCCCGAAAGATATCAAATGACCCATTCGGATGTTGCCTCAGAAAAAGATCTTTAAGTCTTTAGGATGATTACTAACACCTCCTAACATTGCTTTTGTGATCGTATTTGTCCCTTCGAAATGTCCCTTAAAGCTCCAACGACGGTGCTACATGTTTCTTAATAATAGGATAGCATTGTCTAAAGGAAAACGAATAGACTTTTTCGAGTAGGTAGAAAACTCTTAAGTACTTGCTCAATCAATTAAACCAAAATTTTCACACAAACACTTTTTCAAAACAATTCTCAAAACAACTTCGTCACACCCTTGAGAACTAATACAAGGGTTATCACGAAGTAAACTTTTTTTCAAAACAAGCACACATACAAGCAATTTTAAAATGAGCAAGTACCTAAGAGCCCATGGAAAACCATGGATAGAAAGGGTGATAACACCTTTCCTTTCTATAATCTACCCCCCGTACTCAGAAATATTCTCGAAAAAGGTTTTTTCTGTTCTTTTTCCCTTTCCTTATTTGGATGAAATAAATGTCGGTGGCGACTCTTGCTTACCGCGACATTTGTGAACAAAAAGTGAAAACCAGTATAACAATCGGTTCTGCCACCGTATCACAGAATTGGCGACTCTGCTGGGGAATATGTAAAGTGGGGTTTACCTTAGGATCTAGATCATTTTAAAATTTATTTCTTGTTTGCTTTATTCTTAAAGGGTTTTGCTTGGGTTACTATAGATCCTACACTCGGATCTGGGGGAACTTTTTAGGTAAACAAAAATAGATCGTGGAGACTGTACGGTGTAGATCGATATGGTGTAAGTGATGGCTATGTTGGTATGGAACTTTGGTTGGTACTGGTATCCTTTGTGGGGAAACGAGGAGAATACGGGGCCGCCGTGTGGTGTCGTGAAGCACTAACGGACCTTAGAACCTTAGTTGAACAAACTTTTCCATTAGAAAGTAGTGAGATAGCTGGCCTTGGTATGGAGCTGAGGATTGGTTGATACTCGATGCTACACTCATTGAGATCAGACTTTCGGGATATTTCGGCCGCAAGAAAAGATTGCTTGAGCTGAAACAATGCCTGATAAAGGATGGTCACTGATATTGAGAATCTTTAGAACTCGGTTTCTTTTCTAAGACAGGTTTGAAACCATCTAAACTTCAAGAGGGTATGACCTTTAACCTCAACCAAGCCTTAAACCTAACAACTTGGTGTGATTTGTCTGTGTTTGCTATACTTGTGGTTTATCATGACATTATGCATCATAACATAGCATCCATTATTATTGCACTAACCATTTCAAGGACCAAGGGAATTTATCTTTGTTCTGTTTTGCAGATCCTGGCCTCCGTTCGTAGAAATACTATCTGAATCATCTTTGTGAAGATACCTTCCCAAATCAAAGAGCTAGTATCAAGGGTTTCTAAAACTTCTGCGTTCACCAAGAGACACGGTCGACTTCTCAACCTGGTTACTTCAAATTTGATGAAAAGATGATGAGTGTACTCTTTCAGTTCTTTGATCCTAAGCACCACTGCTTCACCTTTCAAGACTATCAGTTGGTGCCTACCATAGAAGAATTATCTCAGCTGTTGGATATACCCATTGTTGTACCCCAAAATTTGCCCTCCCATTTTCTTCAAGATTTGCCAAGATCAAGCTTCAAAATCTCCCAAAGGTTGCACAGTCCAATGGCCTCCTAGCAGTTAAAAATTAGGGTTTTGGTTCTGGAAAAGAAATTGAAGTTTCCAAAGGTCCAATCAAGTCCCACATGCCTATATAAATTGTCAAGCATCCATATGCCAAGTTTCAAGACTCACATCATCAAATTGCACAGTCGAAAACCCTAAATGCTTCATAGTCAACTGCAGGGGCAAAATGGTCATTTGACAGTCAAAAATCCAAATTTTTGGTCAACATCTTATTTTGAAGCCACAAACATCATTTGATCAATTCTTGATCATGATTTCACAAGCATGGCTCAAAAAGTCTCAAGATGCAAAAGTTTCTATTTTTGGACAGTTGGAAAAGTCAACTGCAAATTGACCAGGGCATAACTTCCACATGGTTTATCAGAAAAATCCCATCCAAAGCTCATTTTGAAGAGAATGACATTTCCTACAACTCATCTTCACACTTCAAGTCCAAGAAATGCTCTCACAAAAAGTTATCAATTTCAACATTATAGGTCATTTTCAAAAGTCAACAAAAAGGGACTTTAAGTCAAAGACCATAACTTGAGATTGGTAAATCAAAATGACATGGGACCAAATACATTAGTTAAAGGACTTCAATACCTTCCCAAAATGTCCAAGAACATGATCAAAGCTTAAAAATTGAGCAAGATATGCATTGTGGAAGTTGGGAAATTTTTGGGAATTTTGAAAAGTCAACTTTGCTTCAAATGCCTCAAAATTGCTAATGGGCCTCAATTTCTTCCATGAATCATTATCCAAAGCATATGAACGACCCATTAAGCCCAAAGGGATTTATTTTCTTATTTTTAATTGACTAATTGAATTTGTATTCTTATTTATTCATTTAATTAGTTTTAAATACAAGAAAAATATCAAATCATGCCTTTTAAATCTTTTTTTGCAGCAAATCCAATTAGGGCAAAGTTGCAAAACGTGCATCAATCAACAAGACCAAATTGGCATGGTTTTCATGGCAAAAAGAGTGAAAAAAGATTGGATTTATATCATTGAAAACCAAATATCCAAATCATCAATGCAAGGACTTTTGGGCTTGGATTTTTGACCTAATTCATTCACACCTATATGCATAATCGAAACCTAATGCCCTAAACACAGAAAGCTGGGCAGGAATCAAGAAACAAAATTGCATTTTTCACAAAAAAAGCTGGAAACTGTTTTGGTATCTAGAGGACAATTCAGGACTTGAAAAGCATTCCAAAAGCTTGCTAACACATCCAGAAAACTATTGCAATTGAAATCAAGTCTCCACGCACAAGGAATTAGTATAACAGAGTCTGACTTTTCTTAATATTTTCCATAATCGTGTTTTGATTTCTAGGCATGATTCATGACTTTTAACGATTGATTTATGCTAACCTAACCATTCTGAAGCTAATGGTACCATTCAATTGAAGAATGGTTGCCTAAACAGAAATTCACCATGAATGCATATTAGGTTTTCTGAAGCTTTGATTTGGGGTTTCACACATAAGGAAAAATTGGCCATCCTAACCAATACCATTGAACTCAGAAACTCCAGACGAATTTAACCAACTACTCGCGCTCAATTTATGTGGCTTCCTCTTCTAATCGCTATTATTCGCTATGTCACTTAGTGGGGGTTTAAAACCCCCGCTATCTAATTCATGTTTTAGCAGGAAAACGAAGAAGAAGCATAGGTGTCATCCTGTGGTTGGAACATTCAAAAGCTGGCGCGTTTTCGTTTGTTCTATACCAATAGTGCTTGTTTCTTTTATATTAATTGTTTGCCAATATTATAAAAAAAGCGCTTGAGTGGTTCAGTGGTTGGGTGTACGTTTGGTGAGTGCTGGGACGTGGGTTCGATTCCCAGGTCCCCTTGTATATTTCATGATTTTTTCTCTAACATATTCCTATGCAGTATGCCATCCAAAGGTTCATCATGCATCCTCGCCTGCTTGTCAGCCAAGTGTCCAGGAGATCAATCTGATGGCCATCACATGAACTCCATCATACACGCTAGTCAACCATGCCATATGCAACTCCAGAAAGTCCAAAAGGGCCAGATATCTTGGGCCAAATTTCTCAAACACACCTCCAAAATTGGGTCTGAATACCCCAGGGTTTGCACATTTTTTCTCACTTATTTTTATTTTTATTTTCTTTCTTAAATTCTTTCAAATATTTTCTTTAATCTACCAAAATTAATTTTCATAATAGAACAAAAAATCATAAATCAAGAAAATAAAAAATGTTTATTTAATATTTAATGCATTACTATTTTTTGTAAATAAATTTCTAATAATCAATTTAGTAAAATTAGGTTAAAATTTTAATGTTTTTTTTAAATAACTAAAATAGGTAGAAATTAGGGTTTTTAGCATTTTTAATCTTTTTCTTAATAAAATAATTTCCTCTTATTTATTATCATTATTAATTATTAATTATTTTGTAAATACCCATGTAATTAAATAATTAGTATAAATTAGGTTAAAACTTTAATCTTTTTCTTTAATAATTAAAAATATTTAGAATTAGGTCTTCTTTTAATTTTAACTTTCTTTATTTCATAAATACCATAAAACCAAAAAAATAACGTCCTTTCTTTATTAGTTAATTAATTAATTCCTTAATTTCATTTAATTTCTTTAAAGGGTCCAACGCCCTCGAACATTCGATTCTTTATTCTTTTCGCGCATTTATATTTATTTTTGTTTCAAATATCATGTAATTGCTCAAGCCTGGTAATAATAGTTAGGGAATTTATTTACTTTCCGCATCTTATTCAAAAACGGGTCTTTGTTAATTTGGCGATGTATAGACCCGCGCCTTGTAATAGCGTAGGACTTTACTTTCCGCACTTTATTTACCGCACCCTTAACTGCTAAATTTTGCATGAAAGAATGAATGGCCCAAATAAAAATCAAAACGTAGATCACCAAAAGCATGACAAGATAAAACATAACTGAAAACGACACACCAATTCACACACCACTCTTAGGGTACGCCTCACTGTTGCCTTGCCCCTCGAAACGTGGTCGTCAAGTATAGGACGTTTTAGTAAGTCCTTATGTCCATGAACATGGCATAAGGGTAGCTTCTAAGGTGTCTTACTGTTGCTCTGGTGACCACACTGTCCCTACAAACGAATTGACCCGAACACCTCCAACGGTGGTGCTACCTACCTCTCAATGGTGGGATGGCACTACCTTAAGGACTTCTACACAGCCTAATTCCTTAGGGTAGGTAGATGACTCATAGATACTTGCTCTAATTTAAAAACAAATCAAAACTCTTTTCAAACCGACACTTTCAAAAAGCTTTCAAAACAATTTTTCAAACACTCTTGAGGACTGATACAAGAGTCGATCTGAAACTTTTAAACGAAACTTTTTCAAACTCACTCACAATTGAAAAGCAAACCTTTTGAAAGCACAAATGAGCAAGTACCTAAGAGCCCATGGATAACCATGGATAGAAAGGGTGCTAACACCTTCCCTTTCTATAAATCTATCTCCCGAACCGAGAAACTATCTCATAAGAAATTTTGCTGTGCTTTTGTCCTGTCCATGTTGGAGAAAATAAAAGACGGTGGCGACTCTTGCTTACCGCGACATTTCGCGAACCAGCGTTAAACAGTCAGTTCCAGATCCACCGATCACAGAACTGGCGACTCTGCTGGGGAATTAATAAAAGTGAGGTGTACCTTAGGACTAAGATCACTTGTGTTTTCAATTGTTGTGATTGTTTGCTTTATTATTTGTGGGTTTTGTCTTGGAGCTTCATAGATCCTAACCCGGATCTGGGGATACCCTGTTAGGTAGCATAAGCTGTGAGGGACCTGTCCGGCGTAGACCGACCTGGGTGAAGCAGTGGCTACGTTGGTGTGGCACCTTGGTCTGTACCGATATCCCTTGTGTCGCAACAAGGAGAATATGGGTCTTCTGAAGAGTTATTAAGCACCAACCGACCTTAGAACCTTAAATGACCTAACTTGGCCAATAGAACAGTAGCAGTATGCTACGCCTATTGAGGCTAAACTCTCGTGATGGTTCTGGCCGCAAGAAAAGATCGCGATGCTGGAGTTATGACCGATTGAGGGTAGTAAGTGATATTGGGATCCTTTAGAACCCGGTTACTTTTGATAGGACAGGTCTTAACCAACCAACTGAAAGAGGGTAATACCTGAACTCCATGCTGGCCTAAACTCTAAGGGCTCTCTTGTGTGACTTGTGTGCCTTCCAACTTGACTAGTTGCATGCTTGTTATCTAACACACGAGTTTTCTTGCAGGGTGTGTTTACAGTCCTTAATCTGGACTCTTAACAGGATTACTTACATCACTACATGCATAGCATAACATCATACCATTGCATACATCCTGCATAAAGACTAATCCATTTCAAGGATCTCAAGGGCTTTGTGATGCAGGTCATGATGAATCAAACGTCTAGCAAGGGGCAAAGAGGATTTATTTTCCTCTAGCCAAAGTTGTCAGAGGCTATGACCCACTCGATATGGTGAGCCTTGACTCTTGAAGAAGGACTCTCTACAACGTGAAGTTCCTTCAATCAAGCTACCGAATTCAGATTCTAACCATTTTCTTGTTTACCCCGCGAGGTCCTTGAAAACATTGCATGTATATCATACATATCATTGCATTACAGGTACCCTTTTGACAAGTCACTTACCTTCCTCGCTGTTTATTTCAGCAATGGCTTGCCAACAAGACAACCAGAGTCTTCATGCTCAAGAGACTCGGTTCAGAGAGATCTTCCTAAGCCTATCCAAGGGGCAGGAAGAGTTAAGGACACTCCTCATGGGGAATCTGGCCAAGAAAGGTCCCGAGGATGACAAGGACGAACGGCTGAAACGTCTACAAGTTGAGGTAGATACAATGAAAACCCAGATACTAGGGCAAAGGGCTCTCATCCAAGGTCTAGCTCGGGAGCAAGAAGAGTTGAGGACCATGATCAATCAACTCTACCAAGACATATCTAGCATGAAGCAATCAGTCCAAGTCAAGGACCAGGTCTTTGATCAGCTTCCAAGAGGACAAGAGTCTGGTATGGTGAAGAATGAACCTCCCCAAATTGCTACTACTTCACAAGCCCAGCATCAACCTCGCCCAGAGCAACAGGTTGATCAGAGTAAGCCAAGCAGGGCCAAGAGGCAATTCACCCAGCTTAACATGCCACTGTTTCAAGCCTTGCAACACCTGTTGAGGTTGAACCTGATTACACTAAGGGCTCCTCCCCGGAACCCCAACATCTCTGCTCCTAACTATCATCCCGACAGAAGGTGTGCATATCACTCTGATAGTCCTGGACATGACACTACCGACTGCTGGGCTCTGAAGAACAAGGTCCAGGATCTGATTAATGAAGGGGCAGTGGATTTCACTCAAGTGGGTCGGGCTGAATGCTCCTTCCATCCCTACAGGATTCACCATCTGAAATAACAAGTCCTGAAATGAGAAGACTCTTTGTCTGTTAGAATTTTCAAGTTGTAATTTTCTTTCGACTGTTCAAACATTTATTCATGCTAAACATTGTTATTTCATTAATGCATTGCATATGTCTGTTTTGAATCAATATATTCGCATTCGCTATATTCAAATTGCTTTCATCTGTGGATGTCAACTCTCAATTAATAATTCTAAGCCTCTTGAGGGAGGATGACGAAAATGATACCACAATCTACAGTATGCTTTTGAACAGACCTCGCTGATGAGGTACAGGCATTGTTTCAAATCCTAAACAGTGGAGTTATAAGGAAGATAATCCCTCGTCAACCCCTTTGAGCCAAAGAAGTCGGAGTTTTTCTTTTCAAAAAAATAAAACCCTTAATCATAACCTGGGGCAGGGTAGTTCTCTCAGTTGATCCAAGTGCATAGCGAATGACATCAAAAGAAGTCTCTCCGAAACCAAAGACAGTGATGCTTACGAATAATCATAGAGACAGGCAGTCATTATCTCTCAAAATAAAAGCCCAAAAAGTCAAAACCTATGAAGGGGACTTACAAAACTGGGGCATCCCGCTGACTGTAATCACAAAAGAAACAGTTCAGGAAAAAAACAGGGATAACGAAATAAAAAAAAACAGAAAGAGGTCCTACAAACCCTCATCAAAAGAGAAATGACTGCCTATTCAAAATAAATTGTCAATATCTAAACCATCACCGGAATATCAAAGAAGAGACTCAAACAAGGTCTAACGCACGATCAATTGAGTTTAGGTTTGAAGAACATCACGAAGAGCGGGTGGGTACAAATAACTTTGAGCCTTTATCCTTTGTTTCTTAAACCGTGAACCAGGCCACGTTACAACCCTCAAAAGTCCTAGCTGAAGCACGGGTTAGTTCGAAAGCATACTGTTACGAAAGGTATCCTGACTCCTTAAGGCTTGCAGTAAAATAACGAGTTGACATCACATTTTACAAAATTTGCTTGTTTTACTAAAAGATGCATTTTCAAATTCTTCGAAACAGACGTAAGCTTTGCATTTTTAACATAACTTTGTTTGCATATGACTTTTTGTTTGAACAGCATAAGAGTTCATACGATGAATGTCTAATGGACAAAAGCTCTCTCAATCAAGGGGCATGGCATGATCAGTATCCATCATCTGGGGCAGTCCAGTCAAGATTCGGAGAATCTCTCAAGATGCCCAATAGCCTGGGGAAAATCTCCATCCGGATCACTTGGGGCATTGGACGATCAAACGAAGATCTTCTGGTGGCAACACAACGCTATCAACAGAGACATCTCCCTACATTCTGAGAGCGCGGACATAGTCGAAAAAATACTATGCAAAATAAAGACCCGCTAGGTTGACATACCTAGGCAAAAATAAGGGCTTCCCGGCGAACCAAAAGGGTTCGGGCAAAAATAAGGGATGAAATTGAAAAAATCTGTACACCCGACAAGTCGAAAACCTGAAAAGGCGGCTTGGGCAAAAATGGGTATCCTAGTGGACTGAAAACACGAAATGACGGTCCAGGCAAAAGTTAGGGATCAAGAGCGTACGACTATGTCCCTGCATCTCGTCACCTGTCTACCAGAAGACTTGTCAACGACCTCCACAAGTATCTTCTTCCCTCACCTCAGAAACAGGGGCAATAATGAGTTGTCCAGTTAACCAAAGTACAAAGGAAAGGACAATCAAAAGATGATTACCATCTACCTTTATAGCTTCAGATCAACATTGGTAACAAGCCAAGAAAGATCAGTGGACGACTGATCGTGGGTTAATATCCGAAACCAAACAGGGTAATCACCCACTTGATAACCATGAAGTAACCTCACACAAGTTTCTTCTCCTTCTCGAATAAAGTCTTACACGGACCCATCTCAGGAAACCCTACACCGGTTCCTTCTCAATTTTCAGACAAAGTCTTACACGGACTCATCTCAAGATGACCTTACCCCGGTTCCTCCTAAAGTCTTACACGGATTTATCTCAAGGTAACCCCACACCGGTTCCTCCTAAAGTTTTACACGAACTTGCCCTGCAGTAACCTTACCCCGGTTCCTCCAGAAGTTTTACACGAACTTATTCCGAAGAAACCCTACACAAGTTCTCTCATTCCAAGGATGCAGTTTTACACGGACTCGTCATCAGTAAACCCTACACAGGTTTCCTTCTCCCCCAAATGCAGTTTTACACGGACTCGTCATCAGAAACCCTACACAGGTTTCCTCCCTCCAAATATACAGTTTTACACGAGCTCATCGTCAGGCAACCTTATACTCTCCCCAAGCAAAGCTACTGTCAGCCTTAAGGAAGTTTGGTATCCCCCGCAGATCTCAACATTCCTCAGCGGAGTATTCAAACATTCTCAACAAGCATCCCCGGCAGTCTTGACCTAAGATTGTTCCCCGATGGTATACCAGACATCCAGTGGAGCCATTTCCCCCGTACAGTTCAAAAACCTCCCCAGGAGAGTCCAGTCAAAGTTTCCCCAGGAAAGTGGAATCCATCTCCCCAGCAAGAAGCTTATCCCCAGTAGATTCTGGAAGCTTATCCCCCGCAGAGTACGAATGCGTCTCCCAGTTTTTATTTAAAGGTTATTTCCCCACCAGGATATAACTGGGTTATCCTCAGCCAATTGCCACGGAAAGATTGTCCCCGGCAAGGTCTTCCTACCCCCAGTGGAGTTTATCATATTCTTCAACATAGCACATCAACGGTATCCCCAGCAGAGTTCTCATTCTACTCCCAGCAAAACATCTCTCTCCCCACAGAGCATTTTCCCCAGTGAAGTCACCAGAGTAATTTTCCCCCGCAGAGTAATCTCCAAGTTTATTCCCCAACAGAGTTACCTTCTCCTACCGATATTCCTGCAACCATCACTCCCCAGTGGAAACAAATAATGCTATTCACACCAGCCCAGGATTTAATTTCCCGACACCCGTCAAGGATCTATTTTCCTAGACGAAAACATACATTCATAAAAATCACATCTTCATACATTATACATGCATATACGCACCATGAACATACAGTCTCAAAATACCACGCATGTCATACATCATGACATCGCATACAACTAACGTTTTGTCTTTTCAGGATAAAAGTTAATACAAAGATGATTACCATCAACGGTCGCAACTAAAGATCCGATTCCTGTATCTTGCCAGGGTGTATCTGTTGATGACTGATTCCAGACTCGATTCCTGTATCTTGCCAGGGTGCATCTGAAGAGTTTGAGGATCCGATGCCTGTAGCTTGCCAGGGTGTACCCGTTGACGACTAACAGTACCAGATCCGATTCCTGTATCTTGCCAGGGTGCGTCTGAAGAGTTTGAGGATCTGATTCCTGTATCTTGCCAGGGTGTATCCGTTGACGACTAGCATTACCAGACCCGATTCCTGTATCTTGCCAGGGTGTGTCTGAAGAGTTTGAGGATCCGATTCCTATATCTTGCCAGGGTGTATTTGTTGATGACTAGCATTACCAGACCCGATTCCTGTATCTTGCCAGGGTGTATCCGTTGACGACTAGCATTACCAGACCCGATTCCTGTATCTTGCCAGGGTGTGTCTGAAGAGTTTAAGGGTCTGATTCCTGTATCTTGCCAGGGTGTATCTGTTGACGACTAGCATTACCAGACCCGATTCCTGTATCTTGCCAGGGTGCGTCTGAAGAGTTTGAGGATCCGATGCCTGTATCTTGCCAGGGTGTATCCGTTGACGACTAACATTACCAGATCCGATTCTTGTATCTTGCCAGGGTGCGTCTGAAGAGTTTGAGGATCCGATTCCTGTATCTTGCCAGGGTGTATCCGTTGACGACTATATTCTCCAGACTCGATTCTTGTATCTCGCCAGGGCACGTCTGAAGAGTTTAAAGATTCGATTCCTGTAACCAGCCAGGGCACATCTACATAAAAAGTTTGAAGATTAACTCCTGTAACAGGCCAGGTAATTATCTTTCTTTTTCAGGTACGCAAGCTCTCGCTAAGGAAACTCTTACGCGATCGACACCCAGATGGCATCTATAAGCCCATCCACCTATCCATCACCTCTCAACATGGCATCAGTAAGCCCATCTTCCTATCCATCAGTCTCCAAATGGCATCCATAAGCCCATTCCCACAATCATACTGCTAACATGTGAGCGCAAATTTCTAGGCACTCTAGTGTTCAATAATCTTCTACCCTCGGACTACGAAAGGCACGACAGCCAATCTGCATCCTCAGGTCTAAGAAGATTGAACAGGGGCAACTATTGTACCCCAAAATTTGCCCTCCCATTTTCTTCAAGATTTGCCAAGATCAAGCTTCAAAATCTCCCAAAGGTTGCACAGTCCAATGGCCTCCTAGCAGTTAAAAATTAGGGTTTTAGTTCTGGCAAAGAAATTGAAGTTTCCAAGGGTCCAATCAAGTCCCACATGCCTATATACATTGTCAATCATCCATATGCCAAGTTTCAAGACTCACAGCATCAAATTGCACAATCAAAAACCCTAAATGCTTCATAGTCAACTGCAGGGGCAAAATGGTCATTTGACAGTCAAAAATCCAAATTTTTGGTCAACATCTTATTTTGAAGCCACAAACATCATTTGATCAATTCTTTATCATGATTTCACAAGCATGGCTCAAAAAGTCTCAAGATGCAAAAGTTTCTATTTTTGGACAGTTGGAAAAGTCAACTGTAAATTGACTAGGGCATAACTTCCACATGGTTTATCAGAAAAATCCCATCCAAAGCTCATTTTGAATAGAATGACATTTCCTACAACGCATCTTCACACTTCAAGTCCAAGAAATGCTCTCACAAAAAGTTATCAATTTCAACATTATAGGTCATTTTCAAAAGTCAACAAAAAGGGACTTTAAGTCAAAGTACATAACTTGAGATTGGTAAATCAAAATGACATGGGACCAAAGACATTGGTTAGAGGACTTCAATACCTTCCCAAAATGTCCAAGAACATGATCAAAGCTTAAAAATTGAGCAAGATATGCCTTGTGGAAGTTGGGAAATTTTTGGGAATTTTGAAAAGTCAACTTTGCTTCAAATGCCTCAAAATTGCTAATGGGGCTCAATTTCTTCCATGAATCATTATCCAAAGCATATTCACAACCCATTAAGCCCAAAGGGATTTATTTTCTTATTTTTAATTGATTAATTGAATTTTTATTCTTATTTATTCATTTAATTAGTTTTAAATACAAGAAAAATATCAAATCATGCCTTTTAAATCTTTTTTTGCAGCAAATCCAATTAGGGCAAAGTGGCAAAACGTGCATCAATCAACAAGACCAAATTGGCATGGTTTTCATGGCAAAAAGAGTGAAAAAAGATTGGATTTATATCATTGAAAACCAAATATCCAAATCATCAATGCAAGGACTTTTGGGCTTGGATTTTTGACCTAATTCATTCACACCTATATGCATAATCGAAACCTAATGCCCTAAACACAGAAAGCTGCGCATGAATCAAGAAACAAAATTTCATTTTTCACAAAAAAAGCTGGAAACTATTTTGGTATCTAGAGGACAATTCAGGACTTGAAAAGCATTCCAAAAGCTTGCTAACACATCCAGAAAACTATTGCAATTGAAATCAAGTCTCCACGCACAAGGAATTGGTATAACAGAGTCTGACTTTTCTTAATATTTTCCATAATCGTGTTTTGATTTCTAGGCATGATTCATGACTTTTAACGATTGATTTATGCTAACCTGACCATTCTGAAGCTAATGGTACCATTCAATTGAAGAATGGTTGCCTAAACAGAAATCCACCATGAATGCATATTAGGTTTTCTGAAGCTTTGATTTGGGGTTTCACACATAAGGAAAAATTGGTCATCCTAACCAATACCATTGAACTCAGAAACTCCAGACGAATTTAACCAACTACTCGCGCTCAATTTATGTGGCTTCCTCTTCTAATCGCTATTATTCGCTATGTCACTTAGTGGGGGTTTAAAACCCCCGCTATCTAATTCATGTTTTTGCAGGAAAACGAAGAAGAAGCATAGGTGTCATCCTGTGGTTGGAACATTCAAAAGCTGGCGCGTTTTCGTTTGTACTATACCAATAGTGCTTGTTTCTTTTATATTAATTGTTTGCCAATATTATAACAAAAGCGCTTGAGTGGTTCAGTGGTTGGGTGTACGTTTGGTGAGTGCTGGGACGTGGGTTCGATTCCCAGGTCCCCTTGTATATTTCATGATTTTTTCTCTAACATATTCCTATGCAGTATGCCATCCAAAGTTTCATCATGCATCCTCGCCTGCTTGTCAGCCAAGTGTCCAGGAGATCAATTTGATGGCCATCACATGAACTCCATCATACACGCTAGTCAACCATGCCATATGCAACTCCAGAAAGTCCAAAAGGGCCAGATTTCTTGGGCCAAATTTCTCAAACACACCTCCAAAATTGGGTCTGAATACCCCAGGGTTTGCACATTTTTTCTCACTTATTTTTATTTTGATTTTCTTTCTTAAATTCTTTCAAATATTTTCTTTAATCTACCAAAATTAATTTTCATAATAGAACAAAAAATCAGAAATCAAGAAAATAAAAAATGTTTATTTAATATTTAATGCATTACTATTTTTTGTAAATAAATTTCTAATAATCAATTTAGTAAAATTAGGTTAAAATTTTAATGTTTTTTTTTTAAATAACTAAAATAGGTAGAAATTAGGGTTTTTAGCATTTTTAATCTTTTTCTTAATAAAATAATTTCCTCTTATTTATTATCATTATTAATTATTAATTATTTTGTAAGTACCCATGTAATTAAATAATTAGTATAAATTAGGTTAAAACTTTAATCTTTTTCTTTAATAATTAAAAATATTTAGAATTAGGTCTTCTTTTAATTTTAACTTTCTTTATTTAATAAATACCATAAAACCAAAAAAATAACGTCTTTTCTTTATTAGATAATTAATTAATTCCTTAATTTCATTTAATTTCTTTAAAGGGTCCAACGCCCTCGAACATTCAATTCTTTATTCTTTTCGCGCATTTATATTTATTTTTGTTTCAAATATCATGTAATTGCTCAAGCCTTGTAATAATAGTTAGGGAATTTATTTACTTTCCGCATCTTATTCAAAAACGGGTCTTTGTTAATTTGGCGATGTATAGACCCGCGCCTTGTAATAGCGTAGGACTTTACTTTCCGCACTTTATTTTCCGCACCCTTAACTGCTAAATTTTGCATGAAAGAATGAATGGCCCAAATAAAAATAAAAACGTAGATCACCAAAAGCATGACAAGATAAAACATAACTGAAAACGACACACCAATTCACACACCACTCTTAGGGTACGCCTCACTGTTGCCTTGCCCCTCGAAACGTGGTCGTCGAGTATAGGACGTTTTAGTAAGTCCTTATGTCCATGAACATGGCATAAGGGTAGCTTCTAAGGTGTCCTACTGTTGCTCTGGTGACCACATTGTCCCTACAAACGAATTGACCCGAACACCTCCAACGGTGGTGCTACCTACCTCTCAATGGTGGGATGGCACTACCTTAAGGACTTCTACACAGCCTAATTCCTTAGGGTAGGTAGATGACTCATAGATACTTGCTCTAATTCAAAAACAAATCAAAACTCTTTTCACACCGACACTTTCAAAAAGCTTTCAAAACAATTTTTCAAACACTCTTGAGGACTGATACAAGAGTCGATCTGAAACTTTTAAACGAAACTTTTTCAAACTCACTCACAATTGAAAAGCAAACCTTTTGAAAGCACAAATGAGCAAGTACCTAAGAGCCCATGGATAACCATGGATAGAAAGGGTGCTAACACCTTCCCTTTCTATAAATCTACCTCCCGAACCGAGAAACTATCTCATAAGGAATTTTGCTGTGCTTTTGTCCTGTCCATGTTGGAGAAAATAAAAGACGGTGGCGACTCTTGCTTACCGCGACATTTCGCGAACCAGCGTTAAACAGTCAGTTCCAGATCCACCGATCACACCCATCCTTCAACAATTGCCTTTCACAGGTCTGGAAGAAGTTCCTAAGCCAGAAGTCATTGCCTCGGCTTTGCATCTGAAACGGGACGACGTGGTATCCAATTGGGAAATAAGAAGTGGAGTCAATGGTTTTCTAGCCAAGTTCCTGACATACAAGGCCCAGCTGTTTTGGGATGATATGGATTTTCAGGCCTTTGAGGAGGTCTTGGCTCTTCTAATATATGGGTTAGTACTATTCCCTAATCCAGACTCTTTCATAGATGTGAATGCTATCAATATCTTCTTCTCTCACAACCCTGTGCCTACCTTGCTCGGAGATATTTTGCACACTCTCCATACTCGTACCATGAAGAGAGGAGGGGTTCTTATGTGCTGCATGCCATTGCTGTCGAGGTGGTTTATTTCTCACCTCCCTAAGTCCGTACTGAAGAATGAAGAAGGTTTGGGTTGGTCACAAAGGATAATGTCACTCGCTCACATGGATATTCTCTGGTGTTCCCGAGCTATAGAAAACACTGCTATTATTGACTGTTGTGGGGAGTACCCTAATGTCCTGTTACTTGGCATCAGAGAGGGTTTGACCTACAATCCCTGTTTAGCTCTACGACAATTTGGTTACGCTCGAAGAGATGGTCCCCATGAGCTACTTATTGAGGGAATTGTATTCAACTATGAGGATGATGTTAAAGAGTATCACTGGAGGTCCATACGAGCTTTGAGCATGGTAAACAGATATGGCGCCAAGGATTTCGAGCCAAAGGCTTCCATTCCTATGGAACCTTACCTCCAATGGGTATGAGCTCGCGCCCAGAAACTTATAATGCCCTATATGGCCGTAATACCAGTGATTGTGGAACCCACTACTGAAGGGGGTATTCCTTACACGGTTCTCTATCCTGATATGCCCACTGATCTTGGAAATTACAGAGGTCTTGGATTTAGTTGAAGAAAGAGCGGGATACTTACAGGGATCAGTTTTATGCCCGGGAGAGGAAGGTTTTAAAGCTCACAAAGCATCTCCATGAGGAAAGAGGACTCAATGTTTATCTCGGCACAAAGAGAAATCATCCATGGTAATTTGTATTTTTTCTAGTTTTAGATTTGTTTTTAATTGTAACGCCTAAAAAGGCATTTGAACTTTGAATTCAACAAATAAAATCTTTGTTTCATTTTAGTTCGCAAATTTAAATTTCCCAAAGTCTTTGAAATTATTGAATGCACATCCCATTCATAACATTGCATGTATAGGTACCATTACAGGTTTCTCATCTTATTCGCTGTTTATTTAAGCAGAAATGTCTTCCGAACAAAGCATCAAGGACCTTCAGGCACAAAACGCCCGGTTCCAGCAAATGTTCATAAATCTGGAAAAAGGGCAGGAGGATCTGAAAGCCCTCATCTTGAAGGAGAAAAATAAAAAGAAGAAGGCTTCTGATATTCTGAATATGGGCAGAAGGTTTAGAGGGTTGTTGAAGTAACAAGTCAATCTGACCTCTTCATCGAAAGAAGGGGAGAATCAAGAAGAAGATACAAGGGAGAAAGACCCCAGTCCTGAAGTTTCTTACAATGATACCGACTACAATGATGAGCAGTATCCTACCACTGAGGATAGATACAAGCAGTTGGAAGATTGCTTGAGTGCTATGTAGGTCCAGAGGATACCTGGGTTGGATTTCGAAGAATTGGGATTGGTGTCGGGAGTGGTCATCCCGCAGAAGTTCAAAGCTCCAATTTTTGCAAAGTATGATGGTGTGTCCTGCCCAAAACTCCATCTCCGCTCTTATGTCAGAAAGATCCAGCCCCACACCGTTGATAGAAATTTGTGGGTTCATTTCTTTCAAGATAGTCTGTCAGGGACTCGGCTTGAATGGTTCAATCAACTGGAGAGAGCCAATGTCCAAAATTGGGAAGATCTGGCTGCTGCTTTCTATAAGCAGGATTAATATAATGCCAACCTTGCTCCTACTCGTACTTAACTCCAGAGTATGTCCATGGGGGCAAGTGAAGGATTTAAGGACTATGCCCAGAAGTGGAGAGACTTGGTTGGAAGAGGCCCACCCCTTGTTGTCTGATAGGAAGTTGGTTGATATGTTTCTGGGGACGCTATCTGGTCCATTCTTTAATCATTTGATTGGCAGCTCGTCAGCTGGTTTCACCAAGCTAATTCTGAATGGAGAGAGAGTAGAAGCTGGGATTCGAAGTGGTAAGATACAGAAGGATGCCTCTTCGAGTTCAATAAAGAAGCCTTTTGCTGGTAAGAAGGAAGTCGGTGCCATCTATAGCCCGAGGGGCCAAAACAGAGTTGAACATCGTCAGACAGTAAGTGTCGTAATGATACCAAGGCCTACAACTGCTCCACAATGCAACAATCAACAAAGGGTGGAAAGACCACAACGACAGTTTACCTGAATCAATATGACATTGGCTGAAGTTCTACCTGGTATACTAAGATCCAACTTGGAAACCTTGAAAGAGGCTCCCAAGAATCCGAATACCACATCTCCTCGATTTAATCCAAATGCTCGGTGTGCCTATCATTCTGAGAGTCTCGGCCACTATAACAATGACTGCTGAGCTCTAAGGAATAAGGTACAAGATCCGATCGAAGCAAGGGAAATTGATTTTGATGCTCCGGAAAAGCCCAATGTCATAACTGCTCCCATGACTAAGCACAATCGTGGAATTAATGTCGTTGATACCGACTTGTTTGTGACCTTGGTGGATTAAGTTTCTACTCATCTCATGACTGTGAAGAAGAATTTGTTGTTGGCCGGTTTATTTCCGGGTTGTGGTGAAGATTTCCACATATGTTCATTTCTACCTTCTGGTTGCCATTTGCTGAAGTCAGGTGTTCAACGCCTGATGGACAACAAAGAAATTTTGTTCGAGAAAACTTTGGTTCCCGTTGTTCCCTCTGAAGATATTGCCATTATAACCATTTTCGCAAATCCTTCAAAGGTCTCCTCGAGAAGACCTGTTAGGATTACATCTGCTCCAAAAATCTCTCTGCTAATAATCACTATTCCTGGTCCTGTCCCGTATGTCTCGGACAAAGCTATCCCCTGGAATTATGGTGCCGATGTGTACTATCATGGCATCAAACAAGATTTGAAAAATGAAAAGGTTGATCCTGATATTGGTAACATTGTCAGAACCAACAAGGTTACCCGAAGTGGAAGGGTCTTCTCTCCCGAGATTTCCCCTAAGACTGTCAACAGGCCTATTGTCATTCCATCTGATGTTCGCGTTGGTACATCAACTACGGCTCCTGTCCTTACTCCAATTATTACCTCTGTCGGCGAATCGTCTGATACCCGCGCCAAAGAAGTTATAGGTGAGCCTGCCCGGATGGAGGCGGCTAGAAAAATTGTTGTGGAAGCCTCTAAGCAAGAGATAGAGGAAATATTGAAAATAATTAAAAAGAGAGAATACAAAGATATCCATGTTATCCCTGCTGTTATGCTCTGAGGCCCATGCGAAGGCTTTCATTTCATTCCTCAAAACTGCGCATGTGCCACAAGAGACTTCAGCTGATCAATTTAAAGATTGTGTGGCCAGCCTGACTGCTGACAATGGGATGGGTTTTTCAGATGCAGACTTGACACCGAAGGGAAGGAAGCATAATGATGCTCTGCATGTCTCAATTGAATGCAGGGGCACCACTATGGGTCATGTGTTGGTAGATACTGGGTCTTCGCTGAATGTTCTGCCTAAGAAGGCATTGGACCGGTTGGATTGCAAGGGTTTGACTTTAAAGCCTAGTAACATTGTGGTAAGGGCTTTTGACGGGTCTAAAAGAATGGTGCACGGGGAGGTGGACATCCCTGTCCAAGTGGGTTCTCAGACCTTTGGGTCCACCTTCTATGTGATGGACATCAAGCCATCGTATTCTTGTTTGTTGGGTCGTCCTTGGATCCACGAGGATGGGGCAGTTACTTCCACACTACACCAAATGCTGAAGTATCTAGTAAAAGAGAAGATTGTCACTGTGTGGGGTGAAGAGGAGTATATGGTGAGCCACCTCAATTCCTTCCGCTACATAGAGATGGATGGGTAATTAATAGAAACTCCTTCTCAGAACTTCGAAGAGGTCCCTCAGATCTTGGCATCGACTGAAACTACTACCAGCAACAAACCTCCTCTAAAAATAGCTTCTCTCAAGGACGCCAGGGCCGTAGTTGAAGAAGGTGGGCGTACCAATTGGGGTCAGGTCCCTGATTTCACTCACAAAAATGACAAATTTGGTTTGGGATTTACTACAGGGGCTCAAAGGGTTGTTCGATGCGCTCAGGCTGGAGGACTTCCCCTACACATCAGTAATCGGGGAATCAATGCCATTGAAGACAACAAGGAAGACTCATACTTGGACAGCTGGATCTACCCAACTACCAACGGTGGACCGAGTAACTGGACGGCTAGGGACTTTATACCAGTTTCTTTTATTCAGCAGTAATTGTCCTACTTGTTTTAAGATTTTTAATAAACAATTTAAAACATTACGGCCTTGTGCCTTGCCCAAGATACATTGGCTTTGCTTGTGAGGGCTATTATTTGTCATTTCATATATCATTAATAAAGCATTGGACGTTTCTTGCATACAAATGTTGCGCTCTCTATTTTTTCTTCTTTTCTGTTTTCACTTTATCAAAACAGCTATTCTCTTACACCCACTCACGTATCATACTGCAGATCTATATCCACTCTGGATCCCATTGATAACAGCTCTGCCATTTCCAATTATGACTTCAAAAATACGATCAACCAAGCTGAAGATGAAGGTGAGGATGATTTTGAGGTGCCTAGAGAACTTGCTAGACTATTACATCATAAAGAAAGGGCCAGACAGACAGAAAAGAAGTCAAGATCGGTGCAAATCTGGAAGTTAAGATCAAACAAGGGTAGATACAAATATTGCACGACTATGTTGAGATCTTCGCATGGTCATATGAAGACATGCCAGGTTTAGACACTGATATTGTGGTTCATCGCCTGCGGACCAAAGAAGATTGTCCTCCGATTAAACAGAAGGTTCGTCGTATGCATCCCGAAATGTCAGAAAAGATTAAGGAAGAGGTCATGAGAAAGTTCGACGCAGGATTTTAGATGTCACTTCTTATCCACAGTGGTTTGCTAACGTCGTTCCGGTACCTAAGAAGGACGGTAAGGTACAGATGTGTGTGGATTACAGAGATCTGAACAGGGCAAGCCCCAAGGATGACTTCCCACTTCCTCACATTGACGTTCTAGTTGACAACACTGCGCAACATAAAATCTTCTTCTTCATGGATGGTTTCTCAGGCTACAACCAGATCAAGATGGCTCCTGAAGACATGGAGAAGACAAGCTTCGTCACGCAGTGGGGCACCTTCTTCTACAAGGTGATGCCTTTTGGGTTGAAGAATGCTGGGGCAACTTATCAGCGCGCCATGGTCGCTTTGTTCCATGATATGATTCACCACGAGATCGAAGTCTATGTTGATGACATGATAGCCAGGTCTAAAACTGATTAGGAGCACCTTGATCATCTACAAAAGTTGTTCGATAGGTTGAAGGTATACAAACTGAGGTTAAATCCTAACAAGTGCACCTTCGGGGTAAGATCCGGTAAACTTTTGGGTTTCATCGTCAGCGACAAAGGCATCCAAGTAGATCGTGCAAAGGAAAAGGCTATACAAGAAATTCCAGCTCCCCGTACATAGAAGGAAGTTAGAGGTTTCTTGGGACGCTTGAATTATATCGCCAGGTTCATTTCGCATCTGACTGCTACTTGTGAGCCCATCTTCAAGCTTCTGAAGAAAGATCAAGTGGTAAGGTGGAATTATGAATGCCAGACCGCTTTCAAAAGAATTAAAGAATACCTTCAAGAACCACCAATTCTGATGCCTCCAGTTGAAGGAAGACCTTTGATATTGTACTTGATAGTGCTAGACAATTCAATAGGGTGTGTGATGGGGCAGCATGACGAGTTTGGTCAAAAAGAGCATGCAATATACTACCTTAGCAAAAAGTTTACCGACTGTGAGAGAAGATACTCACTGCACGATAAAACTTGTTGTGCTTTAGCATGGGCTGCTCGCCGACTAAGACAGTATATGTTGACCCACACTACCTTATTGATATCAAAGATGGTGTTAGAACATAGTTTGAATCTACTACCCTCAATTAAAGTTTTGATGATAACAAAATGCAAGATTAAATAAATTGTATGATTTATATAAGACATATATGCTACTTAAAATTATGTTGTGTACTTGCAGAAACTCTGATGGAATCAGCATCAGAATATCATTACCAACATCAGCATCAGAATATCAACATCAGCATCGGAAGATCAAAGCATGTGCTTACACTAAAGCCTGATGAACAAATATACGCGCAACATACTCTAACTCTGATCAAGATCTTAACAAGGTCATCAGCACTTAGAAGAGTCAGAATAAGCCAAAACCCAGAACACTCTGAAGTGTCAACGGTACTGTGCATTCAAGGAAATTAATTACCAACGACTTTATTCCAAGACAAAGATCTTCTCAATATGGAAAGAGCGTAATGAGCATTGAAATGATTTTATGGACTGCAACGTTCCTTTTCCAAGGCTATTTAAACAAGATAGTGAGAAATGAATTGGCTAATGCTTGCATATACTCTTCACGCATAAACACGTCAAAATCTAATCATCCTCACTTACAATCTCAGTTTTGCTACAACTCTCTACATTGCTCATTCTATAGCTCTAGCAATCTAGTTTTAATCTTAAGCTTCATTTGTGTATTATCACAGTTGTGATATATAGTTTTCCTAGAAAACATCAAACACACTTTCGTTCATTTATCTGTAAGAGAATTACCTTGAGAGAAATCGGTTTGTGGTTAGACTCAAGAAGGATTTAGCAGTTATTAAAGCAGTTGTAATATTCAGTTGAATATAGTGGATTAAGACCTCGTTGGAGAGAGGCGAAATCACCTTGACGGGTGGACTGGAGTAGTTTGAGATTAAACAAACCAGGATAAAAATACTGTGTTGTTTGCTTTTGATTTCAAGTTTTACAATTCAACCCCCCTTCTTGTGTTTTTCACTTCTTCAATTGGCATTAGAGCGCCTGGTTCTTAGCTTAAACACTTAACCGTGTCAGTACAAGATCTAGCGTCAGAAAAACACAATGGCAGGAACATATCAACACACCAGCAATGACAACAATGAAGATAAAGACAGATTCAGCGGCAAACCTTCAGTCTTTGATGGAGAGAATTTTGATTACTGGAAAGACAGAATTGAAAGCTTCTTTCTGGCATATGATGCTGATCTGTGGGACATGGTGACAGATGGATACACGCACCCGGTGAATGCAAGTGGTCATAAGATTGACAGGAAAGCAATGTCTGATCAGCAAAAGCGTGATTTCAAAAATCACCACAAGGCCAGAACTATTCTTGTCAGGGCCATCTCTTACTCTGAATATGAAAAGATATTTAACAGAGACACTGCAAAGAATATGTTTAACTCTCTGAGAATGACGCATGAAGGCAACATTCAGGTCAAAGAAACTAAAGCTCTTGCGCTCATTCAGAAGTATGAGGCATTCAAAATGGAAGAATGTGAATCAATTGAAACGATGTTCTCAAGATTTCAAATTCTGGTGGCTGGTCTCAAAGTTCTGGACAAAGGGTATTCTACTACTGATCATGTCAAGAAGATCATCAGAATCTTGCCAAAACAGTGGAGGCCAATGGTTACAACGCTGAAGCTAGCTAAAGATCTCAACAAAATCTCTCTGGAGGAACTTGTCAGCTCCCTCAGAAGTCACGAGATAGAGCTAGAAGGTGATGAACCTCAGAAGTAAGGTAAGCCTTTAGCTTTAAAATCTAACAGAAAATCTGACAACAAAGTTTTGCAGGCTGTTGAAGAAACCTCTGATGGGTCCTCATCAGAAGAAGACGAACTTTCCCTCCTCTCCAGAAGGGTGAACCAACTATGGAAGCAGAGGCAAAGAAAGTTCAGGAATCCCAGAAGATCAGATCAGAATGAATCTTCCTCCAGATATAGAAGATCAGACTCCTCCTCTGGATACAGAAGATCTGAAGGCTCTTCAGGAAGCAGAAAGCCAAGCACCAAGTACATCATCTGCTACGAATGCAACGAGCAAGGACACTACAAGAGTGACTGTCCAAAGCTTTAGAGGGAAAAGCCAAAAAAGAAGTTTAGCAAGGAAAGGAAGAAAAGTCTCATGGCCACATGGGATGACTCTAACACGTCTGAAGCTGACTCAGAATCAGATAATGAGAGAGCAAACATAGCTCTCATGGCTAACATATCAGAAGACAGTGAAGCTTCTGAATCAGGCTCTGAATCAGACACAGAAGAGGTATTCCCTGACTTTGCTATTAATTTTACTAAGGCTGAACTTGCTGAAAGCCTTAACAAAATTTTGGAAAGATATTAGCAGATAAGAGTTAAATTCAGAAACCTGAAAAGGAACCTTGATTCTGACTCTGATAAAACTGAGAGTCTCAAATTAGAGAATTCTGAGTTGAAAAATAAAATTTCAAAATTAGAAAATCTTTTACAAAACTCTCAGAAGGAAACAATTTCTGAAACTCCCAGCAGCGCTGATGAGATCATCAAGGAGTATGATCACAGCTTTCAGAAGTTCCTTGCTAAAAACATAGATAGAAGCAAAATGGCTTCAATGATCTATGGAGTTAGCAGAAACGGTAGAAAGGGAATAGGATACCAATGTAAGGTACCTACACCAAAGAATGTCATGGATTTAATTATTAAACGCACTCCTCTGGATTCACACTTTGTATATGGTCACACACATGACATCAAATACACTAGTAGTAATTATTATGTCGAACCAAAATTCAACCAGAGTTTTGGTAAAACTAACAAGTCAAGACCCAAGAAAATATGGGTACCTAAGGATAAAATAATACATGTTGCAGACATCTTTAGCAGCAAAGCAGAAACACCATCCATGGTACATGGACTCTGGCTGCTCGTGACACATGACGAGAAGAAGGCATATGTTCCAAAGTCTGGAACTTAAGCCTGGAGGCCACGTAGGCTTTAGAGGAAATCAGAGGGGAAAGATCATTGGCTCTGGAACAGTAGGTAATGGAAATCTTCCCTCTATAAATAATGTTTTATTAGTATATGGATTAATGCATAATCTGTTATCCATAAGTCAATTAAGTGATAACGGTTATGATATAATCTTTAATCAAAATTCATGCAAAGCTGTTAGTCAGAAAGATGGGACTATCCTATTTAATGGAAAGAGGAAAAACAACATTTATAAAATCAAACTTTCTGAACTGAAAAGTCAGAATGTAAAGTGTCTTCTGTCTGTTAACAACGAGCAATGGATCTGGCACAGAAGATTGGGGCATGTTAGTATGAGAAGAATATCTCAGATTAACAAACTCAATCTGGTCAGAGGACTTCCTAATCTGAAGTTCAATTCAGATGCTCTGTGTGAAGCATGTCAGAAAGGCAAGTTTGCAAAACCTGCTTTCAAATCTAAAAATGTTGTTTCCACCTCTAAGCCATTAGAACTTCTGCACATTGACTTATTTGGACCAGTTAAAAAGACTTCAGTCAGTGGCAAGAAGTATGAGTTAGTAATCGTAGATGACTATAGCAGATGGACATGGGTAAAGTTCTGAAGACACAAGGACGAGTCACACTCTGTGTTTGTCACCTTCTGTAACCAAGTTCAGAATGAAAAGGATCTTAGAATCGTTAAAGTCAGAAGTGATCATGGTGGAGAATTTGAAAACAAAGATTTTGAGTCATTCTTTAATGACAGAGGCATTCTGCATGATTTCTCTTGTCCTAGAACTCCCCAGCAAAATGGAGTTGTAGAACGAAAGAATAGAACATTGCAAGAAATGGCCAGAACCATGATCAATGAGACAAACGTTGCTAAGATCTTCTGGGCAGAGGCAATAAACACGGCGTGCTACATTCAGAATAGAATCTCCATAAGACCTATTCTGGAAAAGACTCCATATGAATTGTGGAAGAACAGAAAGCCAAACATTTCATATTTTCATCCATTTGGATGTACTTGTTTTATTTTAAATACAAAAAATTATTTGAACAAGTTTGACTCTAAAGCACAGAAGTGTATTATGTTAGGATACTATGAACGCTCAAGAGGGTACAGAGTATATAATACAGAAACACAGATTGTGGAAGAATCAATCAGTGTTCGTTTTGATGATAAGCTTGACTCTGAAAAGTCAAAGCAGAATGAAGTATTTGTAGGTATGGAAGTTGAATTCACAGGTTCTGAAGACAAGTCATCAGAAGCTCTCAACAAAGACACTCCCTCAACATCAGAAAGAGGCACTGCGAGCAATCCAGCAACTTCTGTTGATCAACCTCAGAAAAGACCATCTAGAACCAGCATGGATCACCCAGAATAAACAATCTTAGGAAGAAAGGAAGATCCAATCAGAACAAGAGCCAACTTCAGAAACTCTGAAGAATCCCTCATGGGACTTGTTTCTATGATTGAACCTTCTTCAATTGATGAAGCACTTCTGGACAATGACTGGATTCTAGCAATGCAAGAAGAGATGAATCAATTCACCAGAAATGACGTGTGGGATCTAGTTCCCAGACCAAAAGGATTCAACGTCATTGGAACAAAATGGGTGTTCAGAAACAAACAGAACGAACAAGGTGAAGTCATCAGAAACAAAGCATGATTGGTAGCACAAGGTTATAGTCATCAAGAGGGGATAGACTATACAGAAACCTTTGCTCCAGTCGCCAGGTTAGAATCTATCAGACTTTTAATTTCTTTTGCTGTTAATAAAGGCATCACTCTGTATCAGATGGATTTCAAGAGTGCATTCTTAAATGGCTATATAGAAGAAGAGGTTTATGTGCACCAACCCCCTGGTTTTGAAAGTACAAAAAATCCAGAATATGTTTTCAAACTAAAGAAGTCACTGTATGGTCTGAAACAAGCTCCCAGAGCTTGGTATGAAAGACTAAGTAACTTTCTGTTAAAAAAGAAATTCACCAGAGGGAAAGTGGACACAACCTTATTCTGTAAGACAGTTAAGAATGACATCTTAGTGTGTCAGATTTATGTTGATGATATAATATTTGGATCTACTAATCCTTCTCTTGGAAGAAAATTTGCTAAGTGTATGCAGGCAGAATTTGAGATGAGCCTAATGGGGGAACTGAAATTCTTTCTGGGAATTCAGATCAATCAAACCCCAGAGGGAACTTACATTCATCAGAGAAAATATGTCAGATAACTTCTGAAGAAACTTGATCTCTCAGAATGTAAGTCATCAAAGATTCCAATGCATCCCACGTGCATTCTTGAAAGAGAAGAGGTAAGCAAAAAGGTAGAACAGAAGGTCTACAGAGGTATGATTGGTTCTCTTCTTTATCTGACGGCTTCAAGGCCTGATATTTTATTCAGTGTATGCATTTGTCCAAGATTCCAATCAGATCCTAGAGAATCTCACTTAACAGCTGTTAAGCGAATTTTCAAGTATCTGAAAGGTATTACTAATCTGGGTTTATTTTATAGAAAATCTAGTGATTACAGCTTAGTAGGTTACTGTGATGCTGACTTTGCTGGAGACAGAGTAGAGCGTAAAAGTACTTCTGGAAGCTGCCAATTTCTGGGAGAAAATCTGATCTCTTGGTCCAGCAAAAGGCAATCCACAATTGCGCTATCAATAACAGAAGCTGAATATATATAGCAGCAGCAGGATGCAGCACACAAATGCTCTGGATGAAAAGTCAACTTGAGGACTTCCAGATATTTGAGAGTAACATTCCTATACTCTGTGACAACACTTCTTCCATTTGATTAAGTAAAAATCCAATTCTATATTCTAGGGCTAAGCATATAGAAATAAAACATCATTTCATTAGGGACTATATTCAGAAAGGAATTTTAAACTTAAAATTTATTGATACAGAACATCCATGGGCTGATATTTTCACAAAACCACTTTCTGAAGATAGGTTCTACTTCATTCTGAAACATCTTAGCATGAAGCTCTGCCCAGAGTGAAAATGTTTTAATTTTATATATTAACCTTCAGAATTTGTTTTTATTTTACTGTGAACTTCTGATCAATCTTCTTTCAGAACTTTAGAAATGAAAATTGTATCAGATTCTATCCATGAAGATCTGAGCGCTTCATTTCAAGGATAGATGTGTTGTTCACTCAATCAAACAAGTGTCATCCAGTCATCATCCATTTCCTGAGGCAGAACACGCGTTCACGCTTCTGAAAAGGAAAAGCGCTGATTGGATGCATTGAGACACATGTCATGGGTAACCGTTCCAAATATCTTTCTAAATCCCCTAAAATCAGCCAACATTAAATGCTAATAATCATGATTTATTTCTCTCTCTTAAAATGTTTATGTTTTCAAAACACTTTTTGAAATCTATTTAAACCCTTCACATCATTCACAACACTTTTACCGTCTCCTTCATTTCTCTCAATATTTCTGTGTTCTCATTTGTGTGTTCTTATTTTTTCTCAAAGAAACCCTTTCAATCTTTTTTCCAAAACCCTCGTGTGAACATGGCGTATTATAGCATCCCTTCTTCAGGTTCCCAGAAATCTGCTCAATCTGAACAATATGAGGTTCCCTTCAGAACGCTCCTCACTCCTGTAAAGAATCTTGAAGTTCTGTCAGAACTGATAGTGGACTTCAACAGTTTAAAGGAAAATGGTTTTGATCTGTCTGAAGAGATTAAAGCACAAGGATGGGAAAAGTACTTTGACAGGTTGGTGGGTCCAACATTCCCTATTTTGGTTAAGGAATTCTGGATTCACGCTTCTTCCTCTACTCACCAAGTCACATCCTATATCATGGGAAAGAAGATTGTGATTACTGAAGACCACATTGCAAGGTTGATTGGATACAATGGTGGTGGTATTCGCTGTATTGATATGGCAGAAAGATGTGAAAACTCTGCCCTAATTGTAAGGGAGATTCTCACGTTGGGGCTTCCCTCCAGCAAAATAAGGGACTTGAAAGATCAGCACATAATTTGGGCGAAGATTATTCTGGGCTGCTTTAACCACAGGAAGCCTACAAGATCTCCTGATTATATAAACATAGATTAGCAGTTTCTGATTTATTTTATTGCTCAGAAGACCAAGATTAATCTAGCTCATATTCTGTTCAACCATCTCAGAACTAGCGTCAAGGAAACAAGAGAGGAAGAAAGAACTAAAAGGGATTGGATACCCTTTGGTAGATTGATATCAGATATTCTGACGGAGAATAGGCTGATTGAGCACTTAACAGAGGCACAAGAAATCAGCTCCCTGGAACCTTCTGTTGGCAAGCAGCTGAATGCCAAGAAACTGAAGAAAATGAAGCTGATAGAGAACATTAAGAAGGAGCCCAGCGTCACTCCTCTTGCTGAAATCACCAACAGAAGATTCCCTTTGGACGAATTCCCTATGTTCTCTAAGATTGACTCTAAACCAGTCATTGTTCTCAGATACTTGGATGCTTGTAAAGCTGATGGTACAGCTCCCAATTTGAACATTCAAGATCTGCACTAGAAGGCACCAGAGGTTGCTCTGAATAAGACTAAGAAGAGAAAGGTTGTGACAGAAGGATCGTCTCAGCAAACCCCGAAGAAAAGAGGTAATATTTCTTCTGTTAATGTTTTAAATTCTTTTGCTGTTCCAACATTTATTCCAACTCCAACTTCATTTGAAATCCCAATTCCCATTCCAACCATTGATGATACTGAACTTGATTTTGACCCTTCTGAGTCATTAACCCTCAGAAGATCCCGCTCCAAACCACAAAATCCAAACACTACAATCACACCAGAACCAGAACTTGAAAAAATTCTTTCTGAAATAGACCAACATTCTTCCGCTCCCGAAACCGATAATCCAAATCCACAACCATAAATTCCCATCTCACCACAACATGAAACTCCCCACTCACCAATACCAGAAACTAAACTCTCACCTATACCAGAAGATCCACACTCTCCAGAACAAGAAATTCCACAACCTTCATCTCCACAACCATCATCTCCCCAACCAGAACTTAATCCACCCTCTCCTCAACAACAATCTCCACAACCTGAGACTCAATCCTCTGAGGCTCAATCCCCTGAATTTCATTCATCTGAATCACCTGAACCACAACCCTTGTCCATTCAATTGCCTGGTGGTACCACTGTAATTATCCCTCAACTACCATCTTCACTAGAAATTACTCCACCTAGTACCCCATCCAGTCCAATAGTAATTCCTGATTCTCCCACTCCCTCACCTAAGCAAAATTCGGATGACCACAACAAGACCTTCATTGATCTAACAGTCCTTGAACGCCTTGCTGCTATAAACAATAAAACTGCCATCCCCAAACCCAAACAACCAGATGTTGGTTCTATCATTTTGAATTTTGAAACAGATATGCAGAAGTGGATTTCTTCTTTAAAACAAGCAAGTCTGGAAGTGATTGATCCAGCTGTTTCAGACCTCCTCTGGACTCAATTCAGAAGATGGCTATGTTCTGAAACCTTCAAGCTGGAAGACCAGAGCTATGGACAGGCTCAACAAAACTTCAGCAATCTGCTGAAAGAGATTGAAGGTCCAATTTTTAGTCAGCTGCTGAAGGAAGAAGCTCTGCATCTAGACATTGAGCCTTGGTCTGAAAAGCGTTCAAAAGTTCAACCTGCAGAAGAACAGACAATTCCAGCTGAAGACTTGGGTCAAGAGGAAGTTATTGCAGAAAGCTCTCAGAAGCATCCTGATGCTGAAAACTCCCAAGCTGCATTGGACAGGCATACTCTTGAAGAGCTGAATCAAAATGATCTTCGACTGCAGGAAAGAATGGATGAGAATGATCACCGAATGAAGGAAAGGATGGATGTACAAGACAGTAAGATTGATGCAGGAGCCAGCATGGTACATCAGCAGAAGGAAACCACTGATCAGATCAAGAACATGCTAGAGGCTCTGTTCACACGTCTTCCACCTCCTCCTTAGATTATTTTTCTTGATGTTTTCATTGTTTTCTTTACATGTTATCTGTAAAATTTTCTGAGCTCTGAACTTAATATAATCGTTTTGCTGCACTGATCCTTTTAACTTTAATTATTTGCACTTTTTGATTGCTGACAAAAAGGGGGAGAAAGAATGATATTTTTCAATAACGGATTATTGAGACAAAAGTATCAAACATTCTAACATTCTGATATACTTGAATTTCTCCTTGTTCTGCATAAGCTTACAGGTACAAGAATCTGATGAAATCTGATACACTGAAGCTCTGCTATGGTAAAGGAAAGTTCTGATGCTCAAAGAAAGTTCAATAAAGATCTGATGCTAAAGGACTCATGGAATTAAAGGGAAGTAATAAACTCAGGGGGAGTTTTTCTCTTCATAACTCTGATACCTTTTTATTCCTTATCTTCTTATCTTTGATACCTTTCTGTTTATCTCTGATACAATTTATTATTTGGTTATCTCTGATATTTTTTTCTCTTTAATTTTAATTGAAAAAATATGGTTTTTGTAATCATCAAAAAGGGGGAGATTGTTAGAACATAGTTTGAATCTACTACCCTCAGTTAAAGTTTTGATGATAACAAAATGCAAGATTAAATAAATTGTATGATTTATATAAGACATATATGCTACTTAAAATTATGTTGTGTACTTGCAGAAACTCTGATGGAATCAGCATCAGAATATCATCACCAACATCAGCATCAGAATATCAACATCAGCATCAGAAGATCAAAGCATGTGCTTACACTGAAGCCTGATGAACAGATATGCGCGCAACGTACTCTAACTCTGATCAAGATCTTAACAAGGTCATCAGCACTTAGACGAGTCAGAATAAGCCAAAACCCAGAACACTCTGAAGTGTCAACGGTACTATGCATTCAAGGCAATTAATCACCAACAACTTTATTCCAAGACAAATATCTTCTCAATATGGAAAGAACGTAATGAGCATTGAAATGATTTTATGGACTGCAACATTCCTTTTCCAAGGCTATTTAAACAAGACAGTGAGAAACAAATTGGCTAATGCTTGCATATACTCTTCACGCATAAACACGTCAAAAGCTAATCATCCTCACTTACAATCTTAGTTTTGCTACAGCTCTCTACATTGCTCATTCTATAGCTCTAGCAATCTAGTTTTAATCTTAAGCTTCATTTGTGTATTATCACAGTTGTGATATATAGTTTTCCTAGAAAACATCAAACACACTTTCGTTCATTTATCTGTAAGAGAATTACCTTGAGAGAAACCGGTATGTGGTTAGACTCAAGAAGGATTTAGCAGTTGTTAAAGCAGTTGTAATATTCAGTTGAATATAGTGGATTAAGACCTCGTTGGAGAGAGGCGAAATCACCTTGACGGGTGGACTGGAGTATTTTGAGATCAAACGAACCAGGATAAAAATACTGTGTTGTTTGCTTTTGATTTCAAGTTTTACAATTCAACCCCCCTTCTTGTGTTTTTCACTTATTCAGATGGATCCCATCAAGTAAATTTTTATGAAGCCTGCACTCTCCGGAAGAATAGCAAGATGGCAGATGATCTTAACTAAGTACGACATACAATATACAACCCATAAAGCAATAAAGGGGAGTGTATTGGCTGATCATTTCGCTCATCAGGCCATGGATGACTACCAATCCATGAATTTTTAGTTCCCAGATGAGAATATTATGCTGGTGACTGACTATGAAGAACCTGGACCGGATGAAGGACCCGAGGAGGGATCTCGATGGACTATGGTTTTTGACGGAGCTTCAAACGCACTGGGTAATGGCATCGGCCCTGTAATCATATCTCCTGAGGGTTGTCATACTCCTTTCACTACCCGGCTATGTTTTAACTACACTAACAACATGGTAGAGTATGAAGCTTGTATCATGGGGCTCAAGGCCGCGATTGACCTCATGATCAAATTCTTGGACGTTTTCAGGGATTCATCCTTGGTAATAAGTCAGATCAAAGGAGAATGGGATACGAAGCACCCAAATCTCATTGCGTACAAAGAGTACATATTGACATTGCTCCCACACTTTGAGAAGGTAACTTTTGAACATTTCCCACGAGAGGAGAACCAGTTAGCGGAAATGCTAGCTACCATGTCTTCTATGTTTAAAGTTAGGTGGGACAATGAAGCTCCCCAAATCACCATTGAGAGGTTGGACGAACCATCACACTGCTATGAAATCAATACCGAAGAAGTGGCGGACAAACCCTGGTTTCACGAATTCAAGAGGTATCTCGAGACTCAAGAGTATCCCAAAGGGGCATCTGTCAATGATAAGAAGTTTCTGAGAAGGTTTGCTGCAAAGTTCTTCCTCAGTAATGGAATCCCCTATAAATGCAACCATGACTCCACACTACTACGATGTGTAGACAAGAGTGAAGCAGAGAGGATCATGACAGATCTACATGAAGGCACCTTCACAACCTATTCTAGTGGACATACCATGGCTAAGAAGATCCTACGGGCAGGATACTATTGGTCCACTATGGAAGCGGATTGTTATCATCACCCTCGAACCTGTCATAAGTTCCAAATCTACGTTGATAAGGTACACGTGCCTCCGGTCCCCTTAAACGTCTTGACAGCTCCATGGCCCTTTACAATGTGGGGCATCGACATGATTGGAGAAATCAGGCCCACCGCTTCTAATGGACATCGCTTCATCCTAGTAGCCATTGATTACTTCACGAAGTGGGTTGAGGCAGCCTCTTTTGCTACAGTAACCAAGAACGTCGTGGCGTGGTTTATCCGACATAATCTGATCTGTCGATATGGGGTGCCAAAGAGAATTATTACTGACAATGGTACGAATCTCAATAACACAATGACCACCGAGATCTGTAAATAGTTCAAGATACAACATCATAATTCTTCTCCCTACCGGCCAAAGATGAATGGCGTTGTTGAAGCAGCTAACAAGAACATCAAGAAGATTGTACAGAAGATGACAGTGACATACAAAGACTGGCATGAGATGTTACCATTTGCTCTTCATGGGTACCGTACCTCAGCAAAGACGTCGATAAGGGAAACACTCTACTCTCTGGTATATGGCATGGAGGCAGTCCTACCCATCGAAGTCCAGATACCTCTCGGATTATGAAGGATATAGGTTTGAACGAAGACGACTGGATCAGAACCCGACTTGATCAGTTAAATCTAATCGATGAAAAGAGACTTACTGCTATCTACCATGGTCAAATGTATTAAAAGCGAATGATCAAGGATTTTAACAAGAAAGTCAGGCGTCAAGAATATCAAGTTCGGGATCTAGTGATAAAACGCATCATACTGCCGCAAGGTGATCCTAGGGGAAAATGCACCCCACATACAAAGGACCATTTATGGTTAAGAACGTTTTCTAGGGTGGAGCTATGATTCTAACCACCATGGATGGTGACGACCTTCCTCACCCTGTCAATGCAGACATAGTGAAAAGATACTACGCCTAATCAAAAGACCCGCTAGGTTGACTGGCCTAGGCAAAAATAAGGGCTTCCTGGCGAACCAAAAGGGTTCAGGCAAAAGTAAGGGATGAAAATAAAAAAAATTGTACAACCGGCAAGTCAAAAACCCGAAAGGGAGGCTTGGGCAAAAAGAGTATCCCGGTGGATTGAAAACCCGAAAGGGAAGTCCAGGCAAAATTTGGGATATAAAGCATACCACGATGTCTCATTGGATCATATTACAACCATACTTCAGTATCGACTATCAAGCTCGGACGACGCCAACCAATATGATCAACTTTCAGCCAAGTAGCAAAGTGATGAGACGCTTGAAGATATAAGGGCAATAGCAGAGTTGGAACCCAATGGGGTTGTTTCACATAGCTGTTTTTTTCCTTTACAAAAATTGTATAGCTTCTATTTTTACGGCGGAGGTCTCTTACTAGAGCGTCAGCCTCTTTGTACAAAAATGCCTATTACAGGCCAACTTCAAAAATCAATACAAATCATTTTCACGAGAAACTTCGGTCTATTTTTCTTTTTCTGATTTGTTTTTCAAGAACGTCCAATGACTTATTTTTGATATATGCATTTGAAAATGATTGCTGCTCATAAATATTTACATAAGAAACAAAGACAATTACTCGTAATTCTAGAAACAAAACAAAAAACAAGAAGTGCCAAACCCGATGGTTACTCCGCCCAGCAGGTACCGGGATTGAGCCAGCTTTGGAACATAATCATTGGTACATACACTCCCCACAAAGTAAAAGTATTCAAAAGCATTGATGTCACCTTTCCCGAAACAGGATGTAACCTCCCCAGCCAGGGTCATTCTAAAACCTGATAGCTATATCCCCCAGCCGAATTTCATAATCGCGGGCGAGTCAGTAAATTTCATCCCCCAAACATAGTTTATTTCTCTAAGATACAGAGGCTCAATCCCCGATAGAGTTCATCACTTCAGCTACAAAAATTCACTTCCTAAGTTTCTTCCCCGCAGAGTTTATTCTCAAGCAGAATCTCTTCTTGAAATAATATTTATAAATCTCCACCAACAGTCAGGGATTTATTTTCCCAGACGTGGGCATACCCCAATAACATTTCGTGAACATACATCATGACCTGCGCATACATATCATATACATCATAATCTCATTTATTTTGAGAACATCATCTCATTCTGCATTTCATGCATCGCATATAATTAACCGTGATATCTTTCCAGGAAAAGACGATTAGCTTCAACAAATCCAGTAGTTAACATGTCACGTCTACAAATGACTAATGGAAACTCAGCTCCCTAAACCAAATGGGTCAACTAACCTATACTATTGCTTTGAAGTAACCCTACTATCCAGATTCCTTCTCATAGCCCTACTATCCAGGCTTTCATTTCGAAGTAACCCTACTATCCAGGTTCCTTCTCATAGGCCTACTATCTAGGCTTTCATTTCGAAGTAACCCTACTATCCAGGTTCCTTCTCATAGCCCTACTATCCAGGATTTCATTTCAAAGTAACCCTACGGCCCAAGTTCCTTCTCGTAGCCCTACTATCCAGGCTTTCATTTCGAGGTAACCCTACTATCCAGGTTCCTTCTCATAAGCCCTACTATCCATAATTTCATTTTGAAGTAACCTTACTATCCAGGTTCCTTCTCATAGCCCTACTATCCAGGCTTTCATTTCGAAGTAACCCTACTATCAACATTCTCCAGCAAAGTCCTCCTCAACGGCAGATACATGGATGCTGGAAAAGGAATCTCTTACGCGACCAATATCTTATCTGGGTGGCATCTTTAAGCCTATCTCCGACGATTCTCCGTCAGCTTCCAAATAGCATCTGTAAGCCCATTCCGGATACCATCGATTGACACTCACTTCATACGAGTGCAAAATTCTTGGCACTCTAGTGTTCAATCATCTTCCACCATCAGATTACAAAAGGAAGACAACCAATCTACATCCTCAGGTTTAAGAACTTTGAACAGGGGCAGTTTTTGTACCCCAAAATTTTCCCTCTCATTTTACTCAACAAATTCCCATTGAGATCCTCAACTTGCTCAAGGATTCCCAAGACGTGACCAGACAAACTCTCTCCTAAGGCAATGTACCTCAAACTAGGGTTTCCATTTTCATCAAGATGGGTGAACTCCAAAGACCTCATATGCTCTCCATGGTCCTAATATGATCTCAAGACCCTCCAGGTCAAATCTCAAGCCTTGCATAAGAAGTTTGCTCAATCAACTGCTCAGATGCTTGAGAATCGACATACAGTCAAACTTCAAGATTTTTGTTAAACATCAACATTTTCAAGTTATATCCATCATTTGATCAAGGGTTGATCATGATTCCTCGAGGAATTCCCCAAATTCATCAAAACCCAAAAGTTGCTAATTTAGGGTTTCTTAAGAAAAGTCAACTAAACTTTGACCAAGCCTAACTTTCTCATACTTTATCAGAAAGTTTTCATCCAAGGCTCATTTTTAAGAGGATTCAATTCCGTACAATTTATCCTCATCGCTCAAGTTCAAAATATGCACTCACAAAAAGATATGAATTTCCACATTATAGGTCCTTTTTGAAAAGTCAACAAAAACACTTTTTTGGGTCAAAGCTTCTTACATGAACATGGAAGACCCAATTGAGATGAGACCAAAAGGGTTGTTTAGGGGACATCCTAATATTTCTAGAAAGTCCAATAACACCTCTCTAAGGTTAAAATTGGACGAGATATGCCTTGTCAAAGTTGACCATTTTTGCAAAATTGCCAAAAGTCAAATGTGCTCAAAAATGAATTTTTTGCCAAATGGGCCTAAGTTTTTATGCTTGCACCTCACTCATAACATGGTCCAAGACCATAATATTCACCCACACATTATTTTCTTCATTTTACATTTTATTTTTATTTTTTATTAATTAAAAATTAAATTAAATCAAATAAATGACAAATAATAGCAAAGATTTGTTTTGATCTGATTTTTGAACAGAATCACAAGCTAATTATGCTGGCATATCAGGATCAAATTGAATCAAGGTTGATTGGCACAAGAATGGCATGATTAGGCCTAATTTGGAAACAAATAACACAAAGGAAGAATGAGATCAAATCTTCAAAAATTCCAAAGATACCAACTATTTTTATAACCCTAATTCACTTATTGATATAAAATGAACAAGACCAAGTGTAAAAACAAGGGCTAGCAGTCGTGGAAAGCATAAAGAGAAACTCAAATTTTTGTCAAAAGTTGGTGAATTGGATTTCAATATAGAGACCAATTTAGGTCATTCCAAAGCTGATAAACGAGTCCTAGACCTTCCCAGAAGCTAACACAATCAGTAGCAAGCACTCTCGCGCCCAGAATCACTCCCTATACCTCATACGATTTGCTTGCTTTTTCAAAATCGATTACAGCCATTCTTGCATCATTAGCATAATTTAATGACATATTTGTGATCATTGATGTATTTATAACATGTCTGGATTGTTTAATTGAATTTTTTAGGCTTATATATGTTTACCATTGTTAGGGTTTGATCTTGTGTTTTAGGGCTTCTCTGCATCAGTGAAATTGGCCAATGAAAAGGGCACCATGATGTTGGTGGGTTCAAGACAAATAGAACCATGTAATTAGAATTTACTTATCATGCGTTTTCTTGATTGTTGAAGTTTACAGGTTTTCAGCTATGGCAAAGTGTCAGTGGGTATAAGTCTTACCCCTAAGACGATAGTCTCAACGAAGGAGACGGTGACTTGTTACCACCTCATTGAACCATTTGAATTTCACGCGTGTTTCCAGCTAATCACCATATTTTATATATTATTCATTATTGTTGTTATATTAACAATTGAGTCACACAGCCAAGATGGCAAAGCGCGTTGGTGATGGGTGTGAGGATCTGGGTTCGATCCCAGGTCCCAGCACTTTCTTCATTTTATTTCTCCTTTACAGATCAGGTGCACCATCCTCTCAAATGCCCATCATGTGCCTTATTGATCCAACCAATGTATCATAATCTATCCAGATCCAACGCCCCAGACAAGAAGGGACCATGGTAAACCACCAGAAAATGGCCATACAGGATCAAACGTTGGGAGTGGGCTGATTAGCCAATGGGCCCAGCCAATTCAGCAACACCCCCCCCCCCTTTTTTGGATTGCTATACAGACCCATTCTTCTCCCTTTTATTTTAATTCTTTTTAATTATTTCCTTAATTATTTTCTTTTTAATTAACATCAAAAATCATATTATTTTATTTAATCAAAATAAAAAAAAAACATCAAAAATTAATTTGTTTATAAAGTATTTTATTTCTTGAATTAATTAGTTTAATTAATTTAGGGAAATTTAACTCTTTTTCATAATTAAAATAATTAGAATTAGGGTTTAATTTTGTACATAACCTAATTAATTTTCTTTCTCAAAAATAACCTAAATATTTTTCTTAATTAGATTTTTAGGGTTTCTAATTTGTTATCGCATTTAATTCGTCGCGCATATTTTTTGTTTCCTTTTGTTATTATTGTAACTGCTTCAGGTTTGTAATAATAATTAGGGTTTTAAATTTCCGCATTTTATTTTCAGTCAAATATAATTATGTATCCGCGAAAGCCATGTAATAGCTAGAACTTTAAACTTTCTGCATTTTAATTTCTGTAATTATAAACTGCCTAGATGTATGCTAATAGGATTGTAAGGAAAGAATACTTGAAAATTAAAACGATAGAAAACCCTAAATGTGCAAAGACAAATTAACTGAAAAAATTCACTTGCACATGCTCACACTTAGGGTTTACTCCACTCTGGTTGCCTTCGATAAACGGGCATGAAGTATAGGGTTTGTTAGTGGTTGTCCTCTAGCCCCGAAAGATCTCAAATGACCCATTCGGATGTTGCCTCAGAAAAAGATCTTTAAGGCTTTAGGATGATTACTAACACCTCCTAACATTGCTTTTATAATCGTATCTGTCCCTTCGAAACGTCCCTTAAAACTCCAACAACGGTGCTACCTGTTTCGTAATAATAGGATAGCATTGTCTAAAGGAAAACGAACAGACTTTTTCGAGTAGGTAGAAAAATCTTAATTACTTGCTCAATCAATCAAACAAAATATTTCACACAAACACTTTTTCAAAACAATTCTCAAAACAACTTCGTCACACCCTTGAGGACTGATACAAGTGTTATCACGAAGTAAACTTTTTTTCAAAACAAGCACACACACAAGAAATTTTAAAATGAGCAAGTACCTAAGAGCCCATGGAAAACCATGGATAGAAAGGGTGCTAACACCTTCCCTTTCTATAATCTACCCCCCGTACTCAGAAATATTCTTAAAAAAGGTTTTTTCTGTTCTTTTTCCTTTTCCTTAGTTGGATGAAATAAAAGTCGAAGGCGAATCTTGCTTACCGCGAAATTTGCGAATAAAAAATGCAAACCAGTATAACTGTCGGTTCTGCCACTGTATCACAGAGTGCTTCATGAGGAACATCCCTCCTAGAATAACCAAACTGTTGCAATGCCAAACAAGGATTATAAGTGATTCCTCCCCTAATTCCTAAGAGAGGGACATTAGAAAATTCCCCACAGCGATCAATGATAGTAACATTATCCAAGGACCGAGGACACCAATGAATACCTATATGTGTAAGGGACATCTACCTATGAGACCATCTCATACCCTGCTCATTCTTCAAAACAGACCGAGGTAGGAGCGAAATAAACCACCTAGCCAATAGAGGACTACAACAAAGAAGGGTCCCTCTTCTCTTTATAGTGTGGGTATGCAGATAGTGTAGAATATATCCAAGTAAAGTAGGTACCGAATTATGAGACAGAAAAACCTTGTCCACATTCACATCTATGAGTTGGTCCGGATTAGGAAATAGTACCATACCATAGATGAGAAGGGCCAACACTTCTTCAAAAGCTTGTAAATCCAGGGTATCCCAAAAATGGTGAGCTTTCTCAAATAGAAACTTAGCTAGAAACCCTTTGACGCCTCTTCTAGTTTCCCAATTTGCCAATACATCAGACCGTTGTAAAGATAGAGCTTGAGAAATCTCTTCAGGTTTTGGGTCTCTTTCTATACCGTTGAATGGTAACTTATTAAGGATAGGTACCCCCAATTACTGATAAAACTCGTCCATAGTAGGCACTAACTAGTAATAAGGAAAAGTGAATCAGTGATGTAAAGGGTCAAAGAATTGAAAGAGCACCTTTATCAATTCTTCATCAGGGTTTGAGGTGACCAAGTTGAGAAGTAGACCGTGTCTTTTAGTGAAGGGAGAGCTTTCATGAATCCTTGATGCTAATTCCTTGAGTTTAGTAGGTACCCTTACAAGGTTGACTTGGATAGTGTTCCTGCGAGCGGATACCATGTCCTACAAAACAAGACAAAGATAAGCCATGAAAATTCCTTGAAATGGTTAGTATGATATACCATGTTATGATGTCATGATTATGCTAAGAAATTACAGATATAGCAAGCACAAGAAAATCACACAAAGACCTTAGGTTTAAGGCTTGCATGGGTTTTAAGGTAATAGCCTCTTGAAGTTTGATTGATTCAACCTGTCCTATATATAGTAACCAGGTTCTAAGGGATCTCAATATCACTGATCTTTCCCACAAGTTTTGTTCCGATAGACAATTGACTTTCCACCAAACAAAACTCAGGGAGTCAAATCTCAATGAGTGTAGTATCGAGTATCAACCGACTTCTTGCTACACCAAAGACGGCCATCTCACTACTTCCTAATGGCCAAGTTATTCAATTAAAGGTTCTAAGTTCAGTTGATGTTTCACGACAACACACAACGGCCCCGTATTCTCCTTGATTAACTCAAGGGCTACCGGTACCCACCAAAGTGTCACATTAACGTAGATATCGCTTCAACAGTGTCGGTGTACCCCGCACAGTTTCCATGATCTATTTCTACTTACCTAAAAGGTTTCCCCAAATCCAGGTGTAGGATCTATAATAACCCAAACGATACCCTTAAAAGTAAAACAACAAAACAAACAAGGAAAAACAGATTAGAAATGAACTAGACCCTAAGGTAAACCCAACTTTCATAATCCCCAATAGAGTCGCCTGATCTGTGATACGGTGGTAGAACCGACTGTTAATACTGGTTTTGCATTTTGTATTTGCAAATATTGCAGTAAGCAAGAGTCGCCACCAGCTTTTCTTTTATCTAACAAAGGAAAGGGTGAAAAGAACAGAAAAAGACCTTTTCGAGAGTTTTCTGAGTAATGGGGTATATTATGGAAAGGGAAGGTGTTAGCACCCTTTCCATCCATAGTTCTCTACGGGCTCTTAAATGCTATCTCATTTTGAAATACCTTTTGCTTTGTATTTTTGATAAGTATTTGAAAATGCCGTAGTGCGGCGAATTTTCCTTATGATAACTCTTGTATCAGTCCTCAAGAGTGTTGATAAAGCAAATGTTTTTGAAAGATGTTTTTTGAAATGTGTATGTGTAAAAAGTTTGTTTTGAGCATAGCATCTAAGAACTATCTAGTTATACTCGAAAAGGTTTTTTCTTTTCCTCATATCCTTTAGACAGTGCTATCCTACTATTAGTGAGTAGGTAGCCCTATAGTTGGATGTATGAGGGACATTCGAAGGGACGTACAGTCATAAAGGAAACATGTGGAGATGCTTTAGCAATTTTGTTTAGGGACTAGATCATTTACTGAAAGGAAACTATAGGGTCATCGAGGGACTATGATCTTTTGATTTATGGGTCTTTGCTAAAGTGTCTCCGTTTCGAGGGACATGATTGTTTTCCAAAGGCAACCAAAGTGGGAGATACCCTAGGGATGAGCATGTGCAAGTGTATTGATTAAATTCATTTATCTTGCGAATTTAGGATTTTCTAATCGTTTTCTTTTAGAATCTTTCCATACAATCCTATTAATCTAGCAGTTCAAATATTAGTGCAAGTATTTAAAATGCAGAAATTAAACCTAGCTATTACAGGGTCTCGGGGAGGGGGATACATAACAAAAACTGGGGAATACTGAAATAAAAAAGAAGTAAATAAACCCTAATTTAAAACTATTACAAACCATCAATAGTTACAATAATTGGAAAAGAAAATAAAATGGAAAAATGATAAACGCTCGAAGATCAAGACGGGAACATGAAAATTCCTAAAAATCTAATTAATTTAGAAAATTTATTTTTTTTGTATTTCATTGAGAAAAATATTTAAAAACTTTAATCTAATTTCTAATTAGTTTTATTTGAATGAAATAATCAAGTTGAAATAATTAAATAAATTAATTTTCAAAAATTAATTTTAATTATGAAAAACCTAATTTTATTTTTTGTGATTTTTGATTTTATGATTAATTGAAAAAAATAAAAATGAATTTAAGAAAAATAAAAATAAAGGAATTAAAACCAAAAAGAGAATGAGCCTGATGCTGTTAATCAATTTGGGGGTGTGGCGCTGCAATTTGTGTTGGGCCCAGATCCACAAGACCAATGCCTGCTTGATCCAGTGGGGATGTGCCTGAGGGTCCACCATGAGGAACACACATGGAATGTTGGATCTGAATTGAGGATGATCCAATGGTTGAGAGTTACGATGCAGGATGGACGTGTGGGGATACAAAGCATGGGATCCTGCAAGCAAACATTAGAAAAAATAGAAAATTATTGGACCTGGGATGAAACCTAGGTCCCTTCCCTCACATGCCTTATGCCTTTACCATTTGCGCTTCCTGATCATTCATGTATATAATAACAAAATAATATTATAATGGTAATTCATTGCTAATCCTAGTCAACAAAAATGCGCGCGTCATCAATATGAACGAGCCAATTAGATTAAAACAAAATGGCACGCATGCTCCAAATAGAGTCAGACAAGTCAACGATGCGGAGTGGATCTCCGGTCATCTTCTTCGGGAGTACAAAAACGTGATCTGCAAATTTTGGAAGCTTAAACCCTAAATCAAAAAACTATTCCACACGAGAATTGCTCCTGAGTTCAAATCCAGTCCTAGCTTTTATGGATCATGCCTGTATTGCCTTGTTCAAAACACAATACAGATTTTGCCCTAAACATGGAAAAATCCTTGATTCACATTGAATCGCTCATGCTTCACGTTGGTCCTGTCCTAAATGAAATTGTGAATACGAATCAAGCCATGAAAAGGGATTAATGCATCACAGAACTATCAATATGAAATTAAAAAAATTATCCACTATGAGATATTCCGGTTTGCTGGTTCTGGGATGATTTGTCCTTCAAGGATGGATGGAATGAGGTGCTGAGATCTCCAGGAGGTTGATGGAGTCCTTAGTTTTGGATGAGGCTGGCTGGATCGTGTGAACCAAGGTTGCACTCCTTTGAAATTTTTTTGAAACTTTTTAGGGCTTCTCTAAGGCAGATGCGCGTGGTTTTTAGGCTGAGATGTTTGTGCTTAAGTAGTAAATCAAATTAGGGTATGCATTAAGGAGAGATATCAATGGTTTTCATGGAAAATATTTGATTTCAAATTATGTGAATATTTTCTTTTTTTTGGACCAAATCACATCTCTTGCCTCTTTCCACAAGATTTTCTTGTTATAAACTGAATATATATTCAATATTTAATTGGAAACCAATCCCATGCAATCTTTATATATTTCTTAATCATTTATTTAATTTAACTTGAATTTTAAATGACTGAAAATCAAGATAAATAAAATAAATGACCAAATAGGGCACGGATGGGTTTAGAGATCGTGGACCAAGTTAGAAACAAGTTTGGAACACAAAAGGATAGGCCCATTTGGAAAAAATCTAAGTTTGATCAATATTTCCTTCATGCACTTCTTCAAAAATTGGTCAACTTTAGCAATGCATGTCTCTCTCAATTTTAACCCTATGATGGTGTTCTTGGACCTTTTAGAGAGCTTAGCATGTCCTCTAAACAAACCATTTGGTTGTATCTGAATTGGATTTTCCATGTTCATGTAATGAGCTTTGACCCAAAAGGTGTTTTTGTTGATTTTTTGAAAGGACCCATAATGTTTGAGCTTTTATCTTTCAATAGATGCATTTCTTGAACTTGAGGGATCAAGAGAAGTTGTAGGAAATTAGATTCTCTTCAAAATGAGCCTTGTTGGAAAACATTCTGATAAAGTATGAGAAAGTAATGGCTGGTCCAAGTTCAGTTGAATTTTCCTATAGCAACCCTAATTAGCATTTTTTGTCTTTTGATGAATTAAGAGCATTTCTTGACGAATCATGATCAAACCTTGATCAAATGATGGATATAACTTCAAAATGTTAATGTTGACAAAAATATTGAAGTTTGATTGTATATGGGCCACAATTGACTTTTGACCTAGTATAGTTGATTTTCATGCATTTGAGCAGTTGACTGAGCAAACTTGTAGTGCAAAGCATGAAATTTGTCATGGATAATATTGAAGACATATTAGTACCAGGGAAAACATTTGAGACCATTGGAGTTCACACATCTTGATGAAAATTGAAACCCTAGTTAGAGGTTCATTGCTTTAGGAGGAGAGTTTGTCTGGTGAATTCTTAGTCATCCTTGAGCAATTTGAGGACCTCAATGGGCATGCCTTGAGTAAAATGAGAGGGAAAATTTTGGGGTACAACAGATCCTATCAAGTACATAACCGAGAAGTCATCTCTCTCCGAAAGAATAGCCCGATGGAAAATGGTCTTAACATAATATGACATTCAGTACACCACTCAAATAGAAATCAAAGGAAGTGTACTGGCAGATCATTTGGCACATCAAGATGTAGACGACTATCAGTCTATGAACTTCGAATTCCCGGATGAGAATGTTATGCTAGTAACGGATTGTGAAGAACCTGGACCGTATGAAGAACCTGAACAAGGATCCCGATGGACTATGGTCTTTGACGGAACTTCCAAAGAACTTGGTAATGGGATTGGTGCTGTAACTATCTCTCCTCAAGGTTGTCATACACCTTTCACTGCCAGAATCTTCTTTGACTGCACCAATAATATGGCTGAATATAAAGCGTGCATCCTGGGTATCAAAGCTGCTATTGACTTGAGAATTAAATTCCTAAGCGTGTATGGGGATTAAACCTTGGTAATCAGTCAGGTCAAGGGAGAATGGGATACAAACACCTGAATATTATCCCTTAACAAGAACATGTGCTAACCTTGATTTCGTACTTCGAAGAGATTACCTTTGAACATATTCCAAGAGAAGAGAATCAGTTGGTAGATGAATTAGCTACCATGTCATCCATGTTCAAGGGTCAGATGGGACAATAAGGCTCCCAGAATTATTGTTGAATGATTCAATGAACCGACACATTACTACGAGGTTGACACTGACGGAGTAGAGGAAAAACCTTGGTTTCATGAAGTGAAATGATACCTTGAAGCACAAAAATATCCTGAAGAGGCATCGATCAACGACAAGAAATTCCTACGGAGGTTCTTAGCTAAGTTCTTCTTCAGCAATGGGACTTTGTACAAACTTAATCATGATTCAACTCTGCTTCGTTGTGTGGGCAAGAAGAAGGCGGAAAAGATTATGGATGATATGCATGAGGGTGTTTTGGGTACTCACTCTAGTAGGAATACTATGGCTAAAAATATTCTGAGAGCGGGTTACTATTGGTCGACTATGGAAATTGACTGTCACCACCACTCCCAAACTTGTCACAAGTTCCAAATTTTTGTTGATAAAGTACATGTGCCTCCAGTACCTTTGAATTTCATGACTGCTCCTTTTCCATTTGCAATGTGGGGCATTGATATGATTGGAGAAATCAAACCTACTGCTTCTAATGGGCATCACTTCATTCTCGTTGCTATTGACTACTTTACAAAATGGGTTTAAGCAGCCTCATTCGCCTCTATTACCAAGAACATGGTTTCCCATTTCATAAAACATAACCTCATTTTCCGGTATGGTATCCCTGAGAGAATCATCACAGAAAATGATACCAACATTAACAACACCCTTGTCACTAAACTTCGCACACAGTTTAAGATCAAGCATCACAACTCTTCTCCATATAGACCAAAGATGAATGGCATAGTGGAAGCCGCCAATAAGAATATAAAGAAGATTTTGTAAAAATGGTTATAACTTACAAAGACTGGCATGAGATGTTAGCATTTTCTCTTCATGGCTATCGCACTTCAGTGTGAACATAAACTGAGGAAACCCTATTCTCTCTAGTCTATGGCATGGAAGTTATCCTGCATGTCGAAGTTCAAATTCCTTCTCTAAGAATCATGAAAGATGCAAACTTAGACAAAGACGAGTGGATTCAGACCAGATTGGACCAATTGAATTTGATCGACGAAAAGAGACTTGCGGCTATTCGTCACGGTCAGATATACCAGAAACGTATGATCAAGGCATTTAACAATAAAATCAAACGTCGAGTATATCAGGCTGGTGACTTAGTAATAAAGCGCATAATTCTACCAAAGGGTGATCCTTGGGGCAAATGGACTCCCACCTACGAAGGGACATTTGTTGTAAATAAAGTATTTTCAGGCAATGTTATGATACTGACCACCATGGACGATGAAGTTTTCCCGCACCCTGTAAATGCGGACATAATCAAAAGATACTATGCATGAAAACGACTCACTAGGTTGATTGGCCTAGGTAAAAATAAGTGCATCCCGGTGAATCAAAAGGATTCAGGCAAAATTTAGGGATATACACAAAATATTATACACCCGGCAAGTCGAAAACCTGAAAAGGAGGTTTGGGCCAAAAAAAGGGTATCCTGGTGGATTGAAACCCGAAAGGGAAGTCCAAGAAAAAGTTAGGGATTAAAAGCGTACGACTATGTCCCATTGGGTCACTCACAACAAGCTTTATTACAAAAGTCTAAAGTTCAAATGGTACAAGATTAATACAATCAACTTCTTCTGACAACAAGGGATGATATGTTCAAATACATAAGGGAAATAGCGGAGTTGGAATCCAACGAGATCATTTCCACATAGCTATATGTTTTCACTTTGTACTCTTTTCATTTCACGATGACTTCATCTTACTAGGATTTTCATCTCTTTGTACAAAAAATGCCTGTTTATAGGCAAACTATCAATGCAAATACTATTTCAAATTCAAACTTTTTGTTTCTCTTGTTTTGTTTACAAAATGTCTGATGACTAAAATTGAATGAACATATGCATATGAACATGAATAACTGTTAACAAATATATGCATAAGAACAAAATAAGCATTTCCTCAAAGAATCTAGGAGTTGGGATAACATCCAAATTAACAAATCCCCACCGTTTCGTTTCCAAGAGATTATCCCCACAGAGTAATCTTCATAAAATCATCTCTAATAAAGATACATTTCCCGTAATTTCCCCGACAAATCGCTCTAGAAGATAAAAGAAAATGACCTCACCAATGAAGTTCCAATCAATACAATTCAATAACTCTTATCCAGTAGAACAATAAACTATCAATGTTCTAGAACTCTTCTGACAAATCAGAAGTCAACATCCCCAGCAAAAACATTCCAATAAAGATTGTAGATTACACATATTTTTCATCCCCAACAACAGTCAGGGATTTATTTTCCCAAACAGAGATACTGCACGGGTTTACAAATACACTTCAACACATTTAAAATCATTTACAAATATCATGGCATATGCATACAAAACACATATGGCACAATCTTATTTATATTGAGAACATCATTACGCAATGCATTTCATATATCATGACATTCCATACAACTAACTTTTTACCTTTTCAGGAAAAGATCAATCAACAGACAGACATCACCAACTATTTATACGACCCAACTATCTTCTCAAAGGCTACATCTGACAAAGCCTATTTAAAGAATTTTCTTAGAGGGTCATTCAAACACAAACATTTGTTGGTTCAGTTTAAATCGACCAAAGATTTATTCTGATACTTCTTCTAGTAGACACTTTTTTGGTTCAGTTCAAATCAACCAAAGATTTATTCTGATACTTCTCAAGTTAAAAACAAACACAAACATCTGTTGGTTCAGTTTAAATCGATCAAAGATTTATTCTGATACTTCTTCCAGTAGACACTTTTTCTGGTTCAGTTTAAATTGACCAAAGATTTATTCTGATACTTCTCTCGTTAAAGACAAACACAGACATCTGCTGGTTCATTTTAAATCGACCAAAGATTTATTCTAATACTTCTTCCAGTAGACACTTTTTCTGGTTCAGTTTAAATTGACCAAAGATTTATTGCGATACTTCTCCAGTTAAAGACAAACACAAACAACTTCTGGTTCAATTTAAATTGACCAACGATTTATTTTGATACTTCTTCCAGTAGACACTTCTTCTGGTTCTGTTTGAATCGACCAAAGATTTATTCTGATACTTATCTAGTTAAAGACAAACACAGACATCTATTGGCTCAGTTTAAATCGATCAAAGGTTTATTCTGATACTTCTTTCAGTAGATATTTCTCCTTGTTCAGATTAAAGCAAGCATAAATATATTCTGATACTTCTTCCATTTAAAGTCAAATTTAGACTTAATCTAATTAATAGTTACTATAGATGGCATCTATAAGCCCATCTCCGACAACTCTCCATCATTACCTCTCTAAATGGCATATTTAAGCCCGTTCCCGATATAATCAACCAACAACATTACTTCGTCCACCAACAAGTGCAAATTTCTGGGCACTTAAGTGTTCAATCATATTCTACCTTCAAGTTACGAATGGCGGACATGCCAATCTAAATCTTCAGGTTTAAGAAGATTGAACAGGAGCAGCTGTTGTACCCTAAAATTTTCCCTCCCATTTTTTATCCAAGATATCTCCTCATGCTTCTAAAATTTTCAATGGCTCAAGTTTGCACAAGTGTTGACTAGGTCAAACCTCTTCCTAAGCAGACGGCCTACAAATTAGGGTTTCACTTTTCTAAAATAAAATTGAACTTATAATTCCTCAAATGGAATTCATGGTTTCTCATAGGTTTTCAATAATTCTCATGTCAAATTTCAAGCTTTGCATCACAAGTTTGCTCAGTCAATTGCTCAGATGATTGATAATCAACTGTACTGGACAAAAAGTCAATTGTGGTCAATATACAGTCAAACTTCAAGATTTTTGGTCAACATCAACATTTTGAAGTGATATTCCTCATTTGATCAAGGTTTGACCATGATTTCTCAAGGAAAGCACTCAAATCATCAAAGGGGCAAAATTCACCAAATTAGGGTTTTAACTGGAAATAATTGATCATTGACTTTTGGCCTAGTGCATGAGCTAATGGCTCAAGGCATCACCTCAAGTGATAAAATACAACATCTTGCCCTAATTACATGTCTAAAAACATTTCCAAGGATACAAGTGATTGATAGTTGAAAAATTGAGATCCATGATGAAAAGTCAACTGTCACACAAAAGTCAAACTTTGACTTTTTGGTCAATATTGAACTTAAAAACCAAGAATCATCAAACCATTCAAAATTATCAAGCTTGATCAACAAGAATCAACAAAGTTAAAAAAATTCAAAGATCAAATTTTTTCTAACACTTCAAAAATTTTCTGAGTGTTAAGGCTTTATTCTTAATAAATTCACTACTTCATGACCAATTTTCACCAAGATGTAAGATGATTCAAACAAAACTTTCGACATGAAAGTTTTAGCGCATGATGAATTCTACAACTTTGTATTATAGGGTTGATGTCCAAAAAATGCTTGGAGTAGGAGATATAGGTACATGAAGTCATGATGTTTTTATCTAAACACTTAGAGAAATTTTCAACATGTTTTGGTCAGATTTTCATCACAACTTCTTATCCAATTTTCACCAACTTCCTTGTTGATTTAGCTAAAGTGGTAAAAATTAAAGTTGTAGACAATGTTTCAAGCTTTCCAAAACATCCAAGAGCATGAATTTATCTTACTTGAGCTAGGATAATCGAAGAGAAGAAGCTGGCTATTCATTCTTGATTTATAGGTCATTTTCATAAAGAACCCATGATCCAATCTTCAAACATGTTGCATGATCTTGCTTTGCAGGCCTCTAAACTTGTGAATCTATCCATAATTAGAAGATTACACAAGCTTTTAAGCTATTTTCCGAGCATCCAAGCCATTGTCCAAGTGATCCATCCATTTTTGGCACAAAGTTAACATTGTTATTCTTGTAAAGATCACTTTAATCACAATGTCAACTTCTTGAGCTTCTAACTTGCTCCCTCTGCACACACTCAACACAAAAGCTAGAAGTAACATGTTTAAAGTGCCTAACCACTTTATATTTCCCTGAACTTCACATTGAAACCATGTTCTTCAATGTTGCTTCAAAATTAAGTAACCTAGCCATAACTTTGTAATTTGAAAACCAAGCCCTCTCATCCTCTAAAACTTCTTGCCTATAAATAGAGGAAGTATTTACAAGCCAAGACACGAGTTCATAAGCCCTAAAGTACCCCGATACTTCCTGAAATCAGAATTTGCATCTAAACCTCCATTTGATGTGAATTGTGACTTGTAACTTCAAACACCTAACCCACTCGTGCATTTTTACTATAAATCATTCACAAAGCTTCTATAACTCATATAAAGGCTGTCCAAACACTTGTTTCACCACTCTAACATCATCTTCATCATCCTCCATTTTCAAAAACAGGGATATGCACATTAACTTGTCCAAGAGAATCCATCCACTCTCAATCAAAAGTAAGCATTACCCTGTACTTCACATTGAAACCATGTTCTTCACTGTTGCTTCAAAATTAAGTAACCTAGCCATAACTTTGTAATTTGAAAACCAAGCCCTCTCATCCTCTGAAACCTCTTGCCTATAAATAGAGGAAGTATTTGCGAGCCAAGACACGAGTTCATAAGCCCTAAAGCACCCCCCCCCCCATACTTCCTAAAATCAGAATTTGCATCTAAACCTCTGTTTGATGCAACTTGTGACTTGTAACTTGAAACACCTAACCCACTCGTGCATTTTTACTATAAATCATTCACAAAGCTTCTATAACTCATATAAAGGCTATCCAAACACTTGTTTCACCACTCTAACATCATCTTCATCATCCCCCATTTTCAAAAATAGGGCTCTACACATTGACTTGTCCAAGAGAATCAAGCCACTCTTAATCAACAGTAAGCAGTGCCATGTACTTCACATTGAAACCATGTTCTTCAATGTTGCTTCAAAATTAAGTAACCTAGACATAACTTTGTAATTTGAAAACCAAGCCCTCTCATCCTCTAAAACATCTTTCCTATAAATAGAGGAAGTATTTGCAAGCCAAGGCACGAGTTCATAAGCCCTAAAGCACCCCCATACTTCCTGAAATCATAATTTGCATCTAAACCTCCATTTGATGCAACTTGTGACTTGTAACTTCAAACACCTAACCCACTCGTGCATTTTTACTCTAAATCATTCACAAAACTTTTATAACTCATATAAATGCTATCAAAACACTTGTTTCACCACTCTAACATCATCTTCATAATCCTCCATTTTCAAAAACAGGGCTCTGCACATTGACTCGTCCAAGAGAATCCAGCTACTCTTAATCAAAAGTAAGCATTTCCCTGTACTTCACATTGAAACCATGTTCTTCAATGTTGCTTCAAAATTAAGTAACCTAGCCATAACTTTGTAATTTTAAAACCAAGCCCTCTCATCCTCTAAAACATCTTTCCTATAAATATAGGAAGTATTTGCAAACCAAGACACGGGTTCATAAGCCCTAAAGCACCCCCATACTTCCTGAAATCAGAATTTGCATTTAAACTTCCATTTGATGCAACTTGTGACTTGTAACTTCAAACACCTAACCCACTCGTGCATTTTTACTATAAATCATTCACAAAGCTTTTATAACTCATATAAAGGCTATCCAAACACTTGTTTCACCACCCGAACGTCATCTTCATCATCCTCCATTTTCAAAAATAGGGCTCTGCACATTGACTTGTCCAAGAGAATCCAGCCACTCTCAATCAAAATTAAGCATTGAAATAGCTTCATGGGAGTTCAGTGAAGCTACCCAGATCATTACAACACCTCCAGGAGTGCTCTAACTTCAAACTCTATTCTCACTTCAAAGGTAAATTTTCTGAACTTTGAAATCTTTATTCAAGCATAATTTGCCTTCGATTTAGAAAGATAAAATGTAGATATCATTGCCCTAAATCTAACCATGTCCTTAGTTTTAATTTATATTGCATATGTGATGAGAATTTTAGAACTGAAAATTCACATATTTTAGTGTTCATTTTGGCACCAAGTAAAATTCTCATTCACATTTGATCTATATCTGTTGAAATCTACATGGTTGAAATCGTGATAAAATTTCCAACAAGGTTGATGTTTACATTTTCTGATTTGGTTGAGTGATGAGCATTTTGCAAAATTCAAAAACATGTCCACGGATTCTGGCGCGAGGAAGAAGAAGATGTTCCATTCAGAAAAGAGTTTACAATTTATGGATTATTTTGTGCATAAACTAACAGATGTATCACCACCCTAGTGGTTAAAGCGCGTGCCTGTAACTATAGGGATCTGGGTTCAAGCCCCAACAATACTGTAGTGGTAGAAATGTTTAAGACTAAGCCATTGGATTGACTTGAATTATACAGATCAAAATAAAAACCGCCACCGCGCTTTATTGTTTCCAAAGGAATGGGAAAAAAGCGAATAACTCAAAAAGACGGGGAAAGATTCAAGGTAAGGGGGTTGGTTATGCAAAGGGAAGGTATTGGAACCCTAAACATCTATGGTACTCCACAGGAACCTCTTTGAAAAATCTGTATATTTTGGCACCCGCCGCGGTTGTGAAACTTTAGTGCCTACGTACCCCCTTTCGTCCAATAAGGGATCAGGGTACACGTAGTTCACCTTTTGAAAAAATTTAAAACACAAGTGTGTTGGTTGATTTTATGAGATAAGACATCATTGTCATTGTCTGTGTGGAAAACATACTTACTACCCACAATCATGAGAAATGAGAATTTGCATCATCTCAAAATGGAGAATATGGCTTGGATTTTAAAATCAACAATGCCTCACTCAACACCCAAGTGGAAAATATCTCTCTTCACCATATATTGTAGAAGTATAGTTGTTTACATCACTACAAGGATTGACAAGAGTCCAATCTTTTGATAAAAGTTTTAAAGTAAAAGCCAAAGTGGAAAAATGGTTTGAAATGAGATTGATTGACTTTTAGTCTTCTCACAAAAAATGTGAAGGTATTAATTAAGTTGATTGAAGTTTATTTATGAAAAGGTTTTGAAAATGCATGGACCTAGGTCCAAGTTTATTATGAAAGTGGTTCTAGTTTAAAATTAAGAAGAGTTTTCAAAAGGAGAGAGAATATTTTTAAAATTAAAGTAGATGGGAGAAGAATAAGAGACTATCCTAAAGCATAAGGTAAAATCTAGAGATAAGAACTATCTTACCAACAAGAAGACAGTACTTGACATTATGAGTCAAGATAGAATTCACATTCTTTGAATTGAAACCTAACAAGAAAAGATACTAGACCTTTTGAGAGAACCAAACTTCAAGTGTATTAAGTCTTCACAAAAATTGGGCAGAGTAACGACTGTATACAGGTGAATTCCATATTACAAACAAAGAATATAATCACAATAACTTGCACACAAAACAAACAAACAACCCAATGTTCTGAGGTAAACCTTAAGAACTCCAGACAAAATATCAATTAAGGTCACAAGGTATCCAACATAGGCCAAGGTTTTTAATTCTAAGTCCAAGAAGTCCAATACTCCACAATTCCAAGGATAGTAACCAAATAGTCCAAGTATCATTAAAGCATTTTATGGTTCATGTTGATTATTAGGTGTCTCAAAAGAGAAAATAAAAGTTCAAGTGAGAAAAATAAAAATAACAAGAATATAAATCCTCAAGTGAGCAAAATAAAAATGGCATGAAATGTAATTCTTAAAGTAAATGGTACATAAAGCATAAAAATAAAAGCATAAAGTAAAAACAATTTAATAATTAGTGGTTAGTTGGGTGACCATCTTGAAACTTGCATCTGGAACTCATTAGAGGATTGGTAGAACCAAAGCCTCAACACAACAAGTTGCATTTGCTTTTTGTCAAGTATATCATACATTTGGAATCCTCTAAAGTACCATTTAATGATCAACGATGTTTAAGTGATACGCATTGACCAAAAGTGTTGTAGATCCAATAGAGGATTGGTAGAACCAAAGCCTCCGCATAATGAATCTCAAGGTTATTGGATCAAAGAGATCAAATTAACATACTTGGGCTTATAAACATCAGTTTGGGCTACGAATGATCATTTATTCGAATCGGGACAAAATTTAGAGCTATGTTAAGCAATCGTAAGTGGACTTATATAAAAGTCACACATATTTTGAGGTCGGTCAATAGAAATCTATACACCATTTGTTTTGAGACATGATATAGAGATCATGCTCCAATAACACTTTGTGCAATAAGAAAAGGATAAGATGAAGAGGGGTGGGAAAGAATATAAACCACATTTGAATTAAATTTTAATCAAACTATTATTAAAATCATTCATCGATTTTTTGTGGAGTTAGACTCAACACCATGGATTCAATGATGTTAATAAAGTTCATGATAAAAAATTCAACCCAAGATCAGCCAGAAAATAATCACAAAATAGTATTGCATTTAATATATACATTAAAAAAGGTTTTTAAAATAGAAATAAGAGAGAAAAATATTAACTATGTTCAAATTAATCAAGAAATATTAAGTGAGACCAGAGAAAAATCAGAAATGAACTCAACTATTTTTATAAAAATTTTGGTAATTTTTAAAGTCAGAAAATATTTTTAAAATTAAAATAAATGGGTAAAATAAATAAAAAATGATAAAAAAAATAACAAAGTCAGAAAAAATAAATAAATGAGGTCACCAATATTTGTCACAATAACGTTGGATCATTCCATATTTTTTTTCAAAATTAAAAAAATGCATAAAAGTATTTTTAAACATTAAAAACAATTCAAATAAAGTGAAAATTTATAAAAGATATCAAAACACAAAATAAAATTGTTAAAGAAAATCAAAAATAGAAAAATCAAAAATATTTTTCATGATTTTTTTTAGATTTTTTGGACTTAAAATGAATTTTCTATGATTTTTTGAAGTTTAAAGCAATTAAATATAAAAATCAGAAATAAAAAATAAAGTAAAAAATATGTGGACCCTTGGATGAGAGTCAAAATGTGTTAGTAATCAAATTCAAGGGATCTGGCGCGTTGTGCATATCATGGCCATTACTGAATAAAGCATAGAATCAAATATAAATCAGAAATTAAAAAAAAAACTGATGGCGTTGTTTCATTGGTTGAAGGATGACACGTTGGTCATCTTCAACCTCCATGCAGTCCCAAAACCAGGTTGCTCAATTTGTAAAATTAGAGCACGAGACCTATACCATTCATTTCGTCTCTTCAAGACGAAGACAACGACACCTCCGCGACAAATTTATATAAATTGTAGCTCAAGCAATTTGGAAGAAAAGTTTTGAAAAGGGATTTGAAATTTTATGGTCAAAACGTGTTCAAGATGAAAGAAAGTGTTGCGACTAGAACCAGGGCAATGAGAGCTTCACAATGATATCAAAGTTTTGAAGAATTGATGGAGAAATCTACCTATTGAAGTTGAGTTGCAGAGCTCTGAAACTAAACTTCTATGGATCAATATAGGTCACGATTCTTGAAGGTAATTGTATGGTTAGCTTCATGGAAGATCAAGGAAGGTGAATTGATAGAAAAATTTGATTGAAAAAGGCTTGAACACTGATTTCGAAGTTGCGAAAAAATGAGTTATGGAGAAAGTTTGGCAGGGTGATTCTGGCTATTCAAGTTTGAAGAAATGAATGAGGGATGACCCAGTATTTATTGGGAACCAAATGGAAGGTTCAAGCGTGTGAAACGATGAAGTTTGGAGGGAAATCGTGTGAAGTTGCAAACAAGAAAAGTGTGACTTCTAATTTGATCAAAACTCATCCAAAACGCGCGTTTTTCTATGCTAATCACTTCTGGAAGTTCACTAAACATGTTTAGAAGCAAAAACGCACAGAAACAATGTGTTTAGAAGCTAAATCAAGGATTTTAAATTCTGACTTTTGAAGAAACTTCAGTTTCAAGTTACCAAGTTCAAATCAATGGCATTCTCAGCTCAAGGGGTCTTAGGGCATGATTCTTGATGCTTTGGAAATATGAGGTTACAAGCTTTGCAATGAGAAAAGAATGGAATCAAATGAATGTTTGACCTGAAAGTTGCAATGAGTCAAAGTTGGGAAAAAGAAGTTGACTTTCCATACTTAGGAATATTTCAAGTTTTTCTTCAAAAGTGACCTATAATGTTTTGCATCCAAACATGGCCTTCCTCTTGGAATTTTCTCTTGACCTAAATCAATGGAATGAAATAGACCTCTTGAATGACATTTTAAAACTTGACCCATTCAAAATATCCAAAAATTTAGAGAGTTGTGAATTGTTGAAGTTGGCAAAAAATCATGAAATGACCTATAATATTTTGTATCATTAGGACATCTTCCATCCATTTTATCACTTTACATATAAAAGAAGGAATAAAGTTTACATCCGAAAGATCATTATGGAAAAAGAGTGGGCGTAAGGTGATAAAAATTGACCAAGTTATGATCATTTGAAGTCATACGTGGGTAATTGGGGGTTCATCTAGAAGACTTGAAATATTTCTTCATCATTAAGTTTCTTCCATATGAAAACTCCTTTAAACTTTTGAAGTGATTTTTTAATAACCCTTTGAAGATAAGGATGTTTTTTGAATCACTCAAAAATACCAAAAGATGAGCAAGATATACTTCTTTGAAGTTCAAAATCCTAACTCAAAGATCAAGAAAATGCTCTGAGGAACTTTGACAATTTTGAACAACCTTATTGTACCAACACTTTTGATTTGTAGATAGAAGTTATTGAGGATGATAATGAGAACTAATATCAACCAAAACCGCTTCCATGTCTTGATAATTGAGAAAAATATGCATTTGTCACCAATGGGAATAAGACCTTGTCCAACCATGACAACTTCTTCAATCAACCCGTTGTACTTTTGAATCAATTTTGATAACTTAGAAATATGGTGAAGCAAAATAAACCTTGCCATGCCATTTCTTCCAAAAACAACTTCAATGGTGAGGTTTGAATTTCTCAAGCTTAATTGACTAGGTCATGGAAATAAACTCATGAACCCATGGATCAACTTGCTAATCCACATTGCGTTTACCTACATTATTAACAAGACAAACCAACATTGCATTTTATTAATTAAAAGGAAAGTCAAAACAAAACATGAATGATCATAAAAGAAAAACAAGTCAAGGTTCTTGGTGATTCCTTAAAGAGCAAAGCTAAAGATAGGGAGGAGAACCAAAAACCCTAATTTGATCTTGTTGTGATTGAATCAATATGGTATGATGAAGGGATCTTAGCCGCAAAAATTGGGGTACAACAGCTGCCCTTATTTAAGTTTCTTCTATCCGGAGATATAAAGGTTAAAAATCTTCGTGTCGACGCGATCCGAGATACTTAAATTTAAAACAAACCCTATTGTTGGCCCTAAGATGCCATGCAATTATTTATGAGTATAAATGCATATGAAAAAATTCAAAGGGACGCAAAACACCAATGGGGATGTAGCAAAGGAAATAAGGATCAAAAGAGAAACCCAACCAGGATAATGAATCACTGGTGAATCAAAAAGACCCGGCTCATAGAGGATGGTAAAAAGGTCAAAGGATACACTAACTTTAACCGAAGGCAGAACTACCAATATTCACTGAAGGTGGAAAGAGTAAAGAGTAACAACACCGACGTTCACTAATGGTGAGCTACCAACGTTTACTGAAGTTAGAGAGAATAATTCATCAATGTTCATTTACGATGAACTACGAACTTTCACTGAAGGTAGAGAGAAAATATATCATGACATCGTCGTTCACTGACGATGAACTACTAACTTTCACTGAGAGTAGAAAAAATATAGTAATCACCAACTTTCACTGATGCTGATCTACCAACTCTAAATGAAGGTAGAGAGAAAACAAATGTCATAGCACCGCCGTTCACTGACGATGAAATACCAATGTTCACTGAGGGTAGCAAAAAGATAATAATCACCAACTTTCACTGAAGGTGACCTACCAACTATCACTGAAGGTAGTAAGAAAAGAAATATCATAGCACCACCATTCACTGACGATGAACTACCAACGTTCACTAAGGGTAGCAAAAAGATGACAATCACCAACTTTCACTAAAGGTGACCTACCAACTTTCACGGAAGGTAGTAAGAGAAAAGAAATATCATAGGACTGTCATTCACTGATGATGAACTACCAGCGTTCACTGAGGGTAGCAAAAAGATAACAATCACTAACTTTCATTGAAGGTGACCTACCAACTTTCACTGAAGGTAGTAAGAAAAGAAATATCATAACATTGCCATTCACTGACGATGAACTACCACCGTTCACTGAGGGTAGCAAAAAGATAACTATCACCAACTCTCACTGAAGGTGACTGTTGTACCCCAAAATTTTCCCTCCCATGTTTCCCAAAACATTTCAAGAAAGATCCCCAAGTTGCTCAAGGTAGTCCAAGGGTTGGCCAGACAAGTTCTCTCCTACGCAGTCTACCTCAAATTAGGGTTTCATGTTGCATCAAGATGCTTGAGTCCAAGGGACCCCAAATTCTCAACATTGTCCTAATATGTTCTAAAGATCATCCATGTCAAGTTTCAAGCGTTGCAGAGGAAGTTTGCTCAGTCAATTGCTCAAAGGCCTGAAAATCGATTATGTTAGGGCAAAAGTCAACTGTGGCCCACATACAGTCAAACTTAAAGATTTTTGGTCAACATCCTCATTTTGAATTATATTTCGTCATTTGTTCAAGGGTTGATCATGATTCATCAAGGATTTCTCATAATTCATCAAGACTCAAAAGTAGCTAAATTAGGGTTTTGTAGGAAAAGTCAACTCAACTTTGACCAAGCATAACTTTCTCATACTTTATGAGAAATGACCCTTCCAAATATCATTTTTAATAGGATGTAATTCCCTACAATCCATCTTCAGATCCCAAGTTCAAAATATGCACTCACAAGAAGTTATGAATTTGGACATTATATGTCATTTTGGAAAGTCAATAAAAAAACCTTTTGGGTCAAAGCTTCTTATATGAACATGGAAGATCCAATTGAGATGAAACCAAATAGGTCTCTTAGGGGACATCATAAGCCTTCTAAAAAGTCAAAGAAAACCCTCATAAGGTTAAAATTGAGAGAGATATGCATTGTCAAAGTTGGACAATTTTTGAAAAAATGCATGAAGCAAATATTGACCAAACTTGGATTTTTTCCAAATGGGACTATCTTTCCAAGTTTGAAAATCATTCCTAACATGGTCCACGACCTCTAAGCCCACCCATACATTTTTCTACTATTTATGCTATTTATTTTGATATTTTATTCATTAAAATTCAGAATTAAATAAATAAATAATAGAAATAATATAAATTTTGATGTGAATCCATTTTGGGAATGTTTTATGCTGGTTTATATCAATTGATTTTGTGCAATAACTCTACAAATATGTCCAGGTTCATCCATATGTGAAAATGACATAAAATCCTCAAATATGTCATTTTTTTCAAATTTTGATCATGGTCTTAAAACACAACATTATGAGGGAGATTCTTTCCATGCTTTCTTGTCTCCTCATTCTCCTCTATAAATATAGAGCCATACAAGCTTGAAAGGGACGAAAATAATCTCTAAAAAGCTCTCAAAAAGCTCTTCAAAAAGCTCTCTAAAAGCTCTTCAAAAAGCTCTCCAGAAATCAAAGAATTGGTGCAAGTCATATGTCGAGGTTCCGATCTCTCTCAATTGACATCAAGCCTTAAACCATCCTCTTGAAATCCTCAAGAGTATTACAAGGTCCAAGAGTAATCCATCACACGCCTAGCACGCCCCTCATTTGACAACACCGGTTTGGTAAAATTTTAAACTTCGAATCTCTAATTTTAATCACATTTTATGGTATGCTAACATTTGTTTGAGTTTATATAGAACAATTATGGATGGTTGAATCATAGGTTCCATGCAAGAATAAAAAACCACCATAGTTAGAGCATGAAGCTTTTGAAGATTCGGGCCTAGGGATTTCTGATGATTGCACCCCCTGTTTACTTTTGCTACTAGGCCCATCTTTATTTTCATGTTTTATTCGTTTTATTTATTTCTTTTAATCCCTTTTTCTTATCAATAAACAAATACAAAAATCACATAAAAATAGATTTAGTATTTTTTCTTAATTAAATTTTAATTTTAGGTAAAACTTTAATTTATTTTTGTAAATAACTTAAAAATAATTAGAATTAGAATAAATAGGTTTTATTACTAACTTAATTATAGTTTATTTTTTCCTAAAATAACCAAAGAAACAAAAATAGGTCATGTAATTATTTTTATTAATTAATTTAATTAACTAATTAATTGTATATTTAATTTAGAAAACTTATTTCTTTTATTAAAAAAAAAAACAAATTTTCTTTTAATTAGGTTAGAAGGGTCAAAACCTTAAATTCTCGTCGATCTTAATTCTTCTCGCGCGCTTTATTTTTATTATTTACCATATTGATGAAACTGTCTACAGTTTATAATAGTTTAATTAGGACGTTTATTTACATTTATCACTTTATTTTCAAAGGGTTTGTTTTTGGCTATGTAAATACCCGAAGCCTTGTAATAGCGTAGTTTAAATTCCACACTTTAAATTCCGCAAATTATTAACTGTTAGATGTATGATATAGGGATGCATGACAAGAATGTATGATTAATTTTAAAACAGTTAGATCACCCTAAATGTGCAAAGATAAATAAACTGAAATTGAATCATTCGCACATGCGCATTCCTAGGGTACACTCCCACTTGGTTGCCTTTGGTAAATGGTCATTGAGTATAGGATGCTTTAGTGGTCGTCCTTTTGTCTAAACAAAGATCAAAGTCCCGATTCGGAAAAGTTGCCTCGAATGGTTGCCTCGGAATTGTTGCCTCGAATAATTGATCTAAGACATTAGGGTTATTACTAAGACGTCCTAACATTGCTTTAGTGACCGTGCGTCTGTTTCGAATTGACCCTCAAACTCCAACGACGGTGCTACCTACTCACTAATAGTGGGATAGTGTTTTCTAAAGGAAACGAATACAGAATGATTCTTTTTTCGAGTAGGTAGATTAGTTCTTAAGTACTTGCTCATTCCAAACAAATTTTTTCACAATTACACTCCTTTATAAACAAAGTTTTCAAAAACACTTCATTACACTCTTGAAGACAGAAGCAAGAGTTAAATCGAAGTCAAAACAAAAACTTTTCAAAGCGCACAAACACAAAGAAAACTATTTTGAAAATGATGAGCAAGTACCTAAGAGCCCGTAGATAACTACGGATAGAAAGGGTGCTAATACCTTCCCTTTCTATAAATCTACCCCCCGTACTCAGAAATATCTCGAAAAAAGAATTTTTCTGTGCCATTTTTCCTTTCCTTGTTGGATAAAATAAAAGACGGTGGTGACTCTTGCTTACCACGACATTTTGCGAACACAAACGCAAAACGCAAACCAACAAAATTTCCTTAACGATATGACCCACTCGATATAGTGATCTTGACTCTTGAAGAAGGACTCTCATCAAATGCGAAGTTTCTTCAACCAAATTCTAACAGTTTCTTGTTTACCTCGCGAGATCCTTGAAAACATTGCATACATATATCATACATATCATTGCATTACAGGTACCATTACAAGTTTCTCATCTTCTTCGTTGTTTATTTCAGCAATCATGTCTTCTGAAACACCTACTGATCAAGCCATCAAGGCTCTTCAAGCTCAGAATGCTCAGTTTCAGGAAATGTTCTTGAACTTGGCCAAGAGTCAACAAGATTTGAAGACTCTTATCTTGAAGGACAACAAGAAGAAGAAGAAGAAGAAGAAGGTGGTCCTCTTGAATATGGGTCGCAGATTCGGGAACAATTTGCGACAGGAGACTGATTTATCCCATTCATCTGGAGGGGGAGAGAATCAAGAGGAAAGAAAGGGTCCTAGCCTTGTGGTTTCTGACAATGACACAGACTTTGATGAAGACCAGTTTCCTCCTGCTGAGGATAGATATAAGCAACTTGAAGACCGGCTCAGTGCAATGGAAATTCAGAAGATACCTGGGTTGGACTTTGGAGATCTGGGATTGGCATCTGGGGTGGTGAACCCTCACAAGCTTAAAGCTCATGTCTTTGCTCAGTATGACGGGGTATCCTGCCCGAAGCTACACCTCCGCTCATACGTCAGAAAGATTCAACCCTATCCTGCTGATAGAAATCTCTGGGTTCATTTCTTTCAAGATAGTCTGTCAGGGACTCAACTTGAATGGTTCTGTCAACTGGAAGGAGCTAACATCTGCAACTGGGAGGACCTTACTGCTGCTTTTTACAAGCAATACCAGTATAATGCCGACCTTGCTGCCACGCGTACTAAGCTTCAGGGTATGTCTATGGTACAAGCGAAGGCTTTAAGGACTATGCTCAGAAGTGGAGAGATCTTGCTGGAAGAGTCCAACCCCCTCTGTCTGATAGGGAGTTGGTGGATATGTTTCTTGGGACTTTGTCTGGTCCCTATTTCAATCATTTGATTGGAAGCTCGTCAGTGGGTTTCACCGAACTGATTCTGACTGGAGAAAGAGTAGAAGCTGGGATCCTGAGTGATAAGATCCAGAAAGATACCTCTTCGAGTACAGAGAAGAAGTCATTTTGTGGAAAGAGGGAAGCCAATGCTGTGTACGACCAGAAGAGGCGTAGCCAGGCAGACTACCACCAATCTGTGGGGGCAGTGTTGATCTCTAATTCGGCACGCACACAATGGCCACAATAACGAAATAATCAGCCAAAGGGGGAAAGGCTTCAAAGGCAGTTCACCCAAATCAACATGACATTGTCACAAGCATTGCAGCACATGTTGAAGATGAATCTGATTATGGTGATAAACCCTCATCTAAACCCTAAGACTTCTTCTCCTAACTATAACCCTGATGCAAGGTGTGCTTATCATTTCGGTAGCCCGGGGCACGATACTAACGATTGTTGGCCGCTGAAATACAAGATTCAGAATATGATTGATGCTAAGGAGATCGAATTCGACCCTCCTGAGACTCCCAATGTGATCACTGCTCCCTTGTCAAAATATGTCTAGGATTGAAAGCACTTTTGTTCATTTGAATTCTGAAGTTGTATTTTTCTTTTCTTATTCAAACAATTATTGTCATGTCAAACTTTTTTATTTCATTAATGCATTACACGTGTCTGTTTTGAATTAATTGTTTTCCCTATGCTTAAATTGCTTCATATTTCCTTTTTGTGATGTTTAACTCTCGATTAAAAAACTCTAAGCCTTTAGAGGGAGGATGATGAAAATGATACCACAATCTCTACAGTATTCTTTTGAACAGACCCCGCTGACGATGTAGAGGTGTTGTTTCAAATCCTAAACAGTGGAGTTATATGGAAGATAATCCCTAGTCAACCTCTTTGAGCCAAAGAAGTTGGAGTTTTTCTTTTCACACAAATTAAAACCCTTAATCACAACCTGGGGCAGGGTAGTTTTCTCAGTTAATCCAGGTGCACAATTAATGGCATCAAAGACGTTCTCCCAAACTAAAAGACGGTGATGGTTCCCTATAATCGTTAGGACAGGAATTTGTTATCCCTCCAAATAAAAATTTAGTCAAAACCTATGAAAGGGACTTAAGAAAAAAATGGGGGCATCCCGCTGACTATAAACACAAGAGAGAAACAGTTCAGGCAAAAAGACAGGGATAACGAAATTAAAAAGAAAGTGGTCCTACAAACTCTCAACAAAATGACTGCCTGTTCAAAATAATCTGTCAGTATCCGAACCATCACTGGAATATCAGGGCAAAGACTCAAAACGGGGTCTAAATGCACAATTAGATGAGTTTAGGATCGAAGAACATCACAAAGAAAGGGTGGGTACAAATAAAATCTGAGCCTTTATCCTTTGTTTCTTGAACCGTGAACCAGACCACATTATAACCCTTAAAATTCCTAGCTGAGGCATGGGTTATTTTGAAAGCATATTGTTACAAAAGGTATCCTGACTCCTGAAGGACTTGCTGTAAATCCTGAGTTGACATCACATTTTACAAAAATTCGCCTGTTTTATTGAAAACTGCATTTTCAAAGAACTTCAAAACAAAATAAGCTTTGCATTCTTAAAATAACATTGTTTGCATATGACTATTTGTTCAATAGCAGAGAAATTCCCACGACGAATATCAAGTGAACAAAAACCTTTTCAATAAAAAGGGTCACCTCAAGTGGAAAACACACTTCCAACCAAGGGGCACAGCATGAGCATTGTCTATCATCTGTGGCAGTCAAGTCAAGATTCAAGGAGTCTCTCAAAGATGCCAAATAGCCAGGGGCAGATCTCCATCTGAATCACTTGGGGCATTAGACATGAATTCCAGCAATGAATCTTGTATGATCAAACGAACATCTTCTGGTAGTATGGAAACATCAACACTACCGACAATGACAACTCCCTACACCCTGAGAGCGTGGACATAGTCAGAAAATACTGCGCATGAACAAAGACCCGCTAGGTTGACAGGCCTAGGCAAAAATAAGGGCATCCCGACGAACCAAAAGTTTCGGGCAAAAATTAAGGATAAAAACAAAAATAGATTTGTACATCTGGCAAGTCGAAAACCTGAAAAGGCGACTTGGGCAAGAAAGGGTATCCTGATGGACTGAAAATCTGAAAAGATCGTCCAGGAAAAAGTTAGGGATTAAAGCGTACGACTATGTCCTGTCATCTCGTCACTTGCCTACCCGAAGACGATTTGTCATTTCAATCAGCAATTACCAAGCACCTCATAGGTTGGAATAATACTCGATCCACAAGGACTCCGCATGCACCTTCTCCCGCAGATACATGGGTAGAAAAGTCTCGATGCAAAGTCATTGTCATATCCTTAGCCCGCGTCCCAGTAACATCTACACTCCCCGCAGAGTAAGAAAAGGTTAGTGGTGTTAATTCTCCCCAGTTGAGGCTCGCAACCACGGATGGGTTGGTAAGATTCTCCCCAAGCAGAGTTTATCTATCACCAGCACTGGAAGATTATCCCCAGTGGAGTCTGGAATATTATCCCCAGTAGAGTCTAAAAGATTATACCCAGTGAAGTCGCCATTGGAAAATCATCCCCAGCGGAGTTCATTCCTTTCACAGACAGAAATTTAATCCCGAACAGGGTTCACTATCACCAGCAACAGTAATTTATCCCTAGCTGAGTTTTATTTCTCCAAATCAGCAGATCTTCTAGCAGAGTATATACTCCCCACATAGTCATTTCCTCGTTAGTCCATTCCCCAACGGAGTTATTCTCTCCTGCAAGATTACTCTCGCAATCATCTTCGGTCGTTATCTCCAGCGAGCGAAACTCTTTATTCTCGAACAACAGTCGGGGATTTATTTTCCCAAACTCGGACATACCACAATAGCATTTCATGTTCATATATCATGACGTGTGCATACATATTGCATACAACATAATTTCATTTATTTTGAGAGCATCATCATACAATGCATGTTATGCATCATATACAATTAATCATGTACCTTTTCAGGAAATATGGTTATCATCAACAACTTCCTGCAAGTTCAAGATTAACTCCGGAAACTAAACAGACTTTACACGGGTTTGTCACAAAGCAATCCTGCACGGATTTCTCCTAAATACAGCTTTACACAGGTTCGTCACAAAGTAACCTTACCCAGGTTCCTCCTGAAGTTTTACACAAACTTATTACTATGTAACCTTACCCAGGTTCCTCCTGAAGTTTTACACGAACTTAACTTATCACAAGGTGACCTTACCCAGGTTCCTCCTGAAGTTTTACACAGACTTATCCCGAAGCAACCTTACCCAGGTTCCTTCTCGGTTCAGACGCAGTTTTACCCAAACTCCTCACAAATCAACCTTACCCAGGTTCCTTCTTGGTTCAGACGCAGTGTTATCCAAACTCCTCACGAAGCAACCTTACCCAGGTTCCTTCTCATAACCCTACTATCCAGGTTTCTTTTCTCTTATCTCCAAACAGCAGTCCACAACACTGTAAGACCCAGACCTAACAAACACGACCAATTTCACCTTTCCCTAGTAGGTCGCGGTGCAGCCTGTACACAAATAGATACGCAATTCACTTCCTCTTCCTGAAGCCAGAGTTAATTCCTCAGTTGAATAACGGATGACTAAAGTTCCTAAATATCAGCAGAGATAATTCCTCAATTGAATAACGGATGACTGAAGTTCCTAAATGTCAGCAGAGATGATTCCTCCGTTGAATAACGAATGAATGAAGTTCCTAAATATTAGCAGAGATGATTCCTCAGTTGAACAACGGATGATTGAAGTTCCTAAATGTCAGCAGAGATGATTCCTCAGTTGAACAACAGATGACTGAAGTTCCTAAATGTCAGTAGAGATGATTCCTCAGTAGAATACAGACGACCGAAGTTCCTAAAATTCAACAGAGATGTTTCCTCATTGGAATACGGACGACCGAAGCTCCTAAAATTCTACTTCTCTCAAAAAAGATCAGCCCTCCCTAGCGGAATCTTCCTCAACGACAGGTATACAAGCTCTCGCTAAGGAATCTCTTATGCGATCGACACTCCTCCAGATGGCATCTTTAAGCCCATCCCCATGTCAGCAATTTCCAAATGGCATCTGTAAGCCCATTCCCGACATCACAAGACAATTACCACTTCATGCGAGTGCAAATTTCTGGGCACTATAGTGTTCAGTCCTCTTCCACCTTCGGATCACGAAAGGCACAGAAGCCAATCTAAATCTTCAAGTTTAAGAAGATTGAACAGGGGAAGCTGTTGTACCCCAAAATTTTCCCGCCCATATTTCTCAAAACATTTCAAGAAAGATCCCCAAGTTGCTCAAGGTAGTCCAAGGGTTGGCCAGACAAGCTCTCTCCTACGGCAGTCTACCTCAAATTAGGGTTTCATGTTGCATCAAGATACTTGAGTCCAAGGGACCCCAAATTCTCAACATTGTCCTAATATGTTCTCAATATTATCCATGTCAATTTTCAAGCCTTGCAGAGGAAGTTTGCTCAATCAATTGCTCAAAGGCCTGAAAATCGACTGTGTTAGGGCAAAAGTCAACTGTGGCCCACATACAGTCAAACTTAAAGATTTTTGGTCAACATCCTCATTTTGAAGTATATTTCATCATTTGATCAAGGTTTGATCATGATTCATCAAGGATTGCTCATAATTCATCAAGACTCAAAAGTTGCTAAATTAGGGTTTTGTAGGAAGAGTCAACTCAACTTTGATCAAGAATAACTTTCTCATACTTTATGAGAAATAACCCATCCAAAGCTCATTTTGAAGAGGATGTAATTCCCTACAATCCATCTTCATATCCCAAGTTCAAAATATGCACTCACAAGAAGTTATGAATTTTGACATTATAGGTAAATTTGGAAAGTCAACGAAAACACCTTTTGGGTTAAAGCTTCTTACATGAACATGGAAGATCCAATTGAGATTAAACCAAATAGGTCTCTTAGAGGATATCATAATATTTCTAAAAAGTCATAGAACACACTCATAAGGTTAAAATTGAGAGAGATATGCATTGTCAAAGTTGGACAATTTTTGAAAAAATGCATGAAGCAAATCTTGACCAAACTTGGATTTTTTTTCCAAATGGGCCTATATTTCCAAGTTTGAAACTCATTCCTAACATGGTCCACGACCACTAAGCCCACCCATACATTTTTCTACTGTTTATTCTATTTATTTTGATATTTTATTCATTAAAATTCAGAATTAAATAAATAAATAATAGAAATAATATAAATTTTGATGTGAATCCATTTTGGGAAAGTTTTATGCTGGTTTTTGTCAATTGATTTCGTGCAATAACTCTTCAAATATGTCCAGGTTCATCCACGTGTGAAAATGGCATAAAATCATCAAATATGGCATTTTATTTTCAAATTTTGATCATGGTCTTAAAACACAACATTATGAGGGAGATTCTTTCCATACTTTCTTGTATCCTTATTCTCCTCTATAAATATAGAGCCATACAAGCTTGAAAGGGACAAAAATCCTCTCTAAAAAGCTCTCAAAAAGCTCTTCAAAAAGCTCTCTAAAAGCTTTTCAAAAAGCTCTCCAGAAATCAAAGAATTGGTGCAAGTCATATCTCGAGGTTCCGGTCTCTCTCAATTGACATAAAGCCTCAAACCATCCTGTTGATATCCTCAAGAGTCTTACAAGGTCCAAGAGAAATCCATCACACGCCTAGCACGCCCCCCGTTTGACAACTCCGGTTTGGTAAAATTTTAAACTTCGAATCTCTAATTTTAATCACATTTTATGGTATGCTAACGTTTGTTTGAGTTTATATAGAACAGTTATTGATGGTTGAATCATAGGTTCCACACAAGAATAAAAAAATACCATAGTTAGAGCATGAAGCTTTTGAAGATTCGGGCCTAGGGATTTTTGATGATTGCACCCCCTATTTACTTTTGCTACTAGGCCCATCTTTATTTTCATGTTTTATTCGTTTTATTTATTTCTTTTAATCCCCTTTTTTTATGAATAAACAAATATAAAAATCACATAAAAATAGATTTAGGATTTTTTCTTAATTAAATTTTAATTTTAGGTAAAACTTTAATTTGTTTTTGTAAATAACTTAAAAATAATTAGAATAAATAAGTTTTATTACTAACTTAATTATATTTTATTTTTTCCTAAAATAACCAAAGAAACAAATATATAGGTCATGTAATTATTTTTATTAATTAATTTAATTAACTAATTAATTGCATATTTAATTTAGAAAACTTATTTCTTTTATTAAAAAAAAAACAATTTTTCTTTTAATTAGGTTAGAAGGGTCAAAACCTTAAGTTCTCGTCGATCTTAATTCTTCTCGCGCGCTTTATTTTTATTATTTACCATATTGATGTAAATGCCTACAGTATATAATAGTTTAATTAGGACGTTTATTTACATTTATCGTTTTATTTTCAAAGGGTTTGTTTTTGGCTATGTAAATACCTGAAGCCTTGTAATAGCGTAGTTTAAATTCCGCACTTTAAATTCCACAAATTATTAACTGTTAGATGTATGATATAGGGATGCATGACAAGAATGTATGATTAATTTTAAAACAGTTAGATCATCCTAAATGTGCAAAGATAAATAAACTGAAATTGAATCATTCGCACATGCGCACTCCTAGGGTACACTCCCACTTGGTTGCCTTCGGTAAATGGTCATTGAGTATAGGGTGCTTTAGTGGTCGTTCTTTTGTCTAAACAAAGATCAAAGTCCCGATTTGGAAAAGTTGCCTCGGAATGGTTGCCTCAGAATTATTGCCTCGAATAATTTATCTAAGACATTAGGGTTATTACTAAGACGTCCTAACATTGCTTTAGTTACCGTGCGTCCCTTTCGAATTAACCCTCAAACTTCAACGACGGTGCTACCTAGTCACTAATAGTGGGATAATGTTGTCTAAAGGAAACAAATACAGAACAATTCTTTTTTCGAGTAGGTAGATTAGTTCTTAAGTACTTGCTTATTCCAAACAAATTTTTCACACTTACACTCCTTTATAAACAAAGTTTTCAAAAACACTTCTTTACACTCTTGAAGACAGAAGCAAGATTTAAATCGAAGTCAAAACAAAAACTTTTCAAAGCGCACAAACACAAAGAAAACTATTTTGAAAATGATGAGCAAGTACCTAAGAGCCCGTAGATAACTACGGATAGAAAGGGTGCTAATACCTTCCCTTTCTATAAATCTACCCCGCGTACTCAGAAATATCTCGAAAAAGGAATTTTTCTGTGCTTTTTTCCTTTCCTTGTTGGATAAAATAAAAGACAGTGGCGACTCTTGCTTACCGCGACATTTTGCAAACACAAACGCAAAACGGAAACCAGCAAAATTTCCTTAACGAAATAGGGAAACCACGTCCCAGTTCTGGCCATCGTATCACAATGACCTACCAACTTTCACTGAAGGTAGTAAGATAAGATATATCATAACATCGTCGTTCATTGATGATGAACTACCAACGTTCACTGAAGGTAGCAAAAAGACAACAAGTTTCCCCAAAATTCCGGCATTTCACCTAGAACGGGTCTAAACTATTTCTTTAACCAAGGCATTCCACCTGGAAAGGGTAATATATAAGCTGTCTCAAATAAAGAGACTACCACTTACAAAGATTTCTTAACGAATTGTCCCTGTCATATTGAAAATACATGTCATCTACTAGAGTAATTTGACAACGAACTGCAAACTATTTGCTCATGGAGAAGATAGAAAAAAAGTAACGTAGACTTTTACGAGGAAGTACAAGTCGCTCAAATAAAGAGACTTGCTACTTGATGTCATGGAGGATTGTAAAATTGACTCTCTGGGGAGAACAATATGGCTTCTTGGGGAAAGAAATATGACTTCCTGGGGAGATGCCAATATATTTCTACTGAGGAGATAAAGTCTTCTCGTGGAAAATAAATGCACATTCTCAAACCAAGGCTCAAAGCCTGTAGATACCATAAGTAATAATATTGCTGAGGATAAATGATTCAAACCAGAAATAAACTGGGATGGAACAGTCAACCATAATACATCCTTTGAGAAATAAACTCAAAAGAGGGAAACCCAATATATCCAGACAAAGAGTTGTGCAAGAAGGCTAAAGAAAAAATCTTCCACGAGGGATAACTCAGTGGGGAAATTGAAAGAATATACACTCTCTGCTTAAGGCCGACACTCTATTGGAGAGAGGACAACACAACTCTACAAAACTGGGTAATATGCCAACAAAATACTAATGAATGTGAATGAATAATGATTTTCTAAATTTAACTATGCATGATGTATGTATGAATGTATGAGTATTATCATGTATATGATTACAAAGCAGACATATAACACTAGGGATAAACAAACAAAACCAACTCGGACACAAACAACGCTCGGCTAAATCACATCCAAGATGAACATTCCATAAGAAAATAAGCACCAACTGCGGAAACAAAATCCGACTGCATGGTTTAACTTCACAGAGGAGGAACATAACAGTAGAGATACAGGGATATAACATCCTTCTTCAGGCTCCACCGGGGAATAACACTCAGACTTCAATGGGAAAACAAATGCCTTCACGGTCCACACTTCTAATGGGTATTACAATACTAATTTCAAACAAGGCAGATGGAAACCAAATCGGCAAAACATCAATTGAGGATTTCGAGCTGACTTCATTGGAGAAATATCATACAGACTTCACTAGGGGGATAGTGCCTCATCATCGAGATATCAACGGGGGACCTCGTGCTGACTTCATTGGGGAGATACCAACTGTTGTACCCCAAAATTTTCCCTCTTATTTTATCAAAATTTTCCCTCACAAGACTCTTTGAACTCAAGACCAAGCTAGGGTTTGCTCTGCTTAAGACATCTCCTTGCACTGTTGACCTGAAATTAGGGTTTGAGTTTGCACAGTTATTTTTGGACTTCCAATGCCTAATGTTACTTTAATACTTCATGATGGACTTATAAGATTACCCATACCAAGTTTCACCCCTTGAATCAAATTTTTGCCCAGTCAATTGGACAGTTGACCTAGAAATCAACTGTATTGGGGAAAATGACAACTATGGCCAATTTACAGTCAAACCTCATAATTTTTTATCCACGACAACATTATAGGCTCATATGAGCCATTTTATCAAGTTTGGACCACAACTCCTCAAGAAAATTTGATCAGATCTCAAAAAGGGCAAAATGGTCATTTTTAAGGTTTTGACTGCAGAAGGGCAATTTCTGATTTTTCACCTAGACAATGGCAAATTGGGTTCAAACATGGATTCAAGGATTCAATGGCATCATCTTTACCTAATCACAAGGTTCAAAAGATCTCAAATGCATTGGATTGATAGATGAATTTTCCAGCCAACTGATCAAAAATCAACTGTACACTGAAAAGTCAAACTTTGAATTTTTGGTCAAAGTCAAGTGCCAAGGGTCATTTTTCATTAATATGTGTCAAAACATGAAACTTGTTCATCAAGAAACCTAATTTTGCAAATTAGGGTTTAAGATTGAAAAATTTCATAACTTAGAATTTTTCTAAGTTATGAAATTTTCTTATTTTTCCCAACTTTACCAAACTTTTTCACCATGATGAAATTGGATTCAAACAAAACTTCCAACATGAAAGTTGTAGTCCTCCGCAAAATATACAACTTTGATTCACAAAGTTATCCCAAAATATTCTTGGATCTCAAGTTATGATTTTTGGAATAAGGGTCCAAAAACTTTCTAACTTAGTGAAATTTTGCCCTAGTTTAGGCAGGATATTTAACTTATCTTCATGGCCATTTTTCACCTAGTTCCCATTGGAATTTCAAAATTCATTTCAAATATGGATTGTATAGCATGTTACAAGCTTTCCAAAATGTCAAAGAATTCTCCACAATCATTCATGGTTAGGGAGAATAGAAGGTTTGAATTTGGCAAAAAAGTCACTTTGATCCATGGCATTTTTCATGTTGCTACAAATTGCAAATTCTATCCAGCCTTACTTGTACTTGCTCAAAGGTCTTTAAACCCTTCCACACTCAAAAATTGAATGCAAACTCAATGGTTTAAGGCATTATTCTGATCAATGGAAGTTTACACAAGGGTTTAATCCATTTTTGACAAAAAGGCAACAATGCTATTTTCATAAAGCACAACTTTATGTCAACTTGTTTCCCTTGAGCCTTGAACCCATCTCTTTGCAGAAAACAAGCTCCATAAACTTAGGAAAAGGTACAACAATCTTGTGCATGCTTGAAGCTAGCCTGTACAGGACTGCCTTTTGTCATTTCACACTTTTCTTAAAAGCCAAGTCAACTTGCAAAAACAGAGAGAACTCTTGTATATGATAAAACCAACTCTTGTAACCATTCAAAACAAGTTTTGCATATTGCCTTAAGTCAGAAGCACGAGCTAACTACTTCTCAAGCCTTCCAAAACACCAAAACACCATCTTCTTGCAAAATAGGGCAGGTTCTGCAGTCGCACCTCCATCTCACAAACCACTCATGCGTTTTGTCCCAAACCTCTTCCAACACACTCCATACAACCCATCTAAGCTCTTCCAACCATTGTCCAGTGACTGTAAATCCATTTACAAGCTTCACCATTTTTAAATTCTACTTGTGCAGGTTGACTTCTACAGGCTTATTCAAGCAAACTCAAAGCAAACTAAGCATTGAGGAAGGTCAAAGGAAGTTCAAGCAAGCACCCAAGCATCTCAGGCCTCATTGAAAACCTCCACATTGCCATACTCGAGTTCAACTGAAGCAGGTATTTTCCAACTTTCTATCTCTCTATTTAGGAATCATTAGGCTTAGGGTTGTGAATAAAAAATGAAGTACTCATTGCCCTTAAGCTGTACATATGCATAGATTTCATTTAAGTTAATTGTGTTGAGAGAATTTGATTGATGAACTTTCTGAAAAAGTTAGGTTAGAAATTAGGGCCAGACAAATTCTCTCTGGTCTTTGAGAGTTAGATTAAGTTCTTTACATGGTTGGAATCATGCTGGAAAATGCTATAACTTTTGTGTTGTGAGTTTTTGCTTTAGAGCACATATGCAAGATTTCCAAATTTGTACACAGCGCGCGTTTTTTTTGTTCAAAGGTTGAAGACGAAGCTGGATCTGGGTTGGGCCTTGGCATTTCCTTGCTTTTGACACCCCCTGACTTGCTTCTCACACCCCCTTGGCCCACTTAATTTATTTTCATATTTTTTCATTTCTTTTTTTAGTTTCTGACTTTATTTTATTTTTCTAAACATAAAAAATTATCAAAAATAGTTTCATAAATTTTCATTTTTTATTTTATTTTATTTTATTTTTTTTAACATAATTACTTTTATAATACACTTTTATTTTCTTTAAAAAAAACTTGTAAATACTACAATAAAAATATTATATTTTTATTATTTATATACTTAAGTAATATTTTTCTCATTATTTTTATTTTTTAACATTTGTATATATTTTTATTTATTTTATTGTAAATAAATAATACATAATATATATATATATATATATATATATATATATATATATATATATATATATATATATATATATATATATATATATATATATATATATATATATATATATATATATATATGGTTTCTTAAAACAAATTAGGGTTTCCACCCTTAATAAAAATATTATTTTTCTTATTTTTGATACATTAAATATTTTATTTTTACATACATAAAAATAATACAAAAAACATTTTTTGCATATTTATAATATATTGCATATTTATTTAATTGTCCATTTAAATATTTGCTTATTTATTATTTGAACAAAGAATTCAATTTGGTTGTAATAATCTTAGGGTTTTAATTTCTTGCAAATAATCCCCTATTCAAAATTGTATCCCCCTCCCCATATCAATGTTGTAATAGTTGTAGATTTACCTTTACGCATTTATAGTTTTCAAATATGCCATGATAGAGATTAGGATTTGTATGCAATATCCAAAATCAAAACAAATAGCTAGACCTAATACAAGATATAAAATCATGTAAATTGACAACACAATACACACAAGCACCCCTAGGGTTTCATCCACTTGTTGTCTTTAAAATGGCCATGGTATGCATGTTGAGTATCTTGGCAAAACAAAATCAAAACAAAATCAAAACAAAAAAGATCATAGTCCCTCGATGACGCTATCTTGGTTGCCTAAACAAAAATGATCTAGTCCCTCAAAAATTTTCTAAGATACTTGGCACAATTTCTATCATGGTCAATACAATGACCCGCGCCTGTCCCGTTTAACATCCAAATACAAGGTTGTTTACCTAATGCAATAGTAAAACAACACTGTCAAAAGGGTTAAAAATGTGTAGGAAATACTCTTTGAGTAGATAGGGTAGATGCTCCTAGTTACTTGATCAAACTTGCAAACATCCTTGCTATTTTCAAAAACACACAACACAATTTCAAAACATTTCCCAAAAGAAGCTTTCAAACATTGAAACATTTTTCAAAAGACAAACACCTTTGTAAAAAATTCAAACAAGAATTGTTACAAAGGTTGCCTAAACAAGGCCTCTTTTCAAAACATTTTCAAAACCACACACAAAGCACAATTTCAAACAATTGAAAATGAAAAAGCAATTGATCTAAATAAGTAACTAAGAGCCCATGGAAAACAGTGGATGAAAAGGGTGCTTGCACCTTCCCTTTTAATTATCTACCCCCCGAACCCAAGAAAACATCTCAAAGGTCTTTCCTGTGCTTTTTGACCTTTCCTTTGGATAAAATAAAAAGTTGGTGGCGACTCTTGCTAAACCGAAACATTTTGCGAACACAAATGCAAAACCTCAAGTCAGTTCTCCCACCGTATCACAGAACTGGCGACTCTGTTGGGGATTAATCTAAAAGTGGGGTTACCTTAGGGTTTAGATCACCTTTACATGCTTGCCTTGTTTGCTTTGATTGCTTTACATTTTGTTCTATTGTTTGGGTTTGAAATCCTCTACCCGGATTTGGGAAACATTCATAGGTAAATAGCAATATGTTGTGGATATTGTGCGGGGTATACCAACATGGTTAAATCAATAGCTATATTAGTGTGACATATTTGTGGGTACCGGTAGCCTTTGAGTCAATCAAAGAGAATACGGGGCCGCTGAGTGATGTCATGAAGCACTAATGGACTTTTAGAACCTTTACTTGACCATCTTGGCCTTTTTAGGGGTAGTGAGATGACTGACTTTGGTGCAGTCTGAAGTTGGTAGATACTCGATACTACACTCATTGAGGGTTATTTTCTTGGAATATTTCGGTCGCCAGTAAGTTGGCTAAACTGAAACAATGAACACAGAAAATAATCCAGTGATATTGAGCTCCTTAGAACCCGACTACTATTTATAGGACAGGTTAAGCCAACTAAACTTCAAGAGGGTACTTACCTATGAAACCCCATGCAAGCCTGAAACTAGGAACTTGTGTGACTTGCTTGTACATATACTTGTGCATACATCATGAACATCATAAAGCATCATATGCATCCACTAACCATTTCAAGGGTTTGGATCTTCATCTTTGTTCCTGTTTTGTAGGTTATGGAATCACTTCACAGGAAAACAATTCAAGTCAACCTTGTGAGAATCCCTCCTCAAATCAAGGAGCTTACTTCCAAGATTCCAGAGAGTTCTCCCTTCACTGAAAGACATGGCAGACATCTCAACTTGGTCAACTCCAACATAGAAGAAGACACGGTGAAAGTTCTCTTCCAGTTCTTTGACCCCCTACACCACTGCTTCACATTTCCTGATTACCAACTAGTGCCTACTTTGGAGGAATTTTCTCAACTCCTTAGGATTCCTATTCTCCATCAACTACCCTACAACGGTACGGAAAGAGAGCCAAAACCTGAAGATGTTGCTCAAGCCTTACACTTGCAACCATCTGATATCAAAGGTCATTGGGAAACCATAAGTGGTGTCAAGGGTTTCTTCGAAAAGTTTCTGTTTGAGAAGGCACAAGACTGTTGGAATTCTCTAAATCTGCAAGCTTTTAAGGAGATTGTATCACTTCTCATCTATGGATTGGTCTTGTTCCCAAACCCTGACCAGCTTATAGATGTGAATGCTTTCAAGATTTTCATATCTCGGAATCCTGTGCCTACATTGCTTGGGGACATCCTCCACTCATTTCACACACGAACAATGAGGAAAAGAGGTGTTCTCATGTGTTGTACTCCTCTTCTAGCAAGGTGGTTTATTTCTCACCTTCCCTAATCAGTCTTGAAGAATGAGCAAGGCTTGAGGTGGTCACAATGGTTGATGACCCTTACACATTATGATGTTCATTGGTGTTCTCAGTCTAGAGAAAATGTCATCATCATTGATCATTATGGGGAATTCCCTAATGTCCCATTACTTGGCATTAGGGGAGGCATTACCTACAACCCCTGCTTGGCTCTGAGACAATTTGGGTATGCCCTAAGGGATGGCCCTCATGACATGATTATTCTAGACTTGGTTTTTGACTTTGACAATGACGCTCGAGGACTTCGACAAAGGTTTATCCAAGCTTGGATGATTCCCAACAAGGCAGACAGTAAGACACTGGGACACAAGAATTCCATCCCCCTTGAGCCTTACCTCAAGTGGGTACGAACTCGCGCCCAGAGTCTTATGATGCCTTACCCCTACATTCTCCCGGTGATCAAAGAACCTATTATGGAAGGAGAGGTTCCATACACCCTCCTACACCCTGACATGCCAACATCATTGGAAGATTTGCAAAAGAGTTGGATACAACTCAAGGAAGAACGAAACACTTTTGAAGCCATCTTCTACGCTAGTGAGAAGAAGGTTTTGGAACTTAGTCGCCGACTCCAAGAAGAGCAGACTCTCAACACCTACATTGCATCGAAGAGGATGCGCAATGTCTTTTTACCTTAGAATTTTGTATTATTTTTCCCATGGGGAATTTATGTACTGACAAATTCTATCTTATTAATATGACGTGTGTTCTTTTTTGTTTAAAATAAATTTGAATTTTTGAATCCTTGAATGAATTACATGAATAACATATCATTCATCATATGCATAAGTAGGTCTTCACACCAGGTTTCCTTATCTCTACTGTTTATTTCCGTAAGATGGATATAGAGCAGACGGTCAAAGACCTACAAGCGCAGAATTCACAGTTCCAACAACTAATCATGAGCTTGGCAAAGGGTCAGCAGGATCATAAATCACAGCTGGAAAAGGAAAAGGAAAAGGAGAAAAAGAAAAAGAAAAGAGGTTGTGTGGCTACTATGGGAAGAAGATTTGAGAACCAGGCTAGAAGGGTCCTGGATTTCCCCTCAACATCTGATTAAGGGGTAGGAAAGGGAAAGGGAGTTGCAGTGCCCTCCGATTCCGAGGAAGAAGAAAAAGAAGAAGAGGATGAAGACTACTCTGAGCAGCAGTACCCTCCTGCAGACGACAAATACAAGAATCTGGAGGAGCGTCTGGCAGCTATGGAGGTACAAAGAGTGCTTGGGCTGGATTTCGAGGAGCTAGGTTTGGTTGTTGGGATTGTGATTCCCCCTAAATTCAAGGTGCCTACATTTGATAAATACGACGGTTTGTCTTGTCCAAAGATGCACCTATGGTCTTACGTAAGAAAAATCCAACCTCATTCTTCTGATAAGGATCTGTGGGTTCATTTCTTCCAGGATAGTCTTTCGGGGACACAATTAGATTGGTTCTACCAGCTTGAGAGACCTAATGTGCACAATTGGGAGGATTTGGCGGCTGCCTTCTACATACAATATCAATATAATGCGGACTTAGCACCTACTCATACTCAATTACAGAGTATGTGTATGGTCTCTAATGAAGGCTTTAAAGAGTATGCCCAGAAATAGAGGGACTTGGCTGGAAGGGTGCAGCCACCATTGTCTGAAAGAGAGCCCGTGGATATGTTTTTAGGGACCCTGTAAGGTCCATTATTTAATCACTTGATTGGAAGTTCGTCTACGAGGTTCACCGAGTGAATTCTGACTGGTGAAAGAGTTGAAGCCGGAATCAAGAGCGGTAAAATTCAAAAGGATGCATCCGCTTCCGCTGCTATCAAGAAGACCTTTCCAGCCAAAAAAAAAGGTCTCAGTTGTTTACTCCCAAAGAGGTCATGGAAGAGTGGAGCGCCGGCCAGCGGTGGGGGCTGTAATGATTCATAAATCCACATCGGATCAGCCTAGAAACAGTCAACCAAGGAATGACAAACCCAAAACTAACCAACAAAGGGTGGAAAGACCATAACGGCAATTTACCCGGATAAACATGACACCTGCTCAGGTTTTCCCTCATCTATTGAAGTTAAACCTTGCAAGTTTAAGGGAGGCCCCTAAAAACCCTAACACTTTGTCACCACACTACCATTCCAATGCTAAGTGTGCTTATCATTCGGACAGCCTGAGGCACGACACCAACAATTGTTGGGCCCTCAAGAATAAGATTCAGGATTTAATAGATTCCAAAGAGGTGGAGTTCGATGCCCCTGAAAAACAGAATGTGATCTCTGCCCCAATGCCCATGCTATTGAAGAGGATCTGTATGTTGCTGTTGTTGATGATTTGATGACTCCGTTGCCAATAATCAAGATGAATCTGTTGAAATCCGGGATTTTCCCAAGTTGTGGAAAAGATTGTTACCTTTCTTCGTCCCTACAATCCGACCGTCCGTTGTTGAAATTAGGCATCCAACGCCTAATGGATAATCAAGAAATCCTCTTTGAGAAAACTCCTGTTACTCCAACCCCTGTCAAAGATGTTGCTATAATTACCATTTCCTCCAATCTTTCCAAGGTCTCCAAAAGACCTGTTAATATTACACCCGATCCAAAGGTTGTACCTCTGAAGATAACTATGTCGGGGCCTATCCCATACAAGTCCAACAAAACAATACCATGGAATTATGGAGGAGAGATCTTTTATGACGGTGTTAAACAAATTAAATCAGTTGAAGAAAGTTCCGATGAAGAGACTCCTGACATAGGAAATATTGCTGGAACGAGTAAAATCACTCGCAGCGGAAGAATTTTCTCTCCGGAGATTGCTCCTCCAAGGGCAATCTTCGAACCCTCAAATGCTCCTAAGGTTACTCCTGTGCCGGTCAACATATCCGTGTGAACTCCAGTGATTGAAGAAATTGTTACTCCTGTAGTTGTACCCTCTGTTGTTGATAAACGTAAGGGGATCCAAGAAGCGCCCGTCAGGATGAGGTCTCAGCCTTTGGTCATCCCCGAGACCACTCAAAAGGAAATGGAGGAGGTTTTAAAAATAATTAAGAAAAGCGACTATGATGTCATAGAACAACTGGGGCAAACCCCTTCAAAAATCTCTATGCTGGCCCTGTTGCTCTGTTCCGAAGCCCATGCCAAAGCTTTGATCAAATTCTTGAAGATGGCCCACGTGCCTCAGGAAACCTCTGCAGACCAGTTCCAGGAATGTGTAGCTAGCCTAACAGTCGCCAACGGTCTTGGCATCTCCGATTCCGATTTAACATCTAAGGGGAGAAAGCATAATGATGCGCTGCATGTCTCGGTGGAATGCAGAGGGACTACTTTAGCTCACGTTCTGGTTGACACTGGGTCGTCTTTAAATGTCTTACCAAAGAAAGAATTGGATAGACTAGATTGTAAAGGTCTAATTTTGAATCCCAGCAACATCATTGTCAGAGCCTTTGATGGTTCTAAGCGGATGGTCCACGGGGAGGTGGACATCTCGATTAAAGTGGGTACTGAAACCTTCAATTACATGTTCTATGTCATGGACATCCGTCCCACCTACTCTTGCTTGTTGGGAAGACCCTGGATTCATCATGCTGTAGCCGTTACATCTAATCTGCATCAGAAGCTTAAGTACCCTGTCCAGGGGAAAATTGTGACAGTTCGCGGTGAAGAGGAATACATGATAAGCCATCTTAATTCTTTCCCCTATGTGGAATTGGATGGTGAATTCATCGAAACCCCCTTTCATCATTTTAAGGAGGTAGCTCAGGAAATTGCAACAGTTCCTTCTGTACCCATCATTACCAAACCTGTGTCCCAGATGTCATCCCTTAAAGATGCGAAGGCTGTGATTGAGGAAGGAGGAAGCACAGTATGGGGTTAGCTGCCAGATTTTCCTTACAAGACAGATAAATTCGGCTTGGGTTTCACTGCTTTTAGTCAGAAGGCTGTGCGTCGCTCCCGGGATGGAGGGCCACCATTGAAGATCACCCTCATAGAGTTCATGCTTTGAATGATGGTGAAGATGAGAGCAACTTTGAAGACTGGATTTTCCCTACCGTTGAAGGAGGCTTATGCAATTGGGAGGCAAAAGATTTTGTTCCCATTACTTTCATCAATCAGTAATTTATCTTTCGAACATTTTTTGTTGGTTTGTAATAATTCCTAAACAATTCGTACACTTTTAACCTTGTGCCTTACCCGAGGTACATAGGTCCATTTGTAAGGGCTTGATTTTTCATCTTCATATGCCATTTTTAATGAATCATGGACGTTTTCAAATATAAACTTTTGTGTTCATTTTCTTTCTTCTTACATTTTATTTCTTTAAAGGTGGCTATCCCTTACATACACCCACACTCACCAATGCAAGTACCAATCCACTCCGGATTCCATGGGTAACAATTCTGCTATGGCCTTCAGTGACTCTGAAGATCTGGTCAATCATGCCGAATACGAAGGTGATGAAGACTGTGAAATGCCTGGTGAGTTGGCTAGACTGCTGCAATAGGAAGAAATGGCTATTCTACCTAACGAGGAGTTGTTAGAGACTATCAACTCGGGAACAGAGGTAGATAGAAAAGAAGTTAAAGTGGGTGCCAACCTAGAGCCAAATGTCAAGGAGCGCTTTGTTCAGCTGTTGAATGAATATGTTGAGATCTTCGCCTGGTCCTACGAAGTCATGTCGGGACTTGATACAAATATTGTGCTTCACCGTCTCCCTACAAGAGAAGACTTCCCACCAATTAAATAGAAAGTTCGTCGCATGAGGCCCGACATGTCTGAAAAGATCAAAGCTAAAGTGATGAAGCAGTTCAATGCTGGCTTTCTTGCTGTTACTTCCTATCCATAATGGGTTGCTAACATTGTGCCCGTGCCTAAGAAGGACGGAAAAGTTAGAATGTGCGTGGATTACAGAGATTTAAACAAGGCTAGCCCTAAAGATGACTTTCCACTACCGCACATTGACATCTTAGTTGACAATACAACTCAGTAGAAGGTATTTTCTTTCATGGACGGATTTTCGGGGTACAATCAAATCAAAATGGCCCCTGAAGACATGGAGAAAACTACGTTTGTTACACAGTGGGGTACGTTCTGTTATAAAGTGATGCCATTCGGACTGAAGAATGTCGGGGCAACCTATCAACACGCCATGGTGTCTTTGTTTCATGATATGATACATCATGAGATTGAAGTCTACGTATACGACATGATAGCCCATTCACAGACAGAAGAAGAACACCTCGACCATTTGCAAAAGCTGTTTGTCAGGTTGAAGGAATACAAGCTCAGACTTAACCGTAACAAATGCACTTTCAGAGTCAGGTCCGGTAAACTTTTGGGATTCATCGCCAGTAACAAAGGCATCGAGGTTGATCCTGCCAGAGTAAAAGCTATACAATAAATGCCTGCCCCTCGCACTGAGAAGAAAGTCAAAGGTTTCTTGGGACGCCTAAACTACATTGCAAGGTTCATTTCTCACCTAACATTTACCTGTGAACCAATCTTCAAGCTATTGAAGAAAGATCAGGTGGTTAAATGGAATGATGACTGTCAATTTGCTTTCAATAAGATCAAGGAATATCTGCTAGAACCTCCTATCTTGATGCCACCCGTCGAAGGAAGGCCGTTAATCATGTATCTGATTGTCCTGGAGAATTCAATGGGGTGCGTACTGGGCCAACATGACAAGTCTGGCCGAAAAGAGCATGCCATTTATTACCTTAGCAAAAATTTTAACGACTGTGATACTCGCTACTCACTGCTCGAGAAAACTTGTTGCGCTTTGGTATGGGTTGCTCGCCGGCTAAGGCAGTATATGTTGACACATACAACTTTACTAATCTCTAAGATGGATCCGATCAAGTACATCTTCGAGAAGCCTGCTCTATCCGGAAGAATCACTTGATGGCAAATGATCCTCACCGAATATGATATACAGTACACGACCCAAAAAAGCCATAAAGGGGAGTGTGCTAGCCGATCATCTGGCCCATCAAGCTGTCGAAGATTACCAATCCATGAAGTTCGACTTCCCCGACGAGGATATCATGACTTTGAGAAACATTGAAGAAAAAAGACCGTATGACAGACTTGAACAAGGATCCTGATGGACCTTGTAATTTGATGGTGCTTCTAATGCACTGGGCAACAGAATCTGTGTGGTACTTATCTCTCCAGAAGGTTTCCATACACCTTTCACCGCCAGACTCTACTTCAGCTGCACCAACAACATGGCCGAGTATGAAGCTTGTATCTTTGGTCTCAAGGATGATATTGACTTGGGAATCAAATCATTGATTGTATTTGGGGACTCAGCTTTGGGTATCAGTCAAATCAAAGGAAAGTTGGATACTAAACATCCGAACCTCATCCCTTACAAAGAACATGTCCTGACATTGTTACCACACTTCGAGCAGATTACCTTCGAGCACTTCCCGCGAGAAGAGAATCAGCTAGCAGATGCGCTAGCTACAATGTCCTCCATGTTTAAACTTAACTGGGATAATGAGGCTCCCCAAATTACCATTGAACGGATGGACGAACCTGCACATTGTCACGAGATTAATATCGAAGAAGTAATGGACCGACCTTGGTTTCATGACGTCAAAAGGTATCTCGAAGCACAAGAATACCCTGAAGTAGCTTCAGTCAATGACAAAAAGTTCCTAAGGAGATTCTCTGCCAAGTTCTTCCTGAGCAATGGTATCCTATACAAGCACAATCATGATTGCATTCTGCTTCGCTGTGTGGATAAGATTGAAGCTGAGCAGATCATGGCTGAACTACACAATGGTACCTTTGGCACCCACTCGAGCGTACATACGATGGCTAAGAAGATTCTAAGGGAAAGCTATTACTGGTCTACCGTGGAAGCTGACTATCATCAACATTCCCGTACTTGTCACAAATGCCAAATCTATGCAGACAAGGTCATATACCTCCAGTTCCTCTCAATATCTTAATAGCTCCTTGGTCGTTGGCTATGTGGGGAATCGACATGATTGGAGAGATCAAGCCTACAGCATCCAATGGACATCGTTTCATCCTGGTGGCCATTGATTACTTTACCAAGTGGGTCGAAGCAGTGTCCTTCGCATCCGTTACAAAGAATGTTGTTGCCCGCTTCATCAAGCAGAACCTTATTTTCCAGTATGGTATCCCCGACAGGATTATCACTGACAACGGTACAAATTTTAATAATACTATGATCACCGCTCTGTGTGAGAAGTTCAAGATTCAACATCATAATTCATCTCCCTATCGGCCAAAAATGAACGGTGTTGTTGAAGCTGCGAACAAAAATATCAATAAGATCATTCAAAAGATGACAGTCACCTACAAGGACTGGCATGAGATGTTACTGTTTGCTCTACACGGGTACCGTACCATGGCGCGTACTTCAACTAGGGCAACACCTTATTCTTTGGTGTACGGCATGGAAGTTGTCTTACCTATCGAGGATCAGATTCCCTCCTTGAGAATCATGAAAGATGCTGGTTTGAGTGAAGACAATTGGATTCAGAATCGGCTTGATCAACTTAACTTGATTGATGAAAAGAGAGTTACTGCTATTTGCCATGGTCAGGCGTATCAGAAATGTATGATCAAGGCCTTGAACAAGAAAGTCAGGCGCCAGGTATATCAAGTCGGGGACCTTGTAATCAAGCGGATCATCTTGCCGCAAAGTGATCCCAGGGGAAAATGGACTCCTACTTACGAAGGACCATTTGTGATCAAAAACATCTTTTCTGGTGGGGCAATGATCCTGACCACCATGGACGGCGATGAACTCCCGCACCCTGCGAACGTAGAAATAGTTAAAAGATACTACGCATAAACGACCCGAGAAGTTGAAAACCCGAAAGGGCGACTTGGGCAAAAATGGGCATCCCGGTGAATCGAAAACCCGAAAGGGCGGTTCAGGCAAAAATTAGGGATAAACAAAAAAATCTGTGCACCTGGCAAGTTGAAAACCCGAAATGGCGACTTGGGCAAAAAAGGGTTTCTCGGTGGATCGAAAACCCGAAAGGGCGGTCCAGGAAAAAGTTAGGGAATTAAAGCGTATGATTATGTATCGTCGGAACACTTTAAGGACAATCTCTTCACAGACAAGTTCCGGACTTTTGATCAACTCAATCATCATCAGACAAAGCAACGAATGGACAAGATGTCCAGAGTTACGAAGGCCATAGCAGAATGGGAACCCCATGGAATTTTTACACATAGCCACCTTTCTTTGTATAAATTTTTCTCATTTTTTATGACAATATTCTCTTACTAGGATGTCTGTCTCCTTTGTACAAAATACTTACACAAAGTTAATACAAAGATACTTCAAAATGCAGAAAATTATTTGCTTTTTCTTTCTTTTTTTACACTTGTGTTTTATTTGAAAACGTCCAATGATTTATTAAATGAGCATATGCGTTTGAGTATAATCACTGCTTACAAATAAACAAAATGCGAAAGAATAATTATTGACAGGTTGAAAGTATAGGAAAACGTCTTTAGGCTATTCCAAGAGAAATCCCCTGCAGTACATCATCTAGATCCCCAGCGGAGTTAAAACCTTGAAATGCATATCCCCAGCAGAGTTAAATTTCAAAATCCCCATCAGAATTAAATTTTCAAACTCCCAATCCCCAGCAGAGTAAAACTTTGAATTACAGATCCTCAGTGAAGATGAAACTTTCTTCCCCAATGGAGTCAAACCTTCAACCTCTAAACCCCAGTATAAACCATCCAGTTTCCTCCAAATTCCTCGGAGAGTCGCTTTAAAACCAGATAATTCCCCAGAGAGTCATCTTAAAATCGTCTTCCCCAGTGGAGTCAAACTATCAATCCACAACGGAAACCATTCAGCGTCTCCAAACTCTCCAGCAAGTTGCCTTAAAGCCTGAGAATTAACCAGATAACATTTAATTTTTGTCTTGTCCCAAACCTAGGATAAGTCCCCAGTAGATTGGCATACAACCCGAGCTCATGTTCTCCCCAACAATATAGCTAATCCCCAGCACTAAGCTTTTTCCCCCAGGGTCCAGAACTTACTCTCAAACAGGATAGCTTACTCTCCAGTAGTATAGCTACTCCCCACAGAGCTTTTACTCCCCAACAAAATGAAGATTCTCATTCTTAATTCCCCAGTGAAATTTCTAGAGTCTTCATTGCTACCTATCATGAATTCATCAGAATTTTTTTAATTCCCCTAGCAGATTGAAGATTCTCATTTCTCTACAGAAGCCATCAGAGTCTTCCTTATTCTCCAGCAGATCAAGGTTTTCTTTTGTGTGATTCTCGGTAGAGATCTCCAGAGTTTCCCTTATTCCCCAGCCGAGTAAGGATTCTCATCGTATAATCCCCACGGAAGTTGTCAAAGTTTTGATAATCCCTACAAGTTGCCAAGAATTCTCTATCCCCAAGCAGTCAGGAAGGATTTCTCATCTTCAGCAGTCAAACATTTTGAATCTCCAGTAGTGGTCAAGGATTTATTTTCCCTAACAGCAGTCAAAGATTTTATTATCTCCAGCTATCAAGGATTCATTTTCCTCAGCAAGACAGCTAATCAGCTTACATGCGCATGCATTACATTCATATGTCATAAGAATTGATAAAACACATATATTGCATCATACATTTCATGCAACATAACTTTGTGTTTCATATAATATTTTACCCTTTTCAGGATAAGATTAACAAGTTACCAGTATAGGATCATGAAAACAGTTTACGGATGCTCCAGATATAGATGCTAATCTATCGGTTGTTCAGATTCAGCTCAGAAAATAGCCTAGGGATGCTCTAAACACAGATGCTAATCTATTGCTTATTCAAATTCAATGATCATGAAAATAGTTTACGGATGCTAATCTATTGCTTATTCAAATTCAAGGATCATGAAAACAGTTTACGGATGCTCCAGATATGGATGTTAATCTATCGCTTGTTCAGATTCAACTCAGAAAACAGCCTAGGGATGCTCCAGACACGGATGCTAATCTATTTCTTATTCAAATTCAAGGATCATGAAAACAGTTTACGGATGCTCCAGACATGGATGCTAATCTATCTCTTTTTCAGATTCAGCTCAGAAAACAGCATAGGGATGCTCCCGACACGGATGTTAATCTACTGCTTATTCAAATTCAAGGATCATGAAAACAATTTACGGATGCTCCAGATATGGATGCTAATCTATCGCTTGTTTATATTCAACTCAGAAAACAGCCTAGGGATGCTCCAGACACGGATGTTATTCTATTGCTTATTTGAATCCTCAGCTCAGAGATGCTCCAGACACAGATATCATTCTGACGCTCACCCATAACTTACAATTCAACAAACATTCTTGGATGGCATCTTTAAGCCCATCTCCGACAAGATTCTATCACACCTCCAAATGGCATCTTTAAGCCCATTCCCTCAACTATACTCTGACGAGTGCAAGTTTATGGGCACTCTAGTGTCCAATCCTCTTTTACCTTCGAGTCACGAAAGGCAAACTCGCCAATCTAAATCTTCAGGTTCAAGAAGATTGAAAAGGGGCAACTGTTTTACCCCAAAATTTTCCCTCTTATTTTATCAAAATTTCCCCTCACAAGACTCTTTGAACTCAAGACCAAGCTAGGGTTTGCTCTGCTCAAGACATCTCCTTGCATTGTTGACCTGAAATTAGGGTTTGAGTTTGCACAGGGATTTTTGGACTTCCAATGCCTAATGTGACTTTAATACTTCATGATGGACTTATAAGATTTCCCATACCAAGTTTCAAGCCTTGAATCAAATTTTTGCCCAGTCAATTGGACAGTTGACCTAGAAATCAACGATATTGGGGAAAATGTCAACTATGGCCAATTTACAGTCAAACCTCATAATTTTTTACCCACATAAATATTATAGGCTCATATGAACCATTTGATCAAGTTTGGACCACAACTCCTCAGGAAATTTGATCAGATCTCTAAAAGGGCAAAATGGTCATTTTTAGGGTTTTGACTGTAGAAGGGAAATTTCTGATTTTTCCCCTAGCCAATGGCAAATTGGGTTCAAACATGGATTCAAGGATTAAATTTCATCATCTTGACCTAATCACAAGGTTCAAAAGATCTCAAATGCATTGGATTGACAGATGAATTTTCCAGTCAACTGATCAAAAATCACTGTACACTGAAAAGTCAAACTTTGACTTTTTGGTCAAAATCAAGTGCCAAGGGTCATTTTTCATCAAGATGTGTCAAAACATGAAACTTGTTCATCAAGAAACCTAAATTTGCAAATCAGGGTTTAAGATTGAAAAATTTCATAACTTAGAATTTTTCTAAGTTATAAAATTTTCTTATTTTTCCCCAACTTTGCCCAACTTTTTCACCATGATGCAATTGGATTCAAACAAAACTTCCAACATGAAAGTTGTAGTAATCAAAAAAATATACAACTTTTATACACAAAGTTTTCCCAAAAGATGCTTGGATCTCAAGTTATGATTTTTGGAATAAGGGTCCAAAAACTTTCTAACTTAGTGAAATTTTGTCCTAGTTTAGGCAGGATTTTTACCTATCTTCATGTCCATTTTTCACCTAGTTCCCATTGGAATTTCAAAATTCATTTCAAATATGTATTGTAGATCATGTTACAAGCTTTCCAAAATGTCCAAGAACTCTCCAAAATCATTTATGGTTAGGGAGAATCGAAGGTTTGAATTTGGCAAAAAAGTCACTTTGATCCATGGCATTTTTCATGTTGCTACAAATTGAAAATTCTATCCAGCCTTACTTGTACTTGCTCACATGTCTTTAAACCCTTACACACTCAAAAATTGTATAAAAACTTAATGTTTTAAGGCATTATTCTGATCAATGAAAGTTTACACAAGGTTTAATCCATTTTTGGCAAAAAGGCAACAATGTTATTTTCATAAAGCACAACTTTATGTCAACTTGTTTCCCTTGAGCCTTAAACCCGTATATTTGCAGCAAACAATATCCATAAACTTAGGCAAAGGTACAACAATCTTGTGCATGCTTGAAGCTAGCCTGTACAGGCCTGCCTTTTGTCATTTCACACTTTTCTTAAAAGCCAAGTTAACTTGCAAAAAAAGAGAGAACTCTTGTATCTGATAAAACCAACTCTTGTAACCATTCAAAACAAGATTTCCATATTTCCTTAAGTCATAAGCATGAGCTAACCACTTCTCAAGCCTTCGAAAACACCAAAACACCATCTTCTTGCAAAACAGGGCAGCTTCTGCAGTTGCACCTCCATCTCACAAACCACTCGTGCGTTTTGTCCCAAACGTCTTCCAACACACTCCATACAACCCATCTAAGCTCTCCCAACCATTGGCCAGTGACTGTAACTCGATTTACAAGCTTCACCATTTTTAAATTCTACTTGTGCAGGTTGACTTCTACAGGCTTATTCAAGCAAACTCAAAGCAAATTAAGCATTGGGGAAAGTCAAAGGAAGTTCAAGCAAGCTCCCAAGCATCTCAGGCCTCATTGAAAACCTCCACATTGCCATACTCAAGTTCAACTGAAGCATGTATTTTCCAACTTTCTATCTCTCTATTTAGGAATCATTAGGCTTAGGTTTGTGAATAAAAAATGCAGTACTCATTGCCCTTAAGCTGTACATATGCATAGATTTCATTTAAGTTAACTGTGTTGAGAGAATTTGATTGATGAACTTTCTGAAAAAGTTAGGTTAGAAATTAGGGCCAGAGAAATTCTCTCTGGTCTTTGAGAGTTAGATTAAGTTCTTTACATGGTTGGAATCATGCTGAAAAATGTTATAACTTTACGCGTTTTTTTGTTCAAAGGTTGAAGACGAAGCTGGATCTGGGTTGGGCCTTGGCATTTCCTTTCTTTTGACACCCCCTGACTTGCTTCTCACACCCCTTTGGCCCATTTAATTTATTTTCATATTTTTTCATTTCTTTTTTTAGTTTCTGACTTTATTTTATTTTTCTAAACATAAAAAATTATCAAAAATAGTTTCATAAATTTTCATATTTTATTTTATTTTTTTAATTATTTTTTTTAACATAGAAATAATTACTTTTATAATACACTTTTATTTTCTTTAATAAAAACTTGTAAATACTACAATAAAAATATTATATTTTTATTATTTATATACTTAAGTAATATTTTTCTCATTATTTTTATTTTTTAACATTTGTATATATTTTTATTTATTTTATTGTAAATAAATAATACATAATATATATGCTTTCTTAAAACAAATTAGGGTTTCCACCCTTAATAAAAATAATATTTTTCTTATTTTTTATACATTAAATATTTTATTTTTACATACATAAAAATAATACAAAAAACATTTTTTGCATATTTATAATATATTGCATATTTATTTAATTGTCTATTTAAATATTTGCTTATTTATTATTTGAACAAAGAATTCAATTTGGTTGTAATAATCTTAGGGTTTTAATTTCTTGCAAATAATCCCCTATTCAAAATTGTATCCCCCTCCCCATATCAATGTTGTAATAGTTGTAGATTTACCTTTACGCATTTATAGCTTTCAAATATGCCATGATAGAGATTAGGGTTTGTATGCAATATCCAAAATCAAAACAAATAGCTAGACCTAATACAAGACATAAAAGCATGTAAATTGACAACACAATGCACACAAGCACCCCTAGGGTTTCATCCACTTGTTGCCTTTAAAATGGCCATGGTATGCATGATGAGTATCTTGGCAAAACAAAATCAAAACAAAAAAGATCATAGTCCCTCGATGACGCTATCTTGGTTGCCTAAACAAAAATGATCTAGTCCCTAAAAAGTTTTCTAAGATACTTGGCACAATTGCTATCATGGTCAATACGATGACCCGCGCCTGTCCCGTTTAACATCCAAATACAAGGTTGTTTACCAAATGCATTGGTAAAACAATACTGTCAAAAGGGTTAAAAATGTGTAGGAAAGACTCTTTGAATAGATAGGGTAGATGCTCCTAGTTACTTGATCAAACTTGCAAACATCATTGCTATTTTCAAAAACACACAACAAAATTTCAAAACATTTCCCAAAACAAGCTTTCAAACATTGAAACATTTTTCAAAAGACAAACACCATTGTAAAACATTCAAACAAGAATTGTTACAAAGGTTGCCTAAACAAGGCCTCTTTTCAAAACATTTTCAAAACCACACACAAAGCACCATTTCAAACAATTGAAAAAGCAAAAGCAAGTGATCTAAACAAGTAACTAAGAGCCCATGGAAAACCATGGATGAAAAGGGTGCTTGCACCTTCCTTTTTCATAATCTACCCCCCGAACCCAAGAAAACATCTCAAAGGTCTTTCCTGTGCTTTTTGACCTTTCCTTTGGATAAAATAAAAAGTCGATGGTGACTCTTGCTAAACCGAAACATTTTGCGAACACAAACGCAAAACCTCAAGTCAGTTCTCCCACCGTATCACACCAATACTACATCGAAGAGGGGAAACTAAGATATGTTCTTCAATATTGATAATAAGTAATATACCAATTTCTCAGGGGAAAAAGTATGAAACCTCATGGGGATAACAACTTAGGGAGTTAAGAAGTCAAACGTTACAACAAGAAATCAATCTTATGGGGATTTTAAATCAAACCCAACACCTAGCGGGTGAAAACCCAAAAAGTTGATAACCAATTCAATACTTCTTAAATAAAACACTACCCTTGCCTGATTATCAGGAAATCAATCAAAATGCAAGTACCGCTGAAAGGAGATGCTTCACAAATTAGTCCAACTCAGCATGGATGGGGAGAAAATACTTCTATCTAATAAGCGAGGCCTTCACTGGGAAATCTCGGATTGAGTCTTCATATCATACAAACCTATTGCAACAAAAGATTCCCTGGGATAGCTTTCCTGGGGAATCAAGAAGTCAACATATATAAAGAGGTCAAACTCTTGGGGATTTTAAATCAAACCCAGCACTTGGCGGGTGAAAACCCAAACGGTTGACAATTGCCTCAACACTTCTTAGAAAATATACTACCCTGGTCTAGCTGCCTGGGACATAAATACCATCAATAATGCCAATACTGCAGAAACAGTGACATTTTGCAAATAGTTCTATCTCAGCACACCAAGGGAACAAGATCTTTCGTCATATGAGGGAAGGTTTCGCTGGGGAATCCGGAATAGAGACCTCAGACCAAGCGAGCCCAAAATCAGAAAATGAACCAACACTTGACTGGGGATACTGGGATCACAAACCCGATACTGCACCTTGCGCCAATTGGCATCGTCTTTAATATACAATAAACATGCGCATACCAGTGAAAACAACCTGAGAAAACCTTCCCGGGGAAAACAAAACTTCTCAAAATTATGGGAGTTTGTCCATTCCTGGGATTCCCATCTTTGTTTTCCTCTTGAATCACAAAATCTAAAGTAAAAGTAAGTTGTAAATTCTTTTTGAAAAACAATTTTGTTATTTAATCTTTTCTCTTTGAAAATTATTATCAATAATAAATGCAGTATTTGTAAGCTGAATAAAATAAGAAATACAAAGAATTGGGTAAAAGCTCAAATTTTATTGATAGAATTGTAGCCTCGAATGACGAGACTCCATGGATAATTACAAAGTTCGGAAAATGGTAATATATAATGAAAAGATACATTGAGATACAATGACCACTATTCCATCTAACAACTTTGAAATCCTGAGCATCAGCTCCTGTTGAAGTATGGTGAGGACCCAAGAAGGTTGTTGCTTCAATGATCAAGTCTTGTCTGATGCATTTACTTGCCAAGAAAGTCCCTAACTTTTTCCTAAGCTGCCCTTGCAGGTTTTCAACTTAGTGGGAAATTTTATTCTGTTTATGTCTCTAATTTTTACCTAGACCTCCCTTTCAGATTTCCGGCTTACCGAGACGCTCCTTTTTGCCTAAGCCGCCCTTTCTATTTTTCAATTTAGCGAGCTGTTCTTTTATTTCTTTAGGCGAAGTATTTGTTGACTGCATCAGCATTCATGGGACATGGGAACTCCTCGCCATCCATAGTTTCAAGAATTAATGCACCTCCAGTGAAGGCTTTCTTGACAACATATGGGCCTTTAAAATTGGGAGTCCACTTGCCCCTAGAATCAGCGTTAAAAGACATGATCTTCCTGAGCACGAGGTCGCCTTCTCTGAATTCACGAGGTTTGACCTTCTTATCAAAATCTTTCTTCATTCTCTTCTGATATAACTGCCCATGACACAAAGCCATCATTCTCTTCTCTTCAATCTAATTCAATTGGTCAAACTTGTTCTGGACCCATTCATCCTCTGACAACTTGGTTTCAATTATCACACGCAAAGAGGGAATCTCAACCTCGATTGGGAGCACTGCTTCCATTCCATACATAAGTGAGAACAGGGTTGCTCCTGTTGAAGTACGGACAAATGTATGATGTCCATGTAAAGCAAAAGGGAGCATTTCATACCAATCCTTATAAGTAACAACCATCTTCTGGATGATCTTCTTGATATTCTTATTAGCAGCTTTAACAACCCCATTCATCTTCGGCCTGTACGGAGATGAGTTATGATGGACAATCTTGAATTCTTCACAAAGTTATGTCATCATCTTGTTGTTCAGGTTCGAGCCATTGTCGGTGATAATTCTGCTCGGCACACCATACCGACATATGATATTATTCTTAATGAAGCGCACTACCACCTGCTTAGTAACATTAGCATATGAAGCAGCTTCCACATATTTAGTGAAGTAATCAATTTCTACCAAGATAAAATGGTGTCCATTCGAAGTTTGGGTTCTATCATCCCAATCATGTCAATACCCCCACATAGAGAAAGGCCACATGGAAGAAATAACATTGAGAAGTGTCGGAAGCACATGAATCTTGTCTACATAAATCTGGCATTTATGGCACTTCTTTGCAAATTTGTAACAGTCAGATTCCATTGTCATCCAATAGTAACCTTCCCTTAGCATCTTTTTAGCCATCAAATGTCCATTGGCATGAGTGCCAAATGAACCTTCATGAATCTCATGCATCAACATGTCTGGTTCGTGTCTATCCACGCATCTGAGCAAAACCATGTCATAATTTCTCTTGTACAACACATTTTCATTGAGGAAGAAACTGCCAACCAATCTTCTCAATGTCTTTCTATCTTTATTCGAAGCACTAATCGGGTATTCCTGAGTCTTGAGAAAATGCTTGATAACATAATACCACAGTTTCTCATCTACTACCTCTTCTGTTGTAAACACATGAGCGAGCCTATCCAGTCACCAGACTATAATTCTAGGTATATCATTCCAAGTATTCACTTGATACATAGAAGCCAGAGTTTCCAGAGCATCCGCCATTAGATTTCCGTCTCTGGGGATATGATGGAATCTAACTTTATTAAATAAGGGTAACAATCTTCTAGCATAATCTTTGTAAGGGATCAAGCCTGGGTGACAAGTATCCCACTCTTCTTTAATATGATTTATTACCAAAGCTGAATCGACATACACATCTAGAATTTTAATTCTGAGATCAATAGCTTCCTCGAGACCCTTGATGCAAGCCTCATATTCTGCCATATTATTAGTACAATCAAATGTCAACCTTGCAGTAAAAGGAATGTGTGATCCAAGTGGAGTGACAATCACAACACCAATCCCTTTACCATAAGCATTCACAGCTCCATAAAATGTCATACTCCAGTGAGGTTCCGGATCAAGACCTTCCTCAAGCAATGGTTCATCACAATCTTTCACTTTCAGAAACATCATATCCTCATCGGGGAAGTCATACTTCACAGATTGATAATCATCAACTGGTTGGTGAGCAAGATAATCTGCCAACACGTTTCTTTTAATAGCTTTTTGAGTGCGATATTCAATGTCATATTCAGATAACAACATCTGCCAGCGGAAAATTCTCCCAGTAAGAGCAGGCTTTTCAAAAATGTAGTTGATTGGATCCATTTTGAAGATCAACCAAGTAGTGTGATTCAACATATACTGCCGCAAATGTTTCGCCGCCCATGCCAGAGCACAACATGTCTTTTATGGCATGGAATACCGCGACTCACAATCAGTAGACTTTTTACTGAGATAATAAATGGCATACTTTTTCTTGTCTGTTTCATCTTGTTGTCCCAGAATACAACCCACAGAATTATCTAACATTGTCACATACATAATCAATGGTCTTCCTCCAATAGGAGGGAGCAAGATATGAGGTTAAAGCAGATATTCTTTAATACTTTCAAATGCCCTTTGGCAGTCATCTGTCCATACACAACCTTGATCTTTCTTCAACAACTTAAAGATCAGTTCACATGTCGCAGTCATGTGGGAAATGAATTTGGAAATATAATTAAAACGCTCGAGGAACCCTCTTACTTGCTTTTTAGTTCTCGGCGCTGGCATTTCTTGAATTTCTTTGACTTTATCAGGGTCAACTTCAATCCCTCTCTGGCTAACAATGAAACCCAACAATTTCCCTGACCGAACATCGAAGGTACATTTATTTGGATTCAAGCGGAGACGATACTTCTTCAAACGCTGAAACAACTTCAACAAATCATCTACATGCCCTTCTTCAGTATGGGATTTAGCAATCATGTCATCAACATATACCTCAATTTCCTTGTGCATCAGATCATAGAATAGGGTTGTCATAGCCCTCTGGTACGTTGCACCAATGTTCTTCAACCTGAAGGGAATCTCTCTGTAACAGAATGTTCCCTAGGGTGTGATAAACGTTGTTTTTCCATGTCCTCAGGCGCCATCCTTATTTGATTATACTCGGAAAATCCATCCATGAACGAGAAAACTTTGAATTTTGTTGTGCTATCCACTAACATATCAATGTGTGGCAATGGAAAATCATCTTTTGGATTAGCATTATTTAGATCTCTAATCTACGCACATGCAAACTTTTCCGTCTTTCTTAGGTACTGGGACAATATTGGCAATCCACTGAGGGTACACTTATGTCAAAAAGAAAACTGGCATTAATTTGCTTAAGAACTCCTTCTTTGATTTTTAATGCAATTTCAAGGTGAGTTCTTTGCAACTTCTGTTTGATTGGCGGGCACTCTAGCTTCAGCGGCAAACGATGCTCTATAATACCTATATCTAGACCAGGCATGTCTTGATAAGACCAAGCAAAAATATCCACATATTCTTTTAACATTTCAATCAACCTGCTCTTCACATCAGGATGCATCAATGCTCCGATCTTGACTTCCTTCAGATCTTCTTCTGAATCCAAATTGATTACTTCCAATGGATCTTTATATGGATGAATGACATTCTCCTCGCACTCAAGAAACTGTGACACCTCTTCTGGAATCTCATCATAATCTTATTCTTCGACCCCATACACAGGACATTCAAAGTTGGGAGAGGGTGCAGGGTCATTGCATTCAATGGGTTTTTTAATCAATCTTCACATATGATTTATGATTGCTTTTAGAAACTGACACATATAACAAGTGATCATGCAGATTGAATTTCAATTATTATTTATTTTGAATGGTTTTTTTCTGATTACCATTTTCCAAGAAAAAGTAGAAAAATAAAGACACAATTTGGGAAACAAAGACAACTTTTATCATTGATTTTAAAAATCACAGCAAACATATAAGCCCATACAATATTAATACTTTTCACCTTGGGCAGAGTGAAAGCTTTTCAAAAAGATTAACAAAAAAAATTACTTTGAAACATGTATGCAAGAGGGAACATCAATGGAGATCCAGCTCTAAACCCTAACTTTATGCGTCACATAATTTGGAATTTCTGGTTCGGCTTCATCTTCCACAATGACATTAATCCTGGAAACAGTTGGATGATGATAACCCCCTCTATGAAAGATATCTTGATTCTTGCCTACAGTAGACTTCAAATTCATGTACTTACCTTTATCATTTTTCACAGAGAACCCCAAGCCAGCTTTATTCTTGTTTACAGGTGGATCAACAATTTGTCCACATACTTCATTATGGCCATTATGGACAACCTGTTGCGCATCCTTAAACGAAGCCCTAGAGTTCTCATTTCCTCTTACATTATCAATGGATAAAGCTTGGAATTGGGTTCCAACAACAGCTTCATCCGCCTCCACAATGCTCAAATAGGACAAATGAGATATCAATCATGCATATTCTCCATTTATAATTACCAGTTTTCCTTTACGTACAAACTTTAACTTCTGGTGTAAAGTCGAAGTGACAGCCCCTGCCTCATGTATCCACAGTCGTCCCAGCAAGCAGCTATAAGCGGGTAGAATATACATGATATGGAAAGTAATCTGGAAAAAATGTGGGCCTATATGAATAGGCAAGTCCACTTCACCAATAATAGATTTCCTAGATCCATCAAAACTTTCACAATAATGCCACTTGGGCGCATGGGCATTCCTTCATATTTCAACTTCATAAGCGTGATCCTTGGTATAATGTTCAATGCGGATCCATTATCAATCAACACATTGGATAATGAATCATTCTTATAGTTCATAGAGATATGGAGGGCCAAATTGTGATTCCTTCCTTCATCGGGCAATTCATCATCGCAGAAACTTAAGTTATTACATGAAGTAATGTTCCCTACTACATTGCTGAATTGGTCTACATGAATATCACTTTCCATAAAATGTTGGTCCAATACCCTCATCAAAGATTGTATGGATGGGAACTTCCACACTATCCTCTAAGATTGTAGCATTATATTTGTAGGGTACAGCCTTATCCGACTTGTAGGGGACAGGACGCGGTAAACTAATCACCAATGGAGTAATAGCTGGCTTTCTATGATATTCAACTTCAATATGGGTAGGCGTACCAAAACAAGGCACAATAACATTTACTCCCTCTTCAACATATTAAGTCATTGCAGAGTCATCTCTGGAAAACAAATCTTCATCCGAGGAGAAGAACTCATCTGCGGAGATATACTCATCATCTGACTCTTCTTCAGCCAAACCAGCCTCAATCACATCAACTTAATGGTAATCATCCCTTTCACCTGTAACCTTGATAGTTCCATTATCCAACAACAACTGAACACCTGTCCTTACAATTGAACATCCTCGGGAGTCCCAACAGCAAATTCGGAAAGATCCATATTGATGTTCTATTTGACCAACCATGTGGCAGAAAGTAGCATGCAATTGTACAAGATCCCCATTCATACATTCCACATAAAATATTCTGAACTCTCCAACACATCCAAAACCATGTTTACTTCCTCTTCATACTCTGCCCTAGGCCTGATTATGTGGATGAGGCCCTCATCCATCATCTCCTACAAATCAGTCTTTATCTTATCATAACCCTGTATATCCGTACTACAAATAGCACAACTGACATGGTCATGCGTATAGTAGCTAAATTCACAAAGTTCTACATGCATTTTCACCAAATCTCATCTAAACAAATTAATATCAAAAATATGGAAGTCGCCTGGACAATCGGCCACCATGTTCACAGCATTTGCTCCTCCATGTTTTGGTAGAGGATTATCTTTCACATTAGGGCCAACATCCTTGAAGGATAAGATACCAGACTTCACCAATTTATGTACTTCAGTTTTCAAAGGATAGAAGTTCTCAACATTGTACCCTGGTGCTCCCTGATGAAAAGCACATGTTTGGCCTGCCTTATAATAACAAGGAAATGGTGATGGTACAACAGGAGGTGGTCGGGTCTGAACTAACTTCTTTTGAATTAACGCCGAGAGTAATTCTGTATAACTCATAGGAATAAGGTCATAACTCTCATTTATTTGATTATACCCTTACTTCCCCTGATGGGATGGTCTCTGATAAGCAATGGTAGCCGGAGCTACACCAACAACTGGAGTAACTGAGGCGACTTGTTGATGACGCTGATAATTTCTTCTAGGAGGATTAACCCTCCTTTCTTGCATGAAAGCGTTTGTATCTCCTTCCTTCTTTTTGGCAAACCCATAGGATGGCTTCTTCGTATTTCTGGAACTTTCACTTTTTGTTAAACGACGCTCTCTTACAGCCTCTTCTAAACAGATACCCATGCCTACCATTTCAGTAAAGTCACTTGGCGCACTCGCTTCCATCCTCGCATAGTAGAAAGCTTCCAGAGTCTTCAAGAAAATCTTGGTCATCTCCTTCTCTTCCATGGGAGGAATCACTTGGGTGGCTACCTCACGCCATCTTTGTGTGTATTCTTTGAATGATTCCCTATCCTTCTCGACCATGGCCATGAGTTGATGACGGTCAGGCACCATGTCCACGTTGTATTTGTGTTGTTGGATAAATTCTTCTCCCAAGTCATTGAAAGTATGGATAATGACACTGTCCAAACTCATATACCACTTCAGCGCAGCACCAATCAAACTATCCTGAAAAAAGTGAATCAGCAGACATTGACCATCAGTGTGGGTAGTCATTCTCCTAACATACATCACAAGATGAGCACGAGGACAAGTGTTTCCCTTGTACTTATCAAATTTAGGAACTTTAAACTTTGCAGGTATCTTGACATTCAGGACCAAGCGTAAATTATTTACATTCTTCCCGAATAATTCCTTCCCCTGAGGGCCTTCATCTCCCTCTGCATCTTGTCAAACTGCTCTTGGAAATCATCCATTCTATCATAGAGACCCAAGTCTTCACTTGGTGGAGAAAAAGGACGATACATATCATCATTAGTAAATGGGACCACATTTACCGAAGGAGTCACAACAGGAGCAGCATGCACCACAGGAGGTGCAGGAGTAACAGTAGTCTGAACAACTAGAGTATCTTGAGGACCATGATTGAAACTTTCAGGCACACAATTCTCTGGAATTCCCCACGGACAACCTTGAGGCATGCGATTCTGAACAACAGTTGGAGTAGCAGAGACAGGAACAGTTGGAGCTTCAGTAGTAACCCTCGTTTGTTGAGGTTGAACACTCGGTGGCTGATTCTGAGCAGCCACCAGAGATTCCATCAGAGTAGTAAGATTGGCCATGCCGGCCTTCAGATCAGAAACTTCCTCGCGCAGCTCGCGATTCTCCTGTTCTAAGGTATCCATCTTCCTTCTGAAATTAGCTCGAGTGTTGTAGTGGTGAGACAACTTGCTGAACAAAGTAAAGAAGCTTGGTAAGACACCTGGATATGCATAACAAATTCAAGAAATATATGCAATATGATGCATGATATGTAATGCACATGATTTATATTATTATTAATAATTCAAGGGACTTAAATATTTATAGACACATTGTGAATATCAAAGTAATAACATATTTGAAATACTGAAAATTTTTATTATAATAACTTCAAAATGGATTTAAAATTTCAACAATCCCAAGTACAAGATGAAAATAAAGTCTAAAACCCTAAGAAGTAAAGCTGACGGAGATTACTCTATATGCTGGCGCTTCCCTGTAAGCCTGACAATCTGAGCCTCCAACCTCTGATTTTCTTACGCATATCTGGTGGTAAGCTCCTTCCAATAGCCTGGATTAGGAAGTGAGCAACTAGCATCTGACTGAGGCTTATGAAAAAATAAATACCCTTGCCTCTCCATGGTCTCTACAGCCCAACTCTCAAGAATCTCAATCAAGTCGTCTTTCTCCTTCAAGTTTGCTCTATAGGAAATCTCTAAAGCTTGGCTCTTATTCTTCCAAGCGTCCTTTTTCCTGCTGCATCCCGACCAAAGCAAGTTGTAGCTCTTCCACATCATCCAATAGGGGAGGAGTGGTCTTCACAAACAAATCATGCATAGGTGTTTCCCAGGAATACGACATCTTCAACTGAATAGCTCTCGTTTGGACCCACTGAAGATATGGCTCCAAAGAAACAACCACCCTAGGTCCCAAGTCTTTCCTACTCTTCCTATCAATGTGACACCAGGCCTTCACAATCTTCTCCATATCTTCCTTATGGTCTTCTCCCTCCTTCAGGAAGAAATTACTCAAATGAATACTATTTGTTTTATCCCTCATCGGATAACCAAGTTGTCGTCGTGCAAGAACAAGGTTGTAGTTAATTCCTCCCTTTGTACCAAGAAGAGGTACATTGGGGAAACTACCATAAATGTCAACAATCTCTATATCTTGGTAAGCTCGATGATACCAATCAATATCCGAGTGAGTCAGTGCTATGATCTTAGGAGCCCAACGGGGTTCTTTCCTAACATCCTAGAAAGCATCAGACTGAGGCATATGAGAAATAAACCACTGGTACAACAGAGGCACGCAATAGATAATCATCCACCATTATAAGAATTTAGAAGATGAATAGAGTAATAAGCATCACCTAACAATGTCGGAATTGGGTTTCCAATCATGAAGATCCTGATAGCATTAAAGTTAACAAACCTGTCCACATTAAGAAATAAGAACAACCCGTAAGCAAGTAGAGCAAAGATGGCCTCAAAAGCGATTGTACTCTTCATCCTGGAAAAGTAACAAGCTTTCTCCAATAAGAACTGAGCTGGTAATCCTTTAATCCCTCCTTTAGTAGTCATATGGGCTTTAACCTCAGACTTTCCCAGATGGATCAAAGCAGCAATCTCGTGTGGTTTTGGCTCACCCTCTAAGCCAGTAAAAGGAACTTGATCGGTAACAGGTAAATCCAACAGATAAGAATACTCCTCTAGTGTAGGCATCAATTGATAGCCGGGGAAAGTAAAGAAATGATACATCAGATCATAGAACTGGACCAAGGTCGAGATAATACCCTCCTTCATCCTAAGCTTCATGAGAGGAATGATGGATCCATACTTCTTCCGAAAATCTGTAGAACACTCAATCTCGGGAATTATACTGATCAACTCATCTATCTTGGGATCTTTGAAACTGTATTTTTCGGTCTTTCTTTTTCCAGAATCCATGGTCAAAAGGTACCTGAGATATTCACAAATGGTCAACTTTCAAGTCCCTTGAAATAAAATTTCTTCAAAAGATACTTATGAGTGAATAGATGCATGATGCAACAATCACACACAAGATCACTATAGGGTTCATAGGTTCAACGTCACGATCCTGAGGTCGAAGGTACTACCCATAAGGTATGGTATAAAAGTTATCATATGACGAACAAGGTTCTAGAGGTTCCCAGAGTCTACATCCTTCCTTCGGATATTACCAACTTCCCAATTAACTCGGTAATTAGTAATATTCTCAAGAAAAACTCGTCTGAGCGTAGTATCGCGTGACAACAATTTCTGGATTACTCTGTCATAGCTTCCGCACTACACCTAAAAGGCCAAGATGGGTTAGGTATTCCACGGTCCTCAACTTCAGCAGGCACCAAGGTCGAAAGCAGTACATCTTCCCGATTACTCGGTAAACAACACTACAATCAAAGGGGCCTCCACTGAGTGGGGGATCTCATGCCTCCTTTCTTGGGATTACTCCCTCAAAGTTAACATGACTATACCGCTCGTCCTATCTTAAAGTTTTCCCAAGTCCGGGTATAGGACTTATAAGTAATCACCAAGCACCCTGAAAACCGGGAAAGTCAAGATAAACTTATATATAACATATAACACATAAACAACAATATCACATATACAGATATAAACAAAGATAGGTTCAACCCACTTAGGTATGGACCAGCAAGAGGTCAATCTGTCCCTAGTGAAGTCGCCATTTTTTTCTGTAGCGGTAGAAATGTTTAAGACAAAGCCATTGGATTGACTTGACTTATACAGATCAAAATAAAAATTGCCATCGCGCTTTATTGTTTCCAAAGGAATGGGAAAAGAGATAATAACCCAAAAAGAGGGGGAAAGATTCAAGGTAAGTGGGTTGGTTATGCAAAGGGAAGCTATTAGCACCCTAAACATCTATGGTACTCCGCAGGAACCTCTTTGAAAAATCTGTATATTTTGGCTATAAAATGTTGTATAAAAAATAGATGGTGAAGGTGAGAAAAGAAGTATTTTTATGATTTTTTGCACCCTCTGCGGTTGCGAACCTTTAGTGCCTACGTACCACCTTTCGTGCAATAGGGGATCAGGGTACACATAGTTCACCTTTTGAAAAATTTTAAAACACAAGTGTGTTGGTTGATTTTATGAGATAAGACATCATTGTCATTGTCCGTGGGGAAAACAAACTTACTACCCACAATCATGAGAAAGGAGAATTTACATCATCTCAAAGTGGAGGATATGGCTTGGATTTTAAAATCAATAATGCCTCACTCGACACCCAAGTGGAAAATATCTCTCTTCACCACATATTATAGAAGTATAATTGTTTGCATAGCTACAAGGATTGACAAGAGTCCAATCTTTTGAGAAAAGTTTTAAAGTAAAAGCCAAAGTGGCAAAATGGTTTAAAATGAGATTATTTGACTTTTAGTCTTCTCACAAAAAATGTCAAGGTATTATTTAAGTTAATTGAAGTTTATTTATGAAAAGGTTTTGAAAATGCATGGACCTAGGTCTAAGTTTATTATGAAAGTGGTTCTAGTTTAAAAATAATAAGAGTTTTCAAAAGGAGAGAGAAGATTTTTAAAATTAAAGAAGATGGGAGAAGAAGAAGAGACTATCCTAAAGCATAAGGTAAAAGCTAGGGATAAGAACCATCTAATCAACAAGAAGCCAATACTTGACATTATGAGTCAAGATAGAATTCCCATTCTTTGGATTGAAACCAAACAAGAAAAGATACTAGACCTCTTGAGAGAATCAAACTTCAAGTGTATTAAGTCTTCACAAAAATTGGGCTGAGTAACGGTTGTATACGGGTGAATTCCAGATTACAAACAAAGAATGTAATCACAATAACCTGCATACAAAACAAACAAACAACCCAATGTCCTAAGGTAAACCTGAAGAACTCTAGACAAAATATCAATTAAGGTCACAAGGTCTCTAATATAGGCCAAGGTTTCTAATCCTAAGTCCAATAAGTCCAATACTCCACAATGCCAAGGATAGTAATCAAATAGTCCAAGTATCATTAAAGCATTTTATGGTTCATGTTTATTATTAAGTGTATTAAAAGAGAAAAGAAAAGCTCAAGTGAGCAAAAAAAAAACAAGAATATAAATGCTCAAGTGAGAAAAATAAAAATGGCATGAAATGTAATGCTTAAAGTTAATGGTACAAAAAGCATAAAAATAAAAGCATAAAGTAAAAACAATTTAATAATTAGTTGTTAATTGGATGACCATCTTGAAACTTACATTTGAAAGTCTTTAGAGGATTGGTAGAACCAAATCCTCCACACACCAAGTTGCATTTGCTTTTTGTCAAGTATATCATCCATTTGGAATCCTCAAAAGTACCATTTAATGATTAACGATGTTTAAGTGATCCGCGTTGACCAAAAGTTTTGTAGCTCCAATAGAGGATTGGTAGAACCAAAGCCTCCACACAATGAATCTCAAGGTTATTGGATCAAAGAGATCAAATTAACATACTTGGGCTTGAAAACCTATGTTTGACCCACGAATGATCATTTATTCGAATCGGGACAAAATTTAGCGCTATGTTAAGCAATCATAAGTGGACTTATATAGAAGTCGCACCTATTTTGATGTCGGTCAATAGCAATCTATGCACCATTTATTTTGAGACATGATATAGAGATCATGCTCCAATAACACTTAGTGCAATAAGAAAGGGATAAGATGAAGAGGGGCGGGAAAGAATATAAACTACATTTGAATTAAAATTTAATCAAACTATTATTAAAATCATTCATCGATTTTTACGGAGTTAGACCCAACACCATGCATCCAATGATGTTAATAAAGTTCATGATCAAAAATTTAACCCAAGATCAGCCAGAAAATAATCACAAAATAATATTGCATTTAATATATACATTAAAAAAGGTTTTTAAAATAGAAATATGAGAGAAAAATATTAACTATGTTTAAATTAATCAAGAAATATTAAGTGAGACCATAGAAAAATCAGAAATGAACTCAAATATTTTTAAAAAAATTTTGGTAATTTTTTAAAGTCAGAAACTATTTTTAAAATTAAAAGAAATGAGTAAAATAAACCAAAAATGATAAAAAATAACAAAGTCAGAAATAAAAAATAAATGAGGTCACCAATATTTGTCACAATATCATTGCATCATTCCATATTTTTTCAGAATTAAAAAATGAATAAAAGTATTTTTAAACATTTAAAACAATTCAAATAAAGTGAAAATTTATAAAAAATATCAAAACACAACAAAATTTTGAAAAAAGTAAAAATCAGAAAGAGAAAAATCAAAAATATTTTTCATAATTCTTTCAGCTTTTTTGGACTTAAAATGAATTTTCTATGATTTTTTCAAGTTTAAAGCAATTAAATATAAAAATCAGAAATATAAAATAAAGTCAAAAATATGTGGACCATTGGATGAGAGTCAAAACGCATTAGTAATCAAATCCAAGGGATCTGGTGCGCTGTGCATATCATGGTCATTACTGAATAAAGCATAGAATCAAATATAAATCAGAAATTTAAAAAAAAAACAGATGGCGTTGTTTCATTGGTTGAAGGATGATACATTGGTCATCTTCAACCTCCAGCCAGTCCCAAAACCAGGTTGCTTAATCTGTAAAATTAGAGCACGAGACCTATGCAATTTGCTTCGTCTCTTCAAAATGAAGACAACCACACCTCCGCGACAAATTTATATAAATTGTAGCTCAAGCAATTTGGAAGAAAAGTTTGAAAAGGGATTTGAAATTTCATGGTCAAAATGTGTTTCCAGATGAAAGCAAGTGTTGTGACTAGAACCAGGGAAATGAGAGCTTCACAATGATATCAAAGTTTTGAAGAATTGATGGAGAAATCTACCTATTGAAGTTGAATTGCAGAGCTCTGAAACTGGACTTCTATGGATCAATATAGGTCACGATTCTTGAAGGTAATTGTATGGTTAGCTTTAGGGAAGATCAAGGAAGGTGAATTGATAGAAAAATTGGATTGAAAAAGGCATGAAAACTGATTTCTAAGTTACAGAAAAATGAGTCATAGAGCAAGTTTGGCAGGGCGATTCTGGCTATTGAAGCTTGAAGAAATGAATGAGGGATGACCCTCTATTTATAAGGAATCAAATGGAATGTTCAAGCGTGTGAAATGATGATGTTTGGAGGGAAATCATGTGAAGTTGCAAACAAGAAAAGTTGCGCAGAAACAATGTGTTTAGAAGCTAAATCAACGATTTCAAATTCCGACTTTTGAAGAAACTTCAGTTTCAAATTACCAAGTTCAAATCAATGGCATTCTCAGCTCAAGGGGTCTTAGGGCATGATTATTGATGCTTTAGAAAGATGAGGTTACAAGCTTTGCAACGGGAAAAGAATGGAATCAAATGGATGTTTGAGCTGAAAATTCCAATGAGTCAAAGTTGGGAAAAAGAAGTTGACTTTCCATACTTAGGAATATTTCAAGTTTTTCTTCAAAAGTGACCTATAATATTTTGCATCCAAACATGGCCTTCCTCTTGTAATTTTCTCTTCCCCCAAAAAGATGGCATGAAATAGACCTCTTGAATGACATTTTGAAACCTGAACCATTTAAAATATCCAAAAATTGAGAGAGTTATGAATTGTTGAAGTTGGCAAAAAATCATGAAATGACCTATAATCTTTTGTATCCTTAGGACATCTTCCATCCATTTTCCCACTTTGCATATAAAATAAGGAATAAATTTCACATCCTTAAGATCATTGTGGAAAAATAGTGGGCTCAAGGTGATAAACATTGACCATGTTATGATCATTTTAAGTCATACATGGGAAATTGGGGGTTCATCTAGAGGACTTGTAATCTTTCTTCGTCATTAAGTTTCTTCCATATGAAAACTCCTTGAAAATTTTTAAGTGATTTGTTAATAACCCTTTGAAGAGAAGGATGTTTTTGGAATAATTCAAAAATACCAAAATATGGGCAAGATATACTTCTTTGAAGTTTAAAACCCTAGCTCCTAGATCAAGAAAATGCTTTGAGGAACTTTGACAATTTTGAACAACCTTCTTGTACCAACACTTTTGCTTTGTAAATAGAAGTTGTTAAGGATAATAGTGATAACTCATAGAAACCAAAACCACTTCCATTTCTTGAGAATTGAGAGAAATATGCACTTGTGACCAATGGGAACAAGACCTTGTCCAATCATGACAACTTCTTTAATCAACCCCTTGTACTTTTGAATCAATTTTGATAATTTTGAAATGTGGTGAATCAAAAGAAACCTTGCCATGAAATTTATTCCAAAGCAACTTCAATGGTGAGGTTTGAATTTCTCAAGCTTTATTGACTAGGTCATGGAAATAAACTCATGAACCCATGGATCAACTTGCTAAGCCTCATTGCCTTTACCTACATTATTAACAGGTGAGACAAACCAACATTGTGTTAGAACATAGTTTGATTCTACAACCCTCATAAGTGTTTTGATGATAACAAACACAAAGAACAAATATGCACTATAAATTTATGTTCTATGTTGTACATAAGTTCTGACTAAAACGACATCAGAAGTTAAGCCACAGAAGCACTTAAGCTGAGAAATCAGAATATTATGAAGTATGATGATCAAAATCTGGGCTAAAGAGAAAGATATCCTGATTCTGAACGGAAGTCCAACACGCTAACAAAACCTTATGTTTCTAACTTCCCATGTTCTGAAGCAAAGCAGCATGCAAGATTCCTAAATTCTGAAGCGTTACTTTTCCATTAAGGTAGTATCACTTACAACGGCTACAATCAGACAAGGATCTTCTCATTATGGAAAGAGCATTAAGTGTCCATTATCACGTTTCCATTTGGACAGACTGCCATGCCTATATAAAAAAAGTTCAAAGGGTAAATCGTTTACGATTTCACATAACTGCTCAATACAATCTCAAAAAGCTGCAAAACTTATATTCATGCTATACTCCAAATTTGTGTAATACATCACAGTAGTGATACAGTTTTTGTAATGAATAATAAATAGTACACAGTGAATCTTTTATTTTGATTAAGTGAATCTCCTTGAGATAAATCGGATTATGGTTGTACTCAATAAGACTTTGACAGTTATCAAAGTAGAATTGTAATCAGTTTGATTAGTGAATTAAGTCCTCGTTGGAGAGAGGCGAAATCACCTTGGTGGGTGGACTGGAGTAGTTTGAGATCAAGCGAACCAGGATAAAAATCATCGTGTCAATTGTTTTTTATTTTTAAGTTTCAATTCAACCCCCCCTTCTTGTGTTTTTCACTTCTTAAATTGGCATCAAAGCGCCTGGTTCTGAGTTCATACACTTAACCGTGTCAGTACAAGATCCAAGCTTTAGAAAAACACTATGGTGGGACCAAGCCAAAACATCAGCAATGACTGTCATGATGATAAGGACAGAATCAACGGCAAACCTCTAGTCTTTGATGGAGAAAATTTTGACTACTGGAAAGATAGAATTGAGAACTTCTTTCTGGCTAATGATGTTGACTTATGGGCTATGGTAATTGATGGATACACACATCCCATGGATGAAAGTGGTCAGAAGATAGATAGAAAAAGATTGTCTGACCAACAAAAGCGTGACTTCAGAAACCATCATAAGGCCAAAACAATCCTTCTCAGTGCCATCTCATACTCAGAGCATGAGAAGATCTCAAATAGAGAGACAGCTAATAACATGTTTGATTCTCTTAGAATGATGCATGAAGGCAACATACATGTTAAATAAACCAAGGTCCTTGCGCTCATTCAGAAATATGAAGCTTTCAAGATGGAAGATAGTGATTCCATAGAAGCAATGTTCTCAAGATTCCAGATTCTAGTTGTTGGGCTGGGAGTTCTTAACAAAGGGTATTCTACTGTTTATCACGTAAAGAAGATCATCATAAGTTTACCAAAGCAATGGATGCCAATGGTCACTGCTCTTAAGCTGACAAAAGATCTCAACAAGATATCTCTGGAGGAACTTGTTAGCTCCCTCAGAAACAATGAGATAGAGCTAGAAGATGACGATCCTCAGAAGCAAGGTAAGCCTTTAGCATTAGAATCTAACAAAAAACTTGATTTTAAGGTTTTGCATGCTATGGAAAAAATATCTTATGGATCCTCATCAAAAGAAGACGAATTGTCTCTTCTCTCCAGAAGGGTCAATCAGTTGTGGAAGCAGAGGAAAAGAACATTCATAAAATTCAGAAACTTTAGAAGATCATGGAATCAGAATGAACCCTCCTCTGGATACAGAAAGTATGAGCCCTGCTATGGAAACAGAAGGTCTGAAGCTTCTTCTTGTCACAGAAAGTCAAACAACGGAGACATCATATGTTATGAGTGCAATGAACAAGGGCACTACAAAAGTGATTGTCCAAAGCTTCAGAAGGAGAAGCCCAAAAAGAAGTTCTTCAAGGAGAAGAAGAAAAGTCTCGTGGCAACATGGGATGATTCAGATACTTCTGACGTAGACTCGGAGTCAGATGATGAAAGAGCCAACATTGCTCTTATGGAAAATGTGACAGAAGACAGCGAAGCATCTAGGTTAGACTCAGAATCAGACACAGAAGAGGTATTTCCTGACTTCACTGTTAATTTTACCAAAGCTGAACTAGGAGAAAGTCTGAGTGAAATTCTGGAAAGGTATCAGCAACTCAGTCAAATTCAAGAACCTGAAAAAGGATCTTGCTTCTGACTCTGAAGAAACTGAGAGTCTTAGATTAGAAAATTCTAAGTTAAAAGAAAAGATTTCAAAACTATAAAATGATTTACAAAACTCTCAGAAATAAATAATATTAGAGGCTCCCAGTAATGCTGATAAGATCATAAAAGAATATGATCACGATTTTCAGAAGTTTCTGGATAAAAACATAGATAGAAGCAAGATGGCTTCAATGATCTATGGAGTTAGCAGAAATGGAAGAAAAGGAATAGGATACCAAGGTAAGGTATCTCAACCTAAGAAAGTCATGGACCTAGTAATTAAACGCACACCACTAAAATCTCACTTCACTTATGGGAACACACATGATCTGAAATACACTAGCAATGATTATTTTGCCAAACCAAAATTCAAACAGAATTTTGGTAAAACTAAAAAACCAGGACCCAAAAAGATATGGGTACCTTAGGACAAAATTATATATGTAGCAAATATCATTAGTAGCAAGGCTAAAACACCAGTCATGGTACCTGGACTCTAGATGCTCTCGACACATGAAGGGAAGAAAGCATATGTTCCAAATCCTGGAACTTAAACCTGGAGGCTACGTGGGTTTTGGAGGCAATTAAAGAGGGAAGATCATTGGCTCTGGAACAATAGGTAATGGTAACCTTCCTTCTATTAATAATGTGTTGTTAGTTGATGGATTGATGCATAACCTGTTATCCATAAGTCAATTAAGTGATAACGGTTATGATATAATCTTTAATCAAAATTCATGCAAAGCTGTTAGTCAGAAAGATGGAACTATCCTGTTTAATGGAAAGAGGAAAAGTAACATTTATAAGATAAAACTTTCTGAACTAAAGAGTCAGAATGTAAAATGCCTTCTTTCTGCTAACAACGAGCAATGTGTCTGGCATAGAAGATTGGGGCATGTTAGTATGAGAAGAATATCTCAGATTAACAAACTCAATCTGGTCAGAGGACTTCTAATCTGAAGTTCAGCTCATATGCTCTGCGTGAAGTATGTCAGAAAGGAAAATTTCCAAAACCTGCTTTTAAAGCTAAAAATGTTGTTTCTACCTCTAGGCCATTAGAACTTCTGCATATATATTTATTTGGACTAGTGAAAATTGCGTCTGTTAGTGGCAAGAAGTATGGGTTAGTGATCATATATGACTATAGCATATGGACATGGGTAAAGTTCTTAAGACAGAATGACGGGTCATATTCTATGTTCGTTGCTTTCTGTAACCAAGTTCAGAATGAAAAGGATCTTAGAAATGTCAATGTAAAAAGTGACAATGGTGGAGAGTTTGAAAACAAAAAATTTGGAACATTTTTTAATGAAAAAGGAATTCCGCATGATTTCTCTAGTCCTAGAACTCCACAACAAAATGGAGATGTAGAATGAAATAATAGAACATTCCAAGAAACGGCCAGAACCGTGATCAATGAGACTAACATTGCTAAGATCTTTTGGGCAGAAGAAATTAACACAACGTGTTACATTCAGAATAGAATCTCTATAAGACCTATTCTGGAAAATACTCCATATGAATTGTGAAGGAACAAAAAGCCCAACATTTCTTATTTCCATCCTTTTGGATTTACATGTTTTATTCTGAATACTAAAGAACATCTGAACAAGTTTGACTCTAAAGCACAGAAGTGTATTATGTTAGGATACTTTGAACGCTCAAGAGGGTATAGAGTATACAATATAGAAACACAGATTGTTGAAGAGTGAATCAGTGTTAGATTTGATGATAAGCTTGACCCTCAAAAGTCAAAGCAGAATGAATCTTTTGTAGATATAGAAGTTGAATTCACAGGTGCTGGAGGCAACTCATCAGAAGTTCCCAACAGAGACGACCCAACAACATCAGAAGGAATTGTCACAAGCATTCCAGGACCTTCTGATGATCAACTCTAGAAAAGGTTATCCAAAAGCAACATAGCTCACCCTGAAGATAAGATTCTAGGAAAGAAGGATGATCTAACCAGAACAAGATCAACATTCAGAAATTCTGATTGAACCAACAACAACTGATGAAACTCTTTTGGACAACGACTGGATTCTGGCAATGCATGAAGAGTTAAACCAATTCACCAGAAATGACGTATGGGATCTGGTTCCCAAACCAAAAGGATTCAACGTCATTGGAACAAAGTGGGTGTTCAGAAACAAACTGAATGAGCAAGGAGAAGTCATCAGAAATAAGTCACGGCTGGTTGCACAAGGTTATAGTTAGCAAGAAGGGATAGACTATACAGAAACCTTTTCTCTAGTCGTCAGGTTAGAATCAATCAGACTCTTAATCTCTTTTGCTGTTAATAATGGTATCATTATGTATCAGATGGATGTCAAAAGTGCATTCTTAAATGGTTACATTGATGAAGAGGTATATATGCACTAACCCCCTGGGTTTGAAAATTCTAAACACCGAGAATATGTTTTCAAACTAAAGAAGTCACTTTATGGTCTGAAACAAGCTCTAAGGGCTTGGTATGAAAGACTAAGTAACTTTCTGTTAGAAAAGGAATTTACCAGAAGGAAAGTGGACATAACCCTTTTTTTGTAAGACATTTAAGAATGACATTTAAGTTTGTCAAATTTATGTAGATGATATTATATTTGGATCTACTAAACCTTCTCTAGGAAGAGAATTTGCTAAGTGCATGCAGGAAGAGTTTGAGATGAGCTTGATGGGAGGACTTAAATTCTTTCTGGGAATTCAAATCCATCAGACTCCAGAAGGAACTTACATTCACTAGAGCAAATACGTCAGAGAACTTCTGAAGAAATTTGACCTTTCAGAATGTAAGCCATCAAAGACTCCAATGCATCCCGCGTGCATTATGGAAAAGGAAGAGGTAAGTAAAAAGGTAGAGAAGAAGATCTACAGAGGTATGATTGGTTTTCTCCTTTATATGACTGCTTTAAGGCCTGGCATTTTATTCAGTGTTTGTATATGTGTTAGATTCCAATTAGATCCTAGAGAATCTCACTTAACAGCAGTTAAGCGAATTTTCAAGTATCTGAAAGGTACTACTAACATGGGTTTGTTTTATAGAAAATCCAATGAATACAACTTAGTAGGATATTGTGATGCTGATTTTGCTGGAGACAGAGTAGAACGCAAAAGTACCTCTAGAAGCTTCCAGTTTCTGGGAGACAATCTGATATCATGGACCAGCAAGAGGCAGTCCACAATTGCATTGTCAACAGCAGAAGCTGAATACATTGCAGCTGCTGGATGCATCACACAAAAGCTCTAGATGAAAAGTCAGCTTAAAGAGTTCAACATATTTGACAGTAACATCCATATTTTCTGTGATAATACTTCTGCCATTTATTTATCCAGAAATCCTATTTTGTATTCTAGGGCTAAGCGTATAGAAATAAAACATCATTTTATTAGGGACTATATTCAGAAAGGAATTCTCACTTTAAAATTTATTGACATAGACCATCAATGGGCTGATGTTTTTACAAAACCCCTTTCTGAAGATCGATTTAATTTCATTTTGAAACATCTCAGCATGAAATTATGTCCATAATAAGAAGTTTTATTTACATATACTGTAACCCTCAGAACTTTATTTTTTTCTGTGAACATCTAATAAACGTGTCTTCAGAAGTTAGGAGTACAATTGCTTCAGAATCTATCTATGAAGATCTGAACCTTTCATTTCAAAGATAGAGGCGTGCAGTTCATACCATCAAACATCTGTCGTCGTCTCACAAGGTACCTTCTGAGGCTAAACACGCATTCAAATTCTGAAGGGTCTAAGGCTCTGATTGGATGCATTGAGACACTTATCAATGGTAACTGTTCAGTATCTACACGCAATCCCCTAATTTCAGGTTTCATAATTACAATATAATCATTACTTATTTTATCTTTCTTACTGATTAAGTTTTCAAAAGTGTTTATAAATTCAAATTTACTATTTCATTCACTTCTTACTGCATCCATTATTCTCTCTCGCTCTAGTTTTTTGCAAAAAAAACCCTTTCTCAGTTTTCTTCAACAAATCCGTGTGAACAATGGTATCCTCATCAAGCATCAAAAATCTCCACAGTGCTCCTGGTTCTTCTTCAACAGAACAGTATGAGGAACCCATAAGAATGTTGCTCACTTCGGTAGATAATCTTGAAGTTATATGTGAGTTGATAATTTATTTTGAGAGGTTAAAGGAAAATGGGTTTGATTTGTATGAAGATGTAACGGCTCAGGGCTGGAACAAATACTTTGATCGTCTGTTGGGTCCAATATTTCCTATTCTTGTTAAGGAATTATGGATTCATGCTACTTCATCCAACCATCAGGTTACATCATATGTTATGGGGAAGAAGATAGTGATTACAGAAGACTTGATTGGAAAACTTATTGGGTACAACGGCGGCGGAGTCAGATGCATTGACATGGCTGATAAGTGTTCTGACCTAAAATCTATTGCTAGGGTCATTTTCACTTCTTGACAGCATCCAGCAAGATAAGAGACTTGAAAGATTATTACCGAATCTAGGCCAGGATCATTCTGGGTTTCATAAATCACAGGAAGCCTACTAGCTCTCTTGCCTACATCAACATTGATCAGCAGTTTCTGTTGTACTTCATTGTAAAGAAGACCAAAATAAATCTTCCACACTTCCTCTTCAATCATCTGAGAACAAGCGTGAAAGAAACAAGGGAAGAAGAAAGAACAAAGAGGGGTTGGATTCCTCTAGGAAGATTGATTTCTGACATTTTGACTGAAAACAGACTGATAGAACATCTGACAGAGGCTCGGGAGATCAACACTCTGGAGGCAAGTGTTGGAAAACCACTAAATGCCAAGAATCTGAAGAAAATTAAGATTATTGAAAGCATTAAGAAGGAACCAACAATTGCTTCTCATGAAGTCATCACGTCTAGGAGAATCCCTCTGAAGGATTTTCCATTATTTTCTGAGGTAGATGCTTCTCCAAAGATTATGGTCAGATACCTTAAAGCTTGCAAGGAAGATGGAACTATTCCAGAACTCAACATTCATGACCTGCACAAGCCAGCTCTAGATGTTATGCTGAAGAAATCCTGAAAGAGGAAGGCAGCATGAGAAGGATCCTCTCAGAGGACACCCAAAGCTGCGAAAAAGAAAGGTAACACATATTTTGTTTCTGTTGTAGAATCTATAGTTTTTCCAACATCTGAAACAGTTCCCCCTCAACCAACAGAAAATCCCTCACCACAAACATTTGAGGATTTTGACATAGAGTTTGATCCCTCTATAACTCTTGGAAGCTTCTTAAATGAACTTCACTCCCCTAATCAAAATCCAGAACAAAATCAACCAGAACTTGCAAGAGTTCTGTCTGATATTGAACTTTTTGACCAAGACTTTCAATCACCAATCCCATAAAATCCAAACCCCCACTCCCAACAACCAGAAAATCCACACCTTCATTCTCCACAACCAGAACACCCAAATCCCAACTCTCCTCAACCAGAAAATGAAAACCCTCTCACTCCCCAAATTGAAAATCCAAATTCTTTAACCCTAGAACCAGAAAACCAACACGCTACCACAAACCAATCAGAAGACTCTTTTATAGATTCTGATACCCCTACCCCAATTCCTGGAATAACAGAACCTCTTATGGTTCGTCAACCTCTCTCCATTCTTGATATTCCAGAAATACCTTCACCATATGATTCCACACCACCAAACACCCCTCACTCACCAATTCTAATCTCTGATTCTCTTACTTCCTCACCAAATAACCGTCCAGGTGACCACCTCAGAACTATCATTGATCTAGAAGTGTTGGACCATCTAGCTTCAACCACCAATAAAATTGTCATTCCCAAACACAAACCAACCTTAACAAAAACAGATGTTGGTAAGAACTTATTGATTTTTGAAACAGAAATACAGGAATGGGTTACTTCTTTGAAGCAGGCAAGTCAAGAGAATTCTGCTGCTTCTGATTCTCTTTGGGATAGATTCAGAAAATTGGTTAACTCTGAATCCCAGAGGCTGATAGAGTTGAGTTATGAAATGGCTCAGCAGGACTTCAGTGATCAGCTGAGAGCCTTCAAAGACCATGTTCTGAGTCACTGGGACAAGAAAGTGTAATCTCAAGCCTCAACTCAACTTTAGTTTTGATGAAAGACAAACAAGCTAGTTTGATGAAAGACAAACAAGCATTATGGAAAGAAGGAAAAGAAGTGGAAATCATCTTAAAGCATCATTCACTCAAAGCTTCAAGGAACTTGGCAAGCAATCAAGTATATCAATTCTCAATTAAACTACATTGATTAGAAATGCTCAAAAATGATATACACACTTGCCACATCACTTCAATTATATTTCAAAACAATTTTTAAGTTTTTCTCTGCTGTAAATCGATTAACATCTTGTGTAAATCGATTTACACATGCTTTTTCAAAAACTGTTTGCTCCTGCCAGCAATCGGTTTACAGGTTGTGTAAATCGATTGATCACAGAACAAACTGATTTTTTAACACATGTAAATCGATTGACACAACATGCTAATCGATTTACACTTCAAACTTTTTGAAATTCTGAACGTTACAAACACGTGCAATCGATTTGCATGTTATGTTAATCGATTTGCACATTGAAAATTTTTGAAAAATCTGAACTGGTTTCAAGATATCCTTCATACCTTTTCTCCAATAGTTGCATGATCAAACATTGCATCTTGTCAAGTTTTACAAACAGAAAAGTGTCCTTTTGGAAAGGTATCTTGATTACTATATATTGCAAAATATTTTCAAATCATAAATACATCTCTTCTCTTGCAATAAAATCTGAACTTTGTAAAATATTCAAACTTCATATTTCTTAACTTTTAAGAACAAAGATTTTCTGCACTTTCACACATATAAAGAACAGAAATCTTTGAGCATTATCTAACCATTGTGTTACAGTTTGAATTGCTTACAAGAGAAGAAAGAAGAAACTTCAAAGAAGTCACTCTAAGTGATCAACATCTTTCAAGAAATCATACTTCATAAAAACATACAAAGTGTAACTTATTTCCAGGATTGTTGGAATTAAGTATTAGATTACTTTTGTTCCTTGTTGTCCATTATTGGAAACAAGAGGTATCTTTTGAGAGGATTGTTCTCATTAGACTTATTGGAAATCCAAGAGGGTGTTCTTGGTTATTTGTTAGGTTCTTTAGTGGATAAGACTAGGAAGAGTCTTGTAAAAGTTCTAACAATATAGTAAAATCTCTTGCGTGTTTGCAAGGGGACTGGACGTACTTCCGGGTTGTGGAAGGAACCAGGATAATTCTCCGTGTCTCTTTACTTTCTGCACTTTACAGTTTTCAAAGCACTAAATCAAAACCAGAAAGTATAAAATAAGTCAAAAATCGACCATCACCTAATTCACCCCCCCTCTTAGGCGCAATCTTAATCTTACAATTGGTATCAGAGCAGGTTATAGGTAACCTGCTCCTAGAGATCCAGAATGGCTTCCGCAAATCATCAACCAGTTTTCAGAGATGGTGGTAGTAACAACAAGCCTCCTCTATTTTGTGGTGAATATTTTGACTTTTGGAAAATACGCATGAAGGCGCATTTAGAAGCACAAGGAGAGGAAGTATGGGATGCTGTTGAAAATGGTCCATTTATCCCAATAACGGTAATCAATGGCGTTGGGTCTGCAAAGCCCAAAACTGTATGGGACGACGATGACAAAAAGAAAGTTCTCTATGACAAAAAGGCAATAAACCTTCTTCAAGGTGCTCTCAGTATGGACGAATTCTTTCGTGTCTCAAACTGCAAAACAGCAAAGGAAATTTGGGATACCTTGGTTCAAACTCATGAAGGAACGGCTGAAGTAAAAAGATCAAGGCTAAATACCTTGAGTCAAGAATATGAACTATTTCGAATGCAGCCCGGAGAATCCATTCTTGACTTACAAAAGAGATTTGTGCATTTGACAAATCACTTAATTGCTCTTGGTAAAACCCTGCCAAATGATGAACTCAACTTGAAAATCCTTAGATCATTGACTAGGGAATGGCAACCAAAGGTAACGGCAATCTCGGAAAAGAAGAGTCTCTCCGCAATGACTTCCGCTACATTATTCGGCAAACTTCAAGAATACGAAACGGAACTCGGTAGACTTGAAAAACATGAGAATCTAGAAAAGAAGTCCAAAAACATTGCCTTAAAAATTGATTCAAAAGAAGTGGTAAAAGAAGACAATCCGGAAGAAGATGAAAATTTCATGCTTCTAGTGAAAAGACTTGGAAAGTTTTTTGGCAGAAATGACAAAGGCGGATCTCATGCATATAAGAGAAAGCACTTCAAGAAAAGAGAAGCCTCCACATCAACTCAAGATGTCTCATGTTATGAATGTGGAAAGCAAGGACACATCAAGCCAAACTGTCCAAATCTCCCAAAGAAAAATGGATTCAAAGGAAAGGACTCAAAACAAAAGAAAGCCTACATAGCATGGGAAGATAATGATATGAGCAGTTCATCGGAATCGGAAAGCGACGAATGTGCAAACTTAGCCTTAATGGCATCGCATCACTCCGACAATGAAGAAGAGGTTAGTAATGAATTTAATCTTTTTGATGATGATGTTCAAGGTGCAATTGATGAACTCTTGAAAGAATGCAAAAGTTTATACAAAAAGGTGTCAAAACAAGAAAAAGAACTTCTAAGTTGTCTAGAAAAAATTGACACCATGACTAAAGATTTTGATCTTCAAAAACAAAATTTTATAAAAGAAAAGGAAAACTTTGCATGCTCCAAGTGTGAATCAAATGTCTTTCAAATTGTTCAATTGAAAAGAGTCATTGAACGATATGAAAAAGGACAAATAGGATTGGAAGGATTACTAAGCCAACAACGTTATCCTAATGATAAAAGAGGTCTTGGTTATGTGAATACTAAGAAACCAAGTAACAATCCCACTGTTTTTGTAAAGGCTAGTAATAGTTCCAATCCCAAGAAAGTAGAAAAGAAGCAAGTTGTTCATAATCATCAAAAGAAAAAGGCTAATGTATCTAAAAGAAAACAAATTCCTAGATACAAGAGCAAATTTGTTCCAAACTGTTTTTACTGTGGTATTATTGGACACACACCAAATGCATGCTATATTAGAAATTTCAGTATGGCTAGTGGACATTATGCATGGGTGAAAAAGGGAACTAACTATGAAGGACCCAAGGCAACTTGGGTACCTAACAAGAAATAATTTGTTTTTGTAGGTATGCTTGAAATCCACTTCAAATGTTTGGTATCTTGACAGTGGATGTTCAAAGCATATGACAGGAGATGTACACCAATTTTCATATCTAGTACATAAAGCCAAAGGGTATGTCACCTATGGAGACAACACCAAAGGAAAGATTCTTGGCGTTGGAATAGTTGGCACACCTCCATCCATTCAAATTGAGGATGTTCTCTATGTTGAAGGATTAAAGCACAACCTTCTTAGCATAAGTCAACTTTGCGATAGAGGGTTCAAGATCAAATTCAACAAAGAAGAATGTCTTATTATGGATGAGGCAACCAATGAGGTAAAACTCAAAGGTATAAGATCTAACAATATTTTTGTGATTACTCTAGATGATTTGTCTATGAAGGTACAATGTCTTATGGTAAACAACAATGACGCTTGGTTATGGCATAAGAGGATTGCTCACATTCACATGGAGCACTTGAACAAATTGGTTAAGCATGACCTAGTTATTGGTCTACCAAAGATGAAGTTCATCAAAGACAAATTATGTAGTGCATGCCAAAAGGGCAAACAGACCAAATCAACTTTCAAACCAAAGAATGTGGTTTCAACAACAAGACCACTTCAATTGTTGCACATGGATCTTTTTGGTCCATCTAGAACAAGAAGCTTCGGAGGTAACATTTATGCATTAGTTATTGTAGATGATTTTTCCCGTTTCACTTGGACTTTGTTTTTAGTACACAAGAATGAAGCATTCAAGGCATTCAAGAGATATGCAAAACAAGTTCAAAATGAGAAGTCATCAAAGATAACATCAATCCGAAGTGATCACGGTGGAGAGTTCCAAAACAGTCTATTTGAAGAATTTTGTGAAGAAAATGGGATCTTCCACAATTTTTCAGCACCAAGAACTCCACAACAAAATGGAGTAGTTGAAAGGAAAAATAGATCTTTGGTGGAACTTGCTAGAACCATGCTAAGTGACTCAAGTTTGCCTAAATATTTTTGGGCGGATGCGGTAAGCACGGCATGTTATGTAAGCAATCGCGTGATCATAAGACCTATACTAAAGAAAACTCCATATGAGATCTACAAAGGAAGAAAACCAAATATCTCTCACTTTCATATTTTCGGGTGCAAATGTTTTGTCCTTAACAACGACAAAGACAATCTCGGTAAGTTCGATGAAAAATCGGATGAAGTTGCTATTTGTGATGATGATGATTCTATAGATTTATCTCATGAGATTTCCTGCGGAGATGGCAAAATTGTCAATCCGGAACAAACACATGAACTTTCACATCAAAATGAAAATGATGATGATCTTCCTCAAGAATGGAGAACTCATCGTGATCATCCAATTGACAATATAATTGGAGATATTAGCAAAGGAGTATCTACTCGACTAAATCTTAAGGATGCATGCTTAAATATGGCGTTTGTATCTCAAGTTGAACCTACTAAAGTGGCTCAAGCACTAGAAGATGATCAATGGATCCTTGCCATGCAAGAAGAGTTAAACCAATTCGAGCGGAATGAAGTTTGGGAACTTGTTCCTAATCCAGGAAATAAACGTATCATTGGAACCAAATGGGTTTTCAAAAACAAGATGGATGAAAATGGAATAATCACTCGAAACAAGGCAAGACTAGTTGCTCAAGGATACAACCAAGAGGAAGGAATTGATTTTGAAGAAACTTTTGCTCCGGTAGCACGTTTGGAAGCAATAAGACTATTACTTGCATATGCATGCTCATTGGACTTTGAACTTTTTCAAATGGATGTAAAAAGCGCATTTCTCAACGGATTCATAAATGAAGAAGTCTATGTAAAGCAACCTCCCGGATTTGAAGACTTCAAACATCCTAATCATGTCTTCAAACTGAAGAAAGCTCTCTATGGGCTGAAGCAAGCACCAAGGGCTTGGTATGATAGACTAAGCGCATTCCTATGTGAAAAAGGGTTTGTAAAGGGTAAAGTTGATACCACTCTCTTCATAAAAAATGTTAATCATCATACCTTACTTGTACAAATCTATGTAGATGATATTGTTTTCGGTTCAACTAACCAAAATATGTGCAAGGAATTTTCGTCTATGATGCAAGGAGAGTTTGAGATGTCTATGATGGGAAGATTGAATTTCTTTCTTGGTCTTCAAATTAAGCAACTCAAACATGGTATTTTCGTGAACCAATCAAAATATTGCAAAGACCTTATAAAGAAGTTTGAGATGGAAAGTAGCAAAAAAAGTGCAATTCCTATGGGATCCGGCACCTATCTTGACCCAGATGAATCAGGAAATTCTATTGACATAACTAAGTATCGTGGAATGATTGGCTCACTCCTTTATTTAACAGCAAGTAGACCTGACATTATGTTCAGCGTTTGCCTATGTGCAAGATATCAAGCCAATCCTAAAGAGTCTCACCTTGCAGCAGTCAAGCGCATAATAAAATATCTCAAAGGAACAACCAACGTCGGATTATGGTATCCAAAAGGTAGTATGTGCAATCTAGTTGGTTATTCTGATGCTGACTATGCAGGTTGCAAAACTGATCGCAAAAGTACAAGTGGAACATGTCACATTCTTGGAAATGCCTTGGTCTCATGGTCATGCAAAAAGCAAGCAAGCGTAGCTCTCAGCACTGCCGAAGCAGAATACATTGCGGCTGGAAGTGGATGCGCTCAAATTCTTTGGCTAAAACAACAATTACTTGACTATGGAGTAAACCTTGGATGCATTCCTCTTCGATGTGATAACACAAGCGCGATCAATATTACAAAAAATCCAGTTATGCATTCCCGGACGAAACACATTGACATCAGACATCATTTCATCCGAGACCCTGTACTCAAAGGAGATGTCGAGATCACATTTGTGGACACTCAAAATCAACTCGCGGACATCTTCACAAAACCACTTGCAAAGGATGCATTTTTCAAAATTCGTCGTGAACTTGGAATCCTCGATGAACAAGATATTTAAGGTGCACTCAATCCTTAACTATACCTTAATGTACATATATATGTGTTTAGACATTGTTTCAAATGTTAAAAAATAATGATTTTTAAAATTTTTCTTTAAGTAAATCGATTTACACCATATGTCAATCGATTTACTACTGAAGCAAATCATTTTTTTAATAAAATCTTGTGTGTAAATCGATTTACACAATATGTAAATCGATTTACCACTGAACGAAAATTACTTTTTATGAAAATGTTCTGTGTAAATCGATTTAACCAAGGGGTAAATCGATTTACCACAGAATCTGAAGCATTTTTTATGTATTTTCTCTATGCAATGTATTTTGTTTTAACATGTGATACTTGTAATGAGCTTTTAATATATTGGTCAAATATTCATTGTCTCTCAACCTCCCACCTTTCTATTGCCCAATCAATAAAACCTTGACCAAATTATCAAATTAAGTCTCATAAAGACCTCTCTTACCCTACTATACTATTTAATCTCACCAAAACTCCCTCACTATCTCATAACACCAACACACTCTCTCACATAACAACACAAAAGAACTCTATATCTCTCTTTTCAAAACCCTAACAAGATCCATGGCTCCCAAGAGAAAAGCCTCTGCCTCAGAGAAAGGAAAGAAGCCAGCTTCGTCATCATCTGAAAACTCTGTGCTCGAGTACCTCACGGATCCACAGCGGGACAGATTTCTCAAGCATTTTCAAAAGAAAATCGTCTCTACTCCAAAGTTTGGTATGTTATCTACTTTTCCAGATGAATGCTTCTCATTTCAAAGAGATTTCATTGCTTATGGGTTAGAACCATTAATATCTTCACATGGTTTCTATTACCCGGATCTGGTTAAAATTTTCTACAGCAACATGTGCTATGACAACAACAAATGTTATACATATGTCCTTGGAAAAAGAATCCCTCTGTATTCCAAAACTCTTGGCAGAATCTTGAACATTCCATATTCTGGAAGTACCCTCTATGATCCAGAAGATGCTGCTTGGGAAAACTATCAGAAGCGAGAATTTTTCTATAGCATTGGAAGGTTATCAGAATCTGAATACCGTGCCAAGCGGATTCGCAGTCTTGGCGGGGTTACTCCAGCTAGGGACACATGGAGTGCTGGAAATTTCCATATTGATGATAGGTTGTTTCACTACTTTCTGGTGTATATTTTGTTTCCTAGAGCAGGGAATCATTGTACGGTGACCGACCTAGAACTTCAAATCATCTATGCAAGGAAAAATGGAATCCCGGTTAATTGGGCAAAATTGATTGTGATGCATATGCTAAAAGTTGCCGCAAGGGCCACCTTTCTACCATATGCATATTTCATTACAAGGATTATGGAAGCTTATGATATAGATTTCACTGGATTTGAGCGGATTGAAATGGATCCAATCACCACTAGGATCTCCATCAAAAATGTTGATTCAAGAATGGGTGTTCATTTCAATGCTGAAGCAAAAACCATAACTTACATTGGAGAAGATGTGGTCGGCGATGAAGGTCATAATGCAGATGAAGAAGACCATGAAGTTCCTCCTGCTGCTGCTTCTGGTCCCACAAATCAAGATGTTATGGATTTCATGACGCAACAGTTTGCTTCTCTGAATTCTAACATCAATGCTCGATGGACGGAGATAAATGACTCTACCTCATCTCGGATAGATGCTTTTCAGAATGATGTGAACCAACAATTTTCATATCTTTATTCACATCTTCATATCCCTCCATACGACCCAACCAATCCTGCACCTCCGCCTCCTCAATACACCGAACCACCTCTTCAACAACAATTTCCTTATCAAGGACCTTTCTAAAATGTTCTTGATCAATGTTATTAAATTCTTAGTATAAGTATCATTATGGATTTTGTCTTGTTTTATTTTGTTCATTTTATGTATTGTGTTCTTAAAACTTTGTTCGATAATTTTTGAAAGTTTTGTGTTTTTCATTCATGTTCCTATACATTTCTTTCTGGTATACTCTCTTGTTGCATCTTTCCCTTCTTTTTGATAATGTCAAAGGGGGAGAAGGATGTAATAGCACTTTATGGTTGTTTGTTTTCATTGTCTTTACAGAGCAAACTTTCAAAGCTTTTTCTCCATAGGGGGAGAAATCTTCTCAGGGGGAGAAAACACCTTTTGCTCAAATTCTGATCAACACATAAAGGAAAATGGTTTGTCATCATCAAAAAGGGGGAGAATGTAATCTCAAGCCTCAACTCAACTTTAGTTTTGATGAAAGACAAACAAGCTAGTTTGATGAAAGACAAACAAGCATTATGGAAAGAAGGAAAAGAAGTGGAAATCATCTTAAAGCATCATTCACTCAAAGCTTCAAGGAACTTGGCAAGCAATCAAGTATATCAATTCTCAATTAAACTACATTGATTAGAAATGCTCAAAAATGATATACACACTTGCCACATCACTTCAATTATATTTCAAAACAATTTTTAAGTTTTTCTCTGCTGTAAATCGATTAACATCTTGTGTAAATCGATTTACACATGCTTTTTCAAAAACTGTTTGCTCCTGCCAGCAATCGGTTTACAGGTTGTGTAAATCGATTGATCACAGAACAAACTGATTTTTTAACACATGTAAATCGATTGACACAACATGCTAATCGATTTACACTTCAAACTTTTTGAAATTCTGAACGTTACAAACACGTGCAATCGATTTGCATGTTATGTTAATCGATTTGCACATTGAAAATTTTTGAAAAATCTGAACTGGTTTCAAGATATCCTTCATACCTTTTCTCCAATAGTTGCATGATCAAACATTGCATCTTGTCAAGTTTTACAAACAGAAAAGTGTCCTTTTGGAAAGGTATCTTGATTACTATATATTGCAAAATATTTTCAAATCATAAATACATCTCTTCTCTTGCAATAAAATCTGAACTTTGTAAAATATTCAAACTTCATATTTCTTAACTTTTAAGAACAAAGATTTTCTGCACTTTCACACATATAAAGAACAGAAATCTTTGAGCATTATCTAACCATTGTGTTACAGTTTGAATTGCTTACAAGAGAAGAAAGAAGAAACTTCAAAGAAGTCACTCTAAGTGATCAACATCTTTCAAGAAATCATACTTCATAAAAACATACAAAGTGTAACTTATTTCCAGGATTGTTGGAATTAAGTATTAGATTACTTTTGTTCCTTGTTGTCCATTATTGGAAACAAGAGGTATCTTTTGAGAGGATTGTTCTCATTAGACTTATTGGAAATCCAAGAGGGTGTTCTTGGTTATTTGTTAGGTTCTTTAGTGGATAAGACTAGGAAGAGTCTTGTAAAAGTTCTAACAATATAGTAAAATCTCTTGCGTGTTTGCAAGGGGACTGGACGTACTTCCGGGTTGTGGAAGGAACCAGGATAATTCTCCGTGTCTCTTTACTTTCTGCACTTTACAGTTTTCAAAGCACTAAATCAAAACCAGAAAGTATAAAATAAGTCAAAAATCGACCATCACCTAATTCACCCCCCCTCTTAGGCGCAATCTTAATCTTACAGAAAGAAATTCTTCTGCTGGAAAATGCTCCCTGGAAAGAGCACCAACCTTCAAAAGCCACTGAACCAGGTTCTGATAGTCACCCTTTGACTACTGCTCCAGAAAAGGAAATTGCAACAAAAGAAGTTGTTGAATCAGAAGATGTTGCAGAGTGTTCTGAACGACTTGCAACCTCTGAGGAAACACTAGCTACATCTCTGGTCATGCAAACTCTAGAAGAGTTGAAGAAGGAGAATGCTTTAATCCATGCAAGATTGGATAAGAAAGAAGACACAAACAAACAAATCAGGGATATATTGGATAAGCAAGAAGACAGTCCCAAAGAAATTAAGGATATATTAGGAAAGCAAGAAGAATCAAGTACTCAGATTAAGAGCTTCCTGGAAGGGTTATTCACACGACTTCCCCCTCCATCTTAGATTTTTTAAAACTTGGTTTATGTATTCTTCATCTTATCTTCTTTGTTTCTGATAGATGTCATTGCAATATGTTTTCAATACAAATCATCATTTTTTACTCTGATAATTTATGGTGATATTTGATTTTTCATACCTGACAAAAAGGGGGATATCGTAAGATATTTTCAATAACAGTTTATCGGGACTAAGTCTCAAACATTCTGAATATCTTAACTTCTTTTTTGTTTTCTGAAAGCTTAAACATGAACAAATTCGGATAAAGACATAAGGAGATGCATCAAAAGCTATGATAAGAAGGAACTTCAGGAAAGTATCTCATCTCTATCTGAGTGCTCAACTCAGGTTGAGAATCTATTAAGCTTTTGTTATGTACATTTCTATTGAAAAATCCTAGTTTTTGTCATCATCAAAAAGGGGGAGATTGTTAGAACATAGTTTGATTCTACAACCCTCATAAGAGTTTTGATGATAACAAACACAAAGAACAAATATGCACTCTAAATTTGTGTTCCATGTTGTACAGAAGTTCAGACTAAAACGGAATCAATAGTTAAGCCACAGAAGCACCCAAGTTAAGTAATCAGAATGTTCTGAAGTATGATGATCAGAATCGGCGCGAAAGAAAAAGATATCATGATTCTGAATGGAAGTCCAACATGCTAACAGAACCTTATGTTTCTGACTTCCCAATTTCTAAAGCAAAGCAGCATGCAAGATTCCTAAGTTCTGAAGCGTTACTTTTCCATTAAGGCAGTATCACTTACAACGGCTACAATCAGACAAGGATCTTCTCATTATGGAAAGAGCATTAAGTGTCCATTATCACGTTTCCATTTGGACAGACTTCCACGCCTATATAAACAAGTTCAAAGGGTAAATCGTTTAAGATTTCACACAACTGCTCAATACAATCTCAAAAAGCTGCAAAACTTATATTCATAATATACTCTAAATTTGTGTAATACATCACAATAGTGATACTGGTTTTGTAACGAAAAACAAACAGTACACAGTGAATCTTTTCTTTTGATTAAGTGAATTTCCTTGAGATAAATCGGATTATGGTTGTACTCAAGAAGACTTTGGCAGTTTTCAAAGTAGAATTGTAATCAGTTTGATTAGTGAATTAAGTCCTCGTTGGAGAGAGGCGAAATCACCTTGGAGGGTGGAATGGAGTAGTTTGAGATCAAGCGAACCAGGATAAAAATCATCGTGTCAATTGTTTTTTATTTTTAAGTTTCATTTCATGCCCCCTTCTTGTGTTTTTCACTTCTTCACATTGCATTTTATTAAGGAAAAGGAAAGTTAAAACAAAACATGAATGATCACAAAAGAAAAACAAGTCACGGTGCTTGGTGATTCCTCAAAGAGCAAAGCTAAAGATAAGAAGGAGAACCAAAAACCATAATGTGATCTTGTTGTGATTGAATCAATATAGTATGGTGAAGGGATCTTAGGGGCAAAAAATAGGGTACAACAGGTACCCTTTTACATTTTTTTCATGTTATTTTGTTCTTTTTTTGTTTCTAGTGAGTTGGGCTTCTTGGCCTTGGGCCAACTTATTTTTCTTTTCATCACCCCCTAATTTCTCACAACAGCATGCCCATCCCTTTTTATTATTTTTTCTGTTTCCAATAAAAAAACTATTTTTGGGCCTAACTAAAATAGCTTTCTCACACCCCTTTTTACTTCTGACTCATGGCCCAACATTTTCCATTTCTTTATATTTCCTTTATTTTTATTTATTTTATTTTGAATCAAAATAAAAAATATTTTTTTAATAATTACATTACAAACATGTTAATTCAATCACTTTGATTTTATTTCATTTCATTTATTTTTCAAACAAATAAATGTCTCAAAAATATTTTCTAAAACAATTAGTTTCTTTTTAGATTTAAAAAATAATTAGACTTATACTTTATTTAATTTTTTTTTGTTAATTAAATTATCATAGATTTTTTAGGTTTTGTTAATTAACTAATTAATTTCTTTTGAGGAAACAATTAAATAGCTAGATTAATCACTAAACCTTTTTCCTATCAAAATCTAAAAACATTTCTTTTTCTTTTCTACACTTTACATTTCTTTGCGCATTTTATTATTTCGCATTATTATTTATGTAAATGGTTTGTAACAGATAATTAGGGTTTTATTGATTTTCATTTGTATTTGTAAATTTGTATCCCCCATTCCAGAAGCGTTGTAATAGCGTAGGATATTTTAATTCCGCAATTTATCGCTTACCTTATTATTATTAGTAATTAGGGTTGTATGGCAAGATTTAAAATCAAACATTAGATAACCCTAATTAAAAGATAAAAATGAATTGAATCAAACACACTTTGCACACATGCACCTCTATGGTAGACCTCACTTGTTGCCTCGGATTAAAACAGTCATGTCCCTCGAACGTTGGATGTTTTAGCCAAGACTCTCGATTAAAAGATTGCAGTCCATCGATGACCCTTTGATGTTGCCTTCAGTAAACGATCTTAGTCCCTTTTGACCATTGCTAAAGCGTCTTACAAGTTGCCTTATATGATTGTACGATGACCCACGTCCGTCCCTAATATCCAATGATAGGGATTCCTACTAACCAATGGTAGAATAACACTATCTAAAGGAGGATGAAAAGAACAAATACTTTTGAGTAGGTAGATAGTTCTTAATAGCTTGCTAACAAATTAAACAAACATCTTCACACCTCACACTTTCAAAACAACTACTTTTAAAACACTTTATAAACACTATTGAGGACTGATACAAGGGTTATTATAAAGAAAATTGCATTACATTGGCACCTTTAAAACACTTTCACAAAGCCACACCTTCTTTCAAAATATTTTCAAAACAAACATTTTGTATACATTCTCAACGATACGGGAATCATTACAAAAATTTCCGCACTTAGGCATTTTCAAAATATTTTCAAACATGCACAAAATATTTCAAATGTGAGCTAGCAATTAAGAGCCCATAGATAACTACGGATGGAAAGGGTTCTAACACTTTCCCTTTTCATAACCTACCCCCCGAACTCAAAATCTATCAAAGGTCATTCCTGTTCTTTTCACCCTTTCCTTTATTGGATAAAAGAAAAGTGGTGGCGACTCTTGCTATCCGCAACATTTATGATAAAACACAAACCCAAAAGTCAGTTCTCTCATGTATTACAGTGTCCTTCCTTGTTAGAGCCTCGTAGTATTTGGTGTCTCTTCAAAGTCCAGTTGGTCTACTAGCAGTCTTGGTTGGGCAAGTGCATCCTTTCTTAGAGCCCCATAGTATTTGGTGTCTCTTCAAAGTCCAGTTGGTCTAATTCAAATCTTGGTTGGGTAGGTGTGTCCTTCCTCCTTAGAGCCCCATAGTATTTGGCATCTCTACAAAGTCCAGGTGTTCTACTGGCAGTCTTGGTTGGGCAGGTGCATCCTTCTTTGTTAGAGTCACATAGTATTTGGTGTATCTTCAAAGTCCAGTTGGTCTACTGGCAGTCTTGGTTTGGTAGGTGCATCTTTCCTTATTAGAGTCCCATAGTATTTTGTGTCTCTTCAAATTATAGTTGGTCTACTAACAGTCTTCGTTGGGCAGGTGCGTCCTTCCTTGTTAGAGTCCCATAATATTTAGTGTTTCTTCAAAGTCTATTTGGTGTATTGGAAGTCTTGGTTGGGCCGGTGCATCCTTCCTTGTTAGAGTCTCATAGTGTTGTACCCCAAAATTTGCCCTCTCATGTTTTCCAAAGCCTTCCCCCTGCATGGTTGACCAGAAACCCTTGCCTAAGGAAAAATAAAATTTTTGAGTGGTGCTTTAAGTAACTTTCGATTGTCATTCTGAAAGACCTTTCGATTGGCATTCTGAAAGCCCTTTCGATTAGCATTCTGAAAGACCTTTCGATTAGCATTCTGAAAGACCTTTCGACTGGCATCCTGAAAGACCCTTCGATTGGAAATTCTGAAAGACCCTTCGATTGGTGCTCTGAAGGAGCCTTTCGATTGGCATTAAGGACAAGCACTTCGATTGGCATGCCAAGGGATCCTTCGATTAGCATGACAACACCTTTCGATTGGCCTATTAGCAAAGCCTTTCGATTGGAATTTTAATCAGTGCCCTTCGATTGTTATTTGGACAAGGGCCATTCGAAGAAGCTTTTAAAGAGCATTCGAAGGAGGCCATCATCCCATTCGAAAGGGAGCATTCGCAGGAGGCCATCAGCCCATTCGAAAAGGAGCATTCGAAGGAGGCCATCAGCCCATTCGAAAGGGAGCATTTGAAGGAGGCCATCAGCCTATTCAAAAGGGAGCATTCGAAGGCCAATTAAATATCATTAAAAATTCAAAAAGGGACAAGATCCCATGTGTTTAGCAAACGTTACGAACTCTCATTCATGGCTTTCAAACACATAATCATTGTTACAGATTCTCATTCATGGCTATCAAACACATAATCAAGGTCATTTAAACCTTTGTCTTCTTGTCCCCTCTACCCCCTCTATATAAAGAGACCACAAGTGTTGCAAAAGGACGGAAAAAAAACTCGACACAAAGAGGAAGACAACAACGAAAAAACACACAGAAAAATAGAGAAAAGAAAAAGAAACAAGAACATTGGAGAGGCGCTGCCCATACAATCCATCAAAGGTTGTCATAATTTTCCAGGCCAAAGCAGTCCTTCAGATCGAAGGTGCCCACGCCCAGAAGCCCTCAGATTGAAAGTGCTCTCATCCATCCAGTAGCCAAATCGAAGATTCAATATGCTGGTAAGAAAGGGTAAATTGTCAAAACTTTTCATTTTGCATAACACCTCCATATTTTCTATCTCATTCGATTTGCCATCCTAGACAGAATTCAAGGGCTTGGGTTTGGCCCCAGGTCATGTTCTTCGTTTGCTAACATTTGCTGCAGATTTAGCCTGAAAAGACTCAGCGCACGCAGGATCGAAGGGCCTGGGGTTCGATACCAGGCCCCGAGTTTTATTTTGCTAACATACTTTTGCAGGTATAGCATCCCAGATCGAAGGAGACACCTTCTCTGGATCGAAGCTTCCCATAGTCCTCCTGGATCGAAGAAGGCATTTTTCCCAGGATCGAAGGGAAATCCCCTTCCCTGGATCGAAGTCTGTTCATGCCCACTTCCTGGCCCAATCGAAAGAACCATGACCCTGTTTGGATCGAAGCTTCCATTCCCTCCTTGGCTCTAAGCTTTTTTTTCCCTGGATCGAAGGATCCCCCTTGTATTTTATTTTTGTTTTCATTGACATCTTTTTATCTTTTTTAATTAACATTAAAATAACAAAAAAACACAAAAAAATTAGGATAGTTTTTTTTTCTATTAAATTAATTTTATTAATTAATCTCTTAATTATCTTAACATTTTTCCAAAACTAAAATTAAGTAGATTTAGATCATTTTCCCAAACAAAATAAAACTCAAAAAAAGTATTTTCTTTTTAATTAGTTAATTATTAGTTAGACTTAATTCTTAATTCAAAAAAGACCAAAAATACACTTTATTCAATAAAAGGGTCAACACCCTAAAGGACATCCCGATTCAATTTTCGTGCGCGTTTATTTTATTGTAACTGCCTACTGGGATGTAATAGCTAAGACTTTTACTTTACTGCTATTATTCCCCAATTTTTGGACATGTAAATAATCCCCCTCCCTGAACCCTTGTAATAGCGTAGGATTTACAATTCCCGCACTTTAAATTCCTGTACATATATTAATTGTTTAGATGTATGCTAACTAGGCTATGCATGACAAGATTAACTCTTAACGTAAAATCAACAATAGCTCACCATGACATGCAAAGATCATATAACTGAAAATTGATACACTCGCACATGCCACTCCTAGGGTACACCTCACTTGCTTGCCTCGAAATGTAGTCATTAAGTATAGGAAGTCTTAGAGGTCGCCCTCCTGTCTAAAGATCAAAGTTGCCTCGAAATGGTCACCTCGATAAAAATGATCTAAGACATTAGGGTTACCGCTAAAGCATCATAACATTGCTTTAGTGACCACACGTCCCTTAAATCGAATTGACCCGAAAACTCCAACGACGGTGCTACCTAATCCTCAAGAGTGGGATAGCACTGTCTAAAGGACATTTGCATAATTTAATTCCTTTTTGAGTAGGTAGAGGCTCTTAAGTACTCGCTCCTTTTAAAAACAAAACGAAACATTTCTCACTTACACTCTCTTCCAAAACAAAACTCTTTTCAAAACCCACAAACACAAAGAAAAGCAAACTTTTGAAAACATAGTGAGCAAGTACCTAAGAGCCCGTGGATAACCACGGATAGAAAGGGTGCTAACACCTTCCCTTTCTATAATCTACCTCCCGAACCCGAGAAACATCTCGAAAAGGAATTTTTCTGTGCTTTTGTCCTTTCCTTGTTGGATAAAATAAAAGACGGTTGAGACTCTTGCTTACCGCGACATTTTGCAAAAACAAACGCAAATGCGAACCAGCATTCCAAAACAGTCAGTTCTCATTCCCACCGATCACAGAACTGGCGACTCTGCTGTGGACATATAAGTGAGGTGTACCTTAGGACTAGATCACTTGTGTTTTCAATTGTAATGCTTTGTATGCTTTTAATTTTGTGGGCTTGTATCGGAGTTCTATAAATCCTCCACCCGGATTTGGGAAACATTCATAGATAGCAATACATTGTGGAAACTATGCGAGGTATACCGACACGGTTGAAGTAATATCTATATTAGTGCGACATATTTGTGAGTACCGGTAGCCTTTGAGTCAATCAAAGAGAATACGGGGCCGCTGAGTGATGTCACTAAGCACTAATGACCTAGAACCTTACTTGACCATCTTGGCCTTTTTTAGGGGTAGTGAGATGACCGACTTTGGTGCAGTCCGAAGTTGGTAGATACTAGATACTACACTCATTGAGGATTGTTTTCTTGGAATATTTTGGTCGCTAGTTCAGTGGCTAAACCAAAACGATGAACATAGAAAACAATCCAATGATATTGAGCTCTTTAGAACCTGGTTACTATTTATAGGACAAATTTTTGAGCCAACTACACTCAAGAGGGTACTTACCTATGAAACTCCATGCCAGCCTAAACTTAAGGTTGTTTGTGTGACTTGTGTGCCTTCAAACTTGAACTACTTGCACATTCTTGTTATCTGACAACATGAGTTCCTTGTAGGTTTTTTTTACAGTCCTTATCCAACAATTTGGATTTATTGCAAGGCTTACTTACATCACCTCACACTTTTGCTTAAACGCATAGCATACACATCATAACATCATACCATAGCATTTTCCTTAACCATTTCAAGGATCTCCAGGGTCTGTGATGCAGGTTATGGTAAATCAGATGTCCAGCATGGGGCAAAGGGGATTTATTTTCCTCTAGCCAATGCCATCTAGAGATCAAAACATGATAACTTGAGTCAGGGGCTATGACCCACTCGATATGGTGAGCTTGACTCTTGAAGAAGGACTCTCAGCAACATGAAGTTCCTTCAATCAAGCTACCAGATTCAGATTCTAACAGTTTCTTGTTTACCCCGCGAGATCCTTGAAAACATTGCATACATATATCATACATATCATTGCATTACAGGTACCATTACAAGTTTCTCATCTTCTTCGTTGTTTATTTCAGCAATCATCATGTCTACTGAACCTTCAACCGAGCAAGCTATCAAGGCCCTCCAGACCCAGAATGCCCAATTTCAAGAGTTGGTCATGAGCCTAGCTAAGGGTCAGCAAGACTTGAAGACCCTGATTCTGAAAGAGAGGAAGAAGAAGAAGAAGAAGAGGACCATCCTGTTCAACACCGGACGCAGGTTTGGAAACGGGCTGCAGAATGAAATTGATCTGGCCACCCCATCTGGAGAGAAAGACAGTCCACAAGAAAGGAGGGCTCCTAGCCCTATGGTCTCCGACAACGAGACGGACTATGATGAAGAACAATATTCTCCTGCTGAGGATAAGTACAAACAGCTGGAAGACCGTGTGAACGCTATGGAAATACAGAAGGTGCCCGGTCTGGACTTCGGAGATCTGGGTCTATCATCTGGGGTGGTGATTCCCCATAAATTCAAGGAACCTGCCTTTGCCAAGTATGATGGAGCATCCTGTCCAAAGTTGCACCTCCGGTCATATGTAAGAAAGATCCAGCCTTACACTGCTGACAAGAACTTGTGGATCCATTTCTTTCAAGACAGTCTTTCAGGGACTCAGCTTGAGTGGTTCTATCAGTTGGACGGAGCCAGTATCCGCAGCTGGGAAGATTTGGTTGCTGCATTCTATAAGCAGTATCAGTACAACTCCGACTTCGCTCCTACGCGTACCCAACTCCAAGGTATGTCAATAGGGACGGGTGAAGGATTTAAAGAGTATGCTCAAAAATGGAGAGACCTTGCTGGAAGGGTGCAACCACCTTTAGCTGATTGTGAACTTGTTGATATGTTTTTGGGGACCCTGTCTGGTCCATTCTTTAACCACTTGATCAGAATCTCTTCAGCCGGGTTCACCGAGCTAATACTGACCGGCGAAAGGGTCGAAGCTGGCATCAAAAGTGGGAATATTCAAGAAGCTACACCTTCTGATGCTCAGAAAAAGCCCTACAATGGGAAGAAAGAGTCCAATGCTGTGTATGGTCAAAAGAGTCGTCATGACCAACACGTAGGAGAAATCTTGATCTCTAATCCTACGCCTGCTCAACAAAAACAGGGGCATCAACGTAAGGAGGTCGCGCCTAAAAGACAATTCACTAAGATCAACATGTCACTGACTCAAGCGCTACAACAAATGTTGAAGGCAGGGATGATTACATTAAAGGCTCCTCTCCGGAACCCAAATACTTCCGCTCCTACCTATCATCCCAATGAAAGGTGTGCTTACCACTCTGACAGTCCGGGACATGACACAAAAAACTGCTGGGCTCTGAAGAACAAGGTCCAAGACATGATTGGTGCCAAGGAGATCCAGTTTGACCCTCCGGAGACTCTAAACATAATAACTACTCCTATGACGAATCATTGAAAGCTTTTGTTCATTTGAATTTTCAAGTTTTAATCTCTTTGTTATTCAAACAATTATCTATTAATGCCAAACTTTGTTTCATTAATGCATTGCATATGTTTGTCTTGATTTAATCCAATCATTTTAATTACATTTAAACTATGCTTTTTACTCACTTTATGACATTCAACTCTTGCTAAAAGTTACAAGCCTTTAGAGGGAGGATGACGAAACAATGCCATAATCTCATACAGTATGCTTTTGGACAAGCCTTGCTGACGATGTACATGCATTTCTTTCAAATCCTAAACACTGGAGTTATAAGGAAGATAATCCCTAGTCAACCCCTTCGAGCCAAAGAAGTAGGAGTTTTCTGTTTTAAACACAAATCGAAACCTTTAAATTAAACCTGGGGCAGGGTAGTCTCTCAGTTAATTCAAAAGATGCGCATTGAAGTCACAAAATCTCAATTCATAATACAACGAACGACATCAAAAGCATTCCTCTGGAATCAAAAGACAGTGGTGGTTCCTTATCTCATAGGCAGTCAATCTCTCAAAAGAAAAAAAGCCCACTGGGCCAAAACCTATAAAGGAGGCTTAAGAAAGTTAGGGCATCCCGCTGACTGTAATCTCGAAAACAGAAACAGTCAGGCAAAAGTTAGGGATAAAAAATCAAACGAGGTCGCTACAAATCCTCAACAACATGAAAATTGTTACAAAAATGACTGCCTTCCAACAAATTCAACTTGTGTGAACCATCACCAAAAACGTTATTCCAGACTCATTTGGAGTTCAAATGCATAATTAACTAAGCTTAGGATTGAAGAACATCACGAAGAGAAGGTGGGTACAAATATACTTTGAGCCTTTATCCTTTGTTTCTTAAACCGTGAACCAGGCCACGTTATAACCCTTAAAAGTCCTAGCTGAAGCATGGGTTAGTTCGAAAGCATACTGTTACAAAAGGTATCCTGACTCCTGTAGGGCATGCTGTAAAATCTTGAGTTGACATCACATTTTACAAAAATTCACTTGTTTTATTGAAAATTGCATTTTCAAAAACTTCAAGACAGACATAAGCTTTGCATTCTTAAAATAACATTGTTTTCATATGACTATTTATTCAACAGAAGAGAAACTCGCACGACGAATATCTAGTGAACAAAAACCTTCTCAATAAAAAGGATCACCTCAAGTGGACAAACACTTCCAACCAAGGGGAAGACATGATCATTGTCCATCATCTGGGGAAGCCCAATCAAGATCTCAAGAAATCTCTGAAGAAGTGCAGAGTAACCAGGGGCAGATCTCCATCTGAATCACTTGGGGCATTGGACATGAATTCCATAAACGAATCTTGCATGATCAAACATCTTCTGGTAGTATGGCAACACAACACTACTGACAATGACAACTCCCTACACTCTGAGAGCGTGGACATAGTCAAAAAAGTACTACGCATAATCAAAAACCCATTAGGTTGACCGGCCTAGGCAAAAATAAGGGCTTCCTGGCAAACCAAAAGGGTTCGGGCAAAAATAAGGGATGAAAATGAAAAATTTTGTACACCCGGCAAGTCGAAAACCTGAAAAGGCGGCTTGGGCAAAAAAGGGTATCCCGATGGACTGAAAACCCGAAAGGGCAGTCCAGGAAAAAATTAGGGATCAAAGCGTACGACTATGTCTCATCATCTCGTCACTTGCCTACCAGTAGAAGATTTGTTATTCCAATCGGCAGTTACCAAGGCCTCCGCAGGCACCTTCTCCCACAGATATAGGGGCAGAAAAGTCTCGATGCAAAGTCATTGTCATATCCTCATTCCACGTCACAGTAACATCTACACTCCCCACAAAGTAAGAAAAGGACAGTGGTGTTAATTCTCTCAGCTGAGACTTGCAACTATGGACGAATCAACAATACTCTCCCCAAGAAGAGTTAATCTACCATCAGCGCTAAAAAGGCTGGGTATCCCCAGAAGATCTTAATATTCCCCAGCGGAGTATAAGGATATTCCCCAGCAAGCATAAGAGTATCCCTAGCAGTCTTAATATTCCTCAACGAAATATAAGAATGTTCCCCGGTGGAATACAAGGTACCCCCAGTTGAGCCATGTCCCCAGCGTAGTCTAAAAAAGCTTCCCCGCAAGAGTTAAATCATCTTACCCAGTAGATTCTGGAAGCTTGTCCCCTGCAGAATACAAATGCATCTCCTCAGCCAAATTCAGAGGTTATCCTCACAAGAGTCTAACTGGGTTATCCTCAGCAAGTTGCAACTGAAAGATCATCCCCAGCGAAGTTCTTTCTTTCCCCAAGCAGGACTTCTATCCTCAACAGATTCAATATCCCCAGCAACGGTAATCCATCCCCAGCGGAGTTCATCATTGAAATCCCCAACAAAGCTTATCAATGGAATCCCCAGCGGAGTTATCGTTAAAATCATCAGCAGAACATCTCTCCCCCAACGAGTATTTCCCCTCAGAGTAATATCTTCATCAAGTTTATTCCCCAACGGAGTTCTTTTCTCCTGCAGGTTTATTCTCACAATCATCTTCGTTCATCATCCCCAGTGGAAACGAGGAACTCAACTATATTCTCCAGCAGCTCCAGGATTTATTTTCCCCAGCTAAAACATCACATTTCCATACATCATGATACATACACATACGCATCATACCATACAATCTCATTTATGTTGAGAACATCATTGCTTGATCCATATCATGCATTGCATATGACTGACCTTTACCTTTCAAGAAAGATCCAGTTAAGTTCTCAGCCATGTTAAAGACCTCCTCTGGTTCAGTTAAATCGATTCCTAAAGATTTTTATGATGCTGATGCAGTTGAAGTTATTCCAATACCTCCTCTGGTTCAGTTAAATCGATTCCTAAAGATTTTTCTGATGCCGATCCAGTTGAAGTTATTCCAAGACCTCCTCTGGTTCAGTTAAATCGATTCCTAAGGATTTTCCTGATGCCGATCCAGTTGAAGTTATTCCAAGACCTCCTCTGGTTCAGTTAAATCGATTCCTAAAGATTTTTCTGATGTCGATCCAGTTGAAGTTATTCCAAGACCTCCTCTGGTTCAGTTAAATCGATTCCTAAAGATTTTTGTGATGTCGATGCAGTTGAAGTTATTCCAAGACCTTGTCTGGTCCAGTTAAATGATTTCTAAAGATTTTTCTAAGGCGCAACCCATCAACAAAGACAAAACCACCTACCAACAATCTCCAAATGGAATCTGTAAGCCCATTCCTGACATCACAATGCTGATACTACACCATGCGAGTGCAAGATTCTGGGCACTCTAGTGTTCAATTATCTTCCACCTTCGGATCACGAAAGGCTCGAGAGAAAATCTATATCCTCAGGTTTAAGAAAATTGAACAGGGGCGACTGTTGTACCCCAAATTTGCCCTCTCATATTTTCCAAAGCCTTCCCCCTGCATGGTTGACCAGAAACCCTTGCCTAAGGAAAAAGAAAATTTTTTAGTGGTGCTTTAAGTACCTTTCTATTGGAATTCTGAAAGACCTTTCGATTGGCATTCTGAAAGCCCTTTCGATTAGCATTCTGAAAGACCTTTCGATTAGCATTCTGAGAGACCTTTCGATTGGCATCCTGAAAGACCCTTCGATTGGCAATTCTGAAAGACCCTTCGATTGGTGCTCTGAAGGATCCTTTCGATTGGCATTATGGACAAGAACTTCGATTGGCATGCCAAGGGATCCTTCGATTAGCATGATAGCACCTTTAGATTGGCCTGTTAGCAAAGCCTTTCGATTGGAATTTTAATCAGTAACCTTCGATTGTTATTTGGACAAGGGCCATTCGAAGAAGCTTTCAAAGAGCATTCGAAGGAGGCCATCAACCCATTCGAAAGGGAGCATTCGCAGGAGGCCATCAGCCCATTCGAAAGGGAGCATTCGATGGAGGCCATCAGCCCATTCGAAAGGGAGCATTCGAAGGAGGCCATCAGCCCATTCGAAAGGGAGCATTCGAAGGACAATTAAATATCATTCAAATTTCAAAAAGGGACAAGATCCCATGTGTTTAGCCAACGTTACGAACTCTCATTCATGGCTTTCAAACACATAATCAACGTTACAGATTCTCATTCATGGCTGTCAAACACATAATTAAGGTCATTTAAACCTTTGTCTTCTTGTCCCCTCTACCCCCCTCTATATAAAGAGACCACAAGTGTTGCAAAAGGACGAGAAAAAAACTCGGCACAAAGAGGAAGACAACAACGAAAAAACACATAGAAAAATAGAGAAAAGAAAAAGAAACAGGAACATTGGAGAGGCGCTGCCCATACAATCCATCAAAGGTTATCAAAATTTTCCAGGCCAAAGCAGTCCTTCAGATCGAAGGTGCCCACGCCCAGAAGCCCTCAGATTGAAAGTGCTCCCATCCAGCCAGTACCCAAATCGAAGATTCAATCTGCTGGTAAGAAAGGGTAAATTGTCAAAACTTTTCATTTTGCATAACACCTCCATATTTTCTATCCCATTCGATTTTCCATCGTAGACAGAATTCAAGGGCTTGGGTTTGGCCCCAGGTCATGTTCTTCGTTTGCTAACATTTGCTGCAGATTTAGCCTGAAAAGACTCAGCGCACGCAGGATCGAAGGGCCTGGGGTTCGATACCAGGCCCTGAGTTTTATTTTGCTAACATACTTTTGCAGGTATAGCATCCCAGATCGAATGAGACACCTTCTCTGGATCGAAGCTTCCCATAGTCCTCCTAGATCGAAGAAGGCATTTTTCCCAGGATCGAAGGGAAATCCCCTTCCCTGGATCGAAGGCTCTTCATGCCCACTTCCTGGCCCAATCGAAAGAACCATGACCCTGTTTGGATCGAAGCTTCCATTCCCTCCTTGGCTCTAAGATTTTTTTTTCTTCCCTGGATCGAAGGATCCCCCTTGTATTTTATTTTTGTTTTCATTGACATCTTTTTATCTTTTTTAATTAACATTAAAATAACAAAAAAACACAAAAACATTAGGATGGTTTTTTTTCTATTAAATTAATTTTATTAATTAATCTCTTAATTATCTTAACATTTTTCCAAAACTAAAATTAAGTAGATTTAGATCATTTTCCAAAACAAAATAAAACTCAAAAAAAATATTTTCTTTTTAATTAGTTAATTATTAGTTAGACTTAATTCTTAATTCAAAAAAGACCAAAAGTACACTTTATTCAATAAAAGGGTCAACACCCTAAAGGACATCCCGATTCAATTTTTGTGCGCGTTTATTTTATTGTAACTGTCTACTGGGATGTAATAGGTAAGACTTTTACTTTACTGCTTTTATTCCCCAATTTTTGGACATGTAAATAATCCCCCTCCCTGAAGCCTTGTAATAGCGTAGGATTTACAATTCCCGCACTTTAAATTCATGTACATATATTAATTGTTTAGATGTATGCTAACTAGGCTATGCATTACAAGATTAACTCTTAACTTAAAATCAACAATAGCTCACCATGACATGCAAAGATCATATAACTGAAAATTGATACACTCGCACATGCCACTCCTAGGGTACACCTCACTTGGTTGCCTCAAAACATAGTCATTAAGTATAGGAAGTCTTAGAGGTTGCCCTCCTGTCTAAAGATCAAAGTTGCCTCGAAATGGTCGCCTCGATAAAAATGATCTAAGACATTAGGGTTACCGCTAAAGCATCCTAACATTGCTTTAGTGACCACACGTCCCTTAAATCGAATTGACCTGAAAACTCCAACGACGGTGCTACCTACTCCTCAATAGTGGGATAGCACTGTCTAAAGGACGTTTGCACAATTTAATTCCTTTTTGAGTAGGTAGAGGCTCTTAAGTACTTGCTCCTTTTAAAAACAAAATAAAACTTTTCGCAGTTACACTCTCTTCCAAAACAAAACACTTTTCAAAATCCACAAACACAAAGAAAAGCAAACTTTTGAAAACATAGTGAGCAAGTACCTAAGAGCCCGTGGATAACCACGGATAGAAAGGGTGCTAACACCTTCCCTTTCTATAATCTACCTCCCGAACCCGAGAAACATCTCGAAAAGGAATTTTTCTGTGCTTTTGTCCTTTCCTTGTTGGATAAAATAAAAGACGGTGGCGAATCTTGCTTACCGCGACATTTTGCGAAAACAAACGCAAACGTGAACCAGCATTCCAAAACAGTCAGTTCTAATTCCCACCGATCACACATAGTATTTGGTGTCTCTTCAAAGTCTAGTTAGTCCACTAGCAGTCTTGGTTGGGCCTGTGTATTCTTCCTTGTTAGAGCCCCATAGTATTTGGTGTCTCTTCAAAGTCCAGTTGGTCTAGTGGAAACCTTGGTTGGGCAGGTGTGTCCTACCTTGTTAGAGCCCCATTGTATTTGGTGTCTCTTCAAAGTCTAGTAGTCACTGACATTCCTTTGGTTGGGCAGGTGCATCCTTCGTTATTAGAGCCCCATAGTATTTGGTATCTCTTCAAAGTCCAATTGGTATAGTGGCAGCCTTGGTTGGGCAGGTGCGTCGTACCTCGTTAGAGACCCATGGTACTTGGTGTCTCTTCAAAGTCCAGTAGTCACTGGAATCCCTTTGGTTTGGAAGGTGCATCCTTCCTTGTTAGAGTTTGCTTTGATCAGTCTCTTTCTCGTATGTGTCCAATTTCCTTACCGGACATGTATACCAGATCTCTTTTCTTTTGTGTGTCTAATCTTGACCTGACATACATCTCTCAAACTCTACCCCCGGGTAACCAAAAAAAAGAAAATACAGAAAAACCAAAATATCTTACTTTTGTATGTTCTGCAGAGTACAAATTTATTGGTTCTATTGAATATTCAATACCCTTCTACCTTGATTGTTCAAAAGGTTAGCACCAATCTCACTCTCAGGTTTAAGTTGATTGAATAAGGGCAATTGTTACACCCCAAAATTAGACCTATTCATTTTAACCCTAATTAGCTTATTTTTCCCTAACATACTCATGCATACATATCATTGATTCCATGGTAACTGGATCAAAGCATTTATCTGCGTCGAGCTACAAAAACAATTGTTCCGCTAGGCAGTACAACAAAGACAAAACTTAGGGTTTTTGAGATTCAAGTTCACTCCACATATTTCTCTGAGCTATTCAATCAGTGAGTGATCAAGTCATCATCATACCAAGCTCTCAAGTGTTTCATCATGCCTCAAATTGCAAAGAAAATCAAGGGTTTCAATGGATTTGAGACAGTTTCGATTAAAAATCATCATTTTGCGGTTTGTGTTCAAAAATTTATAACTTCCATCCAGAAAATTGTTTTTAGTGGTTCATTGGGTATTGAAACCGTATCTACATCCTCTTCGATTCATATGTTTGGGTCGAAAGCCAATTATGTGAAGAAGATATCCAAAATTGCAAAATACGTTGGAAATTGCATGGTGAAGTATATTTCCGGTCAATTATTGTGCAATATTGCAAATATCATAACTTTCTTGATTTTTAACATTTCGGGATGATTCTATCGCCATGATGTCACAAGTTTTGTTAGTTATAAATTTGCTTCAGGGTACGAGCTCAGACTATAATAAGAAGACTTCAATTTATAGCTTGTTTCTAAAGTTGAACACCGAAATATAAAGCAAAAGTTGTGCAGCCCGAAACAGAGAGTTTTATGTCTCTAATTTTCTCAGTATTGTAAAAATCACAACTCTCTTAATTTTTATAGTATCGGGACGATTCTTTCACTGTGACGTCACAAATTTCGTCATTTACATTTTTTTCTTCAAGGTTCGGGTTCGAATTATGCTCCAAAAGATATGGTTTGCGGCTCGCATCTCAAATCGTACATGGAGTTATGATGAAAAATATGCACAACCTGAAAATAAGGGAATTTGACTTTTAAAATTCATTTTTTCCAAACAAGGCCTTAAGACTTTTGTTTATATTTATTTCAATTTAAATCGGAAAGGACTTTTGCTCATTTTTCACAAAACACATTCAAGAACAAAGAAATTTCTCTCAAGACTCATGTTCACTCTTTCTCACTCAAGGCTTCTCTCTCTCTCTCTCTCTATCTCTCTCTCTCTCTCTCTCTCTCTCTCTCTCTCTCTCTCTCTCTCTCTCTCTCTCTCTCTCTCTCTCTCTCTCTCTCTCTCTCTCTCTCTCTCTCTCTCTCTCTCTCTCTCTCTCTCTCTCTCTCTCTCTCTCTCTCTCTATCTATCTATCTATCTATCTATCTATCTATCTATCTATCTATCTATCTATCTATCTATCTATCTCTCCTCTACGAGCCCACCCTAGTGGAACCGACCTCCGCCCTTGCTTAACCGAACAACATCACTGACCGAGCCCTTTCGTCCGGCCGATCTCTTCGTGAACTGCCCCTCCTCACGCATTTGTTTCCCTCGTGTACGACTGAGCGTGTTTCCAGCCACCACCTCTATTTCTGAGCACTCTGATCGGATCATCTCTTCCAGTTAACTCTCTGATCTCCTATTCGCATCAATTTCGATAATTTCTTAAAACTTGCTTGATTTAAGTGATTTTGAATTAAGTGCTTATTTGATCTTGCATGAGTTGAATTTAATTGAATTTTTGGAGATTAATTGATTCTTGAGTTTTGATTATGGACAATTGTGGAATCAGATGAGCATTTGTTTAATTGTTTCAATCTCAAGAATATCGACACATTGATTGTTGTTAATTATTAATTTTACACGTCGAAGCTTGATTCCGATTCGATAATTGTTGATAATTGAGGAATTCCATGAATTGATGATTATTTTCGAGTTGATTAATTGATATCGACGCGTTGATAATTTTTGGCTCGATGTTTGGAAATCGTGGTACCGGTGTTGGTTTAATGTTTGCGATTTATTTGTGAATTTCGAGCCACGTTCCAAGTATCGATGTTCGATGATTTTGCACGTTAAACATTATTTTCCGATCAATTTTTGGTGGACATCGGTATGAGTAACAATGCTTCCCGGAATTTGAAAATACTTGTAAATGTTGTATTTAATTCTTGGTTCATGCATGTTTAGCTTTCACTTGATGATTGTTGGCTATTGTAGATGAGTTTTGTTGATTTTAATTTGGCATTTCGAGTGTTCCATGAGTTAAATGCAATGTTGTCCAGATTTTGAAAATGCACATGAAATGTGATTTAATTTGTGCTTGATGCATGATTGGCTTTAATTTGATGGATGTTTGATATTAATGTTGAATTTGGTTGATTTTAACTTGATTATTTGAGCCTTTCATGAGATAAAAAGTTGTTGCCCGAAACATTATTTTATGGTTCTGATACTTGTTCGAAAGTTGTTTATTCATGATTTAATATCAATTTAAGCTTTGATGTAAATACTTAACTTCAGTTATCGTTTTTTGTTATTACTAACTCATTTTGTGAATTTTTTCAAGCTTCCAAAGGTGTCTCCTCGGTACATGATACTTGTGATATACTTTTGTTTTGTCGAGAATTGTATCTTATGCAGGATTATTTGTTTGATGTTTAGATATTTATTGTGATTTATTTTCACATCGATGGTGCTTTGACGTTTATTCTGAGCATTCGATTTTTGACTTCTTTTCGTTGATTGGTTAAGCTTTCACGAAGATCTTCGGGTTTCTTTTGCTTTGATACGCTTTGCTACAGACTTTTTGTTCATTTCGTATTTTTCCTATTTTACTTATATTCCACATTGTCTTTTGAATTCCTTGCCATGAGAAGTAGGAATAGAGATGCATGTGTTAAATACCTACCATGTAGGCATTGCGAGACTGTTTATTTTCTTGTTTGCAAAAAGACCTCAAAAGGGGCAATTTCTTGTATTTGCAAAAGATCTCAAAAAGGGGCAATTATGTGTCTTTGTTTAATGCCCTCAAAGAAGGAATTTTTTTAAAAACCTCAAAGAAGGATTTCGTGTAAAGTCCTCAAATAAGGCATTCCCCCTCCCCTTTTACTTTGTGCTTGCAATCAAGTCAATAAAAATGGAAAGGGCTCACAATCGGCCCCGACATTTCAAGTCCCTTGGCCATTCTTAGCTTGCATTGTACGTTGATGCTTTGAATTGTTCTCCTCTTGTCCATTGAGTCACTGAAAGTGTAAAGGGATTGTAATCATCCCCCATGCCTTATCATCACTTTGGTGATATTTAGCTCACGTTTGTAAATGTTGATGCTTAGATTTGTTACTCGACTAGTTTTTGAGCTATTCTAATGGACGAAGGGTCCTTCGACTCGTCTACTTTGTTTTCATTTTTAGATAGATCATGTTTGATATTTGTTAGCATCCTTTGTGTGTTTACTTCCTTTCACCTTTATGCGTTCTTCTAGGCTCACCTTTGCATGTTCCCTTAGAATCACTTGTTCCATTTTTGAATCAAGGTAGACATTAGGTTTTTAATCCATGCATGCTAAATTAGGAAGATGTTTCCCTTTTCTATCCAAACTTTTGGACCACCATTTCATGATAACATTTGGATTGTTAGTCTCCCTTAGACTTTTTCATTCCCCTTTTACATCATTAAAATAAAAACTTCTTTTCTTAAGAAACATCAAAACACTTAATAATTAAAGATGTGAATTGTATGCAGTTGAGTCTTGTGAGGTAGAGCGAACCGGTCCAGACTGAATCATGCTCTTCTTTCACTTCCAGACTTTATTACGGTTCAAATTGCAAACTCTTTTGCAAATAAGTGGAGAACTAGTGAGTGTCCCTCCAGTGGGATCCATTTGTTATCATCCTACCAAAAACACTAACCAATTCAAACCTTTTTCCTTCAGGATTTTCTTTGAAAACCTTTTCTCTAAAAGGATGTATTATTTCCTCTCCCTACAAACGACACATAATTCATCAAAGGTCGGGTGACACTATGTCAACTGCTGGAGTCTGAATGTAATACTATCCGCTTTAAAAATGCAAACCAACCAGAATTTTCTAGGTGAACTACGAGTGCCTTGATCCTTATTGCACGATAGGTGGTACGTAGGAACAAAGGCTCGCAACCAAGGCAGGCACGGCTAATAAAACATTTTTCTTTGTATATACACTTTGCATTCATGCATTTAGCTCATAAGCTTTAGATATGAATATACCCTTTCATTAGAACAACAAGAGTGAATTCTGTGGAGTACCACGGCGTGAGGGGTGTTAATACCCTCCCCTTACATAATCGACTCCCGTAACCGATATCTTGGTTGTAAGACCGTAATTTCTCCCTTCTAGTTGCTTCAATAAGTTTGCAGAAATCTATAACGCTCTTGTACAATCAATGGAATCATTTGCATTAGAGAACAAATGAATTGGTTTCCTTGAGATGGGTCATCTCATTGCAAGTGCGTATGAGAGGGTGTGTATTAATCTTAGAAGATATGATTTCTCATAAACTTTTACCCATTGCGCACTGCTCAAACATCTAATCACACTAATCGTATCATTTATGTTGGGTGGGTTTCAAATCCCCAAAATTTTGTTCAAATGCATTTGAAATCGGGATGCCCTATGCCAACTACATCACAGGAGTGGGTGAATCATTATACAAACCAATCTGAGACTTGGTCGAATCCCATATGTATTGCTTACTTTATGTAATTTTATATTTTGTTTGGGAATCTCGATGTAATGTGTAAGTGCTGCTTTCCTGCATTCTGTAATGAATAATACCTGAAGTACACTTTCGGTTATAAACCGGAAAGGTATTTCCGCTTTTGGTTATTTTTAAGTAGATGTTGGTGCGTCCCGAAAATACATTTTCGGTTCCTGGGGGCATATTTGGAAATTCACGCTGGTGCCTAATAAACACTTAGGGTGCGTTAAGGAATTCTCTAATTGTATTCCTAAGATATCTAAGTGTGTGTTTGGTTGGGTTTTTTAAAAGGGCCAAAATCAATTCTAGAGGTGTAGAATTGATTATGTGTGATTTTGAGATGTTTGTTTATACAAAAGTAGAATTGATTCTCTCTCTAGAATTGATTCTAGTTGAAGCTAGAATTTTTAGCTTTTGTCTCTTTAATTGATTATGAATGATTTTTACTATTAAACTTATTGTTCAACTCACTTTGATATAAATGTATCTAAACATAAATCAACTGTGCTAAACTCAATTTTGATAATATGAATCCTACCAAACTCAATTTTGTTCGAATCAATTATGTCCACCATCAATCCAAACACACCCTAAGTGTTAGAGGTGTTCGCGGTTTGGTTTGGATCGATTTTAAGGAAAAAAACTCATCACATCCAAAGATAAATTTACTTGCAGTTCGGTTCGGTTTTGGATGATATACTAAAAAAATCCAATCCAATTTTATGCAGTTTAATTTGGATCGGTTTTTGGATATCCAAATTACATATTATATTTTGATTAATATTATAAAACTACTAATAAATCATAGATTTGATATAATATATAACATACAGTATATTGAAAGTTAATATTATAAAATGAGAGTGATCAATTATGATTGAAATAATAAAAATAAATAGATTATATCAAGCGAATAAATATTATTAAAAAAATTATTATCATCTAATAATAAATTCATGTAACATATCATACTAATAAAAAGTAAATAAGTATAAAAATGAATGTATGCGGTTCCATTTAGTTTGGATCGGTTATAAAAAATTAATCCAAAATTCAATCTCGAACCGATTGGTTTTCATAAAATGACATCCAAATACATCCAAAAACTTCAGTTTTTTGCAGTTTTATGATTTTTGAATCGGTTTTCGGTTTTTTATTTGTATTGGTTTAAATTTGAACACCCCTACTAAATGTCATAATGGGAAATAGGGTTTGGAGGAAATGTCAAATTTGGATGGGACTGATCACACGGGGACTAGAAACTCCTCTCTCTTTTTTCAATCTAATGGTAAAGAATTATTCAGGTCAACGCTTCCAAGAGAAACCCCAATTATTGAGAAGGTCTTAGTGGATTTTCTAGGGGTGGATAATCAGTCGATTTGGGTTAATATCGGGTGTAAAACTTAAATCCGATGTAAACCGTGGCGTATAAGTCAGGTTGTTTTAAACATCAAATTTGAGCCGATAAATTTTCGACCGATAAAATTTCAACCGATAAAATTTCAGTTTTCGGTAGATTCGGTTAAATCCGCTTGGCGGATAAGTCACATAGTTTTAGTCGGTTTAATATTTAATAAGCTAAACTCATAAAATGACCAATTTTTTTAATAAAATTTACACATTCATTTTTAAATTTTTTTTAAAAAACTATCAAAATTTTAGGAAAGCCCAAAGAGAATTATTTTCTTTTATTATTGACAAAAACATAATTATTATGATAATAATTTCAATATCATTTAATAATAATTTATTCATTATCATACTTTAAATCGCAAATTATATAACACTTAATTTCATATTGCATGTGTGATACAGTGGCAGAACCGACTCGTATACTGGTTTGTATTTTGTATTCCCAAATGTGCCATAAGCAAGAGTCGCCACCGACTTTTCTTTTATCCAACAAAGGAAAGAGAGAAAAGAACAGAAAAAGACCTTTTCGAGAATTTTCTGAGTAAAGGGGGTAGATAATGGAAAGGGAAGGTGTTAGCACCCTTTCCATCCGTAGTTATCTACGGGCTCTTAGAGGTTTGCTCATTTTGAAATACCTTTGTGCTTTGTATGTTTGAAAATTTGTTTCGAAAATTCCTTAGTATGGTGAACTTTGTAATGTTTCTCGGGATAGTGGAGAAAGTATACAAAATGTTTTTTGAAATGTCTTTTGAAAAGCAGTTTTTGTGTAAGTGCAAAATGTTTGATCAAACTTCTAATAGCTATATACTTTTATACTCAAAAAGGGTCATTCTTTTCCTCCTATCCTTTAGACAGTGTTATCCTACTATTAGTGAGTAGGTAGCCTTGTCGTTGGATGTTAGAGGGAAAATTGAAGGGATGTTTACAATCACGAAGGCAACTTGGCAAGAGGATTTAGTAACCACCGTAAAGTTCTAGATCACTTTTAAACCGAGGCAACATCGAGAGGGTCATCGAGGGACTAGTGATCTTTAAACTAGAGGGTAGCAACTAAAACCTCCCACGTTTCGAGATTTGTGACTGTTTTCCGAAGGCAACCGAAGTGGAGATACCCTAGAGGTGCATATGTGTATATGTGTTAAGTTCAATTATTTATCTTGCATTGTTAAGTTTTCTAACGTTTTAATTTTTCAGTCTTATCATATACGCCTAGTTAGTAACAGAAAATAAAGTCCGTAAAGCGTAAATCTAAACTGTTACATGGCTTTCGGGGAGGGGGTATTTACAATGTACAAACAATTGGGGGAAGAAAAATAAAGAAAGCGATATAAGTCATATTTATAACTATTACAACCCAAATAATCGTTACATCAATAATGTTAAAATGCGAAAACAAAATAACGCGCGCGAAATAAAGAAACGTCTAAGAAAACCTAAGAATTTAGCTAAGTAAAATAATTTTTTTTGTTTATTTTAAGAAAATAATTAAATTAACTTTAATTTAATTTTAATTTAAAAATTGAATTGCTAAATGAATTTAAAGCCTAATGCTAATATTTTTTGCATTTTTGTTAAGAAAGTATTTAAATTAAAATGAACCTAAGTCTAATTGATTTTAAGTTAATAAAAATAAAATTAAAATAATTAATTAAATAATTAAAATAATTTTCTAAAAAAAAGTAAATCTATTTATTTATTTTTTGATTTTTATTATTAAGAAAAGAAATGATTAAAAAAACAAATAAAACAAAACATAAGGAAAGGGAATTGGGCCGGATGCAATCAACAGATGGGGGTACATGTTGGAATTTTTGTTAGGCCCAAAGGAAGGCAAGCCCAGGCACTGCAAACAAAAATCAGGGGGTGTATGGACTAAATGTGCTAGGCCAAAATATGAAGCTCACGTTGCCTTGTGATCTAGTATGGATTGGCTTCTGAAGGTACACTGTGATTTGTGCGCTTGTCACCCCTAGATTTAAATCAATCAGGATCTAACGGGTGAGATTTGGAGGCATACGGTATGCTCCTGGAGACGCCAAGCATGTGATCTACAAAGATATGTTAAGAAAATGAAAAAACGTTGGACTTAGGACTCAAACCCAGGTCCTCTCCTTCACATATGTGCTTGCTTACCAACTGAGCTATCCTGATCATTCATACATATAATAACATCAATATATTATATATAAGATAATGTGTCATCTGAGACAAAAAATAAAAAAACGCGCGAAGATTTGAATTGTCCAGTGGGGGTCTGCCATGCATCGTCTTCTTCCTCCATCCGTCCTATTAGATAATAAGATCTATAGTGACAGTTATTTTCTTGTCACTATAGCCCTTGCATCTTATAAAATCTATAATACGCAATATAAATTTACTTTGAGGCCATGGGCCGATTGCCCTCAACCTATGAACACAATGGTACCAATGGTTGGGTCCAATTTTGGCTAATTTGGAATACCCTATTTCAAAGGTTCAAACCCTAAGAATGGTGAAATGCCATACTTGCATCAAAACTGCAAATCAACTATGCAAAAAGCTTGCAAACATTCAGATAATCAGTAATGCATGGTTAAAACATAATTATGTTACGTAAATCAAGCAAAGTAAAATTGCAAAGAAGTGAAAATCGTGAGAGTTGGTTGGTGCATTTTGTTGTGTTTCAAGGCCTGGTAACAGTTGGACAAGCTTCAGGGAATCTCCAGGGGTGGATTAGGGTCCTTGGTTTGGAGTAAGGGAGTCTAGAATTTAAAATTCGAGTTTGACAACTTTGAATTTTTTGCAAAATGTGCAAGGGTTCTCCAGGCTCTATCTCCTCCTGATGCTTGCTAGGTGCTTGTGTATATAGAGAGGAATGAGGATACACGAAAACAAGGATTAAACAGCCATAAACAAGAAGTTTGAATGCCATGAATATCCATTTGTAACCTTGGCCAAATGTATGGGATCTTGTCCATTTTTCAAACATTCATGAATGTGGACATGTTGTATACAAAAAATGGGGCCCTTCCATGCATTAAAACAAGCCTTAACCATATTGATCCATGTAATTTGCAATAATTTTGATTTATTTGATTTTTAATTAAATAAAATTAATATAAAATGCAAATAAAATCAATACTATTCAAAAAATGGTTTTAGGAGTCCTTTGTACTCTTAAGAAGATATTTGAAGTCCAAGGAAATGATCCATTGCCTTAAAAGCTCAAATTTTCTCAATGCACATTTCTTGAAATTTTCCAACTTTTCCCAACTTGGGCAAGCCATAACTTGCTTAATTTATATCTCATGATAAATGTATTGGACTTTTTCGAAAGCCCAAGATGTCTACTTCAATCCCTATTTTGATCAATTTTATATTTGAATATGTTATCTTGATGTAAAAGGTCTTGGAAAAAAGTGTCTATTATTGACTTTCTAAAACTGACATGTAATTTATGAACTTGTATCTTTCAAATGGTGCATTTATTGGACTTGAGGGCTGAAGAGAAGTTGTAGGGAATTTAATTCTCTTAAAAATGAGCTTTGGTTTTGGGGAAATGGATGAAGTATGTGAGAGTTATGCCTAGTAAAGTTTGGTTGACTTTTCCTATAGAAACCCTAATTTAGCAATTCTTGACTTTTGATGAATTAGGAGAATTTCTTGAGGAATCATGATCAACCCTTGATCAAATGATGGTTATCACTTCAAAATGTTGATGTTGACCAAAAATCACGAAGTTTGACTGTATTTGGGACACAATTGACTTTTGACCTAGTATAGTTGATTTCCAAGCATTTGAGCAATTGTCTAAGCAAACTTGTTGTGCAAGGCATGAAATTTGTCATGGATAATCTTGAGGACATATTAGAACCATGGGAAACATTTTAGATCTTTGGAGCTTACACATCTTGATGAGAAGTGAAACTCTAGTTAGAGGTTCATTACTTAGGAGGAGAATTTGTCTGGTCAATTCTTGGTCCACCTTGAGCACTTGGGGATCTCTAGGAGCATGTTTTGAGTAAAAATGAGAGGGAAATTTTGGGGTACAACAGCATGTCTTATATTTTTATGATTACAAATATCATTATTAGATTATAAAAATGATAATAACCTGAAAATATCATAAATCCAATTTTTATAATGGATCACCACTATAGTAATAAAATAAATAAAATGATTATTAGTTGAGTTCATCTAGGTTTGGTTTTTTATGGGTTCAAATTAATCATTTGAGCCCGACCGAAGGAACTCATACTACCCAAATCAAACAACTTGATCAACTGACACCTGATTCGACCCGATCCATTTGCATAAAAAAGGCAATGGATTCGTCGACTTGAGTCAGGAGATTCAATTTTGTCTACCCCTGAGATTTACAATATCCTGATTTATTGGGCCCTAATATCTTTTTGGGCCTCAATGCCTTAGCAGTTGAACCTATTCATCTCCTCATTTATTGGCCCAGCCTATAAGAAATTGAAAGTTCTTGTCTCAAATAGGTAAAGCCTCAGCGCTTTATCCAGAAAAATATTTTCTCTCTTCACCTCTTCAAATATCGAAAACTTCCTATTTCTCTTCCCTCATTCCTCCTAAAACATCAAGCTTAAAATATTTTCTAAGGGCTTATGTGTTAGATCAAGGAGGTGTTTGGGATAACTACTTGTCGTTGATTGAGTTTACCTACAACTAAAATATCCATTATAGCATTGGAATGACACCATATGATGTGTTGTAGGCTATGAGGTGTAGAACTCCTTTGTGTTGGTATGAGTCAGGCGAGAGTGTTGTGTTCAGACCTGAAATTGTTCAATAGATGAATGAAAAGATCAAGATGATCCAAGATAAGATGAAAGCGCCTCAGAGTCATCAGAAAATTTATCAAGACAAGAGGAGGAAAGCACTTGATCTATAGAAGGGAGATCATGTGTTTTTGAGAGTTATGTCAATAACTAGTATTGGTCGAGCCTTGAAGTCTCGAAAGCACACAATGCATTTTGTTGGTCCATATCAGATCATGGATAGGATATGAGGACCGTTGTATCAGATTGCTTTGCTACTGCCTCTTGTGAATTTTCATGATATGTTTCATGTGTCTCAGTTGAGGAGGTACATTTTGGATTCATCTCATGTGATCCAAGTGGATAATATGCAAGTGAGGGATAACCTGATTGTGGAGGCATCACCCATGCGGATAGCATATCAAGAAGTGAAGCAATTGTGCGGTAAAGAGATTGTCTGGGTGAAGGTAGTGTGGGGAGGACCAGCTGGTGGGAGCATGAGGAGAATATGAGAGAGCCGTATCCAGCTCTATTTTCCTCAAGTCATTTTCGAGGGGGAAAATTTATTAAGTGGGGAGAGTCATAATACCCTCATTTTCAAATAGTTTATTTTAAATGATTTATTTATGAATTATTTGTGATTTTATGTATTTTATGTATTTTATTCATTTGTGGGTTGTAAGAGTTAATTAGGATAAATTAGAGTTATTTAGAATTATTTTGATAATTAAATAATAGGAGTTTATTTAACCTAATTGGGTAAATATATTAGAATAATAATAAAATAATAATAAAATAATAATAAAATAATAATAAAATAATAATAAAATGATAATAAATAATAATAAAATAATAATAAAATAATAATAAAATAATAATAAAATAATAATAAAATAATAAAAATATAGGATGTGTAGAGAATTTGAGGGCATGGTTGGAAATAAGGAAAATATGGAGAATAGGAAGGGAATGGTCTAATTAGAAGGAATTTGGTTTTGGAATAAAATAGAGGATTTTGAGAACTTGAGAGTGTCAGTACATGAAAACTTTTGGATAATTAGCAAAGAGGCAAGAGTCTAGATGTGATACGGTGGGAGAATTGACTTGGTTTGTTTTGCGTTTGATCGCAATTGTTGCGGATAGCAAGAGTCACCACTGACTTTTCTTTTATCCAACAAATGAAAGGGTGAAAAGCATAGGAAAGACCTTTGAGATGTTTTCTTGAGTTCGGGGGGTAGGTTATGAAAAGGGAAGGTGTTAGCACCCTTTTCATCCGTATTTATCTACGGGCTCTTAGTTGCTTGCTAGATGACTTGAAAATGCTTTGTTTGAAATGTGTTTGTGATGGGTGTTTGAAAGTATTTTGAAAACGCCTTTGTTTCGGCAAACTTTGTAATGATTCTAGTCTCTATAAGAATGCATACAAAGTGTTGGTTTTGAAAATAGTTCAAAGAGATGTTTGTTAATGAAGATGTTTTGAAAGTGATTTTGAAAAGTTCCTTTGTTAGGTAAACTTTGTAATGACTCTCGTCTCTATAAGAATGCGTACAAAGTATTTTGACTTTTGAAAATATTTTATTTGAAAGTGTTAGTGTGAAAATGGTTTTTAGTTTGCAAGCAAGCAACTATGAGCGTCCTACCTACTCAAAAAGGTCTATGTGGTTTTCCTCCTCCTTTAGATGTTGCTATCGTACTATTGATTGGTAAGAAGCCCCATCGTTGGATGTGAAGGGATGGGCGTGGGTCAATCACATATCCATAGAAGGCAGCTTATAAGAGATTTTAGATATTTTCATAAAGGACTAGATCGTTTACAGAAGGAAACATAGAGGGTCATCGAGGGACTATGATCTTTTTATCGAGGGTCTTTGCTAAAACACCCATATTTGACGGACATGACTATTTTCCGAGGCAACAAGTTAGATTACCCTAGAGGTGCATGTGTGTGAATAGTGTGTTTGACTTCATGCATTTTGTCTTTGAAATTAGGGTTGTCTACTTGTTTATTTTATCTTGCCATACACGCCATAATTACTAATAATTTATATTAAAGCGGTAAATTGCAGAAATTAAAATCCTAAGCTATTACATCCTTAGGGGATGGGGGTTACAAATGTACAAATTGGGAGTGAAAAGCAATAAAAGTCCTAATTATTACAACCATATTGAATAACAAGAAAATATAAATATATAGAAAATATAAAGACAAAAAATAGCGCAAAAGGGAGAAGGAACAAATCTTTCGATTGAGGCAGTAGGAACCCTTCAATTCACACACTTTCATTTGGGCCTGCAAAGCAAATGTTTGAAGTATGCACCCTTCGATTCACACACCCCTTTCCTTTCATTTGGGACTGTGAAGCAGTGTGTATCGAAGCATGCATCCTTCGATTCACCCAATCTCTTTTTCTTTCGTTTGTTCCTATAAAGAAGCATGTTCGAAAGCTAAAGCTTTGTGTAGAACCGTGTTGTTATTTTTTACTCTAACATTATTTTTTATGTCTGCACAGGTTAGTTCTTGACAATAAAGGAAAATAAACAAAAGGGTATAAACGAAAACAAACATAAAGTTATTAATGATGCTTGAAACGAAAAAGTTTAAAGTCAAGAAGACTTACCTTACTTTAAGCTGGAATGTGTTTTTGACTTTGAGTTATTGCCCTGTATATCCTTGAATTCGAAGGAAGGAAGGAACCTGAATTCGAAGGATAGGGAAACTGGGATTCGAAAGAGAGAACAAACAGAGGTGTTGTATTTCTTTGTTTCTGGATTTGAAGGAAAAGAAATGTTGGTTTTCTGGGTTTTAAGAGTGTTCAAGTGTTCTCTCCTCTCTTTGTCTTGCCAATAAATCTCTCTCCAGCCACTCAAAAAGCCCCCTTAGATGTGTTGTGGAACATATTATTTATAGAAGAGTTTGGCTGAGATTTGAGGGGGAAAACAAATGAAATTTAAACAGTTTGGGTATGTTATTTTTGTATCTTTCGAGGTGCAGTTTTTGTATGGCAATTTGGTGCAAATATGGGAGCAGCATAGCAGGACTGCTTTGCAGTAGTTTTGGAGTGTTGTGGCCAGTACATCGGGCTTGGGCTTGGTAGCATATTGGACTTTGGTCAGCAAGCATATTGAATAAAACTCATCAAATGACAAAATAAAACTTGTTTCCAACAATTGTGTCCTTCGAATGGACCACATGTGTGTTCTTTGAGTGGACCACATGCACCACTTGTGTGTTATTCGAATGCACCACTTGCAATTCTTAGAATGGGCCATCAATGTTTGTCCTTCAAATCCACCAATGCATGTCCTTCGAATGGGCCACCAATTGTGTGTCATAATGTAGAAACTATGTGTGTTGTAGGGTTTTAAAGGTGGAATTGAAGCAAGTTGTTTCAAAGGGAGCCACTGACAAATGAATTGAAGCACGCATGACGTTCTCAAAATAAATGAGATTATGTTGTATGCATTTATCATGTATGTAATATTATGTATGAATGTGAAATATTTGTTGAAATGTATCTTTGCTTTGGAAAATAAATCCTTGACAAGTGCTTGGGAGCTTTGGGAAGTTAAATCCTGAAATGTTGTTGGGGGTGAAGAGTATCCACATCTTCAGACCTTATATTAGAATGTTTCCGTTGGGGATTCCCATTTTGTTGTTTGAGGAGGAATTTGTTGTGGAAGATTGGTTTTGGCTTGAGAAATCTCTATGGAGAGTGTTGACTTCTGCTTGAGGGAAAGAGTTCAGGATTTTTACTTGTCAGTTGCTCTACTGGGGACTTATACTCTTGATTAGAGAGATTGGAAGTTAACAACTTGTTAGGGATGAAGAAGTTAATTGTTATCTGATCAGATTCCAGGTTTCCCAGCAACTTACTAGGGATAGTGGAAAACTCTACTAGGGAAAAGGAGTTTTTAGACAGCTATCTGTTTGGGTCCAGGCTTAAGCAATTTGAACTTGAGATCAACTATTATCTGGTAGGGTCCAGACTTCAGCCATTGAGGAAGTCAAACTATTATCTGGTCAGATCCAGGCTTTAGTGACTTCAAAATTAAGATTAACTATTATCTGGTCGGGTCCAGGTTTCAGAAACTCAAACTATTATCTGGTCGGGTCCAGGTTTCAGTAATTGAAGAAGTTAACTATTAGCTGGTCAGATCCAGGCTTTAGTAACTTAAATTTGAGATTAATTGTTATCTGGTCGGGTCTATGTTTCAGAAATTCAAAAAGTTATCTGGTCGGGTCTAGGTTTCAGCAATTGAAGAAGTTAAACTATTATTTGGTCGGTTCCAGGCTTTAATAACTTAAATTTGAGATTAACTGTTATTCGGCCGGGTCCAGGTTTCAGAAAATCCAACTGTTATCTGGTCCGGTCCAAGTTTCAGCAATTGAAGAAGTTAAATTATTATTTGGTCGGGTTCAGGCTTTAGTAACTCAAAATTGAGATTAAATGTTATTCGGTCGGGTCCAGGTTTCAGAAACTAAAACTGTTATCTAGTCGGGTCCAGGTTTCAGCAATTGAAGAACTTAAACTATTATTTGGTCGGGTCTAGGCTTTAGTAACTTAAAATTGAGATTAACTGTTATCCGATCGGGTCCAGGTTTCATACACTCAAACTTTTATCTGGTCAGGTCCACGTTTCAGCAATTGAAGAAGTTAAACTATTATTTGGTCAGGTCCAAGCTTTAGTAACCTAAAATTGAGATTAATTGTTATCCGGTTGGGTCCAGGTTTCAGAAACTCAAATTGTTATCTGGTCGGGTCCAGGTTTTAGTAATTGAAGAAGTTAAACTATTATCTGGTCGGGTCCAGGCTTTAGTAACTTAAAATTGAGATTAATTGTTATCCTGTCGGGTCCAGGTTTCAGAAACTCAAACTGTTATCTAGTCGGGTCCAGGCTTCACAGTCACTTTCGAGGATAGTAACGACTCTGTTGGGGATATCAATGACTCTTCCGTGGATTAAAATGTTTTGTCTGTTGATTTGTATTAGTCTGGTGGATTTGTAGTTTGTTGGGGAAATAAACCTATTTGACAATCTGTTGGGGAGGTGTTTTCTTCTGGAAGAAATCCTAAAGGTTTCCTCTTAATACCAATTCAGGTGGGGAGAGGTTTTCCGGAGGTTGACACTCTGGCTGGCGAGTTGCATGAATCCAACTCTGTGGGGATATCCATGAATTTGGCCTTGTGGGGTTTGTACCTTTATCTATGAAGATTATTCTATGGGGATAACCTTATAGAGGTGGCCCTGGCGACTTCAATGGGGATCACTTTATGAAAGGGACTTTGAGGGGATTAGTCACTTCCTATAGCGTTGTGAGAAAATGTTTGCTTGGTTGTGCACGCCCTTTTACTTGGATTCATGTTCGATGCCCCAAGTGATTCAGATGCAGACCTGCCCCTGGTTATTCAACATTTATTGAGAGATTTTTTGGAATTTTGACTTGACTGCCACTAATATATTGGACAACAACATGTCATTCCCCTTGGTTATGGAGAGTTTGTCATTCGAAGTGTTTTTCCATTTGAAGTGATTTTATTCTTTGAGAGAAATTTCGTCCATTGGATATTCTTTGTGCGAATTTCTATATTGTCAAACACATAGCTATATGCAAACATCGGTATTCAAACAATGCAAAGTTTATGTTTGTATTGAAGTTTTGAAAATGCAGTTTTGACAAATAAAAGAGTTTTGTAAGAAAATGAATTCAACTCAGGATTTACAGTAAGTCCTACAGGAGTCATGATACTTTTTGTAACAATATGCTTTCGAACTAACCCATGCTTCAATTAGGGCTTTTAAGGGGTTATAATGTGGCCTGGTTCACGGTTTAAGAAACAAAGGATAAGGCTCAAAGTTTATTTGTACCCGCCCGTTCTTCATGATGTTCTCCATTCCTAAACTCAGTTAATTATGTGTTTGAACTCCCTTTGAATCTTGAATGACGTCTTGGTGATAGTTCATATATTGAAAGTTTATTCGTGAATGATGTCTTGTTTGAACTCCCTAACTTTTGCCTTATTGTTCTTGTTTTGAGATTACAGTCAGCGGGATGCCCCATTTTTTCTTAAGTCTCCTTCGTAGGTTTTGACTTAGTGAGCTTCTCTTTTGAGAGATAATGACTGACTGTTTTACGGGGAACCATCATAGGCTTTTGATTCAAAGAGATGTTTTTGATGTCATTCGTTGTGTACAAAGTGAAAGCTTGTGATTGAACACGTATTTGAATTAACAAAGAAAATACCCTGCCCCAGGTTTTGATTAAACATTTCAATTTGTGTAAAAAAGTAAACTCCTACTTCTTTGGCTGAAAGGGGTTGATTAGGGATTATCTTCCTTATAAATACCAGTGTTTAGGAATTGAAGAAACGCCTATACATCGTCAACAAGGTCTGTCCAAAAGCATACTGTATGAGATTATGGTATTATTTTCATCATCCTCCCTCTAAAGGCTTACAACTTTTAACGAGATTTGAGTATCACGAAAAATAAGGAATAAGAACACAGTTTAAATATAATGAAGACAAATGGATTAATTCAAGACAAACATATGCAACGCATTAATGAAAGTAACCAAAGTCTGGCATAAAGATAAGTGTTTAAGCATACAAAGAAATTATAATTGAAAATTCGAATAAACAAAAATTTCTCTGCCTAAACTTTGTCACTTCAGATGATGTGCCTTGGAGGGATGACAGAAAAATTCCAGTTGACCATCTTGTGCAAATTACAACACCCCTTCATCGATCAGGTTTTGAATCTTATATTTTAAAGTCCAAAAGCTATCAGTATCATGCCCTGGACTGTTGGAGTGGTATGCACACCTTTCATTGGGATGGTAAGTAGGAGCAGAAGTATTAGGATTCCAAGGAGGATCCTTCAATGTGACCAAATTCAACTTCAACATATGTTGCAAGGCTTGCGACATCGGCATGTTGAGTTTGGTATATTTCCTATTGGATGTATCCCTCTTATGCCGATTACCCTATCGTTGTTGGCGAGGTTGTTGTTGGGCTCGTGACGTAGCAGCAATTTGGAAAGGTCTACTCTCCACCAAGCCAACTTCTTGTCTCTTTGGGGGATGATCAGTGACTTAATCCATATCCACGACTGTTTGTTTCATACGGTTGCATCCCTCTTGATGAAGCTTGTTGACGAGGGCTCTCAGCTCTTCTTGTCCCCGAGTTAAGTTTTGGATAAGAGAAATCTAACCTACCATCTGTCCCATCATCTGGATTTTCATTATGGATATCTCAGTTTGTAACCGTTCCAACTGGTCATCCATGTTATCCTCAGGATTCTTCTCGGGCATGCCCCTAGTGAGGAGTGCTTTCACTTCTTCTTTTCCCTTGGATAGGTTCAAGAACATTTCTTGAAGCTGAGCATTTTGGGTCTAAAGATCCTTGGCAGTCTATTCTAGAGCCATCTCTACTGAAATAAACAGTAAGAAGATGAGAAACCCGTGTGAGGAAAACATGTCATGATATGATGCATGGTATGAGAATGCAATGTTTTCCAGATTCTCACAGGGTAAACACAAGAAGATGTTAGAAGTTGAATTTTTATCGCATCCTTGATTGGAGAATTTCGTATCGTTTAATGTCCTTCCACAAGAATCAAGCTCACCATGCCGAGTGTGTCATATCCCATGACTCAAGTTATCGTGCTTTGGTCTTTGACAGGGTTTGGTTAGAGGAAAATAAATCATCTTTCCCCTTGATGGACGTCTGGTTCATCATGACCCTGCATCACAGACCCTTGAGATCCTTGAAATGGTTATTGATAAATTCTATAGTATGATGTTATGATGTTATGTAAAAGTGAACAAAGCAAACAAGTCTTTATGTACAAATAATCATATACAAACAAAGCACATAATTCCTTAGGTTTAGGCTTGCATGGAGTCATAGGTAAGTACCTTCTTGAAGTTTAGTTGGCTCAACCTATCCTAGAAAGTAATCAGGTTCTAAGGAGTCTTATATCACTGACCTTTCTTTTAAGCATTATTTTAGCTCAAGCACCAAAGTATTGCGGCCAAAATATCCCAAAAGTCCAATCTCAATGAGTGTAGCATCGAGTATCAACCAATATTTGGTCGAAACCAAATCCGGCCATCTCACTACTTCCTAATGGCTTAGGATGAGTCAATTAAAGGTTCTAAATGTCAGTTAGCGCTTAATGACACTATAAGGAAGCCTAATGTTATCCTTGACTGACTTAAGGAACATTATTACAAGCCAGAGTATCACGCTAACGTAGCTATCACTTTATCCATATAGGTCTACACCGTACAACCTCTATGATTTATTGCTACTTACCTAAAAAGGTGCCCTAGATCTGGGTGTGGGATCTTTACCAATAACCCAAACAAGGACCCAAAGATGTAAAGCAGACAAATCAAACAATGAAAGCGAGTAAATATGATCAAGCTCTAAAGTAACCCCACTATTAAGTATAGGTCCCCAACAGAGTTGTCAGTTCTGTGATACGGTGAGAGAATAGACTTGGTTTTTTTTTTGCGTTTGATCGCAAATGTTGCGGATATCAAGAGTCTCCACCGAATTTTCTTTTATCCAACAAAGGAAAGGGTGAAAATCACAGGAAATACCTTTGAGATGTTTTCTTGAGTTCGGGGGGTAGGTTATGAAAAGGGAAGGTGTTAGCACCCTTTTCATCCGTAGTTATCTATGGACTCTTAGTTTCTTACTAGATCACTTGAAAATTCTTTGTTTAAAATGTGTTTGTGATGGGTGTTTGAAAGTATTTTGAAAACACCTTTGTTGCGGAAAACTTTGTAATGATTCTTGTCTCTATAAGAATGCGTACAAAGTGTTGGTTTTGAAAATAGTTCAAAGAGATGTTTGTTTGGGAAGATTTTTTGAAAGTGATTTGAAAATTTCCTTTGTTAGGCGAACTTTGTAATGACTCTCGTCTCTATAAGAATGCGTACAAAGTGTTTTGACTTTTGAAAATATTTTATTTGAAAGTTTTGGTGTAAAAATGGTTTTTAGTTTGCAAGCAAACAACTATGAGCGTCAGATGTGAAATGAACCTGACGATGTAATTCAAACGTCCCAAGAAACCTCTAACCTCTTTCTCTATGCGGGGAACTGGCATCTCTTATATGGCCTTTACATTCACAGGGTCTACCTGAATACCCTTATCACTGACGAAAAAACCCAAAAGCTTACCAGATCTTACCCTGAAGGTACACTTGTTCGGATTCAACCTTAGCTTGCATGTCTTCAATCTGTCGAACAACTTTTGGAGATGATCAAAGTGCTCTTCCTCAGTCTGAGACCTGGCTATCATGTCATCAACATACACTTTGATCTCATGGTGAATCATATCGTGAAACAAAGCGACCATGGCGCGCTGATAGATTGCCTCAACATTCTTCAACCCAAAATGCATCACTTTGTAGCAGAAAGTTCCCCACTGTGTGACAAAGGTTGTCTTCTCCATGTCTTCAGGAGCCATCTTGATCTGATTGTAGCCGGAGAAACCATCCATGAAGGAGAAGATTTTATGTTGCACGGTGTTGTCGACCAGAACATCAATGTGAGGAAGTGGGAAGTCATCCTTGGGGCTTTCCCTGTTCAGATCTCTGTAATCAACACATATCCGTACCTTACCGTCTTTCTTAGGTACCAAAATAACGTTAGCAACCCACTGTGGATACGAAGTGACAACTAAGAATCCTGCATCGAACTGTTTCATGACCTCTGCCTTTATTTTCTATGACATTTCAGGACGCATACGGCGGACCTTCTGCTTAACCGGAGGAAAGTCTTCTTTAGTCGGTAGGCGATGTACCACAATATCAGTGTCCAAAACAGGCATGTCTTCATAGGACCAGGCGAAGATCTCAACATAATCGTGCAACATCTGTATCAACCTCTGTTTGACGCTAAGCTCTAGATTTGCACCTATTTTAACCTCTTTTATGTCTTCCAGTGTACCCAAGTTCACTGTCTCAACCGGCTCTTTATGAGGCTGTATGGACCTTTCTTCCTGCTGTAGTAGTCTAGCAAGTTCTCCAGGAACCTCACAATCATCCTCACCTTCCTCCTCGGCTTGGTTGATCGGATTTTTTAAGTTATAACTAGAAATAGCAGAGATGTTATCAATGGGATCCAGAGTGGATATGGATCTGCATTGTGATACGTGAGTGTGTGTAAGAGAGTAGTTGTTTTGATAAAGTGAAAAACAAAAAAGAAATACAAAGAGCGCAGAATTTGTATGCCAGAAATGTCCAATGCTTTATTAATGATTATAAAATGACAAATAATATCCCTCACAAGCAAAGCCAAGGTGCCTCGGGCAAGGCACCAGGCCGTAGAGTTTCACATTATTTATTACAAATCTCAAAACAAATAAGTCAATTATTGCGGAATAAAAGAAACAAGTATGAAGTCCCTAGCCGTCCAGTTACTCGGTCCACTGTTGGTAGTCGGGTAGATCCAACTGTCAATGTATGATTCCTCTTCACTGTCTTCAATGGCGTTAATCCCACGATTGCTGATGCGTAGGGGAGGCCCTCTAGCCCGAGCGCGTCTAACATCCCTTTGAGCCCCTGTAGTGAAGCCCAAACCAAATTTGTCAGTTTTATGAGTGAAATTAGGGAGCTGACCCCAATTGGCACACCCACATTCTTCAACCACAGCCCTGGCGTCCTTGAGAGAAGCCATCTTCAAAGGAGGTTTGTTACTAGCAGTTTCAGTCGATGCCAAGATCTGAGGGACCTCTTCAAAATTCTGACAAGGTGTTTCTATGAATTCCCCGTCCATCTCTATGTAGTGGAAGGAGTTGTGGTGACTCACCATATATTCTTCTTCACCCCGTACTGTGACAATCTTTCCTTTCACTGGATACTTCAGCATTTGGTGGAATGTAGAAGTGACTGCCCCAGCCTCGTGGATCCAGGGACGACCCAGCAAGCAAGAATATGATGGCCTGATATCCATCACATAGAAAGTGGACCCAAAAGTATGAGAACCTACTTTGATAGGGATGTCCACTTCCACGTGCACCATTATCTTCGATCCGTCAAAAGCCATTACCACAATGTTACTAGGCTTTAGAGTTCAACCCTCGCAATCCAATTGGTCCAACGCCTTCTTCGGCAGAACATTCAGTTAATACCCAGTATCTACCAGCACATAAGCCATAATGGTGCCCCTGAACTCAATCGAGACATGCAGAGCATCATTATGCTTTCTTCCTTTAGGTGTCAGATCGGCATCTGAAAAACCCAGCCCATTATCAGCAATCAGACTGGCCACACAATCTTTGAACTGATCAGCTGAAGTCTCTTGCGGCACATGGGCAGTTTTGAGGGATGCGATCAAAGCCTTCGCATGGATCTCGGAGTACAACAACAAAGACATCATGGATATCTTCGATGGGTTCTGCCCCAGCTGCTCGACCACGTTGTAGTCGCTCTTCTTAATGATTTTCAGTATCTCCTCCATTTCTTGCTTATAGGCTTCCACAACAATTTTCTTAGGCGCCTCCGTCCGGGCAGGCTCACCTAGAATTTCCTTGTCGCGGGTATCAGACGATTTGCCGACAGGGGTAACAACCGGAGTAAGAACAGGAACAGTAGCAGATGTACTAGCAGGAATAGCAGATGGTATAATAATAGGCTTGTTGGCAGTCTTAGGGGAAATATCGGGAGAGAAAACTCTTTCACTTCGGGTAACTTTGCTTGTTCCGACAATGTTACCAATATCAGGATCAGCCTCTTCAGCTTTCAAGTCTTGTTTGATGCCATGATAGTACACATCGGCACCATAATTCCACGAGACAGCTTTATCCGAGACATACGGGACAGGACCAAGAACAATAATTATTAGTGGAGCAATTCTTGGAGCAGATGTAATCCTAACAGGTATTCTCTTGGAAACCTTAGAAGGATTGGCGGAAATGGTTGTAATGGCAACATCTTCAATTGTAACAGCAGGGATCATAGTCTTCTCAAACACAATCTCTTTGCTATCTATCAGGCGTTGATCACCTAACTTCAGCAAACGACACCCAGAAGGTAGAAGCTAACACATGTGGCAACCTTCACCATAACCCAAAATAAACCGTCCAACATCAATTTTTTTCTTGACAATCATGAGATGAGTAGAAACTTCATTGACAGAGGTAACAAACAAATCAGTATCAATAGCATTAACTCCACGACCATGTTTAGGCATGGAAGAAGTTATGACATTCGGCTTCTCCAAAGCATCAAAATCTATCTCCTTAGCTTTAATCAAGTCTTGTATTTTGTTTCTTAGAGCCCAACAGTCATTTGTATCATGGCCAGGACTCTCATAATGATAGGCACACCGGCATTCAGATTATATCGGGGAGATGTAGTATTTGGATTCTTGGGAGCCTCTCCCAAGGTTGCCAAGTTAGATCTCAGCAGATGAGGTAGAACTTCAGCCAATGTCATGTTGATGCGGGTAAACTGTCATTGTGGTATTTCCGCCCTTTGTTGATTGTTGCATTGTGGAGCAACTACAGGTCTAGGTATCATCACGACACTTACTGTTTGACGTTTTTCAACCATGTTCTGACCCCTCGGACTGTAGATGGCACTGGCTTCCTTATTACCAGCAAAAGGCTTCTTTACTGAACTTGAAGAGGCCTCCATCTGTATTTTTCCACTTCGAATTCCAGTCTCTACTCTTTCCCTAGTTAGGATCAGCTCAGTGAAACCAGCTGATGAACTGCCGATCAAATTATTGAAAAATGGACCAGATAGCGTCCCGAGAAACATATCAACCAACTCCATATCAGACAACTCTCCCAGCCAAGTCTCTTCTTTTTTATGCATAATCTTTAAAACTTTCACCTGCACCCATGGACATACTCTGGAGTTGAGTACGAGTGGGAGCAAGGTCGACATTAGACTCAATTGGTGAAAGGATAGAAAGTTTTGAAGACATATGAACACGATTAAAGTCTTTTGAATTATCTATCTCTAGGTATGAGAATAAAAATAGAACTTGAGAAGGTGCATGAAATTATTTTGCTAAGTTGTGTCAACTATGAAATAATCATTGAAATAGATAAATTACCATGTTTTCTATAAAATCTCAAATTTCAAGCTTTTTCATTGATGAAAAGGAAATGTTCAAGTTGGAGTATATTACAAATATATATTTATTTTTATGTCATGTTTTCACTAATTATGTCATTCGTTTGTCTAGACAAGAAGACAATATAACTCTAATGATTATGGATACCATGTGATGAAAAATATGTTGGATATTGTCTCTGCCAATATAATTGATTCTTGGATGCAGGTAATAAAAAAACTACTTTTATAGTTACTTTGCGTTTTGCAACTTAATGTGAATTTTTAAAGAATAAGTCTATATTGTTATTTATGCATTGTAGGTATTTGATGACCCAGCAGAATTAACACAAGATGATTTGTCTGATTTGCAACTCCGTTGGGCAAAATGTTTCTTTGAGTTATATAAAAATTAAGCTTGAACTAGTGAGTTATTTAGAATTGTCTATACATATTTGATTTGAGTTTTTTGATTTTGGTGTTTTCTACTGATGATAATTGGTATTTCAAGTGTGGATCTTTTTGTATAATTTCATTGGTTTTGTTGTTATAGTAATCCACCTTTTGTAAACTTTTTTATAATTTTGTACACTTCCTTATCCTAGATTAATACTTTTATAACTTAATGGTTCATTTTGAAGAACATATATGTGCATCCTAGATATTTGGTGCAATGAAAAATATTTGGTGATCTAAATGTGGTTGTGATGTAGGAAAAATATGAAAAATTAGGTGCAAATGAATAAATTCTGAGAATGCACCCGATTTAGTTAAATGTGGTTGTGATGTTGGGAAAATATGAAAAATTAGGTACAAATAAATAAATTCCGAGCACTACGCCAAAAATAAGATTAGACAGCACACCTAAGGCAGTGCTTCTTAACAAAAGCGCTGCTAAAAGTGCATTTTAAATATACGGAAATTTTGTCATATGCCTTAGACAGCGCTTCCTTAAAAAGCGCTGCCTAAGGGGTGTGAATATTGTTTGATAAAGCGCTGCTAAAGGGGGTAGGACCTAAAGCGCTTCCTAAAGGATGGGCTTAGAAAGCGCTTTTCAGAAGCGCTGCCTAAAGGGTGGGATTAAGCAGCACTTTGTAAAAGCGCTGCCTAAAGGGGGTTAATGTCAATTTATAAAGCGCTGCTAAAGGCGGTAGGTACTGTAGCGCTTTGGAGAAGCGCTACCTAAAGGGGGGCTTACAAAGCACTTTGCTAAAGCGCTGTCTAAAGGGGGGATTAAGCAGCGCTTTCTACTACAAGCGCTGCCTAAAGGGGAGGATTAAGCAGCACTTTCTACTACAAGCGCTGCCTAAAGTCATGTTATAAAAAAAATAAAAAATGCGCCCAGCATAAAACACAGTAACACGTTATTATTTGCAAAACCCATTTTCAGAAAACAATATTACGCACAAAACACTGCCTTTAACGCTATTTTTCGTTTGATTCTTGACAAAATTGTTGCATCATTTCTTCAAGATTCTCATCCTTTCTTCCATTCAAGACCGTTGCATCTTTCTTCCATTCACAACAAAGGTTCTCTTCTCCTCTAGGTATAATTTTTGATATATTTGATATATTTGATAATGTTGATATATAATGTTGCATTTGATTTAGTTGATAGTGTTGATAGGTTGTTTTAGTGTTGATTTAATGTTGATAATGTTGCATTATGGTGTGTTTTTGTGTGGCATGTGGTTTTTGCATGTAAGGTGTTTAGAAAAATGTCACAATGAGATTGCATGTAAGGTGTTTGTGTAAATGTCACAATAAATATTATATGTATTGAATGAGAGAAAAAAACATTGTAATTGAAATGTGTATACATTAGCATTGCGATTATTATTATGAAAAGTTGATTTTTAGACAAGAGTCACGGACGAGACACAAGGATGAAATGTTTTATTAAAATTAGTAATTAGAAATTGATAAAGAAATAGTTTATATAGTGATAAAAAATTTAGAGAAAAGAGACATGTTACATAAAGTATTTATGTCAATAGAATTATGGAAACTTGGATTCTCTAATGTAAGTGTCATACTAACACATAAATTAAGATAGTTAAACAAATTATGATTGTTGAATTAAAATTTGAAGATCTAGATTTGAAGTTAGAATATAATTTGAAGGGGAAAAAATGAAAGTTACACTTTATGAGCCATTTGATTAATATAGAGTCACATGAATTGTTGATTGATTTATGTTTTCAATGTAGAATATTAAAATAGATCTTTATTAAACAAATTTTTTTATTAATATTTTACCTTCATATTTTAAAATCAAATATTTGTATATGTTAAAAAGAATATTAGTGATTATTTAATGATGTATACATATATGTTTAATGTTGTATAAATAATCTAATGTAATTCTTATTCTATAGATTTATTTTATTATAATGAAATTAATTGATCATTTATATAGGTTACTTGTGAAGAGTGGAGTTTCTCAGCATTTCAAAGAATATTACACTATGTGGTTTCAGAAGTTATTGACTTCTCTACAGGTATTTAGTTGTTCTTTGAATTTTCCATAGTTGCTTGAATAATTATAGTATTTTTATTTTCGATGAATATGCCTAATTGGTATTAAGCTTTTTAGTCTTTGTCCTTTTTTTTAAGTATTGTTTTTGTTTAGCTTACTTAATAGTAAGACCGTGGATAAAAAATGGATGCCTGCCAATCGATTTCCCAAAGAGTACGAGAATGGGGTATTGGAATTTGTTAAGTTTATTGTTGAACACGCCGAAGACGCCAATCAAATGAAATGTCCTTGCTTAAGTTTTTGTTTTGTGGGTCGGGTTGACGCAGTTGGGTTGCAATCGCATTTATTGAGGCGTGGAATTGATCGAAGTTACACATGTAGGATATTCCATGGTGAGAAAAGTTACGAGAATGTTGAACCGGGGGATAGTACGACATATGCTTCAGACGACAATGACACAGATACATACGATTGAGATCGAGTCGAAGAGATTGAATAAGCCCTTGAAGAATATCTTCAGGATTGTCCCAAAATGTTTGAGAGGTTGGTAAGCGATGCAGAGAAACCGCTGTATAAAGGTTGCACTAAATTCACAAGATCGTCTGCGGTATTAAAGTTGTACAACTTAAAGGCGTGCAATGGATGGTCGGATAAAAGTTTCACAGAGTTATTATCCATTATGAGAGATATGCTTCCGGAGGATAATGTTCTTCCTAATCGAACCTATGAGGCCAAAAAATGTTGTGCTCTATTTGCATGAGCTATGATAAGATACATGCTTGTCCAAATGATTGCATTTTGTTTCGAAACGAATATGCATCGTTAAATGAGTTCCCTAAATGCGGTTTATCTCGATATAAGAAAAAATTGTCTCCAGCAAAAGTCTTATGGTATTTTCCTATAATTCTGAGATTTAGACGCATGTTTCATAGTGAAACCGATGCAAGACACTTGACATGCATATGAAAGAATTGTTGATGGAAAGTTTCCACATCCGGCAGATTCACCACAATGGTCGAAAATTGATAATGGTTATCCTGACTTTGGAGGAGATGCAAGAAACCTTCGTCTGGCATTATCTACTGATGGAATGAACCCGCATGGTCTTCAAAGTATCTCACATACCACATGGGCTGTGATTATTATGATTTATAACCTGTCTCCATGGCTCTGTATGAAGCGCAAGTACATGATGTTATCTATGTTAATTTCTGGACCTAAACAACCAGGGAATGACATAGACGTTTACTTGAAACCGTTAATCGAAGATTTAAATATTTTGTGGGAGAACGTGGTGGAGGTTTATGATGGATATAGGAAATAAAGTTTCAGTTTGAGGGAGATGTTGTTTGCAACAATTAATGATTTTCCGACATACGAAAATCTATCAGGGTATAGCATTAAAGGTCAAAAAGCGTGTTCTATTTGTGAAGAACACACAAATTGGAAGCGATTGGAATTTTATTAAAAGAATGTATTTCTCGGTCATCGTAGATTCTTAAATTCTAATCATCACTACTGTGGGTGGAGAAAGGCATTCAATGGAAATCCAGAGCATGATAGAGCTCCACCTATGTTGACAGGTGACCAACTTTTTGAAAAGGTGAAAGATATGAGTACCCAGTTTGGTAATCCTTTTGTGCATATGTTTGTCAAAGGTGGGTGGAAGAAGAGGTCAATTTTTTTGAATTGTCGTATTGGAATTCGTTGTATGTAATAAATTTTCTTGATGTTATGCATATTGAAAAAAATGTATTTGAACGTGTTATTGGTACGTTACTCAATATACAAGGAAAGTCTAAGGATGGCCTTAAAGCAAGAAAGGACTTGATACAAATTGGAATAAGAACTGAATTAGGACCCATGAAGAAAGGAACACGAACATATATTCCGCCTGCTGCTTATACTTTATCTAGAAAGGAGAAAAATTATTGTGTAAGTTTCTAAGTGAAGTAAAAGTTCCAGAAGGTTACTCTTCATATGTTAGAAGACTTGTGTCTATGAATTACCTCAAGTTAAAGATTTTAAAGAAACATGATTGCCATGTTATAATGGAGCATTTTCTACCAATAGGCATACGTTCTATTTTTCCAGAAAAAGTAAGAAGCACCATAACTAAATTGTGTTTTTTCTTCAGGTCAATTTGTAGTAAGGTGATCGATCCCGAGATCTGACCAATATTGCAAAAAGAAATAATTATTACTTTGTGTGAGCTTGAAATATATTTTCCTCTCTCGTTTTTTGATATTATGGTACATCTTGTTGTTCATCTTGTGAAAGAGACACAATTGTGTGGACCAGCATATATGAGATGGATGTACCTTATTGAGCATTATATGAAAATATTAAAAGGGTACGTGAAAAATTGAAGTCGGCCAGAGGGTTGTATGGTTGAATGATACGTTATTAAAGAAGCAGTTGAGTTTTGTACTGAATATTTGACCGTTCAATCCATTGGACTACCCAAATATCATATTATCAAAATGAAGGAAGGAAAAAATTTAATCGGAAATAAAATTATGACATTATTAAGGGTTGAACGGGATCAAGTGCATTTATATGTTCTGCACAATGACAATGAGGTTGAGCCGTATGTTGAAATGCACAAGGATGTACTCCGGGGTTTAAATCTGCGTAGAAATGAAAATTAGATAGTACGAGAGCATACTCAAAGTTTTATACAATGGTTCAAAGATCATATTTATTCAAAGTTTGATTTAGATCCCGCTACAATAACTGAAAGGTTGAGATGTTAGCATATGGTCCGAGTTTGCTCGTTTTTTCTTATAGCGCATACGCAATTAATGGATACACATTTTATACCAAAGAACAAGATGATAAAAGTAATATGCAAAATAGTGGTGTCACTGTTTTAGCTGAAGCAATGCACATTTCAAGTATGAATGACTTAAACCCCAAATATGCAAATCTGTCATATTTTTGGGTTATCGAGCACATTTGGGTGTTTGATTATGAGAAGTTTCAGATGCCTATCTTTGGTTGCAAGTGGGTACATAATAGAGGCATACGGATGGATAAGTCGGGATTTTTACAAGTGGGTCTTAATAGGATGGGGGTACAAATATGAGCCTTTTATTCTAGCCTCTCAAGCTAAACAAGTGTTCTACGTCACTGATCCGAAAATTTCCAAATGGTCTATAGTGCTTTTATATAACAAAGTGATTTATGATAACAATTAAAATCAAAGTGATGTTGATGTTGAGAATGAGTCATATGTTGGAGGCAATGAGTTGTATGTTCGAAATGATCAAGATGAGACTATTATAGCGGATGAATCATATATTAGAAATGATCATAATGAGGGAATTTGGATCAATCCATCCGTCCGAGTTGTTAAGAGCCAAGTAATTCATATTCCAACCCAGAAACGAAAGAGATGTTAGTTGAAAAGGTAATAGTGAAATGTTATATGTTCTATCATTCAATAAAATTGTGTTTCTGTTTTTAAATTGTGTTTATGGTTTTATATATTGTGTTTATGTTTTTATTTTTTGGTTATTCATTCAATGCTACTTGAATTTTATTTGGTGTTTATGTTTTTCTTTAATATTACAGCTGAAATGGCTTCTAATGAGGAAAAAGATCATCCCTCTTCTAATATTGATGGAAATCAATCAGCTCGTGATGTGGAGAGTGAGATTAGACGAGGAATAACAATAATGAAGTCAATAATTCGTGCAAGTGATAAAGGTATCAAATTTGACTTACATTGGAATGAAGACAAACAACTAATTAAGCCTAACAGCTCAATATTGACAAGTTACATTGGTTCCATTGTGAGGAGAGAAGTTCCAATCACTTGTGATGATTGGAGAAGGCGTGAGCTGAAACCCATTAAAGAAAAAATATGGATTGAAATACAGGTGCGATATGTGATGTATTTCGTTTTTGTTGACGCTTATGTATATAAATTACTAACGCACTCTATGTATATTTTTTTGTAGAGGTCTTTTAACATTGATGGTGATCGAAAATCATATTGTCTTCAATTTGCCAGAAAAAGACTAAGAGGATTTCGATTTTTTTTGACAAACAAGTTTCTTAGGGATGCCGATAACAATTTTATCGATACAGCACTTCCAAAGGCGTATCCAGGCTTGATTTCGCCTGAAGAATGGGAAAATTTCAAAGAAAAAAGAAGAACCTCAGATTTTCAGGATGTGAGTAGCGTGAATCGTCAACGAGCATCAAGTCCCCCGTATCCATACAGAAAAGGGTGTATGGGATATGCACGCTTGCAACAAAGATTGGTAAGTGTATATATATATATATATATATATATATAGATATATATATAGATATATATATATATATATATATATATATATATATATATATATATATATATATATATATATATATATATATATATATATATATATATATATATATATATATATATATATATATATATATATATATAAATGATATGATATACTTGTTCATCAAGTGATATTATTGATTTATTATTTCTCCTAATGTGTAGTTAGAAGAGGAGAAAAGTCAAGAAACATCTCTTCCGGAACATGCTCTTTGGTAAGTATACTAATATTCATATAATTAAATCAAAAGTTTATTAAAATACGAAATTTATGAGTTTAATGACCACTAATTTATTTCGCTGTGCATATGAATTTCAGGAGAGTCTATCTCAAACTCAAGCTGAAGACCAGGATTGCAGGAGCATACTTAGTCGAACATTAAATGTTCCTGAGTATACCAGTCGTGTGAGGGGTAAGGGATTTGGGGTGACTCCAACATCTTTGGGTAGTCATCAAAATAAGAAAGGTGATAGCAATAAAGAAGTGATAGAAGAGTTAGAAAAATTAAAGCTAAAGTTCGTGAGTTGGAAAAGGACAAAGAAAAATACATGTCAGAAAGGCATGGGTCAGGGTTCAAGGATACTAGTGAGAAAGATAGTATCAATTGTGATTTCCAACAGAAAATTCCCGATGTAACATATATTATTATGAATTAGCACAAATTTTTTTAATTGACATATATAAACATTTACAATTTCATATTTATTATTGGTTTAGGGCATTTGACCTTGTCAGCTATATTTATCGTCACTGACTTATCGCATGGTGGACAAGGGAAAAGTGCATAACACATTGGGAGAAGTACTTCACCATAAACCGCTCCCTGCTGGATTTTTGAAAGTATCAATTGAAATTGCAATAGAGAAGGATGCGCCATTACCATTGCCTGACGATATTTCAGATGCAACAATGGTCAGAGAGGCAATAGGATCTTATGTTACATGATCGTCAAGCCTCATTTGCATAGATTATGAGGTATGCTAACATTTGCAGTGTTGAAAAATATTATGAAAACTATTACGACCATTTAACGTACATTTTGTTTCATAGTAATGTTAGACTCCCACGAAATCCAAATCAAAAGATAAGGGGGTTAAGCCTCAGACTGAGTCAGTTGCATCCAAAAAGGAGGTAAATTAATATATATTTTGCATAGAAAAGGTTAATTCACGATCTTATACTTCACCTAACTTATTATATGCATTTGATCTTTAGATTCATGTTAAAGACATGCAACAAGTCCCTGTGAGTAACATGTTCGCAGAAAAAAGGGTTGTGGTAAAGTCTGCGGCTAGAAAAAAGCCTACTTCTCGGTATAGGTCGTGCCTTCATACATTAATGGGAATTTCAGATTTGGCCGACAGATGTGCTCGTAATATACCAATGGAGGAAGATATTTTTGGTTTTTCCTATTACGAAACAATAAGTAGAGAGGGTGTGGATAAAATTCTTAAACATGAAGAATTAGGCCTCGGTGTTGTCAATACATACTTTAGGTATTATCCGATCAACTTTATTTCGTTTTTATTGAATAATTTATCTACTAATTTCATTGAATGTTCTTAATGTTAATGATGTATTTATTTAAGTTTCATGTATGCCAACTTGATGTGCCCGCATCAATTGGACCAAAGATTCTCCTTCTTATCTCCAAACAATATCAACGCACTATTAATCCAACAACGACCGGATGATGTAAAAGAGTATTTTGTCTGTACATTTATGGCCAACATAGATACGAAGAAGAAAAAATTCCATTTAATACTGGAAATGGCTAAGATTTTTATTCAAACTACGTGTATTATAATTTTTCGTGTTTTGACGTTTTGTAGAAAGTTTCAATCTAAACTTTGTTAATCTTACAGTGGACACTGGTTGTTGATTGCGATCAATCCAATAAGAGAAGTTGTATATTATTTGGATTCGTTAGAAGGAGATTGGACAAAATACCCATACATGAAGAAGATGGTTGATATGTAAGTTAGATTGTTCTAAAACTTCATTTGTATACTTATTTATTTATTTATGTGAGATTATTCTAAATCTTCATTTATATTTTGTTAGGGTTATACAAAATTTTAGATCACAGAGAAATATTCATGTACCAAAGAGTAAGGCAAACAACATTACATGGATTAGAGTGCAGGTATATTTTTATAATTTTGAATATATTAGTGATGCTACTTGAAAAAACAAGTTAAATTATATGAGATGATATATATTTGATATTTTTCCATGTGTAGTGTCCTCGTAAGTGCAATGGTATAGATTGCGGTTATTTCATGTTGAGGTTTATGAAAGAAATTATTCCTTTGAATCAAATAGAGATTCCATCCAATGTATGAGTTTCTAACTTATGATTTATTCTAATATATTTAACACATTTCATCTAATTAATTTGTTTTAACTAAATCATATTATGTTATAATATGTAGTACTTTGATGAATACAAGTGTTCTACTTATTCGAAAGATCATTTGTACTAAATTAAGGAGGATTGGTGTCAATTAATTATTGAGATGAGAATTTTATAAGATATTGTGACACTTTCATTGATCATAATTTTTAGTATATATAAGTTTGAGTCAATGAGATACTATGTCGTTATAGTGTAGTAAATTGTTGCAATGTTGTTGTTGTTATTGAGATGAAAATTTTGTTTGTATTTGAAATTGTATCGGGGAATTTTTAATGGTGGGTTATAACGGAATCAGGGAATTTTGTTTGTATGTATGAATCTGGGAATTTTTAATGGTGGATTATAACGGAATTTTGTTTTTTTTTGTATGGACGAAATCGGGGAATTTTGTTTGTATGTATGGTATGAATCGGGGAATTTTATGTGTATGTATGAATCGGGGAATTTTTAATTGTGGATTATAACGGAATTTTGGTTTTTTGGTATGGGCGAAATCGGGGAATTTTGTTTGTATGTGTAAGTGTTTAGTTGTTGGCATGTTTTTTGGTAAAACCAGTTGTGTGAATGTCATGACTGATGTCATAACATTCTGGGATACTAGGTACATTCTGCAGAAAAAGAATGTCATACAGGAGCTGCTCAATATAAGTGCTTAGCTGATCATTATGCAATGATCATATTTATTGCAAAATCAGTAAACAGGATTCTTGTTGTCATAACCAATGTTAAGACATCCTGTGCTGATCTAACGGTTGTGTAGATTTATTATTTCTGAGAATTTTCAGGAATCTGGTTTTTACAGTCCAGATCAGAATCTCACGTGGACATTAGGTTAACTTTGTTTAACCCTAATTTTCTATAATAGAAGTCTAAGACCAAGTCTTTTGGGTTAACTAACCCTAGCTATTTTCGTGGAAGCCCTAACTGAAGAATAGAATCCTATATATTCATCAGGAAGACTGTTGGTGAAGAACACTTTTTGACAGAAGATCAATAAGGGACTGTATAGTTGTAACTACTGTGAGCCAATCAATTATCATTGTGATAAGTGATTTGGAGTAGGATTTGGTTGTAAGGGTTGTGTATCACTCAAATCTTTGAAGCACGAGTGTTTGTGTTACTTGATTAACGCTTTGAAGCAAAGTAGAGTTAGGGTTGTGTATCACTCAAAGCTCTGAAGCACGAGTGTTTGTGTTACTTGATTAAAAGCTGTGAAGCAAAATCAAGTTTATGTACTGAAGAGTGTCTTCATAATTTCATTAGTGAATTATTTAGTATCACTGCTGTGATTGAGGGGGAGTGAGTAGGAACTCAGGTTTAAGTTGAACTTATATTGAAGTTGCATTGGGTAGCTCTTAAGTGAAGGAGATAAATTGGTTGGTTTATTCCTGAATTAATATCTCTTATAGTGAATTTCGTCCCTAGCTTGGTAGCCCCCAGAGTAGGTGTTGTTACACACTGAACTGGGTAAACAATTGATTGTGTTCTTTACTGCTTTTAGATTTACTGTCTTGAAGAGTGTCAGATACGGTGTCATAACATTCACTGTGACATTAAGTATCTGCTGCCAGAATTTCAATTGGCATCAGAGCAGGCACCCTGCCTGTCTTACTGGGTGAGATATAGGGATATTATTTTCTGGCGCTATGGACAAAGAAGGAGGATTTGGAAACAGACCACCCATTCTGGATGGATCAAATTATGACTACTGGAAACCTCGTATGATTGCCTTCTTAAAATCACTGGACAAAAAGGCTTGGAGAGCTGCTGACAAAGGATGGAACCATCCCACCATAACTGGGAAAGATGGGACAACTAGTCTGAAACCTGAGGAAGAATGGAGCAAAGAAGAAGATGATTTAGCCCTGGGTAACTCCAAAGCATTAAATTCCTTGTTCAATGTAATTGATAGAAACATATTCAGACTAGTACATCAATGTGAACTGGCCAGGGAGGTTTGGGACACTCTCAAAACTACCCATGAGGGCACATCCAAAGTAAAAATGTCAAGGCTTCAGATGCTGACTACCAAATTTGAGAACCTAAGGATGATGGAAGATGATACCATTCATGAGTTTCACATGATCATCTTGTAAATTTCCAACACCTCAAGAGCATTGGGAGAAAATATGTCAGAAGAAAAGCTGGTGAGAAAGATTCTCAGATCCTTGCCTAAAAGATTTTCAATGAAGGTGACTGCTATAGAGGAAGATCAGGATATCTGCAACTTGAAGGTGGATGAACTCATTGGGTCACTTCAGACCTTTGAAATGGGGATCAGTGACAATGTCGACAAGAAAAACAAGAGCATAACACTTGTATCTAATACTGAAGATGAAAACAAGGAGGATGAAGAAGAAAATATTTCAGAAGCTATAGCCATGCTTGGAAGATAGTTCAACAAACTCATCAAGAGAATGGACCCAAAGTCAAGGTCAAATGTTAAGAACATTCCTTCTGACATAAACATATCCTATGACTCCAACAGAAGACCAAAGTCTGAAGAGAAGGGAAATCAAAGCAAAGGAATTCAATGCCATGGATGTGAAGGATATGGGCACTTTTGAGCTGAATGTCCTACCTTTCTTAAGAAACAAAAGAAAGTAATGTATGTTACTTGGTCTGACTGTGACTCAGAAAGTAATTCTGAAGAAGAATCTGCCAAACTAGTTACTGCACTAACTGGTATTTGTAACTCTGATAGTGACTCTAGTGATGAGGAAGTGACATTTGAAGAACTGGCTGATTCCTACAAGAAGTTATGTATCAGAAGTGCTGAAGTCTGTCAGCAAAATGAGAGACAAACAAAACTCATAGTAAAGTTGGAGGCTGAGAAAAAGGCAGGCATTGATACTATAAGTCATCTAGAAGGGGAAGTTCAAATTCTAAACTCAAAACTTGACCAGATGACCAAATCTGTCAAGATGGTGACAAATGGAACTGACAAATTAGAAGAAATCCTTCAGGTTGGACAAAATTTGGGAAACAAGTCTGGTCTAGGATTTGTGGAATCAAAGAAATCTATTGTAGACAAGAAGTTGATCAGGCCTGATAAACAAATGTCAAAGCAGATGTCCCAACATAGCACTCAACATCGAGAATGGAGAAATATGAAGAAAAAGTACCAAAGATGGAGATGTCATCATTGTGGGAGGTTTGGTCACATAAAGCCATTCTGCTTCAGATTATATGGATATCCTAATCAGACCCCAGTTGTCAAACCTAAGTCTAACAAGGCACCATATACTCAACAGTGGAAGAAAAAGGCTACTGCCCTAATAGCTCACACCTCCCTTAGAGTCTCTGCAAAGGATGACTGGTACTTTGACAGTGGATGCTCTAAACACATGACTGGAATCAAGAATCTTCTCAATAATGTTAAACCTCACACTACTAGTTATGTGACTTTTGGAGATGGTGCTAGAGGAGAAATCAAAGGAGTTGGAAACTTGGACTACCCTGGAGTTCCAAACCTAAATGAAGTATTGCTGGTAAAAGGCTTGACTGCTAATCTCATAAGTATCAGCCAATTATGTGATCTAGGATTCAAGGTCAACTTCACCAAGTCTGAATGTCTTGTAACTAATGAGAAACAAGAAGTTGTAATGAGAGGAGTCAGATCTAAAGACAACTGCTACTTATGGGAGTCTGAGAACACTAATTATTCTTATGTGTGCTCTATTGCCAAAGAAGAAAAAGAAGTGAAACTGTGGCACCAAAAACTTGGTCATTTACATCTAAGAGGAATGAAAAGGATTATATCCATGGAGGCAGTCAGAGGGATTCCAAGGCTGCAAATTGATGAAGGGAGAGTCTGTGGTGAATGTCAGGTTGGAAATCAGACTAGGATGTCACATCCAAAGTCAAGACATCTGACCACCTCTAAGTTGCTAGAACTTTTACATATGGTTCTGATGGGACCATTGCAGGTGGAAAGTCTTGGTGGAAAAAGATATGCCTATGTTGTTGTGGATGATTTTTCCAGATTCACCTGGATTAACTTCATTAGGGAAAACATAACCAAAAAGATATGCCTAAGTTTCTAACTTTTTCACTAGCCTAAATAGGAAAAACATAACCAAAAAATACCCATTAAACATTTTGAATTCAAGTTCAAAATTTTAAGATTCTATACTAAGGAACCATAGTTTTTATGTCCAATACTCACCAAAAGAAGAAAGGATTTGGTAATTTTCAAACCCGGTTGGTTTCCCATGGCCCTTTTTGGTGGAAAACTCATTTGAAATTAGATGTGTACGAGATCTTACACTAGTAAATGAGAAATACTATGTAGCACCAACACTTTATTTTGAAGACATTTTCTAGCTGAAAAGGTGCACAGGAAGCATATGCTACAGGCGGACGTGCTCGGAATGCATCAAGTTATGTAAAATCAAACTTCTCAAATGAACTTTTGTTTTGATGAAGACAAACCATGAGGGACAAAGAAGGCAAAGATTATTGATCAAGCTAAAAGCATCTATGGATAAGGTCTTCAGTTCAAGCTCTTAGCAAATTTCAAGGTATAATGATAATACTTACTTTGAACTTAAGAAATAGATGCTCAATGGTAAAAAGAAATATTTTATATTGTCCAAATCCTTTACTCAAGTTTTTCTTAAACTAAAAAAACATTTTTTACTTGAGTGAAATCGATTTTCATGTTAGTTCAATCGATTGCATGCTTAAAATTTTCAAAACTTTTGCATGGTGAGCTTCAAGATATTCCTTTCTTGCTCATGGTACTTCTCCCAATAAGTATCCCTTTCCTCTTTCAGCTGAATCCAAGACCTTTGCAATTCCCCAGGATCAGTGGGCATGTAAGGATAAAGAACTATGTAAGGAATGCCTTCCTCATTAGTAGGTTCCACAATCACTGGCAATACAGCTTCATAGGGCATTCCAAACTTCTGGGCACGAGCTCAGACCCATTATACGTAAGGCTGCATAGGAAAGGAATTCCTTGGTCCTAGCTCTTGAGGGTCAGATCTGTTCACCATGCCACAAGCTCGTATAAACCTTCGGCGATGCTCGTCAATGTCTTCCTTGTAGTAAAATGCAATATCCGTAAGAAGTAGCTCATGGGGACCGTCTCTCCGAGCACGACCAAATTGTCACAAAGCTAGACAAGGATTGTAGGTTATTTCCCCTCTAATTCCAAGCAATGGGACATTGGGGTATCCCCCACAATGATCAATGACTGCAGTGCTTTCCATAACTTTGGAACTCCAAAGAATGTCTGTATGGGCAAGTGACATTATCCTATAAGACCATCCCAAACCTTCTTCATTCTTCAATACAGACTTAGGGAGGTGCGAAATAAACCACCTCGATAGCAACGACATACAACACATAAGAGTCCCTCTTCTACGCACAGTATGAGTGTAGAGGGCATGCAAGATATCACCTAGTAGAGTAGGCACGGGATTGCGAGATAGGAAGATCTTAACCGCATTCACATCTATAAAGGAATCTGGATTCGGGAAGAGAAACAAACAGTAGATAAGGAGAGCCAAGATGTCTTTGAAAGTCTGAAAATCCAAATTATCCCAGAACAGCTGAGCTTGATCCATCAGAAATTTGGCTAAGAAACCTTTAACCCCGCTTCGTGTTTCCCAATTGGATACTACATCAGCCCTTTTTAGATGCAGAGCTGAAGTAATGTCTTCTGGTCTAGGAGTCTCTTCCATACCTGTGAAGGCATCTTCTTAAGGATGGATATGCCCAATAAGTGAGAGAACTCTTCCAAAGTGGGAAACAACTGGTAGTCTAGAAAGGTGAAGCAAAGATGCACATGATCGAAGAACTGGAAAAGTACACTCATCATCTGCTCATCAAACTTTGAGGTAACCAAGCTAAGGATCTGGCCATGCCTCTTAATGAACATAGAAGTCTCAAACACTCTTGAGGCTAACTCTTTGAGTTGAGCAGGTATTTACACAAAGTTAACTCGGATGGTATGTCTGCGCACGGAAGTCATAATCTGCAAAACAGAACAAAGATGAATCCCCTTGGTCTTTTAAATGGTTAGTATAATGAAGCATGTATGCTATGTTATGATGCATGATATCATGATACAAACAAACAATAGGTATAGCAGACAACAGGCATAGCCAAGGCAAACAAGTCACCAAAATCCCATAAGTTTAAGGCTTTCATGGGGCCAAAGGTATTACCCTCTTGAAGTTCAGTTGGTTTCAACCTGTCCTAATAATGGTAATCGGGTTCTAGAGATTCTCAATATCACTGACCATCCTCCATCGGTCATGGTTTCAGCTCACGCAATCTTTTCTTGCGACTGGAACTATCTCGAGAGTATGGTCTCAATGAGTGTAGCATTGAGTGTCAACCATTTCTCAGCTTTACACCGAGGCCGGCTATCTCACTACTTCCTAATGGCCAAGTTGGTCGATTAAAGGTTCTAAGGTCAGTTGATGCTTAATGACACACATAACAGCCTTGTATTATCCTCGTTTCTCCATAAGGGATACCGGTACAAACCAATGTGCCACATCAACGTAGCTAGTGATTCAACCATATCGGTCTACGACGTACAGTTCCCTCACAATTTATTGCTACTTACCTAAAAGGTGTTCCCCAGATCCGGGTTAGGATATATAGTAACTCCCAAACAAAACCCTTACAAGTAATGCAACCAAAACAAACAAGAGAAGCAAATATGATGAACTAAATCCTAAGGTATACCCCACTTATTGAGTCCCCAACAGAGTCGCCAGTTCTGTGATACGGTGGCAGAACCGACTGTTTTGGAAAATGCTGGTTTACGTTTTGCGTTTGTGTTTGCAAAATTTTGCGATAAGGAAGAGCCACCACCGACTTTTATTTTATCCAACTGGAAAGGACAAAAGCATAGAAAAATTCCTTTTTTCGAGATTTTGAGTACGGGGGGTAGATTATAGAAAGGGAAGGTATTAGCACCCTTTTTATCTGTGGTTTTCCACGGGCTCTTAGGTACTAGTTCATCTTTTGAAAATTGCTTGTGTGTGCTTGTTTTGAAAAGTTTTTGTTTTTACTTCGTTTTAACCATTGCTTCTGTCTTCAAGAGTGTTAAGAAGTGTTTTTGAAAAAAACTTTGTTTTGAAAAGTGTTTGGTGTGAAAAAGTTTGATTTTGAACAAGTACCTACTAGTATCTACCTACTCGAAAAAAGATTGTTTATGTTCACGTTTCCTTTAGACAATGTTATCCTACTATTGAGAAATAGGTAGCACCGTCGTTGGAGTTGTAAGAGTCAAATCGTAAGGGACGTACGATCACTAAAGCAATGTTAGGACGTCTTAGTAATAACCCTAATGTCTTAAGATCATATTCGAGGAAACATTTCTGAGGCGATATTTCTGAGGCAACATTTCCGAACGGGACATTTGATCTTTGTTTAGACAGGAGGGTAATCACTAAAACACCTTATACTTAATGATTGTTTACCGAAGGCAACCGAAGTGAGAGTATACCCTAAGAGTGCGCATGTGCGAGAGATTTGATTTCAGTTATTATCTTTGCACATTAAGTTTTTCTAACTTTTTTAAATTAACATACAATCTTGTCATACAATCCTATTAACATACATCTAACAGTTAATATTTGCAAGAATTAAAATGTGAGAAATAAAGACTACGCTATTACAAGGCTTCAGGGAGGGGAATTATTTACATAGCCAAAAAAACTCGTAAAACGATATAAAAAAAAGGAATCCTAATTAAAACTATTACATACCGTAAGCAGTTACATTAATATCGCAAAAATAATAAATGCGCATGATGAATCGAGAACAAGAGAAATTAGGGTTTTGACCCTGTCTAAACCTAATTGAAATAAAAATCATTTTTTGTGGTTTTTGATTATTTTGAGAAAATAAGGCTTAATTGAATAAGTAAAAGAAAACCTAATTACTAATTAATTTAAATTAAGAAAAATAATCAAATTAACCTATTTTTTCATTTTTATTTTATTGAGAAAAGAAATAAAATTAAATCACATGTTAACCCTAATTTTTTCTAATTGGTTTTAAATATATGAAAAAGTTAGAATTAAACCTAAATTAAATTAAAACTAATATTAAGTTAAATTTGATAAAATAAAAACCTAATTCTAAATTTGTGAAATTGATTTTATGAATTTTTTGTGAAAAAAAGAAATTAATTTGTTAGAAAATAATTAAATAAAAGAAAAATTAGAAAAGAAATAGAATGGGTCTGGTTTTGTAGCAAGAAGGGGGGTATGAATTGCAATTTTGGGCCCAATAACTTCTGGCCTCTTTGACTTTTCCTGATCTCATGCATGCACTTGACTGGGTTGTATTATGGACTTCCATGTGAGAGGCCTTAGATCTGGCATGCTGGGGATCTGGTGGTTGAAGGCTGATGGCGCATGGTGGTCTTGTGGGATGCATGTGTACCTAATTATGCAAAGCAAAATAATATTGAACAATATGGGGACCTGGGGATCGAACCCAGGCCCCTAGGCATTCTCACGTTGCATGATGACCATCTGAGCTGACTTGGTTTTTTGTATGAATAATAATAAAAAAATATTATATGATAAAGACAAAAAGTGAATTCTGAAAATGCGTAAAATTTGAATGGGCCAGTCAGGGAAGGCCACGTTATCATCTTCCTCATCGTATGCGTCGTTTTAGATCAAGAACTTTTACCTACGGACAAATGGGCGTAGGTACAACCTTGTACCTATCCAAAATCTTGTCCCTGCATGAAAAATCAATACCAGTGGTATCAATCAACTCGTTGCAACCTCACCAGCATCATGGTACCACTATCCATGGCCAATTGTCCTTGTACACAAAAACCCTAAAAACGAAGCAAGAACCCTAACTATGACATCTTGTTGTACAGTTAATGAAAATGCAATTAAGTACCACCATTAGCTTGCAAATAACTCATGGATTAAGGATATGTCAATAAAACATGCTAACTATGCCAGAATCATGATATACGAATTCAAAAGAACATGGAAATCCTGGGATTCTAACAGTGCGTTTCTGGATGTAATGAAGCTTGTTATTGGTTTAATCTTGATCCTTGGATGTCTAGCAATCGATTGGTATCCCTGGAATGGCTTGAGGAAGCCTGGAACTGGGAAATCAGTTTGCGACTTTTCCTTGATATTTTGAGATTTGTTCTCTTCTTCGCACACCTCCAATTTCCTTGTTTTTGATCTAAACATGTTCCTTATGTACCCTAGAATGTATTAGGGTTACAAACTTGTATCAAATCTCTCCAATTATGATTATTGAATCATGATTTGATCATTGTACAAAATCTTTCCAAATTGAGAAAATCCAATCTTTTTGTGTTCAAATGATCCTTGCACGGTTGGATTCCATCTCCAGCTGTATAATAAACTTAAACATGCACCAAATCTCAAGCTTTGATTAGTTTTTGATATTTTCATGATTTTATTTTGATTTCATTTGATTTAATTGAAATAAAATCAAAATAAATAACAAAAATAAAATAAAGACAAGTGGGAGAGATCATGGGTCGTGGGTCATGTTACAAACTCAATGCAAGCATAAAAAGTTGGCCCATTTGACAAAAATTACAATTTTGGACACATTTGACTTTTGGCAATTTTGCAAAAAGGGTCAACTTTGCCAATGCATAACTCTCTCAATTTCGACCCTAGAGATGTGTTCTGGGACTTTTTAGAAAGCTTAAGATGTCCTCTAATCGACCCTTTTGGTCTCATCTTAATTGAGTCTTCCATGTTCATGTATGAAGCTTTGAACCAAAAGGTGTTTTTGTTGACTTTTCAAAATGACCTATAATGTTCAAATTTATATCTTCTTGTGAGTGCATATTTTGAACTTTGGAGATGAAGATGAATTGTAGGGAATTACATCCTTTTAAAAATGAGCTTTGGATTGGTCATTTTTGATAAAGTATGAGAAAGTTATGCTTGGTCAAAGTTGAGTTGACTTTTCTTGCAAAACCCTAATTTAGCAACTTTTGGGTTTTGATGAATTGTGAGAAATCCTTGAGGAATCATAATCAACCCTTGATAAAATGATGAATAATACTTCAAAATGAGGATGTTGACCAAAAATATTGAAGTTTGACTGTATGTGGGCCACAGTTAACTTTTGCCCTAGCACAGTCGATTTTCAGGCCTTTGAGCAATTGACTGAGCAAACTTCCTCTGCAAGGCTTGAAACTTGACATGGATTATCTTGAGAACATACTAGGAAAATTGTGAGCATTTGGGACCCTTTGGATTCAAAAACCTTGATGCAAACTGAAACCCTAATTTGAGGTAGACTGTCTTAGGAGGGAGTTTGTCTGGTCAACCCTTGGACTTCCTTGAGCAATTTGAGGACCTCACTTGAAATGTATTAAGAAGTTTGGGAGGAAAAATTTTGGGGTGCAACATTGTCCCTTGTATAGGTTTTGGAACATTTCCATGAACTGAGCCTCTTGAGTTTGGAGATCTCGGTTGTCTTGTTTGAGAGCCATTGCTGAAATAAATAGCGAGAACATGAGAGACATGTACTAGAGACTACCTGTTATGCAATGACATGTATGATATGCAAATGTTTTTAAGGATCTCGCGGGGTAAAAAAGAAAAATGTTAGCCTTTGAACTTTAAAGCTTTAATTGAAGCACTTCGTATCGTTGAAGTTTCTTCTATAAGAGTCAAGCTCACAATATCAAGTGGACCATTGCCCCTGACTCAAGTTATCGTGTTTTGATATTTTGATGATATTGGCTAGAGGAAAATAAATCCCCCTGCCCCTTGCTAGACGTCTGGTTCATCATAACCTTCATCACATGACCTCGAGATTCTTGAAATGGTTAGTATGATATATCATGTTATGATTTTATGATGTGTATGATATGCATCAAGCAAGAATGCAGGGTAAGAAACCAATTTACTGGATTTATTCAAACAAGGTCCTGCAAGGAATACAAACAAAGCCCTGCAATGAGTTCAAATTTTTAGACAAAGAAAGCAAACAAGTCACAGAAGTAACCTTAGGTTTAGGCTTGCATGGATTCCATAGGTAAGTACCCTCTTGAAGTTTAGTTGGCTCAACCTGTCTTAGAAATAGTAACCAGGTTCTAAGAAGTCTCAATATCACTGATCTTCCTTTATCAGTATTATTTCAGCTTAGCAATCTTTTCTTGTGACTGAAACATCCCAAAAGTCCGATCTCAATGAGTCTAGTATTGAGTATCAACCAATTCCGAGCTTTACACCGAGACCGGCTATCTCACTACTTTCTAATGGCCAAGTTTGTTCAACTAAGGTTCTAAGGTTCGTTAGTGCTTCACGACACCACGCGACGGCCCCGTATTCTCCTCGATTTAACACAAGGGATACTGGTACCAACCAAAGTGTCACACCAACACAACCATCGTTTCAACCATATCGGTTTATGCCGTACAATCTCAACGATCTATTGATGTTTACCTAAAAAGAGGCCCTAGATCCGGGTGTTGGATCTATAGTATCCCAAGCAAACCTTTAAAAGTAAAGCAATCAAAACAAACAAGGAAAGAAATTTTAAAATGATCTAGACCCTAATGTAAACCCCACTTTATAACATCCCCAGCTGAGTTTCCAGTTATGTGATATGGTGGCAGAACTGACTGTTAATACTGGTTTGCATTTTTTGTTGGCAAATGTCGCGGTAAGTAAGAGTCTCCACCCTTTTCTTTTATCTAAAAAAGGAAAGGGTGAAAAGAATAGAAAAATACCTTTTTCGAGATTTTCTGAGTAAGGGGGTAGATTATGGAAAGGGAAGGTATTAGCACCCTTTGCATCTGTGGTTTTCCACGTACTCTTAGGTACTTCTCATTTTTGAAATTGCTTGTGTTTGTGTGTTTTGAAAAGCTTTGAAAATGTCTTAGTGCGGCGGTTCACTTTATGGTAACTCTTGTATCAGTCCTCAAGAGTGTGATAAAGTGTTTTGAAAACTTTTGTTTGAAAATTATTTGAAAGTGTGGTGTTGAAATTTATTTGAGCAAGTACCTAACAGTTATGTACCTACTCGAAAAAGGACTGTTCTTTTCCTCCTATCCTTTAGTCTGTGTTATCTTACTATTAGTGAGTAGGTAACCCTAGTCATTGGATGTTGAGGGACTACTGAAAGGGACGTAATGGTCATTGAAGGAAACATGTAAGGATACCTTAGCATTTCGAAGGGACTATCATCATAAGATCATTTCTCATAGGCAACTCGAGGGGCGTTTAGGGACTATGATCTTTATGATGACTTTAAATCGAGGGTCTTTGCTAAGAGTATCCCTACGTTTGAGGGACATGACCATTGTTTTTCTGAAGGCAACAAGTGAGGTTACCCTAGAGGTGCGAGTGTGAAAATGATTCAGTTCAATTATTTATCTTGAAATTAGGGTTTTCTATCATTCATTTTTATCTTTCCATACAATCCTATTAATATAAGCATTACATAAAATATAGTAGCTGAAGGTAAAAGAGGAAATGTAAACCTAAGCTATTACAATGCTTTGGGGGCAATTACATAATAGTGAAGAGTGCGGAAAAGAAATCCTAAAACTATTACATCCCATAAGCAATTACATGATAATGATGGAAAAAAGCGGGAAAAATAAAGCTACGCTATTATAGTTGAATGCGCCCTATACATTTTATCTAGGAAAATAAAAATAAGATGAAAATAGCAAAGAAAATATTTTGGTGATTTTTTATGAAAAAAATAATTTATGATAATTAATTAAATAAACCTAAAAAACCTAATTAATTTTAATTAATAAAAAAATATTAATTTTGAAAAAAGTTAATTAAAATACCTAAATCCTAATTAGTTCGAATTAAAAAAAGTTAGTTTTGAAAAAAAGGTTAATTAAAAAAACCTAAAACCTAATTAATTTTAATTAATAAAAAAAAGGTTTTAAAAAAAGTTTATGTGTAATGATTAAAAAAAGGATTAAGTTTACCAAAAAATATATAGAGGAAGAAACATCAATGAAAAATAGGGTTAGAAAATACAAATAATGTAAATGTCGGGTGGGTGTTGAACCAAAAATTAATTTAAAAACCTAAAATTAATTATTTGAGTTTATTATGAAAAATCAAAGGTTTGTGAAAAATGTTAGGTTTTATGAAAAAGGTGGTTTTAAATAGAAAGAAGGAAAATAGGTAAAAGGATAAATAGAAAGGAAGAAAACCAAAACCAATAGGGGTGGGTGTTGAACCAACGCCCTTAACCTCCTCAGGATGTCTGCCTTGCCATACATTGGTGGTTGTTATGATCCGGCCTCAATGTTTTGTAATAACCCTGGATATGACCCTGTATAAAGCTGCAGGATTGAATCTCATGAACGCATTAAATAAATTACTATATCATGAAATACAAATAAAGCAAATATATGAAATTTTGTAATGTTAAAACCGATATGGCATGTATAAATGCTTCTACCCCCTTTTAATCATAGAGAACAAACCAGCCATACCCTTACTGGAGAAGTAGTAAGATGTGAGTTTGTAACAAGGATGACTTGTTTGTAGTGAGATGGGGGTTTGTAACAAGGATTTTAAGGTTTTTAGGATTCTTGAAATAATTTGATATTTTGACAGGGTTGTGTGTTGTACCCCAAAATTTTCCCTCCCATATTTCTCAAAACATTTCAAGAAAGATCTCCAAGTTGCTCAAGGTAGTCCAAGGGTTGGCCAGACAAGCTCTCTCCTAAGACAGTCTACCTCAAATTAGGGTTTCATGTTGCATCAAGATACTTGAGTCCAAGTAATCCCAAATTCTCAAAAATGTCCTAATATGTTATCAAGAGCATCCATTTCAAGTTTTAAGCCTTCCAGAGGAAGTTTGCTCAGTCAATTGCTCAAAGGTCCAAAAATCGACTATGCTAGGGAAAAAGTCAATTGTGGCCCACATACAGTCAAACTTCAAGATTTTTGGTCAACATCCTCATTTTGAAGTTCATTTCATCATTTGATCAAGGGTTGATCATGATTCATCAAGGATTGCTCATAATTCATCAAGACTCAAAAGTTTCTAAATTAGGGTTTTGTAGGAAAAGTCAACTAAACTTTGACCAAGCATAACTTTCTCATACTTTCTGATAAATGGCCCATCCAAAGATAATTTTGAATAGGATTAAATTCCCTACAATCCATCTTCAGCTCCCAAGTTAAAAATATGCACTCACAAGAAGTTATGAATTTGGACATTATAGGTCATTTTGAAAAGTCAACAAAAACACCTTTTTTTCAAAGCTTCATACATGAGCATGGAATATCAAATTTAAATGAGACCAAAAGGGTTGATTAGAAGACATCTCAAGATTTCTAAAAAGTCCAAGAACACCTCCAAAGATTCAAAATTGAGGAAGTTATGCATTAGTGAAGTTCACCTTTTTTGCAAAATTGCCAAAAGTCAACTATGCCCAAAACTTCAAATTTTTCCAAATGGGCCCAATCTTTCTCATTTGTTTTGAGTTGGAAACATAGTCCACGAGCTCTAGTCTTTTCCACTTGTCCATATCTTATTTTTATTATTTATTTTGATATTTATTTGAATTAATTCAATTTAAATCAAAACAAATCAAAAAAATCCAAAATATTGAAAGTAAAAGATTTTATGCTTGTTTCAGGCTTTATTATACATCTAGCAAACATTCAAACTCATCCAAGGCATTAGAGTGGACAAATGGATTGAAAAAAGATATTTTTGGAATGATATTGAAAGTGAATCAAATCAAATCAAAAATTATTGAAAGACAAAGATTTGGAACAGTTTTGGAACCCTAATCTATTCCTTGGTACATATAGAACAGAGCCAGGCCTAAAAACAAGTTGGAAACTGGCGCAGCAAGCAAAGCAATATTTCTAAAAAATCAAGAAAAGTGCAAGGTCGAAATCCCATTTGGAGGCAGTTTCAGGACCTTTGAACGATCCCAATCGATTCCTGGGAGTCTCTGCAAGCTAAAGCAATCAAGAACAAGTTTGTTCCAGTCCCAAAACGCATTGTAAGTCCATCACGACATAGCTCTGTTCTTGAATTCGAATAGCATGATTTAGGCATTGTTAGGATGAATTAATTGTACATTCTTGATCTATGAGACATTTGCAAGCTTTATGCATCATTTAATTTCATTTATATAGCCTATAGCAAATTTCACCATGGCTAGGGTTTGAAGCTCCAATTTGGGAGTTTTCTATGCAGGTTAAATTAGACCATGAAAGGGCCACCATTACACTCAGGAGGTCCAAACGAATCGATTGGTGGCCCTAGTTTTCATTTATGTTGCTCACAGTTGATTTTGAGAATGCACAGGGCTATAGCGACGGACATTGTCCATAGGTATAGGTTATCAAAACTTTAGCAACGGTGCAAGGAGGGAGACGAAGATGTGTCTGCATCTGATTTGGCCATTTGAATTTCGCGCGTGGAATTGATACAAAGCGCCTTTTTATTATTTGTTTATTGTTTTGCAATATTATAACAACAAGGATAGTCGGACCAATGGTAGCCAGCTGGGTGTTAAGGCATTAGAAGGCTGGAGGTCAGGGGTTCGACCCCTGCCTCTAGCATTTGTTATTTTCTTATTTTCTTTCAGGAAATTCAGTGCGCGTGCAAGCCAGGGGACCACCATACACCCTCACAATCAATCACACCAGATGGCCAGATGGCCAAATCTGATGGCCACCACTGAAGGTGCATCATGAGCCAAAGTCAGCGTGCCACACGGGATCCAAAAAAGTCAAACGGATTTCACTCAATTGGGCCCAGAAAATTGCTTTTCACACCCCATTTTTTAGGCCCATCTCTTATTCTTTTTTTCTTTTTATATTTTATTTAATTTATTTATTTATTTATTAACCAACCAAATTATTTTCTTTTTTATCAAAAAATAACCAAAAAATATTTTGATGTCCAATTAAAATTAGAATATTTTTTCTCATCAATAAATTAATTAATTTAATTAGGTTTGATTAAATTAGAAAACTTTAATTTCTTTTTTTTGTATATAATTAAAAATAATTAGAATAAATAGGTTTTATTACTAACTTAATTATATTTCATTTTTTTCCTAAAATAACCAAAAACCAAAAATAGGTCATTTAATTATTTTCACTAATTAATTTAATCACTAATTAATTTTCATATTTAATTGAGGAAAACTTAATTCTTTTCTTTAAAAATATTAAAAATAACAAAAACATTTTTCTTTTGATTAGGAGGGTCAAAACCCTAGTTTCTCGTCGATCTAATTCTCATTGCACGCTTTATTATTATTTTTACCCAATTATTGTATCTGCTCACAGTTTGTAATAGTTTTAATTAGGGCTTTATTTTCATTTATCGCTTTAATTTCAAAGGGTTTGTTTTTGGCTATGTAAATACCTGAAGCCTTGTAATAGCGTAGTTTAATTTCCGCATTTTAAATTCCGCTGTTGTACCCCAAAATTTTCCCTCTCATATTCCTCAAAACATTGCAAGAAAAATCTCCAAGTTGCTCAAGTTTGCTCAAGAGTGGGTCAGACAAGTCCTCTCCTAAGGCAGTCAACCCCAAATTAGGGTTTTGTGTTGCACCAAGATCTTTGAGTCCAAATGACCTCAAGTGCTCCCCAATGTCCTAATATTTTCTCAAGATCATCCATGTTAAATTTCAAGTTTGCAGAGGAAGTTTGCTCAGTCAATTGCTCAAAGGTCCAAAAATCGACTATGCTAGGGCAAAAGTCAACTGTGACCTATATACAGTCAAACTTCAATATTTTTGGTCAACATTCTCATTTTGAAGGATATTTCATCATTTGAATAAGGGTTGATCATGATTCATCAAGGATAGCTCAAAATTCATCAAGACTCAAAAGTTGTTAAATTAGGGTTTTGTAGGAAAAGTCAACTCAACTTTGACCAAGCATAACTTTCTCATACTTTATGAGAAATGACCCATCCAAAGCTCATTTTTAAGAGGATGTAATTTTTTACAATCCATCTTCATACCTCAAGATCAAAAAATTCACTCACAAGAAGTTATAAATTTGGACATTATGGGTCATTTTTGAAAGTCAAGAAAAACACCTTTTTTCCAAAGCTTATAACTTGAGCATGGAACATCAAAATGAGATGAGACAAAACGGGTTGGTTAAAGGACATCTCAAGCTTTCTAAAAAATCCAAGAACACCTCCAAAAGCTCAAAATTGAAATAGTTATGCATTGTTGAAGTTGGGCATTTTTGTAAAATTGCCAAAAGTCAACCATCCCCAAAACATTAAATTTTGTCAAATGGACCCATTCTTTTCAACTTGATTTGAGCTTGCATCATTTCCCACGTGTCCTAGCTTCATCCATGAGCCCATGTTTTATTTTTTTTATTTTATTTGATTTTTTATTGAATTTATTCATTTTAAATCAAATTAAATCATATAAAATACAAAACTTTGATTACCTAAGATTTTTTGGCTGTTTCAAGTTATAATTATCATCAATATCATCATCAAATTCGTATCATACCAATTCATGTGCAAAAGGATTGAGATTTGGCAAATTTGGAAAGTTGTAAAGAGGTGAATCAAATCAAATTGGCAAGCATTGATGGGAGAAGATTTGAGCAAAATTGTTACCCTAATACATTTCATAGTACATAAGCAAGCCACAAGAATCGAAACAAGGGTTAGAGGTTGCAGAAAGAGGCAATACAAAAGTTGAAAAAATCACTAAAAAGTGTGGAATCGAATCCATAGCTAGAGGGGTTTTCAGGACTTGGGGGTTATCTCAATCAACTGCTGATCATCTCCAGAGGCTTTTACAATCCAGACCATGTGTTTTCAAGCACTCTAAAGCACTGTAAGTACCACGCGGATCCGCCTCTTTCTTGAATTCGTAAATCATCATTCTGGCATCATTTGGACAAAGTAATTACATGTTTGTGATCACAAAGACATTTGTAAACTTTTTGTATTATTGAATTTCATTTATATGACATGTACCAAGACCATAGCTAGGGTTCTTGGAGCTTTTTTTGGTGTTCTTGTTTCAGGAAAAACTGACCATCAAGAGAGGTATGGTTGTGACCGGGAGGGAAGGACGAGTACAACCTTGGCCTCGAAATGGATTTATGTAGCCTGAGATAGATTTTAGGATTGGCTTACGCTTTTAGCTGCGGATTCAAATCCGCAGGTAATTTTGTTACAGGTCTGAGGACAGAGACGAGATCGTGTCCTCATCCGATTGGCTAATTCAAATGATTTCCGCGCATTTTTGTTTTGCTGGCACATTAACTTGTTTTCTTTTATTATATTTCTTTTGTATATTATTAACAAGCAAAGAAAATCAGCCTAGTGGCAAGTGTGCATTGGCAATCACCCTCAGGACCTGGGTTCGAATCCCAGGTTCTCCAATTTCTATTTGATTTTGCATTTCAGGCGATTGTGTACATATCCAAGCATGCAGCATACCATACACAATCAAGAATCTAATGGCCAGATGGCCAAAGGCCAGATCTGGTGGCCAGGATCTAAAGGTCCACCATGGAGCCAAGTCAGCGCGTGCACACCAAATCTGCAAAGTCAACAGGGCCAGCATTCTTGGGCCACAGAATTGCTGCTCAAACACCCTAAATCAGGCCCAAACCCCTTTCTTTTTCTATTTTATTTATTTAGTTTTATTAATTGTTTTAATTGTTTTATTTAATTATTAACCAATCAAAAAATTCTTTTCATAAAATAAAATCACAAAAATATTTTCTTTATCAAATTAAATTTTAACTTTTATTTTTATTAATAAACATTAATTAATTAATTTAAGTTTTAATTAGAATAACTTTAACATATTTTTGTAAATAATTAAAATTAAATTAGATTTCATTAGGTTTTTACTAACATTAATTATTTTATTTTTCTTTCTTAAAATAACAAAAATCCAAAAAATAATTTATTTTTATTAATTAATTTGTTTTATTTAATTTAGTAATTAATTTAGATTTATCTCTTTCTTAAAATGAAAACAACAAAAAAAATCTTTTCTTTAACAAAAAAGGGTCAAAACCCTAATTTACGCTCGATTAAATTTCCCGTACGCGGTTTATTTTCTTTTATCATATTAATGTACTTGCCTCCGGTTTGTAATAGTTAATAGGACCTTTATTTATTTTTTATCGCTTTATTTATTTTTTAAAGGGTTTATCTTTGGCGATGTAAATACCCGACGCCTTGTAATTTAAATTCCACATTTTATTTTTCGCAAATTATAACTGTTAGATGTTTGATAATAGGATAGCATGACAAGACTGAATGTTTTAACCTAAAATCAACTTAGATCACCCTTAACATGTACAAAGATAAGATTAACTGAAAACGACACACTCGCACATGCGCACTCTTAGGGTACATCCCACTTGGTTGCCTTCGTACACGGTCATTGAGTATAGGTCGTTTTAGAGGTTGCCCTCTTGTCTAAAAGATCATAGTCTCCTCGAAACGGTTGCCTCGGATATAATTGCCTCAAACAAAATGATCTAAGACATTAGCGTTACCACTAAGGCGTCCTAACATTGCTTTGGTGACCGTAAGTCCCTAATTCGAATTGACCCTTAAACTCCAACGACGATGTTACCTACTCATCAATAGTGGGATAACATTGTCTAAAGGAAATTAGCATAGAACGATTCCTTTTTCGAGTAGGTAGATGGTTCTTAGATACTTGCTCTTTCAAAAAACAAAATCTTTTTCACACTTACACTTTTCGAACAAAGTTTTCAAAAACACTTCATATGCTCTTGAGGACAGAAGCAATAGTTAAATCGAAGTTTTCAAAACAAAAACATTTTTCAAACCCACAAGCACAAAGAAAGCAATTTTGAAAACAATTGAGCAAGTACCTAAGAGCCTGTGGACAACTACGGATAGAAAGAGTGCTGACACCTTCCCTTTCTATTATCTACCCCCCGAACCCAAGATATATCTCGAAAACAGAATTTTTCTGTGCTTTTTTCCTTTCCTTGTTGGATAAAATAAAAGTCAGTGGCGACTCTTGCTTACCGCGACATTTTGCGAAAACAAACGCAAAACACAAACCAGCATTCCAAAAAACAGTCAGTTTTCCCACCGTATCACAGAACTGGAGACTCTGCTGGGGACATCTAATAAGTGGGGTGTAACTTAGGAATAGTTCATATTATATTCAATTGCTTGACTTGTATGCTTTATATTTGTGGGCTTGTACCGGAGTTACTATAGATCATAACCCGGATCTGGGGGATACCCTTTAGGTAAGTAGCAATAAATTGTGAGGGAACTGTACAGCGTAGACCGATACGGTTGAAGCAGTAGCTACGCTGGTGTGGCACTTTAGTATGTACCGATATCCCTTGTGGCGCAACGAGGAGAATATGGGTCTACTAAGGGGTCATTAAGCACCAACTTACCTTAGAACCTTTAAATTACCAACTCGGCCATAGAACAGTAGAAGTATGCTACACTCATTGAGACTAAACTCTCGCGATGATTCCGGCCGCAAGAAAAGGTTGCTAAACTGGAATTATGACCGATCGAGGGTAGTCAGTGATATTGAGATCCTCTAGAACCCGGTTACTATTTTTAGGACAAGTTTGAACCAACTAAACTGAAAGAGGGTAGTACCTAGACTCCTTGCCAGCCTGAAATCTAAGGGCTCTCTGTGTGACTTGTGTGCCTTTACCATGTTTGCTATTTGTGAATACTTGTGGTGTGCTTTCTATCATGACATCATAACATTGCATGCATCTTGCATTAGACTAACCTATTTCAAAGACTGGAGGGATTCATCTTTGTTCTATTTTGTAGGTCATGGCACCCATGCGTAGAAACACCATCCGGATCAACTTTGTCCAGGTTCCCACTCAGCTTAAGGAATTGGTTGCAAATATTTCAGATACTACTTCCTTTATCAGAAGACATGGTCACCTCTTGGGTTTGGTCACTTCCAAATTGGACGAGCAGGTGATGAGTGTCTTAGTCCAGTTCTTTGATCCACTGTACCATTGCTTTACTTTTCTGGACTACCAGTTGGTCCCTACCTTGGAAGAATTCTCTGATCTACTTGGTATCTCTATTCTGGAGCAGACCCCGTTCACAGGTTGGGAGAAGATCCTTAGGCCGGAAGAGATTTCTTCAGCCCTCCATCTGACAATGGCTGAGGTAATGTCTAATTGGGAGACTAAAAGTGGAGCAAAAGGCTTCTTGACTAAGTCTTTGATTGGTAAGGCTAATCAATTCTGGGACAGTCTAGACTTTCAGGTGCTCGAGGATATTTTGGCTCTTCTCGTATATGGTTTAGTGTTGTTTCCTAACTCGGATTCTTTCGTCGACGTGAATGCAGTGATGATTTTCATGTCTGGTAATCCTATACCCACTCTCTTGGGTGACATTCTTCATTCTCTTTATGCTCGTACGGCTCGGAAACGGGGAACCCTTATGAGCTATGCACTGTTGCTGACGAGGTGGTTTATTTCTCACCTCCCCAAATCAGTTCTGAAGAACAAAGAAGGCATGGGATGGGCCTACAGGATTATGTCTCTCTCTCACAATGACATCATTTGGACTATTAAGGGTATGGACGAGGTGGCTATTATTGATCGCTGTGGGGAATACCCCAATGTTCCACTGATAGGAACCAATAGGGGAATCACTTATAATCCGTGCTTGGCCTTACGTCAGTTTGGGCGAGCTAGAAAGGGAAGGACCTCATGAGTTGCTAATGCCTAGTATTGTCTTTGATTTACAAGGGAATAGTGACGAGTAAGGCCGTCGATTCATAAGAGCTTGGGATAGAGTACACAGGTCTGATCTGCACGAGTTGGGTGTAAAGACTTCTCTTCCGATGGAGCCATATCTCTGATGGGTTCGTATCCGTGCCCAAAAGCTGGGAATGCCGTATGAAGCCGTATTGCCTATCATTGTTGAAGTTGCTGATGAAGAAGGGGTTCCTCCTACAATCCTCCATCCATACATTCCTACTGACATTGGGGCATTAAAGAGATCATGGATGCAACTGAGAGAAGAGAGGGATACTTATAGAGAAAAGTATCACGAGCAAGAGCAGAAGGTTCAGAAGTTGACCAGGCAGCTGGAGAACGAGCAGATCCTCAATGACTATGTCTGCACCGACAAGAAACGACCATGGGAGCGCTGATTGCCTTATTGATTTTTTCTAGTTTTGATTTACTTTTTCAGTTTTTCTTTTTTGTAACGCCTTAAAGGCATTTATTGAACAATTGAATTTCAAAGTTTATCTAATAAAAGTGTGTTTCATTTTTTTACGAATTTGAATCTCTCAACGTCTTTGAAATCATATCATACGCATATCATTCCCATACACCTCATAACAGGTACCCCTACAGGTTTTCTCATCTTCTTCGCTGTTTATTTCAGCATCATGCCTTTTGAAACATCAACTGAACAAGCAATCAAGGCTTTACAGGCTCAAAATGCCTAATTCCATGAATTGTTCATGAGTTTGGCTAAGGGTCAGCAAGATCTGAAGACCCTTATCTTGAAAGAGAAGAAGAAAAAGAAGAAAAAGAAGGTCCTGTTCAATATGGGTCGCAGATTCGGGAATGATTTGCGAGAAGAAGTTGATTTGACCCCCTCATTTGGAGGGAAAGATAATCAGGAAGAAAGGAGGGCTCCTAGCCCTGTGGTTTCAGACAACGAGACTGACTTCGACGAAGACCAGTATCCTCCGGCTGAGGATAGATATAAGAGACTGGAAGACCGGTTGAGTGCGATGGAAGTTCAGAAAGTGCCTGGTCTGGACTTTGGTGATCTGGGTCTGTCATCTGGGGGTGGTAATTCCCCACAAGTTCAAAGCACCAGCCTTTGCTAAGTACGACGGAGTTTCTTTCCCTAAACTACATCTCTGGTTGTATGTTAGGAAGATCCAGCCGTACACCGCTGACAAGAACCTCTGGATCCACTTCTTTCAAGACAGTCTTTCAGGGACTCAGCTTGAGTGGTTTTACCATTTAGAAGGAGCTAGCATACGTAATTGGGAAGACTTGGCTGCTGCTTTCTACAAGCAGTACCAATACAATGCCGACCTCGCTCCCACGCATACCCAACTCCAGGATATGTCTATGGGTGCGGGCGAAGGTTTCAAAGACTACGCTCAGAAGTGGAGGGACCTCGCAGGAAGAGTGCAACCACCCTTGGCTGATCGAGAGCTTGTGGATATATTTCTGGGGACCTTGTCGGGTCCGTATTTCAACCATCTGATTGGAAGTTCTTCATCCGGGTTTACAGAGCTGATTATGACCGGGGAAAGAATTGAGGCTGCTATCAAATCTGGCAAAATACAAAAGGGTGCTTCATCAGGCACCAAGAAGAAGCCTTTTAAGAAGGAATCCAGTGTTGTCTATAGTTCAAAAATCTAGAATAGACCTGAACACCGCCAAGATGTTAATGTGGTTTTTATTTCAAGACCTGCTGTTGCTCCTCAACGCAACAATCAGCCAAGGGCCGAGAGACCGCGAAGACAATTCACTCAGCTCAACATGACTTTATCCCAAATTCTGCCATAATTACTGAAAACCAACTTGGTGATTCTGAAAGAGGCCCCGAAGACTCCCAACACTGCATCACCCATGTATGATATGAATGCCCGTTGTGATTTTCACTCTAATAGCTCGGGGAATGACATAGATAACTGTTGGATCTTAAAGAAAAAAGTATAGGACTTAATTGATGCTAAGGAGATTAAGTTCGAAGCACCTGAAAGACCTAATGTTGTGATTGCTCCTATGCCCAAGCATGGAGTGAATGCTATAGATGAAGACTCGTTTGTGGTTTCCTTGAACGACATTGTTACCCCCTTAATGACTATGAAGAAGAACCTTTTGTTAGTCGGTTTATTTCCGGGCTGTGACGAAGGTTGCCGTATGTGTTCTGTCCTACCTATCAGTTGCCATCTTTTGAAATCAGGTGTCCAACGCCTGATGGATAATAAAGAAATTCTATTTGAGAAGACTGTTGTTCCTTTGGTCCCTGCTGAAGAAGTTGCTATAATCACCATTTTCGACAATTCTTCCAAGGCTTCCATGAGAAAGCCTGTTAGAATTACATTTGTTCATAGAATCGCACCATTGATCATCAATGTTATTGGGCCTATCCCCTATACATCAAATAAAGTTGTCCCTTGGCATTACGGGGCTGACGTATATTATCACGGAGTTAAGCAAGACTTGGATGTTGATATTGACGTCAACAATATTGTTGGACCTCCCAAAGTCACCCGCAGCGGAAGACTTTTCTCCCCTGATATCTCTCCACCAACTGCCCAGAAACCTGTTGTTATTACACCTGCCCGTGTACCTGCTACTATTCCTATTCAAGTTCCCATTCTTACCCCTGTTTCCGAGTCATCCGATACTCGGGGAAAAGGGACCACTGATGAGTCTGCCCGGACGGAGGAAATTTTGAAGATCATCAAAAAGAGAGACTACAACATAGTCGAGCAGCTGGGGCAAACCCCATCCAAAATATCTATGTTGTCACTATTGCTATGCTCAGAAGCCCATGCGAAGGATCTGATTGCTTTCTTGAAGACTGCACACGTACCTCAAGAAACATCAACTGATCAGTTTAAAGATTGCGTGGCTAGTCTGACAGCTGATATTGGGTTAGGCTTCTCTGACGCCGACTTAACTGTTAAAGGGAAGAATCACAACGACGCCCTGCATGTCTCCATTAAATGCAGAGGCACTACTCTTGCTCACGTGTTGGTAGATACTGGATCTTCATTGAATGTGTTACCTAAGAAAGCACTGGACCGGCTAGACTGTGAAGGGTTGGAGCTGAAACCAAGCAACATTGTAGTCAGGGCTTTTGATGGGTCCAAGAGAATGGTACACAGAGAAGTGGATATTCCGATTAAGGTTGGTTCTCAGGTTTTCGCATCTACATTCTATGTGATGGACATTCGGCCATCTTATTCTTGTTTGTTGGGTCGACCGTGGATCTACAAAGCTGGGGCAGTAACCTCAACGCTCCAGCAGAAGCTAAAGTACCCAGTGAAAGGGAAAATTGTGATAGTACAAGGAGAGGAGGAGTACATGGTGAGCCACCTCAACTATTTCCGCTATGTAGAGATGGATGGGGAGTTCATTGAGACCCCATTTCAACATTTTGAAGAGGTTCCCAAGACGCTGGCATCAACTGAAACTGTTGTTGAAGATCCTCCAATGAAGATGGCTTCCTTCAAGGATGCCCGGGCTGTTGTCGAGAAAGGTGGGTGTGCAAATTGGGGCCAACTCCCTGATTTTGCACATAAGACTAACAAGTTTGGTTTGGGTTTCACTGCAAAAGCTGAAAAGGCTATTCGGAATGCACAGATCGAAAGACCTCCCTTGTTCATCAGCAATTCAGGAGTAAATGCCATTGAAGACGATGTTGAAGAATCTGAGTTCGACAGTTGGATCTATCCTACTTCTGATGGTGGACTAGGCAACTGGACAGCAAAGGACTTCATCCCAATTTCTTTTGTTACCCAGTAATGAGACTTTTGTTTTGTATTTGTAATAGACGATGTTTTAAACTTTATGGCCCAGTGTCTTACCCGGGGCATCGTGGCTTCATTTGTGAGGGCTTTATGTGTGTCATCTACATATATCATTAATAAAAGCATTGGACGTTTCTTGCATTTCAAATTTTGCGCTCATTGTTTTTATTTTATCATATATTTCAAAACAGCTATTTTACACACACTCACATATACAGGTCTACATCCACTCTGGATCCTACTGGTAACGACTTTGCTACTTCCGTTTATGACTTCGAAAGTCCGATCAACTTAGCTGAAGACGAAGGTGAAGATGATTGTGAAGTGCCTGGTGAACTTGCTAGACTGCTACTCCAGGAAGAGAGGGCTATTCATCCGCATGAAGAGCCGGTGGAATCAGTAAATTTGGGTACAGAGGTAGACAAGAAAGAGGTCAAGATCGGTGCAAATTTAGAGCTTAGTGTTAAACAACGGTTGATTCAGATGCTGCATGACTACGTTGAGATCTTTGCATGGTCTTATAAAGATATGCCTGGGTTGGATATCGATATTGTGGTTCACCGATTTCCTACCAATGAAGACTGTCCTCCAGTGGAACATAAAGTTCACCGAATGCGCCCGGATATGTCTGAGAAAATCAAGGTTGAAGTTATGAAATAGTTTGACGCTGGTTTTCTAGCAGTTACTTCTTACCCACAGTGGGTTGCCAATGTGAATCCAGTGCCGAAGAAGGATGGTAAGGTTCGAGTGTGTGTTGACTATAGGGATCTGAACAGGGCGAGCCCCAAGGATGATTTCCCTCTGCCTCATATCGACGTTCTGGTTGACAACACCGCACATCAAAGGTCTTCTCCTTTATGGATGATTTCTCCGGTTATAATCAGATTAAAATGGCTCCCGAAGACATGGAGAAGACAACCTTTGTCACTCAATGGGGCACCTTTTGCTACAAGGTCATGCCTTTTGGATTGAAAAATGATGGGGCAACGTATCAGCGCGCCATGGTCTCTTTGTTCCATGACATGATCCATCATGAGATTGAGGTATACGTCGACGACATGATTGCAAGATCCCAGACTGAAGAAGAGCATCTTGACCACCTTCAGAAGTTATTTGACAGGTTGAAGTTGTACAAGATGAGGTTAAACCCGAATAAGTGCACCTTCGGGGTGAGATCTGGTAAGCTGATGGGTTTCGTCGTAAGCGATAAAGGTATTCAAGTGGATCCTGCAAAGGTGAAGGCTATACAGGAAATGACAGTTCCTCGAACAGAGAAAGAAGTCAGAGGCTTTCTGGGACGTCTGAACTATATTGCCTGATTCATCTCACACCTGACTGCTACTTGTGAGCCAATCTTCAAGTTATTGAAGAAAGATCAAGTGGTAAGATGGTACGATGAATGTCAGGCCGCTTTCGAAAGGATCAAAGAATATCTCCAAGAGCCACCCATTCTGATGCCTCCAGTTGAAGGGAGACCTTTAATTTTATACTTGACAGTACTCGATAACTCAATGGGGTGTGTGCTGGGTCAGCATGACGAGTCTGGACGAAAAGAGCATGCTATTTATTACCTTAGAAAAAAGTCTACTGACTGCGAGGCCCGATACTCGTTGCTCGAGAAAACTTGTTGCGCTTTGGCATGGGCTGCTCGTCGGCTGAGACAGTATATGATGACTCACACTACCTTATTGATATCAAAGATGGATCCAATCAAGTATATCTTCAAAAAGCCTGCCTTGTCTGGAAGAATAGCAAGATGGAAGATGATCTTGACTGAGTATGACATCCAGTATACGACCCAAAAAGCAATCAAGGGAAGTGTATTGGCATATCATTTGGCACATCAGGCGGTGGATGATTACCAGTCTATGAACTTTAAATTTCCGAATGAGAATATCATGATAGTGACTGACTGCGAAGAACCTGGACCAGATGAAGGACCTGAGGAAGGATCCCGATGGTCTATGTACTTTGATTAATGGCATTGGAGCCATGATCATATCTCCTAAAGGCTCTCATACTCCGTTCACCGCCTGATTATGTTTCAACTGCACCAAAAATATGGCAGAGTATAAGGTGTGCATCATGGGTCTTCGAGCAGCAATTGACCTAAGGATTAAGTTTCTAAGTGTCTTCGGAGATTCCACTCTCGTGATCAGTCAGATCAAAGGAGAGTGGGATACGAAACACCCAAATCTTATTCCTTACAAGGAGTATGTATTGACATTGCTTCCCCATTTCGAGGAGATAACCTTTGAACACTTCCCTAGAGAAGAGAATCAGTTGGCGGACGCGCTAGCTACGATGTCTTCTATGTTCAAAGTCAATTGGGACAACGAGGCTCCCCGGATTATCATTGAAAGATTGGACGAACTTGCACATTGATGTGACATTTATACTGAAGAGGTAACAAAAAAGCCACGGTTTCATGAGATGAAGAGATACCTTGAGGCTCAGGAATACCCCGAGGGTGCATCTGTTAATAACAAGAAGTTTCTGAGGAGGTTCGCGGCGAAGTTCTTCATCAGTAATGGCATTCTTTACAAGCGCAACCATGATTCAACCTTACTGCGATGTGTGGATAAGAAAGAAGCAGAAAGGATCATGGCAGAGTTACATGAAGGTACTTTCAGAACTCATTCCAGTGGACACACCATGGCAAAGAAAATCCTACGGGCAGGATATTTTTGGTCCACCATGGAAGCTGACTGTTATCAGCATTCTCGGACCTGTCACAAGTGCCAAGTCTATGCTGATAAAGTGCACATACCTCCAGTACCTCTGAATGTTTTGAAAGCTCCTTGGCCTTTTGCAATGTGGGGCATTGACATGATCGGCGAGATCAGACCTACGGCATCTAACGGGCATCGTTTCATCTTGGTAGCTATTGATTACTTTATGAAGTGGGTTGAAGCAGCTTCATTTGCTACTGTAACCAAGAACTTCGTGGCACGATTCATTCGGCATAATCTGATTTGTCGATACGGTGTACCAGAGAGGATCATTACAGACAATGGTACAAATCTCAATAATAAGATGATCACTGAGCTCTGCAAGCAGTTCAAGATACAGCATCATAACTCTTCTCCTTACCGGTCGAAGATGAATGGAGCTGTTGAAGCGGCTAATAAGAACATTAAGAAGATTGTGCAGAAGATGACGGTGACATACAAAGATTGGCACGAGATGTTACCATTTGCTCTTCATGCGTATCGTACCTCAGCGCGGACGTCAACAGGGGCAACCCCCTATTCCTTGGTACATGGTATGGAGGCCGTCTTTCCCATTGAAGTTCAGATACCCTATCTCCGGATCATGAAGGATGCAGGTTTAAGCGAAGATGACTGGATTTAGACCCGGCTTGATCAGCTGAACTTAATCGACGAAAAGAGACTTACTGCTATTTGTCATGGTCTGACGTATCAAAAGCAAATGATCAAGGCATTTAACAAGAAAGTTAGACGACAAGAGTATCAAGTTGGGGACCTAGTGATCAAGCGTATTATCCTACCTCAAGGTGATCCCAGGGGCAAGTGAACCCCTACTTACGAAGGGCCATTTGTGGTTAAGAACATTTTCTTAGGAGGAGCTATGATTCTAACCACCATGGATGGTGACGACCTTCCTCACCCCGTCAATGCAGACATAGTGAAAAAATACTATGCATAATCAATGACCCGTTAGGTCGACTAGCCTAGGCAAAAATAAGGGCTTCCCGGCGAACCAAAAGGGTTCGGGCAAAAATAAGGGATGAAAATAAAAATCTGTACACCCGGCGAGTCGAAAATCTGAAAAGGCAACTTGGGCAAAAAAGGGTATCCCGGTGGACTGAAAACCCGAAAGGGCGGTCTAGGAAAAAATTAGGGACCAAAGTGTAACACTATGTCTCATTGTATCACCTTGCAACCAGACTTTGGTATCGACTATCAAGCTCAGACAGCACTAATCAATCTGATCTACCTTCAACCAAATAACAAAGTAATGAGATGCTAGAGGACATAAAGGCAATAGCAGAGTTGGAACTCATTGGGATTATTCACATAGTTTTTTGTTTAGTTTTTCACAAATTGTATAAACTCTATTTGTTCGGCGACGTTCTCTTACTAGGACGTCAGCCTCTTGTACAAAAACGCATATTTATAGGCCAAACTTCAAAATCAATACAATTCGTTTTCAGAGAAATTTCAATCTGTTTTTCCTTTTTCTGTTTTATCTTGAAAAGAACGTCCAATGTTCATTTTTGATATATGCATTTGACATTAATTGCTACTCATAAAAATTTACATGCAAAATAAAAGACCGTTACTTGTAATATCAGAAACAGGGGAAAATAAGAATTGTACAAGCTTTACAGTTGCTCTATCCACCAGGTACAAAGGTAGATTTGGCTGAAGAAAATGGTTAAGGTACTTTCACTCCCCGCAAAGTAAGACAGTAATGATTGCTCTCCCCAGCTGAGACTTGCAACTGCGAATGAATCAGTATTAGTTCTCCCCAAGCAGAGTTTATCTACTATTAACACCAAAAAGGCTTAATATCCCCGACAGTCTCAATATTCCCCAACGGGGTATAAGAATATACCCCGGCAGAGTACAAAACATCTCCAGTGGAGTTTGAAATTTTTCCCAGCGCAGTCTGAAAAAGCTTCCCCATTGGAGTTTGGAGAATTATCCCCAGTAGAATTTGAAAGATGGTCCCCAGGAGAACTCAAAGGATTATCCCCATGAGAGTCTAAAAGGTTATCCCCAGTGAAGTCGCAACTGAAATATAATCCCGAGCGAGGTTCATTCCTTTCACAGACAAGAAGTCAATCCCCAATAGGATTTAGTATCACCAGCAACGGTAATTCATCCCCAGCGGAATTTATCAGCGGAATCCTCTACAGAGCATCTCTTCCCCACAGAGTAATCTCCTCAATCAGTTTATTCCCCAACGGAGTTATCCTCCCCTGTAAGTTTATTCTCACAATCATCTTCATTCGCTATCCCCAGTGGAAATGAAGAATTCGACTTTTTCTCCAGCAGTTATCTGGGATTTATTTTCCCCAGCTAAAAACATTGCATTTCCATACATCATGACACATGCATATACGCATCATACAACACAATCTCATTAATTTTGAGAAAATCATTGCTTGATATATATCATGCATTGCATACGACTGACCTTTACTTTTCAGGAAGGATGCAGTTAGGTTCTCAGCTATGTCGAAGAACTGACCGGTTCTTAAATCTCAACTGAATTATTCTCGGTTGAATTACAGATAAGGTTCTCAATCTCGAAAATTTTCCTCCGTCGAAGTGTGGACGAGTTCTTAAATCTCAACAGAATTATACTTCGTTGAAGTACAGACAGTCCTAGATCTTGATGAATATGTTTCCCTCAGTCGAAGAACTGACTGGTTCTTAAATCTCAATTGAATTATTCTCGGTTGAATTACAGATAAGGTTCTCAATCTCGACAATTTTCCTCCGTCGAAGTGTGGACGAGTTCTTAAATCTCAACAGAATTATACTCCGTTGAAGTACAGACAGTCCTAGATCTTGATGAAGATGTTTCCCTCAGTCGAAGAACTGACCGGTTCTTAAATCTAAACTGAATTATTCTCGGTTGAATTACAGATAAGGTTCTTAATCTCGACAATTTTCCTCCGTTGAAGTGTGGACGAGTTCTTAAATCTCAACAGAATTATACTTCGTTGAAGTACAGACAGTCCTAGATCTTGATGAAGATGTTACCCTCAGTCGAAGAACTGACCAGTTCTTAAATCTCAACTGAATTATTCTCGGTTGAATTACAGATAAGGTTCTCAATCTCGACAATTTTCCTCTGTCGAAGTGTGGACGAGTTCTTAAATCTCAACAGAACTATCCTCCGTTGAAGTACAGACAGGTCCTAGATCTTGATGAAGATGCTTCCCTCAGTCGAAGAACTGATCGGTTCTTAAATCTCAACTGAATTATTCTCGATTGAATTACAGATAAGGTTCTCAATCTCGACAAATTTCCTCCGTCGAAGTGTGGACGAGTTCTGAAATCTCAACAGAATTATCCTCCGTTGAAGTACAAACATGTCCTATATCTTGATGAAGATGTTTCCCTCAGTCAAAGAACTGACCGGTTCTTAAATCTCAACTGAATTATTCTCGGATGAACTACAAATAAGGTTCTAAATCTCGGCAATCCTCCTCAGTCTAAGTACTGACCGGTTCTTAAGTCTCAACTGAATTAGTCTCGGTTGAATTGCAGATAAGGTTTTAAATCTTGACAGATTTTCCCCCAGTTGAATTACGGACGAGTTCCTAAAACTCAGCAGAGATGTTCTCTCAGTTGAAGTACAGGCAAGTTCCTAAATCTCAACAAAGATCATACTTCCCCAACGGAATCTTCTACAACAACAGGTATGCAATTTCTCGCTAAGGAATCTCTTATGCGATCAATACTCTCGCAGATGGCATCTTTAAGCCCATCCTCCCGTCAACAATCTCCAAATGGCATCTGTAAGCCCATTCCCGACATCACAATGCTGATACCACTTCAGGCGAGTGCAAATTTCTGGGCACTCTAGTGTTCAATCATCTTCCACCTTCGGATCACGAAAGGCATTAAAGCCAATCTACATCCTCAGGTTTAAGAAGATTGAATAGGGGCAGCTGTTGTACCCCAAAATTTGCCCTCTCATATTCCTCAAAACATTGCAAGAAAAATCTCCAAGTTTCTCAAGTTTGCTCAAGAGTGGGTCAAACAAGTCCTCTCCTAAGGCAGTCAACCCCAAATTAGGGTTTTGTGTTAATAGTCGGTTCTGCCACCGTATCACAGAACTGACGACTCTACTGGGGACTTTATAAGTGGGGTGTACCTTAGGACTAGTTCATCATATTGTTTTCAATTGTTTGATCTGTATGCTTTATCTTTGTGGATTTTGTATCAGAGTTACTATAGATCCTAACTCGGATCTGGGAATACCTTTTAGGTAAGTAACAATAGACTGTGAGGGAACTATACGACGTAGATCGATACGGTTGAAGCGGTAGCTACGTTGGTGTGAAACTTTAGTTTGTACTGATATCCCTTGTGGAGGAACAAGGAGAGTATGGGGCTGCTAATGGGTCATTAAGCATCAACTGACCTTAGAACCTATAATTGACCAACTTGGCCATAGAAAAGTAGCAGTATGCTACACTCATTGAGACCATACTCTCACGATGATTCTGGCTGCAAGAAAAGGTTGCCAAACTGGAATTATGATCGATCGAGGATGGTCAGTGATATTGAGATCCTCTAGAACCCGGTTACTATTACTAGGACAGGTTGAACCAACTAAACTGAAATAGGGTAGTACCTAAACTCCATGCCAAACTGAAATTTAAGGGCTATTGTGTGACTTGTTTGCCCTTACCATGTTTTCTATCTGTGATACATGTGATGTGTTCTTATCATGACATCATGCATCATGACATCACATGCATATTTCATTAGAATAACCATTTCAAAGACCGAGGGGATTCATCTTTGTTCTGTTTTGCAGATCATGGCATCTACGCGCAGAAATACTATTCGGATAAGCTTCGTGCAGATACCTGCTCAACTTAGAGAGTTGGTTTCAAAGGTTCCTGATACTTCTTCCTTTGTTAGAAGACATGGTCATCTCCTTGGTTTGGTCACTTCCAAGCTGGATGAGCAAATGATGAGCGTCTTGTTCCAGTTCTTTGACCCATTGCATCACTGTTTCACCTTCCCGGACTATCAGTTGGTCCCTACTTTGGAGGAGTTCTCTGATTTACTTGGAATATCTATTCTAGAGAAGACACCTTTTACAGGTTTGGAGATAGCTCCTAGGCTGGAGGATATTGCTTCAGCCCTCCATCTGACAAAGGCTGATGTAGTATCTAACTGGGACATTTGGAGTGGGGTTAAAGGCTTCCTGGCTAAGTTCTTGATTGATCAAGCTCAACAGTTCTAGGATAGTTTGGAATTTCAAGCATTTGAAGACATCCTAGCTCTCCTCATTTATGGCTTGGTTCAGTTCCCTAATTCAGATTCTTTCGTCGATGTGAACGCAGTCAAGATCTTCATGTCCCGTAATCCAGTGCCCACTCTCTTAGGTGACATTCTACATGCTCTTTATGCTCGTACTGCTCGGAGAAGGGGAACCCTTATGTGTTGTGCACCGCTACTGGCGAGGTGGTTTATTTCTCACCTCCCCAAATATGTATTGAAGAATGAGGAAGGTATGGGTTGGGCCTACAGGATCATGTCCCTTGCTCACACGGACATCATTTTGAGTACTAAAGATACGGAAGAGGTAGCTGTCATTGATCGGTGCGGGGAATACCCCAATGTTCCATTGCTGGGAATTAGAGGAGGAATAACCTATAATCCTTGTTTAGCCTTACGACAGTTTGGACGAGCTCGAAGGGACGGTCCTCATGAGCTGCTGCTTATAAGCATTGTCTTTGATTTCCATGGGGATATTGAGGGACATTGTCGCAGGTTCATACGAGCTTGGGATAGGGTGAACAGGTCTGATCCACACAAGCTAGGAATGAAGATTTCTCTCCCGATGCAAACGTATCTCCGATGGGTTCGAGCCCGTGCTCAAAAGCTGGGGATGCCGTACGAAGCTGTCTTGCCAGTAATTGTGGAGCATACTGATGAAGAAGGGTTTCCTCATACGGTCCTCCATCCATACATGCCTACTGATATTGGGGCATTAAAGAGTTCTTGGATCCAGTTGAGGGAAGAAAGGGATACTTACAGAGAGAAGTATCATGAGCAGGAACGGAAGATCCTGAAGCCTACAAGGCAGTTGGAGACTGAGAGGATGATCAACGATTATGTCAGCACGAAAGGAAAACGACCATGGGAGCGCTGATGTCTTTTTCTATTTTTAGTTTAGATTTTCTTTTCAGTATTTCTTTTTTAACGCCTTAAAAGCATTTGTTAAACATTGTTTCAAGTTTCAATCTATAAAGTTTGTTTTATTTTGGTTTACAAATTTGAAGCTCCCTAAGTCTTTGAAATCATTTCATACGCATTCCATTCCCATGCACCTCATTACAGGTACCCTTACAGGTTTCTCATCTTCTTCGTTGTTTATTTCAGCAATCATGTCTTCCGAAACACCTACTGGTCAAGCCATCAAGGCTCTGCAAGCTCAGAATGCTCAGTTCCAGGAAATGTTCATGAACTTGGCCAAGGGTTAACAAGATCTGAAGACTCTTATCTTGAAGGACAAGAAGAAGAAGAAGAAGAAGAAGAAGAAGATAGTCCTCCTGAATATGGGTCACAGGTTTGGGAATAGGTTGCAAGAATAAGTTGATTTTTCTCACTCATCTGGAGGGGGAGAGAATCAAGAAGAAAGGAGGGCTCTTAGCCCTGTGATTTCTGAAAATGACACAGACTTTGATGAAGACCAGTATCCTCCTGCCGAGGATAAATATAAGCAGCTCGAAGACCGGTTAAGTGCAATAGAGATCCAGAAGATACCTGGGTTAGACTTCGGAGATTTGGGTTTGGAATCTAGGGTGGTGATCCCACACAAGTTTAAGGATCCTGCCTTTGCTAAGTATGACGGGGTATCTTGTCCAAAGCTACACCTCCGCTCGTATGTCAGTAAGATTCAACCATATACTGCTGATAGGAACCTCTGGGTTCATTTCTTTCAAGATAGTCTGTCAGGGACTCAACTTGAATGGTTCTATCAACTAGAAGGAGATAAAGTCCATAAATGGGAGGACCTTGCTGCTTGTTTTTACAAGCAGTACCAATATAATGTCGACCTTGCTCCCACGCGTACCCAACTTCAGGGTATGTCTATGGGTGTGAGCAAAGGTTTTAAGGACTACGCTCAGAAGTGGAGAGATCTTGCTGGAAGAGTACAACCCCCTCTGGCTGATAGGGAGTTGGTGGATATGTTTCTTGAGACTTTGTCTGGTCCATACTTCAATCATTTGATTGGTATTTCATCGTCCGGATTTACTGAATTGATCATGACTGGGGAGAGAGTTGAAGCCTGTATCAAGAGCGGCAAGATACAGAAAGGTACTTCGTCAAGTACATAGAAGAAGCCTTTCAAGAAGGAGTCTAGTGCAGTTTACAGCTCGAGGAGCCAAAGTCGACCTGAGCGTCGCCAAGTAGTTAATGCGGTAGTTATATCAAGACCAATTGTTGCCCCATAACGCAACAATCAGCAAAGAGCAAAGAGACCATAAAGGCAGTATACTCGGCTCAATATGACTCTATCTCAAATTCTGCCGCAATTGTTGAAAACCAACTTGGTGATTCTGAAGGAGGCTCCAAAGAATCCCAACACCACGTCACCGTTGTATAATCCGAATGCCCGCTGTGCTTATCACTCTGATAGCCCATGGCATGATACCAATAATTGCTGGGCTTTGAAGAATAAAGTTCAGGATCTGATTGATGCTAAGGAGATCGAGTTTGAAGCGCCAGAAAATCCTAATGTCATGACTGCTCCTATGCCCAAGCATGGAGTGAATGATGTGGATGATAACTCATTTGTGACTTTCGTGGAAGAAATTTCTACTCTGTTGATAACAGTCAAGAAGAACTTATTATTGGCCTGTTTATTTCCGGGTTATGGCGAAGGTTGCCACTTGTGTTCCGTCTTGCCTACTGGTTGCTATCTATTGAAGTCAGGTGTCCAACGTCTGATGGATAACAAAGAAATCGTGTATGAGAAAACTTTGGTTCCATTGATTCCTGTTGAAGATGTTTCCATAATCACCATTTCCGCCAATTCTTCCAAGGCTTCCTCGAGAAAACCTGTTAGAATTACATTTATTTCGAGAGTTGCTCCATTGATCATTACTATTCCTGGACATATCCCTTACACGTCGGATAAGGCTGTCCTGTGGCACTATGGGGCCGATTTGTATTATCGTGGGATTAAACAAGACTTGAAGGCTGAAGAGGCTGATACTGATGTCAGCAATATTGTTGGGTCTAGCAAAGTCACCCGAAGCGGAAGACTTTTCTCTCCTGAAATTTCCCCACCAACTGTTCGGAAGCCTGTTGTTATTTCACCTGCCAGTACATCTGCTACTGTTCCTGTTCATGTTCCAATCATTACCCCTGTCACTGAGACATCTGACACTCGGGTCAAAGGGATCACCGGTGGGCCTTCCCAGACGAAAGGGGGGGGGGGTTGAATAAGTGACTCTTTTCGTTCTTTCAATACAAGGCTCAAAACAGTAATGGAATAACACAATTATTTTTATCCTGGTTCATTTGAACTCAAACTACTCCAGTCCACCCGCCAAGGTGATTTCACCTTTCTCAACAAGGACTTAATCCACTATAATCAACTGATTACAATCACACAACAATTGTTGTGACTAACAATGCACAAGTAAACTTACAAGTGACTAACACCACTAAGACTTAAATATAGTCCTAGTCTGCTTGAGAAATCTGACCAAACTTGGTCTCTCAATGAACAAATACAGAAGTATAATCTTTACAGATAATTGAAATAGAGTTTGCTTCTAATTAAGCTATATCACAACTGTGATTTTTATTAGAATGTAATACACAATAATGTAAGAACTATGAGTTTGTAAGCTTTTTAATCTTTCACGTAGTTTCTTGTTTGAACAATCTTGTTGGCTTGCAATAAATGTCCTTCTACTTATAGTAGGAAAAAATAAGACCGTTGCTGCCTTCAGAGGAAATGGAGAGCATTAAATGCTTTGCGTGTATCCTTGCAAAATTACATTCTCCAAGAAACTAGTTGTAGGCACTTGAATGTTTTCAGCCGTCTTTGCATTAATTAGCAAACGTCAGAATGTAAGAACGTGTTTCCTTTGCTTTGACAAGACACGTTGATTAAGACGTTGTTTTAGTATTTGCTTAAACTCAGAACATGCTTTATTCAACTTCTGGTCAGAGTGTTGCTTGATAAGATCTTTGAACAACGCTTTCTTTCAAGTTATCTTCAGAATCAAGAAGCCTGCTAGAAGTTAGAAGATACATTTAACAAATGAGTGTTCTTACCAGAGTCAGCAGATTCATTTGAATAAAAGGTTCTTATGTCAAAGAACTTCTTCATAATCTTTGCTTAGCACTTTGGAATGTTTCTTGTCAGAACATTAACTAAGACATTCAAAACCACATTCATTAGAGCATAAATTATCTTAAATATAATTTAGTTATCATCAAAACACTTGGGATAGGTCAGAACTTAATCTTGTTCTTTCAATCTCCCCCTTTTTGATGATGACAAAAAATTATTTTAGATAAAGAAAAGAAACAGATTAAGAGATAAGAATCTCCCCCTGAAATGAATATATCTATGCATAAGACATCCTGAGATTATTTAGTCAGAGTGATACACAGCCTTCATTGAATTTATTCAGAACTTCTTCAAGAAGATAAATCTTAGCTGGAATATTCTTTCAGAGTTAAATGATACCTGCAAAAAAAATCTTTTGCACAGAGGGAATTCTTGCAATTATGTTAGAATGTTTGAGACATTGTCCCATAACTGTTAAACAGTGATTAGTTAAATCATGCACATTTTCTCCCCCTTTTTGGCATGATCAAAAAGTGTAATAAATGAGAAATTTTGAAAGATTCCATAATTAGTTAAAAAAATAGATAACCAGAAGTACAAACAAAACATCAAATAAGAGACAAAAAGAAACTAGGATTTCTTAGAGACAAGAGCCATCAAAAGGTTCTTGATCTCAGAGGCAGATTCACTTTGCATTGCCATCCAGTTCTTGAACTCTAAATTTGTTTGATCTTGCTTATCCATGCGTCTTTTCAAGACTTCATTCTCCCTCTTTAGCTCTTTCAGAGTGTCCATAATGAGTGAGGTAGGGGAAGAAGATGATGAAGCTTCAGTAGAAACAGGGTTAGAAGCAGCAACTGATGAATCAAACTTCACAAAGGTGGAGAGCAGAGTTCCCAAATCCATTGCAAGAGTTGGCACAGGTTCAGGTCCATCCTTAACTGAAGGTTGATTCAATAGAACAATAGCTAGAGGATTTGAATCTTCAGAGTATTCTTCAGATTCGTCTTCTGATGTGTCCATCTTATCAGCTGGTGTATCAGCAATCAGTAGCGAAGACTTCTTATTCCAAGTATCAGCAGCTTTTGTCTTGAAAACACGTAGAAGTTTGGAAAAGTTGTCCAGCACCCGAGAGTGGCACAAATCCTGTAACTTATGTGATTCAGCAACCAAGGTTCTTCTGAAAGTTTCCCATAGAAGATCTGTTGCTGTGGTGTTCACACTTCTGAGGAAATCTTCTTTCAGCGGTTGTAACCATGCTTGGACATTTTTTATAAAATTCTGAAACAAAATATTTACATCTGGCTGAATAGGTTTAGGGACAACCGTTCTGTAAGATTTGTTTTTCAAGAATTGTAGAGATTGAGAGTCCACTACAGTTCTTAAAAAGCTATTGGTTTCAGGAGTATTTGTAGGTTCAGGTTCAGGTTGGTTAACACAAATATTAGGTTCTGATATATCATGAGGTACGGATGGTTCAACAATATCAGTTTGTTCAAAAATTTGTTGATCTGGAATTTGAGGAGTTGAGAGTGGGGTTGTATGTTGTGGTGAGTTGGGTGGAGTGATATCAGGAGAAATTATTATTGTATATTCGGGAGTGGGAATGGGTTTTTGAGGTTGTGGTTGGTTCATAGCAAAAATGTTTTCAGTTGGTAGATTGAAAGGTGGTTTTATGGTTGCTAGAGGTTCATTAATCCCAGGAATTCTCCAAGATCCAGCATCATACCATCCAGTGGGTCTGCGTGATAAAGGCCTGGGAGGGGGTCTTAAGAAACGTTCAGCAGGAATAGGTTGAAAAACAGATGGTTCAGGGGGTTCTGAATGAGATGGTTCTGATTGGGTGTCAGAATGTTCATCAGAGTCAGAATCACTAAAATCTGTTGAGAACTGATTTTTACTAAGGTTGTCAGCAAGGGGTTCAGATGGTGAGGTTTGAGAGGATTCAGCAGATGCAGATATATTTTCAGAATTATAAACTGGTATAGTTTCAGCATGATTACCTGTCTTCTTTTTCTTTTGAGGAGAGTCAGAAGGACCTTCTACATCTTTTCTCTTCAAAGATCCTTGGAGAACAACATTAGCAGCAACTTGATTTCTTCCTTGAAGCCAAGCTGGATCAATAGGTGATCCTGTTTCTCTGCAGGTCTCAAGATAGTGCAAAACAATACGAGAATGTTCCAACGAGTTGAACATAGGAAAATTAGCAATAGGAATTCTTCTTTTCTTCATAATAGTTGATAGACATGGAGAGGGTTCCACCAGCAGTTTGTCAATAATTTTCCTTTTTAGCAATTTCTTTCCAGTCATTGTCTTACCACAGATAAGTCCAAGCTCCCCCAGAAGATTTTCTTCTCTTAGGTCAGCAATCAGACCATTCTCAGTCAGAATGTCTAATAATAACCTCCCCATGGGAATCCAATTCCTCTTTGATTTTGGATTCTTCATCCTTTCAGCTTATCTGGTTTCTTTGACATGGTTCCAGAGGTGTTCAAAAAGCAAGTAGGGCAAATCAATTTTGACATTGGTTCTAAGGCAAAACAACAAATATTATTGATCAGCGTTGATGTAATCAGGAGAACTGGTGTCTTTCCTGTGGTGAATACATCCATGAATAATCCTTTCCCAAATCTTATACTTGTCTTTTAAATCCCTAACTTTGGAGGAACCTTGACAATTTGTAAAAATCTCTGTGTATACCCTAGACATTTCCATTCTTCCAGTGGGCATTCCTGTAACTCCAAGTCCTTTAAATCCCAGCAACCTTCTGATTAGATTTTCTGTAATGGATATTTCCTTTCCCATTACAAAGGAGAGAATAACCTTGGGAGTTGCAATAGCGTGAATCCAGAATTCTTTTACCAAATGAGGAAAGACTGGACCAGTAAGACGATCAAGGTAGCTTTCCCAACCTTAAAACTTCACAGCAGGGAACAAGTCAAATCCATTCTCTCTGAGATTCTCAAAGTCTACCATTAGCTCACTCAAAACTTCCAAACTTTCTACCGGAATGAGTGTTGTCCTTTCAGGTATACAGTATTGCTCAGAGTGGGTAGAGGAAGAAGAAGCCATTGAAGTTTTATGAAAAGAGAATTTTTCGAAAAGGGTTTTTAAGAGAAATGTTCAAATAAAAACTTGAGTTGAAAGAGACAGTAAAGAATGAAAGGGTTTTTCAAAGAGTATTTATAGGCATTAATTTCAGAGAATAGGTTAAGAATTAAATTAGAAGTATTTAAGACAAATTAAAATAAAGATTAAAACGGATTTAAAAAAGAGATTCTCATCATTAATTGCATTTAATGAATTGCTAAAAATGAGGGAAAACGTGAGATTATGGCTAATCATCAACAGTTACGTAGAACGTCATCGGTAGCTTTTGCACGCTTGACCTTTCAGAAACACACCACGTGTTCATCTCCTGAAGGATGCATGTAACAGCTGTTTGTTCTAATGAATTTCTGAACTACACTTAGACATGAAGCGTTAGAATGATTCATATAGCTTCTCTTATAAATTCTCTTCTAACTTCTGAAGAGTTGTTGATCAGAGCATTCATTTCAGAAAGTTCTGAAGCCAGTCACAAAATAAATATTATTTTATTCAGGACATACTTCCATACAAATATTTTTCAGAATGAAATTAAATCTATCTTCTGAAAGGGGTTTAGTAAAAATGTCAGTCCATTGATGGTCTGTTTTTACAAAAATCAAGTTTAAAATCCTCTTCTGAGTATAGTCCCTTATGAAATGATATTTAATTTCTATATGTTTGGCTTTAGAATGTAAGATTGGATTTTTAGAAAGACAAATAGAAGAAGTATTGTCACAGAAGATAGGAATCTTACTTTCATAAAGGTTGAAATATTCTAGTTGACTTTTCATCCAAATCATCTGAGAGCTACATCCAGCAACAGATATATATTCAGCTTCTGTGGTTGATAGAGCAATTGTTGCTTGCTTCTTGCTATACCATGAGATAAGATTGTCACCCAAAAACTGGCAGCTTCCAGAGGTGCTTTTTCTTTCAATTCTATCTCCAGTAAAGTCAGCATCACAATAACCTGCTAGTTTGTAATTGTTGTACCCCAAAATTTTCCCTCCCATTTCCTCAACATTTTCTCATCACAAAACCCTTGGAGCTCAAGATCCAATTAGGGTTTCCTCTGCTCAAGACTTCTCCTTGCACTGTTGACCCAAATTAGGATTTGTGTTTGAACAAAGATATTTTGACCTAAAATGCCTAAGATGACTTTCATGCTTCATGTTGGACTCCCAAGTTTATCCATACCAAGTTTCAAGTCCTGATTCCAAATTTTGCCCAGTCAATTGGACAGTTGACCTAGAAATCAGCTGTATTGGGGAAAAAGTCAATTGTGGCCAATTGACAGTCAAATCTCATGAAAATTGACCCACATCAACATTATGAACTCACATGGACCATTTGATCAAGTTTGGATCATAATTCCACAAGAAATTTGATCAGATCACCAAAAGGGCAAAATGGTCATTTTTAGGGTTTTGACTGCACAAAGGCAATTTTTGACTGTTTGACCTAGCCAATGGCAAACCAAGCTCACATATGGACTCAAGGACCCCATGGAATTGTCTTGACATGCTCAACAAGTTCAAAAGATCCCAAATGCACAAGATTGACAGTTGAATTTCCCAGTCAATTGATCAATTTTGACTGCATACTGAAAAGTCAAACTTTGACCTTTTGGTCAAAATCAAGTGTCAAGATTCATTTTTCATCAAAACATGCCAAATCATGAAACTTGTTCATCAAGAAATAAACAATTGCAAATTAGGGTTTGAAATGAAGATTTTTCATAACTTAGAATTTTTCTAAGTTATAAAAAACCCTAATTTTTTTCTAACTTTGCCCCACTTTCTAACCAAGATTCATTTGGATTCAAGCAAAAGTCAAAACATGAAAGTTGTAGCCTATTGCAAAATCTACAACTTTGATTCACAAAGTTTTCCCAAAAGAATCTTGTAGCTCAAGTTACAATTTTTGGAACAAGGGTACCAAACCATTCTTAACTTAGAGAAAATTTGACCTATTTTAGGCAAGGTTTTTACCTAACTTCAAGACCATTTTTCATATACTTCCACTTGGAATTTCAATTTGCATTTCAAAGATGGATTGTAGTACACATTCTAAGCTTTCCAAAATGTCCAAGAACTCATCAAACAACCTCATGGTTAGAGAGAATCGAATTTTGCAATATGGGAAAAACTCACTTTTGATTTGGTCAAATTTACATGTTCATACATTTGTGCCATTTTGAATTCAGCATGCTTTCCTTGATTACATGCCTCTAAAACATCCAACACTCAATAATTTAATGCTAATCCTTTGTGCCAAAGTGTTGTTCTATGAGTTCAAACATTATATGCAAGTTTAATCCATTTTTAGATAAAGCATTATATCCATTTTTGCAAAAGTGAACTTTATGTCTAAAGCAAATCCAAGCAAGTACAGTTAAGATCTCTTTGGCACAAGTTTATGGACTAATTGCACTGATCAAGACTGAGTTATGCAGCACATTAGGGGGGCATGTACAAGCTAGAAACTCAACTTGGCCATTGGTTGCTTAAAGTGTAAGAAACTTGCCATAACACATAACAACTTTCATCTCAGCAAACCAAGCCTTAAGCAAACTTGTCAAGCATATTCTAAACATCCATCCTAAGCTGAAACACGAGCCTAGCATCCCCAATACCTCCCCATTCCCAGAATCACCCTCAAACTGCCCAAACAGAGCATCTGCTGTAGTTTGAGTTCCATAGCTCAAACCTTCCATGCATTCTTGCTAAAAACACATCCAACACATCCCATAATATCCCTTGAAGCTATTCCAAACCTCAAACACGACCTGTAACACTCCCAAGTAACATCACCATTTTCATTTTTCTGTTTTGCAGGTGGAGTTCTACAACTCGATTCAGCTAGTTTCAAAGCAAAGTAAAACTTGGAATAGCATCCCTGGACATCAAGGAAGATGTACCAATCATCACTTTGCACTGAAAGTACCTCAATCACCAGATACAACTTCAACTGAACAGGTAAGTTCATGAACACGTATCTCTCTATCCAGGCATTGTTAGCTTTAGGTTTGTGAAGAAAACATGTCACATTCATAGCCCTGAACATGCCCATGTAATTAGATTTCATTTATATTATGTATGCTTAGAGAATTTTAAGTCTGAACATTGAATAAAAACTAGGTCAGGAATTGGGGGAGAAGAAATTCTCTTTCATTTCTGAGAGTTAGATTGACTTCTTTATATGTCTAGAATCGTGGCTTCAAGCTCTACAGGTTTCATGTTGGAAGATTTGGCAAAAGATCAAAGAATCAGGAGTTAGGGATTTGAGAAGAAAGGCGCGTGTTTTTGAATTTGTTTGTCTGAAGGTTGAAGACAACAAACTTCTGGGCTGGGCTTTGTTTGTCATTTCTGTTTACACACCATTTTCACTTTGACACCCCCTAGGCCCATTTTGCTTATTTTCATGATTTTTTGACTTTTCTTTTTTTATTCTGACTTATTTATTTTTCTTATAATATTAAAAATATAAAAAATATTTTTTACACCATTTTCATATTTATTAGGTATTTATTTGTTTAGATCAATATTTGTACATAAATAAATATATAAACATACTTTTATTTAAAAATACTAAAAAAATATGCAAACATATTTTATTTCTGATTTTTATTTCATTTTATCTTCTGAAAATATTTCATATAAAATATACTTTTTTTATAAATATTAAATATTATTATTATGTATATATGCAATATATTTAATAAATAATACAAATTCATATATATATATATATTAGTATATTTAGGTTAAAAATACAAAATATACACATTTTTATTTTTATTAATATTTAATATTAAAAATACCTTTTTACAAATATACTTCATTTTTATTTTATTTTTGTACATAATTGACTAAATATTGTATATATTAATAATTAATACATTTTACTTAATGAAATTAGGGTTTTGCCCCTAAACATAAAAACTCCAAAAATAATACTTTTTTTATTTTGTTTATTTGACATATAAAAATAATTTTTTTTCATACATATAAAAAGCCTTTTTGCATCTTGCATATTTATTTTATTTCTATTTAATTTGTGCAATTAAATATCTTGTAAATAATTCAATATTGATGTAATAGTCTAGATTTAAATTCCTTGTCAAAATACCCCCCATTTGAACATTTGTACCCCCCTTCCCATATTGTGTTGTAATAACTTAGGAACTTTATTTTTTTGCACTTTAATGCTTTCTAATTATACCATGTTAGAATTAGGGTTTGTATGCGAATCAAAAACAACAAAAATAGTTTGACCTAATTTCAAGATAAACAAGCATGAAAATGGACAACACAAATCACACTTGCACCCCTAGGGTATTCCACTTGTTGCCTTCAATAAATGGGCCATATTGCATGTTAGGTCTCTTTGGGTAAAACAAAACAATCAAATGATCATAGTCCCTCGATGACGCTTTCGAAAGTTGCCTAAAAATGATCAAGTCCCGTAAAGAAAACATTGCCCAAAGATACTTGGCACCATTGCAATTATGGTCTAAACGATGACCCGCGCCCGTCCCTTTCACATCCTAACATAAGATTGTCCACCAAATGCAATGGTGGAACAAACTTGTTAAAAGGGTTAAAAGCATAGGAGAAATCTTTGAGAAACTTAGGAGTAGATAACCTCTTAGTTACTTGAATCAAACTTGCAAAACAAAACACTTGCCTATTTCCAAACCACACATCACTACACTTTCAAAAACAACTTTCAAAAGCAATGAAAACCTTTTCAAAAGACATACACCTTTGTATACATCCCAACATGGATCATTACAAAGGTTGCCACCACATTGGCCTCTTTTCAAAACATTTTTCAAACCCACACACACAAAGCACCATTTCAAACAATTGAAAATTAAGGCAAGTTGATCTAAGCAAGTAACTAAGAGCCCATGGATAACCATGGATAGAAAGGGTGCTAATACCTTCCCTTTCTATAATCTACTCCCCGAAGCCAAGAAAACATCTCAAAGGTTTTTGCTGTGCTTTTTAACCTTTCCTTGGGATAAAATAAAAAGTCGGTGGCGACTCTTGCTCAACCGAAACATTTGCGAAAACAAACGCAAAACCATAGTCAGTTCTCCCACCATATCACAGAACTGGCGACTCTGCTGGGGAATTAATTTAAAAGTGGAGTAACCTTAGGGCTTAGATCACCCTCTTGCATGACTAATTGTTTGAATTGATTGCTTTATATCTTGGCTCTCTTGTTTGGGTTTGCAATCCTACACCCGGATTTTGGGAAACATTCATAGATAGCAATACGTTGTGGAAACTATGCGGGGTATACCGACACGGTCGAAGCAATATCTATATTAGTGCGACATATTTGTGAGTACCGGTAACCCTTGAGTTCAATCAAGGAGAGTACGGGGCCGCTGAGTGATGTCACTAAGCACTAATGACCTAGAACCTTACTTGACCATCTTGGCCTTTTATTATGGGTAGTGAGATGACCGGCTTTGGTGCAGTCCGAAGTTGGTAGATACTCGATACTACACTCATTGAGGGTTGTTTTCTTGGAATATTTTGGTCGCTAGTTAAGTGGCTTAACCAAAACAATGAACAATGAAAACAATCTAGTGATATTGAGCTCCTTAGAACCCGGTTACTATTTATAGGACAGGTTTTTAAGCCAACTACACTCAAGAGGGTACTTACCTATGAAACCCCATGCAAGCCTGAAACTAGGGTTTGGTGTGATTTGCTTGTACATATGTTTGTGCATACATCATGAACATCATAAAGTATCATATGCATTTACTAACCACTTCAAGGGTTTAGATCTTCATCTTTGTTCTTGTTTTGTAGGTCATGGAAATTCCTCGCAGAAAAACCATCCAAGTCAACCTTGTGAGAATCTCTCCTCAACTCAAGGAGCTCACCTCAAGAATTCCGGAAAGCTCATCCTTCAGTGAAAGACATGGTAGACTGCTCAGCTTAGTCAACACCAACATTGAAGAAGACATGATGAAGGTGCTATTCCAGTTCTTTGACCCTCTTCACCACTGTTTCACTTTTCCTGACTACCAGTTGGTACCCACTTTGGAGGAATTTTCTCAACTCCTGAGAATTCCTATCCTCAATCAACTACCTTTCAACGATACGGAAAAGGAACCAAAGCCTGAAGATGTTGCTCGAGCATTACATCTACAGCCTTCTGACATCAAGGGGCATTGGGAAACTAGAAGCGGCGTCAAGGGTTTCTTAGCAAAATTCTTGTTTGAGAAGGCACAAGAATGTTGGAATTCATTGGACCTACAAGCCTTTGAAGAGATTGTGGCACTCCTTGTCTATGGGTTGGTCCTATTCCCAAATTCTGACCAATTGGTAGATGTCAACGCCGTCAAAATCTTCTTGTCCAGAAATCCAATACCAACATTACTTGGGGACATCCTTCACTCATTTTACACACGAACAATGAGAAAGAGGGGTGTTCTCATGTGCTGTACTCCTCTCCTTGCAAGGTGGTTTATTTCGCACCTTCCACAATATGTCTTGAAGAATGACCAAGGCTCAAGGTGGTCCCAACGGTTGATGACTCTTACTCACTCTGATGTACATTGGTGTTCTCGGTCCAGAGAAAATGTCATCATCGTCGATCGTTGCGGAGAGTTTCCTAATGTTCCTTTACTTGGAATCAGAGGAGGTATCACCTACAACCCTTGCCTAGCTTTCAGGCAATTTGGATATGCACGGAGGGATGGCCCTCACGACATGTTGATTCCTGACCTAGTTTTTGACTTCGACAACGATGCGCAAGGACTTCGCTAAAGATTCATTAGAGCTTGGGGGAGGCCCAACAAGGTTGATAGCAAGACACTGGGACACAAGAACTCCATCCCTCTTGAACCTTACCTCAAGTGGGTACGAGCCCGAGCCCAGAGTCTAATGATGCCTTATCCTCATGTTCTCCCTGTGATTAAAGAGCCCGTCAAAGAAGGAGAGGTTCCATACACCATCCTACATCCTGTCATGCCTACATCGTGGGAGGAGATGCAAAAGAGTTGGATTCAACTCAAGGAGGAACGGAACACTTTTGAAGCCAGCTTCTACGCCAGCGAGAAGAAGGTTTTAGAGCTCAGCCGCCGACTCCATGAGCAAGAGGCCCTCAACAACTACATTGCGCCAAAGAGGATGCGCAACGTCTTTTTACCTTGAGAAGTTGTTTTTGTAATATTTGGCCCATGGGGCACTTATGTACTAACAAATTTCTTCTTATTAATATGACGTGCGTTCTTTTTTGTCTGCAACAATTGTGAATTTCTAAAATCCTTGAATGCATTGCATAGATAGCATCTCATGCATCATGTGCATAACAGGTACCCTTTTTTTCTACAGGTTGCTTAATCTTCTTCGCTGTTTATTTTTGAACAGTCATCATGAATCCAGAATCCTCCAGTGAGCAAGCAATCAAGGCCCTTCAGGCCCAAAGTGCCCAGTTTCAAGAAATGGTCCTGAGCCTGGCCCAAGGTCAGCAAGAGTTGAAGGCTCTACTCCTGAAGAAGAAGAAGAAAAAGAGGACTGCGTTATTCAACACCGGACGCAGGTTTGGGAACACACTCCATACTGAGGTTGATCCAACTACTTCCTCTGCAGAGAAAGACAGTCCCCAAGGGGGAGGAGCTCCTAGTCCAGCAGTCTCTGACAACGAGACGGACTACAACGACGAACAATACCCACCTCCTGCTGACAGATACAAGCAATTAGAGGACCGCTTGAGCGCCATGGAGATTCAGAATATGCCGGGGCTGGATTTCGGAGATTTGGGGTATCTTCTGGGGTAGTAATCCCACACAAGTTTAAGGTGCATGCCTTTGCCAAATATGACGGGGCCTCCTGTCCAAAGCTGCATCTAAGGTCGTACGTAAGGAAGATCCAACCTTACACGGCAGATAAAAATCTTTGGATCCACTTCTTCCAAGATAGCCTTTCGGGGTCACAGCTTGAGTGGTTCTATCAACTAGATGGAACCAGTATCTGACATTGGGAAGATTTGGCAACCGCATTTTATAGACAATATCAATACAATTCTGATCTCGCTCCTACGCGTACCCAACTTCAGGGTATGTCTCTAGGAACGGGCGAAGGGTTCAAGGAATATGCACAAAAATGGAGAGATTTGGCTGGCAGGGTGCAACCTCCATTGACTGATCGTGAGCTGGTTGATATGTTTCTAGGGACCTTGTCTGGTCCATTTTTCAATCATTTGGTTGGTAACTCCTCCGCTGGGTTTACGGATTTGATTCTGACGGGTGAAAGGATAGAAGCTGGCATCAGGTCAGAAAAGATACAAAAAGCTGCCTCCACAAGTACTGAGAAGAGGCCTTTCAAGAAAGAAGCAAGTGCCGTCTATGGTCCTAGAAGACAAATCAAGCCAGAAAGCCGTCAAGCCGTCAATGCCTTGGTCATTTCAAAACCTGTTGCTGCTCCTCAGCAGTACAATCAACAAAGAGGTGAAAGGCCCAAGAGGCAGTATACTCGGCTGAGTATGACATTGTCACAAATTTTATCGCAATTGTTATCAACCAACTTGGTGACCATCAAAGAGGCTCCGAAGGTCGTGAATACTGCATCTCCTAAGTATAACCCAAATGCCCGTTGTGCTTATCATTCCGATAGCCCCGGGCATACTACTGATGATTGCTGGGCCCTGAGAAATAAGGTGCAAGACCTTATCGACGCGAAGGAAATTCAGTTTGAGGCGCCTGAGAGGCCAAATGTTGTAACTGCTCCTATGCCCCAGCATAGAGTAAATGCCATCGAGGAAGATTTGTATGTTGTTTTGGTGAATGATGTTGCTACCCCTCTTTTGACTGTTAAGAGGAACTTACTACTAGCCGGTTTATTTTCGGGTTGTAGCAAAGGTTGCCTCCTGTGTGCTGTTATCCCTACCGGTTGTCCGCTGCTGAAATCAGGCATCCAAAGCCTGATGGATAGCAAAGAAATTATGTTCAAGAAAAATGTTGTTCCATTTGTTTCCGCTGAAGAAGTATCTGTTGTCACAATTTACAATCCTACCAAAGCTCCCCCGAGGAAGCCAGTCCAAATTATGTCTGTTGCACCCATTACTATTACTGTTCCGGGGCCTCTCCCATATGAATCTAATAAGGCTGTCCCATGGCACTATGGGGCAGACGTGTATGTGCTTGGAGTGAAGCAGGAATTCAACACCGGTACCAGTATCAGTAACATCACTGGTCCCGCCAAGATTACCCGCAGTGGCAGGCTCTTCTCGCCTGACATTGCACCGCCAGTTATCCGAAAGCCTCTTATCATCACACCCGCAAGTGTGCATGTTCCAAATCAAGTTCCTGTGTCTACTACTGCCGCCGAGTCCTCTGATGCTCGGGGCAAAGATGTTGTTACCGATTTGCCTGCCAGGACGGAGGCACCAAAAAAGACTGCTGTTGAAGCCTCCCAACAAGAGATGGAGGAAATCCTTAAAATCATTAAAAAGAGTGACTTCAATGTTGTTGAACAGTTGGGGCATACCCCCTCCAAAATCTCTATGTTATCATTGCTGCTATGCTCAGAGGCCCATGCAAAGGCCCTGATTTCATTTCTGAAAACGGCCCATGTGCCGCAAGAGACCTCTGCAAATCAATTCACTGACTGTGTGGCTAATTTGACAGCTGACAATGGTTTGGGGTTCTCGGATGCTGACCTCACCGCCAAAGGGAAAAATCACAATGATGCCCTGCATGTCTCTATAGAGTGCAGGGGCACTACTCTCGCACACGTGTTGGTGGATACCGGTTCTTCCCTGAATGTTTTGCCCAAGAAGGCTTTGGATCGCTTGGATTGTGAAGGCCTGGTATTGAAACCTAGTAACATCATTGTTAGAGCCTTCGACGGTTCTAAGAGGATGGTGCACGGTGAGGTAGACATTCCTATTCGTGTGGGTTCCCAAGTCTTCGACTCAACGTTCTATGTAATGGATATTTGTCCATCTTATTCCTGCTTGTTGGGTCGACCCTGGATTCACAAGGCTGGGGCAGTAACATCCACTCTACACCAAAAGCTCAAATACCCTGTCAATGGGAAGATTGTTACTGTGCAGGGTGAGGAGGAATACATGGTTAGTCACTTGAATTCATTCCGGTATATCGAGATGGACGGGGAGTTTATTGAAACCCCCTTTCAGCATTTTGAGGAGGTACCTCCAACGTTGGCATCAGCTGAAACAGTGGTTGAAGAAGACTTTCCCTTGAAGATGGTTTCCCTGAAGGACGCCCGGGCAGTGATTGAGAAAGGCAAATGTGCAAACTGGGGTCAGCTTCCTGACTTCACTCAAAAGACCGACAAGTTTGGGTTGGGCTTTACTGCAGAGGCTCAGAAGGCTGTGCGCAAAGAAAGGATCAGAAAGGCTCCGGTGTTTATCACCAACCCAAGGGGGAATGCTATCGAGGAGGACGTAGAGGAAGCAAAGTTTGATAGTTGGATCTATCCAACCACCAACAACGGACCAAGCAATTGGACGGCAAAGGATTTTACACCTATTACATTTGTCACGTAGTAATTAACTCTTTTGATTTTCAATTTGTAAACAAACGATATGTTGAAACTTTTATTAGCTCGGTGTCCTACCCGGGGCATCGTAGCTCCATTTGTGAGGGCTTTTTGTATGACATTTCCATATATCATTAATCAAAACATTGGACGTTTGTTGCATTTCAAATCTTGCGCTCTTTTTCTTTCTGTGTTATATATTGCAAAACAGCTATATTTACACACACTCACTTATACAGGTTTCAATCCACTCTGGATCTCACTGGTAACAGCTCTGCTACCACCAGTTATGACTTCGAGAATCCGATCAACTTGGCCGAGGACGAAGGTGAAGATGATTGCAAAGTGCCTGGTGAACTTGCAAGGCTGCTACTCCAGGAAGAGAGGGCAATTCAGCCGCATGAAGAGCCGGTGGAAACAGTGAACCTGGGTACTGAGACAGATAGAAAAGAAGTCAGGATTGGTGCCAATCTAGAACTCAGCGTGAAGCAACGATTGATCCAGATGCTACACGATTACATGGAAATCTATGCTTGGTCCTACGAAGACATGCCTGGTTTGGATGCCGACATTGTAGTTCATCACCTGCCTACCAAGGAAGACTGCCCTCCGGTAAAGCAAAAGGTCCGCCGTATGCGCCCAGAGATGTCCGAAAAGATCAAGGCTGAGGTTATGAAGCAATTCGATGCCGGGTTTCTTGCAGTGACCTCTTACCCTCAGTGGGTTGCTAATGTGGTGCCAGTGCCGAAGAAGGATGGTAAAGTCAGAATGTGCGTCGACTACAGGGATTTGAACAGGGCCAGCCCCAAAGATGACTTCCCCCTACCTCACATCGACGTTCTTGTTGACAATACTGCTCAACACAAGGTGTTCTCCTTCATGGATGGTTTTTCAGGGTATAATCAGATCAAGATGGCTCCGGAAGATATGGAAAAGACTACCTTTGTGACTCAGTGGGGCACCTTCTGCTACAAGGTCATGCCATTCGGTTAAAAAAATGCTGGGGCAACCTACCAACATGCCATGGTTGCTTTATTTCATGATATGATCCATCATGAGATTGAGGTATATGTTGATGACATGATTGCAAGATCCCAAACTAAGGAGGAACACCTTGACCATCTGCGGAAGCTGTTTGACCGATTGAAGTTATACAAGCTGAGATTGAATCCCAACAAATGCACCTTTGGGGTGAGATCCGGGTAACTGCTAGGTTTCATTATAAGCGATAAAGGTATTCAGGTGGACCCTGCCAAGGTAAAAGCCATACAAGAGATGCCGACTCCAAAGACAGAGAAGGAAGTCAGAGGCTTTCTGGGACGACTGAACTACATTCCCCGATTCATCTCACATCTAACTGCTACCTGTGAGCCAATCTTCAAATTACTGAAGAAAGATAAAGTAGTACGTTGGAACGATGAATGTCAGGCCGCTTTTGAAAAGATAAAAGAGTATCTCCAAGAGCCACCCATTCTTATGCCACAAGTGGAAGGGAGACCTCTGATACTATACTTGACAGTACTTGACAATTCAATGGGGTGTGTGCTGGGGCAGCATGACGAGTCTGGCCGAAAAGAACACGCTATTTATTACCTGAGCAAAAAGTTTACCGACTGTGAGTCTCGTTACTCACTGCTCGAGAAAACTTGTTGCGCTCTGGTATGGGCTGCTCGCTGGCTGAGACAGTATATGCTGACTCACACTACTCTTTTGATTTCAAAGATGGATCCCATCAAGTACATATTCGAAAAGCCTGCTCTGTCTGGAAGAATAGCAAGATGGCAAATGATCTTGACAGAATATGATATCCAGTACACAACTCAAAAAGCAATCAAGGGAAGTGTATTGGCAGATCATTTGGCACACTAACCTGTGGACGATTACCAATCATTGAACTTTGAATTTCCGGATGAAGATATCATGGTGGTAACAGATTGTGAAGTGCCTGGACCGGATGAAGGACCTGAGAAAGGATCCCGATGGCCTATGCATTTTGACGGAGCCTCCAACGTTTTGGGTAATGGTATCGGGGCTGTGATCATATCTCCCAAAGGAACTCATACTCCACTCACCGCCTGGCTGTGTTTCAACTGCACCAACAACATGGCAGAATATGAGGCATGTATCATGGGTCTTCAAGCTGTAATAGACTTAAGGATCAAGTTTCTGAGTGTCTTCGGAGATTCCGCCCTCGTGATCAATCAGATCAAAAGCGAGTGGGATACGAAACACCCAAATCTTATTCCTTACAAGGAGTATGTGTTGACTTTGCTTCCCCGCTTTGAAGAAATAACTTTTGAGCACTTCCCAAGAGAGGAGAATCAGATAGCGGACGCCCTGGCTACGATGTCTTCAATGTTCAAAGTCAAAGGGGACAAGAGGCTCCCCGGATCATTATATGGAAGCTGGACGAACCTGCATACTGCTGCGATCTTGAGGCCGAAAAGGTGACGGAAAAACCCTGGTATCACGAGGTGAAGAGATACTTGGAGGCTCAGGAATACCCTGAAGGTGCATCTGTCAACGACAAGAAGTTCATGAGAAGGTTTGCGGCAAAATTCTTCCTCAGCAACGGCATTCTCTACAAATGGAATCATGACTCAACTTTACTGTGTTGTGTGGATAAGGCTGAAGCAGAAAAGATCATGATAGAACTGCATGAAGGTACATTCGGAACACATTCCAGTGGACACACCATGGCGAAGAAAATCCTTCGGGCAGGATATTTCTGGTCCACAATGGAAGCCGACTGTTACCAACATTCTCGAACTTGTCACAAATGCCAGATCTATGCGGACAAAGTGCACATCCCTCCGGTTCCTCTGAATGTCCTGACGGCACCTTGGCCTTTTGCAATGTGGGGCATCGATATGATCGGTGAGATCCGACCAACGACATCCAACGGGCATCGCTTCATCTTGGTAGCGATTGATTACTTCACGAAGTGGGTTGAGGCAGCTTCATATGCCACGGTAACCAAGAGCGTCGTGGCACGCTTCATTCGGCATAACCTGATCTGTCGATACGGTGTCCCGAAAAGGATCATTACGGACAATGGTACCAATCTCAATAACAAGATGATCACTGAGCTCTGCGAGCAATTTAAGATACAGCACCACAACTCATCTCCTTACCGGCCGAAGATGAATGGGGTTGTAGAAGCAGCCAATAAGAATATCAAGAAAATTGTGCAGAAGATGACAGTTACCTATAAAGATTGGCACGAAATGTTACCGTTTGCTCTTCATGGGTACCGTACCTCAGCAAGGACGTCAACCGGGGAAACTCCTTTTTCCTTAGTCTATGGCATGGAGGCAGTCTTGCCGATTGAAGTCCAGATACCCTCTCTCCGGATAATGAAGGATGCAGACTTGAGTGAAGATGACTGGATCCAGACTCGACTTGATCAATTAAACCTAATCGATGAAAAGAGACTCACTGCTATCTGTCATGGTCAGACGTATCAAAAACGGATGATCAGGGCATTTAACAAGAAAATCAGACCACAAGAGTATCAAGTTGGGGACCTGGTAATCAAGCGCATCATCCTTCCTCAAAGTGATCCCAGGGGAAAATGGACCCCTACGTACGAAGGGCCATTTGTGGTTAAACATGTGTTCTCAGGAGGAGCCATGATTCTAACCACCATGGATGGTGACGACCTTCCTCACCCCGCCAATGCAGACATAGTGAAAAGATACTACGCATGAATAAAATACCCGCTAGGTTGACATACCTAGGCAAAAATAAGGGCTTCCCGGCGAACCAAAAGGGTTCGGGCAAAAAAAAGGGATGAAATGAAAAAAATCTGTACACCCGGCAAGTCGAAAACCTGAAAAGGCGGCTTGGGCAAAAATGGGTATCCCGGTGGACTGAAAACCCAAAAGGGCGGTCCAGGCAAAAGTTAGGGATAAAGCGTAACACTATGTCTCATTGGATCACCTTGCATCCAGAATTCGGCATCAACTATCTGGCTCAGACTTCGGCATCGATCAATCAGCTTCATCTTCAACTAAGCAGCAAAGTGATGAGACGCTTGAAGACATAGAGGCGATAGCAGAGTTGGAACCCAGTGGGAATATTATGCACATAGCTGTTTTGTTTCCTTTTCAAAATTGTATAAACTTTGTGTTATTCGGCGGGGTTCTCTTACTAGGACGCCAGCCTCTTGTACAAAAAACGCCTATTTACAGGCAACTTTCAAAATCAATACAGATTCAGTTTTCCAAACAAATTGCCAATTGTTTTTCCTTTTTTCTGTTTTGTCTTGCGAAGAACGTCCAATGTTCATTTTTGATATATGCATTTGACATTAAATTGCTAATTCATAAGTACTTGCATATGAAACAAAAGACTAATTACAAGTGACATCATAAACAGGGGCAATGTAAAGTTGTCTGATGTAGTCTAGTTGCTTTGTCCGCCGAAGTATCAAGGTAGATCTAACTGAAGAATGTGACCAAATTATCTCAACTCCCCACAGAATAAGACAAGATAGCAACATTCCCCAGTGGAGTATAGGCATTCATTAGCAAGCATCCCCGGCAGTCTTGACCTAAGATGGTTCCCCGGCGGAATATCAATACCCCAGTGCAATTCCAAAAGTTTCCCCATGAAAGTGGAATTCTTATCCCCAGCAGGTTTTGAAGCTTATCCCCAGTAGATTCTGGAAGCTTATCCCCTGCAGAGTACAGACGTCTCTCCCGAGCTTTGTTCAAAGTTATTCCTCATAAGGGCTTATAACTGGGTTATCCTCAGCTAATTGCCACAGAAAATCGCCCTCCGCAAAGTTCTTCCTATCCCCAACGGAGTTCATTAAAGTTCCCCAACATAACTTATCAACACAATCCCCAGTGGAGTTTATCTTTGGTATCCCCAGCGGAGTTTATCATCATTATCCCCAGCGGAATCCATCATTGAAATCCTCAGTGGAGCTCTCGTCAAAACTTCAGCAAAGTGTCTCTTTCCGCAAAGCAATTCCCCGCAGAGTAATCTCTCCAGCAAGTGTATTCCTCAACGGAGTCATCTTCTCCTATCAGTGTATTCTTACAACCGTCATCCCTAGCGGAAGCGAAGGACTCTACTCTTCAACGTCAGCCCAGGATTTAATTCCCCGGCCGGTCGTCAAGGATTTATTTTCCTGAGACGAAAATACATTCATAAACATTTCACATTTCATACATCTTGCTTACATACATGATAAAGTGCATACAACACTATCTCATGTTGAACATCATGACATCATGCATTTCATACATCATGACATTGCATACAACTGATGTTTTTGCCTTTTCAGGAAAAAGACAATCCCAAAGACAATTACCTTCAACTGTCACAATTCCAGATTTGATACCTGTATCTAGCCAGGGCACATCTGTGAGTGATCAGTTTCCAGACTCGATTCCTGTATCTAGCCAGGGCACGTCTGAAGAGTTCGAAGATTCGATTCCTGTATCTAGCCAGGGCATATCTAGCAACTATCACAATTCCAGATTCGATTCCTGCATCCAGCCAGGGCATATCTGTTGACCACATTTCCAGACTCGATTCCTGTATCTAGCCAGGGCACGTTTGAAGAGTTCAAAGATTCGATTCCTGAATCCAGCCAGGGCATATCTGTTGACGACTATTTCCGGATTCGATTCCTGTATCCAGCCAGGGCACATCTGTGAGCAACCGATTGTAGATTCGACACCTGTATCTAGCCAGGGCATATCTGCATGAGGAGATTGAAGATCAAACACCTGTAACAAGCCATGAAAACATCTGTCTGTCTCAAATACACAAGTTCTCGGTAAGGAATCTCTTATGCGATCAACACTTCCAAATGGCATCCATAAGCCCATTCCCGACAAGGTTCTGTCACATCTCCAGATTGCATCTATAAGCCCATCTCCCTATCCACCATCTCTTCAAATGGCATCTATAAGCCCATTCCCGACATCACATTGCTGATACTCCAACATGCGAGTGCAAATTTCCGGGCACTCTAGTGTCCAATCTCCTTTTACCCTCGAGTCATGAAAGGCAAACTTGCCAATCTAACTCTTCAGGTTCAAGAAGATTGAACATGGGCAACTGTTGTACCCCAAAATTTTCCCTCCCATTTCCTCAACATTTTCTCATCACAAAACCCTTGGAGCTCAAGATCCAATTAGGGTTTCCTCTGCTCAAGACTTCTCCTTGCACTGTTGACCCAAATTAGGGTTTGTGTTTGAACAAAGATATTTTGACCTAAAATTCCTAAGATGACTTTCATGCTTCATGTTGGACTCCCAAGTTTATCCATACCAAGTTTCAAGTCCTGATTCCAAATTTTGCCCAGTCAATTGGACAATTGACCTAGAAATCAGCTGTATTAGGGAAAAAGTCAACTGTGGCCAATTGACAGTCAAATCTCATGAAAATTGACCCACATCAACATTATGAACTCACATGGACCATTTGATCAAGTTTGGATCACAATTCCACAAGAAATTTGATCAGATCACCAAAAGGGCAAAATGGTCATTTTTAGGGTTTTGACTGCACAAAGGCAATTTTTTACTGTTTGACCTAGCCAATGGCAAACCAAGCTCACATATGGACTCAAGGACCCCATGGAATTGTCTTGACATTCTCAACAAGTTCAAAAGATCCCAAATGCACAAGATTGACAGTTGAATTTCCCAGTCAATTGATCAATTTTGACTGCATACTGAAAAGTCAAACTTTGACCTTTTGGTCAAAATCAAGTGTCAAGATTCATTTTTCATCAAAACATGCCAAATCATGAAACTTGTTCATCAAGAAATCAAGAATTGCAAATTAGGGTTTGAAATGAAGATTTTTCATAACTTAGAATTTTTCTAAGTTATAAAAAACCCTAATTGTTTTCTAAGTTTGCCCCACTTTCTCACCAAGATTAATTAGGATTCAAGCAAAAGTCAAAACATGAAAGTTGTAGCCTATTGCAAAATCCACAACTTTGATTCACAAAGTTTTCCCAAAATAAGCTTGTAGCTCAAGTTACAATTTTTGGAACAAGGGTACCAAACCATTCTTAACTTATAGAAAATTTGACCTATTTTAGGCAAGGTTTTTACCTAACTTCAAGACCATTTTTCATATACTTCCACTTGGAATTTCAATTTGCATTTCAAAGATGGATTGTAGTACACATTCCAAGCTTTCCAAAATGTCCAAGAACTCATCAAACAACCTCATGGTTAGAGAGAATCGAATTTTGCAATATGGGAAAAACTCACTTTTGATTTGGTCAATTTACATGTTCATACATTTGTGTCATTTTGAATTCAGCATGCTTTCCTTGATTACAGGCCTCTAAACCATCCAACACTCAATAATTTAATGCCAATCCTTTGTGCCAAAGTGTTGTTCTATGAGTTCAAACATTATATGCAAGTTTAATCCATTTTTAGATAAAGCATTATATCCATTTTTGCAAAAGTGAACTTTATGTCTAAAGCAAATCCAAGCAAGTACAGTTAAGATCTCTTTGGCACAAGTTTATGGACTAATTGCACTGATCAAGACTGAGTTATGCAGCACATTAGGGGGGCCTGTACAAGCTAGAAACTCAACTTGGCCATTGGTTGCTTAAAGTGTAAGAAACTTGCCATAACACATAACAACTTTCATCTCAGCAAACCAAGCCTTAACCAAACTTGTCAAGCATATTCTAAACATCCATCCTAAGCTGAAACACGAGCCTAGCATCCCCAATACCTCCCCATTCCCAGAATCACCCTCAAACTGCCCAAACAGAGCATCTGCTGCAGTTTGAGTTCCATAGCTCAAACCTTCCATGCATTCTTGCTAAAAACACATCCAACACATCCCATAATATCCCTTGAAGCTATTCCAAACCTCAAACACGACCTGTAACACTCCCAAGCAACATCACCATTTTCATTTTTCTGTTTTGCAGGTGGAGTTCTACAACTCGATTCAGCTAGTTTCAAAGCAAAGTAAAACTTGGAATAGCATCCCTGGACATCAAGGAAGTTGTACCAATCATCACTTTGCACTGAAAGTACCTCAATCACCAGATACAACTTCAACTGAACAGGTAAGTTCATGAACACGTATCTCTCTATCCAGGCATTGTTAGCTTTAGGTTTGTGAAGAAAACATGTCACATTCATAGCCCTGAACATGCCCATGTAATTAGATTTCATTTATATTATGTATGCTTAGAGAATTTTAAGTCTGAACATTGAATAAAAACTAGGTCAGGAATTGGGGGAGAAGAAATTCTCTTTCATTTCTGAGAGTTAGATTGACTTCTTTATATGTCTAGAATCGTGGCTTCAAGCTCTACAGGTTTCATGTTGGAAGATTTGGCAAAAGATCAAAGAATCAGGAGTTAGGGATTTGAGAATAAAGGCGCGTGTTTTTGAATTTGTTTGTCTGAAGGTTGAAGACAACAAACTTCTGGGCTGGGCTTTGTTTGTCATTTCTGTTTACACACCATTTTCACTTTGACACCCCCTAGGCCCATTTTGCTTATTTTCATGATTTTTTTACTTTTCTTTTTTTATTCTGACTTATTTATTTTTTCTTATAATATTAAAAATATAAAAAATATTTTTTATACCATTTTCATATTTATTAGGTATTTATTTGTTTAGATCAATATTTGTACATAAATAAATATATAAACATACTTTTATTTAAAAATACTAAAAAAATATGTAAACATATTTATTTCTGATTTTTATTTCATTTTATCTTCTGAAAATATTTCATATAAAATATAATTTTTTTATAAATATTAAATATTATTATTATTATGTATATATGCAATATATTTAATAAATAATACAAATTCATATATATATATTAGTATATTTAGGTTAAAAATACAAAATATACACATTTTTATTTTTATTAATATTTAATATTAAAAATACCTTTTTACAAATATACTTCATTTTTATTTTATTTTTGTACATAATTGATTAAATATTGTATATATTAATAATTAATACATTTTACTTAATGAAATTAGGGTTTTGCCCCTAAACATAAAAACTCCAAAAATAATACTTTTTTTATTTTGTTTATTTGACATATAAAAATACTTTTTTTTCATACATATAAAAAGCCTTTTTGCATCTTGCATATTTATTTTATTTCTATTTAATTTGTGCAATTAAATATCTTGTAAATAATTCAATATTGATGTAATAGTCTAGATTTAAATTCCTTGTCAAAATACCCCCCATTTGAACATTTGTACTCCCCTTCCCATATTATGTTGTAATAACTTAGGAACTTTATTTTTTCGCACTTTAATGCTTTCTAATTATACCATGTTAGAATTAGGGTTTGTATGCGAATCAAAAACAACAAAAATAGTTTGACCTAATTTCAAGATAAACAAGCATGAAAATGGACAACACAAATCACACTTGCACCCCTAGGGTATTCCACTTGTTGCCTTCAATAAATGGGCCATATTGCATGTTAGGTCTCTTTGGGTAAAACAAAACAATCAAATGATCATAGTCCCTCGATGACGCTTTCGAAAGTTGCCTAAAAATGATCAAGTCCCGTAAAGAAAACATTGCCCAAAGATACTTGGCACCATTGCAATTATGGTCTAAACGATGACCCGTGCCCGTCCCTTTCACATCCTAACATAAGATTGTCCACCAAATGCAATGGTGGAATAAACTTGTTAAAAGGGTTAAAAGCATAGGAGAAATCTTTGAGAAACTTAGGAGTAGATAACCTCTTAGTTACTTGAATCAAACTTGCAAAACAAAACACTTGCCTATTTCCAAACCACACATCACTACACTTTCAAAAACAACTTTCAAAAGCAATGAAAACCTTTTCAAAAGACATACACCTTTGTATACATCCCAACATGGACCATTACAAAGGTTGCCACCATATTGGCCTCTTTTCAAAACATTTTTCAAACCCACACACACAAAGCACCATTTCAAACAATTGAAAATTAAGGCAAGTTGATCTAAGCAAGTAACTAAGAGCCCATGGATAACCATGGATAGAAAGGGTGCTAATACCTTCCCTTTCTATAATCTACTCCCCTAACCCAAGAAAACATTTCAAAGGTTTTTGCTGTGCTTTTTAACCATTCCTTAGGATAAAATAAAAAGTCGGTGGCGACTCTTGCTCAACCGAAAAATTTGCAAAAACAAATGCAAAACCATAGTCAGTTCTCCCACCGTATCACAGTAATCTTGTGATCTTCTATAACACAGACCAAGATTAGCAGTACCTTTCAGATACCTAAGAATTCTCTTAACAGCTGTTAAATGGGATTCTCTAGGATCTGATTGGAATCTAGCAGACAAGCACACGCTAAATAATATATCAGGTCTAGATGCAGTCAGATAGAGAAGGGATCCAATCATACCTCTATAGAGCTTCTGATCTACTTTCATACTTACCTCATCTTTACCTAGAATGCAGGTTGGATGCATAGGTGTCTTGGCATCTTTGCTTTCTAACATTTGAAATTTCTTCAGAAGTTCTTTAACATACTTCGTCTGATGTATGAAAGTACCTTCTTGAGTCTGGTTGATTTGAATTCCAAGAAAGAATTTCAATTCACCCATCATGCTCATTTCAAATTCTGCCTGCATTGTCTTAGCAAATTATTTTCCAAGGGATATATTAGAGGTTCCAAAAATTATATCATCAACGTAAATTTGACAGATTAAAATATCGTTTTTAAATGTTTTTCTGAAGAGAGTTGTGTCCACTTTCCCTCTGGTAAAATCTTTTTCTAATAGAAAATTACTCAGACGATCATACCAAGCTCCTTAAGCCTGTTTTAAACCGTACAAAGACTTTTTCAATTTAAAAACATGTTCTGGTTGTTTTGAATCATTAAATCCAGGAGGTTGATGGACATATTGTTGGCTCCTAAATTCGACACCCTTGTTTTATTAATATCAGCCATTAAAGCTGAAGGATGTTTTCGACTAGCTAGGTCTGTCGAAATGCCCATCGAAAGATGGCAAGGTACTTAAAAGATTTCTTCTAAGGTAGAAGTTGTTTGCCTTCGACGTCGAAGGTGTTTCTCGTCGAAGATGTTTCTCGACGAAGATGTTCGATGGTTCAGAGTGGAGCAGTTTGAAATTCAAGCGTTTGGAGGGAAAACGGTTTCCAGCGGTTACCAAGTGCAACGTGCAACGATCTGAAGCGTCGAACGTTGAGGACGTGCCAAGTGTAATGATCTCGAAGCAGTGTAACTGCCCGACGGTTACTTGGGATGTTTTAGTATAAATAGTAGTAGTCATGTAAGTTCTCGCGTGTGTTCACAATTCTATACAAAGTCACTCATATAGATTCGAGTACCCAGCGTGTGAGAAAGAATTGTTGAGAAATGTATGTGTGAAACACCAACTTTATTAATCAAAGTCATTTACTTTTCCAGAAATTTACTTGCTTTCCTCTTTACTTTCCTGTCGAAGCCTTTCATTTAAAGCCTTATTTATTTTACCAAGTCCTTTCTTCATGCAATTTACTCAAAGCCTCTTTATTTTATTGTTACTTAACCCATAGCCAATTTAATCCAAAACTTCAAAATCAACCTATGTCCTAGGATCAATCTGATCGATCCTGCGAGTAACCAAATAAGTAACCATTTGGAGGATCAGCGGTTGTTTACCAAATACCAAGGTAAACAAATTGGCACACCTGGTGGGACTGTGTGTTGATTGTTGAAAATAATCTCATCTTTTCGAGGAGTGTTGTATGTTATTGAGAAGTGGTAGAATATACACTAACAATAACAATACTGCCAGAAGAAGGGAAGAGATGGCGAATCCGCCAAACAATAACGAAATCCCACAAACGAATGTGGGAGCAACGGTTAGTACGACCGTAAGTGAAGCGACAACTGTTGGTTCGACACCAGCAGTAACGGTCACAGCAACGGGGCCATTACTTTCGTTCACGGGCCCCAGGATGCCTTTGGGAACTCCCCCACCAAGGGGAAATTTAGGCACAAGGCCTTTTGTTCCCCCAGGATTTATGCCACTCTATGGTATGCCAACTTCTGAAGTGGCTAGCCTGACGAATGCTGCGTCCACTTTTTCAGACCCTTTAGTGAGTGCCTCTTCGCCACTCCAAGGTTCTGGAGTAGGCATGGCGAATAGAAATAGGACCCAACTCTTAGGAGGAACGTCCCAAGTAGCCCATGGCCTTACAAATGCCTCGACAGCAGTCTTGAGGCAACAAATGGACGAAAGCAACCATGATATGGTGCAAATGTTGGCACAAACTTTGAGTACAGTGCTAAACCCTCTAATACAAAACACTACTCAATCGAATCAGCAAGTGACAGCGCAAATGACGCGTTTGGCTGATTTCTTTGGAGTACCCCAACCTATTCGACAGCCCCAAAGGGCGCAAATAAGGGGAAACCAGGGGATATTCTTAGAGGAAGAAACCACCATTAACCAGGATCAACAGCCTGTCGAAGAAAACCTTAGGGCACGATTGGAGCAACCCGTCGAGGAACCTAGGGTAATAGCCCCAGAGGTAAGGTTAATTAACAGAAACCAAAATGCTGACGAAGTAGTTCAGCATATCCAATACCAAAACACGGGTTTGGAAAACAATCTGGCAACCATGATCGAAAGGATCATGACTCAGAATGGGATGAACATGGGCTTTCGAAGGCCCAACTTTACATCTCCATTGTCAGAGTACGTGTTACAAACAGACTTACCTCCTAGATGCAAAGTCCCCAAATTTACTAAGTTCTCTGGGGACACGACAGAATCTACTGTCGAGCATGTGGCGAGATACTTGATCGAAGCAAGTGACATTTCGAATAACGAGAACCTGAGGATCAAGTACTTCCCTAGTTCTTTAACAAATAACGCTTTTACTTGGTTTACAACTCTTCCCCCCAATTCGATCCATCACTGGACCCAGTTGGAAAGATTGTTCCATGAACAATTCTACATGGGGCAAACCAAGATAAGCCTGAAAGAATTGGCCAGTGTGAAGAGACGTTTCACTGAACCTATAGACGAATATCTAAATAGGTTTAGGTTGCTTAAGGCGAGATGCTTTACACAAGTGCCAGAACATGAGTTAGTCGAAATAGCCGCAGGCGGTTTAGATTATTCCATTAGGAAGAAGCTAGACACCCAATACCTGAGAGACATGGCCCAACTGGCCGATAGAGTTCGACAGGTAGAACGCCTCAAAGCTGAAAAAGCAAAGGCAACGAAAACTCACAAGAGAGAAAGAATAGCGTACGTTGAGATGGATGACGAAGATCCAGAATCCTTCGACGATACTTTAGCTGTCGAAGAAGGAGAAGTCGATTTAGCAGAACTGAAACAAGGGCCACCATACTCTTGTAAACTGTTAGTCCCCTCAAGTGGGAAAAATCCCATTGGTCCAGAAAGGACCAACGATAGGTTCCCCAAAAAGACTTATAGTTTTGACATCACAAAATGTGATGAAATATTCGACTTGCTGGTTAAAGATGGCCAAATGATAGTACCCCCAGGGGTAAAAGTGCCTCCTCTTGATCAAAGAAAGAAGAGAGGTTTTTGCAAATATCATAATTTTTTGGGCCATAAAACTTCTCAATGTTTTCTTTTCAGGAACCTTGTGCAAGACGCTATCAAAGAAGGGAGGTTGAAGTTTGCTGACAAAACCCCCATGGCTGTCGACTCAAATCCATTGCAGGCTGAAGCCCACTATGCTGGGCCCTCTGAGGTGAACGTGATAGAGGCAACCAGGAGCCAGTCGAAGAAGCCAGGAATTACAATGGTCGAAGTCTCAAAGGACCACATCAACATGTCAATCTTTGGCAGTTTTTCTGGAAATTTATCCAGGAAGACAATTGAAGCAGTTCAGAAAGTGGTCGAAAGCCCGAAGTTGGAGACCGCTGAAGCACAAAAAACTGGACCAAAACCCAGTTCCCACTTGGCCACAGTTCAAGGCCAGACGGAGAATCTGGAGATACAAATGAAGCAGTTAACTCTTGCCAACAAAGATACAATGAATATCAACATGGTCGAACTTTCTGACCCAAAAGCATCAGAAGAGGCCATGAGGCAAGAACAAGCTAATAAGACTGCTTTCCCTCGGGAAAATGAAAATTTGGCAGATTTTTTACAAAGATGCCAGAAAAAGAAATCAGAGGTGATGCTGTGTCCAAGATGCAGTTCGATCTTTGACAAAAAGGCTGCTGAGCATATTCAAGGCGTAAGAGCAGCGAATAAGAGAAGGGAAAATGTTGATCTTCGACAGGATCCCAGAAGAGCCTCCCAAAGAGGTTCAAACCAAGAAAAGAGGCCATTGACTTTTAGGCCTCCCACAAATGTGCCAGTAGATACTTGGTACAAAACCTCTGGTCGAAAAAGGCCAAGTGAGGAGAAATGGCACTCTTTCGACGTGCCAAGAGGTTCCTCTTTGACTCAAAAGAAAGAGCCTCAGGTTGCTGCACCTAAGGTTGCACAAGTGTCCAGCAACTACAAGGGTAAAAATCCCATGTCTCGATCTCAATGGAGGAGATACCAAAGGAGACGAAAAGCTGAAAGGGAGGCTGCCAACGAACCAAAGGCAGAAACTAGTTCGAATGTTCCTCAAAGGAAGCAAAGGAAACCTCTAGAAAGAGAGCCAGTAACCAACAGGCTAGTTTGGCCTAACCAAAGTGAAGTCGAAGACGAAGACGATTCTAAGTCTGATGATACTTTGGACATAATGGTGAATATAGTCTCAGTGCTGCCCAGAGAATTCAACCGACAAGTGGAGGTCGAAGCAAGTGACTGGGAAGTGGAGCAAGAAATGGCCAAACATAGGCCAGTGTGCTATTTTGTCATGGACAATGGCACCACTGAGGAACAAAATGGGTTCTTCGAGCCACCTACAGAGGCGATGAAAAATCACCTCAAGCCTTTATTCATAAGGGCTAAACTCGAGGAAACTACTGTGAATAAAATATTGGTGGATTGTGGGGCAACCATCAACATTATTCCTCACTCTATGCTAAGGAAAATTGGCAAAAGGGATGAGGACATTAAGCCTCACAACATGGTCCTGTCGAACTATGAGGGCGGCATAGGGACCACTATGGGAGTGATCCAGCTAGATATCAAAGTAGGATCTCTCCTTCGACCAACGATGTTTATGGTCATATCGGCCAAACCTAACTACAATCTTTTGTTGGGCCGTGAATGGATTCATGGTGTTGGAGCTGTGCCATCATCAATGCACCAGAGGCTGCTCCTATGGCGTCCAGATGGGATGGTCAAAAACATAGAGGCAGATCAAAGTTATTACCTAGGCGAAGTGAATCACCTAGGGTTGGCAGATTTCGACAAGAACTTGGCTCACATAGGGCCATGTCCAACACCTGACTTCGACATGGCGCCAGCGCCAAACACTTTTTGTTCCCTATACCTGCATCCTGAGCATGGTTTCCAATGGGACAGAGAAGACTTGTCCCACATAGACTTCAGTGGGTTAACTGATATCCAACCAACTGGTTGGGTAAGTGAATTCAGTGATAATGACTGAGTCACAATCTTTGAAGCGAATTTCGGCTTATGTACCCGAAACTAAGATGATAACGGCTCTCGAAGCCGAAGTGAAGTACATGGCAACACAGGCCAATGATCAACAGTTATCTGCTGCAGGTCCAGGAAAGGATTTCGATCCAAAACCCCCTGATATCGTGCAAGAAGAAATGCAGGAACAGAGGCTCGACGCCATTTATGACGATGAGCCTTTGGGCTTCGAAAAGGACCCCTTGGCGAACAACATTAAAATGTTAGCGCAAGATCCTTTAGAAGAAATCAACTTAGGCGAAGGGTCAGAGAAAAGGCCAACTTACATCAGCGCCAAAATTGATCCAGAACTTAGGTTGGAAGTAATCCAATTGCTGAAAGAGTTCAAAGACTGTTTTGCATGGGATTATGACGAAATGCCTGGTCTCGACAGAGGATTGGTAGAACTTCAGTTGCCAATCAAACCTGGGAAGAAGCCAATCAAGCAAAATCCAAGGCGCTTCGCTCCAGAAATACTGTCGAAGATCAAAACGGAAGTCGAAAGACTTCTGAAATGCAAATTCATACGCGTTACAAGGTATGTCGAATGGATTGCAAACATTGTGCCAGTAATTAAGAAAAATGGTACATTAAGGGTGTGCATAGATTTCAGAGATTTGAATGCTGCTACACCCAAAGATGAATATCCTATGCCTGTGGCGGAAATGCTAGTCGATTCTGCCGCTGGCTATGAATACCTGAGTATGCTCGATGGTTATTCAGGATATAATCAAATATTCATTGCTGAAGAGGATGTGTCGAAAACAGCTTTTCGATGCCCTGGGGCCTTAGGCACTTACGAATGGGTAGTGATGCCTTTTGGCCTAAAGAACGCTGGGGCAACATACCAGCGAGCAATGAATACTATCTTCCATGATTTTATTAACACTTTTATGCAAGTATATATTGATGACATTGTTATAAAATCTGTTTCCAGGAAGAATCATATTGACCACCTTCGACAATCATTCGAAAGAATGAGAGAACATGGTCTGAAGATGAACCCTTTGAAGTGTGCATTCTGTGTGAAAGCTGGAGATTTCTTGGGCTTTGTTGTCCACAAGAAAGGAATCGAAATCAACCAGAACAAGACGAAGGCAATTCTGGAAGCGAAAGCGCCATCGTATAAGAAGGAACTGCAATCTCTCTTAGGCAAGATAAATTTCTTAAGGAGGTTTATATCTAATCTAAGTGGGAAAGCTCAGGCCTTTTCACCCTTACTTCGACTGAATAAAGAGGGGTTCGAATGGGGGCAAGAGCAACAAGAAGCCTTTGACAAAATCAAAGGGTACCTCACTAAGCCACCTATTTTGGTGCCTCCTTGTAGCAATAGGAGTATGAGATTGTACATAGCTGCATCCGACAAAACTTTGGGAAGCATGTTAGCCCAAGAGGATGAGAATGGAGTCGAAAGACCCATTTACTATCTCAGTAGAGTTTTGAACGATGCAGAAACTAGATATAGTGGAGTTGAAAAATTGTGTCTATGTCTGTATTTCTCTTGTACAAAACTCAAGCAATATATAAAACCAGTTGATGTGTATGTTTCGTCTCATTTTGATGTTTTCAAGTATATGTTGTCGAAACCTATCTTGCATAGTCGAATTGGCAAGTGAGGATTAGCATTAACTGAATACTCCTTGACCTTTATGCCTCTTAAGGCAGTAAAAGGACAAGTGGTTGCAGACTTTATAGTCGACCACTCAATTCAAGTTGAGGATATTAATTATGTGGAGATAGAGCCTTGGAAATTCTACTTCGATGGTTCCAGCCATAAAGATGGAACAGGGGTGGGAGTCTTGATTATTTCTCCAGAAAAAATTCCAACAACATTCAAGTACAAAATATCAGGTTCTTGTTCGAACAATGAGGCTGAGTATGAAGCTCTAATTACTGGCCTTGAGATATTGTTGGAATTGGGGGCAACTCGAGTCGAAATAATGGGAGACTCAGAGTTAGTCATTAAGCAAGTCACAAAGGAATATAAATGCATAAGAGAGAATCTCATTATGTACTTTGTGATAGCAAATCGTTTATTGAAAAAATTTGAAACGGTCAATATTCGACACATACCCAGAGTCAAAAATCAAATAGCCAACGACTTGGCACAAATTGAATCTGGGTATAAGACTTCGAAAACGAGATTACAAAGAGCAATCGAAGTTCGAGAAAAGATAAAAGCAACTTGTCTATCACCAACAGACTTGGAATCGACGAGACTAGGATATGCTGATCAAAGTAACTTCGAAATTTCGTTCATAGATAATTTGTCGGAGCAAGATTGGAGGAAACCCGTTGTGGACTATCTTCAAAATCCAGGAGCTTCGACAGAACGAAAAACAAAGTACAGGGCGTTGAGTTATGTACTCATGGGTAATGAGTTATTCAAGAAAACGCCTGAAGGGGTATTGCTAAAATGCTTAAGTGAAACTGAAGCATACATAGCCCTTTCGACTACGCATGCTGGGGCATGTGGGGCTCACCAAGCAGGCCATAAGATGAAATGGTTGTTGTTTCGACAAGGACTATATTGGCCCACTATGTTGAAAGATTGTGTTGAGTTCGCCAAAGGTTGTCAAGAGTGTCAAGTCCATACAGGCATCCAACATGTACCAGCAAGTGAACTTCACTCGATAGTGAAGCCTTGGCCCTTTAGAGGATGGGCGTTGGATCTCATTGGAGAGATTCGACCAGCATCATCAAAGAGTCAGAAATACATACTGGTAGGCATTGATTATTTTACTAAGTGGATCGAAGCTATCCCTCTAGTCAATGTAGACCAAGAAAATGTCATTGAATTTATTCAAAAGAACATTATCTTTAGGTATGGAATTCCTGAGACTATAACTACTGATCAAGGATCAGTTTTCACTGGTCGAAAGATGCAGGAATTTGCTCAGGAGACAGGTTTCAAACTCCTAACATCAACGCCTTATTATGCACAGGCAAATGGTCAAGTCGAAGCAGCCAACAAAGTGGTGATTGGCTTGATAAAAAAGCATGTTGGGAAGAAACCAAAGAATTGGCACAAGACGTTAGACCAGATTTTGTGGGCTTGTCGAACGTCCCCAAAAGAAGCCACTGGTACAACACCATATAGGCTAACTTTTGGCCATGATGCAGTGTTGCCAGCAGAAATTTGTCTTCAATCTGCAAGGGTTCAGAGGCATTATGATATTCCTTTTGAAATTTATTGGAACATGATGTTAGACGAACTGGTGGATTTAGACGAAGAGAGATTGCGCGCTCTTGACCTACTCAGGCTTCAGAAGAAAAGAGTAGAAGACTCTTATAATAAAAAGGTAAAACCTAAGGTATTTTTGCCTGAAGAACTAGTTTGGAAGGTAATTCTTCCCATGGATCGAAGGGATCGAAGCATGGAGAAATGGTCACCCAAATGGGAAGGACCATTCAGAGTTATCCGAACTTTTTCTGGTGGAGCCTATGAAGTCGAAGAGTTAGGTGAAGATAAAAGGCTCTTGAGAGTAAATGGTAAATATTTGAAAAAATACAAACCTACACTCCAAGAGATAAAAATAAAATAACAAGACTAAATTAACCATAAAAAGCCAAAATGGGAAATTTTATAAATTTTAGCCAAGATGGCAATGTTGTCGAATATAGATTACAAAATATGGTTACAAAAGATGAATCAATCAGAAGGGAACAGAGTCCTTGAGTCGAAGGTATTTGACTTGCTGCAGCTCCAATCTTTTCTTGCACCAGGCATTCTCCTGCACAAGCTTGGCAATCTGAGCGTCGAAGCCTTGGGCCTTCTCAGCAAATTCCAGGCCTTGTTTGATTTCAGTTTGACTCTCGGTGTCTGAGATGGTCGAAAGAAGTTCCTCCTTGCGTTTAGTGTTGGCATTTATCTTAGCCTCTATTTCTTCGATCTGTGCCCTGAAGGAAGCATTCTCTCGATCAATGGCATCGACTTCTTCCTGCGTAGATGATTTTTGCTTCGACAACTCCGCAATTCGAGAAGTCGTATCCGAAACAGCAGTCCACGCAGAGGAGCTTTTGCCATATAACACCTCAAGCTGACTATTAAAACCCCTTTGGCGCCTATAATCTGCTGAGACTTGATCAATCATAGAGTGTAACTCCATGATCAAGCCTGAAACTTCTGGAGCTACAGCTAACAAGTCGACAGCATTCAAGACATCCCTCAAGTATGATGGAGCAGTGGGGTCCCCCTCTAAAGCCTTCATCATGTCCTTCTTGAAAAACTGGGCCTTAACCTTCGCTAAAGCTTCATCAAGAGGAGAAGTTTCAGTGGACCTCCCCGACAGGGTAGGAACCTCCTGGCTAGCATCGGACGAACTCTTGCTCTCGATGATTGCGTTGAGATAGCTAACAGGGTCCGTTTGTTTCAAGAGTTCTAAGTCCTCTTTCGACCTGTGCTTCATGGAGGTAACAACCCTTGCAACAGCATTGTCTTGGGTTTGAGGCTGTTGAGTGTTAGGTGCCTCGACTTGTTCCCCTTCGACTCGGACTGGGGCAGTACCAGCGTTATCTTGGTGCTCTTCGCCAGCGTTACCTTGGTGCCCTTCGCCAGTGTCACCTTGGTTATCTTCGCTAGCGGCACCTTGGTTTTCTTCGCCAGCATTGCCATGGTCCCCTTCGTCACGATTCTCTTCTGACAGATCCACCACCTGAACCTCTTTAGGCTGTTGTTCTTCCGTTTGAGGATCCTCTGCTGGTTTTTCTACCGTCTCAGCATTGGCCTCATTTATCTCAGTATGGGCTTTGTCATTTTCCAAGCCCTTTTCTTGTGGCCTGCTGAGTTCAGCAGACTCCAGTGTTTCAGAGGTCCTTGGCGGAGAGCTTTCAGTGGTGTCCTGAAAAAGGAAAGAAGAAGAATCTTCAGAAATCGAAAGAGACATAATCGAATGCAGGTACCTACACCTAAGTTACAAAAAGGTCTAAGAGATTACCTGTAAATTAGCTTCAGCCCCAGGGCTGGAATTGTCGCTTTCGACAGGCTTATTGAGAAGAACGTTTAACTCCTCCTCCGTTGGCTCCTCAATGATCACTGGAGGTGGCCTGGGCTTTCTTCCAGCAACCTTGATTCTAATTGTTCGACCCTCAGGAGCAGGAGCAGGAGCGTCCTTCGTCAGCTTTCGCCTTTTTAGAGGAGAAGGAGGAGAATCACCTTCTTCATTGCTTCCAGATTCGACCACCAGTGCTGGCCGTTTCTTGGGCGAATGTGCCTAAAAAACCAATGGGAATTCGACTTAGCAATTGCATCGAAAGTCAAAAATCGAAAGCCAGAAGAAAATAATGAAGGTCTGGTTACCGATACAGAAGGCTTCTTCGAAGAGCCTTCCCCCTGTTGGTTGGTTGTGGTCTTCGCCGGAGCTATGGTCTTCGCCGGCGGTGGAAGTTTTGTTGAAGGGCCTCCTCCCTGTTGGCCTTCTGTAGCCTTCTTGGCTACAGGCTTTCGAACAACTGAAATCAAATAAATAGTTAACAGGCTAGCAATCGAAAGAGAAAGACAAAGTAATGTGAAAGGATGAACTTATATTTCTTTATTTTGTCCAACACAAGGACAAAGGATTTCTGAAGCTCATCCATGAAGTCCTTCTCGTCGAAAAACTCCTCAGCATAATAGCTTTTCCACCACTCCTCGAAGGATGGTGAGCAAAGAAAGTTGAGCTGGTAGTCAAACAACGAGAGAACTGTTCGACCAGCATATCTTCCGATATGCTTAATGGCGGCTTCTTCGGTGTAATCATTGCAGAAGTACAACATAGACTTATCTCTTGGAAAAATTGGAGAAGGTAAGGTTTGAATAATACCAAACTGGCGAGATACCAGGTTTGGTTGGTATGCAATCAGACTCAAGTGAGTCTTAGAGCTCCTGAATCGAAGAGGCATGATCCTTGGTGTCAGGAACGCCTCCCACAGTATTGTATGTTCGTCAACATTAGGACCACTCGACGTCCTTGGATGTGGCCTTGTGAACCATGCTGGGCCTACCTTCCGTCGAGCAAACGGAGCCATAGTCGAAGCAAACTCCTTCCTTCGAGCAAACATCAGAACGAAGTTGGTGAAAGTTTGCTGAAACTCCAGTCCATCTTCCATAGGCGTCAACAGAGCCAGTCTGGTTCCTTCGACGCGTCTGTTCGCTATCTCTGGATCCTGCTCATTTATTTGAACCTTCTTAGGCAAGAAAGATTCGAAGGTGGCATTGAGCCACAGTTGGAGCAGCCAAAAAGGCCCAGCAAGTAGCAAACTGGCCCTGTTCTCGATAATTTTTAGAAGAGTGGCCCCATTACTGATCGAATCATAGAGGCTAGCCAAAATCAATTCTGCCAGACAGATATTTTGGCGATGATGGAGTTGAGTGGCGAGAGTGACCATCTTTTTGGTCACCTGTAAGGACTTCGAGCAAAATACAAAGCGAGTCAGCCATAAGGCTAGAAACGCTATGTGTTCGACATCCGACACAGCATCTGTCGACCTGTCGTGATAGTGGTTGATGAAAGTGGTGTATGTTAGTTTGGTGTCAGAGAATCCAATTTGATCCTCCGACATCTCCTCCGGATCGAAGTAGTCCCCGGTGGGTCGAAGGCCAGTGATAGCGGCCACATCGAAGAGTGTAGGAGTCAACATCCCACAGGGAAGATGGAAAGTAAAGTGGGAATAGTCCCAGAAAAGCAGAGAAGCTATCAACATCTCCGGAGAATAGTTCAAACCTGTCTTTGACAGCATCACCAGGTCGAAAATCCCCATATCCTTCCAGATCGAAGCTTGGCGCTTCTCCATCTTTTCCAGCCAAGCAACGTAATCAGGAGTAAGGCTAGGGCCAGACCTGAAAGCCCTAACACCTCTGTTGAAGAAGCGGAGGTCGATTTTTTCATGCGCAGGGTCTTCATTGTCTTCTGCGTCTTTCTTGGCGCATGCAACCGGTTTGAGTTTCTCAACTACCGGAAAATAACTCTTGATCTTCATGGCCTCAACAATACTTGGATACAAGGGGCCAGACATAGCAAAGATCTGGTTGGAGTATCCAACGGGGATCATAAGGTGGCGTGAGTAAGCATCACGAACGGCGATGTCCAAGGGTTCAGGGACCCTTCGTTGGCCCGTGGAGGTTACTACTGGAGCAGTGACGAAAACCTTAGGTTTGGCGTTCTCAGATGGTACGGTAGCGCTAGGAGCATTGGAACCAGATGCCATTGTTAATGGTGAGGTTGAAGACGAAGTGAAGGAGGAAAGGTTTTTGCAAAGATGACAAGCTTGTGTGAAAATACAGAAGTTTGAAAGCTAGATGGCGTAAAAAGTCCCACAATGGGGTACTCACTGCTATTTATAGTAGTGGGGGAAAATCCCCAAAACCGAGGACATTAAATGCCATTTATTGTTGCAGGAGATAGTGGGACACGTGGCATCCCCCTGTTGTTTTAGCCGTTCTGCAGAAATAGAGGGACGCAACGTGCGTCCTCGTTTTTGGGAATTTGTCATAATGACAAATTCTGAAATGACGTTTGGTACTGCACGCTGTACTGAAGTGACGTCTTAGGTACGGATAAATGATGATTTTCTTGGGATTGCCAGTGGTTGGTAGAAGACAACAAAAAGTGCACAATTTAATTTGTGACTAAGCGTGGAAAGACTGGTGTCGAATGGCGTTTCAAAGAATGCCTTTTTCTTTCAGAGTCGAAATAAGGCATTCTTGGGGGGCAATTTGTTGGCTCCTAAATTCGACACCCTTGTTTTATTAATATCAACCATTAAAGCTGAAGGATGTTTTCGACTAGCTAGGTCTGTCGAAATGCCCATCGAAAGATGGCAAGGTACTTAAAAGATTTCTTCTAAGGGAGAAGTTGTTTGCCTTCGACGTCGAAGGTGTTTCTCGTTGAAGATGCTTCTCGACGAAGATGTTCGATGGTTCAGAGTGGAGCAGTTTGAAATTCAAGCGTTTGGAGGGAAAACGGTTTCCAGAAGTTACCAAGTGTAACGTGCAACGATCTGAAGCGTCGAACGTTGAGGACGTGCCAAGTGTAATGATCTCGAAGCAGTGTAACTGCCCGACGGTTACTTGGGATGTTTTAGTATAAATAGTAGTAGTCATGTAAGTTCTCACGTGTGTTCACAATTCTATACAAAGTCACTCATATAGATTCGAGTACCCAGCGTGTGAGAAAGAATTATTGAGAAATGTATGTGTGAAACACCAACTTTATTAATCAAAGTCATTTACTTTTCCAGAAATTTACTTGCTTTCCTCTTTACTTTCCTGTCGAAGCCTTTCATTTAAAGCCTTATTTATTTTACCAAGTCCTTTCTTCATGCAATTTACTCAAAGCCTCTTTATTTTATTGTTACTTAACCCATAGCCAATTTAATCCAAAACTTCAAAATCAACCTATGTCCTAGGATCAATCTGATCGATCCTGCGAGTAACCAAATAAGTAACCATTTGGAGGATCAGCGGTTGTTTACCAAATACCAAGGTAAACACATACACTTCTTCTTCAATATAACCATTTAGAAATGCACTTTTAACATCCATTTGATATAATGTAATTTATTTTGTACAGCAAAAGAAATTAATAATCTTATAGATTCTAACCTGGCGACTGGGGCAAAGGTTTCATTATAATCAATTCCTTCTTGTTGACTATAACCCTGTGCAACCAGTCGTGCCTTGTTTCTGATTACTTCTCCTTGTTCGTTCAATTTGTTTCTGAAGACCCATTTGGTTCCTATAACATTGAATCCTTTGGGTCTTGGAACTAGACTCCATACATCATTCTTTGAGAATTGATTTAGTTCTTCTTGCATTGCTAAGATCCAATCATTATCTTCCAGAGCTTCATCAATGGTAGTTGGCTCAATCAGAGAGACTAAACTGAACAGAGATTCTTCATTGATTCTGAGAGATGATCTTGTTCTGATGGGATCTTCTTTTATTCCAATGATTACATCTTCTTTGTAAGCTGAAGATAATCTAGGAAACCTTTTATGAGTGAGTTGGTCAGAGATTCTGAGATTGTTGAGAGCATCGTCAAGAGGATGATCTGCTACGCCTTCTTTTGCTTCTGAACTTTCAGGGTTTGAGTGATGATCTTCTGTACCTATAGAAAAATCAATTTTCTTTGGCTGTGGTTGGCCAAGCTTATCATCAAACCTGACTTTGATTGATTCTTCAACAATCAGAGTTTCTGTGTTGTATACTCTATAGCCTTTTGAGTGTTCAGAGTATCCAAGTAGGAAACACTTTTGTGCTTTAGAATCAAACTTATTCAGAGTTTCTTTGGTGTTTAGAATAAAACAAGTACATCCAAAAGGATGGAAATAAGAAATGTTGGGCTTTCTGTTTTTCCACGATTCATAGGGAGTCTTTTCAAGAATAGGTCTTATAGAGATTCTATTCTGAATATAACACGCTGTATTCACAGCTTCTGCCCAAAAGTGCTTAGCCATATTTGTTTCATTGATCATGGTTCTGGCCATCTCTTGTAATGTTCTATTCTTTCTTTCTACAACTCCATTTTGCTGGGGAGTTCTAGGACAAGAAAAGTTATGAACAATACCATTTTCTTTAAAATATTTTTCAAAATAATGATTTTCAAATTCACCACCATGATCACTTCTAACTTTTGTGATTTTAAAATCTTTTTCATTTTGCACTTGAGTACAGAAGTCAATGAATACAGAATGTGACTCTTCCTTGTGTTTTAAAAACTTTACCCATGTCCATCTGTTGAAATCATCAACGATGATCAATCCATACTTCTTGCCTCTAATGGATGCAGTTTTCACTGGTCCAAAGAGATCAATATGAAGTAACTCTAATGGCTTAGAGGAAGAGACAACATTTTTAGATTTAAAGGAAGGTTTTGAAAATTTTCCTTTTTGACATGCTTCGCACATAGCATCTGAGTTGTACTTCAGATTGGGAAGTCCTCTGACTAAATTTAATTTATTTAGTTGAGAGATTTTTCTAAGACTGACATGTCCCAATCTTCTGTTCCATACCCATTGCTCATTGCTAACAGACAAAAGGCATTTTACATTTTGAGATTTAAGATCTGATAAATCAATTTTGTAAATGTTGTTTTTTTTCTTACCAGAAAAGAGGATTGGTCCATCCTTTTGATTTACAGCTTTATAGGAGTTTTGATTGAAGATAATGTCATAGCCATTGTCTCTTAATTGACTTATAGACAATAGATTATGAGCTAATCCTTCTACTAATAAAACATTAGAGATAGAAGGAAAGTTATCGTTTCCTATGGTTCCAGAACCAATAATCTTCCCTTTCTGATTACCTCCAAACTTTATATCTCCTCCAGCTTTAAGTTCCAGGCTTTGGAACATGGACCTTTTTCCCGTCATGTGTCGTGAGCATCCAGAGTCCAGGTACCATGACTGGTGTTTCAATTGAGCTGTTAAGGACATCTGCAACAAATATTATTTTATCCTTAGGTACCCATATCTTTTTGGGTCCTTTTGGGTTAGCATAAGAGTTTCCAGAATGTGATGTATATTTTATATCATGTGAATGTCCAAACTTGAATTGCTTTTTCAGAGGTTTGTAAGTGAAGGTCATTTTAGCAACAGGTTTTGGAATGTACGTTTCCTTCCCTTTGGGAGGTTCATATCCAATTCCTCTTATGTTTTTCCCACTAACTCCATAAATCATTGAAGCCATTTTGCTTATGTCTATGCTTTTAGCAAGAAAAGTTTGAAAGCTATAGTCATATTCTTTCAGAATATCTTTTTAACTAGATACAGACTCTGAACTAAAATTCTTTTGAAAAATTTGAATTTCTTTTTTAAGTTTAAGATTGTTTTCTAAAAGTTCAGATTTTTCTGTTTCAAGTTTCTTAAAATCCGATGCAAGACTCTTCTTGAGTTTTTTGTATTTGATTTTGAGCTTACTGTAGTTTTCCAGAAGTTCTGATAAACTATCAGCAAGTTCTTCTCTAGAAATAGAAAATAGCTCTCTTTGTTCTGACTCACAGTCTGAGTCATCTTCTGTGATAGCCATTAAAGCTAGGTTGGCATTTTCATCTTCAGAACCAGATTCATCTTCAGAAGAATCTGAGTCATCCCATGTTGCCATCATTCCTTTCTTCTTTCCAAATCTCTTCTTTGGTCTTTCTTTTTGAAGCTTTGGACATTCACTTTTTAAGTGACCAGGTTCTTTGCATTCATAACAGATGATCTCTCTTCTGTTTGACTTTTTATATCCAGAAGATTCTGGTTTATCTTCTGACTTCTTGATGTTCCTGAACTTCTTTTGTCTGTGCTTCCACAGATGATTGATCCTTTTGGAGATCAAAGATAGTTCATCTTCTTCTGAAGCTGATTCTCCAGAGTTTTCTTCTTCAGCTTGAAAAGCGTTAGTATAAAATTTCTTAATTGATTTAAGGGCTAGAGACTTACCTTTCTTCTGAGGCTCATGTTCCTCCAGTTCAATCTCATGACTTCTGAGAGCGCTGATGAGTTCCTCTAAAGACACATTGTTCAGATCTTTTGACACCTTGAACGCAGTGACTATTGGTGCCCATCTTCTGGGTAAGCTTCTGATGATCTTTTTCACGTGATCTGCTTTGGTATACCCTTTGTTCAAAACTCTCAGACCAGCAATCAGAGTCTGAAACCTAGAGAACATTGCTTCTATAGACTCACTTTCCTCAACTTTGAAGGCTTCATACTTTTGAACTAAAGCCAGATCTTTAGACTCCTTAACTTGGGCGTTTCCTTCATGAGTCATTTTTAGAGACTCAAATATATCATGCGATGTATCTCTATTAGTTATTTTTTCATATTCTACTTTAGAGATAGCATTTAAAAAAATATTTCTAGCTCTGTGATGATTTTTAAAATCAGCTTTTTGTTGTCTATCCATATTTTTTCTATCCACTTTGTTTCCTTATGAATCTGTAGGATGTTTGTAACCATCCAAGACTATATCCCAAAGATCACTATCATGACCTAGAAAGAAACTTTCTAGCCTATCTTTCCAGTACTCAAAATCTTCTCCATCAAACACTGGAGGTTTGTTATAACTATTATTGTTTTGTTTAGTGGCCATTGTGTTTTCTTCTGGATCTTTTTCTGACACGGTTAAGTGTTGAGATCAGAGTCAAGCTCTGATACCAATTGAAGAGGTAAGAAAACACTTAGAAGGGGGGGGGGTGAATAAGTTACTCTTTTCGTTCTTTCAATACAAAGCTAAAAACAGTAATGGAATAACACAGTTATTTTTATCCTGGTTTGTTTGAACTCAAACTACTCCAGTCCACCCGCCAAGGTGATTTCGCCTTTCTCAACAAGGACTTAATCCACTATAATCAACTGATTACAATCACACAACAATTGTTGTGACTAACAATGCACAAGTAAACTTACAAGTGACTAACACCACTAAGACTTAAATCTAGTCCTAGTCTGCTTGAGAAATCTGACCAAACTTGGTCTCTCAAGGAATAAATACAGAAGTATAATCTTTACAGATAATTGAAATAGAGTTTGCTTCTAATCAAGTTATATCACAACTGTGATTTTTCTTAGAATGTAATACACAATAATGTAAGAACTATGAGTTTGTAAGCTTTTGAATCTTTCACGTAGTTTCTTGTTTGAACAATCTTGTTGGCTTGCAATAAATGTCCTTCTACTTATAGTAGGAAAAAATAAGACCGTTGTTGCCTTCAGAGGAAATGGAGAGCATTAAATGCTTTGCGTGTATCCTTGCAAAATTACATTCTCCAATAAACTAGTTGTAGGCACTTGAGTGTTTTCAGCCGTCTTTGCATTAATTAGCAAACGTCAGAATGTAAGAACGTGTTTCCTTTGCTTTGACAAGACACGTTGATTAAGACGTTGTTTTAGTATTTGCTTTAACTCAGAACATGCTTTATTCAACTTTTGGTTAAAGTGTTGCTTGCTAAGATCTTTGAACAGCGCTTGCTTTCAAGTTATCTTCAGAATCAAGAAGCCTTCTAGAAGTTAGAAGATACATTTAAAAAATGAGTGTTCTTACCAGAGTCAGCAGATGCGTTTGAATAAAAGGTTCTTATGTCAAAGAACTTCTTCATAATCTTTGCTTAGCACTTTGGAATGTTTCTTGTCATAACACTAACTAAGACATTCAAAACCACGTTCATTAGAGAATAAATTATCTTAAATATAATTTAGTTATCATCAAAACACTTGGGATAGGTCAGAACTTAATCTTGTTCTTTCATTAGATGCTAAAATACCTAGTGAAGGGAAAAATTGTTACAGTACGGGGAGAGGAGGAGTACATGGTGAGCCACCTCAACTCTTTTCGGTATATGGAGATGGATGGGGAGTTCATTGAAACCCCGTGTCAACATTTTGAAGAAGTCCCCCAGACTCTGGCGTCGACTGAAACTGTTGCTGAAGATCCTCCGATGAAGATGGCTTCCCTCAAGGATGCCCGGGCTGTTATTGAAAAAGGTGGGTGTGCGAATTAGGGCCAACTCCCTGACTTTGCACATAAGACTGACAAGTTTGGTTTGGGTTTCACTACAGAAGCTCAAAGGGATGTGCAGCATGCGCAGATTGGAAGACCTCCCCTACGTATCACAAATTCGGAAGTGAATGCAATAGAAGATGATGATGAAGAGTCTGAGTTTTACAGCTGGATTTACCCGACTACCGACGGTGGATTAAGAAATTGGAAGGTGAAAGACTTCGTGCCCATTTATTTTATTACACAGTAATCAGACTTTTGTTTTGATTTTGTAACAGACAATTTTAAAACTTTACGGCCCGGTGTCTTACCGGAGTCACCGTGGCTTTGTTTGTGAGGGCTTAATATTTGTCATTTCCATATAACATCAATAAAAGCATTGTACGTTTTCTTGCATTACAAATATTACGCTCCTTGTTTTTCTTTTTTGCACTTTATTAAACAGCTATTTTTCTTACACACACTCGCATATACAGGTCCACATCCACTCTGGATCCCAATGATAACGACTCTGCTACTGCCAGTTATGACTTCGAAAGTCCGATCAACCAAGCCGAGGACGAAGGTGAGGATGATTGTGAAGTGCCTGGGGAACTTGCTAGACTATTTGTTGTACCCCAAAATTTGCCCTCTCATGTTTTCCAAAGTCTTCCCCCTACATGGTTGACCAGAAACCCTTGCCTAAGGAAAAAAGGAAATTTTTGAGTGGTGCTTTAAGTACCTTTCGATTGGCATTCTGAAAGACCTTTCGATTGGCATTCTGAAAGACCTTTCGATTGGAATTTTGAAGGACCTTTCGATTGGAATTCTGAAAGACCTTTCGATTAGCATTCTGAAAGACCTTTCGATTGGCATTCTGAAATATCCTTCGATTGGTATTCTGAAGGAGCCTTTCGATTGGCAGTATGGACAAACACTTCGATTGACATTATGTCAGAGCATTTAGATTAGCATTATGGACAAGCACTTCGATTGGAATTATGAAAGACCCTTTGATTGGTATTCTGAAGGAGCCTTTCGATTGGCATTATGGACAAGCATTCGATTGGAATTATGTCAAGGCAACTTCGACAAGCATGTTAACCATGTCCTTTGATTGGCATGAACAACACCTTTCGATTGGCCTGTTAACAGAGCCTTTCGATTGGAATCCTTCGATTGGCATGAACAGCACCTTTCGATTGGCCTGTTAACAGAGCCTTTCGATTGGAATCCTTCGATTGGCATGAACAGCACCTTTCGATTGGCCTGTTAACAGAGCCTTTCGATTGGAATCCTTAGATTGATATTTGGACAAGGGCCATTCGAAGAACACCTTCCAGGCCATTTGGAAGAGGCCATCAAAGGGCACTCAGAAAATATGTCCAGGTACACTGAATGTGAGAAAATGGCATGTGTCCCTTACAAATGTAGAAATAATTAAATTCTGATTGTGGATTTAATTCCTGAGTTAAAGGCCAGATTCTTGCCTTTTCTGTTCCTAAAGAGCTGATTCGACCAGAGTGGTTCTGTTCAGAACAAGACCAATCGAAGAGCAGGGCCTGAAGGCATTCGAAAGACAACATGTACAGGTTCATTCTAGATTCCAAAGAGATATGAATATCTCAAAAAGGGAAATAATTTAATGTGCCTGATTCTTGTCTCATGGCGTTAAAGGCCTGTTTAATGGTTGTCTCTTGCCAGTACTTCACCCTCACACTCCTATAAATAGGAGGCCAGTGACACATTACAACACACACAAAAAAATACACAGAAAAATTGCCTCAAAGAGCCACACGCATACACTTCCTCAGTAAACCATCCCAAAGCTATCGAAATCCTTATAAGTGGTCCCAATTGAAGGAGTCTTCAACAACACTCTTTTCACTCCCTGAAGTCTGCAGGAAGTGTTCCCAAGCACTATCCAAAAGTCACGCATCAAGCCCACTAGTCCTTGGTAAAATTCTGGGTCACAGCCTTTCGATTACTATTTGAATTGTTTTTATATGCATCTTTGTGTTCTTATTGATCATTCATACAAATATAAGTGTGGAAGTGCAGGGTGCCATTTTAAGGTTTCAAAGCAGTCATGCTTAAAACTAGGTGGTGTAAAGATCTTGTGCTAGTTTTAACCCCATATTTGAGTTTAGGAAGTGATCATGCATAAGGTAGGGTCTTGGGATCTGTTTCGATCCAGCATTTGATCAAACTTGCAGGTGTATGTGCAGGAGAAGAACCTGGGTTCAACACCCAGGTTTGTATTTGTTTCTTTTTTCTAACCCTTGTACTGCAGATCAAGCCTGAGAAGACCAATGCACACAATAGCGAAGGACCTGGGTTCGACACCCAGGCCCTGCATCTTTATTGTTCTAATGCTTGTCTTACAGATATAGATCGAAAAGCAGTTTGCCCTCTTGGATCGAAGAAGACATTTCCTTCTCTGGATCGAAGCTCCCATTTTTTCCTGGATCGAAAGTCACCTTCTCTGGATCGAAGCTTCCCATTTTTATCCCTGGATCGAAGGATGCCCTTTGTATTTTTATTTTTGTTTTCGTTATTTCTTTATTGACCTTATCATTTAAATTAACTTTAAATCAAAAAAATCACAAAAAAACATTAGGTTAGTTTTTTTATTCAAATTAATTTTATAAACAAATTAATTAATTATTTTAACTTCATTTTATCAATTTAAAATAAACTAGACCTAGGATTATTTAATTCAAATATTTTCTTAACCAAAAACAAAAAAAGATTTTCTTATTTACTTAGAAATTTCTTAGACGTCTCTTTTCCTTGTTTTACGCGTGTTTATTTTGTTGTAACTGCTTACTGGTTTGAAATAGTTTAGCTTAAACTTTTACTTTATTACTTTTATTCCCCCAATTTTGGGACATGTAAATAATCCCCCTCCCCGAAGCCTTGTAATAGCGTAGGATTTAAAATTTCCGCACTTTAAATTCCTGTACATATATTAACTGTTTAGATGTATGCTAACTAGGCTATGCATGACAAGATTAACTCTTAAACTTAAAATCAACATTAGCTCACCATAACATGTACAAAGATAATATAAAATGAAAATTGACACACTCGCACATGTCACTCTTAGGGTACACCTCACTTGGTTGCCTCAAATGTGGTCGTTGAGTATAGGATGTTTTAGAGGTCGCCCTCCTGTCTAAAGATCAAAGTTGCCTCGAAATAGATGCCTCGATAAAAATGATCTAAGACATTAGGGTTACCGCTAAAGCATCCTAACATTACTTTAGTGACCACACGTCCCTTAAATTGAATTGACCCGAAAATTCCAACGACGGTGCTACCTACTCCTTAATAGTGGGATAGCATTGTCTAAAGGACATTTACACAATTTAATTCCTTTTTGAGTAGGTAGAGGTTCTTAAGTACTTGCTTCTTTTAAAACAAAACAAAAACTTTCCGCACTTACACTTTCTTCAAGAAACAAAACTCTTTTCAAAATCCACAATCACAAAGAAAAGCAAACCTTTTTGAAAACATAGTGAGAAAGTACCTAAGAGCCCGTGGATAACCACGGATAGAAAGGGTGCTAACACCTTCCCTTTCTATAATCTACCTCCCGAACTCGAGAAACAATCTCGAAAAGGAATTTGTCTGTGCTTTTGTCCTTTCCTTGTTGGATAAAATAAAAGACGGTGGCGACTCTTGCTTACCGCGACACTTTGCAAAAACAAACGCAAACGCGAACTAGCATTCCAAAAACAGTCAGTTCTCGTTCCCACCGATCACAGAACTGGAGACTCTGCTGGGGAAGTATTATAAGTGAGGTGTACCTTAGGATTAGATCACTTGTGTTTTCAACTGTATGCTTTGTATGCTTTAAATTTTGTGGGCTTGTATCGGAGTTCTATAGATCCTAACCTGGATCTGGGGTACCCTTTTTAGGTAAGTAGTAGTAAACTATGAGGGATCTGTTCGGCGTAGACCGACACGGATGAAGCAGTAGCTACGTTGGTGTGGCACCTTAGTTTGTACTGATATCCCTTGTGTAGAAACGAGGAGAATATGGGTCTTCTAAGGAGTCATTAAGCACCAATTGACCTTATAACCTTAAATTGACCAACTTGGCCATAGAACAGTAGCAGTATGCTACACTCATTGAGACTAAACTCTCGCAATGGTTCCGGCCGCAAGAAAAGGTTGCTAAGCTGGAATTATGACCGATTGAGGGTAGTCAGTGATATTGAGATCCTCTAGAACCCGGTTACTATTTTTTCAGACATGTCTTAACCAACTGAAACTGAAAGAGGGTAGTACCTGAGCTTCATGCCAGCCTGAAATCTAAGGGCTCTTTTGTGTGACTTGTGTGTGCCTTTACCATGTTTGCCTTTTGTGAATATTTGTGGTATGCCTTTACCATGACATCATAACATCATTGCATACGTCTTGCATAAGGACTAACCTATTTCAAAGACAAGAGGGTTTCATCTTTGCTCTGTTTTGTAGGACATCATGATGCCCATACGTAGGAATACTATCCGGATCGACTTTGTTCAAGTACCTACTTTGCTTAAAGAGTTGGTTTTCAGGATTCCAAACACTACTTCCTTCATCAAGAGGCATGGTTCTCTTCTCAGTTTAGTCACCTCAAAGTTGGACGAACAAATGATGAGCGTCTTGGTCCAGTTTTACGATCCGCTATATCATTTCTTCACCTTTCAAGACTTCCAGCTGGTTTCTACCCTGGAAGAGTTCTCTGAGTTTCTTGGTATCTCTTTTTTGGAGCAGACTCCATTTACTGGTTGGGAAAAGACTCTCAAGCCTGAAGAGATTGATGCAGCCCTTCACTTGACCAAAGAGGAGGTAATGGCCAACTGGGAGACTAGAAGTGGAGCTAAGGGTTTTTTGGCTAAGTTTCTGGTTGACAAAGCTAATTACTTCTGGGATGGCTTAGACTTCAAAGCGTACGAGGACATTCTGGCTCTCTTGATCTATGGTCTGGTATTGTTTCCAAATCCTGACACTTTTGTTAATGTTAATTCCCTAAAGATCTTCATCTCTCGGAACCCTGTACCCACTCTCTTGGGTGATATCCTTCATCATCTCTATACTCGTACTGTCCAAAAGTGGGGAACTTTGATGTGTTGTGCTCCTTTATTGTCGAGGTGGTTTATTTCGCACCTCCCTAAATCCATGCTGAAGAACGAAGAAGGAATGGGCTGGGCTTATATGGTAATGTCTCTTACTAGTAATGACATTATCTGGACTTTCAAAGGCTTAGGTGAGGTAACTGTCATTGATCGTTGTGGAGAGTATACTAATGTTCCATTGATTGGAACCCATGGAGGAATTTCTTATAATCCATGTTTAGCTCTCCGTCAGTTTGGAAGAGCTAGAAGAGAAGGGCCTCATGAGATGTTGATGCCTCATATAATCTTTGATTTCCAAGGAGATAGCGACGAGCTGCGTCGTAGATTCATCAAGGCTTGGGATAGAGTTCACCAATCTGACCCACATGAGTTGGGACCAAAGACTTCTCTGCCAATGGAGCCATACATCAGATGGGTCCGCATCCGTGCCCAGAAGTTAGGTATGCCATACGAAGCTGTCAGGCCTATTACTCTTGAAGTTGCTGATAAAGACGGGGTTGTTCCAACTATTTTCCATCCTCATATGCCCACTGATATTGGCACACTGAAGAGGTCTTGGACGCAACTGCGGGAAGAACGGGATTCTTATCGGGAGAGGGTCAATGAACAAGAACAGAAGATCCAGAGGCTGACTAAGCAACTGGAGAACGAGCGGATCCTGAATGATTATATCCGCATTGAGAAGAAGAGGCCCGGAGAGCATTGATGGACCTTGGATGATTTCTTTTACAGTTTTTTATTTACTTTTCAGTATTTCCATTCTTGTAACGCCTAAGGGAAATTTGTTGAACAATTTAAATTCTGAAGTTAAATCTAATAAAGTGTGTTTCCTTTCTTGTTTACAAATTTGAATCCCGATTGTCTTTGAAATCATAAATCATACGCATTTCATCTCACGCACTTCATAAATAGGTACCCTTTTACAGGTCTCTTATCTTCTTCGTTGTTTATTTCAGCAATCATCGTGTCTGCTGAACCTTCAACTGAGCAAGCTATCAAGGCCCTCCAGGCCCAGAATGCCCAATTTCAAGAGTTGGTCATGAGCCTAGCTAAGGGTCAGCAGGACTTGAAGACCCTGATTCTGAAAGAGAGGAAGAAGAAGAAGAAGAGGACCATCCTGTTCAACACCGGACGCAGGTTTGAAAACGGGTTACAGAATGAACTTGATCTGGCCACCCCATCTGGAGAGAAAGACAATCCACAAGAAAGGAGGGCTCCTAGCCCTATGGTCTCCGACAACGAGACAGACTATGATGAAGAACAGTATCCTCCTGCTGAGGATAAGTACAAACAGTTGGAGGACCGTTTAAATGCTATGGAAATACAGAAGGTGCCCGGTCTGGACTTACGGGATTTGGGTTTATCATCTGGGGTGGTGATTCCCCACAAGTTTAAGGCACCTGCCTTTGCCAAGTATGACGGAGCTTCCTGTCCAAAGCTGCATCTCCGTTCATATGTGAGGAAGATCCAACCTTACACTGTTGATAAGAACTTGTGGATCCATTTCTTTCAAGACAGTCTTTCAAGGACTCAGCTTGAGTGGTTCTATCAGTTGGACGGACCCAGTATCCACAGCTGGGAGGATTTGGCTGATGCGTTCTATAGGAAGTATCAGTATAACTCTGATCTCGCTCCTACGCGTACCCAACTCCAGGTTATGTCAATACGGGCGGGTGAAGGATTTAAAGAATATGCTCAAAAATCGAGAGACCTTGCCGGAAGGGTGTGACCACCTTTGGCTGATCGTGAACTAATTGATATGTTTCTGGGGACCCTGTCTGGTCCATTCTTTAACCATTTGATTGGAAGCTCTTCATCCGGGTTTACAGACCTTATCTTGACTGGTGAGAGGGTTGAAGTTGGTATTAAAGCTGGGAAGATACAGAAGGGTGCCTCATCGAGCACCGAGAAGAAACCATTTAAGAAAGAGTCCAGTGTTGTCTATAGTTCAAGAAGAAAGAATAGACATGAACGCCGCCAAGCTGTCAATGCGGTTGTTATTTCAAAACCTGCCGTTACTCCTCAGCATCACAACCAACAAAGGGACGAGAGACCTCGAAGGCAATTCACTCGTCTCAGCATGACTTTGTCTCAGATTCTGCCTCAATTGCTGAAGACCAATCTGATGGCCCTAAAAGAAGCTCCAAAGAATCCAAATACAATGTCACCAAGGTATAACCCTAATGCCCACTGCGCTTTTCACTCTGATAGCCCGGGGCATAATACAGACGATTGTTGGGTTTTGAAGAACAAGGTGCAAGACTTAATTGATGCAAAGGAGATTGAGTTCGAGGCGCACGAGAGGCCTAATGTTGTAACTGCTCCCATGCCCAGGCATGGAGTGAATGCTGTAGAGGAAAACTTGTTTGTAGTGTCTGTGGATGATATTGTTACCCCTCTGATGACTGTCAAGAGGAACCTATTGCTATCCGGTTTATTTCCAGGTTGTGGTGAAGGTTGCCATATGTGTTCTGTTTTACCTACTGGTTGTCCATCTTTGAAGTCAGGTATCCAAAACCTGATGGATAGCAAAGAGATCCTGTTTGAAAAGACTGTTGTTCCATCCGTTCATTCTGAAGAAGTTGCCATCATTACCATTTTCGAAAATTCTTCCAAGGCTCCCTCGAGGACGCCTGTTAGAATTACACCTGTTCCGAAGATCGCACCTGTAATCATCATTGTTCCGGGGCCCATCCCTTATACATCTGACATAGCTGTCCCTTGGCACTATGGGGCAGACGTTTATGTTCTTGGAGTTAAGCAAGAGTTTGATGCTGATACCGACGTCAGCAACATTGCTGGGCCTGCTAAAGTCACCCGCAGTGGTAGACTTTTCTCACCTGATATTGCTCCACCAACTGTCCGAAGACCTGTTGTCATTATGCCTACAAATGTACCTATTGCCATTCCTGATCAAGTTCCTATCCTTCCCTCTGTCGCCGAGTCATCTGACGCTCGGGGCAAAGGGATCACCACAGATATGCCTGCCCAGATGGAGGCGCCAAAGACAATCAACGTTGAAGCTTCCAAACAGGAGATGGAAGAGATTTTGAAGATCATTAAAAAGAGTGATTATAATGTGGTTGAGCAACTGGGGCAAACCCAATCCAAGATTTATATGTTGTCATTGCTGTTGTGTTTGGAGGCCCATGCCAACGACCTGATTACCTTCCTGAAGACGGCCCACGTGCCACAAGAGACATCAGCTGATTAATTTACCGATTGTGTGGCCAATTTAACTGCTGATAATGGTTTGGGTTTCTTCGACGCTGATCTGACTGCTAAAGGGAAGAACCATAACGATGCCCTGCACGTCTCCATTGAATGCAGGGGAACTACTCTTGCACATGTGTTAATTGACATTAGTTCCTCATTTAATGTCTTGCCCAAGAAAGCTCTAGACAGGTTGGATTGCGAAGGGCTGGAGCTGAAGCCAAGTAACATTGTTGTCCGGGCCTTTGATGGGTCTAAGAGGATGGTGCATGGTGAAACAACCGGCTAAAAATAATCAAACAATGAAGTCGCCATCGAACGTCTTTTATCCCACATGTAGGGAAAGGTAAACATCGAGAAAACCTGAGAAGGGAGAAGTCACGGTCTTGCGACCGAGAGATCGGGTAAGGGAGTCTGTTACGCGAGGGGAAGGTATTAGCACCCCACATGCCCGTAGTACTCTATGGTATCCACTCTTGTTATCTATCTTATGGGTGTGTGTAATCTATGCTTATTGTTTATTATACTACTGAAGGGAAAATGCATGCAAAAGAAAGGAGAAAATAATGTAGGGAAAATAAAATTGTGCTCGCCTGGGCCCTACCCCAATGCCTACGTATCCTTTTTAAGGAATCAGAGCTACCGTAGTTCGGCTTACATGTTTCTGTTTGTTTGTGTTTTTTATGGACAAAGTTAATTCCGCCTTTTGTCGCATCTCGACCTTTGGAGACTTATGCGTTGGCACAGAAGTAAATTAATCATGTCCTTACCTGAAAAGGGTTTTAGAGAAAAGGTGCTCGAGCGCACAAAATGATTTGAATTTGTTTTGTATTTTTGTTACCTTGAAAAAGGGTTTAAGTATGATTAGCATGTTTTTGATTTGCTAAGAAAAGAAGTTTTTGTTTTGAATGCACATGCAAAATCGGGAAGAAAAGAGTCTAAGGGAGACTATCCTATTTTTAACCTAATGTTATCATGCCATGCTATCCCTAAGTCAAGTATGAATAAAAGGGGAAATCTCTACCTAATGTTAGCATGCATAGTTTACAACCTAAGGTCTAACTTGCGTCCGAACAGAGCAAGCGCATCCTAAGGGAACATGGTATGTACAAGGATAAAGCAAGCAAGCCAGTAAAAAGAAGCACACCTAAAGGGATCCTGCCTAGGTTAGAATGTCAAAGAAAGTCTAACAGAACTATCCTATAGGGAACATGCAATGAGAGCGAAGTCGTGATCTCAATTTCTAAATTGAGTGACTCATCGATCAGCAAGAAAGAAAGGAAAGCGATAAAATCCTATAGGGAGCATGCACTGAGAGTGAAGTCGTGATCTCAATTGCTAAATTGAGTGACTCATCGATCGACAAGAAAGTAAACAAAAACAAGCACAACACGTATAGCAAATGAAGTGCGGAATGCCTGCTACAGGTCTTTAAACGGCGACTTCGAGCGCACGCTCTTTATTTCCTACTTCTCATGATATCTAGAAAGTGGTAAAGTGCAGGAATAAAATAGAGTTGTGACGATACCGAACGGAGGAGGTCCGTTGCCTCTTCATAATCACACAAGCAATGAGAAAACTCTGCATAAGCCTCCTTTAATTCTTTGATGAAAATTATACTCTTAGCTAGCTTTGAAACTTCATGAAACTCCTCACTCAAGTATCTTTTTATTTCAAAATTCCACACAAAATTGGCATTAAAATCTACCAAAAACATGGATAAAATAACAACAAAAGTTAATAAAAGAAGTAAAATTCTATTCTAATATTTTTGATTTTTTATCATGTAAACAATTAAGAAGGAAAAAAATCATGTAGAAATATCACACAAAATTATTTAAAAAAATGAATAGAAAGTACTCAGGGGGTACAAGCTGAATTCAGGAGGTGATACAACAAGTTAGGTGTTAGGGCCCATCAGGTTGAATCCAAGAAGAGGTTTTTTGTTGTGAGGTAAGAGGCTCATACAAAAAAAGGGCCTAGGTCCATGATCTCTCACAAGTCCAACTCCAATTTTATTAACTCATTTTTAATGCAAAAACAATACCAGAACTTAGGGGAATCAAATTCCGGTCCAACCCACACAACCATACCCATCAGCTATCCTCCTTCTTTAATGACTTATTTGTATCTTTAGAAAAAAGGGAAATCAGCAAAAAGAACAGAAGAGGAATTGTTAACCAGAATTAGGGTCGGCTGATAACTTCTCCTCCGCGACTCACGGCGGCAGCCAAAACCTCCTTTTCCGATCGAATCCGTGACAGAGCCCAAACATCCGATCGACTTCTCTCTCCGCCAATTCCCCAACGATCTTTTACATTTCGCCTCATCACCTTCGTTCGCGACCTCGACGTTTCCATTTACCTTATCTTCGATTCATCTTCGTGGTGCAAACAAGCCAAACGAAAAAAAACACACATTAATGGCTAATCAGAAAATGTTGAAGTTTATTACCTACCGGAGACAGTCTGGTGCCTCCTTGATGGCGATAATCGACAATAAATTCAAGAGATAAACTCCGGTATGTGCTTTGTTTTCGATTCTCTGATTCGTACTTCTTCTACGTCGTTATTCTACTTCTCTTCTTCCACTTCTTTCTTCATTTGATTTATGTCTCACTGAGTTGCTGTTGTGATGGTGCAAGGAAGCAATGTGCATTAAAGTTGCTTTAGATTCAGCGCATTGAAGATGCTGCAGATTCGCCGAGGTTTACGAAGTAGAAGCGTTTAGTGGTGTTGTTGTTGATAGTTCTGAATTTTTTTTTGTGATATTGTGTGAATTCAGAGCAATGAAGAATTTGAGAGATATATCAAGAATGAAGATGTATGAAGAAGGTTGAATTTGCAGAAGATCTTGCAATGATGAAGATGTTATCGTTTGTTGCAGATGAAGGTTGACGAATCAATGAAGCGATTCTGGGAGATTGATGATTGGTGATGATGAAGATCCGGTTATGGAGAGTGGGATGGAGAGGATTGCAGAGAGAGAAAATTCTAAAACTGGAAAAAAATGGAGAGTGATGAGTGGCTTCCCGTTTATGTTTGGTGAGTTTTCTCCTTTATGTCGTTATTGCTGTTAGGAAAAGTTAGTTTAGATTAAACAACCTTGGCCAATGGATCAGAACTTTGTTATGACAAATGAATGGTGGAGATTGACTCCCTTTTGAGAGGTGAACCCTGATATATCCTTCATTATCTCTTCTGAAGTTCTGTTATAACCTGGGCTGGAAATTTAATTTCAATTTCCCGGCTATTCCATCTTCCCTCTGACTTTCTGCTACGAGTTTTTGTTCCTATGAAGGGCACGTTCATTTAATTTCTTCCGGCTTTTTCTGTTGGAACTTTTGTTTTGGTTATTGCAGGGTTCTCCTTCTGTTTTATTTTTTTCTTGAAAATAGTCAATTGGTTATAAGCTGAACTAGTTTTTGAATTGGATATTGTGGACTGGTTTGGAATTTGCATCTGGTTTATGTTTGATTTCATTTGATACAGGGCTGCAGGTTTTGGCATAGTTGGAGAATTGATCATGGTCATGATTTAGAAGCTTGAAAAGGGCTTAAAATATGGATCCCATGGAGTTTTGGCAAAGGAGGTTATAGATGAGGATAAAGTCATAGGTTTAATGTAATGTGTTATTTTGTAATTTTGGTGTAATGTCTATGTACCATGAAATATCTTGTATTTGTACCTTTTGTCCCAAACTTGAATAAAACTTGATATTTTTGTACAAACTTGCACACTTGGTCCAATGATGGAATTTTGGATGAGACTTGAATGAATGATGAGTGGTTATAAATTTATTGAAACTTAAATGGTTTCATGGGCTTGTAAGTCTTTGCAAATTTATAAGTTGTATACCAAGAGAACCATATGAATGAACTATCCAACCTTATATTGAATCAACCAAATGATAAATCGTGAAACCGAGACCTTAAACCAATATTAATCTTGAGTGCAATTAGAAGCTTTAATGAACCTAAATTGACATCTCATTTCTATTGAAATCCTAGTTAACTTGTAATTGAAGCAACAAGTATTTGGAATAATGACGCCCTGAGCACAATGGATCTCTAAACTCAACACCTTGTATCATGGTTCAACAGTGGTCTTAACACAACAACAAATCCTTGAGGGAATCTGGATAATGAACATAGGAATACGGAAGATAGCCTTGACTTGAAAATCCAATGATCCTTAATTGAATATTACAGGCGAAAACCCTAATTCTTCAAGATCTCTGATCTCATGCCAAATTATGTTGTTAGCGAATGTATGCAATGTTAAATGACCTAATGGAGATATGTACATGAGAAAAGCGCGAAAATGCATAAACCAGATAAAAGTAAAAGGGTAGGACAAATTTGGGGTATTACAGTTGCCCCTATTTAATCCTCTTAAACCTGAAAGTACGATTGGCACATGCCTTTCGGAAGTTCAAGGTTGAAGATGATTAAATATCAATGCCGAAAATTTGTCCTGGGAGGAAGAGTAAGTGCTTTCTTTATTTATTTTTGTATTATCTGCTGGGGAAAAGAAATTTGTTTTTTCAATGAAGAGACAGAGATTGGACTTGTAATGTGGCTTGATGCCAATACAAGACAAATGGTTGGTATGAAAAGACAGCGAACGAGGTCTACGGGCGACCTACGATCCTAAGGTGACACATGAGAGTGATTTGACAGAGAACCTAGCCAAAGGGCGATCTCAGGTTCTAAGACAAAGTAAATGGAAAGAACCTAGCCAAGAGGCGATCTCAGGTTCAACGATGATTTGAGGGAAGAACCTAGCCTACGGGCGATCTCAGGTTCGATGATGATTTGAGGGAAGAACCTAGCCAAGAGGCGATCTCAGGTTCGACGATGATTTGAGGGAAGAACCTAGCCAAGAGGAAATCTCAGGTTCGACGATGATTTGAGGGAAGAACCTAGCCAAGAGGAGATCTCAGGTTCGACGAAGGTTTGAGGGAAGAACCTAGCCAAGAGGCGATCTCAGGTTCGACGATGATTTGAAGGAAGAACCTAGCCAAGAGGCGATCTCAGGTTCGACGGTGATTTAAGGGAAGAACCTAGCCAAGAGGCGATCTCAGGTTTGACGATGATTTGAAGGAAGAACCTAGCCAAGAGGCGATCTCAGGTTCGACAAAGGTTTGAGGGAAGAACCTAGCCAAGAAGCAATCTCAGGTTCGACGGTGATTTGAAGGAAGAACCTAGCCAAGAGGAGATCTCAGGTTCGACGATGATTTGAAGGAAGAACCTAGCCAAGAGGCGATCTCAGGTTCGACGATGAAAACATGGGTTACGACATGATGATTGTTTAGATAAATGACACGGAAGAGCATCAAGAAAGGTTAAACACGGACGAGTGTTTGAATCGATACGGACGAGTATTAAAAGAAGATACGGATGAGTATCAAAAGGTTAAACATGGACGAGTGTTTGAATCAATACGGACGAGTACTGAAAGAAGATACGGACGAGTATCAAGGGTTAAACACAGACGAGTGTTTGAATCAATACTGACGAGTATTGAAAGAAGATACAGGTGAGTATCAAAAGTAAACACGGACGAGTGTTTGAATCAATACGGACGAGTATTGAAAGAAGATACACGGGTATCAAAGGTTAAACATGGACGAGTGTTTGAATCAATACGGACGAGTATTGAAAGGAGATACGGACGAGTATCAAAGGTTAAATACGGACGAGTGTTTGAAGCAATACAGACGAGTATTGAAAGAAGATACAGACGAGTATCAAAGGTTAAACACGGACGAATGTTTGAATCAATACGGACGAGTATTGAAAGAAGATACGGACGAGTATCAAAAGGTTAAACACGGACGAGTGTTTGATTCAATACAGACGAGTATTGAAAGAAGATACAGGTGAGTATCAAAAGTTAAACATGGACGAGTGTTTGAATCAATACGGACGAGTATTGAAAGAAGATACGGACGAGTATCAAAGGTTAAACACGGACGAGTGTTTGAATCAATACGGAAGAGTATTGAAAGAAGATATAAGCGAGTATCAAAAGTTTAAACACGGACGAGTGTTTGAATCAATACGGACGAGTATTGAAAGAAGATACGGACGAGTATCAAAAGGTTAAACACGGACGAATGTTTGATTCAATACGGACGAGTATTGAAAGAAGATACATGGACGAGTGTTTGAATAACTGACCCGGGTGGGTGTTTAGGAATGGACACGGACGAGTGTTTAGGGAACCGACTACCAGACAAGAACTGGGTTTAGAATGGCAAAGTGTATTGATTTTATTTGGCATTGAAAAGGTGAAGGTCACTGACTAGGGACTTTGGGCATGATATCCTTCCTGTAGGGATGTATTGTTGTCCTTGAATAATTCAGGTTTTTTGTGTAAGGTACCTGATCTGGCTTATGCTTTGTATGCATGTTTGAATTTCTCTTGCCGCAAAGATCCATTCTAATGGATCGGCTACGCGCTTTTGAGGATGAAATGTTATGCAGTGATAACTATATGCAATGCGAAGAAATAAACTTCATGGGGATAAGAGTAGGCTTGCTGGGAACCATTGCTCATCACTGGGTATGTCAATATATATCGACGTTTGGAAGTCTGCAGTACCAAAGATCGATGGGGATACCGATGAAAATTTGCACTGGGGAGACCATGATACTGAAGATTGTTGATGACTCTGCTGGAGATTGAATTGCTGACGAAGTGAGTCTTTAGGTACGCTGTTGAATCCTGAATCGTACCATTTGGGGAAGAGATAATTTGGCCAGACTCCCATACATCCTGAACTGTTGAGGGGATGATAGAACTGAATATGCCGAAGAATGGATACTGAATACCATGTGAATCTCTCTGAATACACGTCCCAAGTTTACGCACACTGGGGAATTATCTCTTGAATCACTTGGGTATAAGAGATGGGCATGGACACTTACGAGTGCCCCGGTTGAACTCTACGAATTCCCCGGTTTAGCTTTGTGAATGCCCCAGTTTAGCTATGTGAATGCCTCAGTTTAGCTTTACCGGGGATGCTCTTGATTAACTTCCACTGAGGATGCACTTGTGCGTGCTGAGTTAAAAGACGATTCTAGATTTTCTGAATTCATTTGGGGAATCAGGTCCGAAGTTGCCTGTAGCAGATGAAGGCGGCTTCGTGTACTGGCTAGGTCAGGGTGACCATTATAATGATTTTAGCTGATTCGTTTCATGCGACATAGTTGGCTTGAGCCACTTTGCAAGTATGGATGAGGAATGCCCCTATCTGGAGGGTCTCTGGGAAGATCTAGGTCGAATAGAAGACCATAATATTCGTGCCACAATACAATATGAGGTGGCCTGCCCCAATGTCTTGAGCCACGAAACAAGCTGTTCTTGATTACAACTTTCTTGGAGAGATTTGTCGAATCTCGACGTAACCGCCCCAGGTTGAATGGATTCTGAATAGATTTCTCAATGTGATAGCCTCTGATTGATCGAGCTTGAAGAGATTTATCGACATGATAGCCTCCGATTGACAGCTTTGAGGGAATGCCCCAGATTTAGCTGAACTTGGAGAGATCGACTCTCGACTTGATTGCCCCAGATTGGCGGACTCTGCTAACTTCATCCCTGAATGGTACTCAGACTGTGAAGTACCAAGATGATTTCTCTTGACATAATCACCGGTTAACATGCTGCTGGATAAGTCATTTCTCTTGTGACATCTGACTCTTGCTTCAATAGGGTATTCAAGCCTCTCTTCTGTGACAAGATTGAGCTCTTTATCGATTGTTCATTGTGTAAACTTACTTGATGTTGATCAGTTGTTTTGTATGCAAAAGAATGTTTATTATGAGAATGATAATTCTAATGCAACATATATGTAAGTCTTGAAGTTTGAAAAAAACTTTGAATGAAATGACGTCACAACTCTGTTGTTAACGAGTCACTAGCTAGAGAGAAACATTTTCAAATTCCTTTTTTATGAAAGATAATGCAAACATATGATGCCACCACAGATATTAAACATACCTCTTAGGAGTCAGTTAAACGCTATCTCGTTGTAGCATGCTTTCAAATTGACCCATGCTTCAGTTAGGACATTTATGGGTTGTAATGTGGCCTGGTTCACAGTTTTAGAAATAAGGTTTTAAGGCTCAAAATTATTTGGTGCCCACCCATTCTCCATGATGTTCTCCATTCCTACGTTCAGTTGACCTGACACAAGCGTTCATCTCTCGAGAAGAGTTTGCGATGATTGAGGAACCACAGTGGTTTCTTGGACACGACAGTCACTTCACCTTTTGCTTTTAGTGTTTGATCACATGACTTTGTTCTTTTATGAGGATTTTCATTGGTAATCCTTTTCATTCCTTTTAGGATTTTCAATTTCTTTCTTGCTTTCCCTAATTTTTGCCTGGACAAATTCTTTTGAATTTCGATTTGGAAGTCCAGCGGGATGTCCCAATTTTTGCCTAAGCGACTTGTTTTCAAGTTTCGACCTAGCGGGGATTTTTATTTCTTTCTTATTCGTATTTTCCATTTTGAACAAGTCGTTGATCTTTGCGTTGTTTTTGATTTGTTGGAAGTGATCGTGACTTCCCGAGTCTTTAGTAAATAATGGATATCCATTGTTGGAATCGTCATCTGTCGACCTCCTGATGTGCGAGGGATACCCATTGGGATATAGTCAATAGACACACATTGTTGTTAGATGAGGATTAACCATTGTGGTTTTGACTTTTCTCAATCTTTTGATGGATAACCATTGTTGTATCCTTGGATGCACACCCTTGATGAGTTCTGAATGCTTGATCAGATTAGCTGAACACTACCCGCCCCATGGTTGAAATGAGGGTTTTTTTTAACAGAAAGGAAACTCCTACTTCGAAGGCTCAGAGGGGTTGACGAGGGTCTATCTCCCTTATATCTCCGGTGTTTAGGAATTGAAACAAAGCCTGTACATCGTCGGCAGGGTCCTACTCAAAAGCGTACCGACCAGAGATATTTGCGTTTTAGATTGTCGTCATCCTCCTTTGAATCTTTACCTAAGCATAAGACTAGGAAATCTGGCATCAATATGCAAGTAAAACATTTCAAGAGTGATAAGGAATGGATGAGTAAAAATGAAAGTAACACTTCAAGACAAGCATACTTATTGCATTAAGATTTCCGTTCAAAAATAGACAAGTTTCTATATACAAGCGATGTTTAAACAAACAAGCAAGAATGCAAGTGAAAATGCAGTAAAGAAACCAATGATTGCCATTGTTGAGGAGACTTAACTCTGTATGGACTTGCTGATTCTGACGACTTTCTGTAGTCTTGATGCTCGAGTGTGCGAGAGAATTCCCTTTCAGATCTGATGTGAGCATGACAGTCTCTGAATTGATCCAGTCTTGGACTTGGTCTCTGGATGACATATCATCTTCAATCGATTAGCCAGGTGCCCCAGTATAATATGCATCACCAAGCATATCATGTCTTAAAGAAATAATAGACATCATCATCAGAGTTTCCATGACCTGGCTTATCTGACTCTTTAATCCATTATCTTCCTGCTTGAAGAAGTTTCTGACTACGAGCCAAAGCTTGCATGTACCACTCAGAGTTATTCCATAACTGATCTCTGAGCATGTGCGGTGAGAAATCAAGTTGAATCTTTGAATATAACCCCAGGTCTGAATAAGAATCCCCAATCTTCAGGTACCTGCTATGAATGCGTGAATGTGCATGGGGTGCATGAATGAATGTCATGTCATGTTCTGTCATTTCCAAGGAATTTGCGTGCTTTGATTTTAATTTTACGCAAGTAAGGGATGGAAGAATTTTGGCACAAGACTTGCAAATATGATTCCTTGAAAATAACAAAACATGTATGTTAAGCATGTGGTTAGCCATGTTATGTATGCAAAGGCATGAGATCAAAGAGGATCAGGGTTCCATCATTCCTGAATATGATTGCTTCAATATTCTGAATCATGTGAGTATCATTAGATCAAAGGTCCGACATAGCTTCTGCATATATAAGAACCAAGTACCATGTGGATCTCCCATTGTACAGGGTCAAGGCTTCTGGAACATCGGATACTGTTGAGAATTTATGAACATGCTGGGAATACCAAGATTGAAGGCTTGAATGGACCTCCAGGTAAATAAGTCAGGAACTCAAAAAATAAATCTGAGAACCATACGATCACCAACAAGATATAGCATCTGCATAAAGTCATAACAGAAATCCAGATCATAGCCATTAGAACCAATAGTCACCGTCTGAGCGTAGTCACCATCCGAGCATGAGTAACCATCTGAACATAGTCACCATTTGTACCTGTAATAGCAACTCCCTCCATGCTCATGGGTGAAAACTAGGTCAGGGTAAGGCAATGGTAACTCAGAATCGAGGGTATTCCTGAAAAACTATCGTCGTATCACCTAAGTGAAAACGATATCCCCTCATTTGTACCTCATCTGAGCGTGGACGACATGGCGGCGATAGCGAGACCTAAGTCAACTAGCCGTTCATGTTCCACTCTATTCCTAGGGTTCCTATGGTATACAGCTCTGGCCTGGGTATTGGGCCTTTTACCTCATAGTAACACCCACCCAATAAGAAGCAGATCCAGTACAACAGTAGTATATGGAAGACAGAAAAATGCAATGCATACATATGCTCAAGTATATACAAAATGAATAAATAAACTGAAAGCATAAAGATAAACACCCAAAGAAAAGAAAGCAAGAGCTAGGAGCGACTCCGGGATGGACCAGCATTTGGTCGACGATTCCCCAGTGAAGTCGCCAGCTGAAACAACCGGCTAAAAATCATCAAACAATGAAGTCTCCATCGAACGTCTTTTATCCCACATGTAGGGAAAGGTAAACATCAAGAAAACCTGAGAAGGGAGAAGTCGCGGTCTTGCGACCGAGAGATCGGGTAAGGGAGTCTGTTACGCGAGGGGAAGGTATTAGCACCCCACACGCCCGTAGTACTCTACGGTATCCACTCTTATTATCTATCTTATGGGTGTGTGTAATATATGCTTACTGTTTATTATACTACTGAAGGGAAAATGCATGCAAAAGAAAGGAGAAAAGAATGTAGGGAAAATAAAATTGTGCTCGCCTGGGCCCTACCCCAATGCCTACGTATCCTTTTTGAGGAATCAGAGCTACCGTAGTTCGGCTTATATGTTTCTGTTTGTTTGTGTTTTTTATGGACGAAGTTAATTCCGCCTTCTGCCGCATCTCGACCTTTGGAGACTTATGCGTTGGCACAGAAGTAAATTAATCATGTCCTTACCTGGAAAGGGTTTTAGAGAAAAGGTGCTCGAGCGCACAAAATGATTTGAATTTGTTTTGTATTTTTGTTACCTTGAAAAAGGATTTAAGTATGATTAGCATGTTTTTGATTTGCTAAGAAAAGAAGTTTTTGTTTTGAATGCACATGCAAAAGGGGAAGAAAAGAGTCTAAGGGAGACTATCCAATTTCTAACCTAATGTTATCATGCCATGGTAGCCCTAAGTCAAGGATGAATGAAAGGGGAAATTTCTACCTAATGTTAGCATGCATAGTTTACAACCTAAGGTTTAACTTGCGTCCGAACAGAGCAAGCGCATCCTAAGGGAACATGGTATGTACAAGGATAAAGCAAGCAAGCCAGCAAAAAGAAGCACACCTAAAGGGATCCTGCCTAGGTTAGCATGTCAAAGAAAGTCTAACAGAACTATCCTATGGGGAACATGCAATGAGAGCGAAGTCGTGATCTCAATTTCTAAATTGAGTGACTCATCGATCAGCAAGAAAGAAAGGAAAGCGATAAAATCCTATAGGGAGCATGCACTGAGAGCGAAGTCGTGATCTCAATTGCTAAATTGAGTGACTCATCGATCGACAAGAAAGTAAACAAACACAAGCACAACACATATAGCAAATGAAGTGCGGAATGCCTGCTACAGGTCTTTAAACAGCGACTTCGAGCGCACGCTCTTTATTTCCTACTTCTCATGATATCTAGAAAGTGGTAAAGTGCAGGAATAAAATAGATTTGTGACGATACCGAACGGAGGAGGTCCGTTGCCTCTTCATAATCACACAAGCAATGAGAAAACTCTGCATAAGCCTCCTTTAATTCTTTGATGAAAATTATGCTCTTAGCTAGCTTTGAAACTTCATGAAACTCCTCACTCAAGTATCTTTTTATTTCAAAATTCCACACAAAATTGGCATTAAAATCTACCAAAAACATGGATAAAATAACAACAAAAGTTAATAAAAGAAGTAAAATTCTATTCTAATATTTTTGATTTTTTATCATGTAAACAATTAAGAAGGAAAAAATCATGTAGAAATATCACACAAAATTATTTAAAAAAATGAATAGAAAGTACTCAGGGGGTACAAGCTGAATTCAGGAGGTGATACAGCAAGTTAGGTGTTAGGGCCCATCAAGTTGAATCCAAGAAGAGGTTTTTTGTTGTGAGGTAAGAGGCTCATACAAAAAAAAGGGCCTAGGTCCATGATCTCTCACAAGTCCAAATCCAATTTTATTAACTCATTTTTAATGCAAAAACAATACCAGAACTTAGGGGAATCAAATTCCGGTCCAACCCACACAACCATTCCCATCAACTATCCTCCTTCTTTAATGACTTATTTGCATCTTTAGAAAAAAGGGAAATAAGCAAAAAGAACAGAAGAGGAATTGTTAACCAGAATTAGGGCCGGCTGATAACTTCTCCTCCGCGACTCACGGCGGCGGCCAAAACCTCCGTTTCCGATCAAATCCGTGATAGAGCCCAAACATCTGATCGACTTCTCTCTCCGCCAAATCCCCAACGATCTTTTCAATTTCGCCTCATCACCTTCGTTCGCGACCTCGACGTTTCCATTTACCTTATCTTCGATTCATCTTCGCGGTTCAAACAAGCCAAACGAAAAACAACACACATTAATGGCTAATCAGAAAATGTTGAAGTTTATTACCTACCGGAGACAATCTGGTGCCTCCTTGATGGCGATAATCGACAATAAATTCAAGAGATAAACTCAGGTATGTGCTTTGTTTTAGATTCTCCGATTCATACTTCTTCTACGTCGTTCTTCTACTTCTCTTCTTCCACTTCTTTCTTCATTTGATTTCTGTCTCACTGAATTGCTGTTGTGATGGTGCAAGGAAGCAATATGCATTAAAGCTGCTTTAGATTCAGCGCATTGAAGATGCTGCAGATTCGCCGAGGTTTACGAAGTAGAAGCGTTTAGTGGTGTTGTTGTTGATAGTTCTGAATTGTTTTTTGGTGATATTGTGTGAATTCATAGTGATGAAGAATTTGAGAGAGATATCAAGAATAAAGATGTATGAAGAAGGTTGAATTTGCAGAAGATCTTGCAATGATGAAGATGTTATCGTTTGTTGCAGATGAAGGTTGACAAATCAATGAAGTGATTCTAGGAGATTGATGATTGGTGATGATGAAGATCCGGTTATGGAGAGTGGGATGGAGAGGATTGCAGAGAGAGAGAATGTCGATGGGGCTTTGAGGAGTGCAAAGAAGAAGAGAGGGAGAGAATTCTGAAACTGGAAAAAAAAATGGAGAGTGATGCGTGGCTTCCCGTTTATGTTTGGTGAGTTTTCTCCTTTATGTCGTTATTGCTGTTAGGAAAAGTTAGTTATAGATTAAACAAGCTTGGCCAATGGATCAGAAGTTTGTTATGACAAATGAATGGTGGAGATTGACTCCCTTTTGAGAGGTGAACCCTGATATATCCTTCATTATCTCTTATGAAATTCTGTTATAACCTGGGCTGGAAATTCAATTTCAATTTCCCGGCTATTCCATCTTCCCTCTGACTTTCTGCTACGAGTTTTTGTTCATGTGCAGGGCACGTTCATTTAATTTCTTCCGGATTTTTCTGTTGGAATTTTTGTTTTTGTTATTACAGGGTTCTCCTTTTGTTTTATTTTTTTCTTAAAAATAGTCAATTGGTTATAAGCTGAACTAGTTTTTGAATTGGATATTGTGGATTGGTTTGGAATTTGCATCTGGTTTATGTTTGATTTCATTTGATACAGGGCTGCATGTTTTGGCATAGCTGGAGAATTGATCATGGTCATGATTTAGAAGCTTGAAAAGGGCTTAAAATATGGATCCCATGGAGTTTTGCAAAGGAGGTTATAAATGAGGATAAAGTCATAGGTTTAATGTAATGTGTTATTTTGTAATTTTGGTGTAATGTCTATGTACCATGAAATATCTTGTACTTGTACCTTTTGTCCCAAACTTGAATAAAACTTGATATTTTTGTACAAACTTGCACACTTGGTCCAATGATGGAATTTTGGATGAGACTTGAATGAATGATGAGTGGTTATAAATTTATTGAAACTTAAATGGTTTCATGGGCTTGTAAGTCTTTGCAAATTTATAAGTTGTATACCAAGAGAACCATATGAATGAACTATCCAACCTTATCTTGAATCAACCAAATGATAAATCGTGAAACCGAGACCTTAAACCAATATTAATCTTGAGTGCAATTAAAAGCTTTAATGAACCTAAATTGCCATCTCATTTCTATTGAAATCCTAGTTAACTTGTAATTGAAGCAACAAGTATTTGGAATAATGACGTCCTGAGCACAATGGATCTCCAAACTCAACACCTTGTATCATGGTTCAACAGTGGTCTTAACACAACAACAAAGCCTTGAGGGAATCTGGAGAATGAACATAGGAATATGGAAGATAGCCTTGACTTGAAAATCCAATGATCCTTAATTGAATATTACAGGCAAAAATCCTAATTCTTCAAGATCTCTGATCTCATGCCAAATTATGCTGTTAGCGAATGTATGCAATGTTAAATGACCTAATAGAGATATGTACATGAGAAAAGAGCGAAAATGCATAAACCAGATAAAAGTAAAAGGGTAGGACAAATTTGGGGTATTACACATGGTGAGGTTGATATTCCCATCAAAGTTGGTTCTCAGGTCTTCAATTCTACATTCTACGTGATGGACATTCGGCCGTCCTATTCTTGTTTGTTGGGTCGTCCATGGATCCAGAAAGCTGGAGCTGTGACCTCAACGCTCCACCAGAAGCTGAAATACCCGGTCAGAGGGAAGATTGTGACAAAATAGGGGGAGGAAGAGTATATGGTCAGCCACCTCAACTCGTTCAGATACGTAGAGATGGATGGGGAGTTCATTGAGACTCCATTTCAACACTTTGAAGAGGTTCCTCAGACACTGACATCAGCTGAGACCGTGATTGAAGATTCTCCTATGAAGATGGCTTCCTTAAAGGATGCCCGGGCTGTTATTGAGAAGGGTGAGTATGCAAACTGGGGCCGACTTGCTGATTTCACTCAAAAGACTAACAAGTTCATTTTGGGTTTCACTGCAGAAGCTCAAAGGGTTGTTAGAAGTGCAAGGATTGGAAGACCTCCTGTGTTCATCCGCAACTCGGGAGTAAATGCCATCGAGGATGACAAGGAGGAGTCTGAATTCGACAGCTGGATCTATCCTGCGACCAACGGTGGACCAAACAACTGGACAGCAAAGGATTTCATCCCTATTACTTTTGTTACTCAGTAATGAAGCTTTTTGTTTTAAATTTGTAACAGACAATATTGTAAAACTTTATGGCCCGGTGTCTTACCCAGGGCACCATGGTTTCATTTGTGAGGGCTTTTGTGTGCCATTTTCATATATCATTAATAAAAGCATTGGACGTTTTTCGCATTTCAAATTTTGCGCTCTTTGTTTTTCTTTATTATATATTGCAAAACAACTATTTTACACACACTCACATATACAGGTCCCAATCCACTCTGGATCTCACTGGTAACGACTCTGCTACTGCCAGTTATGACTTCGAAAATCCGATCAACTTAGCCGAAGAAGAAGGTGAAGATGATTGCGAAGTTCCTGGTGAACTTGCAAGACTGCTACTCCAGGAAGAGAGGGCCATTCAGCCACATGAAGAGCTAGTGGAAATAGTGAATATGGGTACTGAGATAGACAAGAAGGAAGTCAAGATCGGTGCAAATATGGAGCTTAGTGTGAAATAGCGGTTGATTCAGATGATGCATGACTACGTGGAGATCTTTTCCTGGTCTTACAAAGATATGCCTGGGTTGGATACCGACATTGTGGTTCATCGCCTGCCTACCAAGGAAGACTGTCTTCCGATAAAACAGAAGGTCTGTCGTATGCATCCAGAGATGTCTGAGAAAATCAAGGCCAAAGTTATGAAATAGTTTGACGCCGGTTTTCTAGCAGTAACTTCTTACCCTCAGTGGGTTGCCAATGTGGTTCTGGTACCGAAGAAGGATGGTAAGGTCCGGATGTGTGTGGACTACAGGGATTTGAACAGGGAAAGCCCTAAAGATGACTTCCCTCTGCCTCACATCGACGTTCTGGTTGACAACACTGCTCAGCACAAGGTATTCTCCTTTATGGATGGTTTCTCCGGTTATAATCAAATCAAGATGGCTCCTGAAGACATGGAGAAGACCACTTTTGTTACTCAGTGGGGTACCTTTTGCTACAAGGTCATGCCTTTTGGGTTGAAGAATGATGGGGCAACATATCAGCGTGCCATGGTTGCTTTATTTCATGACATGATCCATCATGAGATTGAAGTATACGTCGACGATATGATTGCAAGGTCCCAAACTAAGGAGGAACACCTTGACCATCTACAGAAGCTGTTTGACAGGTTGAAGCTATACAAGCTGAGGTTGAATCCAAACAAGTGCACCTTCGGGGTGAGGTCTGGAAAACTGCTAGGTTTCATCGTGAGCGACAAAGGTATTCAAGTGGACCTTGCCAAGGTGAAAGCCATACAAGAGATGCTAACTCCCAAGACAAAGAAAGAGGTCATAGGCTTTCTAGGACATCTGAACTACATTGCCCGATTCATCTCGCACCTAACTGCTACTTGTGAGCCAATCTTCAAACTACTGAAGAAAGATCAAGTGGTACGTTGGAACGATGAATGTCATGACGCTTTCGAAAGAATTAAAGAGTATCTCCAGGAGCCACCCATCCTGATGCCACCAGTGGAAGGGAGACCTCTAATCTTATACTTGACAGTATTTGACAACTCAATGGGGTGTGTGCTGGGGCAGCATGACGAGTCTGGCCGAAAAGAGCATGATATTTATTACCTTAGCAAAAAGTTTACCGACTGTGAGACCCGTTACTCACTGCTCGAGAAAACTTGCTGCGCTTTGGCATGGGCTGCTCGCCGGCTAAGACAGTATATGTTGACTCACACTACTCTGTTGATTTCAAAGATGGATCCAATCAAGTATATCTTCGAAAAGCCTGCCTTGTCCGGAAGAATAGCAAGATGGCAGATGATCTTGACTGAATATGACATCCAGTACACGACTCAAAAAGCAATCAAGGGAAGTGTATTGGCAGACCATTTGGCACATCAGGCAGTGGACGATTACCAGTCTATGAACTTTGAATTCCCGGACGAGAATATCATGTTGATAACTGATTGTGAAACACCTGGACCGGATGAAGGACCTGAGGAAGGATCCCGATGGTCTATGCATTTTGATGGAGCTTCGAACGCTTTGGGTAACGGCATTGGCACGGTGATCATATCTCCTAAAGGCTCACATACTCCACTTACCGCCCGACTATGTTTCAACTGCACCAACAACATGGCGGAGTATGAAGCATGCATTATGGGTCTTCGAGCTGCAATTGACCTAAGGATTAAGTTTTTGAGTGTCTTCGGAGATTCCGCTCTCGTGATCAGTCAGATCAAAGGAGAGTGGGATATGAAACACCCAAATCTTATTCCTTACAAGGAGTATGTATTGACGTTGCTTCCCCATTTCGAGGAGATAACCTTTGAACACTTCCCAAGAAAAGAGAATCAGTTGGCGGACGCACTAGCTACGATGTCTTCTATGTTCAAAGTCAAGTAGGACAATGAGGCTCCCCGGATCATTATTTGGAAATTGGATGAACCAGCACATTGCTGTGATCTTGAGACCGAAGAGGTAACAGAAAAACCTTGGTATCATGAAGTGAAAAGGTACCTTGAAGCTCAAGAGTACCCCGAGGGTGCATCTGTTAATGACAAGAAGTTTTTGAGAAGGTTCGCGGCAAAGTTCTTCATCAGCAATGGCCTTCTTTACAAACGTAACCATGATTCAACCTTACTGCGTTGTGTGGATAAGATTGAAGCAGAAAGGATCATGGCAGAGCTACATGAAGGTACCTTCGGAACTCATTCCAGTGGACGTACCATGGCAAAGAAAATCCTTCGGGCAGGATATTACTGGACCACAATGGAAGCCGACTGTTACCAGCATTCTCGGACATGTCACAAGTGCCAGGTCTATGCTGATAAGGTGCACATCCCTCCAGTTCCTCTGAATGTCTTGACAGCACCTTGGCCTTTTGCAATGTGGGGCATTGATATGATCGGCGAGATCAGACCTACGACATCCAACGGGCATCGTTTCATCCTGGTAGCGATTGATTACTTTACGAAGTGGGTTGAGGAAGCTTCCTTTGCTACCGTAACAAAAAACATCGTGGCACGGTTCATTCGGCATAACCTGATCTGTCGATACGGTGTACCAGAGAGGATCATTACGAACAATGGTACCATTCTTAACAACAAGATGATCACCGAGCTCTACGAGCAATTCAAGATACAACACCACAACTCTTCTCCCTACCGGCCGAAGATGAATGGGGTTGTTGAAGCAGCAAATAAGAACATTAAGAAGATTGTGCAGAAAATGACAGTGACATACAAAGAATGGCACGAGATGTTGTCATTTGCTCTTCATGGGTACCGTACCTCAGCACAGACGTCAACAAGGGCAACACCCTTTTCCTTGGTTTATGGCATGGAGGCAGTCTTGCCCATTGAAGTTCAGATACCCTCTCTTTGGATCATGAAGGATGCAGGTTTGAGCGAAGACGACTGGATCCAGACCCGACTTGATCAATTGAATCTAATCGACAAAAAGAGACTTACTGCTATTTTTCATGGTCAGATGTACCAAAAACGGATGATCAAGGCATTTAACAAGAAAGTCAAACAACAAGAGTATCAAGTCTGGGACCTGGTAATCAAGCGCATTATTCTACCTCAAGGTGATCCCAGGGGCAAATGGACCCCTACTTACGAAGGGCCATTTGTGGTCAAGAACATCTTCTCAGGAGGAGCTATGATTCTAACCACCATGGATGGTGACGACCTTCCTCACCCCGTCAATGCAGACATAGTAAAAAGATACTACGCATAATCAAAGACCCACTAGGTTGACTGGCCTAGGAAAAAATAAGGGTTTCCCGGCGAACCAAAAGGGTTCGGGAAAAAATAAGGGATGAAAATAAAAAAAAATCTGTACACCCGGCAAGTCGAAAACCTGAAAAGGAGGATTGGGCAACAATGGGTATCCCGGTGGACTGAAAACCCGAAAGGGCGGTCCAGGCACAAGTTAGGGATTAAAGCGTAACACTATGTCTCATTGGATCACCTCGCATCCGGACTTCGGTATCAACTATCAGACTCGGACGACGCCAGTCAATCAGATTCATCTTCAACTAAGCAGCAAAGTGATGAGATGCTTGAAGACATAAAGGCAATAGAAAAGCTGGAACCCAGTGGGACTATTCGCATAGCTGTTTTGTTTTCTTTTCACAAATTGTATAAATTTTATTTGTTCGGCGGTGTTCTCTTACTAGGACGTCAGCCTCTTGTACAAAACGCCTATTTACAGGCCAAAATTCAAAATCAATATAAATTCATTTTCAAACAAATTTCAAAATGTTTTTCCTTTATCTGTTTTGTTTTGCAAAGAACGTCCAATGTTCATTTTTGATATATGCATCTGACATTAATTGCTGCTCATAAATGTTTACGTGCGAAACGAAAGATGAATTACTAGTAATATCAGAAGCAGGGGCAATAAGAATTGTCTGAGCTGTCTAGTTGCTCTGTCCACCAAGGTACCAAGATATATTCAGCTGAAGAATATGGCTAAGAGACCTTCACTCCCCGTAGAATAAAAACGGTAATGGTAGCTCTCCCCACTGAGACTTGCAACCATGAACAAATCAGCAAGACTCCTCCCAAGCAGAGTTAGTCTACCTTCAGCCCCGGAAAGGCTTGATATCCCCAGAAGATCTTAATATTCCCCAGCGGAGTATAAAGATATCCTCCAGCAAGCGTAAGACCATCCCCGACAGTCTCAATATTCCCCAACAGAATATAAGAATGTTTCCCGGAGGAATACAAGATACCCCCAGTGGAGCCATTTCCCCGGTGCAGTCTAAAAAAGCTTCCCCGCCAGGATTAAGTCATCTTACCCAGTATATTCTGGAAGCTCATCCCCTGCAGAGTACAAAATAAATCTCCCCAGCCAAATTCAGAAGGTTATCCTCACAAGAGTCTAACTGGGTCATCCTCAGCAAGTTGAAACTGAAAGATCATCCCCAGCGAATTTCTTTCTTTCCCCAAGCAGGACTTCTATCCTCAACAGATTCAATATCACCAGCAACGGTAATCCATCCCCATCAGAGTTCATCATTGAAATCCCCAACAAAGCTTATCAATGGAATCCCCAACGAAGTTATCGTTAAAATCATCAGCGGAATATCTCTCCCCCACAGAGTATTTCCCCTCGGAGTAATCTCTTCATCATGTTTACTCCCCAACGGAGTTCTTTCTCCTATAGGTTTATTCTCACAATCATCTTCGTTCATCATCCCTAACGGAAACGAAGAACTCAACCCTATTCTCCAGCAGCTCCGGGATTTATTTTTCCCAGCTAAAACATCACATTCCCATACCTCATGATACATGCATATGCGCATCATACGAATACAATCTCATTTATTTTAAGAACATCATTTCCTGATCCATATCATGCATTGCATATGACTAACCTTTACCCTTTCAGGAAAAATGCAGTTAAATTCTCAGCTTAGTCGAAGATCTGACCAGTTCTTAAATCTCAATTGAATTGTCATCGGTTGAATTTCAGACAAGGTTCTCAATCTCGACAGTCTCCTACGTCATAGTGTGGAAGAGTACTATAACCTCAACGGTATATTCCATTGAGCACGAGTCAGTTCCTAGATCTTGATGAAGATGTCTCCTCCGTCATAGTGTGGACAAGTTCTATAACCTCAACAGTATACTCCATTGAGCACGAGACAGTTCCTAGATCTTGATGAAGATGTTTCCCTATGTCATAGTGTGGACGAGTACTATAACCTCAACGGTATATTCCATTGAGCATGAGTCAGTTCCTAGATCTTGATGTTCTCCTCCGTCATAGTGTGGACAAGTCCTATAACCTGAACGGTATACTCCCGGTGGGCACGAGACAGTTCTTAGATCTTGATGAAGATGTTTCCCTATGTCATAGTGTGACGAGTACTATAACCTTAACGGTATACTCCATTGAGCACGAGTCAGTTCCTAGATCTTGATGTTCTCCTCCGTCATAGTGTGGGAAAGTTCTATAACCTCAACGGTATACTCCCGATGGGCACGAGACAGTTCCTAGATCTTGATGAAGATGTTTCCCAACGGCATAGAGTGGAGAAGTACTATAACCTCAACGGTATACTCCATTGAGAACGAGTCAGTTCCTAGATCTTGTTGTTCTCCTCCGTCACAGAGTGGAGAAGTCCTATAACCTCAACGGTATACTCCCGGTGGGCACGAGACAGTTCTTAGATCTTGATGAAGATGTTTCCCTACGTCATAGTGTGGACGAGTACTATAACCTTAACGGTATACTCCATTGAGCACGAGTCAGTTCCTAGATCTTGATGTTCTCCTCTGTCATAGTGTGGGCAAGTTCTATAACCTCAACGGTATACTCCCGGTGGGCACGAGACAGTTCCTAGATCTTGATGAAGATGTTTCCCTACGTCATAGAGTGGACAAGTACTATAACCTCAACGGTGTACTCCCGGTGGGCACGAGACAGTTCCTAGATCTTGATGAAGATGTTTCCCTACGTCATAGTGTGGACGAGTACTATAACCTCAACTGTATACTCCATTGAGCACAAGTCAGTTCCTAGATCTTGATGAAGATGTCTCCTCCATCATAGTGTGGACAAGTTCTATAACCTCAACGGTATACTCCATTGAGCACGAGATAGTTCCTAGATCTTGATGAAGATGTTTCCCTACGTCATAGTGTGGACGAGTACTATAACCTCAACGGTATATTCCATTGAGCATGAGTCAGTTCCTAGATCTTGATGTTCTCCTCCGTCATAGTGTGGACAAGTCCTATAACCTCAACGGTATACTCCCGGTGGGCACGAGACAGTTCTTAGATCTTGATGAAGATGTTTCCCTACGTCATAGTGTGGACGAGTACTATAACCTTAACGGTATACTCCATTGAGCACGAGTCAGTTCCTAGATCTTGATGTTCTCCTCCGTCATAGTGTGGGCAAGTTCTATAACCTCAACGGTATACTCCCGATGGGCACGAGACAGTTCCTAGATCTTGATGAAGATGTTTCCCTACGGCATAAAGTGGAGAAGTACTATAACCTCAACGGTATACTCCATTGAGCACGAGTCAGTTCCTAGATCTTGTTGTTCTCCTCCGTCATAGAGTGAACAAGTACTATAACCTCAACGGTATACTCCATTGAGCACGAGTCAGTTCCTAGATCTTGATGTTCTCCTCCGTCATAGTGTGGACAAGTTCTATAAACTCAACGGTATACTCCCGGTGGGCATGAGACAATTCCTAGATCTTGATGAAGATGTTTCCCTACGTCATAGTGTGGACAAGTTCTATAACCTCAATGGTATACTCCCGGTGGGCACGAGACAGTTCCTAGATCTTGATGAAGATGTTTCCCTACGTCACAATGTGGACGAGTACTATAACCTCAACGGTATACTCCATTGAGCACGAGACAGTTCCTAGATCTTGATGAAGATTGATCCACTGTCGCGCGCGGGTCAAAAACGAGTTAAATTGCAAAACTGTAGTAACGACGGTAACGGTAACTCGTGTATCGTCTCTCAAGGACTCTTGGGTTTTACTAACTAAAAACGAAATTGGGGGGGGGGGGGGGGGTTGGTTTGGTCGAAAAAAATGATTATCAAAAGTGATTATGAAAATAAGCTGTTTTAAAAAAGTGATTATGAAAAATAAGTCAATCTACCGATTCAGTTCCTACCAATCATCGATTATTAAAATCTCACTATCCTAAGCGGATTCCTTTCCCGTTCGATTACAATATAATCAACAAGCGCAACAATATTATACGAATTATATTTTTCGTTGCCGAATTAAGCATTCGGTTAAGCGATACATGGTTTAACGATTAAGCATACGATAAACACGCAGATAAATTGAAAACCATAGATCAATCGAAACAAACAATATATATTACGAATATCAAATTAAGCAAAAGATAAACAAAATATATAATTGAAGGAAAAGGAATTTTATTGCAAAACTTATAATAATCTCATAGTCTCGGAACCTGAATTCGGTAGATCAACCAAAAGTGATTAGTTCTCCATGGCCATTCGTACAAGCTTACAATCAAAATTGTGAATGGAAGATAGCTGCTACTGTGCCGCAGCTTCTACCCTAAGGGGAAAGAGTACAACCCGTTTTACAATCCAACTGGGTCAAACATACGACCCAGGCCCAAAACTAATTGACCCGAAACTTAACTAAAACTAGTGCTGCAACTTCAACGAATTTTCTGGCCCTTCTACAGTCCGATTCTGACCTAGACTCCAACATAAGAATTGTAGCTCTTTCTCTTAGCTTTCCGTCGATTATTAGAACGCCTCAATCGGACTTCTAGAACTCCAGTTATGATCGTTTCCGTGCAGACTGCTAAAGCTGAAAATTAAATACGAAAATCAAATAACAATAAAAATAAATTAAAATATAAAAACATTATAAAATACAAAAATAAGACAAGCAAACCATGGAAATGTATAAGTACAACCGTAGAGTAATGTGCATCAAAATGCACTGATCAAATTCCCCCACACTTGAACTTTTGCACTCCGAGCAAAATGAAAAACAAAACAAAGAAAGCACAAATACATCAACAGTTACTTATCCTAGGCTACAAATCTTCTTCGGGTAAGTTTGCATCAACAAGTACTAATCTTGCACACTAAGGACATCGTAAGAACACTAACCACAGATATGCAGACATAAGCCTCCTAAATACACAAACCAATTTCAAATCATATTATTATACCATAGCCTAACTTACTCATCCTTTTTGCTCTTTTTCATTCAGGCGCAATCACATTAAGTCCGTTATCTCCACACACTTATAGCAGGACGATCGGTTAGTGACTCTGATCCTTTTGCACGGGGTTCCGGTACTTACGTGGCATAACCCTTTGTTTACTCAGATGTAGTTGCGGGGGATCGGACCGTAATCCTCCCTACCAAGTTCAGCACCAGAAACCGCTGAACCAACTAACAAAGAGTTTTGAAAACTTTTTTTTTTGAAGATTACACAACCGTTGGGTTAAGTGACCGGGTGAGGGTCACCAAACTTAGAAGGTGTATTCTCTTTTTCTTTTATCTCTTTTTTTTCTTTTCGGAACATTCACTTATATTCATCGGTTTTCCTGCGTAAAGTGTGTGAGAGATGGTGCCGACTGCTGAAATAAACTACTCAAGAGCTGTCAAAGAATGAGAAATTAAGGCTAAAACATAATAACAAATTCAAATCAATTTCCATATGTAGGAGACTTACGGTGTTAGAACGATACCGATCTTGTGAATTTTTCCCACGTCTCCGCAAACCCGACTCAAATCAGTTTATAGCCTAAAACTTTCAAGAAGATGCATTTTTTATTGGTTGAAATTAAAAAAAAAACTAACAAACAAAAACAAATAAAACACACGATTTCCTACCCTACACTTAAACTAAGCATTGCCCTCAATGAAAGGACATTACTAATAAAGTAGAGAGAAGGAAAGAAGGACTCCCTGATCAAGTTGCAGTGTAGTTAGGTGCTTCCAAATAAAGCTCCTCTATGCTGACATTTTCAGGCACCGAACTTTCATGGAATAACTTCAGCCGCTGCCCGTTAACCTTGAAGATTTTGTCAGTACCTGCACTTTTTATTTCTACTGCACCATGAGGGAAAACATTAGTAACAACAAAGGGACCAATCCATTTGGATCGAAGTTTCCCAGCCATAAGCTTAAGGCGGGAGTTAAACAATAAAACCTGTTGGCCCACAGAAAATTCCTTCCTATAAATCATTTTATCATGGAAGTGCTTAGTTTTCTTATTATAAATCCTAGAGCTCTCATAAGCCTCTAATCTAAGCTCTTCCAACTGTTGTAATTGGAGTTTTCTTCCAATACCTGCTTGTTGCATCTCCAAATTACAACTTTTCACCGCACAAAAAGCACGGTGTTCTATCTCAACAGGAAGATGACATGCCTTACCAAAAACAAGTCGATAAGGAGACATCCCAATGGGTGTCTTGAAAGATGTCCTTTGAGCCCAAAGTGCGTCTTCTAGACGACGGCTCCAATCTTTCCTGTTTGGCTGCATCATTTTCTCTAAAACCTATTTGATCTCCCTGTTTGAGATCTCAGCTTGCCCATTAGTCTGTGGGTGATATGCAGTAGAGACTCTGTGCACAACTCCATACTTTCGGAGTAAAGCTTCCATGGTGCGGTTACAGAAATGAGTGCCTTGGTCACTTATGATGGCTCGCGGTATTCCAAACCTGCAAAAGATATTAGACCTGACAAAATCTGCAACAACTCGAGAATCATTAGTCCTATTGGGGATAGCTTCCACCCACTTTGAAACATAATCAACAGCAAGTAAAATATAAAGGAAACCAAATGATACAGGAAAAGGACCCATGAAATCGATTCCCCATACATCAAATACCTCACAGAAAAGCATCGGCTGCTACGGCATTTCACTCTTGCGAGTGATGTTTGTACCTGCTATCTGGCACTCTTTACAAGTGCGGTAAGTCTCAAAAGCATCCTTAAAAATAGTTGGCCAATAGAAACCTGAATCAAGGACTTTTCTCGCAGTCCTTTGAGGACCGAAGTGTCCGCCGACTTGAGATGCATGAGAAAATTTCAAAATAGATTCAATCTCATTGTCGGGGACACATCTCCTGATTACCTGATCACTACCAAACTTCCATAGATATGGATCATCCCAAACATAATACTTGGCATCACTCTTGAGTTTGTGAACCTGTGCTCTCGATGCACCTGTGGGAAAAACACCAGCAACAAGAAAATTAACAATGTCAGCAAACCAAGGTGTAATCCCGTGCAAAAGAAACAACTGCTCATCAGGAAAGTCATCCTGAATAGGAAAAGGGTCTTCATCTCTCTCTATCCTGCTTAAGTGGTCAGCCACTAGGTTCTCAGCTCCACTTTTGTCTTTAATCTCGACATTAAACTCCTGGAGCAACAACATCCACCGAATCAATCTCGGTTTTGCATCTGGCTTCTTCAGCAAGTACTTTAAAGCTGCATGGTTAGTAAAAACAACAACCTTGGAACCTAGCAAATAAGATCTGAATTTTTCAAGAGCAAAAACAATAGCTAGCAATTCTTTTTCAGTGGTAGTGTAATTTGACTGTGCAGAATCTAAAGTCCTAGAAGCATAGTAAATAACATGGGAAGCCTTGTCAACTCTTTGTGCAAGGACAACCCCAACAGCATAATTCGAAGCATCACACATAAGCTCAAAAGGAAGTGTCCAGTCAGGGGGCTGAATGATGGGAGCGGAGGCAATGCTTTCTTCAAGAATTCAAATGCTTGTTTGCATTTGTCATCAAAATCAAAAGTGATGTCATTCTTCGACAAGTTCGACAGCGGAAGAGCTATCTTGCTGAAATCCTTGATGAAACGCCTGTAAAAACCTGCATGACCAATAAAAGAACGAATCTCGCGAATGCAAGAAGGGTAAGGAAGTGTAGAAATCACATCAATCTTAGCAGGGTCAACAGAAATTCCTTTTTCAGAAATAATGTGACCAAGGACAATTCCCTGCTCAACCATAAAATGACACTTTTCAGAATTCAACACCAGGTTAGTCTCGATGCATCTTTCTAAAATCAAGCTTAAACTGTTCAAGCATGCATCAAAAGAAGAACCATAGACAGTAAAGTCATCCATAAACACTTCCATGCAATTTTCAATAAAATTAGAGAAAATAGTCATCATGCATCGTTGGAAAGTGCCAGGAGCATTGCAAAGGACAAAAGGCATCTTCCTGTAAGCAAATGTACCGAATGGGCACGTGAAAGTGGTTTTTTCTTGATCTTCAGGTGCAATATGAATCTGAAAGTAACCTGAAAAACCATCAAGAAAACAATAATGTGATTTACCAGCTAGCCGTTCAAGCATCTGGTCAATGAATGGCAAAGTAAAGTGATCCTTTCTAGTAGCCCGGTTCAGTCTCATGTAATCAATACAAACTCTCCAGCTGTTCTGGACTCTAGTGGGAACAAGTTCATTCTTTTCATTTTTTACCACTGTGAGTCCAGATTTCTTAGGTACAACCTGGACTGGACTTACCCACTTACTGTCAGAGATAGGATAAATGATACCTGCTTGCAAGATTTTGGTTACCTCTTTCTTTACAACATCAAGAATCAAAGGATTAAGCCTCCTTTGGGGCTGCCTTACTGTTTTCGCTCCATCCTCAAGTAAAATCCTGTGCATGCACATCGAAGGACTAATACCTGGAAGGTCGGCTAATGTCCACCCGATTGCTTTCTTGTGCCTCTTCAATACCTGAAAAAGTCTGTCTTCTTGATTGAAATCAAGGTTAGAAGAGATAATAACAGGAAATTTTTCATTATGCTCCAAGTAAGCATATTTCAGGTTCCCAGGGAGCTCTTTTAGCTCTAAGGACGGGGGCTGCTCAATGGATGGAATGCTTGGGGAAGCCGGGATGTCAAGAGCATCGACGACAAAAACAACCTCATCGGTAACAACTTCACCTGTAGGAAATGTATCAGGCTGCAAGGAAGCATCAATCTCAGCACAAAGAACACAAACGTTAGTGTCAGTGCAATCAGGACATGAATAAGTATCATCAAAATCAGAGAGAGATGGAAAATCAAGTGCAAATAATTCAGAACAACTATCATCAACTAGTTCAGAAATCAACTCAATGTGAAAAACGGAATGCTCCTCCAAGGGATGTTTCATAGCGTCAAAAATGTTGAATTTTGCGACAATGTCACCAAATTCCATGGACATGGTTCCATCGTCAACATCAATCTTCGTTTTTGCCGTTTTCATGAACGGTCTGCCTAAAATTATGGGAGCTCTGGTTGTCTTGGTTTCGCCTTCCATGTCTAGAATATAAAAATCCGCAGGAAAAATCAAATTGTTAACTTGAACAAGGACATCTTCGACAACCCCGGCGGGTCGAGCGTTGCTCCTGTTTGCCAATTGAATGATTAAACCTGTATGCTGCAAAGGGCCAAGACAAAGGTTATTATAAACAGAAGTAGGCATAACATTAATTCCCGCTCCCAAATCAAGCATGCAATTCTCAAATTTACTATCCCCGATGGTACAAGGAATAGCAAATGTTCCCGGATCCTTCTGCTTTTGTGGCAGCACCTGAGTAGTGAGGGCTGAAACATTTTGCTCACTTACAGCCTTGTCAGATGATTGTTTGGGCTGAATAAAGGCAGAAATATTTCGTCCTAAGTTCACTCTTTCACTTCCCTTAATCCTCCTCTTGTTAGTACACAAATCTTTCAGAAACTTTGCATACTTAGGAACCTGTTTTATAACATCAAGTAGCGGAATATTTACCACCACCTTTCGAAACACATCCAAAATCTCTCTTTCTTTGTCTCCCTCCTCAATTCTTTTATTTTTCAAAACTCTATGTTGGAAGGGGACTGGTGGCACATACTCCTTTTCTCTAATTTTTTCAGTTTCGACCATAACAGAAGAAGGAGAAGAAAGTGCAGCAGGGGAAGGTTCAGATGGAGAAAGTTCAGAAGTTACCTCAATGACTTTTTTATGTTTTTAGGGTCTGGTTCTGTAACTTTTCCGGATCTCAAAGAAATAGCACTCACATTAGCATTACCATTCGGATTGACAACAGTTTGTGCTGGAAGTTGGTTCGAACCTTGAGCTTGCATATTATTTATTTAAGTAGCAAGTTGTCCCATCTGTGTGGTCAAGGTCTGAATGCTAGTGTCGGTTCTTTGTTGGAACTGAAGGTTGTTCACGGCCATTTGTTTAACAAGATCTTCCAAGGATGGTCCGGAAGTAGTAACTGGAGGGGTGTGATGTGGCTGGGGTAGTGGAACGGTGAGTTGTTGTTGTGAGGGCTGCTGATTTCCATATCGAAGGTTGGGATGATTCCTCCAATTGGGGTGATATTTGTTGGTGGACAAGTCAGGGGTGTTGTTGTACCTGTTCTGGTTGTAAAGGTTGGCTGCATAAGCTTGAGGCAGCTCGGTAACAGTATCATCTTTCAGAAGAGGGAAAGTATCAGTGGGATGATCATGAGCTGTACAAATGCCACATACAGTTGCTGTTTCAGGTTTTGCTACTGCAAGTTGTTTGACTAAAGCGGTCAGCTCATCAATTCTGGTTTCTAAAGCTCTATTCGAGGAACCTTGAATTTGATGTACACCCTTGGTCTGGACAGAATTGGTTCGAGTGGTGAACTGCTGGGAATTTAAGGACATATTTTCAATGAGGGCCCTGGAAGCAGCTGGAGTTTTGTCAACAAGTGCTCCACCACTAGCAGCATCAAGAATGTTTCTATCCATAGGTAACAACCCCTCATAAAAGTACTGAATGAGAAGTTGCTCGGTAATCTGATGTTGAGGGCAGCTTGAAACTAACTTCTTGAACCTATCCCAGTACTCAGCCAATGACTCGTTATCTTGTCTAATGCCACAAATCTCTTTTCGGATTGAAGCAGCTCTAGAGGCAGGAAAATATCTCTCCAAGAACACTTTTTTCAAAGCATTCCAGCTTGTGATTGAATTCGGTTCGAGATCATATATCCAATCCTTCGTTGCACCCTGCAAAGAAAAAGGAAAAGCACGAAGTTTGATATGATCTTCAGTGATCCCTTCAGGCTTCAATGGTGTAGAGCACACCACCTGGAATTCCTTCAAATGTTTGTGCGGATCCTCACCTGCAAGACCATTAAACTTTGGCAACAAGTGTATTAAACCCGATTTTAATTCAAAAGGAACAGCAACAACACCATATTCAATACACAAGCCATTATAATTCACATCAGGGGCTGCGAGTTGTCTTAGAGTTCTATTGTCAGCCATTTCAAAAGCAAATTCAGAATCAGAAGCAAACAAGTTATGCAAACAGTCGGACTCAGAATCAGACTCAACTATGGTCGGTGAAGGTGAACTATTGCTAGCCTGGCCTGCTCTACGAAGTGTGTGCAAGGTTCTTTCTACCTCACGATCAAAAGAAACAAGTTCAGGATAAGAAGATCTAGTAGCCAGGACTAGTGCACAACAATGCAGCAACAATCGTGAAAATACCAACTATGTCCCTAAAACAAACAAAATGAAGCAAATCGATTAAAAACAATTCAAAAAAATAAACTGACACCGAAAATAATCAAATGACGTAAAAATAGAATTTTGATAATTTTTTTGGATTTTTTTGACTCTATGAAAACAGAAAATAAATCTTTAAAAATAGTAAAAAGGCTTTTTTCGCGACAGATTTTCAAAACGGTGCAATTTTTCCGAAAACCGACTTTTCGAATCAAAAGGCGTTATGGCCGAAACCGCGAGGAATCTATGGCCAAAACGCACAAACACTACACTTAAGACTCTAATATTAGATAATATTCACAAGAGTCCCCGGCAACGGCGCCAATTTGATCCACCGTCGCGCGCGGGTCAAAAACGAGTTAAATTGCAAAACTGTAGTAACGACAGTAACGGTAACTCGTTTATCGTCTCTCAAGGACTCTTTGGTTTTACTAACTAAAAACGAAATTGGGGAGGTTTGGTTTGGTCGAAAAAAATGATTATCAAAAGTGATTATGAAAATAAGCTATTTTGAAAAAGTGATTATGAAAAATAAGTCAATCTACCAATTCAGTTCCTACCAATCATCGATTATTAAAATTTCACTATCCTAAGCGGATTCCTTTCCCGTTCGATTACAATATAATCAACAAGCGCAACAATATTATACGAATTATATTTTCTGTTGCCGAATTAAGCATTCGGTTAAGCGATAAACGGTTTAACGATTAAGCATACGATAAACACGCAGATAAATTGAAAAACATGGATCAATCGAACCAAACAATATATATTACGAATATCAAATTAAGCAAAAGATAAACAAAATATATAATTGAAGGAAAAGGAATTTTATTGCAAAACTTATAATAATCTCATAGTCTCGGAACCTGAATTCGGTAGATCAACCAAAAGTGATTAGTTCTCCATGGCCATTCGTACAAGCTTACAATCAAAATCGTGAATGGAAGATAGCTGCTACTGTACCGCGTCTGCTACCCTAAGCGGAAAGAGTACAACCCGTTTTACAATCCAACTGGGTCAAACATACGACCCAGGCCCAAAACTAATTGACCCGAAACTTAACTAAAACTAGTGCTACAACTTCAACGAATTTTCTTGCCCTTCTACAGTTCGATTATGACTTCGACTCCAACATAAGAATTGTAGCTCTTTCTCTTAGCTTTCCGTCGATTATTAGAACGCCTCAATCGGACTTCTGGAACTCCAGTTATGATCGTTTCCGTGCAGACTGCTAAAGCTGAAAATTAAATACGAAAATCAAATAACAATAAAAATAAATTAAAATATAAAAACATTATAAAATACAAAAATAAGACAAGCAAACTATGGAAATGTATAAGTACAACCGTAGAGTAATGTGCATCAAAATGCACTGATCAAAGATGTTTCCCCCCAATTGAGTTATGGACAGGTTCTTAAAACTCAGCTGAAGCATTCTCTCAGTTGAAGTACAGGCAGGTTCTTAAAATCTCAACAAAGTTAGACTTCCCCAGTGGAATCTTCTACAACAACAGGTATGCAAGTTCTCGCTAAGGAATCTCTTATGCGATCGACACTCCTGCAGATGACATCTATAAGCCCATCCTCCTACCAACAATCTCCAAATGGCATCTGTAAGTCCCTTCCCGACATCACAATGCTGATACTACACCATGCGAGTGCAAATTTCTGGGTACTCTAGTGTTCAATCATCTTCCACCTTTGGATCACGAAAGGCACGCAAGCCAATCTACATCCTCAAGTTTAAGAAGATTGAACAGGGGCAACTGTTGTACCCCAAAATTTGCCCTCTCATGTTTTCCAAAGTCTCCCCCCTACATGGTTGACTAGAAACCCTTGCCTAAGGAAAAAAAGAAATTTTTGAGTGGTGCTTTAAGTACCTTTCGATTGGCATTCTGAAAGACCTTTCGATTGGCATTCTGAAAGACCTTTCGATTGGCATTCTGAAGGACCTTTCAATTGGCATTCTGAAAGACCTTTCGATTGGCATTCTGAAAGACCTTTCGATTGGCATTCTGAAAGATCCTTCGATTGGTATTCTGAAGGAGCCTTTCGATTGGCAGTATGGACAAACACTTCGATTGACATTATGTCAGAGCATTTCGATTGGCATTATGGACAAGCACTTCGATTGGAATTATGAAAGACCCTTCGATTGGTATTCTGAAGGAGCCTTTCGATTGGCATTATGGACAAGCATTCGATTGGAATTATGTCAAGGCAACTTCGACAGGCATGTTAACCATGTCCTTCGATTGGCATGAACAACACCTTTTGATTGGCCTGTTAACAGAGCCTTTCGATTGGAATCCTTCGATTGGCATGAACAGCACCTTTCGATTGACCTGTTAACAGAGCCTTTCGATGGGAATCCTTCGATTGATATTTGGACAAGGGCCATTCGAAGAACACCTTCCAGGCCATTTGGAAGAGGCCATCAAAGGGCACTCAGAAAATATGTCCAGGTACATTTAACGTGAGAAAATGGCATGTGTGCCTTGAAAATGTAGAAATAATTAAATGCTGATTATGGATTTAATTCCTGAGTTAAAGGCCAGATTCTTGCCTTTTCTGTTCCTAAAGAGCTGATTTGACCAGAGTGGTTCTGTTCAGAACAAGACCAATCGAAGAGCAGGGCCTGAAGGCATTCGAAAGTCAACATGTCCAGGTTCATTCTAGATTCCAAAGAGACATGAATATCTCAAAAAGGAAAATAATTTAATGTGCTTGATTCTTGTCTCATTGCGTTAAAGGCTTGTTTAATGGCTGTCTCTTGCCACTACTGCACCCTCACACTCCTATAAATAGGAGGCCAGTGACACATTACAACACACACACAAAAATACACAGAAAAATTGCCTCAAAGAGCCACACGCATACACTTCCTCAGTAAACCATCCCAAAGCTATCGAAATACTCATAAGTGGTCCCAATCGAAGGAGTCTTCAGCAACACTCTTTTCACTCCCTGAAGTCTGCAGGAAGTGTTCCCAAGAACTATCCAAAAGTCACGCATCAAGCCCACTAGTCCTTGGTAAAATTCTGGGTCACAGCTTTCGATTACTATTTGAATTGTTTTTATATGCATCTTTGTGTTCTTATTGATCATTCATACAAATATAAGTGCGGAAGTGCAAGGTGCCATTTTAAGGTTTCAAAGCAGCCATGCTTCAAACTAGGTGGTGTAAAGATCTTGTGCTAGTTTTAACCCCATATTTGAGTTTAGGAAGTGATCATGCATAGGGTAGGGTCTTGGGATCTGTTTCGATCCAGCATTTGATCAAACTTGCAGGTGTATGTGCAGGAGAAGAACCTGGGTTCAACACACAGGTTTGTATTTGTTTCTTTTTTCTAATGCTTGTACTGCAGATCAAGCCTGAGAAGACCAATGCACACAATAGAGAAGGACCTGGGTTCGACACCCAGGCCCTGCATCTTTATTGTTCTAATGCTTGTCTTGCAAATATAGATCGAAAAGCAGTTCTCCCTCCTGAATCGAAGAAGACATTTCCTTCTCTGGATCGAAGCTCCCATTTTTTCCTGGATCGAAAGTCACCTTCTCTGGATCGAAGCTTCCCATTTTTATCCCTGGATCGAAGGATGCCCTTTGTATTTTTATTTTTGTTACCTTATCATTTAAATTAACTTTAAATCAAAAAAATCACAAAAAAACATTAGGTTAGTTTTTTTATTCAAATTAATTTTGTAAACAAATTAATTAATTATTTTAACTTCATTTTATCAATTTAAGATAAACTAGACCTAGGATTATTTAATTCAAATATTTTCTTAACCAAAAACAAAAAAAAATATTTTCTTATTTACTTAGAAATTTCTTAGATGTCTCTTTTCGTTGTTTTACGCGTGTTTATTTTGTTGTATCTGCTTCCTGGTTTGTAATAGTTTAGCTTAAACTTTTACTTTATTGCTTTTATTCCTCCAATTTTGGGACATGTAAATAACCCCCCTCCCCGAAGCCTTGTAATAGCGTAGGATTTACAATTCTCGCACTTTAAATTCCTGTACATATATTAATTGTTTAGATGTATGCTAACTAGGCTATGCATGACAAGATTAACTCTTAAACTTAAAATCAACAGTAGCTCACCATAACATGTACAAAGATAATATAAACTGAAAATTGACACACTCGCACATGTCACTCTTAGGGTACACCTCACTTGGTTGCCTCAAATGTGGTCATTGAGTATAGGATGTTTTAGAGGTCGCCCTCCTGTCTAAAGATCAAAGTTGCCTCGAAATGGTTTCCTCGATAAAAATAATCTAAGACATTAGGGTTACTGCTAAAGCATCCTAACATTGCTTTAGTGACCACACGTCCCTTAAATCGAATTGACCCGAAAACTCCAACGACGGTGCTACCTACTCCTTAATAATGGGATAGCACTGTCTAAAGGACATTTACACAGTTTAATTCCTTTTTGAGTAGGTAGAGGTTCTTAAGTACTTGCTCCTTTTAAAACAAAACAAAAACTTTTCGCACTTACACTTTCTTCAAGAAACAAAACTCTTTTCAAAACCCACAATCACAAAGAAAAGCAAACCTTTTTGAAAACATGGTGAGCAAGTACCTAAGAGCCCGTGGATAACCACGGATAGAAAGGGGGCTAACACCTTCCCTTTCTATAATCTACCTCCTGAACCCGAGAAACAATCTCGAAAAGGAATTTGTCTGTGCTTTTGTCCTTTCCTTGTTGGATAAAATAAAAGACGGTGGCGACTCTTGCTTACCGCGACACTTTGCAAAAACAAACGCAAACGCGAACCAGCATTCCAAAAACAGTCTGTTCTCGTTCCCACCGATCACACTATTACTTCAGGAAGAGAGGGCCATACAGCCACATGAAGAGCCAGTGGAAACAGTAAATCTGGGTACAGAAGTAGACAAGAAAGAGGTCAAGATTGGTGCAAATCTGGAATCTAGTGTTAAGCAACGGCTGATACAGATGCTGCGTGACTATGTTGAGATCTTTGCTTGGTCTTATAAAGATATGCCTGGGTTGGATACCGATATTGTGGTTCACCGCTTGCCAACTAAGGAAGATTGTCCTCTAGTGAAATAGAAAGTTCGCCGAATACGCCCGAAGATGTCTGAGAAAAGCAAGGCTGAGGTTATGAAACAGTTTGATGTCGATTTTCTAGAAGTTACTTCTTACCCGCAATGGGTTGCCAACGTGGTTCCAGTGCCAAAAAAGGATGGTAAGGTTCGTATGTGTGTTGACTATAGGGATATGAACAGGGACAATCCCAAAGATGATTTCCCTTTGCCTCATATCGACGTTCTGGTTGACAACACCGCACAACATAAGGTCTTCTCCTTTATGGATGGTTTTTCTGGTTACAATCAGATTAAGATGGCTCCCGAGGATATGGAGAAGACAACGTTCGTCACATAGTGGGGTACCTTTTGCTACAAAGTCATGCCTTTCAGATTGAAGAATGCTGGGGTAACATATCAGTGCGCCATGGTCACTTTGTTCCACGACATGATTCATCATGAGATTGAGGTATACGTTGATGATATGATTGCAAGATCCCAGACTGAAGAGGAACACCTCGACCATCTTCAAAAGCTATTTGACAGGTTAAAGTTGTACAAGCTGAGGTTAAACCCGAACAAGTGCACCTTCGGAGTAAGGTCTGGTAAGCTGCTGGGTTTTGTCATTAGTGATAAAGGTATTCAAGTGGATCCTGCAAAGGGGAAGGCTATACAGGAAATTCCAGCTCCCCGAACAGAAAAAGAAGTCAGAGGATTTTTGGGACGGTTGAACTACATTGCCCGGTTCATCTCACACCTGACTGCTACTTGTGAGCCAATCTTCAAGCTACTGAATAAAGATCAAGTGGTAAGATGGAACAATGAATGTCAGGCCACTTTCAAAAGGATCAAAGAATATCTCCAAGAGCCACATATTCTGATGCCTCCAGTTGAAGGGAGACCTTTGATCTTATACTTGACAGTACTCGATAATTCAATGGGGTGCATGCTGGGGCAGCATGACGAGTCTGGCCAAAAAGAGCATGTTATTTATTACCTTAGAAAAAAGTTTACCGACTGTGAGACCCGATACTCACTGCTTGAGAAAACTTGTTGTGCTTTGGCATGGGCTGCTCGCCGGCTGAGACAGTATATGCTGACTCACACTACTCTATTGATATCAAAGATGGATCCAATCAAGTATATCTTCGAGAATCCTGCCTTGTCCGGAAGAATAGCAAGATGGCAGATGATCTTGACCGAGTATGACATCCAATACACGACCCAAAAGGCAATCAAGGGAAGTGTGTTGGCAGATCATCTGGCACCGCAGGCAGTGGATGATTACCACTCTATGAACTTCGAGTTCCCGGATCAGAATATCATGTTGGCGACTGACTGCGAAATACCTGGACCGGATGAAGGACCCGAGGAAGGATCCCGATGGTCTATGTACTTTGATGGAGCTTCAAACGCTTTGGGTAACGGCATTGGCACCGTGATCATATCTCTTGAAGGCTTTCATACTTCGTTCACCGCCCGACTATGTTTTAACTGCACCAACAATATGGCGGAGAATGAAGCGTGCATCATAGGTCTTCGAGCAGCAATTGACCTAAGGATTAAGTTCTTAAGTGTATTCGGAGATTCCGCTCTCGTGATCAGTCAGATCAAAGGCGAGTGGGATACAAAGCACCCAAATCTTATTCCTTACAAGGAGTACGTATTGACTTTGCTTCCAAACTTCGAGGAGATAACCTTTGAACACTTCCCAAGAGAGGAGAATCAGTTAGCGGACGTGCTAGCTACTATGTCTTCTATGTTCAAGGTCAGGTGGGACAATGAAGCTCCCCAGATTACCACTGAAAGGTATGACGAACCCGCACATTATTGTGACATCGAGACTGAAGATGTAACAGATAAACCATGGTTTTACGAGGTAAAGAGGTATCTGGACAATGGTGTACCAGAGAGGATCATTATGGACAATGGTACAAATATCAATAATACCATGATCACGGAGCTCTGCAAGCGGTTCAAGATACAGCATCACAACTCTTCTCCTTACCGGCCGAAGATGAATGGGGCTGTTGAAGCGGCTAATAAGAATATCAAGAAGATTGTGCAGAAGATGACGGTGACTTACAAAGATTGGCACGGGATGTTACCATTTGCTCTTCATGGGTATCATACCTCAGCGCAGACTTCAACAGGGGCAACACCTTATTCCTTGGTATATGGCATGGAGGTAGTCTTACCCATTGAAGTTCAGATACCCTCTCTTCGGATTATGAAGGATGCAGGTTTGAGCGATGATGATTGGATCCAGACCCGGCTTGATCAGCTGAACTTAATCAACGAAAAGAGACTTACTGCTATTTGTCATGGTCATGCGTATCAAAAACGAATGATCAAGGAATTTAACAAGAAAGTTAGACGACAAGAGTATCAAGTTGGCGATCTGGTGATCAAACGCATCATCCTACCACAAGGTGGTCCCAGGGGCAAATGGACCCCTACTTACGAAGGGCCATTTGTGGTTAAGAACATTTTCTCAGGAGGAGATATGATTCTAACCACCATGGATGGTGACGACCTTCCTCACCCCTTCAATGCAGACATAGTGAAAAAATACTACGCATAATCAAAGACCCACTAGGTTGACTGGCCTAGGCAAAAATAAGGGCTTCCCGGCAAACCAAAAGGGTTCCGGCAAAAATAAGGGATGAAAATAAAAAAACTGTACACTCGGCAAGTCGAAAACCTGAAAAGGTGGCTTGGGAAAAAAAGGGTATCCCGGTGGACTGAAAACCCGAAAGGGCGGTCCAGGAAAAAATTAGGGATTAAAGCGTAACACTATGTCTCATTGCATCATCTTTCAAACAGACTTCAGTATCAACTATCAAGCTCGGACGACACTAATCAATCTGATCTACCTTCAACCAAGTGGGAAAGTGGTGAGATGCTCGAGGACATAAAGGCAATAGCAGAGTTGGAACCTAGTGGGATTATTCACATAGCTGTTTTTCTTTATTTTTCACAAATTGTATAAACTCTATTGTTCGGCGGCGTTCTCTTACTAGGACGTCAGCCTCTTGTACAAAAGACGCCTATTTATAGGCCAAACTTTAAAGTCAATACAATTCGTTTTTGCAAATAAATTTTTCTTTTTCTTTTTTGTTTTGCAAAAACGTCCAATGTTCATTTTTGATATATGCATTTGACATTAATTGTTGCTCATGAATATTTACATGCGAAACAAAAGACGATTACTCGTAATATCAGAGACAGGGGAAAATTAGAATTGTCCAGACCTTACAGTTGCTCTGTCCACCAGGTACAGGGATAGATTTAGCTGAAGAATATGACTATGGTGCATTCATTCCCCGCAGAGTAAGAAAAAGACAGTAATGTTAACCCTCCCCAGCTGAGGCTCACAACCGCGAATGAGTTGGCAATATTCTCCCCAAGCAGAGTTTATCCATCATCAGCCCTAGACAATTATCCCCAGCGAAGGCTGGAAAATCTTCCCCATTGGAGTTTGGAGAATCATCCCCAGTAGACTCTAGAAGATTGTCCCCAGTAGAGTCTAAAAGGTTATCCCCAGTGAAGTCGCAACTGGAAAATCATCCCCAGTGCAGTTCATTCCTTTCACAACCATAAATTCAATCCCCAACAGGATTCATTATCACCAGCAACAGTAATTCATCACCAGCTGAACTTATCAGCAGAACCCTCAGCAGAGCATGTCCTCACCACAGAGTCATTTCCTCATCAGTTTATTCCGCAGCGGAGTTATCCTCTCCTGTAGGTTTATTCTCACAATCATCTTCATTCTCTATCCCCAGCGGAAACGAAGAATTCAACTCTTTTCTCCAGCAGTTATCCGGTATTTATTTTCCCCAGCTAAAAACATCACATTTCCATACATCATGACACATGCATATACGCATCATACAAAAAAAATCTCATTTATTTTGAGATCATTGCTTGAAACATATCATGCATTACATACGGCTAACCTTTACCTTTCAGGAAAGATACAATCAGATTCTCACAAAATTCAAGCTGTGAAGCTCGAGTACGACTTATAACAGTTTAATCCCAGTTGAATACGGACGACCAAAGTTCCTAAAATTCAATTTTCCTCTTCAACAGAGATGATTCCTCAGTTGAATAACGAATGACTGAAGTTCCTAAATGTCAACAGAGATGATTCCTCAGTTGAATAACGGATGACTGAAGTTCCTAAATTTCAACAGATATGATTCCTCAGTTGAATAACGAATGACTGAAGTTCCTAAATGTCAACAGAAATATTTTCCTCAGTTGAATAACGGATGACTGAAGTTCCTAAATGTAAACAGAAATATTTTCCTCAGTTGAATAACGGATGACTGAAGTTCCTAAATGTCAATAGAAATGTTTTCCTCAGTTGAATAACGGATGACTGAAGTTCCTAAATGTCAGCAGAGATGTTTTCCTCAGTTGAATAACGAATGACTGAAGTTCCTAAATGTCAGCAGAGATGTTTTCCTCAATTGAATAAAGAATGACTAAAGTTCCTAAATGTCAGCAGAGATGTTTTCCTCAGTTGAATAACGGATGACTGAAGTTCCTAAATGTCAGCATAGATGTTTTGCTCAGTTGAATGATGGATGACTGAAGTTCCTAAATGTCAGTAGATATGTTTTCCTCAGTTGAATAATGGATGACTGAAGTTCCTAAACGTGAGCAGAGATGTTTTCCTCAGTTGAATAACGGGCGATCGAAGTTCCTAAATGTCAATAAAGATGTTTCCTCAGTTGAATAACGGACGATCGAAGTTACTAAATGTCAATTGAGATGTTTCCTCAGTTGAATAACGGGCAATCGAAGTTCCTAAATGTCAACAGAGATGATTTCTCAGTTGAATAACGGATGACTGAAGTTCCTAAATGTCAACAAATATGTTTTCCTCAGTTGAATAATGGACGATCTAGGTTCCTAAATGTTAATAGAGATAATTCCTCTGTGGAATAACGGGCGATCGAAGTTCCTAAATTTCAATAGAGATGATTCCTCTGTAGAATAACAGACGATCGAAGTTCCTAAATGTCAATAGAGATGTTTCCTCAGTAGAATACGGACAACCGAAGTTCCTAAAATTCTCACCAGCAGAATAACGGACAACCGAAACTCCTAAAATTCTACTTCCTTCAACAAAGATCAGTCTTCCCCAGCGGAATCTTCCTCAACGACAGGTATACAAGCTCTCGCTAAGAAAGCTCTTACGCGATCGACACTCCTTCAGATGGAATCTCAATCCCATCCCCTCGTCAGCAATTTCCAAATAGTGTCTGTAAGCCCATTCCCGACATCACAAGACAATTACCACCTTATGCGAGTGCAAATTTCAGGGCACTCTAGTGTTCAATCATCTTCCACCTTCAGATCACGAAAGGAAGACAAGCCAATTTAAATCTTCAGGTTTAAGAAGATTGAACAGGGGCAGATGTTGTAACCCAAAATTTTCCCTCCCATTTTTCTCAAAACATTTCAAGAAAGATCTCCAAGTTGCTCAAGGTAGTCCAAGGGTTGGCCAGACAAGCTCTCTCCTAAGACAGTCTACCTCAAATTAGGGTTTCATGTTGCATCAAGATACTTGAGTCCAAGTATTCTAAAATGCTCAACAATGTCCTAATACGTTATCAAGAGCATCCATGTAAAGTTTCAAGCCTTGCACAGGAAGTTTGCTCAGTCAATTGCTCAAAGGTCCAAAAATCGACTGTGCTAGGGCAAAAGTCAACTTTGGCCCACATACAGTCAAACTTCAAGATTTTTGGTCAACATCCTCATTTTGAAGTTTATTTCATCATTTGATCAAGGGTTGATCATGATTCATCAAGGATTGCTCATAATTCATCAAGACTCAAAAGTTGCTAAATTAGGGTTTTTGCAGGAAAAGTCAACTCAACTTTGACCAAGCATAAATTTATCATACTTTATTAGAAATGACCCATCCAAATATCATTTTGAAGAGGATGAAATTCCCTACAATCCATATTCAGCTTCCAAGTTAAAAATATGCACTCACAAGAAGTTATGAATTTGGACATTATAGGTCATTTTGAAAAATGAACAAAAACACCTTTTTTGTCAAAGCTTCATACATGAGCATGGAATATCAAATTGAGATGAGAACAAAAGTGTTGATTAGAGGACATCTCAAGATTTCTAAAAAGTCCAAGAACACCTCCAAAGATTCAAAATTTAGGAAGTTATGCATTGGTGAAGTTGACCTTTTTTGCAAAATTGCCAAAAGTCAACTATGCCCAAAACTTCAAATTTTGCCAAATGGGCCCAATCTTTTTCACTTGTTTTGAGTTGGAAACATAGTCCACGAGCTCTAGCCTTTGCCACATGTCCATATCTTATTTTTATTATTTATTTTGATTTTTATTTGAATTAATTCAATTTAAATCAAAACAAATCAAATAAAATCCAAAATATTGAAAGTAAAAGATTTTATGCTTGTTTCAGGCTTTATTATACAACTAGCAAACATTCAAACTCGTGCAAGGCATTAGAGTGGACAAAAAGATTGAAAAAAGCTATTTTTGGAATGATATTGAAAGTGAATCAAATCAAATCAAAAATCATTGAAAGAGAAAGATTTGGATCAGTTTTGGAACCCTAATCTATTCCTTGGTACATATAGAACAGAGCCAGGCCTAAAAACAAGTTGGAAACAGGCGCAACAAGCAAAGCAATATTTGAAAAAAATCAAGAAAAGTGCAAGGTCGAAATCCCATTTGGAGGCAGTTTTAGGACCTTTGAACGATCCCAATCGATTCTTGGGAGTCTCTGCAAGCTAAAGCAATAAAAAACAAGTCCGTTCAAGTCCCAAAACGCACTGTAAGTCCATCACGACATAACTCTGTTCTTGAATTCGAATAGCATGATTTAGGCATTGTTAGGATGAATTAATTGTACATTCTTGATTTATGAGACATTTGCAAGCTTTCTGCATTATTTAATTTCATTTATATAGCCTGTAGCAAATTTCACCATGGCTAGGGTTTGAAGCTCCGATTTGGGAGTTTTCTGTGCAGGTTAAATTAGACCACGAAAGGGCCACCATTACACTCAGAAGGTCCAGACGAATCGATTGGTGGCCTTAGTTTTCATTTATGTTGCTCACAGTTGATTTTGAGAATGCACATGGCTATAGCGACGGACATTGTCCGTAGGTATAAGTTATCAAACCTTTAGCAACGGTGCAAGGAGGGAGACAAAGACGTGTCTGCATCTGATTTGGCCAATTGGATTTCGCGCGTGGAATTGATACAAAGCACCTTTTCATTATTTGTTTATTGTTTTGCAATATTATAACAACAAGGATAGTTGGCCCAATGGTAGCCAGCTGGGTGTTAAGGCATTGGAAGGCTGGAGGTCAGGGGTTCGACCCCTGCCTCCAGCATTTATTATTTTCTTATTTTCTTTCAGGCAATTCAGTGCGTGTGCAAGCCAGGAGACCACCATACACCCTCACAATCAATCACGCCAGATGGCCCAATCTGATGGCCACCACTGAAGGTGCATTATGAGCCAAAGTCAGCGTGCCACACGGGATCCCAAAAGTCAAACGGATTTCACTCAATTGGCCCCAGGAAATTGCTTTTCACACCCCATTTTTCAGGCCCATCTCTTATTCTTTTTTTCTTTTTATATTTCATTTAATTATTTTATTTATTTATTAATCAACCAAATTATTTTCTTTTTTTATCAAAAAATCACCAAAAAATATTTTTATGTCCAATTAAAATTAGAATATTATTTTTCATCAATAAATTAATTAATTTAATTAGGTTTGATTAAATTAGAAAACTTTAATTTCTTTTTTTGTATATAATTAAAAATAATTAGAATAAATAGGTTTTATTACTAACTTAATTATATTTCATTTTTTCCCTAAAATAACCAAAAACCAAAAATAGGTCATTTAATTATTTTCACTAATTAATTTAATCACTAATTAATTTTCATATTTAATTGAGGAAAATTTAATTCTTTTCTTTAAAAATATTAAAAATTACAAAAACATTTTTCTTTTGATTAGGAGGGTCAAAACCCTAGTTTCTCGTTGATCTAATTCTCATCGCGCGCTTTATTATTATTTTTACCCAATTATTGTATCTGCTCACAATTTGTAATAGTTTTAATTAGGGCTTTATTTTTATTTATCGCTTTAATTTCAAAGGATTTGTTTTTGGCTATGTAAATACCCGAAGCCTTGTAATAGCGTAGTTTAATTTCCACATTTTAAATTCCGCAAATCATTAACTGTTAGATGTATGAATAATTAGGGTTTGCATGACAAGAATGTATGTCTAATTTTAAAACAGTTAGATCACCCTAAATGTGCAAAGATAAATAAACTGAAATTGAATCATTCGCACATGCGCACTCCTAGGGTACACTCCCAGTTGGTTGCCTTCGGTAAACGATCATTGAGTATAGGATGTTTTAGTGGTCGTCCTTTGTCCAAAGATCAAAGTTGCCTCGGAAAGGTTGCCTCAGATATTGTTGCCTCAGATAAATGATCTAAGACATTAGGGTTACTACTAAGACGTCCTAACATTGCTTTAGTGACCGTACGTCCCTTTCGAATTGACCCTCAAAACTCCAACGACGGTGCTACCTAATCACTAATAGTGGGATAGCGCTGTCTAGAGGAAACAAGCATAGAACGATCCTTTTTCGAGTAGGTAGATTAGCTCTTAAGTACTTGCTCAATCCAAACAAAAATTTTCTCACTTACACTCCTTTACAAACAAGTTTTCAAAAACACTTCATTACACTCTTGAAGACAAAAGCAAGAGTTAAATCGAAGTTAAAACAAAAAACTTTTCAAAGTCCACAAACACAAAGAAAACAATTTTGAAAATGATGAGCAAGTACCTAAGAGCCCGTAGATAACTATGGATAGAAAGGGTGCTAATACCTTCCCTTTCTATAATCTACCCCCCGTACTCAGAAACATCTCGAAAAAGGAATTTTTTTGTGCTTTTTTCCTTTCTTTGTTGGATAAAATAAAAGTCGGTGGCGACTCTTGCTTACCGCGACATTTGCGAATACAAAATGCAAGCCAGTATTAATAGTCGGTTCTGCCACCGTATCACATTGTGGGAAAGGTTTTTTTTTCGTGTTCTGTTTGTGTGAAAATAATGTGATTATATAATGGAAATTAGAGCCAAGATATGAGATTTGAATGTGCAATTGGGCCTCCAATAACCACAAACAATAGTGCAGATTTTTATTCACTTGAGTCTAACACGATACAGGCTAAATCGCATGGACTGAAGTGCAATTTTTGAAGTTGAAATGTGAAGACAATATGTATCTGAAATCGAGAACTAACTTCTGTCTGAAAATGGGCTCAATCGGATAAATGGTGAATTAATTATGAATTTTTTAAGTCTCGCCTCAGACAAACTTATTTTGGGCTCCAGTGTCAACTCTGACTTGTTCTTTAATAAAAAACTGGTATTGATCGGAGCAGAACCTGGTCTCGACTTTGCAAGAAAAGTTGTATATCTCTGAGTCAGTGACCTTTTGTACAAAGATAGACCCGATCTGATAAAAATTGACCGAGTTATGAATTTTCGAAGTTTCGACCCAAATGAAATAATATTCAGCATTCAGGATTTTCGGCGCGTCACATGCACTCTGAGCAAAAAACGAAGACCTTTTGGATACCGTTCGAACTTGATACCTCCTGTGAAAACGTAGCTAACTCAATTTCTAAAATTTTGGCGCAGGAATCAGCTCGATACGATGAAAATCGACCAAGTTATGATTTTCTGAACATGACGCAAATAAACTTCTGTCACAAATTTTCTGTATAAAAATACTTGATAAATCCGCATTTTTGAAGACCTTCTGTTTGAAATTGGCTTCCATTCATGAGAGATGAAAATGTAGGCGACGTCAAGACAAAATTTTTGCCACTGGAACGGGTTCAAAACGAGTCACGATCTTAAATTTATGAATTTTTTAGTGCGTAAAAACTACACTTTCAGCACACTTTTTCACCATATTTGTTCGAGAAAAATCACATATTCGGAGACCTTCTTTAAAGAATTGGATCTCGAGCCGAACCTGAATTTGAGAATATGTTATCAGGGATATCTTGGCGAAAGAACACCTGAATATGACGCGCCGGGTTGGACTTGTGAATCTTTGAACCCCGAATCGTTGCGAAACGGTGAATCGATCTTCAGCACAGAAAATACTCTAAGAACATCCATTGGCGAAATAAATGGCATTTGTAACCTGATGAAGCTTGCTAAATATACCTTGATCCCATAACCGTAGAACCAATGATATGCGTGTATGTAATAATGAACTGTAAGCCAAAAAGGTCGAAATAAAGAGGTTAAATTTTGGGATACAACAACTATGATCTTGTGATGGCAACAAAAATGTAGGACCATACAGGTTTTCTCTGGAGTTTTTCAAGAAAAATTGGGAGATTCTTAAAATTGATATTTTAAGATATGTGTCAGATTTCCACAAAAGTGCTAAGCTTACCAAAACTTCTTCTTTTATAACTCTCATTTTGAAGATCAATAACCCACAATCTTTATCTGAATACATGCCTATTTGTCTTGTGGTAAGCTTGCATAAGATTCTATCAAAATTGTTGGCGGCTAGATTAAAATGTGTCTTAGGAAGGATTTTCTCGGTTAACCAATACGCCTTTGTTTCAGGAGGAAATATTGTGGACAAAGTTTTATTGGTTAATGGGGCTTTGGATTATCTAGAAGAGATAAGAGAAGTTGCATGGTGTTGAAAGTGGATTTCGAAAAAACCTACGATTGTGTAAGTTGAAACTTCTTAAGATTCTTGCTTCCTAAAATGTGGTTTAGAGAAAGTTGGATTAAATGGATGGAAGTTAGTATTTTCACTAGTTCGATGTTTGTTATCGTAAATGGTAGTACGACGAAAGACTTTAAGGTGGAGATAGGGCTTCGTCAAGGTGATCTGATTTCCCCTTTTTTATTTGTGTTGGTCATGGAGGTTCTTAACGGGCTTATGCATAAGGCGATAGAAATATGAGATTTTTGAGGGTTTAAGATAAATGGAGTAGATGAGGTTAATATCTTGTAATTTGCGGATGATACGATCATTGTGGCAGATGGTTATAGTTATAATCTTTGGAGCATGAAAGCTATTCTAAGGGGTTTCGAAATGATGTCTCGGTTGAAGATTAATTTTCACAAAAGTAAGATCGATGGCATTCAAGTGGGAGATTGGTTTTTGGAAGCCGCTTCGAATTTCTTGTCTTGTGATATTGATAAATTACCTTTCAAATTTCTTGGTGTCAAAGTTGGAGATAGCCCATGGAAACTTTCTATGTGGAGTGACTTAATCAAACATTTGAAGGGTGAGTTGGCTATTTGGAAAGGAAGGCATCTTACTATTGTGGGTCGTGTGGTGCTAATAAACTCAGTATTGAACGTAATCTCCATTTATTCTCTATCTTTTTATAAAGCGCCTTCAAAAGTGTTATCTGAGATTCGTTGAATCCAAAGTAACTTTTTATAGTGCAATAGTGAAAATATAAGGACGATTCACTGGATGAGTTAAAAGATCATTTGCAGCCTCCGAGAGAAAGGTTTGCAACGGAAAAAAGAAAGAAATATTCAAAACATCAAGTGATATAAAACCATATACTTTCTATTAAAAGATTAAAAACTTGTACTGAACTAAAATTATGTTTACCTTCTGTGTAAGAGTTAAACTATAAACACCAAATACTTTATCATTTTATTGATTATAGTTTTCTCAATGGATTAAGATGTAGTCAAATATTTTTGAAACGATAAAGAGACTAGTGGCATGATTGGATTATATTGTTTAAGCTTATCAACTCATAAATTTTGCGACATTATTTGTGGCACCTTATCTAAACAATTTATTGCCATTTTTCATACATTTTTTTATATATTTTTATAAATTCTCTAAAATAGATTTTTAAAACAAAATAATAGCATAGATATAAAAGCAACTTAAATTTACTTTATATTTTATTATAAAAATATCTTATGCGAGTTTATTAGTAATCTCTTATTTTTATAAGCATTTGTAATATAAGTTGGTTGGTTGAGAGGGATGGGTTATGGGTCAAGGTGTTGGAAGCTCGACATGGGATGGAAGATGGACATGTGAAGGAAGGAGATATAAGTTGTTCTAGTTGGTGGAGAGATGTGTGTCAGGTTCGGGGTGGTTGAGGTGTAGAGGGGGGAAGGTGGTTTCATGAGAATGTGTGGAGGAAGGTGGAGAATGGTGTTCATATTCTTTTTTAGACAGATATTTGAGTAGTCGAGTTTCTCTTTAGCGAGAGATTTAGTTGTCTTTATCAGTTGTCAGAGTTTAAAAGAGAGTCGGTAACACATATGTTTGCCTTGGGTTGGGGAGGTGAGGGAGGGGCGTCGAGGTAGCGGCGGAGATTGTTAGCATGAGATGAGGAATTGGTGGAAGAGTTGAAGATTTTATTACTTGATGTCTCTTTACAGGTTAATGTTAGTGATGAATGGAGGTGGTTGCTTTCTGAAGACACAAATTATATTGTCAGTGATGTTTAAAATAAGCTCACTAGACGAGACGATCAACGGGTGGTGTCGCTTTTGGACGACGTTTGGCATAAACAGGTACCCTAGAATGTTTCTATATGTGTGTGGCGGTTGTTATATGACAGGTTGCCTACAAAGGTGAACTAGGTAAATCGCGACATTATATCTAATAGAGAGTATGTATGAGTTACAGATTATGGAAATGCGGAGACTGCTTAACACCTTTTCCTTCGGTGTCTTTTTTTTTAGCTCGTTTTAACAACATCTTCATTTCTGGATTAGTATTAATGGTGTAAATTCTTTTAATATAAAGGATAACTTTTTCAGTTTATTCACTCTGTGGGTGGTAATATCTCTTCGCGTGAATTTTTACGGTTAATATGACTCGCTACTATATGGATGATGTGGACAAAAAAAATAACAGATTCTTTAACTTAAAAGAGTCTTTTATTGCTCAAATGTTAGATAAAATAAAGTTAAACGAGAATATACCTAATTTCACTACCTAAATAAATAGATTGATTTGCCACAAATATTGAACGAGTCAATTTAGGGTGAAGTTAAACCCTATTTTCAGTGATTCAAAATAAAAACAAAATCTCAGGAAAAAAATGGTATGAAACTCAGTCACCTAAACTAAGTCAAATCAATCAATAAATAACTAACTTTTTCAAAATTTGTTACCACAATTCGTTAACTCCTCAAACTTATATAAATGCATGTATATCACTACAAGAATATATGTCCCCAGCGACATATATTAGCGACGTGTTTATCACGTGGGTAGTAGCGACGTGATAACCACGTCGCTAATATATTTTAATGACATATAATGCAAATTTGTGAACGTTTTTCAGGGGGAAATTTGAATTTTGGTAGCGACGTGATAGCCACGTCGCTATATTTTTTGGGGGAAAATAAATTTCGCTGATGACAGAGTTGCAGGGTTGGAGAGAGAATAATATTTATGTTTAGTTTGTAGCGACGTGAGTATCACGTGGCAACGTTGTGACGTGACAGTCACGTCGCTACTAGAAGTTACATGTTCAAAGTTTTCATTTTTACAGAAGCGTGCTTTCTTCTTCCTTGCTCCTCTCAAACCTTCATTTTTACAACTTCTTCCTCACAAACCCATAATTCTTCCTCTCAAACCCAATTTCCCGAATCAAATTTCCTCCATCCCAATTTGTTGAAGAAAAATAAGGTATTCATATTTTGATAAATGTTTATTTCGTTTGTTCATTATTTATTATACTGGAATGAAATATTAAAAATGGTATTTGTTCGTTTGTTCATTATTATTTGTAGAGAAATTTGAAGAACACCAAGAACTATCCAAGAAGACGCAAATTTATTGAAAAAATTATATAGAGGTATTTATGCATTTTTTTTTAGATTTTATATGTATTATATAGATTAGATTTGTATATGTATTTTGTGGTTAGGAAGTATATATGTATTTTGTTAGTAGTATATATGTACTGATAATAAAAAATTTTAGAAAACATAAAATTAAAATTTTTTTTTTATAGATGTATATATATATATATATATATATATATATGTTAACACATAAATTTAATAACATATTTAATAACATATTTTTTATAGATGTATATTATATTTATTATAATAGTTTTATTTTTTTATTTATATGTTAAAGATATGGGAAAAAAATTATATATTAAAATAAGAATTTATAAAAAACATAATTAAAAAAAGAATATATATATTATATTATTATTTTAATATTATTGTTATATATATAATAAAAAGTATATATGTTACATTATTTGTTTTCTAATATTATTGTTGTATATATAATAAAAAGTAAATATGTTATATTATTGTTTTTTGATATTATTGTTATGTAATAAAAAATTATATATTTTACATTTGAATATTTATTTATATGTTAGTATATATATAAAAAAGCAAAATTTATATTTTTAAGAATAGTATTAAATAGTTTAAGAATAATATTATTAAGTTGATTAATATTTCTAATGAAAAAGACAATGATTGTATAAATGTGCAGTATGGAATATTATCGGTATTATCGCAGTTGGATGTACGATAGAACATATCCAGGAAGAAGTGGACTTAAACCCAATTTTATAGTAGGAGTTGATGGGTTTATTAAGTGGGCGTTTGCTCAGGATTGTTGTCGAAGCGAAGGAGGGGTTAGGTGTCCCTGTCTTAAGTGTGAATGTAGACCAATAATTAGTGACCCAGAGGAAGTAACACGTCATCTGCATAGAAGGGGATTCATTGAAAATTATTGGGTTTGGACGTATAATGGTGAAGAACTACCGGTTAATGTACCAGAGACTAGCAACATGCATGCTTCAAGTAGTCGACCGGTTATGGAGTATGAGGAGAACTTTAATTTGATCGGTGACATGGTTGAGGATGCTTTTGGTGTGAATGTGACATATGATGAACCTGAAGATTTTGACGGGGAAGAGTTGCCGAATGAGGAAGCGCAAAGATTTTATCAATTATTGAACGAGATGAATACGCCGTTGTTTGAGGGGTCGTCAGACTCGAAGCTATCAATGTGTGTGAGATTATTGGCCGCCAAGTCAAATTGGAATGTTTCTGATCAATGTCTGGAACATTTTGCAAAAATGATGTTGGACTCCACCGCTACGAAAGACAATTTTCCTACAAGTTATTATGATGCAAAGAAGTGGGTGTCGAAGTTGGGTTTAAAAGTAAGAAAGATTGACTGTTGCATTAACGGTTGCATGTTGTTTTATGACAATGAGTTTGGTACTCAAGATGGATCGTTAGAGGAGTGTAAGTTTTGTAATAGTCCAAGATATCAAGTTCGCAGTAGAGCCGTTAACAGCAAGCAAAAGCGTGTAGCAGTAAAATCCATGTTTTATCTTCCTATAATACCAAGGTTAAAAAGAATGTTTGCTTCAATGCACAGTGCAAGTCAAATGACATGGCATCATACAAACCAAACAAGTTCTGGCACTATGCGACATCCATCTGATGGTGAGGCATGGAAGCACTTTGATCGGACACATCCAGATTTTGCTGCAGAACCTAGAAATGTCAGGCTTGGATTATGCTCTGATGGATTTGCCCCATACGTGCAAGCGTCAGGAAGTGCGTATTCTTGTTGGCCAGTTATTGTAACACCTTACAACCTCCCTCCTGAGATGTGCATGAAAAAACCATACATGTTTTTGACGTGTGTTATTCCAGGCCCGCACAGTCCAAAAGCCGGAATTGATGTGTACTTACAACCTTTAATTGATGATTTGAAGAAGATGTGGATTGGAGAATGGACTTATGATATATCCCGTAAATAGAACTTCATATTACGAGCTGCCTTGATGTGGACCGTTAATGACTTTCCAGCATATGGCATGTTGTCTGGTTGGGGTACGCATGGAAAAATGGGTTGTCCACATTGCATGGGATACACCAAAGCATTTACGTTGGATAAAGGTGGGAAAAGCTCATGGTTTGACTGTCACCGCAGATTCCTACCAGCAAATCATCCGTATAGAAGAAACAAGACAAATTTTAAAAAAGATGTACGAGAGAAAGATTTGCCTCCGCCTCGATTGCCACCAGGGGTTATATGGAACCAAGTATGTGAACTACCAAAATTTACAGATACTGGGAAAGCATGCCGAATTGAAGGATACGGCGTCACCCACAATTGGACAAAAAGAAGTATATTTTGGGATCTTCCGTATTAGAAAGATAATTTGTTGCGCCATAATCTTGATGTTATGCATATTGAGAAGAATTTTTTTGATAATGTATTTAACACAGTGATGGATGTGACAGGAAAAACAAAAGATAATGAGAAGGCCAGACAAGACATGGGAATTTGGTGTAATCGAAGAGAGTTGGAGTTGAAGCCTCAACCGAATGGAAAATTATTAAAACCCAAGGCTTGTTTCAGTCTGACTTCCCAAGAAGCTAAAGCGGTTTGTCGATGGTTAAAAGAATTGAGAATGCCCAATGGGTATTCATCAAATTTAGCAAGGTGTGCTGACCCTAACACTGGAAAATTACATGGTATGAAAAGTCATGATTGTCACATTTTTATGGAACAGTTGCTACCAATTGCATTTGGATCGCTACCCAAACATGTTCTTGACCCACTAACTGAAATTAGTCAATTTTTTAGAGATATTTGTGCGTCAGCTTTAAAAGTGGAAGACATCATTAAGTTGGACCAAAACATTGCACTCATTCTTTGTAAGTTGGAACAAGTATTTCCGCCTGGTTTCTTTGACTCCATGGAACATTTACCTGTGCATCTTGCATATGAAGCTTATCTTGGTGGACCTGTTCAATATAGGTGGATGTATCCGTTTGAAAGGTTCATGGGTGATTCAAAGAGATCGGTAAAAAATAAAGCTAGAGTAGAAGGATCTATATGTGCACATTACTTGCATCGGGAAACATCACATTTTTGCAGTCACTATTTCAATCACTTGATGTTAACTCCTAGAATCATACAGAATCCTGTAAATGTCAATCAGAGGAGTCAATTCACCTTATCAGTCTTTGCGCTACCAGGTCGACCTTCTGGAAAGAAGGGTGTGCATTGGTTGACCCAAAAAGAAATGCAATCTGCACATGTCCATGTCTTGATCAACTGCGTTGAAGTTAAACCATATCTTGAGTGAGTTTACCAAAACTTTTTAAACTTATGGTGTGTGTATACCAAACTTATTAAACTTATTGTGTGTTTTTGTAGGGAATTTAACAATGCCTATTTTCATAGTACCGGGGTACAGTCAACATCAGGTGTCATTCATGCTCAATTTCCCTCATGGTTCAAGCAAACATTGTCTAGCGTTCTTGCACTAACTCCAGAAATACTCCATTTGAGAAACTTGGCAGAAGGCCCTATCCAAAGCGTAAATGATTGGCACACATACTTCGTGAACGGATATAAATTTCACACTGAGGCATGGACCGAAGGGAAAAAAACCATAAATAGTGGTGTTTTTGTAAAAGGAGTTACAGATGGCGGTGAAGACGACTTCTATGGATTTGTTAAACATATCTACGAGTTGGTATACAATTACTTGGACACGGAAAATAAAGTTGTCTTGTTTTATTGTGAATGGTATGATCCAACTAGAGGCACAAAGATAGACAAGTCATATGGTTCTATCGAGATTCAAATGAACCGGAGATACAAAGAATATGACCCTTTCATAATGTCACATATTGTTAGGCAAGTTTATTATGTTCCTTATCCTTCATTTGTAATACGTAAAAGAGGATGGTGTGTTGTAATAAAAACAAAACCGCTAGGTCATATTGAAACTGGAGATCTAGTGGAAGATGTTGCCTACCAAGTTGATGACGTTGAACAGATTAATGATGTGGTTGCAGCTGAAGACATTACAACTTTGTCCGATACAACTGTTGAGGGACTTCAAGTTGATGCGTCTATATTGTTGGTTGATAATAATGTGGATGAAGACAATGATGAAAAGTTTGAATCCGAGGACAATATTACATCGGATGATGAACATGATATGGATAACGAGCATGAAGATTTAGATTAATTACTCACTTAATGTAATATTAATGAATATCTATTGAACATGTATATATTGAATTTGTCAATGAATATATATTTATGTCAATGACTTTATTATCTTTGTTTATGAAAATATATATAACTAGGTAAAATGCCACCGAAGAATAAGGATACCGGTAAGAAGTCTCAGCGTCCGAGGGTAGTAACATGTGAGTCTCCTCACTCAGCCATGTGCCCACCCCCTCAGAGTCAGGTTGATCCTATGTCCCTGGCCAGTACTCAGGGTTTTGTCCCATTACTCTCCTCCCATACATTCCCGTCTGGGGTACCTGCATCTTTTGTGCCACCTGGAGGCCCCGGTTTCCTTTTCCCACAGACTCAGATGCCGTCTTCCTTCCAGCATGCGGGAGGATCTAGTTTCCCTTTCCCACCGACCCAGATGCCGTCATCCTTCCAGCAGGCGGGAGGATCTAGTGTTCCTTTCCCACAGACTCAGATTCCATCTTCCTTCCAGCATGCAGGAGGATCTAGTTTCCCTTTCCCACCGACCCAGGTGCCTTCATCTTTCCAGCAGACTGGTGTCCCCTCATCATTCCAGCAGACGGGGGGAGGACCCAGTTTTCCATTTATACAGACTGGCGTGCCTTCATCATTCCAGCAGACAGGGGGACCCACACAGATGTATTCATCCTTCCAGCAGGCGGGAGGGTCTAGCACCCCACACTCCACACACATTGGAGGACCCAGCAGTCCACGTCCGACACAGGCTGCAGGATCCCGCACCCCACGTCCTAGACGGACCGGAGGGTCACGCACCCCTCATCCCACACAGGCTGCAGGATCCAGCACCCCACGTCCTACACAGGCTGACGGTGATGCAGATGTCGTAGCTGATGATATAGATGGAGCTGATATTCGTGAGAGATCAGATGATCCGAGTGAGATTCATGTCATTGACGGGAGGTTTTGGATTTGGCCCGAAGGAAGCAAGTAAGTTTCTTATATAAACTTTTATTTAAGTACATATTCATTTTAATATTTTGTATAAATTTATAATTAATATTGTTTATTCAAAATCTTGTTGTTTAGTTTCGCGCCGAGTCGGACGGCTGCCAAGGTTATTAATTATATAATCCAGCAGATGTATAAATCCTCTTGGAAGAACTTTGGCGAGGTTACAAATAAAGAAGAATGGTTTAAAAAATTTAAGGTATTGTTATTTATTTAAGTTGTAAATTTATTATATTTTTTTAGTATTGTTACTTAAGTCACATTTTAATGATAATTGCTTAACTTTTTATTTTAATGTCATACAACATTGCAGGAAAAATGTGTGTGGGATCCGTTGAATGAGAAAATTATGGAAAAAATCTATTATAGCAGAACTTCTAGAAGATTTTCTGATATAATGCGGCGGGTTAGGGAGAATTATGAGCTGCATGGTATCCGTCCTAACTGGATAGGCGTAGAGGTTTTTGGCGAACTTCGTACATATTGGGGTTCGCCAGAATTCAAGGCCAAATCCAAAAATTTTAAGAAGATGAGGGCATCCGAAAAGGGGGGATGTGTCAATACTGTTGGAAGTATTAGCACTGCAGAGCATGTCCGGCGGATGGTAAATATTACTAATTTTTTAAGTTATATATATTTTTATTCATAATATTTTTTACTAATTATTTTTAACTTTATTGTTTAGACTAAGGAGATGGGGAGACCACCATTGATCATTGAGTTGATTACGAGGACTCGGACAAAGAAATCAGGAGGTTTTGTCGACGACCGCACCCAGAAAGCTTTTGTAAGTAATTAAACTTATGTTTTTTTAAAGTTAATAACAAAAATAGTGACGTTATTTCCACGTGGCAATCTATAAGTTGTGGCGTGATTATCACGTGGCAACTGATAAATTGCCAGGTGACTGATTTTCATGTGGCAACTGATACATTGCCACGGGAAACTCACGTGGCAATTCATAAGTTGATTTGTGAAAATCACGTGACAAATTTTTAATATATTTGAATTTAGTATAATTTAATATATAAATGTTTTAATTTTTTTTTAATTGTATTATTTAATGTATGTGTAGGATGATTATCAGACATTGCTAGCACGTTTTCTGGAACACAATCCGCAATATAGGCCAGCAGAGGGGGAGCCGCTTAATGGGGATGTTGATTTCTATATTTGGAATGAGGTTGTTAATGGAAAAGGGCCTAACGGTTGCTTTTTTGCGGGAGGAAATTTGGCCGTCGGCTTGAGAGTTGGTGATCGTAATCTGTTTCAAAGACTTAGAGATGGAGAAGGGGGGTCACGTCAACCCAATCTGACTCAGGTTCAACTTGAAACAGTACGACAATTGGCGGCCAGTGAAGTGAGACGCGAAATGAAGGCCCAAATGACGACAATGAGGCAAGAGCAGGAGCGTCAGTTAGAGATCATGCGGAAGCGGCAATCTGATATGGAGGAGCAGATGGGACAGTTTATGCAAGGCGGTCGAAATCAAAATGTTCCTGATCATACACAGCCGGATGATGATGGACTTGATGACTTTGATCTTGATAATTATCCGGGTGAAGATGCCCCGTGAAAACATTTTTTTTATTTCGTTTTTATATTTGCATTTATGTAAGATATTTATTTTTATCATTTTAAATTATTAAATTATATAACATTTAATTATATGAATTTATTTTATAAAATTCTATTATTCGAAATATAAAATAAAATACTATTATTCTAATAATTTTAATATATAAATTTTATTATATAAATTTTATTATATAAATTTTAATATATAAATTTTATTATATAAATTTTATTATTTAAATTTTATTATATAAATTTTATTATTTAAATTTTATTACATTAATTAATTAATATAAAAAATAATTACTAAACAATTTTTTAAAAAATAAAAACGTCCCCTGTAGCGACGTGGGAATCATGTCACAAATTAGTGACATGATTCTCACGTCGCTAATAAAGCTGCTCTTAACAAATATGTTGCGACGTGAATACCACGTCACAACTTTGTGACGTGGGAATCACGTCGCTACTTGGTTGTCACTGACTCCCCAGCGACATAAGTCACCACGTCGCTAATTTTGTTTTGCCACGTGATTTTGATGTTTGCCACGTGATTTTCACGTGGCAAATAAGATTCTTTTTTGTAGTGGTTAAATATATTAGAATAAATCATAAGTTAGAAACTCATACCTTGGATGGAATCTCTATTTGATTCAAAGGAATAATTTATTTCATAAACCTCAACAGGAAATAACCGCAATCTATACCATTACACTTACGAGGACACTACACATGGAAAAATATCAAATATATATCATCTCATATAATTTAACTTGTTTTATCAAGTAACATCACTAATATAATCAAAATTATGAAAATATACCAAGGTATAGTAATATATTCATCTTTTTAATTTACTAGTCTTGTTGAGTTTTTGGTTTCTTGCAACTCAAGTAACACTCATATATATGTAATCTCATGAATATGTGTAAATATATTTATAGGAACATGGTTAGCGACATAGAGAGGTTGGAGAAAGTAACTGTGAACTCAATAACATTATGCTTGCTATTGGTTATCTTTACAGCATTGAAGTTATCATCATTTGGTGGTAAATTCATGGCAAAATATGATACTGTCATGGTGTTCTTCCCGGTTTATATTGTTCTATATTTTCAACTATTGCTACTTAATACTATAGTTAATCACCCGGTTAACAAGAGCATATTTCCAATCTTATACATGCTGGTGCCATTAACTGCGACATCAGTTGTTATAGTAATGACCCTTGTTTCGCGGACTGCGGCCGTCATCGTTTTGATCTTTTGGGTGATCGTTATTGCGTCCATTGTTTATCTTAATTGGGAAGAGATCTCTAATGTAGATAAACTAGTTTTGAATAGAATTTGGTTAGTTTTAGCAATAATTTGTCTTATTTCTCTAATTTGGAATGTTAATTTTATGTTGGCCGCTTTATATTCTTAATTACATTTTCTTATTTTGTATTGAATTTTATTTATTTTGAGAAAGATAATGTTTGTGGATGCAAAAGACTAGTACTAGTGTTTAGAATTTCTATTTTTGTTTTGTTTCTCATAAATTTCTTTGCTACATGAAAATCTATTAGAAAATTAATATATTTAGGGCTGATAACTATAATTTTGATCATGGAAAACTATCCATCTTTTTACAAGTCATATAAATATAATCTTTTCCACTCTAGCAAAATAGTTTTATATTGTTTTAGAATCAAAATTAATAATAGTTTATGTACCAGACTTATACTCCTTAATTCTGCAAGACTTTGTTTTCAGAAAATAAAGTTGTGATAGTTTTTTACACCCCAAAACAGTAGTTTGCAGTTGTAAGAGGATTTAAAATATAGAATAGAAATAAATCTTGAAGATTCAATTATATATATATATATATATATATATATATATATATATATATATATATATATTCCCACCATAGACTTATTTATATATAAATAAGATTTATGAATCATAATTCTATTTAAATGCTTGTTTATATATTTGTTTTGTTATACACAACAAAACCAATATCTTTTTCTATAAGTTGGAGATTGCAATAAAGCGAGTATATGGGTACTCAATTCTAGGGGTGTTCGCGGTTCGATTTGGATCGGTTTTAAAGCAAAAACTCATCCGATCCAAAGATTAATTTACTTAAGGTTCGGTTCGATTTTGGATGATATTTTTAAAAAAATCCAATCTGATCCGATCCAATTTTATGCGGTTTAATTTGGATCGATTTTTGGATATTCAAATTACACATTATATTTTTATTAATATTATAAAACTACTAATAAATCATAGATTTGATATAATATATAACATATAGTATATTAAAAGTTAATATTACAAAATGAGAGTGATTGATTATGCTTGAAATAATAAAAATAAATAGATTATACCAAACTAATAAATATTATTAAAAAAATTATTATCATCTAATAATAAATTCACATAACATGTCATACTAATAAAAAGTAAATAAGTATCAAAATATATTTATGCGGTTTGGTTTGGTTTGGATCGGTTTTGAAAAATTCATTCGAAATCCAATGCGAACCGATCGGTTTTCATAAAATAACATCCAAACACAACCAATGACTTTTGGTTTTTTATGGTTTTCGGTTTTTTGGATCGATTTTCGGTTTTTTATTTGGATTGGTTTGGATTTGAACACCCCTACTCAACTCAATTATAAAGGAAAGCAATCAAACTAGTTCAAAGTATAAGGCGTACTCAACCCAAATACAAAGAAAGAAAATTAAATTACTTCAAAGTATCTTTCAGCTCAGACATTCAAACATCTTTAAAAATATAAAACTGATCAAAAGATCTGGCACTAAGTCAATCCCAAATTAAATTTTTCGCAACAAAAACATTCTCACGACTCCCTTTCATCCCACCATTGAACAAAATGTCGTTTATAATCAACAAGATAGCCCTCACAATAGATAAACAAATAAGAATTCTACAATTATTCCTTGTTCTCCTCTTCATTACAAACTCAATTAATAGGAGACACTTGTGCAGGAAATACATTTTACATCGGGCGAAAAGTACTTTTTATATTGATTCTTGGTCCGATGTAAATCCAAGCGATGTAGTAAATCAAAGACATTTTACATCGGACTACAGCCCAATGTAAAAACTCAACCTATTAAATCGGTTAGTTTTTAGAACTGATATAAAAATAATAATAAAATTTAAAAAAAAATAAAGATAAGCTTTTACATCGGGTTTCTTAATATACCCGATGTAAAAAATTATTTTTTACATCGGTTTTCTTAATATACCCGATGTAAAATACTTGTTTAATATGTCATATTTAACTAAATCAGGTGCATTCTCCACTATGCCAAACAAGCAGATGGACAACGCTTTTTTTGGGCATAGACAGCGCTTATAAGCGCTGCCTATTCCTACGCTGCTGTAACCTTAGGCCGCGCTTTTAGTCTATGTGAAAACGCTGCTTAATGTAGACCTTAGACAATGCTTTATTGAATAAGCGATTTCTAAAGGCCCCTATAGAAAACACTTTTAACAACATAAGCGCTTTCTATAGTGTGTCTATAGCAGCACTTTCACTTTAGACAATGCTTCTTCAAGCGCTGCTATAGGAACACTATAGCAAAAACGCTGTCTATTGTATTATTATTATTATTTATATTTTAGTTAAGCGTTGTCTAATGTCCCCTTTTAGGCAGCGCCTGTTATGTCATAGGCATCGCTTTTTGGTTTAAAGCGTTGTCTAATGTTAACGGATTTTTTAATATATTCAGCTTATATTTTAAGCGCCCTGTACACATAATCACTTAAAACTTAAGCGCTGTATTTCAAATTTGCACCAAAATTTATAAATTTTTGAAACTTCAATCAAATAAATATGAACCAAATTTATATATTTATATATACAACTTTAATCTAACAATTTATGTATACATAAATACAACTTAAAGTGTTCAATATTGTTATCTTCTAGAGCTGCTATATTCTACTATCTTCTCTACAAACAACAACAATGAAGAATCCTAAGTAAATCTATATATCTTCTACACATATATGCACCTACGTGAAACACAACAAACAAAGGCATATATATTAGAATCAAGTTATATATATAACACTTAAAAATCAATGTAACAAAAACAAATCAAGATTCATACAAACAAAATTCCCCAATTCATACCATGCATACAAACAAAATTTACTGATTTCGTCCATACAAACAAATAAAATTCCGTTATAATCCACCATTAAAAATCCCCTGATGCATACATACAAACAAAATTCCCCGATTCATACCATGCATACAAATAAAATTCCCCTATTCGTCCATACAAACAAACAAAATTCCGTTATAATCCACCATTAAAAATCCCCCGATTCATACATACAAACAAAATTCCCCGATTCATACTATGTGTAGCGGTAGAAATGTTCAAGACTAAGCCATTGGATTGACTAGACTTTATACAAATCAAAAATAAAAATTACCACCGCGCTTTATTGTTTCCAAAGGAATAGGAAAAGAGCGAATAACCCAAGAAGAGGGGGAAAATTCAAGGTAAGGGTGTTGGTTATGCAAAGGAAATGTATTAGCACCCTAAACATCTACGGTACTCTGCAAGAACCTCTTTGAAAAATCTGTATATTTTGGCTATAAAAATGTGTTGTATAGAAAATGGATGGTGGAGGTGAGAAGAGAAATATTTTTTATGATTTTAGCACCCGTCGCGGTTGCGAACCTTTAGTGCCTACGTACCACCTTTCGTGCAATAGGGGATAGGGTACATGTAGTTCCTCTTTTAAAAATAAAATTGAAACACAAGTGTGTTGGTTAATTTTATGAGATGATACATCATCGTCATTGTCCGTGTGGAAAACATACTTACTACCCACAATCACGAGAAAGGAGAATTTACATCATCTCAAAGTGGAGGATATGGCTTGGATTTTAAAATCAACAATGCCTCACTCAACACCCAAGTGTAAAATATCTCACTTCACTATATATTATAGAAGTATAGTTGTTTGCATCACTACAAGGATTGACAAGAGTCTAATCTTTTGAGAAAAGTTTAAAGATAAATGTCAAAGTGGTAAAATGGTTTGAAATGAGATTGATTCACTTTTAGTCTTCTCACAAAAAAATGTCAAAGTATTATTAAATTGATTGAAGTTTATTTATGAAAATGTTTTTGAAAATTCATGGACCTAAGTCCAAGTTTATTATGAAAGTAGTTTAAGTTTCAAAGCAAGAAGAGTTTAAAAAGGAGGGAAAAGATTTTTGAAATTAAATAAGATGGGAGGAGAAGAAGAGACTATCCTAAAGCATAAGGTAAAAGCTAAGAAGAAGAATCATCTAACCAACAAGAAGCCAATACTTGACATTATGTGTCAAGATAGAATTCCCATTCTTTGGATTGAAACGAAGCAAGTAAAGATACTAGACCTCTTGAGAGAACCAAACTTCAAGTGCATTAAGTCTTCACAAAAATTGGGCAGAGTAACGACTGTATACGGGTGAATTCCAGATTACAAACAGAGAATGTAATCACAAAAACTTGCACACAAAAACAAACAAGCAACCCAATGTCTTAAGGTAAACCTCAAGAACTCCAGACAAAATAATCAGATAAGATCACAAGGTCTCCAAGATAGGCCAAGGTTTCTAATCCTAAGTCCAAGTAAAAGTTCCATACTCCATAATGCCAAGGATAGTAACCAAATAGTCCAAGTATCATTAAGAGTTTTTTAGAGTTTATGTTGATTATTAAGTATCTTAAGAAAAGAAAAGAAAAGAAAATCTCAAGTGAGCAAAGTAAAAATGGCAAGAAAATAAATGCTCAAATGAGCAAAGATGAAAATGGCATGAAATGAAAATGCTAAAAATAAATGTTATATAAAGCATAAAAAAGAATAAAAGCATAAGATAAAACAAGTCAATAATTAGTGGTTAGTTGGATGACCATCTTGAAACTTGCATTTGGAACTCATTAGAGGATTGGTAGAACCAAAGCCTCCACACAACAAGTTGCATTTGCTTTTTGTCAAGTATATCATCCATTTAGAATTCTCACAAGTGTCATTTAATGATCAACGATGTTTAAGTGATCCGCATTAACCAAATGTGTTGTAGATCCATTAGAGGATTAGTAGAACCAAAACCTCCACACAATGAATCTCAAGGTTATTGGATCAAAGAGATCAAATTAACATACTTGGGCTTGCAATCATTAGTTTGGGCCACGAATGATCATTTATTCGAATCGGGACAAAATTTAGCGCTATGTTAAGCAATCGTAAGTGGACTTATATAAAAGTCGCACCTATTTTGAGGCTGGTCAATAGCAATCTATGCACCATTTGTTTTGAGATATGATATAGAGATCATGCTCCAACAACATTTAGTGCAATAAGAAGGGGATGAGATGAAAAGGATTAGGGTAAAAAAAGAATATACAAACCACATTTGAATTAAATTTTAATCAAACTATTATTAAAATCACTCATCCATTTTTATGGAGTTACTCAACACCATGAATCCAATGATGTTAATAAAGTTCATGATCCAAAACTTAACCCAAGATCAGCTAGAAAATAATCACAAAATAATATCACATTTAATATATACATTAAAAGGGTTAAGAAAAATGTTTTAAAATAGAAAATAATGAGGAAAATATCAATTATGTTCAAATTAATCAAGAAATGAAAAATAAGGCCATAGAAAAAATCAGAAATGGATCCAAATATTTTTATAAAAATTTTGGTAAATTTTAAAAGTCAGAAACTATTTTTAAACTATTTAAAATTTCTAAAACAAACATAAAATAGGTCAAAAATCGTAAACCTCAATATAAAATTCCATAAAATTTTCAAAAAGTCAAAAATATGCAAAATAATATTTATGAATTTTTTCCAAATTAAAAAATGTCAGAAAGTATTTTTTAGGTAATTAAAAGAAAGCAAATAATAAAAAAAATATAAAAATACCAAATCTTAAAATAAAAATGTGAAAAAATAGTCATGAGATCAGAAATTATTCGAAGTATTTTTGTGAATTTTTTCAAAAATTTTGGATAAAAAATAAAAGAGTTATGAATTTTTGAAAATTTAATCAATTAAAATATAAAATCAGAAAATAAAATAAAATAAAAAAGAAACGGACCATCAGATCATAGTCAAAACGCGTTAGTAAGCTAATCCAATGGACCAGACGCACTGTGCTTGATATGGACCATAGTGAAACACACATGTGATCAGAAAAAGGGCAACCAATGAAATTAAAATGTTTGGCACGCTATCATTGGCTGAGACGAGATATGTCATCGTCTTCAACCTCCAGACACCCTAGAATGGGGATTTTGTGAGATCTTTCAAATGGAAAAATTAGGATCCCAGGCTAGCATCATTGAACTCGTCTCTTCAAAACGATTCTAACACAACCATCGCGCCAAATTTATATAAGGTATGGAGAGAGATATGAATCAAAAACCCAGAAAATAGCGAGCACCTTCAATTTGAGATTTCTCTCTCAATTCTCAATGGATTTAAAAATTATGAGCAGCATTAGAATCAGACAAAGGATTAGAATATATTGGTGCTTGATTTGGATCCAAATGGTGGAGAATTCTACCTTTTCGAAGTTCAAGTAAGAAGCTCTGAAACTGGACTTCTGTAGCTTGAATTATGGCTCGTTTTGATTGGCTTAAGTGCTGGAGAGTTTGTATGATGCTCAAGGATGATGAATGCGCAAAGAATTTTGGAAAAGGAAGCTTAAATTTCAGAAACTGAATTAAAAAAAAGTGGGTTCGTGTGAGGTTTTGGCAGGGTGTTCTTGGCTCTCTAAGCTTGGGAAAACGAATGGGATAGTTCATGTATTTATAAGAGAATCAAATGGGATCAAAAGAAAGAGTGAATGATGTGTTTTGGAGGGAATTCGTGTGGGTCTGCATCATGAAGAAACTATGACTCAATTTTGATCAAAACTCAGGTAAATCGTGCGTTTCATGATGCTAAACACTTTCGGGAAGTTTCTAATCATGATTAGAAACAAAAACGCATGGAAAACTTGTGATTAGAAGCCAAAACAAAGATTTCAAAATCTGACTTGTGATGAAACTTTAGTTTCAAGTTACCAAATTCAAATCCATGACATTTCCAACTCAAGGGGTCTTAGGGCATAATTCTTGATGCTTTGGAAAGATGAGGTTACAAGCTTTGCAATGGAAAAAGAATGGAATCAAATGGATGCTTGAGCTGAAAGTTACACGGAGTCAAAGTTGAAGTAAAAGAGTTGACTTTCCATACTTAGAAATATTTCAAATTCTTCTTCAAAAATGACCTATAATATTTTGTATCCAAACATGGCCTTCCACTTAGAATTTCCTCTTGACTAAAAAAGATGGAATGAAGTAGACCTCTTTAATGAAATTTTGAAATTTGAACCACTCAAAATCTCCAAAAAATGAGAAAGTTATGACTTGTTGAAGTTGGCTAAAAATCATGGAATGACCTATAATCGTTTGCATATTTAAGGCAACTTCCATCCACTTTTTCAATTTTAACATAAAATAAGGCATAAAGTACACACCTTTAAGGTAATAATGGAAAAATAATGGACTCAAGGTGATAAAAATTGACCAAGTTATGACCATTTGAAGTCACATATGGAAAATTGTGGATTCATCTGGATGACTTGTAACCTTTCTTCTTCACCAAGTTCCTTCCATATGAAAACTCCTTGGAACTTTTGAAGTGATTTGTTGGTAACTCTTTAAAGAGAAATATGTATTTTGAATCACTCAAAAATACCAAAAGGTGAGCAAGATATACTCCTTTTTATTTCAAAATCCTAGTCTCTAGATCAAGAGAATGCCTTGAGGAACTTTGACAAGTTTGAACATAATTCTTGTGCCAATATTCTTCTTTGTGAATAGAAGTTGTTGAGGAGGATGATGAGGACTCATAGCCACAAAAACCACTTCCATATCTTGAAATTTGAGAGAAATGTGCTCTTGTGACCAATAGGAAGAAGACCTTGTCCAATCATGACAACTTCTTCCCTCAACCCCTTGTACTTTTGAATCAATTTTGATAACTTTGAAATGTATTGAACCAAAATAAGCCTTGTCATTCCATTTCTTCCAAAACAACTTCAATGGTGAGGTTTGAATTTCTCAAGATTTATTGACTAGGGCATGGAAATAAACTCATGAACCCATGAAGCAACTTGCTAAACCTCATTGCCTTTACCTACATTATTAACAAGTAAGACAAACCAATATTGCATTTTATTAATTAGGAAGAAAATCAAAACAAAATATTCATGATAACAAAAGAAAACAAGTCAAGGTGCTTGGGGATTCCTCGAAGAGAAAAGCTAAAGATAGGGAGAAGAACCAAAAGCCCTAATATGATCTTGTTGTGATTGAATCAACATGGTATGATGAAGGGATCTTAGGGGGAAAAATTGGGGTACAACACCATGCACACAAACAAAATTCCATGATTTTGTCCATACAAACAAACAAAATTCCGTTATAATCCACCATTAAAAATCCCCCGATTCATACATACAAACGAAATTCCCCGATTCTACCACGCATACAAACAAAATCCCCTGATTTCGTCCATACAAACAAACAAAATTCCGCTATAATCCACCATTAAAAATTCCCCAATTCATACATACAAACAAAATTCCCCGATTCATACCATGCATACAAACAAAATTCCCCAATTTCGTCCATACAACCAAACAAAATTCCTTTATAATCCACCATTAAAAATTCCCCGATTCATACATACAAATAAAATTCCCCGATTCCGTTATAACCCACTATTAAAAATTCCCCGATAAAATTTCAAATACAAACAAAATTTTCATCTCAATAACAACAACAACATTGCAACAATTTACTACACTATGACGACATAATATCTCATTAATTTAAACTTATATATACTCAAAATTATGATCAATGAAAGTGTCACAATACCTTATAAAATTCTCATCTCAATAATAAATTGACACCAATCCTCCTTAATTTTGTCCAAATGATCTTTCAAATAAGTAGAACACTTGTATTCATCAAAGTACTACATAATATAACATAATATGATTTAGTTAAAACAAATTAATTAGATGAAATGTGTTAAATATATTAGAATAAATCATAAGTTAGAAACTCATACCGTGGATGAAATCTCTATTTGATTCAAAAGAATAATTTCTTTCATAAACCTCAACATGAAATAACCGCAATCTATACCATTACGCTGACGAGGACACTACACATGGAAAAATATACAAATATATATCATCTCATATAATTTAACTTGTTTTATCAAGTAGCATCACTAATATAATCAAAATTATGAAAATATACATGCACTCTAATCTATGTAATATTGTTTGCCTTACTCTTTGGTACTTGAATATTTCTTTGTGATCTAAAAATTTGTATAACCCTAATAAAATATAAATGAAGATTTAAAATAATCTCACATAAAAAAAAAGTATACAAATGATGTTTTAGAACAATCTAACTTACGTATCAACCATCTCCTTCATGTATGGGTATTTTGTCCAATCTCCTTCTAACGAATCCAAATAATATACAACTTCTCTTATTGGATTGATCATAATCAACAACCTGTGTCCACTGTAAGATTAACAAAGTTTAGATTGAAACTTTCTACAAAACGTCAAAACACGAAAATTATAATACATGAAGTTGGAATAAAAATCTTACCCATTCTCAGTATTAAATGAAAAAAAAAACAATTTTTATGTATCTATGTTGGCCATAAATGTACGAACAAAATACTCTTTTACGTCATATGGTCGTTGTTGGATTAATAGTGCGTTGATATTGTTTAGAGATAAGAAGGAGAATCTTTGGTCCAATTGATGCGAGCGCATCAAGTTGGCATACATGAAACATAAATAAATACATCATTAACATTAAGACCATTCAATGAAATTAGTAGATAAATTGTTCAATAAAAACAAAATAAAGTTGATCGGATAATACCTGATGTATGTATTGACAACACCGAGGCCTAATTCTTCATGTTTAAGAATATGATCCACATCCTCTCTACTTATTGTTTCGTAATAGGAAAAACCAAAAATACCTTCCTCCATAGGTATATTACGAGCACACCCGTCGGCTAAATCTGAAATTCCCATTAATATCTGAAGGCACGACCTATACCGAGAAGTAGGCTTTTTTCTAGCCGCATACTTTGCCACAACCCTTTTTTCTGCAGACATGTTACTCATAGGGACTTGTTGCATGTCTTTAACATGAATCTAAAGATCAAATGCATATAATAATTTAGGTGAAGTCTAAGATCATGAATTAACCTATTCTATGCAAAATATATATTAATTTACCTCCTTTTTGGATGCAAATGACTCGGTCTGAGGCTTAATCCGTTTATCTTTTGATTTAGATTTCGGGGGAGTCTAACATTACCATGAAACAAAATGTACGTTAAATGGTCGTAATAGTTTTCATAATAGTTTTCAATACTGCAAATGTTAACATACCTCATAATCTATGAAAATGAGGCTTGACGGCCATGCAACACAAGATCCTATTGCCTCTCCGACCAATGTTGCATCTGAAATATCGTCAGGTAACGGTAATGGCGCATACCTCTCTATTGCAATTTAAATTAATACTTTTAAAAATCCAGCAGGGAGCGGTTTATGGTGAAGTACTTCTCCCAAGGTGTTATGAACTTTTCCCTTGCCAACCATGCAATAAGTCGATGACGATAAATATAGCTGACAAGGTGAAATGCCCTAAACCAATAATAAATATGAAATTGTTAATGTTTATATATGTCAATTAAAAAAATTGTGCTAATTCATAATAATATATGTTACCTCGGGAATTTTCTGTTGGAAATCACAATTGATACTATCTTTGTCACTAGTATCCTTGAACCCTGACCCATGCCTTTCTGACATGTATTTTTCTTTGTCCTTTTCCAACTCACAAACTTTAGCTTTTAATTTTTCTAACTCTTCCATCACTTCTTTATTGCCATGACCTTTCTTCTTTTGATGACTACCCAAGATGTTGGAGTCACCCCGAATCCCTTACCCCTCACACGACCGGTATACTCAGGAACATTTAATGCTCGACTAAGTATGATCCTGCAATCTGGTCTTCAACTTGAGTTTGAGATAGACTCTCCTGAAATTCATATGCATAGGGAAATAAATAAGTGGTCATTAAACTCATAAATTCCGTATTTTAATAAACTTTTAATTTAATTATAGGAATATTGGTATACTTACACATTTCTCATAAATTTGAAGCATATTTTTTGTAACAACTCCATCCTTACCCACCCGGGCAGCCTCCTACAGAACATGTTCCGGAAGAGATGTTTCTTGACTTTTCTCCTCTTCTAAATACACAATAAGAGAAATAATAAATCAATAATAGCACTTGATTAAAAAGTATATCATATCATTTATATATACTTACCAATCTTTGTTGCAAGCGTGCATATCCCATACACCCTTTTCTATATGGATACGGGGAACTTGATGCTCGTTAGCGATTCACGCCACTCACATCCTGAAAATGAGAGGTTCTTCTTTTTTCTTTGAAAGTTTCCCATTCTTCAGGCGACATTAAGCCTGCATACGCCTTTGGAAGTGCTGTATTGATAAAATTGTTATCGACATCCCTAAGAAACTTGTTTGCAAAAAATATTGAAATCCTCTTAGTCTTTTTCCGGCCAATTAAAGACAATATGATTTTCGATCATCATCAATGTTAAAAGACCTCTACAAAAAAACATACATAGAGTGCGTTAGTAATTTATATACATAAGCATCAACAAAAACGAAATACATCACATATCACACCTGTATTTCAGTCCATGTTTTTTCTTTAACGGGTTTCAGCTCACACCTTCTCCAATCATCACAAGTGATTGGAACTTCTCTCCTCACAACAGAACCAATGTAACTTGTCAACATTGAACCGTTAGGATCAATTAGCTGTTTATCTTCATTCCAATGTAAGTCAAATTTGATACCTTTATCTCTTGCACGAATTATTAACTTCATTATTGTTATTCCTCGTCTAATCTCACTCTCCACATCACGAGCTGATTCATTTCCATCAATATTAGAAGCAGGATGATCTTTTTCCTCATTAGAAGCCATTTCACCTGTAATATTAAAGAAAAACATAAACACCAAATAAAATTCAAGTAGCATTGAATGAATAACCAAAAAATAAAAACATAAACACAATATATAAAACCATAAACACAATTTAAAAACAGAAACACAATTTTATTGAATGACAAAATATATAACATTTCACTATTACCTTTTCCACTAACATCTCTTTTGATTCTTGGTTGGAATATGAATTACTTGGATCTTAACAACTCAGACGGATGGATTGATCCAAATTCCCTCATTATGATCATTTCCAATATATGATTCATCCGCTATAATATTCTCATCTTGATCATTTCGTACATACGACTCATTGCCTCTAACATATGACTCATTCTCAACATCAACATCACTTTGATTTACATTGTTATCATCAATCACTTTGTTAGATAAAAGCACTATAGACCATTTGGAACTTGTCGGATCAGTGATGTAGAACACTTGCTAAGCTTGAGAGGCTAGAATAAAAGGCTCATCTTTGTACCCCCACCCTATTAAGATCCAATTGTAAAAATCCCGAATTATCCATCCGTATGCCGCTATTATGTACCCACTTTCAACCAAAGATAGGCATCTGAAACATCTCATAATCAACCACCCAAATGTGCTCGATAACCCCAAAATATGACAGATTTTCATATTTGGGGTTTAAGTCATTCATACTTGAAATGTGCATTGCTTCAGCTAAAACAGTGACACCACTATTTTGCATAGTACTTTTATCATCTTATTCTTTGGTATAAAATGTGTATCCATTAATTGCGTATGTGCTATAAGAAAACACGAGCAAACTCGGGCCATAGGCTAAACATCTCAACCTTTCGGTTATTGTAGCGGGATATAAATTAAACTTTGAATAAATATGATCTTTGAACCATTATATAAAACTTTGATTATGCTCTCGTACTATCCAATTTTCATTTCTACTCGGATTTAAACCCTGAAGTACATCCTTGTGCATTTCAACATATGACTCAACCTCATTGTCATTGTGCAGAACATATAAATGCACTTGATCCCGTTCAACCCTTGATAATGTCACAATTTTATTTCCGATTAAATTTTTTCCTTCCTTCCTTTTGATAATATGAGATTTGGGTAGTCCAATGGATTGAACATTGGTCAAATATTCAGTATAAAACTCAACGGCTTCTTCAACAACGTATCATTCAACCATACAACCCTCTGGCTGACTTCGATTTTTCACGTACCCTTTTAATATTTTCATATAACGCTCAACAGGGTACATCCATCTCATATAAGCTGGTCCACACAATTGTGTCTCTTTCACAAGATGAACAACAAGGTGTACAATAATATCAAAAAATGAGGGAGGAAAATATATTTCAAGCTCACACAAAGTAATAATTATTTCTTTTTGCAATATTGGTAAGATCTCGGGATCGATCACCTTACTACAAATTGACCTGAAGAAAAAACACAATTTAGTTATGGCGCTTATTACTTTTTCTGGAAGAATAGAACGTATGCCTATTGGTAGAAAATGCTCCATTATAACATGGAAATCACGTGTCTTTAAACTCTTTAACTTGATGTCTTTCATAGACACAAGTCTTCTAATATCTGAAGAGTAACCTTCTGGAACTTTTACTTCACTTAGAAACTTACACAATATTTTTTTCTCCTTTCTAGATAAAGTATAAGCAACACGTGGCATATATGTTCGTGTTCCTTTCTTCATGGGTCCTAATTCAGTTCTTATTCCCATTTGTAGCAAGTCTTTTCTTGCTTTAAGGCCATCCTTAGAATTTCCTTGTATATTGAGTAACGTACCAATAACACTTTCAAATATATTTTTTCAATATGCATAACATCAAGAAAATGTCTTACATACAACGACTTCCAATACGATAATTAAAAAAAATTGACCTCTTCTTCCATCCACCTTTGACAAGCGTATGTGCAAAAGGCTTGCCAAACTGGGTACTCATATCTTTCACCTTTTTAAAAAGTTGGTCACCTGTCAACATAGGTGGAGCTCTATCATGTTCTGGATTTCCATTGAATGCCTTTCTCCACCCACGGTAGTGATGATTAGAATTTAAGAATTTACGATGATCGAGAAATACATTCTTTTGACAAAATTTCAATCGCTTCCAATTTGTATGTTCTTCACAAATAGGACACGCTTTTTGACCTTTAATGCTATACCCTGATAGATTTCCGTATGCCGAAAAATCATTAATTGTGCCAAACAACATCGCCCTCAAATTGAAACTTTCTTTCCTATATCCATCATAAACCTCCACCCTGTTCTCCCACAAAATCTTGAAATCTTCGATTAATGGTTTCAAGTAAACGTCTATGTCATTCCCTGGTTGTTTAGGTCCAAAAATTAACATAGATAACATCATGTACTTGCGCTTTATACATAGCCATGGAGGTAGGTTATAAATCATAATAATTACAGGCCATGTGGTATGTGAGATACTTTTAAGACCATGTGGGTTCATTCCATCAGTAGATAATGCCAAGCAAAGGTTTCTTGCATCTCCTCCAAAATTAGGATAATCATTACAAATTTTTGACCATTGTGCTGAATCTGCCGGATGTCGAAACTTTCCATCAATAATTCTTTCATCTGCATGCCAAGTCAAGTGTCTTGCATCGGTTTCACTATGAAACATGCGTCTAAATATCGGAATTATAGGAAAATACCATAACACTTTTGCTGGAGACAATTTTTTCTTATATCGAGATAAACCGCATTTAGGGCACTTAATTAACGATGCATATTCGTTTCGAAACAAAATGCAATCATTTGGACAAGCATGTATCTTATCATAGCTCATGCCAATAGAGCACAACATTTTTTGGCCTCATAGGTTCGATTAGGAAGAACATTATCCTCCAGAAGCATATCTCTCATAATGGCTAATAACTTTGTGAAACTTTTATCCGACAATCCATTGCCCGCCTTTAAGTTGTACAACTTTAATACCACATACAGTCTTGTGAATTTAGTGCAACCTTTATACATCGGTTTCTCTGCATCGCTTACCAACCTCTCAAACATTTTGGGACAATCCTGGAGATCTTCTTCAAGTGCTTCTACAATCTCTTCGACTCGATCAGAATCGTATGTATCTGTGTCATTGTCGTCTGAAGCATATGCCGTACTATCCCCCAGTTCAACATTCTCGTAACTTTTCTCACCATGGAATATCCAACATGTGTAACTTCGATCAATTCCATGCCTCAATAAATGCGATTGTAACTCAACTGCGTCAACTCGACCCACAAAACAACAACTTAAGCAAGGATATTTCATTCGATTGGTATCTTCGGCATGTTCAACAACAAACTTAACGAATTCCAATACCCCATTCTCGTACTCTTTGGACAATTGATTGACAGACATCCATTTTTTATCCATGGTCTTACTATCAAGTAAGCTAGACAAAAACAATACTTAAAAAAAAGGACAAAGACTAAAAAGCTTAATACCAATTAGGCATATTCATCGAAAATAAAAATACTATAATTATTCAAGCAACTATGGAAAATTCAAAGAACAACTAAATACCTGTAGAGAAGTCAATAACTTCTGAAACCACACAGTGTAATATTCTTGGAAATGCTCAGAAACTCCACTCTTCACAAGTAACATATATAAATGAGCAATTAATTTCATTATAATAAAACAAATCTATAGAATAAGAATTACATTAGAATATTTATACAACATTAAACATATATGTATACAACATTAAATAATCACTAATATTGTTTTTAACATATATAAATATTTGATTTTAAAATATGAAGGTAAAATATTAATAAAAAAAATTTGTTTAATAAAGATCTATTTTAATATTCTACATTGAAAATATAAATCAATCAAACAATTCATGTGACTCTATATTAATCAAATGGCTCATGAAGTGTAACTTTCATTTTCCCCTTCAAATCATATTCTAACTTCAAATCTAGATCTTCAAATTTTAATCCAACAATCATAATTTGTTTAACTATCTTAATTTATGTGTTAGTATGACTCTTACATTAGAGAATCCAAGTTTCTATAATTCTATTGACATAAATACTTAATGTAACATGTCTCTTTTCTCTAGAATTTTTATCACTATATAAACTATTTGTTCATCAATTTCTAATCACCAATTTTAATAAAACATTTCATCCTTGTGTCTCGTCCGGGACTCTTGTCTAAAAACCAATTTTTCACAATAATAACCGCAATGTTAATGTATACACATTTCAATTACAATATTTTTTTCTATCATTCAATATATGCAATATTTGTTGTGACATTTACACAAACACCTTACATGCAATCTCATTGAGACATTTTCCCAAACACCTTACATGCAAAAACTACATGCCATACAAAAACACACCATAATGCAACATTATCAACACTAAATCAACACTAAAACAACATTATCAACACTATCAACTAAATCAAATGCAACATTATATATCAACATTATAAAATATATCAAATATATCAAAAATTATACCTAGAGGAGAAGAGAACCTTGGTTGTGAATAGAAGAAAGGATGCAACGGTCTTGAATGGAAGAAGGATGAGAATCTTGAAGAAAGGATGCAACGATTTTGTCAAGAATCAAATGAAAAATGACGTTAAAGACAGTATTTTGTGCGTAATATTGTATTCTAAAAATGGGTTTTGCAAATAATAACGTGTTAATGTGTTTTATGTTGGGCGCGTTTTTTAATATTTTTTTATAACATGACTTTAGGCAGCGCTTGTAGTAGAAAGCGCTGCTTAATCCCCCCTTTAGGCAACACTTTAAGAAAGCGCTGCTTAATCCCCCCTTTAGGCAGCACTTTAGCAAAGCGCTTTGTAAGCCCCCTCTTTTGGCAGTGCTTCTCCAAAGCGCTACAGTACCTACCCCCTTTAGCAGCGCTTTATAAATTCACATTAACCCCCTTTAGCAGCGCTTTATAAATTCACATTAACCCCCTTTAGGCAACACTTTCACAAAGCGCTGCTTAAGCCCACCCTTTAGGCAACGCTTATGAAAAGCGCTTCCTAAGCCCACCCTTTAGGCAGCGCTTCAGGACCTACCCATATTCACCCCCTTAGGTAGCGCTTTTTTAGGATAAAGTTATGATAGTTTTTTACACCCCAAAACAATAGTTCGCAGTTGTAACAAGATTTAAAATATAGAATAGAAATATATATATATATTTGTTTTGTTATACACAACAAAACCAATATCTTTTTTTATAAGTTGGAGGATAAAGGAAAGAAATCAAACTACTTCAAAATATAAGGCATACTCAAACCGAATATAAAAGAAGAAAATTATATATATATATATATATATATATATATATATATATATATATATATATATATATATATATATATAACGCGCGCGCACACATAACCCCCCTCATATATTTTCCCACCATAGGCTTATTTATATATAAATAAGACTTATGAATCATAATTCTTAAATGCTTGTTTATATATTTGTTTTGTTATACACAACAAAACCAATATCTTTTTTTATAAGTTGGAGTATAAAGGAAAGAAATCAAACTACTTCAAAATATAAGGCATACTCAAACCAAATATAAAAGAAGAAAATTAGATTACTTCAAAGCATCTTTCAGATCAGACAATCAAACATCTTTAGAAACATAAAACTGGCCAAAAGATCTAGCACTAAGTCAATCTCAAACTAAATTTTTCGCGACAAAAACATTCTCACGACTCCCTTTCATCCCACCATTGAACAAAATGTCGTTAATAATTAACAAGATAGCCCTCACAATTGATAACTAAATAAGAATTCTACAATTATTCCTTGTTCTCCTCTTCATTACAAACTCAATTAATAGGAGATGGTAAAAAATATTTGAAGAAGAACTAAATTCGTTCATCCTTACCCAATAAAAAATTAATATCTAAACTCAAACAACAACACTAAATTGATTTACCCTTACCCCCTCGAAAATTGATACCTAAACCTTAGTAGCAACATGCAGTAAAAAGATGATAATGAGTCTCGTATGTACCAAGACATTACAAAAAAAAAAGGATATGCACGCCTGAGATGGATTCTCTCTTAGAAATCCCATCCTTTGTTTGGAGTTTATGTTGAAGAAACCTCCACTTGAAGACTTGTAAATTAGAAGGCACATTTGAATTCCAGAAACATTTCAAGGAAGTAAACAAACCTGTACTGGAATGCATATTTTGTTCCACGCACGCATGTAACCTGTCGAAGACTGACTTAATTGGAAAAACCTATTGATGTGTTCCACCATACAAAATGATGCGAGTGATACGGACAAGGCGCAATATGTTGCAGAATGGAGTGTGACAATCGCACTCTACTACTTCTGACTCGGGCATACATCATGAATATTGCAGAACGACGAAGACTATATATTCTGAACCAAAATCCAGCTTCGATGATCCTCATTCTCTGCTCCTGCATGGCCTGAACTAATAGAGAAAATTGATTGCACAATGGCTCCTTACCAATCCAACAATCCCTTCAAAAGTCTATATTGAAACTGTTCCCAGCCTTGCATGAAAGACTCCTGCAAAACTAGTTATTTTCAACACCACACCATCCAAACAAAATACGTAAATCCCTCTAGACAATGACTTAACACTGATCGCATTCTTGATATCTCCATACTTGAAAGAAAACACTTTATGCCATAACGAAACCTCTTCCACCAATATCCTCCAACCCCATTTACTAATTAAAGCTCTACTAAAAAAATCACATTGCTTTACACCAAGTCCACTTTGTGCTTTCGGCATACAAATAGGCGACCACGTCATCCAATTGATCCTTCTAAGATTTTCCTTATAATTCCACAAAAACGATCGTTGAATGTTGAAAACTCTTGAATAACTACTTTAGGAGCCTTATAGAAGAAGAACATGTATCTTCCCCCGGTAGGGCCTTTGATATGTAGCACATCAGGTTCTAGCTAAAATTTAATTCTCTAATCATGACTTATTCAACAACGAATAGTTACAAGTATAATATTTCCATGGAAGTGGCCTAGTGAGTATCGAGGTTGTAGCCAGGATTTTCTACAGAGATTCAAACACATCTTCGCATTCACTCGTCCACTCGAAAGCGACCTTATTTCTTAATGATTGATAGAAATACAAATCAAGTTGGAAAGATTTTGAGATGAATCTATTCAAGGTCAAACACATAATGTTCCATTTCAGGACCATCTTTTTTGACGTCATCAAAATCTATTTAATCACGCTTCACATAATCGAGGTTCGCTTTGATTCCCTACTCTATTAGACAGATGCCCAATTACTAGCCTACTTTTACCCCAAAAGTACACTTCTTCGGGTTGAGTCTCATACTATGCTACATAACCCTCTTGAACACCCGCTAAAAGTGTTGATTGTTAAGTTCTCCCTAACTAGATTTAACAATCATATCCTCTATGTACACTTTCAAAATCTCTCCTATCTCCTTTAGAAATATCTCATTCATCATTATCATATACATCGCGCCGAAATTATTCAACCCGGAGAGAATGACGTTGTATTGGTAAATATCATTCTCTCTAATGAATGTTTTTTTTATATGGTCGGGTCCAAACATAGGTATCTGATTATACCTAGAGTAGGAATCTATGAAGGATAACAGTTGGTATCCATCTGAATTACCCATGAGTTTGTCAATGTTTAAGAGTGGGTAAGAATCCTTTGGAAAAGCTCTACTGTGATTTTTGTAATCAACACACATTTTTAATTTTTGTAAGGCCTTATTAATTAGAACGACGCTTGACAAAAATTTTGTATGATTTTCCTCGAAAATGAATATGGCATCCAATAGGCCTTTCAACGTGCTCATGGTAGCTTCATATTTTTTGAGAACTAACTTCTCCTCTGTTGAGAGATGTAGCGGGAACTAGAATCTACATTCAACTGATGGCATGCCACGCTGGGGTCAATGTCTGGCATCTAATGAAAAGAGATAGCAAAGAGGTATGCATTTTCCTGAAGGAATTGAATTAGTATAGATCTTACTTGAAGTTCCTTTTTGATTGGTTGCCTTATGCCGAACAACATGGAGTCTGTTCAAGCTAGTTTTGGTGCAGAAGGGACACATGTGAAACCTGATGTTCCAACATATGTGTTACAACATCTTGTCTCTTACAATGGAAACGTGTTATTGAAATTATGGTTTTAAGTTAATCTACCAAAGTTTCACTCTACAAAGAAGATCTACAGATCCAAGCTGAAGAGTTAATTTAGAAGTATTGGTGCAACATGTTAAACGTGATGCTTTAACATGTGTTCCATACAACATCAAACCTTGACAACAGGCCATATGGATGTTGCTTGGTGCGCAATTTCTGATTGGGAATGAATATGATTTGTTGTAGTTAATTTAGCGATGTTTTTTTTAATTTGTTTGACAATTGGAGATATTCAAATCATATTTAAATAGATATCTAAATTTTAATTTGAAATATAACAAATCATATCCTACTGTTTTAGACAATCATGGAGAAGATCATATCCAACTGAATCATCTATTTTATGGAATAAATCAGTTTAGATATCCAAGGAAGAAAAGCCCAAAAGACATTGTTATATATGGAGGCTCAGTTTCACGTTTGAGACATATATTTTACGCGCAAAGTTTAGAATCTTAGTGCTAGGGTTTGAGTCTTTGTAACTTGGATTCCATGTTGATGCCATAATAATGGTTACAGATGAATATTCATGTACACCACTCTATATTTTAGTAACTTCGCATAATTATTGATTTGTCATATTTGAGTTGTAATACTCAACATTCAATTGGATTGTTATTGAATTTGATCACTTGAGATTAATGATTGAGAGAAAGTGAGAGAGAAGGGAGACCTAAACAGAAAGTAACTAGGATTAGAAAGAGGCATTGAACAGTATGGGGTTGTTTTACATAGAAGATTAAGTGTACTAATTCGAAGTAGTAAATTTTCTTTTTCTAGGTAGAGTGCCCTCCAGACGTAGGTGTTATTTGCATCGAACTGGATTGCCAATATATGTAGTTATTTATTGATTTTACATTGACTCTGTATTCTATCCATATGTGTGTTAAATGTGGTTTAATTTTTTAGACCCGTGGTTCTAACATCGTGTCCAACATTTTTCCCACTCGGGAACAAAATTTCAATTGGTATAAAAGAAGGCACTCTGTTCTGTTTGGGTAAGCTCCTTGGAGGACATTTTATGTTAAAATAGACAAGACTATAGATGGAGGTTCATTCAACAAGCCACCTGTTTTGGAAGACACAAGTCATGATGGTTGCTTTCTTAAAATCCATAAGATTCAAAGCTTGTAATACTTTGGTTCAAGGTTGGAAACATCAACTGATCACTTCTTATGATGGTTATGTTAGAACATAATCTGGTCCTACATCCCAGTTAGAGTTATGATGATAACAAACACATGATATAAAGAACAAGTATGCTCTCTAATAAAAGTATGTTTACATGCAGGAAGTTTTGATGTGAAAAAGATGTTCTGATGTAACTGGAAGTTCTTCCAGAACATCACTAGAAGTTATGATTATGTGAGCATAGAAGTTGAGAGTACCATGATAGATTCAGGCACATCAAATCTGTGTGAAACACTTATATGAAGAAGTTCTGTTACAATTTATGAATGCACCTGTGCTGTGAAATAGGATCTCTGATACTCTGATTTGCAAAGTTCTGATACAAGCTGTAAAGGACTCTCAACGGTAATATTTATCCTCTGATGTGAGAAGCTTCGAAGCGTTACAATTCCATCAATGAAATATCATATGTAACGGTTACAAAGAGACAAGGAGCTCCTGGTTTGGAAAATTCATTAACTCGTGCTATGGACATACCAAAAGTATCTTCTTATGTCACTATTGCATGGCCTATATAAAGCAGAAAAAAAGAAGATTTCTAGTGATGAACCATTGCGTACAAAAGAAGAAATTACGTGAGGCTATAGCAATGCAGCAATCTCTTTCATCCTTAAACACTCATACTTAAATTGTGTAAAACATCACTGTTAGTGATATTATTTTAGTAGAAACACCATTGTACACATTTATTCAATTAACTGTTTAGACATTTCCTTGAGAAAAACGGGTTGTTGTTTTGGAATCAAGAAGACTTTGGCAGTAGTTAAAGTAGTTGTGTAATCAATTTTGATTAGTGAATTAAGACCTCGTTGGAGAGAGGCGAAATCACCTTGGCGGGTGGACTGGAGTAGTTTGAGTTCAAGAAAACCAGGATAAAAATCAAAGTGTTCTTTCCATTATATTTTGTGATTCCAATTCAACCCCCCTTCTTGTGTTTTTCACTTCTTCAATTGGTATCAGAGCACCTGGATCTGGGTGCAAACACTTAACCGTGTCAGCAAATGATCCAAGGAGAAAAACACTATGATGGGAACAAGTCAGAACATCACCAACAACCCTCCAATATTTGACGGTGAAAGTTTTGACTACTGGAAAGATATGATCAGAAGTTTCTTCCTAGCCTATGACGCTGACCTCTGGGATATGGTAATTGATGGATACATACATCCTGTTGATGAAAAGGGTCAGAAGATTGACAGAAAAGGATGACAGATGATCAAAAGCAAGACTTCAGAAATCATCACAAGGCCAGAACTACTCTCCTGAGTGCCATCTCATATTCAGAGTATGAGAAGAACACAAACAGAGAGACAACAAATCACATGTTTGATTCTCTGAGAATGACGCATGAAGGCAACCCACAAGTAAAAGAAACCAAATCCCTTGCGCTCATTCAGAAGTATGAAACCTTCAAAATGGAATAAAATGAAACCATTGAAACAATGTTCTCTAGATTTCAAATTCTGGTGGCTGGGCTAAAGGTGCTGGACAAAGAGTAATCAACTGCTGATTATGTAAAGAAGATCACCAGTAGTTTACCAAAGCAATGGAGACCCATGGTCACTACTCTTAAACTGGAAAAAGATCTAAACATAATATGTCTAGAAGAACTTGTCAGCTTGCTCAGAAGCCATGAGATAGAGTTAGAAGATGATGAGCCTCAGAAGAAAGGTAAGTCTCTCGCTCTAAAATATAATAAATATGAAACCAAATTTTTGCAGGAAAAAGCAGAAGCAGAAAACTATGGAGAATCCTCATCAGAAGAAGACGAACTGTTCTTTCTATCCAGAAGAATCAATCAGTTGTGGAAGCATAGGTAGAAGAATTTCAGAAACTCCAGAAGAACAGGAAATGACTATGAACAATCTTCTGCATACAAAAAATCTAGTAACAGAAACATTACCTGCTATGAATGCAATAAACAAGGTCACTGAAAAAGTGACTGTCCAAGGCTTCAGAAGGAGAAACCTAAAAGGTAGTCCGTTAAGGATAAGAATAAAAGCTTTATGGCAACGTGGGATGACTCTAAATCCTCTAAAGACAGAACAAAATCAGAAGATAAACAAGCCAATATAGCTCAAACGGACAACTTATCAGATGTCTCTGAATCCTCTGAATTTGAATCAGAATTAGAATCAGACTCAGAGTCAGAAGAGGTATTTTCTAACTTTTCTAGATCTCAATTAGAGGAGAGTCTGTCAGAAATTCTAGAAATGTATCAGAAGCTTCGAGTCACAAACAAAAACCTGAAAAGGATCTAGTTTCTGACTCTGAAGAAACTAAGAATCTGAGACTAGAAAACTCAGAGTTGAAAAGAAAAATTTTGAAACTTGAAAATGATTTACAAAACACTCAGAAGGAAACTATCTCAGAAGTTCCTAGTACCCATGAAACAATCATAAAGGATAATGATCACACCTTTTAGAAATTCCTCGCTAAAAACATAGATAGAAGCAAGATGGCTTCAATGATTTATGGAGTTAGCAGAAATGGAAGAATAAGTATAGGATACAAAGGTAGAGTATCCCAACCTAAGAAAGTTAAGGATCTGGTTATCAAAAGCACTCCTTTTTATTCTCACTTCACTACTGGGAAAACACATGATATAAAACATACTGGTAAGGTGTTTTATGCTAAACCAAAATTCAAACAGAATTTTGGAAACTCTAACAGTCATAGACCCAAAAATATATGGGTACCAAAAGACAAAATCATCTATGTTGCAGATATTTTTAATAGCAAGTTTGAAACACCAGTATTAACAGCTGGGCTCTGGATGCTCTCTACACATGGAGGAAAGAAAGCATATGTTCCAAAGTATGGAATTTAAAAGATTCGCAGGTTTCAAAGGCAGTAAAAAACAATAGTTTATTGGCTCTGATACTCTTGGAAACTGGAATGAAAATACAGTATCATAAGCTCTCTAAAGAATCTCAGATGTATCCAGAAGAGGATGTCACAACTTTTCAAGCAACTTCTGTCAGAGCAAGCCAAATAGAGTCTTTACAACTTTTTGATTCTTGACAAAAAGGGGGAGAATGCAGAATATTTTGAATACTATCAGAATCCATATCAGAAGATCTTCAGGGAAGTATTTTATTTTCTCGTTAGCTGAGTATTCTACTCAGGAGGGAATTTTAATTTTTTGTTCTTTATTCCATCAAAATATACAACTTTTTGTCATCATCAAAAAAGGGGAGATTGTTAGAACATAATCTGGTTCTACATCCCAGTAAGAGTTTTTATGATAACAAACACATGATATAAAGAACAAGTATGCTCGCTAATAAAAGTATCTTTACATGCAGGAAGTTCTGATGTGAAAAATATGTTCTAATGTAACTAGAAGTTCTTCCAGAACATCACTAGAAGTTATGATTATGCGAGCATAAAAGGTGAGAGTACCATGATAGATTCAGATGCATCAAATCTGTGTGACACGCTTATATGAAGAAGTTCTGTTACAACTTCTGAATGCACCAGCGCTGTGAAACAGGATCTCTGATACTCTGATTTGCAAAGTTCTGATACAAGCTGTAAAGGACTCTCAACGGTAATATTCATCCTCTGATGTGAGAAGCTCTGAAGCATTACAATTCCATCAATGCAATATTATATGTAACGGCTACAAACAGACAAGGATCTCCTGGTTTGGAAAGTTCATTAACTCGTATTATGGACATACCAAAAGTATCTTCTTATGTCACTATTTCATGGCTTATATAAAGCAGACAAAAAGAAGATTTCTAGTGATGAACCACTGCGCACAAAAGAAGAAATTACGTGAAGCTACAATAACACAACAATCTCTTTCATCCTTAAACACTCATACTTAAACTTTGTAAAACATCACTGTTAGTGATACTATTTTAGTAGAAACACCATTGTACACATTTATTCAATTAATTGTTTAGACATTTCCTTTCGAAAACCGGGTTGTGGTTTTGGACTCAAGAAGACTTTGGCAGTAGTCAAAGTAGTTGTGTAATCAAGTTTGATTAGTGAATTAAGACCTCGTTGGAGAGAGGAGAAATCACCATGGAGGGTGGACTGGGGTAGTTTGAGTTCAAACGAACCGGGATAAAAATAAAAGTGTTCTTTACATTATATTTCGTGATTCCAATTCAACCCCCCTCCCTTCTTGTGTTTTTCACTTCTTCAGGTTCTACATGCTTAAAAAGCCTGAAGCTGATTGGTCCGATGATGAAGATGATGGAGCTCTTGGAAACGACAAAGCCTTGAGTGACATATTCAATGGTGTTGACAAGAATATGCTCAGACAGATCAACACTTTTACTAAAGCTAAAGAAGCTTGGGACATACTCATGGATTTTCATAAAGGCACATTCAAGGTCACGATGTCAAGGCTCTAGTTCCTCAAAACTGAGTTTGAAAATTGGAAGATGAATCCATATCTGATTTAAACATTAGATTGTATGATATATCCAATAATTACATTTCTTTTGTAGAAAAGATGTCAAAAGAGAAGCTGGTGAGAAAGATTCACAAATCTTTGCCTCAGAAGTTTGACATGAAGGTAACTGCTATAGAACAAACCAAAGACCTTGAAGATTGATGAACTCATTGGGTCTCTACAAACCTTTGAAGTTTCTATAAATGGAAGACTAGGAAAGATGAACAAAGTTGTAGCTTTTGTATCCAATACTTATGAGAAGATAGATCAAGGTTATAAGGACATTGAAGACAATTTTCAGATGCTATAGATTTAGGTGGTAGAAAGTTCAATAAAACATTTAGAAGGTTGGACAAACAATTGAGAACAAATGGTCAAGATAAAGTTCCCGACATTAGTCCTCGGAGTAAGTATAAAGGGAAGACAAACATATAAAAGGAAAAGGTCCTAAATGTTATGAATGTGAAGGATTTTCTCATATCTAGTATGAATGCCCTACTTTCCTAAAGAAAAAAGGATTATGAATCACTTGTTATGATTCTGATTGTGAAAAATAAGCATCAAACTTGAAGGTGCGAGAAACACAAGAAATGGGGGTTTGAATTGGGTTGCAACAAATATAATTTTTTTGCAACTCCAACACAAAGCAAATTGCGATACGGTGGCAGAACCGACTGTTTATACTGGTTTTGTGTTTATGTTCACAAATATTGTAGTAAGCAAGATTCTCCACCGACTTTTCTTTTTTCCAAATTAAGGAAAGGGTGAAAAGAATAGAAAAAGACCTTTTCGAGAATTTTCTGAGTAAGGGGGGTAGATTATGGAAAAGGAAGGTGTTAGCACCCTTTCCATTCGTAGTTCTCTATAGACTCTTAGATGCTTAGCTCATTTTGAAATACCTTATGCTTTGTGTGTTTTGAAAAGTATTTTGAAAATGCCTTAGTGCGGCGATTCGTTTTATGATAACTCGTATGAGTCCTCAAGAGTGTTGATAAAGCATTTTTTGAAAGTGTTTTTGAAATGTTTTGTGTAAGTGTAAAAGTTTGTTTTTGAGCAAGCATCTAAGAACTATCTAATTATACACGAAAAGGTTCGTTATTTTCCTCCTATCTTTTAGAAAGTGCTATCGTACTATTAATGAGTAGGTGGCCCTATCGTTGGATGTATGAGAGACATTTGAAGGGACGTACAGTCATAAAGGCAACATATGGAGACACTTTAACAATTTTTGTTTAAGGGACTAGATGATTTACCGAAAGACAACAATGTAGGGTCATCGAGGGATTATGATCTTTTGATTTACGGGTCTTTGCTAAAGCGTCCCCATTTTTGAGGGACATGACTGTTTTATTTTCCTAAGGCAACCAAAGTGGGACTACCCTAGAGGTGTATATGTACAAGTGGATTGTATTCAATTATTTTTGTCTTTTTTGTTAGGTTTGCTAACATTTGATTATTAATCTTGTCATGCAATCCTATTACCATACATATAACATTTAATATATGTACAAGAATGTAAAGTTCAGAAACGTCAATCATACGCTATTACATGGATTTGGGGGTAAATTACATGTCCAAGAATGAAGAGATAGAAGCAGTAAATGTCCTAATTATTCTATTACAACCTATGAGTAGTTACAATAATATGAAAAATATGAAAATAAATAAATGCACGCGAATTGAAAAAAAAAAGAACGTCTAAAAATCCTAAGGAAAAATAAATCTTTTTGTTTGTTTTTATTTATAAAAGAAATAAAAGCTTAAGTCTACTCAATTTTAAATAAAAAAGGTTAAAATAATTTATTAATTAATTAACAAAAGTAATTTGGTTAATAAAATACTAGCCTAATGTTTTTTTTGTGATTTTGTTTATTGTTAATTTAAAAAAGAAATTAAGAAAGGAGTAAGTAACACAAAAAATAGAAATGCAAGAAAACAAGTCTTTCGATCCAGAGGAAAGGGTAGCTTTCAATCCAATGAAAAGGCAATTTTCGATCCAATGAATAGTGATTGTCTTTCGATCCAATGAAGAGGCAGTTTCTGATCCAATGAATGGTGATTGTCTTTCGATCCAGGGGGCGAGCTGCTTTTTGATCCATATCTGCAAGATAAGCATTAGAAAAATAAAGATGCAGGACTTGGGTGTCGAACCCAGGTCTTTCAATCTTGTGCGCGTTGGTCTGCTCAGGCTTGATATGCAGTACAAGTGTTAGAAAAAGAAACAAATACAAACCTGGGTGTCGAACCCAGGTCTTTAGTCCTGAATACAAATCGAACTATAAATGTTAATATGCCATGCAACAATCAAAATTAACTTAGGATCGAAGGTTTGTTACCAATGGATTGATTTGCTTTAGATGGACATGGCTTGCCATGTGCTTTGGCATGCTTCTTGCAAACTTCAAGGAGTGAGTGGAGTGTTGCTAAATATTCTTTTGATTTGGATTACTCAGGAGATTTTTGATAACTTTGGTGTGGCTTATGAGGCAGCGTGTGCGTGTAAGGCAATATATGTGTGTGGTTCCTGGGCTTATGTCTCCAATGTGTGTGTATGTATTTGGTATCCCTCCTTTGGCTTGTGGGAATAGTATGTATTTATAGGGGATGCAGAGAGGATCATAGCATAGAAATGGCAAGGGACAGCTATTAACTAGGCTTTGAAGGGAAAAATCAGACACATTAAAAGACTCCCATTTTTGAAATATTCATGCCCCTTTGAGCTTTGGGATGAACCTGGACATACTTTATTCTTTTGAATACCTTCAAGCCATGCCATTCGATTGGCCTTGAGTTGCCTCCTTCAAATGGCTCTGGTTTCATTCTTATAGCTCATTCGATTGAGCCCATCTACATCAATTCGAATTGCTCAGATCTTCCCTTATTAGGGCTTCTTTGAAAGCCCCTCATATCTTTTCTCTTCTATTGGCTCTGACACTACCCAACTAACTCAATCGAAAGACTTCATTCTGGCCAGTCGAAGCTTCCATTTTCATGAATGTGCTTGTGCACTTTGATTTGAACCTGGCAGTATGTTGGATTTCGGGCCAGCAAGCATCTTTGAATATTTTCTTTCGTTTTTACCAACTAGATCCATCCTTCAAGCAGAACCCTTTTTAGACAACAATATGTGTTTCCAATCAAAGTGTCCTTCAAATGGACCCTTTGTGTATCCTTCATTTTGAACCAATGTGGTGTGTTCTTTTGAAGGGACCACATGTATCACTTGTGTGCATCACTTGAAATTCCTTCGAATGGGCCAACAAAGTATATCCTTCGAATGGAACACCCATGTAGGCCCCTTTAAATCCATCAATACATGTCCTTCGAATGGGGTAAATATATGTCCTTTAAATGGACCATGTGCTTATCCTTCGAATGCGCCATTTGTGTACCTTTTGAAAGGGGCATCCATGTATGTCAATGCATGTCCTTCGAATGGGACACACATGTATGTCATAGTGCAGAAACTTTGTGTGTTGAAGGTTTTCAAGGGTGGAATCGAAGCTTGCATGCAGGAGGTCCATGCCTTGTGAATGGAAGGAAATCTTTCAAAAGGAACTTGTCTTCTGAATCGAAGGAATGACATAGGAGGCCGTTGCCTTGTGCCTGTTGGCATGAAGGAAGTTCCTGCCTTGTGGATTGAAGGCAAGTGTAGAGAAGGCACTTGTCTTCTGAATCGACGGGCTCTAGTAGGAAGCCAACACCTTCTTAATCGAAATAAGTCAATAAGAAGCCAACGCCTTCTGAGTCGAAAGAAGCCAGTAGGAAGCCAATGCCTTCTGAATCGAAAGAAGCTAGTAAAAAGCCACTAACTTCTGAATTGAAGGATAGCAACAAGAGGCCCTTCCCTTTTGAATCGAAGGAGGCTGTTTCAAGGGAAACAAATGCCCAGTCGAAGCTTGTATAAAGCAAACAAGAAAAAGGCCAATGCTTCAATCGAAGCTTGGAAATTGGAAGCAAGTTTGAAGGAGGTTAGGTGCTCAATAGAAACCCCTGAATCAAGCCTGCTCGAAAGAAGCTAGATGCTTAATTGAATCAAATTTTGTGTAGCCTTGACTTAGTAGAAATTTTGTGAGAAAATTATTTGAGAAATGGGAGGGAAAATTTTGGGGTATAACAGCTGCCCTTGTTCAGCCTTCTTAAACCTGAAGATTTAGATTGGCTTATCTGCCTTTTGTGACCTGAAGGTGGAAGATGATTAAACACTAGAGTGCCTAAAAATTTTCACTTGATGATGTGCTGGTTAATTGTGTACAGATTGGACTTACAGATGCCATTTGGAGGCGATGACTGAGAGTTGGCAGAGATGGGCTTAAAGATGCCATCCAGGGTAGGTGCTGACTTCATAAGAGGTCACTGTGTGGGGAATGCATGTTCCTATTGTCTGAGGAGGATTCTGCTGGGGAAGGTTGATTTTTGTTATTTTCCTTCTTGGGGAAAACTCTGTGGGGAATAGAGTCTAGGAACTTCAGTTATCCATGGTGTTGTACCCAAAATTTCCCCCCTAAGATCCCTCGTCATACTTTGTACATTTTGAACATAGCATTGGTCTCGTGGTTATAAGATCGAAGAGCTTTGGCATTAGGGTTTCTCTCCCTGAATGGAAGCTGTCGTCTTGGAATGAGATTAGGGTTTTGGATCTCAAGCAGCATAGATGTCTCTGCTATCAGATTTCCTCAAGATACAACTTTTTCTTCATCAGAGTTCTTTCAAGGAATAAAGGCATTAGGGCCTAACTCATCCAGACAATCAGGATTTCTCTTCATTTTGTTTAAGCTTGGTAAGGATTCTTCTATGGATGTTTATTGAGTTAAAGTCTCACTTCTAGGCTACATTGAGCGCTACTCTTCCCTTACTGAAAGATTGCTTTGAGTTTTGTCAAGTTTAGATATGTACCATTGGGTAAGCTATGGGTTAGGAGCTCATCTAGATCATGTCAACAAATGGAGGTTGGTCGCTTCAAATGCAAGGTGACTAGAATCTATAGATTTAATTGAGATTGAGGTACATAACCTTCATTAGGTCATCTGACGCATCATGCATCATTAGTCAATAGTTTGGCTTGGGATCAGGGATTTCGAGGAATTAGGTTTGTTGTATGGCTTTAAGGCTCTTATCTTTGCACAAGCTTGTTTCAATTGATTTATCCATCAATCATTTGTTTGAACTAGGATTTTATTTCCTGGACTTCTTTATCATCAAACTACAGGGATATTCTCTCTCCGCAGCATCAGGTTGCAATATTTCTTCAATGCTTAAGAATTAGGGTTTTCTTCTGTTATTCTTTAACTAGGGATCATTGGATTAGGGCTCGATCTTGTGGTTATCTTGAGCTTCTCCTTCTTCAACATTGTGGACTTGTTTTTAATGATACAGTTTTTGGTCCTCATCAAATACTTGTTACTTCAATTGCAAGTTAACTTGAACTATTGAGAGAAATGACTAGAGACTTGGATTCGTTGAAACTTCTAATCGTGCTCAGAGTTAATATTGATTCAAGGGCTTATTAAGTTCATGACTTTGTTAACGGTTGATTCAAGATAGGGTCAAGAGCTTATTTAGCTCATTTTATCAAATGAAAGATGGTCGTTTTGAATGCAAGATGACTAGAATTTATGGATTCAATTGAGATTAAGGTTCATTGACCAAGGACGCCATTTGAAGTCAACTGAGTTTTTACTTGTCATGAACGCTTGAGTTGCATTAAGGATCAATTTAAGTTGACCATGGAATATAAGTTTTTAATGTGATTCAATGATAAATCATTTAACTTGCTTGAAGAACAAGAAATATGCAAGAGATGGGGATGGATTGCTTGTCATTTTGCTTAATATTGGAAAATTGAATTGAATACAAGGCTTCATTAAGGTTGGAAGATTAATTTGAGATATTCATTCAAGTTCAAGATGTGAATCATAATCAAGGCATTATTCTCTCAATTTGTTTGTGGCTTGTCAGGCGAGCTAATTTGGATTAAGGTTAAAGTGGATTTAAATGATTCAATGAATTCAAATTTGGTTTAATTCATCTCTGGTTAAACATTATCAGCGTGTGCAGCCCACTGCCAGGGTGCCAAATGCAATGACTACAGTGATTAAGGCTGTGGCGGAGCTGCAGAGGAGGTGAAGTCTAAATCCTCAAGAAGTGTATTTGATAGAATTCATTGTGGTATGGATTCATCAGCTGATAATAGCCAACTTGATTATCAACTGCAGGAGAAAAGTCAATCGATGCATCTTCAACAAACTGATTACGATGGGGAACTTGCTGCACATACAACTATGATTGAACATGAAAATGGTTTTCCCTCTGATTCTAATTCAGATAATGATTCTAATTCAGATAATGAAGGGTGTCATGATTTAAATGTCATAGGCCATGCGGTGACTGGAACATCTCAGATCAGATCCTCTGTTGGAAACAGGGGCACTGATTCACTCATGGAGCAGTATAGTGTAGCAAAAAAAATGATGGCGATAGTTTGTGTCTAATTCAGAATCCATAACAGGACCAATCCACTTCTTCATGGTTCTTCCTGTTTATCCATGTTAAATTCGACTTATGTCGAGCCACAAACTCGAATCTGCCGCCGCTGAACACAAAACCAAGGCCCTGCATACACCATTCAAAAACAGTCCCAACAAATAACAGAATCAAGAAAAATCCCTAACAAAGCTAGCAGCTGTCAGAAAGTTCAGAATAAAAAGAGAGAAGAAGAGCAGAAAGGGAAGAGAAGGATTTGTGGGGACGATGCAGAAAAAAAAAACAGGAACTCACCAAAAAATAAGAGGAAGAAAAAATCTCTCTGCTATTCTCTCTCTATCGGTAACTCCCACACTTTCAGCTCCATCCTCAACCTCCAATGAATCTTCCCTGCAATATATTCTCAACCCTCTCTGAGTTTATCAGTCCTGGAACGATTATCACCGTCTGCAATTATCCAATTTCCATCAATCTTTATGGGGTCTTCAACAGCTTCTATCATTATCGTTTCCGATCCTGCAATAAAAGCATCACTATCATCATGATTTCAACCACACAACAATTTCATATAACAGAAAATAGCAAATTGTCAACTAACCTTTCCAACCAACTTGTAAAAAACTTCTAACAGATTCCTAACCAACTTTTGATCCTATAAATCACCCTCTAACAAACTTCCAAGAGTCACATTTCCATACCAAAATGCACCGTTTCTCCATATACTGCTTTTTTTTTGTTTTTTATATTTTCTTTTTAATTTAGAAATAATAGAAAGTGAATAAATATTTGATGGTGTTGTTGGGCTAATTTCTTCCTTGACCGGATTGATCTCCCTAAAGCCCGTTATATTTTTTTTGCTAGGCCTAATTCCTTTTTACACTCCCAGATTCCAATTAACACCCCCTTTCAGCTTGAGTTTTTTTCTTTCTTTCATAAAATTTTGTGATAAGATTAGGATAAAAAGATTACAAAAACAAAATCAAAAACAAAAAACTTGTTTTTTTTTACTGATTTAGGAATTAAGTTTTAGTTTTGATATTATAATAAAAATGATAAAGAATAGTAGGGCATAATAGAATTTTTTTAGAATTTTCTTCTTTAGATTTTTTAAGAATTTTTTATTATTGTTCATGTTTAGTAACCATTTTTGTTGTCAAGATTTGGTGATTCACCTTGTGCTTGTTGAGGTTTGAGTGTTATGCAGGTTTATGGCGTGATATACAGATGTGCTTGAGCTTCCGATTGTGATTTATTTTCACATTGATGATACTTCAATGCTTATTTCGAGTATGTGGCCTCTGAGTGTTTGTTTGTTGATACCAGCTCGTACGAAGTATCTCGAATTTCTTTACTTTGGTTGCGCTTTTTGCGGACGTCATTGTTCGTTTGGTATTATACTGCTTCCAAGTTATGTTTCCGCATTTATCACTTTTCTAGATATCATGAGAAGTTGGAAATAAAGAGCGTGCGCTCGAAGTCGCTATTTAAAGAGCTTTAGCAGGCATTCCACACTTCATTTCTTATATGTGTTGTGCTTGTGTTTGCTTCCCTTCTTGTTGATCGATGAGTCACTCAATTTAGAAATTGAGATCACGACATCGCTCTCAGTGCATGCTCCCTATAGGACTTTATCGCTTTTCTTTATTTTTTTATTGATCAATGAGTCAGCCAATTTAGAAATTGAGATCACGACTTCGCTTTCAGTACATGTTCCCTATAGGATAGTTTGTTAGACTTTATTTGGCATGCTAATTTAGACAGGACCTCCCATTGTATGATAACATTAGGTTAGAGATAGGTTAGTCTCCCTTTGATGTTTTCTTCCCATTTTTGCATAATTTCATTTAAAACTAAAATTTCTTTTTCTTGGTAAATGTATAAAAAATACCAAGTATATAAAAAATTCTTTTCATGGTAAAAAAATACCAACCAATCCATTTCCTTTCGCCATTCGACTTTTCTCTTCTAAGAGCATGTTGGCTCCTTTCCACTACAGGTCATAAGTCTCCAAAGGTCGAGAAGCGGTGGAATGATCGAATGCAACATTGTTCATTTAAAAAACACAAACAAACAAAATATATGAGCCGAACTACGGTAGCTCTGATTCCTCAAAAATGATACGCAGGCATTGGGGTATGGCCCAAGCGAGTACAACTTTATTTTCCCTACATTCTTTCTCTCTTCTTTGCATGCATTCTCTCTTAGTTTATAACCTTTAAGCATTAGATTGAACACACCCTTTGATTAGAATAATGAGAGTGGATCTCGTAGAGTAGTATGGACGTGTGGGGTGCTAATACCTTCCCCTCGCGTAATCGACTCCCTTACCCTATCTCTCAGTCGCAAGACCTTGATTTCCCCCTTTAGGTTTTTCTTCGATGATTTTCCTTTCCCTTTCATATGGGATAAATAAATACTCGACGGCGACTTCATTAATTTTACTGCTACAGAAAAGTGGCGACTTCACTGGGGAGGTCATGTCGACCAATTGCTGGTCCATCCCGTGAGTCACTCCTAGCTCTCGTTTTTCTTTTCTTAGGGTGTTCGTCTTTATGCTTTTATGGATTATTAATTTGTATATGTTTGAGAATATGTTTGCATTGCATCTTTATTGTTATTTGTTGTTGTGCTGGTTTCTCTGTTTCTTGATGGGTGGGATGTTACTATGAGGTAAAAGGCCCAATACCCAGGCCAAGTGGAAACCACAGGAACACTAGGAATAGAGGGGAACATGAACGGCTAGTTGACTTAGGTTTAACTATGCCTCCATGTCATCCACGCTCAGATGAGGTACAAATGAGCGGCTATCGTTTTCACGTAGGTGATATGGCGATAGTTTTTCAGGAGTACCCTCGATTATGAATTACCATTGACCTTACCATGACCTAGTCTTTACCCGTAAGTGGGGAGAGAATAATCTATACAGCTACAAATGGTGACAATACATGTTCCGTTGGTGACTCTAATTATACTGATGACTTTGATCCTTGGTATTCTGATTTGGTCCAGACCTTTGATCTTGTTACATATGACAGTGGTTCTGTTATCAGTTCAGCAACTATCCAGCATGCAGAAACTTCAATCTTATGATTATTGCACTTGCATCATGGCATATTTATTTTATAAAAGAAACACAAAAAAGCAAAAAATATATAACTACCTAACCCGCATTTGCATTTCATTTCCAGGATTATTCTGGGGTCTGTCATCAACATCAAAGATGGATAACAACATGAAGACAAGTTCAGAGCCTCTTAGAAACACTGCTGCTTATCAGTTCCCATGCTTTGGTGGTCGATTACGAGAGGTGGGAGCTCTTGTGAAAGGACTAAACGAAAAAGTTTTCAGAGGACAATATGGAAATTTATTGCCGTTGGTGAATGATGATTTTGAAGAATGGGCCGTAAGAACACTTCTTCAGTTCTATGATCCGTAGCTACGCTGTTTTACTTTCCGGGACTATCAATTGGAACTAACTCTCGAAGTGTATGTGCATATTATAGATGTCAAAGTGACCAACAATATTCCTTTTGTTCGAGCACCAAAGACTCCAGACTATATGGCGATCGCCAGAGCTCTTTATTTGACTCATGGCGAAGTTAAAAGTAATTGGATTTAAAAAAGTGACACAAGCGGTCTCCCACTGAATTACTTGATATGAAAGGCCAAGGGTTTTGCAAAGGACATGAATTGGACTGCGTTTAATGCACTGCTGGCAGCAATGATTTATGGTTTAGTCCTCTTTCCAGTATCTGAGAAGTTAGTGCATCTATCCGCATTGTATGTCTTCATGAACGGTAACCTCGTACCAACTCTACTCGCCGACACTTATTACACCATCCATTCCCGACATGGGAAGAAGGGGGAAGTCATGTGACGCACGATCACGCTTTATAAATGGTTGATGATGCATATGCCTACAAAGGGACCTTTTGTTCATACTGCTGATTCATCTTTATGGTCTCAGCGTATCATGGGACTCACCTCGTATGATATCGTTTGGAAAAGTGTGATAAGTTTGAAAGAGATCATTATAGGGTGTGGAGAATTCCCTAATGTCCCGCTTATGGGGACAAGGGGTGCATTAATTATAACCTTATCCTGGCGTGCCGTCAATTTGGATTCTCAATGTTAGATAGACCCATTGAGCGGGAGATGATGGATACCGTTTATTTCGGTAAAGGGGAAGATGAAGTTTTTCTTGAAAAGGTGAAGATAGCATGCAGACATATTCGTCGTAAAGGGAAACATTCTTTCAGCCAGAATGGAAGTGTAGCTTATGATACTTATACGAGCTGGATTCAGGATCGTGTGAGGGAAGTGAGATTACCTTATAAAAGGGGGAGGTTGCTATATCCTCAACCTGAGTTCAACCCATTAGCGGATGTTCAGGCGGATAATTCTTTATTTCGTATTGATTCGTTTCCCGTGCAGCCGGTCACAAAAGGATTAGAGTTCGTGCCCGCAACATGTTTTAAGAATGTCAAGGCCGAAAACCTCAAACTCCAGGCTAGGCAGGAAGAAATGAATGTGGATATGTCATTTGCCTTGCAAGACAAGAGGAAGCTCATGAAAGAGGTTAAGCTGAAGAACCAGTTGCTAGAAAAACATGGTTTGCTTGATCAGTCGAAAAGACCTAGGGTCGAGTGTTCTGATACTACCAATCGACAGGTTAAAGAACTACAGGCTAAGCATCAAGAGATAGAAAACCTTCGATTGGCTAAAAAGGAATTGAAAGCTAAGCATTGCGAGGAGGTTAAGATATTAAATAAAAAGTTGAGAGAGATGGATGTTCGCTTGATTCAAGTTATGAAAGAGTTGACAACAATCAAAGCCCTGGTAGCAAATAAAGACAAGGGTCCAACAAAAGAGGCCTAAGTGGGAAATATAGATTCTGAGGATTGGGAACTCAAATATCATTGTTTGTTGGCGCTAGTGAAGAAGAGGGGCTTTGTGATAGGGGACCCTTTTTCTGGAAATGATTAGCCGAATAGTTGAGCTTAAAGAGAATTCTTTTTACTGCAATTATCTTTTTATGCTTGTTTTGATCGACAAGGTCACCCCCAGTCTTGTTGGACGGGGCCTCTTTAATAATTGACTCTATTTGTATTAAATCATTACCATATGGATGTTTGTTCGGCTATATGATATGAGCAGTTTCTACTCTGATATTTTGCCTTCGTTTTGTTTATCTTATTATTTATCCTACTGCTTATCGATTCTTGATGAAAAAACCAAAGGATTATCCTGGAAATGATAAAACACTTCATGCATAACCATTCATCCATGCATACCATATCATGACAGGTGGGTCACGACAGGTTTTCTTATCTTTGATTCGGGTTTCTTTACAGAGATTGCTACCATAAATTTTCATCGTTATAATACTCGAAGCACTTTCAAGAGGCAGATGGAAAATCTCGAACAAGAGAATCGCGAACTACGCGAAGAGGTTACCGCTTTGAGAACCGGAATGGCGAACTTGACTGCTTTGGTAGAGTCATTGGTGGCTGCTCAGAATCAGCCACCACCACCTCCACCTCCTCAAGCTATGCAACCACAACAAGCAACGGTTGTCTCTGAAATTACGACAACTCCCTTCTCAGTTGCTCCAAATACTACTGCTACTCAGCATCGCATGCCTCCTGGATATCCATGGGGAATGCTAGAAGTTTATACGCCAGAAGGATATAACCATAATCCTCATATTTCTCAATTTTCTCAACAAGTTATGGCTTCTGCCCCTCCCGTGGTACACGTTTCTCCTGCTGTCAGCAATGAGATCCGTCATGCCCTGCCTCCAGTAATGAATGTTGTCCCTATTGTTAATGATATGGCTCACCATCCTACTCCTCCGCCAAGCGAAGGAATTGGATTCTATGATAGAATAGATGACTTCCAAGATCAGTTTAATGAAATGCGGAAGGAAATGAAAGCCATCTAGGGAAAAGAACTGTTCGGACAGAATGTAAGCGATCTAAGCCTAGTTCCAAATGTAAAAGTACCTGTGAAATTTAAAGTGCCAGTATTCAAGAAATATAAGGGCAATACTTGCCCCCGTGCTCATCTGATAATGTATGTGAGGAGGATGTCCACTCACACTGACGATCAACGTTTGCTTATCCATTTCTTTCAAGATAGCCTGACTGGTGCTGCACTAAAATGGTACATGAGCTTGGATAGTGCCAATATTCATACCTTCAATGACCTAGGAGAGGAGTTTTTTAAGCAGTACAAGTATAATGTGGACATGGCGCCTGACCGCGATTAACTCAGGGCTATGGTCCAGAAAGATAAGGAGTCGTTTAAGTAATATGCGCAAAGGTGGCGTGAAGTGGCCGCCTAGGTAATCCCCCCAATGGAAGATAAGGAGATGACGAAGATCTTTTTAAAGACTCTGGTTTCCTTCTACTATGAAAGAATGGTGGTGAGTGCACCGAGTGACTTCACCGAAATGGTGGGTATGGTTGTTTGCTTAGAAGAAGCCGTAAGAGAAGGCCGTTTGACGAGAGACGAAATGTATAGTGGTGCAAAGAAATCGTCATATGGATTTTCTAGAAATAAGGAAGGAGATGCAAATTCCGTTGTTCAAGAGGGAAGAGCTAAACCTCCTAGAAGGTGTCATGCACATCCACAACAGGTTGCTTCGGTGACTCCGGTTGTTAACGTAGCTCCGACTGCTGTTGCGTACCAAAGAGCACCTCAACAAGGCAATCAAGGGAAGATTCAGAAGAGAGAACCCTTTGACCCCATCCCTATGAGTTACACAAAGCTATTTCTAGCGCTGATTCAGAAAAGTTTAGTGCAAACCAGGAGTCCACCCGCTATACTGTCTCCTTTACCATGGTATTACAAGGCAGATCAGACGCGTGCCTTCCACCAGGGAGCCCCTGGGCACAATATCGAGAATTTCTATCCTTTGAAGTCCGAGGTCCAAAAAATGGTTAGATCTGGCCTTCTGTCCTTTAAAGACGTTGGTCCCAATGTGAAAGACAACCCATAGCCTAAACATGGAGGTGGAGGAACGGTGAATATGGTTTCTGATGATCCAGGAGAGTCCAAGATTTATGATGTGAATTTGATAAAAAGCAATTTGGTAAGGATGCACGCTGACCTTTGTAGGCTCGGCTATTGTATGCATGACCATAATATGTGTAGTATCTGCAGCCAGAATAGCCGCAGATGTGATAAGGTGAAAGTTGACCTCCAAAAGGTGATTAATGAAGGCCTCGTTTGTGTTATCAGAACCGAGACTAAAAGTAAAGAAGGAGTGAACATGGTGCACAGATGTCCCAGCGAATTCAGAATTTATGACGTGAATGATATGGAGGATAATCTGGTACAGTTACATGCCAACTTTTGCCATATTCCAGGACAAGAGTTACACCAATATGGTGGTTGTCGGATCTGTTATAGAGACCCCCGTGGTTGTTCCTTAGTAAAGATGGGTATCCAATTACTTCTAGATGAAGGAGCTATTAGCATAATAAGAAATCGAGATGGTTATGTTGGAATCAACATGGTTGAGGACCATTCTGGTGAGGTCGTGTCGGACGATGAATATATTTCTGCTGACGAATTCTTTTCTGATGATGAGTTTGAGCCTGTGGTTAAAGATGAGGCTTTCGTTGGTGGTTTTGTAAAGTCTGGATATACAAGAGAGGTAGGGGTGAATGTTATTATACCTCATTTTGACATTCCTGCTCCGGTGGAGATTACATATTGCAACAAGCCTGCAATAACCCCTGTTGTTATATGTTTACCTAGTCGTGTCCCGTATGAATCAGACAGATCCGTACCCTATAAATACAATGCGACCATCCTAGAAGACGGGATCGAGGTCCCAATACGACCTTTGACACATGTGGAGAATATTGTTGAAGCCAGTCGAGTGACTTGTAGTGGTCGGTTATTTGCTCCTACTTTCCGGGGAGATGATGATCATGGCAAGAAAGTCGTCGAAACTAATGTGAACCTGAAAAGGCAGCCAGGGAATCTAGCGGCACTACCTTAGAGAAAGAATTCAATGATGTGCTGAAGATCTTTAAGATGAGTGACTACAAGATCGTGGATCAGTTGTTACAAACCCTGTCCAAGATTTCTATATTGGCCTTATTGATGAATTCTGCTACCCATCGCGAATCCTTGATGAGAGTGCTAGATCAAGCGTTTGTTGAAAGGGATATGCCCATGGACCAGTTTAACGGTGTTGTCGGGAATATTACTTCTTGTAATAATTTGAGCTTTTGTGATGAAGAATTTCCCGAGCAGGGAAGAAACCACAATATGGCTCTACAAATCTCGATGAATTGCAAAAATGAATCTTTATCCATGTATTGGTTGATAACGGTTCTGCTTTAAACGTGATTCCAAGAAGCACTCTCTCAAAGATTAAGTAACAAGGAGCCCCCATGCGCCCTAGTGGTATCATAGTGAAAGCCTTTGATGGCTCCAGGAAGTCGGTCATTGGAGAGGTGGACTTGCCTATGCATATAGGTCCACACATGTTCCAGATTACTTTCCAGGTGATGGATATCGTTCCCGCTTACAACTGTCTATTAGGAAGACCATGGATCCACGGTGCAAGAGCTGTTATGTCGACTCTTCATCAGAAGTTGAAGTTTGTCTGAGAAGGGAAGGTGGTTAACATAAGCGGCGAACAAGCTTTATTAGTATCTCATTTGTCTTCCTTCAGCGTTGTAGAGGCTGACGAGGCTATTATTGGAACGCAGCTCCAAGATTTGTCGATCAATAATATAAGGAAAAATAAGGACTCTATCGCTTCATTCAAGGATGCTCAACAGGTGGTACAGAATGGCCCTAGCAAGGCGTGGGGGAAAATTATTAATCCGCCAGTGAATAAGAATAAAGCTGGTCTGGGCTTCTCAGTGAAGAATAATAAGTGTGAGATTTTGAAGTCGAAGTCTGCTTTCAGCAAATACCAAGACATATTCCACAGTGCAGGGTATCTACATCCCACTACTTCGGAGATCAATGCCATCCTTGAGGATGATCTAGGGAAAGAGATGCCAAATTTTGTGACACACGAAGTGAGGGTCCATAATTGGATCACTATTGATGTGCCTTCTTGCATCCACATCTCGAAGTAATTTGTTTTTTGTTATCTTTCCAAAAAAAATCCTTTCATTCTGCCCAAGGTGAAAGCGATATTGTACATGCATGCCTTTTGTTTTGAACTTTTACATCACTAATAAAAGATGTTTTTGTTTTCCAAATTATGTTTTATTTATTGCTTTTTCTTGGAAAATGGTAATCAGATAAAACCTTTCGAAATAAATAATAATCATTAGTAAAATCTGCATACTCACTTATACATCGTTCAGTTTCTAAAATCAATCATAATCACATGTGTAGATTAACTAAGAAAACCATTGAATACAATGACCCTGCGCCCTCTTCCATCTTCGAATATCCTGTGTATTTGACCGTGGAAGAAGAATACGATGAAATCTAAGAAGAGGTTTCACGGTTGCTTGAGCGCGAGGAGAATACTATTCAGCCGTATAAAGAGCTGTTGGAGGTGATTAACTTGGGATCAGAGGAAGACCCTAGAGAAGTCAAGATTGGAGAATTGCTTTATCCCAACGTGAAGAGGAAATTGATTGAGTTACTGAAGGAAGATTCTGATATTTTTGCTTGGTCTTAACAGGATATGCCTGGATTAGACACTAACATCGTGGAACACCACCTGCCATTGAAGCCAGAATGTCCTCCCATCAAGCAAAAGTTAAGGAAAACTCACCCTGATATGACAGTGAAGATAAAAGAGGAAGTCTTGAAGCAAATCGATGCTGGTTTTCTCGCGACATCAATGTATCCTAAATGGATTGCCAATATTGTTCTGGTACCAAAGAAAGACGAAAAGTCCGCATGTGCGTTGATTACAGAGATCTAAATAAAGCAAGTCCAAAAGATGACTTTCCATTACTGCATATTGATATGTTGGTAGACAACACAACAAAATTCAAAGTGTTCTCGTTCATGGACGGATTTTCTGGGTACAATCAAATTAGGATGGATCCTGAGGACATGAAAAAAAATGTTTATCACACCCTGGGGAACATTCTGTTACAGAGTGATGCCCTTCGGTTTGAAGAACACTAGTGCAACGTACCAGAGGGCTATGGCAAACCTATTCCGTGATCTGATGCATAAGGAAATCGAAATATACGTTGATGATATAATCGCTAAATCTCATACCGAGTAAGGACATATGGAAGATTTATTGAAGTTATTTTAGCGGTTGAGGAAGTATCGCCTCCGTTTGAATTCGAATAAATGCACCTTTGGTGTTTGTTCGGGAAAATTACTAGGTTTCATTGTCAGTCAAAGAGGAATCAAAGTTGATCCTGATAAAGTCAGGGAAATTCAAGAAATGCCTGCTCCAAGGACTGAAAAACAAGTTAGGGGTTTCCTCAGACGTCTGAATTATATCTCCAAGTTCATCTCCCATATGACTGCAACGTGTGAACCCATCTTCAAGCTTCTGAAGAAAGATCAGGGGTATATGTGGACCAATGATTGCAAGAGGGAATTTGAAAGCATTAAAGAGTATCTTCTTGAACCTCCTATCTTGATCCCTCCCGTTGAGGGAAGACCGTTGATTATGTATCTGACAGTGTTGGATCATTCAATGGGTTGCATTTTGGGACAACAAGATGAAACGGGAAGAAAAGAATATGCCATTTACTACCTGAGTAAAAAGTTCGCTGATTATGAGTTGCGATACACTCTACTTGAAAAGAAATGTTATGCTTTAGCTTGGGCAGCGAAACGTCTCATTCAGTATATGCTGAATCACACTACTTGGTTGATATCTAAAATGGATCCAATTAAGTATATTTTCGAAAAGCCTGCTCTTACCGGAAGAATTGCTCGCTGGAAGATGTTGTTGTCTGAATACGACATTGAATACAGTACTCAGAAGGCTATGAAAGGTAGCGTGTTAGCGGAGTACCTTGCTCACCAACCGGTTGAAGACTATCAGTCTGTCAAATATGACTTTCCCGACGAAGATGTGATGTTTTTGAAAGTAAAAGATTGTGATGAACCTTTGCCTGAGGAAGGTCCTGATCTAGGGTCCCGATGGGGCATGGTGTTTGACGGAGCTGTGAATGCTTACAGAAAAGGGATTGGCATCGTGATTATCACTCCACATAGGTCTCATATCCCTTTCACTGCAAGGCTGACCTTTGATTTTACAAATAACATGGCGGAGTAAGAAGCATGTATCATGAGCCTTGAAGCAGCTATGGATCTCAGAATCAAATCCTTGATGTCTATGGGGATTCAGCTTTAGTAATAAACCAGATTAAAGGAGAATGGGATACTCGTCACCCTGGCTTGATCCCTTACAAAGATTATTCCAGAAGGCTATTACCCTTCTTTAACAAAGTTGAATTCCATCATATTCCTAGGGAGGAAAATCAAATGGAAGATGCTTTGGAAACTTTGTCATCTATGTATCAGGTGAATGCTTGGAACGATGTACCTCGTATCACAGTGCGGCGTCTGGATATACCAGCTCATGTATTTGCAATAGAGGAGACGTCAGATGAAAAGCCTTGGTATTGCGATATCAAGCATTTTCTCCGGACTCAAGAATACCCGTTGGGAGCATCAAATAAATATAAGAAGACCCTGAGAATATTGGTAGGTAGCTTTTTCCTTAATGAAGATGTTCTATACAAAAGAAATCATGACACGGTCTTACTCAGATGCGTGGGTAGACACGAAGCAGACATGCTGATACATGAGATCCATGAAGGTTCCTTTGGTACCCATGCCAATGGACATTCGATGGCTAAAAAGATGCTAAGGGCAGGTTATTATTGGCTGGCAATGGAGTCTGACAGTTACAAATTTGCAAAGAAGTGCCATAAATACCAAATTTATGCAGACAAGGTCCATGTGCCTCCGACGCTTCTAAATGTGATTTCCTCCCCTTAGACTTTCTCTATGTGGGGTATTGATATGATAAGAATGATTGAACCTAAGGTGTCGAATGGACATCATTTTATCTTGGTAGCGATTGACTATTTCACCAAGTGGGTGGAAGCAGCTTCATATGCCAATGTTACTAAGCAAGTGGTAGTACGCTTTATCAAGCATTATCTCATTTTTCGATATGGTGTGCCGAGCAGGATTATCACTGACAACGGCTCGAATTTAAATAACAAGATAATGACAGAACTTTGTGAAGAATTCAAGACTATCCATCATAATTCATCTCCCTATAGGCCAAAGATGAATGGAGCCGTCGAAGCTTCCAATAAGAACATTAAGAAAATCATCCAGAAGATGGTTGTTACTTATAAAGATTATCATGGGATGCTCCCGTTTTCTTTGCACGGGTATCGAACATCTGTTCGCACTTCAACAGGGGCAACCCCTTTCTCGCTTGTGTATGGTATGGAAGCAGTGCTCCCCGTTGAGGTCGAGATTCCCTCTTTACTCGTAATGATGGAAACCAAATTGTTAGAGGCTGATTGGATCCAGAATAGGTTCGACTAGTTAAATTTGATTGAATAAAATAGAATGACGGCTTTGTGTCACGGTCAGATATATCAGAAGAGGATGAAGAAAGCTTTTGATAAGAAAGTCAAGCCTCGTGAATTCAGAGAAGGCGACCTCGTGCTCAGGAAGATCATGTCTTTTAACACTGATTCTAGGGGCAAGTGGACTCTCAATTATGAAGGCCCATTTGTTGTCAAGAAAGCCTTCTCTGGCGGTGTATTGATTCTTGAAACTATGGATGGCGAGGAGTTCCCACGTCCTTTGAATACTGATGCAGTCAAGAAATACTTCGCCTAAAGAAATAAAAGAACAGCTCGCTAAGTTGAAAACCCGAAAGGGCGATGTTGTACCCCAAAATTTTCCCTCTCATTTTATCAAGACTTTCATCACAAGACTCTTTGGATTCAAGACCAGGATTAGAGTTTGCTCAGCTCAAGACATCTCCTTGCATTGTTGACCTGAAATTAGGGTTAGAGTTTGCACAGGGATTTTTGGACTTCCAGTGCCTCATGTGACTTTCATACTTCATGTTGGACCTCTAAGATTGCTCATACCAAGTTTCAAGCCTTGAATCACATTTTTGCCCAGTCAATTGGACAGTTGACCTAGAAATCAGTTGTATTGGGGAAAAAGTCAACTGTGGCCAATTTACAGTCAAACCTCATAATTTTTGATCCACATCAACATTATAAACTCATATGAGCCATTTGATCATGTTTGGACCACAACTCCTCAAGAAATTTGATCAGATCATCAAAAGGGCAAATTGGTCATTTTTAGGGTTTTGACTGTAGAAGGGCAATTTCTGATTTTTCACATAGCCAATGGAAAATTGGGTTCAACCAAGGTTTCAAGGACTCAATGGCATCATCTTGACCTAATCACAAGGTTCAAAAGATCTCAAATGCATTGGATTGACAGATGAATTTTCCAGTCAACTGATCAAAAATCAACTGTACACTGAAAAGTCAAACTTTGACTTTTTGGTCAAAATCAAGTGTCAAGGGTGATTTTTTCATCAAGATGTGTCAAAACATGAAACTTGTTCACCAAGAAACCTAATTTTGAAGATTAGGGTTTAAAATGGAAAATTTTCATAACTTAGAAATTTTCTAAGTTATGAAAATTTATTATTTTTTCCCAACTTTTCCACACTTTTTCACCATGATGCAATTGGATTCAAAGAAAACTCCCAACATGAAAGTTGTAGTCCTCCAAACAATATACAACTTTAATTCACAAAGTTTTCCCAAAAGATTCTTGTATCTCAAGTTATGATTTTGTGAATAAGGGTCCATGAAACTTTTAACTTAGTGAAATTTTGCCCTAATTTAGGCAGGATTTTGACCTATCTTCATTGCAACTTTTCACCTAGTTCCAAGTGGAATCTAAAAATGCATTTCAAATATGGATTATATAGCATGTTACAAGCTTTCCAAAATGTCCAAGAACTCTCCAAGATCATTTGTGGTTATGGAGAATCGAAGAAATGAAAATGGCCATTTCTCACTTTTGTCCATGGCATTTTGCACATTGCTACAAGTTGCAAATATGTCCTAAGCATGCTTGTACTTGCTTTACAGGTTCTAATCTCTTCTACACTCAAAACTTAAATGCAAATACAATGGTTAATGACATTTTTTTTTATCTTTGAAGCTTTGTACAAAGGTTTAATCCAAAAATGGCAAAAAGGCAACATTGCTACTTTGATAAAGCATGCTTTATGTCATTTTGTTTATCTTGAGCTTTGAACCCAATCTCTTGTAGCAAACAAAGTCCATGAATATCAGGAAATTGGTACCAACTATTTGCAGGCCTTGAGCTAGCCTGTACAGGCTTTGGCATTGTCACTTCCTACTTTTTCTTCAAAAACAAGCAATTGTGCCAAAAGTCCAAAACTTGAAAATCTGATAAGAGCAAGTCTTGCAACATTTTCAAACAATTTCAGCACATTATACCAAGCCTAAAACAAGAGCTCATAGCATCTCAAACACCCAAATACACCAAAAGCTCCATTTCTGCCCAAAACAAGGCAAGCTCTGCAGAACTCAAGCCAAAACCAAATTGCCTCGTGCATTTTGTCTTGAACCACTTCAGACAAATTCCATACATTCCATCTGAACTATCCAAGCCCTTCTCAAGCAACTGCAACCCCTGTTTCGTGCTTCACCATTTTCAATTTCTGAGTTTGCAGATTGACTTTTACAATGAGATTCAAGCCATTTGAAAGCAAGCTAAGCATTGGGAAAGGTCAAGGGAACATCAAGCAAGCTCAAAAGTACTTCAGGCCTCACTCACAACTCCTACATTGCCATATTCGAACTTCACTGAACAAGGTAATTTCCAACTTTCTATCTCCTTATTTAGACATCCTTAGGCTTAGGTTTGTGAAGCAAAAATGTAGTCCTTAAGTTGCTTGAATTGTACATATGCATAACTTCCATTTATATTAACTGAGCTAGGAGAATTTGGATGATGAACTTGCTGAAAATTTTAGGTTAAAATTTAGGGCCAATGAAATTCTCTATGGTCTTTGAGAGTTAGATCAAGTTTTTTATATCATTGAAATTGTGATTTAATAAGCTATAAGTTCCATGTTGCAAGATTTCATTTTTAAGCACGTATACAAGAGTTACAAGTTTGTACATGGCGCGCGCGTTTTTCTGGTTTAAAGGACAAGGACGAAGTGGAAGTGGGCTTGGGCCTGAGTTGTTTCTACTTTTGACACCCTCCATTCTAATATTTGCACCCCCTTGGCCCATCTCTTCTATTTTTCATATTTTCTTGCATATTTCACATTTCTGACTTTTATTTATTTTTTCCTAAACATTCAAAATCATAAAAATATTTTATTTATTTTTTTCTTTTTTTTCATATTTATTTTATTTATTTTTTAGCATAAAAATAGGTATTTAGGTTAATATACTTTTATTTTCTTAAATAAATCTGTAAATAATATGAAAATATTATATATTTTTATTTTTATAATTTATACACTTAAATTAATATTTTCATACAAATTTAATTTTTTAATATTTTTGTATATATTATTATTATTTTTCTTAAACAAAAAAATGAATAAATAAATAAAAATAGAATATATATATTTTCTTTTAAAACAAAATTAGGGTTTTCACCCTTTCGAAAAATAATCATTTATTTTCTTATTTTTTTAGACATTAAATAAATTTATTTTCTCATGCATAAAACAAAAAAAAATTCTTTGCATATTTATATTTAATTGTCCATTTAAATATTTGCTTATTTATTTATTGTACAAATAAATTCAATATGGTTGTAATAGTTTTAGGGTTTTATTTTGAGCAATATCCCCCTATTCAAACTTGTATCCCCCTCCCCATAATATTGTTGTAATAGTCTTAGATTTCTTTTCGCATTTTATTGCTTTTATATGCATGCTTAGTAAATTAGGGTTTGTATGATAACCAAAAATCAAAACAAATAGCATGGCTAAACACAAGACAAAAATGCATGAAAAATGACAACACATTGTACACAAGCACCCCTAGGGTTTCATCCACTTTGTTTCCTTAAAATGGCCTTGGTATGCATGCTAGGTATCTTGGTAAAATCAAACAAAACAAAAGATCATAGTCCCCCGATGACGCTATCTTGGTTTCCTAAACAAAAATGATCTTAAGTCCCTCAAAAAACTTGCTAAAGATACTTGGCAATATTGTTATCATAGTCATACGATGACCCACGACCGTCTCGTTTAACATCCAAATACAAGGTTGTTTACCAAATACAATGGTAAAACAACATTGTCAAAGGGTTAAAAATGTGTACGAAAGATCTTTGAGTAGGGTAGACAACTCCTAGTTACTTGATCAACTTGCAAATCATTCTTGCTATTTTCAAACACACACACAATTTAAAAACAATTTCCCAACAAAACTTTCAAACATTGAAACATTTTTCAAAAGACAAACATCTTTGTATACATTCTTCAAACAAGAATCATTATAAAGATTGCCTAAACAAGGCCTCTTTTCAAAATATTTTCAAAACCACACACAAAGCACCATTTCAAACAATTGGAAAAGCAAAGCAAGTAACTAAGAGCCCATGGAAAACCATGGATGAAAAGGGTGCTAGCACATTCCCTTTTCATAATCTACCCCCCGAACTCAAGAAAATATCTCAAAGGTCTTTCCTGTGCTTTTTGACCTTTCCTTTGGATAAAATAAAGTCGGTGGAGACTCTTGCTAAACCGAAACATTTGCAAACGAAAAACGCAAAACCTCAAGCCAGTTCTCCCACCGTATCACAGGAGACTTAGGAAAAAAGGAGCGTCTCGGTAGGCTGAAAACCCGAAAGGGATGTCTAGGTAAAAATTAGAGACATAAACAGAATAAATTTTTCCCGGTAGGTTGAAAACCCGCAAGGGCAACCTAGGCAAAAGTTAGGGATTTCTTGGCAAGTAACTGCGTCAGGAAAGACTTGATCATTGAGGAAACAATCTTCTCAGATTCTCATCATACTTCAGCTGAAGTCTTTGCTCAGAAGTTCGAAGTTGTTAGGGAGAATAGTGGTCATTGTATTCAAATGTATCTTTTCCATATATTTACCGTTTTTCAAACTTTTTAATGGAGTCTCTCCGTTCGCAGACTACCATTCTATTAATAAATTTTGAGCCTTTATCCAATTATTTACAGTTGTTACTTGTATTCTGTTTGCAAAAATTTCATTTATTATTGATAGAAATTTTCAAATCAAAAGACTTAATAATAAAAAATGTTTTGAACAGAATTTACAAATTACCTTCTACTTCAGATATTGTGATCCGAGCGGTACATAAGTAGTGATTCCAAGGATGTGCAAACTCCTAAGTCTAAAAAGTCCCCTGGTTGCTCTTATTGATATGTGCGTGTTCCATTAAGGATACTGTTTCTTGGGATAGATGAGTCTCGTACAAGCTAATACACGGTGTGGTATTTGGGCATGTGTTCCCATCTTTCCCCAGATAAGTTTTGGTTCAGACTGTCTTCAAGCAGCTATTTGATGTTGGGTTTGTGATCCCATCCTCCCCAGTCAGGTCCTGATTTAGATTTCTCCGACTGAGTGTAATTTCCTTCCGTGGTCAGAAGGTGATCAAGCAGAGGTTGCGAAGTTACAAAGCATGTGCTTAGTTGTTGAACTATTTCTCCCTTCGTGTTGAGACGTAATCTTTAGCAGGATATTATGCCCTCCAGTTATGATATTGTTGTTGTACTGTGCTTCTAAACAATCGAACAAGAGAAATGCACATTCTAAGAAGTTTTGAGATAAATGTCTACTCCTTGGGTTTTCTCTCGCTACGCGTTGAGTTTGATTTAAAATCCCCATGAGCTGACCTATTACTATGTTGTCGACTTCTTAAATTCTCCAGATGTGTCGAATATGATACTTCCCTCTAAAGTTGTTATCCCATGAAATTCCGTGATCTCTCTCCAGAGAATTTTGCACTTATTATGCCTAGTTGAAGTATCAACGATAATAGTTTTGCATCTTCCCCGGTAAAGTCTGTATTGACATCCCCAGTTGAAGTCTCGACGACATGGCTTTCATCTTCCCTTAGTGAAGTTAGTTTTGGAATCTCCAGTGAAGTCTATACGATGAAACTTCTTCTTCCCTTATCAAATCCCGTATTGGTATTCCCTGGTGAGACATAGAAGATTTTATGATATCCCCACAACTTTATTTGTTATTAGTCAGGTGGTTTGATTATTTTCAAGCCATGTTTTTCCCAGCGAAGTTAAGCCGTGAAATAGTGCTTTGTTTCCTCTGTTGATGCTTACCCTATCGTGGAATCTGATCTTCATCCTGCATGCGACTTGGCCGAGTGTTGTCTTCACCCAAAGTTATATTTGTCTGGTTATCCCCAGTACATTATGATTGGTTTGACAGCATGCGCATGATAACATCCATGCATTCACACCCATCATACATAGATGACTTTTAAATTCATCACTCATTTGCATCCGCTAATTTTTGTCAGCATATTTTCCTCTTTGAAAAGTTATGTCACTCTCTCTCCAATATAGTTGCCAATGTTAAACAAAAATTGTATATCCTTTCAATTTCCCCACCAAGTTATCCCGCATGGAAGATTTTTGCTTCAGCTTTCCCATTCTGTTCATTATCTGGATGGAGTGTGATCCCCTTTTGAGTTTATTTCTCACTGGGTGCTGACTTAGTTGATTATTTCACTCCAGTTTATTTCTGGCTTGAGTCTGTAGCCTCCGACAACATTATTATTCTGATTTCTGCAGGCTTCGAGCCTTGATTTGAGAATGTGCATTTATTTTGCACGCAAAGACTTTTTCTCCTTAACAGGAATGTGTTGGTATTTCCTCAGGAAATCAAGCTTCTTTTCTCGCCTGTCTTATTACAGTTCCTTATTAAACAACAAGTGGAAGTTCTCTTTATTTGAGTAACCTGTTCTTCCCAGCAAGTCTGTTAATGCCAGAGAATTTTTTTTCCAATGAATGGTAGCCTCGTCATTATGGGAGGTAGTTCGTTGCTGAAATTTGTTACTCCAATGAATGGTAGTCTCGTCATTATGGGAGATAGTTCATTGTTGAGTTTGGCTGTACTTCAATGATAAAGACAGTTCGTTGAAAGATTCCTACAGCTGTGTTTTTACCATTTCCAGGTGAGATATCTTGGTTAAAGAAGAAACTGATACCAGTTCGTGGCGTATAGTCAGGATCGAGGGGAAGTTTATCTGATTCTCCATCAAATGGTATCTCTTCGAGAAAGTTTCGCAAGAGAAGTTTATTGTGAAATCTTTACAAGTGGTAGTCTCTTTATTTGAGATAGCTTGTATTTTTACCCTTTCCAGGTGATATATCTTGGTTAAAGAAGAAACTGAGACCAGTTCGTGGCTTATAGTCAGGATCGATGGGAAGTTTATCTGATTCTCCATCAAATGGTATCTCTTCGAGGAAGTTTCGCAAGAGAAGTTTGTTGTGAAATCTTTACAAGTGGTAGTCTCTTTATTTTAGATAGCTTGTATTTTTACCCTTTCCAGGTGAAATATCTTGGTTAAAGAATTAATTGAGACCAGTTCGTGGCTTATAGTCAGGATCGAGCGGAAGTTTATCTGATTCTCCATCAAATGGTATCTCTTTGAGGAAGTTTCACAAGAGAAGTTTATTGTGAAATCTTTACAAGTGGTAGCTTCTTCATTTGAGATAGCTTGTGTTTTTATCCTTTCCAGGTGAAATATCTTGGTTAAAGAAGAAACTGAGACCAGTTCGTGGCTTATAGTCAGGATCGAGGGGAAGTTTATCTGATTCTTCATCAAATGGTATCTCTTCGAGGAACTTTCGCAAGAGAAGTTTGTTGTGATATCTTTACAAGTGGTAGTCCCTTTATTTGAGATAGCTTGTATTTTTACGCTTTCCAGGTGAAATATCTTGGTTAAAGAAGAAACTGAGACCAATTTGTGGCTTATAGTCAGGATCAAGGGGAAGTTTATCTGATTCTCCATCAAATGGTATCTCTTTAAGGAAGTTTCGTAAGAGAAGTTTGTTGTGAAATCTTTAAAAGTGGTAGTCTCTTTATTTTAGATAGCTTGTAGTTTTACCCTTTCCAGGTGAAATATCTTGGTTAAAGAAGAAACTGAGACCAGTTCATGGCTTATAGTCAGGATCGAGGGGAAGTTTATCTGATTTTCCATCAAATGGTATCTCTTAGAGGAAGTTTCGCAAGGGAAGTTTGTTGAGAAATCTTTACAAGTGGTAGCCTCTTTATTTGAGATAGCTTGTATTTTTACTCGTTCTAGGAAGAACGCCAGGATTTTGGGAAGTTCGTTATGGCTCTTTGAGACATCACCTTCAGTAAAAGCTGGTGCGTTCTCTTTTCTCCACCTTCAGTAGACGTCGGTGTATCTTCTGTTTCTTTACCTTCAATAAAAGTCAATATTGTCCTATGTTTTTTTACCTTCGTTCTTGAGTGGCTAGTTCATTACCATTCTTAGGAAAGATTGATATTTGCTGGTTAGCGATTGCCGATCCCCTGTGCTAATGTTACTCTCTTTTTGCTATCTCCTCTATGAGTGGATAGTTCGCAGGTATCAGTTAATTGTCGTCATCCATTACCTTTCTCTCAGCTTTCGAGGCTATGATATTTTTCCCCTATCTGGATCTTACCCTAGTAAAGTTGAGTTTTCTTTTCCCCAACGGAGCCGATTTGTCTCCAATAGATTCAAATTTCTGCCCCAGGATTCGTGTTTTTCTCCAGAGGTTTATTATCCTGGTTGAATTCTTTTTGTCAACTTTTAGATTCTACTTTTGCTTCTCCAGTATGTGTTTTTCCCATCTGCATGAAATTCATACGTTACATACATAATCATAAGCATCACATGGTATCTTAGGGCCAAAAATAGGGCTTGTTTTATATTTAAGTATCTTCAATCACGTCGAAATGAAGATTTAAATCTTTGTATCTTCGGATAGAAGACACTTAAATAAGGGCAGCTGTTGTACCCCAATTTTTGCCCCTAAGATCCCTCGTCATACTTTGTACATTTCACAAATAGCATTGGTCCCGTGGTTATAAGATCGAAGAGGTTTGGCATTAGGTCTTTCTCTCCTTGAATGGAGGCTGTCGTCTTGCTCAAAATTGATTTAACTGGCGCACTTTTCTTGGTATGAGATTAGGGTTTTGGATCTCAAGCAGCATAAATATCTCTACTATCAGATTTCCTCAAGATACAACTTTTTCTTCATCAGATTTCTTTCAAGGAATAAAGGAATTAGGGCCTAACTCAGCAAGAGAATCATGATTTCTCTTCATTTTGTTTAAGCTTGGTAAGGATTCTTTTATGGAGGTTTATTGAGTTAAAGTCTCACTTCAAGGATACATTGAGCGCTACTCTTCCCTTACTGAAATATTGCTTTGAGTTTTGTCAAGTTTAGATATGTACCGTTGGGTAAGCTATGGGTTAGGAGCTCATCCAGCTCATTTCATCAAATGGAGGTTGGTCGCTTCAAATGCAAGGTGACTAGAATCTATGGATTTAATTGAGATTGAGGTACATATCCTTCATTAGGTCATCTGACGCATCATGCATCATTAGTCAATAGTTTGGCTTGGGATAAGGGATTTCGAGGAATTAGGTTTTTTGTATGGCTTTAAGGCTCTTATCTTTGCATAAGCTTGTTTCGGTTAATTTCTCCATCAATCATTTGTTTGAACTAGGATTTTATTTCCTGGACTTCTTTATCATCAAACTACAGGGATATCCTCTCTCCGCAACATCAGGTTGCAATCTTTCTTCAATGCTTAAGAATTAGGGTTTTCTTTTGTTATGCTTCAACTGGGGATCATTAGATTAGGGCTCGATCTTGTGGTTATCTTGAGCTTTTCCTTCTTCAACATTGTGGACTCGTTTTGAATGATACAGTTTTTGGTTCTCATCAAATACTTGTTACTTCAATTATAAGTTAACTTGGACTTGTTTTGAATGATACAGTTTTTGGTTCTCATGACTTTGTTAAAGGTTGATTCAAGATAGGGTCAGGAGCTTATTTATCTCATTTTATCAAATGAAAGATGGTCGTTTCAAATGCAAGATGACTAGAATTTATGGATTCAATTGAGATTAAGGTTCATTGACCAAGCACGCCATTTGAAATCAATTGAGTTTCGACTTGTCATGAACGCTTCAGTTACATTAAGGATCGATTTAAGTTGAACATGGAATAGAAGTTTTTAATGTGATTCAAGGATAAATCATTTAACTTGCTTGAAGAACAATATATATGCAAGAGATGAGGATGGATTGCTTGTCGTGAAAGTTTTCTTAAGATTGGAAAATTGAATTGAATACAGGGCTTCATTGAGGTTGGAAGATTAATTTGAGATATTCATTCAAGTTCAAGATGTGAATCATAATCAAGGCATTATTCTCTCAATTTGTTTGTGGCTTGTTAGGTGAGCTAATTTGGATTAAGGTTAAAGTGGATTTAAATGATTCAATGAATTCAAATTTGGTTCAATTCATCTCTGGTTAAACATTATCAGCGTGTGCAGTCCACTGCTAGGGTGCCAAATGCAATGACTACAGTGATAAAGGCTGTGGCGGAAGCTGCAGAGGAGGTGAAGTCCAAATCCTCAGGAAGTGTATTTGATAGACTTGGTTGTGGTATGGATTCATCAGCTGATAACAAACAACTTGATTATCAACAGCAGGAGAAAAGTCAATCGATGCATCTTCGACGAACTGATTACGATGGGCAATTTGCTGCACATACAACTATGATTGAACATGAAACTAGTTTTCCCTCTGATTATAATTCAGATAATGATTCTAACTCAGATAATGAAGGGTGTCATGATTTAAATGTCATAGGCCATGCGGTGACTGGAACTTCTCAGATAAGATCCTCTGTTGGAAATAGGGGCAACGATTCACTCATGGAGCAGTATATGGTAGAAAAAAAATGATGGCGATAGTTTGTGTCTAAATCAGAATCCAGAACAGAACCAATCTACTTCTCCATGGTTCTTCCTGTTTATCCATGTTAAATTCAACTTAAGTCGAGCCACAAACTCGCATCTGTCGCCGCTGAACACAAAACAAAGGCCCCGCATACACCATTCAAAAACAGTCCCAACAAATTAATAGAATCAAGAAAAATCCCTAACAAAGCTGGCAGCCAACAGAAAATTCAGAAGAAAAAGAGAGAAGAAGAGCAGAAAGGGAAGAGGAGGATTTGGGGGGACGATGCAGAAAAAAAACAGGAACTCACCAGAAAATAAGAGGAAGAAAAACTCTCTCTGCTATCCTCTCTCTATCGATAACTCCCACACTTTCAGCTCCATCCTCAACCTCCAATGAATCTTCCCTGCAATATATTCTCAACCCTCTCTGAGTTTATCAGTCCTGGAACGATTATCACCGTCTGCAATTATCCAATTTCCATCAATCTTTATGGGGTCTTCAACAGCTTCTATCATTATCGTTTCCGATCCTGCAATAAAAGCATCACTATCATCATGATTTCAACCACACAACAATTTCATATAACAGAAAATAGCAAATTGTCAACTAACCTTTCCAACCAACTTGTAAAAAACTTCTAACAGATTCCTAACCAACTTTTGATCCTATAAATCACCCTCTAACAAACTTCCAAGAGATATAAGAGAAGGAAGGAGGAGGGTATTGTTTTTTCACGACTGACAGAAGAAATCACAGAACCCTCACTTGAGAACTCTCTCTGCAATGACTCTCCACTCAATTGTTTCTCAAGCTAACAATGTATATATAATTTCCTCTCATCTCAGATCAAGCTTTGAACCATTTTTTCCAGACTCACCATTTTTCTAGTTTCCCACTCTCACCCTTAACACGCACCATTGTTTCAGTTTTCTGATCTCATTCCTCACACTCTCTTTCGCCCAAAACCTCACTATACGCTCAAATCACAGAAGCCATTGAAGCTTATTATCGAGGCTTCAATTGGTTGAGCTTAACCATCACCTTCGTTACTCTCTACAACTTTCAACGAATATCTCGGATCCTTATCAATTTGCTTTAACAACAACAATCTCGAATCGTTGCTCTAACCTTCATCAACAGCGCATCAGTTCTCTGCAATCAACTTTTAGTAGCTATCATCATCTTCATCAATTCCTTTGCGCGGTTCAACAATTCATCATACCTCTGCAACCGAATCAACAATAATCGTCAACAACAATAACACACAAGGAAAAATATGCAACAGCAGCCAATAATAACAAGAACATAAAATTGCAGAAACTAAAAAGAGTCTAGAGGAAGAAGAAGAAGAAAAGAAGAATCAATGGGTATCCGTTATTTCCTGACAGTTCACTTAAGATCCTCTAGTTTTCTGGCTCATCCGACGTTGTTGAAAGAGCATCGAACCTGTTCTCTAGTAGGTAATGTTCGTTTCACCTTTTACATCAATCTTGTTACCATGGTGTGCGCCTCGTTGTGCTGATTAAGAATCCTAACGTCTCAAGCTCCGATTCACGGATGTAATAATATAATTCCAATTTTTAGCTCAGTTAGGGTTTTGGTTCCTAGATGTAGCGCGTAAGGACAAGAACCTGAGGAATTAAAGCCTAGAAATAGAAATATGAGTTAAAGACGAGGGAAACGATTGAATAAATTTGGATATTTGTGAAGTTCCGTCACCTCCGATGCGGCGGAGCAATTTCTGGCAGAGTTTGAGTGGAGATAGAATAGAATGAGGAAGAGGAAGCTTCAAGGTTTGAGGTTATCTGAAGAGACACATTTCCATACCAAAACGCACCGTTTCTCCATATACTGCTTTTTTTTTATATATATTTTTTAATTTAGAAATAATAAAAAGGGAATAAATATTTGATGGTGTTGTTGGGATAATTTCTTTCTGGACCGAATTGATCTCCCTAAAGCCTGTTAGCTTTTTTTTGCTAGGCCTAATTCCTTTTTACACTCCCAGATTCCAATTAACACCCCCTTTCAGCTTGAGTTTTTTTCTTTCTTTCTTAAAAGTTTGTGATAAGATTAGGATAAAAAGACTACACAAACAAAAACAAAAACAAAAACTTGTTGTTTTTTTACTGATTTTGGAATTAAGTTTTAGTTTTGATAGAAGTTTTTTTTTTATAATAAAAATGATAAAGAATAGTAGGGCATAATAGAAATTTTTTAGAATTTTCTTCTTTAGATTTTTTAAGAATTTTTTATTATTGTTCATGTTTAGTAACCACTTTTGTTGTCAAGATTTGGTGATTCACCTTGTGCTTGTTGAGGTTTGAGTGTTATGCAGGTTTATGGCGTGATATACGGATGTGCTTGAGCTTCCGATTGTGATTTATTTTCACATCAATGATACTTTGATGCTTATTTCGAGTATGTGGCCTCTGAGTGTTTGTTTGTTGATACCAGCTCGTACGAAGTATCTCAGATTTCTTTACTTTGGTTGTGATTTTTGCGGACTTCATTGTTCGTTTGGTATTATACTGTTTCCAAGTCATGTTTCCGCATTTATCGCTTTTCTAGATATCATGAAAAGTAGGAAATAAAGAGCGTGCACTCAAAGTCGCTATTTAAAGACCCGTAGCAGGATTTCCGCACTTCATTTCTTATATGAGTTGTGCTTTTGTTTGCTTCCCTTCTTGTTGATAGATGAGTCACTCAATTTAGAAATTGAGATCACGACTTCGCTCTCAGTGCATGCTCCCTATAGGAATTTATCGCTTTCCTTTATTTTTTTGATTGATCGATGAGTCACTCAATTTAGAAATTGAGATCACGACTTCGCTCTCAGTACATGTTCCCTATAGGATAGTTTGTTAGACTTTCTTTGGCATGCTAATTTAGACAGGACCTCCCATTGTATGATAACATTAGGTTAGAGATAGGTTAGTCTCCCTTAGATGTTTTCTTCCCATTTTTGCATAATTGCATTTAAAACTAAAATTTCTTTTTCTTGGTAAATGTATAAAAAATGTCAAGTATATAAAAAATTCTTTTCATGGTAAAAAAATACCAACCAATCCATTTCCTTCCTCCATTCGACTTTTCTCTTCTAAGAGCATGTTAGCTCCTTTCCACTACAGGTCATAAGTCTCCAAAGGTCGAGCAGCGGTGGAATGATCGAATGCAACATTGTTCATTTAAAAAACACAAACAAACAAAATATATGAGCCGAACTACGGTAACTCTGATTCCTCAAAAAGGATACGTAAGAAATGGGGTAGGGCCCAAGCGAGTACAACTTTGTTTTCCCTACATTCTTTCTCTTTTCTTTGCATGCATTCTCTCTTAGTTTATAACCTTTAAGCATTATATTGAACACACCCTTTGATTAGAATAACGAGAATGGATCCCGTAGAGTACTACGGACGTGTGGGGTGCTAATACTTCCCCTCACGTAATCAACTCCCTTACCCAATCTCTCAGTTGCAAGACCTTGATTTCCCCCTTTAGGTTTTTCTTCGATGATTTTACTTTCCCTTTCATATGGGATAAATAAATACTCCGTGGTGACTTCATTGATTTTACCGCTTCATATGGCTCTAATGAGGAATTATCTTTGGACTGGAGAGATGAAAGATTGTTGTTCCCTGGTTGAAATCTAGGCTTCACAGTAACTTGCTGGGGATAATGGAATTAACCGTTACCTGAAAATGTATTAGAAAGTGCATGTGTATAGTTATTTCACGATGAGTCCATATTAGACTTCATCTGGAAATTGAGAAGGAATCCACATAAGATTGCTTCAGGATGAGTCCTTGTTAGTCTGCACCCGAAGATATATGAGAAGGAGCCTGTGTGGGGCTGCTTCAGGATGAGTCCGTGTTAGACCGCATCTGGATGATGAGAAGGAACCCGTGTAAGATTTATTGAGGATGAGTCTGTGTTAGACTGCATCTGGATATCATGAGAAGAAACCCGTGTAAGATTGCTTCATCTAGTCGTGTAGATAGTTTTCATGTCTAGTTTCAGGTATTAACATGGAACTTGTTTTTGTTGGTCGTTGAGATAGTTGTCCTGTCTGGTTACAGGTATAAATCTCTGACTTTAGAAAGAAAGATAGTTTTACTGGCTTGTTACAGGTATTAATCTTCAATATGTTCATGTAGATAGTTTTCCTGGCTTGTTACAGGTATTAATCTACAATCGGTCGTCCATATATAGTTGTCCTAGCTTTTTACAGGTATTAATCTGGGACTTGGCAACATTGGTCACATGGATAGTTCCCCGTCTGGTTTCGAGCATTAATCTGTGGCCTATTGTATTTGTTGGTAAATATGTCTTTCTTCGGGAGTTCATACCACTTGGTCGTGTAGATAATTTCCCCCTCTGGTTTTGGGCATTAATCTTTGACCTGCTGCATAAACTGATAGTGTTTTCTTGTCTGCTAATTTTAACCCGTAAAGGTAAAATCAATTTCATGCGATGTCATCTTGTATGAATTGCATGATGCTCTCAAAATAAATGAGATTGCAATATATGCATTTATGATGCATATACTATCATGTTTGTAGAAACGATGTATGAATGCAATGTATGAACGTATCAGCTGTTCTATTGCAGTGTTCTTGAGTTAGGAAAAATAAGTCCCTGATCGTAGCTGGGGGTGAAGAATGTAAGTCTTCAAATTTTGTTGAAGTTGAATGTTGGGAGATAAATTTCCATTGTTTAGAGAAATGAATTCTATCGGGGAAGGAAAACTCCGTGAACTGCTTGGGGATTTTGTTGGAATCCTGCTGAGGAATCCTGAAAAGCTTAGCGACTTCACTGGGGAATCTTTTGTCGAAGCAGTAGTTTGGAGATTTTGCTCTGCCGGGGATATGAGGATACCTGACACCATTAGGCTGCATACTGAGAATATGGAAGTGACCTTGTAGTAGGATGTCTCTACCTCTGTACCTGCTAGGGAAGGTATCTGATGGAGGAAATATCTGCGGGGATTTTGTGGACGAATCTAAGTTGTGATTATACTTGAAGATATATTGAAATAAGTGTTAGAATGGCATCCTTCTCGGGATCGTATCTGCACCTTTTCTTAGAGGAGAATCTGGAATAAGTATTAGGATGACATCCGTCTCTAGATCATACCTGAACAGTTTCTAGAAGATGTGTTGAAATAAGTGTCAGAATGACATCCGTCTCTAGATCGTATCTGCACTGTTTCTAGAGGAGAATCTGGAATAAGTATTAGGATGACATTCGTCTCTGGATCATACCTGAACCATTTCTAGAGGAGAATTTGGAATAAGTATCAGGATGACATTCGTCTCTGGATCATACCTGAACCGTTTCTAGAAGAAAATCTGGAATAAGTGCTAGAATGAAATCCATCTCTGGATCGTATCTGCATCATTTATGGAGGAGAATCTGGAATAAGTATCAAGATGATATCCATATCATGATCGTACCTGAACCGTTTCTAAAAGAAAATATGGAATAACTTCCAGAATGACATCCGTCTCTAAATCGTATCTGCATCGTTTCTTAGAGGAGAATCTGGAATAAGTATCAGGATTACACCCGTCTCTGGATCGTACCTGAACCATTTCTAGAAGATGTGTTGAAATAAGTGTCAGAATGACATCCGTCTCTGGATCGTATCTGCACCGTTTCTATAGGAGAATATGGAATAAGTATCAGGATTACATCCATCTCTGGATTGTACCTGAACCGTTTGTAGAAGAAAATCTAGAATAAGTTCCAAAATGACATCCGTCTCTGGATCGTATATGCACCATTTCTAGAGGAGGATCTGGAATAAGTATTAGGATGACGTCCGTCTCTGGATCGTACCTGAACCATTTCTAGAAGAAAATCTGCTTTATTTGAAGTGTTTCCGCTGGGAATTCATGTTTTGTTATTTTGAGGAGAGATCCGTTGGGGAACATTGATCTTGTTTTATTCTACATGCTCTTTTGATGGAAATCACATTTGATGCCCCAAGTGATGGAGACCTGCCCCAACTATTCAGGGCTTTATGATATTTTCTTGGACTCTTGACTTGAATGCCTCAGATGTGTTAGGCACCATGTCACGCCCCTTGATTATGTAATTCCTGTTACTGGAAATGTTTTTCGATCTGAGGTGATTCTGTCGATCGAGAGGATTTTCGTTCATTGATTATTCGTCTGCGACTTTCTCTGCTGTTGAACAAATAGTCATATTCAAACAATGGTATTTTAAAAATGCAAAGCTTATGTCTGTCTTGAAGTTTGAAAATTCATTTTTTAGTAAAAAAAACAAATTTTGTAAGAGTGTGATATCAACTTAGGATTTAATAGCAAACCTTACAGGAGTCGGGATACCTTTTGTAACAATATACTTCCGAACTAACCCATGCTTCAGTTAGGACTTTTAAGGGTTGTAGCATGGCTTGGTTCACGGTTTAAGAAACAAAGGATAAAAGCTCAAATTTTATTTGTACCCAACCCGTTCTTCGTGATGTTCTTCAATCCTATGCTCAACTAATTATGTGTTTAGATCCCAATTGAGTCTGGAATCTTTGCTCTGATATTTGGTGATGGTTCAGAAATTGAACGTTTGTTTGAGAAGGTAGTCATTTTTGTAACCTTTTCTTTTTTCGTTGAGGATTTGTAGGACCCTTTTTTTATTTAATTATCCACATTTTTGCCTGAACTGTTTCTTTTGCAATTATAGTCAGCGGAATGCCCCAGTTTTTTCTTAATTATCCTTCATAGGTTTTTGACTTGATGGGCTTTTATTTTGAGAGATGATAACTTCCTGTGTTGACGATTTTGTGGAACCATCATCATCTTTTGGAGGGTATCTCCTACACTATTTTTCGTGTATGAAGGTAAGGCTTGCGACTGAATACACATCTGAATTAACTGAGAAAGCTACCCTGCCCCAGGTTATGATTAAGGGTTTTTAAATTGTATGAAAAGAAAAACTCCCAATTCTTAGGCTCAAAGGGGTTAACTAGGGATTATCTTCCTTATAACTCCACTGTTTAGGATTTGAAACAACGCCTGTACATTGTCAGCGGAGTCTGTTCAAAAGCATACTGTAGAGATTGTTGTATCGATTTTGTCATCCTCCCTCTAAAGGCTTAGAGCTTTTAATCGAGAGTTGAATATCACGAAAGGAAGTAAAAGCACGGTGTAACACGGTGGGAGAAATGACTTGGGTGTTTTACATTTGATTGCAATTGTTGGGATATCAATAGTCGCCACCTACTTTTCTTTTATCCAATAAGGAAAGGTTGAAAAGAACAGGAAAGACCTTTCGAGATTATTTCTTGAGTTCGGGAGGTAGGTTATGAAAATGGAAGGTATTAAAACCCTTTCCATCCATAGTTATCTATGGGCTCTTAGTTGCTTTCTAGATCACTTACTTTTGTTTGAAAGTGTGCTTGTAGTGTGGGTTTTTAAAGTATTTTGAAAACGTATTTGTAATGGTTCTCGTTTCTATAAGAATGCGTACATAGTGTTGTTTGGAAAATAGTTCAAAGAAGTGTTTGCGGAATGTGTTTTTGAAAGTGATTTTGAAAATGTGTCTTTGTAATGGTTCTTGTTTCTATAGGAATGCGTACATTGTGTTGTCTTTTGAAAATGTTTCAAAATAAAAGTGTTGGTGTATAAAATATTTTTATTGTGAGCAAGCAAGCAACTAGGAGCATACTGTTAGAACATAGTTTGAATCTACAACCCTTGGTTAGAGTTTTGATGATAACAAAATACAAAGAATAAATTATAAAATACAAAGAACAAATATGCACCTTAAAAATTATGTTTTATGTATGCAGAAGTTCTAATCATATCAGCATCAGAAGATAAGCCATAAGTGCTACACGTTGAAGCAATCAGAACATACGCTGAAGATTAATGACCAGAACCTGCACTTCATCAAAGTAAACTCTGACTATGAACAAGAACACATAAATCCAAGTCATCAATATTCTGAAGCATCATCAACAGTAAGGAGATAAGATTCTGAAGCGTTACTGCTCATTCAAGATAGCATCAATTCCAACGACTTCTTTCAGACAAGATCTTCTCCAAAAGGAAAGTGTGTTAATGGCATTAAACATGCTTTATGATCAACGTCATTGCACTACCTATATAAACAAAGTCAGCTTTCAAAATCAATTAAGAACAACAATTTTGCTAGATAACCACTCACGCATATTCAAAGCTGCAAGCAATTTCATTTTACTTTTCTAAGCTATAAACCTGTGTAATTTATCACAGTTGTGATAAACAGTTTTTGTTAGAAAAACAACAACACATATTGTGTAATTATATTGAAAAAGAGTTCCTTAAGATTAACCGGACTGTGGTTGTATTCAAGAAGACTTTAACAATTGTTAAAGTAGCTTTTGTAATCTTGTTGAGATTAGTGGATTAAGACCTCATTGGAGAGAGGCGAAATCACCTTGACGGGTGAACTGGAGTAGTTTGAGATCAAACGAACCAGGATAAAAATACTGTGTCATTAAGCCTTTTAAATTCAAGTTTTCAATTCAACCCCCCCCCCCTTTCTTGTGTTTTTCACATCTTCAATTGGTATCAGAGCGCCTGGTTCTTAGCTTAAACACTTAACCGTGTCAGTACAAGATCTAAGAATCAGAAAAACACTATGGTGGGACCAAGCCAAAACATCAGCAATGACAACCATGAAGACAAGGACAAATTCAGTGGCAAACCTCCAGTCTTTGATGGAGAAAACTTTGACTACTGGAAAGACAGAATTGAGAGTTTCTTTCTGGCTCATGATGCTGATCTGTGGGACATGGTGGCTGATGGATACACACATCCTATAGATGGACGTGGTTAGAAGATATACAGGAAAATGATGTCTGATCAGCAAAAGCGTGAATTCAGAAACCACCACAAGGCCAGAACAATTCTCCTCAGCACCATATCATATTCAGAATATGAGAAAATATCAAACAGAGAAACTGCCAAGAATATGTTTGACTCTCTGAGAATGACGCATGAAGACAACATTCAAGTCAAAGAAACCAAGTCCCTTGCGCTCATTCAGAAGTATGAGGCATTCAAGATGGAAGATAGTGAATCAATAGAAACTATGTTTTCAAGATTTCAAATTCTTGTTACTGGACTAAAGGTTCTTGATAAAGGGTATTCTACTGCTCATCACATTAAGAAGATCATCAGAAGCTTGCCCAACCAATGGAGGCCAATGGTCACAGCACTTAAGCTAGCCAAAGATCTCAACAAAATTTCTCTTGAAGAACTTGTTAGCTGCCTCAGAAGTCACGAGATAGAGCTAGAAGAAGACGAGCCTCAAAAGCAAGGTAAGCCATTAGCTTTAAAATATAACAGAAAACCTGACTCTAAGGTTTTGCAGGCTGTCGAAGAAACTTCTGATGGATCCTCATCAGAAGAAGATGAATTGTCTCTCCTCTCCAGAAGGGTGAACCAACTGTGGAAGCAGAGACAAAGGAAGTTCAGAAATCCCAAAAGATCATAGAATCAGAATGAATCCTCCTCCAGATACAGAAAGTCTGAGTCCTCCTATGGACACAGAAGATCTGAAGGTTCTTCAGGATATAGAAATCCAAACAAGAAGGACATAATCTGCTATGAATGTAACGAGCAAAGGCACTACAAAAGTGACTGCCCAGAGCTTCAGAAGGAAAATCCCAAAAAGAAGTTTCTCAAGGAAAAGAAAAGCCTCATGGCTACATGGGATGATTCTGACACATCTGAAGCTGACTCAGAATCAGATGATGAAAGAGCAAACATAGCTCTCATGGAAAACGTATCAGAAGACAGTGAAGCTTCTGGTTCAGACTCAGAATCAGACACTGAAGAGGTATTCCCTGAATTTACCATAAACTTTACTAAGGCTGAACTTGCTAAAAGTATAAATGAAATTCTGGAAAGGTATCAGCAAATCAGAGTCAAATTCAGGAACTTGAAAAGGAATATTGCCTCTGAATCTGAAAAGAATGAGAGTCTCAGATTGGAGAATTCTGAGTTAAGAGAAAAAATTTCAAAACTAGAAAATGATTTGCAAAACTCTCAGAAGGAAACAATCTCTGAAACTCCCAGCAATGCTGATGAGATCATCAAAGAGTATGATCACAACTTTCAGAAGTTTCTAGCTAAAAACATAGACAAAAGAAAGATGGCTTTAATGATCTATGGAGTTAGCAGAAATGGCAGAAAAGGGATAAGATATCAAGGTAAGGTATCTGCACCAAAAAATGCCATGGACTTAGTTATAAAACGCACACCACTAAATTCACATTTATATATGGGCACACACATGACATAAAATATACAAGTAGTGATTATTCTGTCAAACCAAAATTCAATCAGAATTTTGGTAAAACTAACAAATCAGGACCCAAGAAAATGTGGGTAGCTAAGGATAAAATTATACATGTAACAGATATCTTTAGCAGCAAGGCTAAGACACCAATCATGGTACCTGGACTCTGGCTGCTCGCGGCACATGACCGGAAGAAGGCATATGTTCCAAAGCCTGGAACTTAAGCCTGGAGGCTACGTGGGCTTTGGAGGCAATCAGAGAGAAAAAATCATTGGCTCTGGAACAATAGGTAATGGAAATCTTCCCTCTATAAATAATGTATTATTAGTTGATGGATTAATGCATAACCTGTTATCCATAAGTCAATTAAGTGATGATGGTTATGATATAATCTTCAATCAAAATTCATGCAAATATGTTAGTCATAAAGATGGGACTATCCTATTTAATGCAAAGAGGAAAAACAACATTTATAAAATAAAACTTTCTGAACTAAAAAGTCAGAATGTAAAATGCCTACTTTCTGTTAACAACGAGCAATGGTTCTGGCACAGAAGATTTGCAGCCATTTCTTCGGAAGGTGGATAAATGGGCAGTTCGAATGATTGAAGAGGTTGAGTGTTATGCAAGAGATGATACTCTTGGATGCGGCGTCTAAGTCTAAGATAACGCTCGATATCGTTGATTTGTAAGTATAACGGCTCGCCTTGCGAACGAGTGTTTGGCATACAAATAAGAGAAGAAAAGAAAAGAAATAGAGAAGAAAGAGATAAGTCTTTTCTCTAGTCTCTAATGCGTAACAAAAGAGTAGCGATATCGACTTAAATGAGTCCCCGGCAACGACGCCAAAAACTTGATCGTGGGATTTGTATTTATGTATCCAATGATTCGGACTGCAAGTGCACAGTCTTATCGAGTAGTTTTAAAAGATATCGAACCACAGAGACTGATGAATTGATCTACCGTCTTCTATTGTTACTTCGCAAATCTAAAGCTAATGAATATTTGATTTGGGTTGTAGGGAAAACTAAATACTAAATTAAGTTGTATTTTAATAATCAACGAGCTTAATTACCAGTATGCAACAGTCGTACCTCGGGAACTAGCGACCTGTCGGGCGTCTTTATATTTTCAAAACAGCTTTCAGTAAAACCTATCTAGTTTAAAAACCCTCGTCTCACACTGTCGTTTTGTTGATCTAGGCTATGCAGTTAAGTCCTAACGTACTCTTCCGCCATCCCGCAGGAGTTAAAAAAACTTTTTGGAAACTAAACAAAATCTTAATTAACTATAAAGTGCTTCCGTTGTATTTTAATCCAATGCCTAATTACTACCGTCCAGTTAAAAGATCTCAAACTTCCGCTTTGTTGACCCTAACCTCTATCTGTTTTTACATCCGTGACAAAACAATTTAATGATTTGAAAAATAGTAACTTAGGCCAGAAAAGAAAGTTTTGTAGTAAAAATAATCCCGACTAAGTTACTCGTTCCCTCGATTGATTGACTTTACATACCAGTATAGGATTTCTAGCCTGACATAATATTAAACCAAATCGCAGAATAATTTAAAGGACAAACACAAATAAACATAATTATATCAATTAATAAGCAATAATAATTTGTAGACATAAACCTGGCAATAACTCTGAAGACAGAAGCACTCCTACAAAAATTGTAGGCTTTACTTTGATCGGAGGATATATTTAACCGTGCAAAAGAAAATAAAACTGAAAAGAATAATGCTGGAAAGAAATAACTGGGAAATAAAATAATGCTGAAAAGAATGCTGCTGAAAAGAATATTCTCTCAATAAAATCTCTAAACTTTCTTGCCAAAGAAAAGGAAGAACCCCTTTCTACTGTGGTCTAAGGCTCTATTTATAGGTCTTGCTTGATCAGTTGCTCTCGAAAATGTAGGAACAATTTACTTCCTTCTTTGAGAAATAATAGGGCCATTCGATTGTCACGTTCGTTGGTCCTTTGACTGAGTGGGTGAGAAAATGTAGGAACTCGTTGGATTAACCTTTGAACGCGTTTCTGTCCGTTGGATGAGAAGAAAGTGGAGTAATGGCTTGTGACGTTCGTCACATTCAAGTGACGGTAGTCACTTGGTCTTCATGGCGCATGAAATTCGTCACGTCTCCTTGACGGTCGTCAAGGCCTTCTTAATTGTGGGCCACGTGCTCACATGTGTAATGGGCTTTGGGCTCCTTTCTTCTCCTTAGGCCTTTTTGCTAGTTTTTTCACCCTTTTTTCTTCATTTCTTCAAAAGTGTTCGGCTTAATGCATATATGCAAAAATAGAAAAATACCTGCATAATACTTATAAAATAATTTAATTTAAACTAAAGTATGAGAAATATTTGGTGTATATCCAGCCAGAATTATCACATATTTGTGTGTCATCAAACTCCCCCATACTTAAACTTTGCTTGTCCTCAAGCAAATTCTAAGTACGATGTTTTTCTAAACATGGTTATGACTCAGATCAACTAATATATAGATGCGTTGTGTTTTTTTTTCTCCAGGAAATTGGTGGCTCGATTCGTGCTCCATTACCACGTCGACGACGCAGACAGTCCCATTTTACGTAAACTAGTTACAAGTCCTATCATAGCCTACCTCGAGTATTTGTCTTGTTTTTCCCTTTTCATTCTAATGCAATCACATTAAGCCCTTTATCTTCACACGCACATAGCAGAACAGTCGGTTAGTGGTTATGATCCTTTTTAAACTTTAGAGGTTTTTGGCACAGTAATGTGGCAACCTTTAATTCAATGGTTGGATGCGGGGGATCAGACCGTAATCTGCCCTACCGAGTTCAGTACCAGATGCTCCTGAACCATCCATCAAATGAATTTTTCATGTTACTTTGTAAGGTTTACATCCTTTGGATTAGGCGATCGGGTGAGGATCGTCCAATTTAATCGGTGTGTTTCCTTGCAACATTTTGCTGAAATATTATATCATCCACTTATATTCATCGATTTCCTGTGTAGTTTGTGTTTAAGACGGTGCTGACTGCTAATATAAACTACTCAAGGTTACTATAAAGACTAAACTCAGGGTGTTGGAAACAACAGGTACTTGAACTGATCTATCATACTCTGGGGTTGTAGAGTGTCTAGACGGTAGAAATTTTGCTTAATCTCGCTTCAATTCCTGATGATTAAAGATTTTGCAGTCTATTTACTTTGTCGAGTGAGAGAAATTTTTTTTTATAGGGCTCAAAAAGAAAGGGGAGTCTAAAAGAACAACACAAATTGCTTTAATTTTTTTTATATAGGGCTCAAAAAGAAAGGGGAGTCTAAAAGAACAACACAAATTGCTTCAATAGATAACTTGATAAATTTTTTTTTTTATTATTGAATTAAAGATAACGGAAGGGAAATTACAAATAAAAATAAAAATTACTAGGAAAGGGAAATACTTCCTCCCCCATACTTGAATCATACATTTCCCTCAATGTATTGATAGAAGCGGGAAAGGGGAAATGGAAACTGGATAATCATTCATACTCCTCTTGTCTTTGCTATCGGCCACGTGTCCTCGCTCTTCGACGTGCTTTCCCGCCATGTCTGGAAGATTCGCCGCCATCTCTCTGGGATATGATATTATGCAAGTCGTCAACACGGAGTGTTAAGGCTCACATATCTTCCGTTATTCTTGTGGTGAATTCCAGTATACTTTGATCGTGCCTGCGAGCGTAGTCGTTTTGGTCTCTCTGCAATTGTTGCATGAGAGTCATCATCTCGATTTGGCGCGTCTCGAGGCTCTGGTGGCGTTGAGTGGACAGATGGTTTTGCTGCATAATTGCGGCATATATTGCGTCTATGGTGGCGGGATTGTTGGCTTGCTGTGTTTGGGGCTCTTTCTGCTCTAATTCTTCTTCGATTTCGTCAGCGGCAGCATTGTTGGCCTGACCTTGATTTCCTTGCACATTTTCTCCGGGTTCTGGGGCGTTTAGGTTGTAAAGCCAGTTATCCGAATTACCCAAGTAAGTATGATTATGATTTGGAATGATCACACTACGAACTCTTGCATTCTTAACCATTAGATAGTACCCTCCAGCTTCTCGTACTTTGATCAGGCGGCCAGCTCTACAATTATCAATGTCCATAAAAACTGCTGGCAGCGGAGGTAGGTGTTGGATCCTTTCCCCCCAGTTCAGGTGAACTGCGATGGTGGTGAAGATTCCTCCGATACAAAAAGGTGTGGTCCCGTATCTTGTAACGAGGTTTTGAATGTGGGCCATCATTAAAGTAACGGGATTAAGACGGAGGTTTTGCGAAAAGGTACAGTGAAGAGCATACAATTCTTTAGTGTTTACCTTGTTGTTGTTTGCCCTTCCGAATATTGTGTTTGCCATAACACGGTGTAAGAAGCGGATGTTCGGGTTATGGATGTGAGAGGCGTACCGTGCTTCGGGTGTGACATTTGGTTCACCGATTATTCTCTCCCATAGTGCGTATGCACTTCCATTCTAATCCAATTCCGGGGGAATGCGATATTGCACATTATTCCCTTGGGGAAAATGAAATATGTCGCTCAAAATTTCATGGTTGAGTGTGTACTCTCGGTTGAACATCCAAAATTGACCGGCTCCCGTTAGGTGTGTGTCTGCATCGTCTCGAGTGTGATATGCGTAGGAACTCAAGAATTCCAACGTGAGAGCTTTGTAAGTTAGTGTGTTCATCGTGCTAATAAAGCTTAGGCCAGCTTTATTCAGCAAGCCTTCCATATGAGGTTACAAGCCTAATTCTTGCAAGCAATTGTTGTCGACGAACTGTGTGGATGTTAGCCCTCGATGATGGAATTTTATGTACCTCTCTTTTTGAAGCTCATCAGCTTCTCCTTGTCGAAGCACGAGATGTCGCATGTCGGGTTCGGGTTGGTTGGCCATGATTTTTGAACTTGATAGAAAAAAGGCATTTGTGGTAAAGAGATGGAAAGGGGGTGGTAGTGATGAAACTAAGGATAGAAGGGGGTTTATATAGATGGTTTTGTTGAGTAAGTAATTTAATGGTGTTTATGGGAGAATTTTGAAATTGGGAGGTTATGGAAGTTATGGGTGAGTGGAGTAAATGAGGTGGTGGGACTTTAAAACAAATTTTTGTGTATCAATGCTGTCCAACGGTCACGGAAATGAAAAGCGTGGGGGACAATGACTGCCTCCCATCACGTTCTCTCTGACGCTCGTCAGAGTCAAAGACAGTCCCTGAAGTTCGTCACATGCATCCTGACGTTCGTCAGGGTGAGGCGATGCGTTGGTCTCTTTGACCTCTTTTTGACCGCGTGCTCCATTAATTTAATTCATTAATCTTAATGTTGAGAAGTATATTGCAAGGGATATAGTCGCTCATTGTATAGTTGGAAGAATGATATGGTAAGCAAGTGAAAATAGTAACAGAAATAAGAAACACATGAAAATAATAATAAGAATTAGAAACAAATGAAAATAATAATAGAAATTGCACAGTATAAAAAATGAATACATACTGTGTATGAAAATAAATAAATAAATACTTTAAAATAAATACAATGAATATGAAATGAATAGATGAATAAATAAAAGAAATTTTAGAACCAAAAAGTAACAAGTTATTCGAAAATAATAAAACCATAATGAGTTTTGAGAATAATAATGAATTTGAGAATAATAATGAACCCCCCCCCCCCCCCCCCCCCCCCGACTAAGAAAAAACAATGTCCTCACTGGGGCGGTACAGAAAAACTATCAAGCATGAGGGCCTCCGGGAGGTGGTGCAGAAGCGTGCAGATGTTGATAAATGTTATCAAACTGCTCCGTGACGACGTCTATGAAATGAAATAAGTCACGCCGAAGTGTGCTGACATTATCTTTAACAGTGTCGAGCTCACCTCGGAGTGTGGTAACATCTGTCTGCAGAGTCTTGATCGCATGTGCATGATCAAGCATGGGTATGTCATCAGCTGTGGTAACAAGGGGCAGTGTAGGGTAATCCAAGGGTGTATAATCGTGGTAACCTATGGGTGGGGATGGGTCGCTCTCCTCCCTCTCAGGGTCGTGTTCGTCTGTCTTCTCTAGGGGATATAGCCAATTTGTCTTGGTATAGACACTGGTATGCTCGGGGCTAGGCAATTTGATGTAAAAGACAGGGTTATTTTGGACAAGCAGCTTAAAGTGAGGTGGGTTGAGGTTACCAATCAAAGAGATGTTAAAGCAAAAAGGGATGTCCATGGTATAATATCTAGCGTACGGTGTAAGGCGCGACAGAGATGACCGTAGGGATAGGGCCTCGGCTATCATAATGACTATCCCGTCGACACAGATGGGGCCATGGGTACACTGAGCTATAGCTGACATGTTGGCGATCATAAATGATGCGCCAATGACTGGTATGGACTGAAAAGCACAGTAAATGATGAACAACTCATCCCTAGAAACCGAGAGTCAATTAATAGGTTTTCCAAAAAATGTGAAAGCTAAAATGTGATGGAAATACCTAATCGCAGGGTTATGAATCTCGGGGGCATCAAGGTGGTCGGGGTCCTCAGGATATTGGCCTGCTATGTCTCTCCAAAAGTGATTAAGCTAAAAGTTGAGGTAGTCATCCGCCTGGGTTTCGATGTGGGCGTCTAAAGAACTAGGGAATCCTAGCAGCTCAGCTAGACTACAAACTGTAAACTGGTCGGTGAAACCGAACAATCTAAAGGATATCTGACCTCTACTACGCCATAAGCCTTGTGTGGGTTTATTGATGAGGGAGCTCAAGAACTCCAAGGTGAGACGTCGGTGTGTAGGGTGTTTATGGGCTAGGAACCCCTCCCATCGTATCTGGTTAAACATGAAGTAGACACTTTCCCTAATTCCTAAGGCTGTCAAGGTGGGATCATGCACATACGTGGTCATACTCATCTGGCGCTGAGCCAGAATCTCATATCGTCTCTGCTGAGTCTCCGAGGCAAAAATGATAGTATCCATGAATTTTAGCTTGTAGGTTCCTGTGATTCGATACTAAAATTTGTAAAAGAAAAATGCAAATAAGTAAAATATGATGTGGGAGAAAGAAAGAAAAGAAAAAAATCGGAAAGTAAAAATCAAAATGCATAAAAAAATAAAAATAAAAGATAAAGATATTTGAGAGATAATAAATAATAAAAAATAAAAAATTGTGGGTTGCCTCCCACACAACGCTTGTTTAATGTCGTTAGCTTGACAATGTTGTTAGACGTGAATTAGTTTCCAAATTCGTGCGGAAGCTCTAATAGTGTTAAGCTCGCAGTTTAATCCTTATTTTCGACGCTGTAATAATGCTTTAGGCGTTGGCCATTTACTAAGAATGGATTCATGGATTTTCCTTTAATATCTATGGCACCACTGGGGAAAACTTTGGTTACTTCGAATGGTCCAGACCATCATGAACGGAGTTTTCCAGGGAAAAGTTTCAGACGAGAGTTGAATAGGAGAACTATATCTCCTTCATTGAATTCTTTCCTTGAGATTCGTTTGTCATGCCATTTTTTCGTCCTTTCTTTGTAGATCCTTGCATTTTCATATGCGTCTAATCTTAGTTCTTCTAATTCATTTATGTCGAGGATCCTTTTCTCTCCTGCCATAGTGTAGCTTAGGTTTAAAGTTTTAATTGCCCAGTAGGCTTTGTGTTCAATTTCCACTGGCAGGTGGCATGATTTTCCATAGATGAGTTTAAAGGGTGTTGTACCTATTGGTGTCTTGAATGCCGTCCTGTAGGCCCATAATGCGTCAGGTAACTTAGCCGACCAATCCTTTCTTGATGTGGCAACAGTTTTTTCCAATATTTGTTTTATTTCTTGATTTGAAACTTCCACCTGTCTGCATGTTTGGGGGTGGTATGGTGTTGCGATGCGGTGCGGTGCTTCACCCCATATTTGGTTAGGAGTTTATCAAAGATTCGTGATATGAAGTGGGAGCCACCGTCGCTTATAACTTGTTTGGGTACACCAAACCTTGGGAATATAATGGTTTTGAAGAGTTTAATCACGACTCTAGTATCGTTTGCTGGAAAAGCTATTGCTTCAATCCATTTCGAAACGTAATCTACAGCCACGAGTATATATTTGTTCCCGAATGAGGATGGAAATGGTCCCATGAAATCTATTCCCCATACATCAAAGACTTCAACTTGTAGAATGCCAGTCTGAGGCATCTCATCGTGTCTGGATATATTTCCGGTGCATTGGCATCGGTCGCAGTTTAGGATGGCTATGTGCACATCTTTCCACAAATTTGGCCAGTAGAAACCAGACTGCAAAATTTTGGCACATGTCTTTGACGTGTTTGTATGGCCTCCGTAAGGGGCATCATGACAATGAGAAATAATACTTTCTATTTCGTTTTCTGGGACGTATCTTCGGAAAATACCGTCGGCACTTCTCTTGAATAGTAAAGGTTCATCCCAAAAGTAATGTTTCAAATCGTGAAAGAATTTTTTCTTCTGTTGATAAGTCATATCAGGGGGTAGGATTTTTGCTGCCAAGTAATTTTATATGTCCGCGTACCATGGTATGGTTTGGTTAGTTCGGACAGAGACCACGACTTCTTTTATATCATTATTTATTTCGTCTTGGCTCTCTCGTGAATCATTGTTAGCAGCTTGTGTGTCAATTCCTAAAAGCAGTTTATTTGGATTTGATTCAGGTGGTTCTTTGCTGGCATCTCCTAAGTCCATCTGAGCTAACAGACGTTCATACGGGAAGTCATCGTTAATAGGTACTTCTTCTGGTGTCAACTGTTCCATTCGAGATAAATGGTTGGCTACTACGTTCTCGGTACCTTTTTTTGTCTTTAATTTCTAAATCGAACTCTTGTAGAAGCATAATCCATCTCAAAAGTCTCGGCTTTGAGTCTTGCTTGGTTAAGAGATATCTAATAGCTGTGTGGTCTGTATAGATGATTATCTTTGCGCCTACTAGGTAGGAGCGAAATTTGTCTAGTGCAAAGACTACGGCTAAAAGTTCTTTTTCCGTTGTTGCGTAATTCATCTGTGCAGGGTCTAAGGTTCTACTAGCATAATATATTGCATGAAGCTTCTTATCTCTTAGTTGTCCCAGGACTGCACCTACGGTGTAATCACTCGCGTCGCACATGATTTCAAATGGAAGTCTCCAATCAGGTGGTTGCATGATTGGTGCGGATACAAGAGCTGTTTTTAGTTGGTTAAATGCTTTTAGGAATTTTTCATCAAAATAAAATTCAACGTCTTTCATAAGGAGAGTGGTTAGAGGTTTTGATATTTGCGAGAAATCTTTTATGAATCGTCGGTAGAAACCGGCGTGTCCTAAGACACTGCGTATTTCTCTTACTGTTTTAGGGGGTTGCAAGTTTTCTATGACTTTGATCTTAGCTTTATCGACTTCAATCCCCTTTTCAGACACAACGTGTCCTAGTACGATTCCTTGTTTGACCATAAAGTGGCACTTTTCCCAATTCAGAACGAGGTTAACTTTTACGCATCTCTCCAAAACTTTCTCCAAATTTACCAGACAATCTTCAAAACTCTCTCCACATACAGAGAAGTCGTCCATAAAGACCTCCATAATGTTGTCTATGAAATCAACAAAGATTGCCATCATGCATCTCTGAAACATGGCGGGAGCATTGCATAATCTAAACGACATTCGTCGGTAGGCGAAAGTTCCATAAGGACATGTGAATGTTGTTTTCTCTTGGTCATCGGGGTGAATAGGGATTTGAAAGAATCCGGAGTAACCGTCTAGATAACAGTAATGTGAGTGCTTAGCTAATCGTTCAAGCATTTGATCAATGAATGGTAGCGGGAAATGGTCATTGCGAGTGGCCTTATTTAGCTTCCTATAGTCAATACACATTCTAGCTCCGCTTATAGTTCATTCTTCTACAGCTTCGTCTGCTTTGTTTGTTGTTACCGTTATACCACCTTTCTTTGGTACACAGTGGACTGGGCTTACCCATTGACTATCGGAGATTGGGTATATGATTCCTGCGTTCAAAAGTTTTTTAACTTCGTCTTTAACTACGGTGCTCCATATTGGGTTAATTCTTTGTTGATGTTTTCTAAAAGATTTGCAGTCATTTTCCAGCATAATACGATGCATGAATATGGAAGGACTTATTCCTTTGAGATCTGTAATGTTGTATCCTAAGGAGGAGAGGTATTTTCTTAAGACTTGTAATAATTTGTCTGTTTCATGTTGTCCTAAGTCCGCGTTGACAATTACAGGTCGTTTTAACTCTGTGTCAAGGAATTCATATCTGAGGGTCTTAGGTAATGGCTTAAGATCCAATGCCGGTTTTCTTGGGCACGACATGTGATCAGGTGTCAGAGCTAAGCATTCACTCAGATTGTCGTCTCGATATTCAGGACACCATTCGTTATCTTCGAATATAAGAGGTGTGGGAATCTTCATGGTTTCAGAACAAGGTATTGGTTCCCATTCAATTTCTCTTACGCATTCGTCCATGATGTCCACCAGATAACATGTGTCATCTATGGCGGGCACTTGTAAGAATTATGTTAGAATAAATTCGACTTTCTCTTCACCTACTTCAAAGGTTAGTTTGCCTTTTTTCACATCTATGATAGCTCCAGCAGTAGCTAGGAATGGTCTTCCTAAGATGATAGGTGTGCTTTCGTCTTCTCTAATGTCCATGATTATGAAATCTGTAGGGATGTAGAATTGGCCTATTCGTACAGGAACATTTTCTAAGATTCCTACTGGGTATTTGACGGAGCGATCCGCTAATTGAACGGACATCTTTGTCGGTCTTAGTTCACCCATTTCCAGTTTGTTGCATATGGATAAAATCATAACGCTAATACTAGCTCCTAAATCACATAGGGCTTTGTCTATGACGAACTTACCTATATGGCATGGTATAGAGAAGCTTCCAGGGTCTTTCAGCTTAGGAGGCATCTTGTTTTGGATAATTGCGCTACATTTTGCTGTAAGTGTAACTGTTTCCTCATCTTCTAGCTTTTTCTTGTTAGATAAGATTTCCTTGAGGAATTTGGCATAGGAGGGCATTTGGGTTATAGATTCTGTGAAAGGAATTGTTATATTAAGTTGTTTCAGAAGTTCTACGAATTTTTTAAATTGCCCTACATTCTTAGGTTTGGCTAATCTACCTGGAAAAGGGATTTGTCTGGTTGATTCTCCTTCTCAGTTGATGCTTCAGCTCTTTGATACATACTTTGATTCGACAGTCTTGGGTAGGGTGGTCCATCTTACTCGGTTCCACTCCTTAATATGATGGCATGAGCATGCCCCTTCGGGTTAGGTTGTGGTTGACCAGGAAATGTATCAGCCGGTGCAGTTGTAGGTGCTTGTTGTTGAGCCACTTGAGAGATTTGGGTTTCTAACATTTTATTGTGGGTGGCCAAAGCATCTATTTTGTTTGCTAATTGTTTTATCTGCTCATTAGTATGTATGTTCTGATTTTGGACGTCTTTATTTCTTTGCGCTTTAGTAGCTATGAAGTTCTCCATCATCAGTTCCAAGTTTGATATTCTAGGTGCACTAGGAGCATTTGCAGGAGCTTTCTGATATCCAGGTGGTACGGCAGGTGCTTGGTTTGGAGCATACAACGCATTGGGGTTTTTATATGAGAAATTTGGGTGATTTTTCCATCCAGGGTTGTACGTGTTTGAGTAAGGGTTTCCTTGGGCATAATTTACTTGGTCAATTTGAGTTCCTGCCAAGATCTTACATTTAGTAACTAGATGTCCAGGCACTCCGCATATTTCGCAATTGAGAGTTATAGCAGCCACGGTGGCTGGAGGTATTGCGATCAAATTATCAATCTTTAGGGTGAGGGCATCTACCTTAGTGTGGACACTGTCTAGGTCGCTTATCTCATAAATTTCTCCTTTTGTCGGTGCTTTCAATGTAGTACCTTTGTCTGCGTGTCCTCTTTCACTTCCCCACTGATAGTGGTTTTGGGCCATACTTTCAATTAGAGCATAGGCAGCGGTGTAGGATTTGTCCATAAGTGCACCACCTGCGGCAGCGTCTATTGTTAATCTTGTATTGTAGAGGAGACCATTATAGAAGGTGTGGGTAATCCACCATTCTTCCAGGCCATGATGTGGGCATAGTCTCATCAGATCTTTGTACCTTTCCCAAGCATCGAAAAGGGATTCGTTCTCCTTTTGTCTAAAATCGCTTATCTGAGATCTTAGCATAGTTGTTTTGCTTGGTGGGAAATATCTCGCTAGAAAAACTTTCTTCAGCTCGTCCCATGTAGTGACTGAGTTTGCGGGTAGAGATTGGAGCCAAGCTCTTGCTCTGTCTCTTAGAGAGAAAGGGAAAAGACGAAGTCTTATTGCCTCTTGACTAACCCCATTGTTCTTGATTGTATCTGCGTACTGTAGAAATATTGATAGATGAAGATTAGGGTCTTCCATCGACCCACCTGAGAACTGGTTCTGTTGCACAGCAGATAACAAAGAGGGTTTCAATTCAAAGTTGTTAGCCTCTATTGGAGGGGCAGCAATACTATTGTGTGGTTCATCTTGTGAGGGAATGGCATAGGATTTGAGTGGGCGCGAAGCAGGATTTGCAGCCATTTCTTCGGAAGGTGGAGAAATGGGCAGTTCGAATGATTGAGGAGGTTGAGTGTTATGCAAGAGATGATACTCTTGGATGTGGCGTCTAAGTCTGAGATAACGCTCGATATCGTTGATTTGTATGTATAACGGCTCGCCTTGCGAACGAGTGTTTGGCATACAAATAAGAGAAGAAAAGAAAAGAAATAGAGAAGAAAGAGAGAAGTTTTTGCTCTAGTCTCTACTGCGTAACAAAAGAGTAGCGATATCGACTTAAATGAGTCCCCGGCAACGGCGCCAAAAACTTGATCGTGGGATTTATACTTATGTATCCAATGATTCGGACTGCAAGTGCACAGTCTTATCGAGTAGTTTTAAAAGACATCGAACCACAGAGACTGATGAATCGATCTACCGTCTTCTATTGTTACTTCGCAAATCTAAAGCTAATGAATATTTGATTTGGGTTCTAGGGAAAACTAAATACTAAATTAAGTTGTATTTTAATAATCAATGAGCTTAATTACCAGTATGCAACAGTCGTACCTCGGGAACTAACGACCTGTCGGGCGTCTTTATATTTTCAAAACAGCTTTCAGTAAAACCTATCTAGTTTAAAAACCCTCGTCTTATACTGTCGTTTTGTTGATCTAGGCTATGCAGTTAAGTCCTAATGTACGCTTCTGTCATCCCGCAGGAGTTAAAAACACTTTTTGGAAACTAAACAAAATCTTAATTAACTTTAAAGTGCTTCCGCTGTATTTTAAGCCAATGCCTAATTACTACAGTCCAGTTAAAAGATCTCAAACTTCCGCTTTATTGACCCTAACCTCTATCTGTTTTTACTTCTGTAACAAAACAATTTAATGATTTGAAAAATAGTAACTTAGGCCAGAAAAGAAAGTTTCGTAGTAAAAATAATCCCGACTAAGTTACTCGTTCCCTCGACTGATTGACTTTACATACCGGTATAGGATTTCTAGCCTGACATAATATTAAACCAAATCGCAGAATAATTTAAAGTACAAACACAAATAAACATAATTATATCGATTAATAAGCAATAAGAATTTCTAGACATAAACCTGGCAATAACTCTGAAGACAGAAGCACTCGTGCACAAATTGTAGGCTTTGCTTCGATCGGAGGGTATATTTAACCGTACAGAAGAAAATAAAACTGAAAAGAATAATGCTGGAAAGAAATAACTGGGGAATAAAATAATGCTGAAAAGAATGCTACTGAAAAGAATATACGCTCAATAAAATCTCTAAACTTTCTTGCCAAAAAAAAAGGAAGAACCCCTTTCTACTGTGGTCTAAGGCTCTATTTATAGGTCTTGCTTGATCAGTTGCTCTCGAAAATGTAGGAACAATTTACTTCCTTCTTTGAGAAATAATAGGGCCATTCGATTGTCAGGTTCGTTGGTCCTTTGACTGAGTGGGTAAGAAAATGTAGGAACTCATTGGATTAACCTTTGAACGCGTTTATGTCCGTTGGATGAGAAGAAAGTGGAGTAATGGCTTGTGACGTTCGTCACATTCAAGTGACGGTAGTCACTTGGTCTTCATGGCGCGTGACGTTCGTCACGTCTCCTTGACGGTCGTCAAGGCCTTCTTAATTGTGGGCCACGTGCTCACATGTGTAATGGGCTTTGGGCTCCCTTCTTCTCCTTAGGCCTTTTTGCTAGTTTTTTCACCCTTTTTTCTTCATTTCTTCAAAAGTGTTCGGCTTAATGCATATCTGCAAGAATAGAAAAATACCTGCATAATACTTATAAAATAATTTAATTTAAAATAAAGTATGAGAAATATTTGGTGTATATCAAGCCAGAATTATCACATATTTGTGTGTCATCAATTAACCAACTCAATCTGGTCAGAGGACTTCCTAATTTGAAGTTCAACTCAGATGCTCTGTGTGAAGCATGTCAGAAAGGCAAATTTGCAAAACCTGCTTTCAAATCCCAAAATGTTGTTTCCACCTCTAAGCCATTAGAACTTCTGCACATTGACTTATTTGGACCAGTAAAAACTGCTTCAGTCAGTGGCAAAAAGTATGGGTTAGTAATCGTAGATGACTATAGCAGATGAACATGGGTAAAGTTCTTAAGACACAAGGACGAGTCACACTCTGTGTTTGTTACCTTCTGCAACCAAGTTTAGAATGAAAAGGATCTTAGAATTGTCAAAGTCAGAAGTGATCATGGTGGAGAATTTGAAAATAAAAATTTTGAATTATTTTTTAATGAAAAAGGCATTCTGCATGATTTCTCTTGTCCTAGAACTCCCCAACAAAATGGAGTTGTAGAACGAAAGAACAGAACATTGCAAGAAATGGCCAGAACCATGATCAACGAGACTAACATTGCTAAGATCTTCTGGGCAGAGGCAATTAACACAGCGTGTTACATTCAGAATAGAATCTCCATAAGACCTATTATGGAAAAGACTCCATATGAATTGTGGAAGAATAGAAAGCCCAACATTTCTTATTTTCACCCATTTGGATGCACATGCTTTATTCTGAATACAAAAAATTATTTGAACAAGTTTGACTCTAAAGCACAAAAGCGTATTATGTTAGGATACTCCGAACTCTCAAGAGGGTACAAAGTATACAATACAGAAACACAGATTGTTGAAGAGTCAATCAGTGTTAGGTTTGATGATAAGCTTGACTCTCAAAAGTTAAAGCAGAATGAACTCCTTGCAGGTATGGAAGTTGAACTCACATGTACTGAAGACAACTCATCAGAAGTTCTCAACAGAGACTCTCGCTCAACATCAGAAAGAGTCACTGCAAGAAATCCAACACCATCTGTTGATCAACTCCAGAAAAGACTATCCAGAAGCAGCATTGATCACCCAGAAGATATAATACTGGGAAAGAAGGAAGATCCAATCAGAACAAGATCAACATTCAGAAACTCTGAAGAATCCCTCATGGGACTGGTCTCTCTGATTGGACCAATAACAATTGATGAAGCACTTTTGGACAATGACTGGATTCTGGAAATGCAAGAGGAACTAAATCAATTCACCAGAAATGACGTATGGGATCTGGTTCCCAAACCAAAAGGATTCAACGTCAATGGTACAAAATGGGTGTTCAGAAACAAATTGAACGAGCAAGGTGAAGTCATCAAAAACAAAGCACGACTGGTAGCACAAGGTTATAGTCATCAAGAGGGGATAGACTATACATAAACCTTTTCTCCAGTCGCCAGGTTAGAATCTATCAGACTTTTAATATCATTTGCTGTTAATAAAGGCATCACTCTGTATCAGATGGATGTCAAAAGTGCATTCTTAAATGGCTATATAGATGAAGAGGTATATGTGCACCAACCTCCTGGTTTTTAGAATTCCAAAAATCCAGAATATGTTTTCAAACTAAAGAATTCACTCTATGGTCTGAAACAAGCTCCCAGAGCTTGGTATGAAAGATTAAGTAACTTTCTGTTAGAAAAGGAATTCACCAGAGGGAAAGTAGACACAACCTTATTCTGTAAAACAGTTAAGAATCACATGTTAGTATGTCAGATTTATGTTGATGAAATTATATTTGGATCTACTAAACCCTCTATGGGAAGAGAATTTGCTAAATGTACGCAGGCAGAGTTTGAGATGAGCCTAATGGGGGAACTCAAATTCTTTCTAGGCATACATATAAATCAAACTCCATAAAGAACTTACATTCATCAGAGCAAATATGTCAAAGAACTTTTGAAGAAATTTGATCTCTCAGAATGTAATCCCTCAAAGATTCCAATGCATCCCACGTGCATTTTGGAAAAGGAAGAGGTAAGTAAAGAGGTAGAACTGAAGGTCTACAGAGGTATGATTGGTTCTCTTCTCTATCTGATGGCTTCAAGGCCTGACATTCTATTCAGTGTTTGCATTTGTGCTAGATTCCAATCAGATCCTAGAGAATCTCACTTAACAGCAGTTAAGCGAATTTTCAAGTATCTGAAAGGTACTGCTAATCTGGGTTTATTTTATAGAAAATCAAATGATTACAGCTTAGTAGGATATTATGATGCTGACTTTGCTGGAGACATAGTAGAACGTAAAAGCACTTCTGGAAGCTTCCAGTTTCTGGGAGAAAATCTAATCTCATGGTCCAGTAAGAGACAGTCCACAATAGCACTATCAACAGCAGAAGCTGAATACATAGCAGCTGCTGGATGTAGTATGCAAATGCCCTGGATGAAAAGTCAACTTGAAGACTTCAATATATTTGAGAGTAACATTCCTATCCTCTGTGACAATACTTCTGCTATTTTTCTCAGTAAAAATCCTATTTTGCATTCTAGGGCTAAGCATATAGAAATAAAACATCATTTTATTAGGGACTATATTCAGAAAGGGATTCTTAACTTAAAATTCATTGACACGGACCATCAATGGGCTGATGTCTTTACAAAACCTCTTTCTGAAGATAGGTTTAACTTCATTCTGAATCATCTCAGCATGAAGTTGTGCCCAGAATAAATTGTTTTATTTACATATCTTAACCTTCAGAACTTTGTTATTATCTGTGAACTACTGATCAACCTGCCTACAGAGTTTTAGAAGGACATATTGCATCATAATCTATCCATGAAGATCTGAACGTTTCATTTCAAGGATAGAAGTGTGATTTTCACGTAAGCAAACAGTTGTCATCCATTCATTATCTACCTTCTAAGGCTGAACACACGTTCACTTTTCTGAAAGGTAAAAAGTGCTGATTGGGTGCATTGAGACACACGTCATGGGTAACCATTCCAGTATCTTTCTGAATCCCCTAATTTCAGCTGTCATTAATGCTTATAATCATGACTAATTGTTTCTCTTTCTTACTATTTATGCTTTCAAGAAAAACTATTTAAACTCAAATTTCACTCTTTACATTCCTTCACCTTTACTCTCTCAAATACTTTCTATCGTTTCTAGTTCGTACTTTCAAAAACCCTTTCATCTTTCTCAAAACTTGTGTGAACAATGGCTTCTTCAAGCGTCTAAAACATCAGTACTCATGAATCTGCTTCTATGGAACAGTATGAAGAACCTTACAGAACACTACTCACTCCCATTGATAATCTGGAAGTTCTTTCAGAACTGATTATTGACTTTGAAAGCTTACAAGAAAACGACTTCAATCTGTATGAAGACGTCAATGCTCAAGGTTGGAACAAATACTTTGACCGTCTTCTAGGGCCAACATTTCCAATTCTTGTCAAAGAATTCTGGATACATGCTTCTTCCTCAAATCATCGAGTTACCTCTTATGTCATGGGGAAGAAAATTGTCATTACAGAAGACCTAATTTCAAGGCTTATTGGTTACAATGGTGGAGGTGTCAGATGTGTTGACATGGATGAAAGATGCTCTGATGTAGCTTCTATTGCAAGGGAAATATTTACTCTTGGTCTTCCCTCCAGCAAAATCAGAGATCTGAAGGATCATCACAAAATTTGGGCTAAAATTATTCTGGGGTGTATCAACCACATGAAGCCAACTAGCTCTCCTGATTATATAAACATTAATCAGCAGTTTCTGATCTATTTCATTGCCAAGAAGACTAAGGTAAACCTCTCACACTTGTTGTTTAATCATCTGAGAACTAGTGTAAAGGAAACAAGAGAAGATGAACGTACCAAAAGGGACTGGATACCCCTACGAAGACTCATATAAGATATTCTGACAGAGAATAGGCTGATCGAGCATTTGACTAAAGCCCAGGAAATTAGCTCACTGGAAGCAACTGCTGCGAAGCCTCTGAACGTAAAAAATCTGAAGAAGATGAAAATCATTGAGAATATCAAGAAGGAACCCAAAGTTACTTCTTTTGCAACCATCACTTCAAGAAGAATTCCTCTGGATGATTTTCCTCTTTTCTCCGAGATTGACTCCAAGCCAGAGATAATTGTCAGATATATGGATGCGTATAAGGCATATGGTACTGCACCAGAAATCAATATCCAGGACTTGCATCAAGTTGCTCCAAAAGTTGTTCCGAAGATGGCCAAGAAGAGGAAAGCTGCAACAGAAGGACCATCTCAAAGGACTCCAAAAGCTGCCAAAAAGAAAGGTAATCCTTCCTCTGTTACTGTTTTAGAATCAATAAATATATCAACATCTAAAACCATAACTACCCAACCAGAACATCCAACTCCACAAACTTTTGAAGACTTTGACATAGGGTTTGATCCATCAGAAACTCTAGGTCTAAATGAAACTCACTCCCTTCCTCCTAATCCAAATCCTGAACAAACCCAACCAGAACTTGACAAAGTTTTTTCTGATATTGATTCATTTGGCCAAGACTTTTCAGCTCCCACACCATAAAATCCAAATCCTCAAATACCTGATAATCCAAACTCTGATACCACACAAGAAATTCCATAACCTCTCTTTCCACAACAAGATGTTCCTCATCCACCATCATTTAACCTGAACAACAACAACCAGAAGCTCAACCTTCTGAGATCCATGAACCAGAACCTCACCATGTTTCAATAAACCAATCTTAAGAACCTCATTCAAATTTTGATACAATCCCAATACCGGGAATCACAGAACCACTTGCTATTCGCATGACTCTCACTATCCAAGACATTCCAGAAATTACTTCATCTCTGGAATACACACCACCAAACTCTCCTACCAGTCCAATCATCATACCTGACTCTCCCACTCCTTCACCATATAGCAATCCAGCTGACAATGTAAGACTTGTCATTGATCCAATTGTGTTGGAAAGACTAGCTGCTATCTCTCACAAAACTGCCATTCCCAAAACAAAACCAACTGAAACCACATCAGATGTTGGTACAAGTTTGTTGATGTTTGAAACAGGGATACAGGAATGGATAACCTCTTTGAAGCATGCTAGTCAAGAGATGACTAATCCTGCTGCTTCTGATTATATATGGACAAGATTCAGAAACTGGCTAAGTTCTGAAACACTAAAGCTAAAGGAACTGAGCTATGAACAGGTTCGACGGAATTTCAGTGCTAAGCTAAAGGCTTTTAAAGACCAAGTTCTGAGCCACCTGCTCAAGAAAGATATTCTCCCTCTGGATAGTGCTCCCTGGTCAGAACATCATCCCTCAGATAAAGTTCAACCAGAATCAGGAGGTTTCTCCCTAACTGCTGCTCCAGAAGACATGATCATAGATGAGGAAATGGTTCAATGTGATCAGACTGCAGAATGCTCTGATAAGCGTCCAGATACTGAAGAATCTCCAGCACCTTCCTCAGTCATGCAAACTCTGGAAGAATTGAAGAGAGCAAATGATATTATCCAGGAAAGGTTGGATAAGCAGGAGGACACAAACAAAGAGATCAAGAGCATCTTGGGAAAACAAGAAGAATCTAATACCCAGATCAAGGGATTTCTGGAAGCTTTATTCACACGTCTTCCTCCTCCCTCTTAGATTCTTTTCTGTTTTAAATCTGTTTATTTGTAATGTTCTTTTTTACAACTTCTGTTCTGGAACTTATCATTGCTTCTTGTTTTTAATATAACTCAACTATTTTGGCTCTGATTTTATTGCCTTTTTGATAAATGACAAAAAGGGGGAGAAGGTAAGATATTTTCAATAACGGTTTACTGAGACAGAAGTCTAAAACATTCTGAATTACTTAACCTCTATCTTCTGAAAAGCTTGAACAGGTACAAACTCTGATGAAAAGATGCAGCTAAACTCTGATGCTCAAGAAACTTAAGGGAAGTAATCTACTCAGGGGGAGTTTCTCTTAAACCTCTTATTCTTTATTTTTAATTGAAAAATCTAGTTTTTGTCATCATCAAAAAGGGGGAGATTGTTAGAACATAGTTCGATTCTACAACCCTTGGTTAGAGTTATGATGATAACAAAATACAAAGAATAAATTATAAAATACAAAGAACAAATATGCACCTTAAAAATTATGTTTTATGTATGCAGAAGTTCTGATCATATCAGCATCAGAAGATAAGCCATTTGTGTTACACGCTGAAGCAATCAGAACATACGCTGAAGATTGATGACCAGAACCTGCGCTTAATCAAAGTAAACCGTGACTCTGAACAAGAACACATCAATTCAAGTCATCAATATTCTGAAGCATCATTAGCAGTAAGGAGATAAGATTCTAAAGCGTTACTGCTCATTCAAGACAGCATCAATTCCAACGTCTTCTTTCAGACAGGATCTTCTCTAAAAGGAAAGTGTGTTAATGACATTAAACATGCTTTATGATCAACGTCATTCCACTACCTATATAAACAAAGCCAACTTTCAAAATCAAGTAAGAACAACTATTTTTCTAGATAACCACTCACACATATTCAAAGCTGCAAGCAATTTCATTTTACTTTTCTAAGCTATAAACTTGTGTAATTTATCACAGTTGTGATAAACAGTTTTTGTTAGAAAAACAACAACACATATTGTGTAATTATATTGAAAAAGAGTTCCTTAAGATTAACCGGACTGTGGTTGTACTCAAGAAGACTTTAAAAGTTGTTAAAGTAGTTTTTGTAATCTTGTTGAGATTAGTCGATTAAGACCTCGTAGGAGAGAGGCGAAATCACCTTGACGGGTGGACTGGAGTAGTTTGAGATCAAACTAACTAGAATAAAAATACTGTGTCATTAAGCCTTTTAGATTCAAGTTTTCAATTCACCCCCCCCCCCCCCCCTTCTTGTGTTTTTCACATCTTTACATACTACCTACTCAAATGGTCTAATGTTCTTTTCCTCCTCCTTTAGATGTTGCTACCTTACCATTGATTGATAGGAAGCCCCATCATTAAATGTGAAGGAACAGGCGTGGGACGTTTGTATAGTCATAGAAGGAAACCTATGGGACGTTTTAGCAATGTCGTTTAGGGACTAAATCGCTTACCGAAGGCAACATTGAGGGTCATAGAGTGACTACGATCTTTTATCGAGGGTCTTTGCTAAAACGCCCATATTCGAGGGACATGACTATTTTTCCCAGGCAACAAGTGGGATTACCCTAAGGGTGCATGTGTGAATAATGGGTTTGATTGCATGCATTTAGTATTTGATTAGACGTTGTTTTTATCTTGCCATACATACCCTATTTTACTAGGAAGCATACAAAAGTAATAAAATGCAGAAAAATAAAATCCTACACTATTACAACCATATTGAAGTGCATGAAAATATAAAGGCAAAAAAAAAGCAAGAAAAATGGGTTTTCAATTTAGGGAAGAGAACCCTTCCTTTCTGCATTTTTTGGCTTCCTTCGATTTGGGGTCTGGAGTCAGTGGAGTCATGCCCTTCGATTTGCCTTTCTGCCTCCTTCGACTAGGGGCTAGAATCAGTGCAGGTGTGCCTTTCTTCTGGGCCTAGAAGTGAGCATGGTGCAATCTGCCTTTTTGCCTCCTTCAACTGGGGGCTGAAAGCAGTGAGGGAATTTCTTTCGTCTGGGCCTGGAAATTAGCATGGTGTGCCTTCTGGCTAGGCCTGGAAGTCAGCATGGCATTCCTTCTGGCTGCCGCTTTTGTTTTAACTTGGAGGTCAGTGTGGAAGCCAAAGGCTTCGTTTCATACTCCTGTCTCCTGTTTCTTTAGTTTGAGATTTTTAATAGCAACATGGCCTAAGGCCATGCTAACACTACCTTAGGTCCAGGTTAGTTCTTAAAAAATTTGTAAGAGACCAAAGAACAAAACCAAAAAGAAAGGCAATAACAACAAACTAAAAAGGGTGTAAACTAAAGAGGAACAAATGATATATATATATGTTTGAAACAAAAAGGAATTTTATTTACATGTTATGCTGGAAACAAAGGATCCAAGGTTATGGATTACTTACCTTGCTTGAGGATGGGACGTGTGTTGGGCATATAGGTGGTTACCTTGAGTGTCCCTGGAATCAAAGAGAAGGAGCAAGGATAGCGTCTCTACTGCTATATTCGAAAGAGAGAAACAAGTGAAATGTCTTTCTTGCTGGATTCGAAGGGTAACAAGATGTAAGGATTTTTTAGATTCGAAGGAGACAAGTATTTGGATTCTGGGTTTTTGTTTTCACAAGTGTTTAAGTGTTTGAGAACTTTATGGTATTTGAGAAATTTGAATATTTGTTCCTCTGGCCCCAAAAGTCCTCCTTAAACATGTGTTGGATCCTCTTATTTATAGGCAAGGCTGCCTGAAGATTTTGGAGGGAAAAAAAGGTTTGAACAATTTGAGTAACCTGCTCTTTGTAGCTTTCGAGAGAAAGTGCCTTGTATGCTATTTTGGTGCAAGAATGGGTCAGTGTTTCAGAACTGTTGTGCAACAATTTTGGCCAGTGTGCCAAGCCTGAACATGGCAGCAAGCATCTTTGAATATTTTACCCTTTCATTTTGACCCTTCTTCGACCAGAATCTTCTCCCAACAAAAGTATTTGATTTTCCTCCAACAAGAGTCCTTTGAATGGGCTACTTTTGTGCATCCTCCGAAGGAGCCAAAAGTGTGACCCTTGGATGGGTCACCAAAAACATGCCTTAAAGTGGGCTTGTAAATCCTTTGAATGGACCAACAAGCATGTCCTTAGAATGGGATGCCTAGAGTTGGATTCAAAATATGTTGATTCAAAGGGGACACAGTTACAAATGAAACCTTGTGAAGGTGGTTCTGTCCAGTCAAAGGCTTGCCTTCCCAAAGGTCCATGTGACCAAACAAAGAAGTGTACATAGGGGGTCCCTACTTTGTGGCTTCATGCAAACATGAAAATGATCTATGTTCAAACGAAGTTTACATGAAGGGAACCACATGCCCCAAAATTTTTTTGTGACCAGTAGCTTGTACTGAAGGATTCATGTGCCCAAACGAAAGGTGCATGCAGGAGGCCAAAATGTCCAGATTTGAAAGAGGCTTATAGGAGGAAAAAAGTGAAAATCGAAGGATGCCAAAAGGGAGCCTTTTGCCTTGGAATGGAAAGAGGCTACAGGAGGCTTGGTGCCTTGTGAATTTAAGCCAGCGTGCCAGAGGCCCACGCCCAGTCGAAGGATACAAGCCAAGATTGCATCGAAAGAGACCAAAAGGACAATCAAAGGAGTTGAATCAAAAAACACTTGTTTTTCTCCAAATTTGTCAAAATATTATTTTTATCTATTTTCTCCCTTTTTGACAGTTTCCTTTTAATCTTGGTACTGAAAATCCAAATGTACTCGTGAAAGCTTGAACCTTGAGAATCCTTGTGAGAAATGCCTTGAAAAATGAGAGGGAAAATTTTTGGGTACAACAACTGCCCCTGTTCAATATTCTTAAACCTGAAGTATTAGATTGGTGAGTTTGCCATTCGTGACTTGAAGGTAGAAGATGATTGAACACTAGAGTGCCCAGAAATTTTCACTAGATGATGTGGTTGTTGATTGTGTAAGGAATGGGCTTAAAGAATCCATTTGGAGAATTGATGGAGAGTTTTCGGAGATGGGCTTACAGATGCCATCCAAAAGTGAATGTTGACAACAATTTAGACTAAGTCTAAGTTTGACTTTAACTGGAAAAGAATTAGAATAAATCTTGGAGTGATTTATCTGAACCATAAAAAAATGTATACCGAAAAGGAATCAGGATAAACCATTAATTAATTTAAACTGAACCAGCAGATGTCTGGAAAGAATCAGAACAAATCTTGGAGCGATTTATCTGAACCTGAGAAATTGTCTACGAGAAAGAATCAGGATAAAGCAATAAGAGATTTAAACTGAACCAGCAGAGGTCTGAAAAGAATCAAAACAAATCTTGGGGAGACTTATCTGAACCAGAGAAAATGTCTACGGGAAAGAATCAGAATCAACCATTGAGAGATTTAAATTGAACTATTAGAGGTCTGGAAAGAATCAGAACAAATCTTGGAGCGATTTATCTGAACCGGAGGAAATGTCTACGGGAAAGAATCAAGATAAACCATTGAGAGATTTAAAATGAACCAATAGAGGACTAGAAAGAATCAGAACAAATCTTGGAGCGACTTATCTAAACTAGAGTAAATGACTATGGGAAAGAATCAGGATAAACCATTAAGAGATTTAAACTGAACCAACAGAGGTCTGGAAAGAATACAAATAAATCTTGGGGCGACTTATCTTAACCAGAGAAAATGTCTACGGGAAAGAATCAGAATAAACCATTGAGAGATTTAAACTGAACCAGCTGGGGTCTGGAAAGAATCAAAACAAATTTTGGAGCAATTTATCTGAACTAGAGGAAATGTCTACGGGAAAGAATCAGGATAAACCAATGAGATATTTAAACTTAACCAGTAAAGGTATTGAAAGAATCAGAACAAATCTTGGAGCGATTTATCTGAACTAGAGAAAATGTATACTGGAAAGAGTCAGAATAAACCATTGAGAGATTTTAACTGAACCAACAGTGGTCTGGAAAGAATGAGAACAAACCTTGGAGCAATCTATCTGAACCATAGAAAATTTCTACCGAAAAGATTTAGGATAAACCGTTGATATATTTAAACTAAACCAGTAGAGGTCTTGAATATTCTTTAACTGGAACGAATCAGAATAAATATTGGAGCGATCTATCTGAACCAGAGAAAGTGTCTACCGAAAAGGAATCAAGAAAAACCATTGAGAGATTTAAATTGAACTAGCAAAGGTCTTGAATATTCTTTAACTGGAATGAATCAGAATAAATCTTGGAGCGATCTATCGGAACCCAGAGAAAATGTCTACCGGAAAGGATCCGGATAAACCATTGAGATATTTAAACTAAACCAGTAGAGATCTTGAATATTCTTTAACTGGAACGAATTAGAATAAATCTTGGAGTGATTTATCTTAAGCAGAGAAAATGTCTACCGGAAATGAATCAAGATAAACCATTGAGATATTTAAACTGAACCAGCAGAGATCTTGAATATTCTTTAACTGGAACGAATCTGAATAAATCTTGGAACGATCTATCTAAACCATAGAAAATGTCTACCGGAAAGGAATCAAGATAAACCTATGAGAGATTTAAACTGAACCAGCAGAGGTCTGAAGGAAGTATTCGTCATGTAGATAGTCACCCTGTCCTGTTTTGGGAATTTATCTATAATTGACTTGTTCACAGATAGTTGTCTTGTCTTTGTTGAAAAATTTGTTGATGATAATCATCTGTTGTTTGATCTTTCCTGAAAAGGTAAAGAGTTAGTTGTATGCAATGGCATGATGTATGAAATGCATGGCACAATGATGTTTCCTAAAATAAATGAGATTATGCTCTATGCATTTATCATGCATGTAATGTGAAATGTTGTTGGAATGTAAATTTTTGTCTTGGAAAATAAATCCTTGACAGATGCTAGGGAGCCTTGGGAAGTTGAAACCCGGATGACCGTTGGGGATGAAAGGTATGCACACCTTTACAGACTTTGCTTTTTTAGAATGTTTCTGCTGGAGATTCCTGTTTTGTTGTTTGAGGAGAACTCCGTTGGGGAATGTTCATCTTGAGAAAGAAAACTCTGGAGAGTGTTGATTCCTGCTTTAGGAAAGGAGTTCAGGAGTCTTCGTTGTTCGTTTCTCTACTGGGGAGCTATTGGGATTATAGGAAAGTCTACTGGGGAAGAGGAGTTGTGGTCCCATGATGTGTGATAGTCTGAGAGGCAAATTCAAGCTAGGGGAATCTAGCCGTTTTATTGGGGAAATAAACCTTGTCGCCAATCTGTTAGAGAGGTGTTTTATTTTGGTAGAACTCTTCGAGGATTCTTGAGATCAACTCAGTTGGGGAGAAGTTTTCATAGATTGAAACTCTGGCTGGGGATCATCCTATGAAAAGGACTTCGTGGGGGATTTGTCACTGCCCCTAGTAGAAAATATTTGTAGTATTGCTAGGAAACATTTTGGCTTGACTGTATACAACCCTTTTTTGGAGTTCATATTCAATACCCCAAGTGACTCGGATGCAAATCTGCCCCTGGTTATTCAACACTTCTTGAGAGATTTTTGGAATCTTGACTTGACTACCCCAGATGTGCTAGACAATGATCATGTCATGCCCCCTTTCTTAATAGGAGATTCTTCATTGGAAGTGTCATCCCATTTGAAGTGATTTTGTTCACTGAGAAAGCTTTCGTTTGTTGAATATTCGTCATGTGAATTTCTCTGTTGTCAAACAATTAGCCATATGCAAACAACAATATTCAAAATAATGCAAAGTTTATGTTTGTCTTGAAGTTTTGAAAATGCGTTTTAGCAAATAAAAGATCTTTGCAAGTATGTGAATTCAAATCAGGATATAGAGTAAGCCTTACAGGAGTCAGGATACCATTTGTAACAGTATTCTTTCGAACTAACCCATGCTTCAATTAAGACTTGTAAAGGGTTGTAACATGGTCTAGGTTCACAATTTAAGAAACAAAGGATAAGGCTCAAAGTGTAATTGTACCCACCCATTCTTCGTGATGTTCTTCAACCCTAAACTCAATTAATTGTGCGTTTGAACTCTAATTGAATCTAGAATGATGGTTCAGATATTTGGAAGCTTATTTGAGAAGGCAGTCATTTTTGCAACACTTTTCATATTGTTGAGGATTTGTAGTGACCTCTTTTTGATTTATTATCCCTGATTTTACCTAACTGTTCTTGTTTTTTAAGATTATAGTCAGCGGGATGCCCCAGTTTTTCTTAAGTCTCCTTCGTAGGTTTCAACTTAGTGGGATTTTCTTTTGAGAGATAACGGCTGCCTATGTGATAGGGAATGATTGCCATCTTTTGATTCAGAAGGACATTTTTTATATCACTCGTTGTATACGAGGTGAAAGTTTGCGACTGAACGCACATTTGAATTAACTGAGAGACTACCCTGCCCCAGGTTTTGATTAAAGGTTTCAATTTGTGTAAAAAAAAGTTCTACTTCTTTGGCTCGAAGGGGTTGACTAGGGATTATCCTCCTTATAACTCCAGTGTTCAGGAATTGAAAGAAACGCATGTACATCGTCAAAAAGGTCTGTCCAAAAGCATACTGTATGAGGTTATGGCATTGTTTTTGTCATCCTCCCTCTAAAGGCTTGCAACTTTTTAAAACAAGAGTAGAATATCATAAAGGGAGTAAAAAGAATAATTTAAATAGAATGAAAATGAATGAATTAATTCAAGACAAACATATTTAATGCATTAATGAAAATGACCAAAGTCTGACATAAAGATAAGTGTTTAAGTAAACAAAGAAATTATAACTGAAAATTCGAATAAACAGAAAATTTCCTTGCCCAGATCGTCACTTCATACGGATACCCTTGAGGGGTGATATAAAATCTCCAATTGACCGTCTTGTGTGAACTCCAACGCTCCCTTGTCGATCAGGTTTTGAATCTTGTACTTCAGTGCCCAACAATCGTTTGTATCATGCCCAGGACTGTCAGAATGATAGGCACACCTGGCATCAGGATTGTAGTTAGGAGAAGAAGTTTTGGAGTTTGGATAAGGTCCGATCGGCGTAATCAGATTCATCCTCAACACGTGTTGCAATGCTTGAGACAATGGCATGTTGATGTTAGTAAACTGTCTCTCGGGCTTGTTTTGTCTTTGCTGATTTTCCCGTTGACGAGGTCGTTGTTGAGCCCGTGACCTAGCGGTAATTTGGAATGATCGGTTCTCCCTTGAACCGACTTATTATCTCATGGGAGGCTAAGTAGTGACTTGATCCCCAATCTTGACTGTTTGTTTCATACGGTTGCAACAATCTTTATGAAGTTTGTTGACGAGGGTCCTTAGCTCTTCTTATCCCCGAGCTAAGTTTTGGATAAGAGCCATTTGGCCCACCAGTTGTCCCATCATCTGGTCTTTCATTGTTGCCATTTCAATTTGTAGCTGTTCCAACTGGTCATCCTTGATGTCCTCAGGATTTCCCATGATCATCCCCCTAGTGAGGAGCTCTTTCACCTCTTCTTGTCCCTTGGATAGGTTCAAGAACATCTCTTGAAGTTGAGCATTTTGAGTCTGAATGTCCTTGATAGTCTGTTCTAGAGCCACCTCTACTGAAATAAACACTAAGCGGATGAGAGACCTGTGTGGGAAAATCCTGTCATGATATGATGCATGGTATGTGGATGCATGTTTTCAAGGATCTTGTAGGGTAGACACACAAGAAGATGTTAGAAGTTACTTACAGCTTTTATTGGAGAAATTCGTATCAGTGGATGTCCTTCCATGAGAATTAAGCTCACCATGTCAAGTGGGTCGTAGCCTTTGTCTCAAGTTATCGAGCTTTGGTCTTGACGGCATTTGGTTATAGGAAAATAAATCCACTTGCCCATTGATAGGCGTCTGATCGCACGTTACCCTGCATCAAAAGCCCTTGAGATCCTTGAAATGGTTATTGAAAATTCTATGGTATGATGTTATGATGTTATGTACAAGTATGCAAAGTAAGCAAGCTGTTATGTACAAATAGTCATATATACACAAAGCATACAAATCCTTAAGTTTAGGCTTGCATGGGGTTCGTAGGTAAGTACCCTCTTGAAGTTTAGTTGGCTCAACCTGTCCTAGTAATAGTAACCGGGTTCTATGGGATCTTAATATCACTGATCTTTCTTCATCGGGCATTGTTTCAGCGCAAGCCTCTTTAATGGCGACCGAAATATCTTGAAAGTCCGATCTCAATGAGCATAGTATCGAGTATCAACCAACTTCGGACTGCACCAACACCGACTATCTCATTAATTCCTAATGGCCAAGTTGTTCAATTAACGTTCTACGGTCAGTTAGTGCTTCATGACACCACATAGAGGCCCCGTATACTCCTTGACTACTCAAGGGCTAACAGTACCAACAAATGTGTCACACTAACGTAGCTATTGCTTCGACCATGTCGGTATACCCCACACAGTTTCTATAATATATTGCTACTAACCTAAAAGGTTCCCTAGATCCGGGTAGAGGATCAAAACAAGCCCAAACAAGGGACCATAATGTAAAGCAAGCAAGTCAAACAAGGAAAGAAAGTAAAGGTGATCTAGCCCTAAGGTAACCCCACTTTTAACTTATCCCCAGCAGAGTCGCTAGTTCTGTAACACGGTGGGAGTACTGACTAGGGTGTTTTAAGTTTGATCGCAATTGTTGTGGATAGAAAGAGTCACCACCGACTTTTCTTTTATCTAATAAGGAAAGGTTGAAAAGAATAGGAAATACCTTTCGAGATTATTTCTTGAATTCGGGGGGTAGGTTATGAAAAGGGAAGGTACTAGCATCCTTTCCATCCGTAGTTATCTACAGGATCTTAGTTGCTTGCTAGATCACTTGCTTTTGTTTGAAAGTGTGCTTGTAGTGTGGTTTTGAAAGTATTTTGAAAACGTCTTTGTAATGGCTCTCATTTCTATAAGAACGCGTAAAAAGTGTTGTTTGGGAAATAGTTTAAAGAAGTGTTTGCGGAATGTGTTTTTGAAAAGGTGTCTTTGTAATGGTTAACGTTTCTATAAGTGTTGTCTGCGTAAAAAGTGTTGTCTTTTGAAAATATTTCGAAATGAAAGTGTTTGTGTATAAAATGTTTTTGTTGTGAGCAAGCGAGCAACTAGGAGCATCCTACCTACTCAAAAGGTCTAATGTTCTTTTCCTCCTCCTTTAGATGTTGCTACCTTACATTGATTGATAAGAAGCCCCGTCATTGTATGTGAAGGGACGGGTGTGGGACGTTTGTATAGTTATAGAAGGCAACCTATGGGACGTTTTAGCAATGTCGTTTAGGGACTGGATCGTTTACCGAAGGTAACATTGAGGGTCATCGAGTGATTACAATCTTTTATCAAGGGTCTTTGCTAAAACGCCCGTATTCGAGGGACATGACTATTTTTCCGAGGCAACAAGTGGGATTACCCTAAGGGTGCCTGTGTGAATAGTGTGTTTGATTTGCATGCATTTAGTCTTTGATTAGAGGTTGTCTACTCGTTGTTTTTATCTTTCCATACATACCTTATATTACTAGCAAGCATACAAAAGTAATAAAATGCAGAAAGAAAAAATCCTACACTATTACAACCATATTGAAGTTCATGAAAATATAAAGGCAAAAATAAAATAAAAGCAAGAAAAATGCGTCTTTCGATTTAGGGAAGAGAACCCTTTGAATCTGAATTTTCTGGCTTCCGTCGATTTAGGGTCTGGAGCTAGTGGAGTCATGCCCTTTGATTAGTCGTTCTGCCTCCTTCGACTGGGGGCTGGAATCAGTGCAGGCGTGCCTTTCGTCTGGTCCTAGAAGTCAGCATGGTGCAATATGCCTTTCTGCCTCCTATGGTTTGGGGCTGAAAGCAGTGAGGGAATGGCTTTTGTCTGGGCTTGGAAATCAGCATAGTGTGCCTTCTGGCTGGGCCTGGAAGTCAGCATGGCGTGCCTTCTGGCTGCCTCTTTTGTTTTGACCTGGAGGTCAGTGTGGAAGCCAAAGGCATCGTTTCATACTCTTGTATCCTATTTGTTTAGTTTGAGATATTAAATAGCAACATGGCCTAAGGCCATGCTAACATTACTTTAGGGCCAAGTTAGTTCTTAAAACATTTGTAAGAAACCAAAGAATAAAACCAAAAAGAAAGGAAATAACAACAAACTAAAAAGGTGTAAACGAAAGAGGAACAAATGCTATGTATATGATTGAAACAAAAAGGAATTTTATTTACATGTTGTGCTGGAAACAAAGGATCCAAGGTTAAGGACGAATAACCTTGCTTGAGGTTGGGACGTGTGTTGGGCCTTTAGGTGGTTGCCTTGAGTGTCACTGGAATCGAAGAGAAGGAGAAAGGGTAGCGTCTCTACTGTTGGATTCGAAAGAGAGAAACAAATGAAATGTCTTTCTTGCTGGATTCGAAGGGTAACAAGATGTAAGGATGTTTTAGATTCGAAGGAGACAAGTATTTAGATTATGGGTTTGTGTTTTCCCAAGTGTTTAAGTGTTTAAGAACTTTACGATGTTTGAGAAATTTGAAGATTTGTTCCTCTGGCCCCAAAAGTCCTCCTTAAACATGTGTTGGATCCTCCTATTTATAGGCAAGGCTGCCTGAAGCTTTTGGAGGGAAAACAAAAGGTTTGAACAATTTGAGTAACCTGCTCTTTGTAGCTTTTGAGAGATAGTGCCTTGTATGCTATTTTGGTGTAATAATAGGGCAATGTTTCAGGACTGCTGTACAGCAGTTTTGGCCAGTGTACCAGGCCTGAACTTGGCAGCAAGCATCTTTGAATATTTTACCCTTTCGTTTTGACCCTTCTTCGACCAGACTCTTCTCCCAACAAAAGTATTTTATTTTCCTCCAACAAGTGTCCTTCAAATGGGCTACTTTTGTGCACCCTTCGAAGGAGCCAAAACTTTGACCCTTGGATGGGTCACCAAAAACATGCCTTAAAGTGGTCTTGTAAATCCTTCGAATAGACCAACCAGAATGTCCTTAGAGTGGGATGCCCAGAGTCGGATTTGAAAGATGCTGATTCGAAGGGCACACAGTTACAAACGAAACCTTGTGGAGATGGTTATGGCCAGTCAAAGGTTTGCTTTCCCAAAGGTCCATGTGGCCAAACGAAGGAGTGTACATAGGGGGTCCCTGCTTTGTGGCTTCATGCAAACATGCAAAAGATCTATGTTCAAACGAAGTTTGCATGAAGGGAACCACATGCCCCAAACGAAAGGTGTGACCAGTAGCTTGTACTAAGGGATTCATGTGCCCAAACGAAAGGTGCATGCAAGAGGTCAAAATATCCAGATTTGAAAGAGGCATATAGGAGGCAAAAAGTGCAAATTGAAGGATGCCAAAAGGGAGCCTTTTACCTTGGAATCGAAAGAGGCTACAAGAGGTTGTGCGCCTTATGAATCCAAGCCAGTGTGCTAGAGGCCCACGCCCAGTTGAAGGATGCAAGCCAAGCTTGCATCTAAAGAGACCAAAAGGCCAATTGAAGGAGCTGAATCGAAAAACACTTGTTTCTTCTCTAAATTTGTCAAAATATTATTTTTATCTGTTTTCTCCTTTTTTGACAGTTTCCTTTTAATCTTGGTAATGAAAATCCCAATGTACTCGTGCAAGCTTGAACCTTGAGAATCCTTGTGAGAAATGCCTTGAAAAGTGAGAGGGGAAATTTTGGGGTACAACAGTTGCCCCTATTCAATCTTCTTAAACCTGAAGAGTTAGATGGCGAGTCTACCATTCGTGACTTGAAAGTGGAAGATGATTGAACACTAGAGTGCCCAAAAATTTGCACTCGATTATATGGTGGTTGATTGTGTAAAGAATGGGCTTAAAGATTCCATTTGGAGAAATGATGGAGAGTTGTTGAAGATGGGATTACAGATGCCATCCAAAATTGATTGTTGACAGTAATTTAGACTTATTCTAAGTTTGACTTTAACTGGAAAAGAATCAGAATAAATCTTGGAGAGATTTATCTGAACCAGAGAAAATGTCTACCGGAAAGGAATCAAGATAAACCATTAATCGATTTAAACTGAACCAACAGAAGTCTGGAAAGAATCAGAACAAATCTTGGAGCGATTTATCTGAACCAGAGAAAATGTCTATGGGAAAGAATTAGGATAAACCAATGAGAGCTTTAAACTGGACCAACAGAGGTCTCGAAATAATCAGAACAAATCTTGGGGATACTTATCTGAACCTGAGAAAATGTCTACGGGAATGAACCAGAATAAACCATTGAGAGATTTAAACTGAACCAGCAGAGGTCTGGAAAGAACCAGAACAAATCTTGGAGTGATTTATCTGAACTAGAGAAAATGTCTACGGGAAAGAATCACAATAAACCATTGAGAGATTTAAACTGAACCAGCAGAGGTCTGGAAAGAATTAGAACAAATCTTGGAGTGATTTATCTGAACCAGAGAAAATGTCTACGGGAAAGAATCAGGATAAACCATTGGGAGATTTAAACTGAACCAGCAGAGGTCTGGAAAGAATCAGAACAAATCTTGGGGAGACTTATCTGAACTAGAGAAAATGTCTACGGGAAAGAATCAGAATAAACCATTGAGAGATTTAAACTGAACCAGTAGAGGTCTGGAAAGAATTAAAAAAAATCTTGGAGCGATTTATCTGAACCAGAGGAAATGTCTACGGGAAAGAATCAAGATAAACCATTTAGAGATTTAATCTGTACCCGTAGAGGTCTGGAAAGAATCAGAACCAATCTTGGAACGATTTATCTGAACCAGAGTAAATGTCTACGGTAAAGAATCAGGATAAACCATTGAGAGATTTAAATTCAACCAGCAGAGGTCTGGAAAGAATCAAAATAAATCTTAGGGCGACTTATCTGAACCATAAAAAATGTCTACGGGAAAGAATCAGAATAAACCATTGAGAGATTTAAACAGAACCAGCTGAGGTCTGGAAAGAATTAGAACAAATCTTGGAGCGATTTATCTGAACCAGAGGAAATGTCTACGGGAAAGAATCAGGATAAACCATTCAGAGATATAAACTTAACCAGTAGAGGTCTAGAAAGAATCAGAACAAATCTTGGAGCGATTTATCTGAACCAGAGAAAATTTCTACGGGTAAGAATCAGAATAAACCATTGAGATATTTAAACTGAACCAGCACAGGTCTGGAAAGAATCAGAACAAATCTTGGAGCGATCTATTTGAACCAGAGAAAAAGTCTACTGGAAAGAAACAGGATAAACCATTGAGAGATTTAAACTGAACCAGTAGATGTTTGGAAAGAATCCTAACAAATCTTGGAGCGATTTATCTGAACCAGAGGAAATGTCTACGGGAAAGAATCAGGATAAACCATTGAGAGATTTAAACTGAACAGTTAGAGGTCTGGAAAGAATCAGATCAAATCTTGGGGAGACTTATCTGAACCAGAGAAAATGTCTATGGGAAAGAATTATAATAAACCATTGAGAGATTTAAACTGAACCAGCAGAGGTCTGGAAAGAATTAGAACAAATCTTTGAACAATTTATCTGAACCAGAGGAAATGTCTACGGGAAAGAATCATGATAAACCATTGAGAGATTTAAACTAAACCAGAAGAGGTCTTGAAAGAATCAGAACAAATCTTGGAGAGATTTATCTGAACCAGAGAAAATGTCAATGGGAAAGAATCAAAATAAACCATTGAGAGATTTAAACTGAACCAACAGAGGTATGGAAAGAATCAGAACAAATCTTGGAGAAATCTTTCTGAACCAGAGAAATTGTCTACCAAAAAGAATCAGGATAAACAATTGAGAGATTTAAACTGATCATACACGGCATTGGACTCTTTCTTCCCATTGTATTGTCTCTTCTGAGTACTTGAAGATGCAGTGCCTTGAATGTCACCACTCCTGAGTTTATTTTCAACATGACCCCGTATGAATAGGTCACCCAATTCCCTATCAGTCAAGAGAGATTGATCATTAATTAGGCCCCAAGCTCTAACAGTTTTCCTCAGACTATCGTATCTATCCTGAAGAAGCTTGCTGATGAGAACCCTCAACTCTTCTTGTTCCCGAGCTAAACTTTGGATAAGAGCCATCTGGATTCTCATCCTTTCCATGTTAGCTTGCAGTTGTTTCAAATGGTCATCCTTGTTGTTGTCAGGATGTTTCTTGGTCAAATTCCCATTGAGGAGTTCTTTCAACTCTTCTTTCCCCTTGGATAGGTTCAGGAACATTTCCTTGAACTAAGCATCCTAAGTTTGGAGATCTCTGCTGTTCTGTTTGAGAGCCATTTTCCTTTCTGAAATAAACAGCGAGGACATGAGCAACCTGTACTAGAAGACCTGTTAGGTAATGACATGCATGATGTGTGGATGCAATGTTTTCAAGGATCTCGCAGGGTAAACACAAGAAAATGTCAGGAGTTGAATTTTGACTGCATATTTGATAACGAGAAATCGTATCATATAATTACTATTCTTTTTACCGATTTTATAATACATTGAGTCATCTAACTCCCGATTATTCCGAGTTTTTGTGTCTTTTCACAGGTACAACATTTGTCAACTCAAACCAATGAAAAAGGACCACATGAAGGAAGCTAAACAAGAAACAGAAGAGAAAAGAACCAAATCTGCAAAGTCTGTAGATTTTGTAACGGTGACGACCGTCAAACCCTGTGACGAACGTAACGCCTCCTCAAACAGAAAGAACGCTCATCACACGTCATTGACGAGCGTAATGCTCTATTTAAGCGCATTACGATCGTCACCCACTTGTGACGACTGTCACACACGTAAAGGCCAACGTTATGAATTAGTGGAGACGTGGGCAACGTGAGGGCATAACTATTCTCCTATATTTCCTCCACTCAGTAACCATGCATCCGGGTCTTACTCCACTCAAGCCTTTTCCATGATTTTCTCATCTGCAATATTTTCTTCTATATATATGTGGTAGTGCAATGGATGATGGTCGAAGAATTTTTCCCAGAACAAAATTTCTATTTTCTTGCAAGTATTCTATTTTCTTACTTTTGAGCTTTTTCTACACGTACTGTAATTTTTATTTCCAGCTTTAGTTTTAGAGTGTTAATTCTTCATCTAAGAATTAACACAATTATTAATTTCGATTGAGCTGTAAGGAATTTGTAACAACCAAGATTACCATAGCAACATTATTTCCAGGTTTTTTTATGCAATTGATATTTATTTATTCTTGTGTTATGTCATTTATTTTTATGGATTATATTTTAAATTGCATAGTTATTAAATATATTATGTCCGGCTAAATTAATTGTACCGGTATGTGACTCCTAAGTACCGAAAGAATTCAGTGGTAACTTGGCTAAAAACATTTACAAATAATTTCTTGTTTCCAATTTCCATGTTTAATTTAACAACCCTTGTCACGAGAGTTAGAGGATAATTAACACGATTTTGCCACGAGAGTGGGAAATTAATTAAGGCAAGAACCTGCATGCGAGAGCTGGGGTTTAACCCAGATAGTGGTAACGAAACATTAATTTTTAAATACATGAGAGTGTTTTAATAAATTAATTAAACTCAAATTGTTTTCAAAAAGTGTTATTAAATTTAAAGTGCATCCACTAGGTTTAGTAGCATGACTTATTTCATGAACACGAGAGTGTATGTCTCAAGTTTTTAAACAATTCGTTTTTACCGAAATACTTTATATGCCAAGCGATTCACCGAATTCCCGAAGTCCGACTATCACATACCGGTATAGCTATTACTATTATTTTTAATTAAACTATCTCCCCCCTAAAACCAAATATTCATCGCTTAGTTAAACAATTGTAGCATTAGATCGTATGCGATTGATCCTCAGTCTCTGTGGGTTCGATAATCATTTAAAACTAGAACGACTAAACTGTATACTTGCAGTTAGTATCCCAATAGACTCATAAAGTCCCGATCATGTTTTTGGCGCCGTTGTCGGGGACTGATTAGTCAATTAAGTACGATTCTTCTGTTGCGCGTTTAGACTAGGCAACATAAACCCTTTTTCGATTTGTATGCCAAGGACTCGCTCACAAGGAGAACCCCTTGACAAATCGACGGACGAACCTGAACGCATCCTTTCCGTAAGACGTGCAGTCAGGGATTACTGTTTAAATCATGCTATTCCTTTACCCAAACCAGAAATCAAGATGGATTCTGAAACATATTCTAATTCTTCCTCTGAAATCGAAACTAATCCAGAAGTAGACATGGCCGAAGAACAAAGGACCCGTCCACTAAAGGAGTACGCAGCTCCATCACAACAAGAACCCCACAACAGCATTGCTGCTCCAGCAATAAATCGAAACGATTTTGAGTTGAAACCATCATTGATATAAGTTATCCAACAAAGCCAATTCTCTGGAGATCCTTCCGAGGATCCAAATGAACATCTTACAAAATTCATTCAATTTGCCGACACAGTTATAGAAAATGGTGTTAGTAAAGATGCAATAAGATTACGTCTTTTCCCTTTCTCGCTAAGAGATAGAGCTTGGGCTTGGTTGCAATCCTTGCCATCAAATTCCGTCACTACGTGGGAAGGACTTAAGATTGTATTTTTAGCACGATACTTTCCCCCAAGCAAGACTGCTGCACTAAGAGCCCAAATCAACAGATTTAGGCAGAAGGATACTGAATCGCTATTCGATGCATGGGAACGCTACAAAGATATGATGCAAATGTGCCTACATCACGGACTAGAAAAATGGTTGATCATCCACATGTTTTATAATGGACTCTTGTACAACACAAGACTCTCTATAGATGCCGCCACAAGTGGCACACTGATGGACAAGCCTTATGACGAAGCTAACCAACTCATTGAAAATATGGCTCAAAACCACTATCAAAGGGGAGGAGAAAGAACATCTGTGGAGAAAACTCAAACCAAAGGTGGGATGTATGAGATTAGTAGCCTAGATAAAGTTAATTCTAAGGTAGATGCTCTTACCCAAAAGATAGAAAGCTTGACCTTACCTCCTGCGGCCACCGTGGCTGCAATTACCCCAAACTGCGAAGTTTGTGGAGTCCCTGGTATTGTTGGAACCGAATGTCAAATCTTAGCAGGAATATCAGTTGATCAGGTAAATTACGCTCAAGGTAATCCTTATGCTAATACCTATAATCCTGGTTGGAAGAACCATCCTAACTTCTCGTATAAGAGCAATAACGCTTCATACGCACCTGGCCAAGCACCTGTTGTACTTCCAGGTTATCAAAAACCTGCTGTTAATGTTCCTAACATTCCTAAGAAATCTAACCTTGAAATCTTAATGGAAAATTTTATCGCTAATCAAGCTCAACAAAACAAAGAATTCCTCAATCAAAATGTTCACACAGGTGAAAAATTGAAGCTATTAGCAAATAAGGTAGATGCCCTAGCAACTCACAATAAAATGTTAGAAACCCAAATCTCCCAAGTACCACAACACCAAGCTAGTTCTGCCGCACCTGCTGGTACATTTCCTGGACAGCCACAACCCAATCCTAAAGGACACGCTAATGCTATCACATTACGAAGTGGGATAGCCCTTGATGGACCGGTAGATCCTAGACTCCCAAACCCGACCATGTATCAGAAACTTGAAAAGGAAGTAGAGAAGATGAAAGATCAAACTGAGAATGTAGAGGAAGCCGCGAATGAGAAAAAAGAGGCTTCAGAAAAACCTTACGTGCCTCCACCACCATATAAACCACCAATTCCATACCCTCAAAGACTTACAAAATCCAAAAACGAGGGGCAATTCAAGAAATTTGTAGATCTTCTGAAAAAATTAAACGTTACTATTCCGTTTACAGAAGCTATAACCCAAATGCCGTCATATGCTAAATTCCTAAAAGAAATATTGTCTAATAAGAAAAAAATCGTTGAAAATCAAACTGTTATGCTAACTACCGAATGTAGCGCCATAATTCAAAATAACATGCCTCCAAAGCTAAAAGATCCTGGTAGTTTCTCCATACCATGTGTAATTGGAAAATCTGTCATAGACAAAGCTCTATGCGATTTAGGAGCAAGTGTTAGTCTAATGCCCTTATCTATTTGCGAGAAGCTCAAACTAGGTGACATGAGACCTACCAAGATGTCCCTACAACTAGCCGACAGATCAGTCAAATTCCCTGTTGGTATGATAGAAAACATTCCTGTCCGAATAGGACAATTTTACATACCGACCGATTTTATAATAATGGACATCAAGGAAGATTCAAACATTCCCATCATACTAGGAAGACCATTTTTAGCTACTGCAGGAGCCATCATTAACGTTAAGAAAGGAAAGCTTACCTTCAAGGTAGGAGAAGAAAAAGTAGAATTCATTCTTTCCCAATTCTTCAAAGCCCCTGCTATAGATGACTCATGCTGTCTCCTAGATATTATTGATGAATGTGTCAAAGAACTAGGAAGCCAACAAGACACCTATTCTGGGATGCTGAAAATTCCGACACCAACTATCCTCAAGGATGTTGACTGGAAGCAAGAACATCTAGATGCCAACCTAAGCGAATGTTTCGCCTTAACACCCGATCCTGCCCCAACTGATAAGAAAACTGGTATAGAACTTAAAACGTTACCTGCAGATCTTAGGTATGAATTTTTAGATAAAGAACTCGAACGGCCAGTTATAGTAAATGCCAATTTAGGGAAGATCAAAACCGAAAAACTTCTTAGTGTGTTAAGGAAGTACCCAACCGCGTTAGGCTATAATATATCAGATCTAAAAGGAATAAGCCATTCTCTCTGTATGCACCGCATTATGCTGGAGGAGGACTGCAAGACTTCTAGAGAACATCAAAGACGAATAAATCCTATCCTAAGTGAAGTCGTTAAGAAAGAAGTGCAGAAACTGCTAGAGGCAGGCATCATATACCCAATATCAGATAGTAACTGGGTCAGTCCAGTTCACGTAGTACCTAAGAAAGGAGGTGTTACAGTTATAACAAACACAAAAGGCGAATCGGTGGCACAACGTACCCAAACAGGATGGAGAATGTGTTATGATTACAGAAAACTAAACAAATCTACGCGCAAGGACCATTTCCCATTACCATTCATTGATCAAATACTCGAGCGTTTAGCCAAACATTCCTATTTATGCTCTCTTGACTGATACTCAGGATTCTTCCAAATTCCCATTCATCCTGATGATTAAGAGAAAACCATGTTCACATGTCCCTATGGTACCTTTGCATACCGAAGAATTCCATTTGGACTATGTAACGCACCTGCAACTTTCCAACGATGCATGATGGTGATTTTCACAGACTTTTTAGATGGAATTATGGAAGTATTCATGGACGATTTTTCTATCTGTGGAGAAAGTTTTGACGGATTTTTATCAAACCTTGAATTAGTAGTGAAACGTTGTGTCAATGTCAACCTAGTGCTCAATTGGGAAAAATGTCACTTCATGGTGAGACAAGGCATTGTATTGGGTCACATTGTATCAAGCAGAGGGATTGAAGTCGATAAAGAAAAAATCGAAATTATCAAAAACCTTCAACCACCCAAAACAGTTAGAGAAATAAGAAGTTTTCTGGGACACGCTGGTTTTTACCGACGTTTCATAAAAGATTTCTCTAAAATCACTAAGCCGCTAACTGAATTATTAATGAAAGAAGCTGATTTTATTTTCGACGATAAATGCTTAAACGCATTTGAGACACTTAAAGAAGCCTCAATTTCAACACCTATTATGAAACCTCCTGATTGGAACCTTCCATTTGAAATAATGTGCGATGCGAGCGATTATGCTGTAGGCGCAGTCCTAGGACAATGCAAGGATAAAAAGCTTCACGCTATCTACTACACAAGCAGAACACTGGATCCCGCACAAATGAATTATGCCACTACGAAGAAGGAACTCTTAGCTGTTGTATTCACATTGGATAAGTTTCGTTCCTACTTAGTGGGCGCCAAAATCATTATTTACACGGATCATGCTGCGATCCGATACTTGCTAAGTAAGAAAGACGCCAAACCGCGACTACTCAGATGGATCTTACTCCTACAAGAGTTTGACTTGGAAATAAAAGACAAAAGAGGAACTGAAAAAGTGGTAGCAGACCATTTATCAAGATTAGATGGAATCCAAACCGAGAGTGTTCCCATAAACGAATATTTCCCTTATGAACGCCTTATTGCTAAACTAGAGATAACTCCTACCGACAGTTTAGATCAACACAATGAACCTTTAACAACTGCGGTAGTAAAATCCATTTGTACCAGAACCACATTACCATGGTACGCTGATTTCGTCAACTATTTAACCGCCGGTGTTTTACCACCCGATTTAACGTACCAACAGCGGAAGAAATTCTTCCATGATCTTAAACACTACTTTTGGGATGAACCATTACTCTTTCAAAGAGGCGCCAATGGTATCTACCGTCGCTGTGTTCCTAACGATGAAATAGACGAAGTCATTTCCCATTGCCATTCCATCCCTTATGGTGGACACGCTAGTACATCGAAAACTTGTGCAAAAATACTTCAAGCTGGCTTCTTTTGGCCTACTTTATGGAAAGACGTCCACGAAGCAATTATGAAATGCGATAGATGTCACCGCATAGGAAATATATATAGACGCGACGAAATGCCGCAAAAAGGGATTCTCGAAGTAGAAATTTTCGATGTATGGGGAATTGATTTCATGGGACCGTTCCCTGCATCTTTCAGAAATAAGTACATATTGGTAGCTGTTGACTACGTATCGAAATGGATTGAAGCCATCGCTGCACCCACAAACGATACACGAGTGTTACTTAAACTATTCAAGCATGTTATCTTCCCACGATTCGGTGTACCAAGACTAGTAATCAGTGATGGCGGTTCCCATTTTATCTCTAGAATTTTCGAAAAACTACTTTCAAAATATGGCGTTAAACATCGCATAGCCACACCATACCATCCTCAAACGAGTGGACAAGTGGAAGTGTCAAATAGGGAGATAAAACAAATCCTTGAGAAAACCGTAGCCACATCCAGAAAAGATTGGTCCTCCAAGCTAAACGATGCTCTTTGGGCATATAGGACAGCTTTTAAAACCCCTATCGGAACAACGCCGTTTAAATTAGTTTATGGAAAAATTTGTCATTTGCCAGTAGAATTAGAACATAAAGCTTACTGGGCAATTAAAACCCTTAACTTAAATTACAAGATTGCTGGTGAGAAACGAATCTTAGATATCCATGAATTAGAATAATTGTGTTTAGACGCTTATGAAAATGCTAGAATTTATAAGGAAAGAACAAAAAAATGGCACGATAAGCGTATCTCGCGGAAATAATTTAAGGAAGGAGACATCGTACTCCTATTCAAATCTAGACTGAAACTTTTCCCGGGAAAATTATGTTCCAAATGGTTAGGACCATTCGAAACTAATAAAGTTTTCCCAAGTGGTGCGATAGAAATTAAAGGAAATTCTATCGAACCATTCATAGTCAATGGCCAGCGCTTAAAGCACTACTTTAACGTTGGAAATCTCAATTATTCGGCTTATCTTCAGTTAAGTGAGCCACCTACCCCGATACCTAACTGAATAGGTATTATCTGTCAAGCCATCTACATAAAACAAAGGCGCTTCGTGGGAGGCAACCCATGTTTTATTTTAATTATTTTTATTGTTTTAATATGTTTTTAGTTTTTTTTTCTTTTTTCTTAATCTTTAAAACTTTCTTGTTGCATCTCTTACTCTTTTTTTATTTTTTTTTATTTTTCTTCTATTTTTATTTTTCCTTTAAACTTTCTTAATCCTTTATCTTTCATATTTAGCTCCATGGCACGAGTAAACTACATGAATATCACCATGAGAAGAAGGCACCAGAGAAGACGCTTTGAGGATATGGCTGAGCGTGAAATGTGTCCTACAATTTACGCTGATGACCATGCTATGACTGCTCTAGGCATTTGTGAGAGTGTCATGTATCTGCTACACCAGATAGGCTGGGACACTGCTCCTATTCGGAGACGGTATTGTACCTACAGGAAGCTGACCCTTGAGTTCTTGAGCACACTGAGCTACCTTCAAAATCATGGGTTAGGGTTCAACCGTGGGTTGATCCCCTTCAGGCTGTTTGACATGGACTACCTCTATAACTTTCGGGAGTTTGCCAACCTGTTAGGGTTCCCTTATGGCCCTGATGTTATTACTATGACCCAGGAGGACCTATTTCTTGATTCTGACCTTGATTTTTTATGGGGTAGCATTGCTGGCAATAACCATCCAGAGCCGTCTGACCTTTATTCTGAGTCCACCCACAACCCGACTATTAGGTACTTTCATAAGATCATTGCCCATACCCTTTTTGGTAAAGAGCAAAATGTTACATCTGTGTCACGTGATGAGCTCTTCATTATGTACTGTGCTTCTCAGAGTCGTCCAGTAAATGGTGCCGCTTATATGCTAGCTAACATGGAGCGTATTATAAAAACTCTGAATGTACCAATCCTGTTGGGTGGTTTAGTCACTATGATCTCTAATGTCATTGGACTCCGAAGGCCTATGCTAGGATCAGCCCCGCATTATGGAATAAAGCCAATGAACATTGAATTTTTCTTCAACACTAGTTTTATAGGGAATCTTGGGCCAGATGAATTCGAGCTGTTAATTAATCATGAGACTGTCGACCAGTTTATGCTCCTGAACCCTATCACTAGTGTCCACAATAGAGCAAACTGGCTTTTTGAACTCCACCATCCTCCTACACCGCCTTCGTCTCCTTCCACTGTTGACATCTATGAAGTACCCAACACCTCTCGCGATGCTGAAGATCCTGCAACACCACCGGGTTACCACCAGTTTCCCGATCCATGGGAGCAGCAAGTAGTTTCTACTGAGACCACCTTCCAGGCTCCAGAGATACCACCACCGCCTCCACCTACTATCACCCTCAACTCTTTTCATGAAGAAATTACCGAAATTCGGGGTGAGCTTACATCTCTACGAGTGGACTTCATCGCTTTCATGGATTTGGTGACAGACCAGCTGGATTTCATGCACCAACATATGTTCCCTACTCCCCGTGGCTAGAAATTGTCGTTGTTATCTTGATTTGTTCTTCTCTTGCATTTGTACATACAGTGAGGTCACTGTTTAGTTTTAGTGTGGGGGAGGAATCTAGTTTGTTCTAGTATTTTATCATTTTTATTATTATTTAAGTTATTATTATTTCCAAACTATTTTTATGGATTAATGAAATTTTAATTATTTATAAAGTTTCAAGTTTTATTGCCCTACTGCCATTATTTTATTTTCATTCATGTATTTCATTTTTAGTATATTTTTTTATTTTTTAATTTACTGTATATATTTTCTGCAAATATTATTTCATTAGTGTGTTGGTAAATATTATTTTAAATTATAATATTAGAATATTTTAAATTATATTAGAAAATAATAAAAAAATATATGTAACGGTCTTGTAACGGTCTTCTCATTAATTGAATTGAACGTGTGACACTCGTAACACCCTCATGACGAGCGTAACACGCGTTTCACCGTGTTACGCCCGTCACACCCTGGTGACGACCGTCACGCGTACAATATATCAGAACTGCTATTACAGAAGCCGTTCCATCTTTGTCTTCAAAACCCACAAACCTCCATTGCTGTAAAATAACGGTAACATACCCACTCCATTTTTTTCAAACTTCCAACACTCTAACACTAAAAAACCCATCAACCCACTACTCCATTCTCATTCCAAACCTTTTTCAATCCGTTTTCCAAACACCATGGCCAACAATCAACAAGCTCCCACTCTCACTTTCAGATTCGACGAACAAGGCGAAACCCAACGGGTCAAATTTCAGAAGTTTCAACGCTGCGGTCTCCAACCTACACGGTATGTTGATCTTGACTGTTTGAGGAGTTTGGGACTACTTAATAGTGTCCGACAATTGTTGCAGAGTGTGGATTTATGGAACCTGTGCCGCGAACCGAGACCGATTTATGAAACTCTAACCCTTGAGTTTTTGAGTTCCTTTGTATACATCACTCCCCCATGTGCCACGAACCAACTGTCAGGCCTGGCCAAATTTCGCATGTTTAGAATTGAGCACGAGCTGCCCCAAACCGACATCACACGGCTTTTAGGCTTCTGTTCTAACGAAGGTGTACATCTCTGGGTGCCAGATAATTTTGGTGAGGAAGCTTTCAACTTATGGCACAGTATGACGAGCATCCGTGCCGGATCCTACGACCACCTCAATTCCACCCATATTCATCATCCGACCATCCGCTATTTCCATATCATCCTCAGCAACACAATCTTCGCCCGTGACAGCAACCACAAGCTCAACTCCAAAGAGCTCTTCTTCATGCACTGCACGTTCACCGGGCAAAAGATCAACGCCACCCCGTTCTTACTGGCTCATATCCACTCTATTTGTGCTAGAGGCGGAAAACCCTTTTATTTCAGAGGGCTGGTCACTTTATGAGCGGGAGGATGGCAGATTTCACCTTGTGATCAGGAACACTGTTTATCATAACATCATTTTGCCTTGCAGGGACCGAATCGATCCACAAAACCGAGCTAACTGGTTGTTCGATCCTGCAGCTCCCGCGGGGCGTGCTCCTACTCATGAAGACCAGCCTGCAGCCCCCGCAGACGAAATGCAAGAAGAGCTGGACAATGCTCCTCCCGTCCACGACATTCCAGGACCTTCATCTTCACCACCTCCTATTAATCTTGAAGACGTTCTCCACGCCATTCATATGCAAAATCAAATGAGCGCAGCGCTTGAAAGAAGACAGCAAGAATAATATGAGTATTTATGCGCTCAAAACACTCAGATCTTGACTGGACAGTGGAACATGCATGAGAGGTTGGATGAGGCCCTATCAGAGCTCAACGCCTTAAGGCTAGACGTCAGCACCCTTGGTTACCAGGATACTGACACAAAAGCCACTCCTACCAGACGCTCTCGCACCAGGAGTAGAGGACGTGGTCACCAGTAGTTTTCTTTATTTTCTATGTAGTTTATTATTTTTTCTGTTTCATTTCCTTTCCGTTTGTTTTTGTAATTGTACTTCCCCGCCTATATACCACAACATTGAGGACAATGTCAGATTTAGTGTGGGAGAGGTACCTTTCCATCTTTTATAAACTAGTAAATTTTTATGATATGTCTCGATTCAAATTCTTCGCTTTATTTAGCCATACCAAAAAATTTTTATCTTCGTATTAGCCCGACATACCTATTTAAACGAAATCCCAGTTGAGGAAGCCGAAATCGACATAACAAGATCGATACGGTTATGACACCGTAGACTTCCTACTTACGCGATCCATTTCAATAACCATTATACCGATATCTGGAGTTTTAGGTCTAAAGTAACCCCTAGTAGTTTATACTAGCAGTCAACACCGTCTTGACACAAACCACGTGGAGAATCGATGAATATAAGTGTTTGATGCCTGATCATAAAAATATCCTTCCTATCTCGCTGCTAAAAGAAAAGAAATATAAGAGCTGAGCAAATAATGAAGGAATCCACTGTTGGTTGGTTCAGAGGTATATGGTTCTGGACTTGGTAGGGCGTGCTACGGATCAATCCCCCACAACCTCCAATTTGGATAACGTATGCAGGGTTGCCACATTCGTGTACCAGACCCCGTGCTAAAGGATAAAAGTCACTAACCGGTTACTCCACTACGTGCGTGCTAAGACAAAAGGCTTAATGTGATTGCGTCAGAATGAAACCGGGTGAAATAGATACGAGGAACTCTGGGCAGAATTATAACAGAACTGTTGGATAGCTCGTTTGAAATGGAAGCCTACGACTAAGCTTATTGCTTGTGTCATTAGCGTATCTTTAGTGTTTCACTCAAGTATTGGCCGAACCGACGAGGATTTCCCCAAAATTGCTTTAAAAATCCAAGGTATGTCATGCATATGCGCTTGACAAAACTTGTCCGACCTTTCGAATGACTATTTGCTTGAGGACAAGCAAAGGTTTAAGTATGGGGGAATTTGATAACGAGAAATCGTATCATATAATTACTATGATTTTTACCGATTTTATAATACATTGAGTCATCTAACTCCCGATTATTCCGAGTTTTTGTGTCTTGTCACAGGTACAACATTTGTCAACTCAAACCAATGAAAAAGGACCACATGAAGGAAGCTAAACAAGAAACAGAAGAGAAAAGAACCAAATTTACAAAGTCTGCAGATTTTGTAACGGTGATGACCGTCACACCCTGTGACGACCGTAACGCCTCCTCAACCAGAAAGAACGCTCGTCACACATCATTGACGAGCGTAATGCGCTATTTAAGATCATTACGACCGTCACCCACTTGTGACGACCGTCACACGTGTAAAGGCCAACGTTATGAATTAGTGGAGACGTGGGTAACGTGAGGGCATAACTATTCTCCTATATTTCCTCCACTCAGTAACCATGCATCTGGGTCTTACTCCACTCGAGCCTTTTCCAAGATTTTCTCAACTGCAATATTTTCTTCTATATATATGTGGTAGTGCAATGGGTGATGGTCGAAGAATTTTTCCCAGAACAAAATTTCTATTTTCCTGCAATTATTCTATTTTCTTGCTTTTGAGATTTTTCTACACGTACTGTAATTTTTATTTCCAGCTTTAGTTTTAGAGTGTTAATTCTTCATCTAAGAATTAACACAATTATTGATTTCGATTGAGCTGCAAGGAATTTGTAACAACCAAGATTACCATAGCAACATTATTTCCAGGTTTTTTTATGAAATTGATATTTATTTATTCTTGTGTTATGTCATTTATTTTTATGGATTATATTTTAAATTGCATAGTTATTAAATATATTATGTCCGGCTAAATTAATTGTACTGGTATGTGACTCCTAAGTACCGAAAGAATTCAGTGATAACTTGGCTAAAAACATTTACAAATAATTTCTGGTTTCCAATTTCCATGTTTATTTTAACTACCTTTGTCACGAGAGTGAGAGGATAATTAACACGATTTTGCCACGAGAGTGGGAAATTAATTAAGGTAAGAACCTGCATGCGAGAGTTGGGGTTCAACCCAGATAGTGGTAACGAAACATTAATTTTTAAATACATGAGAGTGTTTTAATAAATTAATTAAACTCAAATTGTTTTCAAAAAGTGTTATTAAATTTAAAGTGCATCCACTAGGTTTAGTAGCATGACTTATTTCATGAACACGAGAGTGTATGTATCAGGCTTTTAAACAATTCTTTTTTACCGAAATACTTTATATGCCAAGCGATTCAATGAATTCCCGAAGTCCGACTATCACATACCAGTAAGCTATTACTATTATTTTTATTTAAACTATTTCCCCCCTAAAACCAAATATTCATCGCTTAGTTAAACAATTGTAGCATTAGATCGTATGGGATTGATCCTCAGTCTCTGTGGGTTCGATAATCATTTAAAACTAGAACGACTAAACTGTATTGCAGTTAGTATCCCAATAGACTCATAAAGTCCCGATCAATATTTTTGATTGGGGAACTTCATGTCATTGAAATGTCCTCCTACGAGAATCAAGCTCACCATATCATGTGGGTCATAGCCCCTGACTTAAGTTGTCGGGCTTTGGTCTTTGGGTAGCATTGACTAAAGGAAAATAAATGCCCCTGTCCCTTTCTAGACGTCTGGTTTATCAAAACATGCATCACATGCCCTTTGAGATCCTAGAAATGGTTAAGGAATTGCTATGGTATGATGCTATGATGTGTATGTTGTGTATCAAGAAAAATGTAGGGTGATGAAGACAAGTATGTCTTACAGGAAAACCAGTTTCATGGATACAAACAAGGTCCTGCAAGGAACACAAACAATGTCCTACAACGAGTTCAAGTTGTTAGACAATGAATGCAGACAAGTCACACAAGCAGCCTTAGGTTCAGGGTTGCATGGGGTTTGTAGGTAAGTACCCTCTTGAAGTTTAGTTGGCTCAACCTGTCCTATTAATAGTAACTGGGTTCTAAGGAGTCTCATATCATTGAACTTTCTTTTAGGCATTGTTCTAGCTCAAGCACCGAAGTATTGCGACTAGAATATCCGAAAAGTCTAGCCTCAATGAGTGTAGTATCGAGTATCAACCAATCTTCGGTCGGAACCAAAGTCGGTCATCTCACTACTTTCTAATGGCTTAGGATGAGTCAATTAAAGGTTCTAAAGGTCAGTTAGCGCTTAATGACACTATAAGGAAGCCTAATGTTATCCTTTACTGACTCAATAAACATTAGTACAAGCCAGAGTATCAAGCTAACATAGCTATCACTTCGTCCATATCGGTATACGCCGTACAACTTCCATGATTTATTGCTACTTACCTAAAAGGTGCCCCATATTTGGGGGTAGGATCTTTAACAAATAACCCCAACAAGCCCTCAAAAGTAAAGCATACAAAACACACAATGTAAGGTAAATTTAAAATGATCTAACTCTAAGGTAACCCCACTTTATAAGTTTTAATTCCCCAGCAGAGTCGCCAGTTCTGTGATACGATGGCAGAACCGACTGTTTATATTGTTTTTACATTTATGTTTGAAAATGTTGCGGTAAGCAAGAGTCTCCACCAACTTTTCTTTTATCCAAATTAAGGAAAGGGTGAAAAGAACAGAAAAAGACCTTTTCGAGAATTTTCTGAGTAAGGGGGGTAGATTATGGAAAGGGAATGTGTTAGCACCCATTCCATCCATATTTTTCTACGAGCTCTTAGATGCTTAGCTTATTTTGAAATACCTTATGCTTTGTGTGTTTTGAAAAGTATTTTGAAAATTCCTTAGTGCGGCGATTCTCTTTATGATAAGTCTTGTATCAGTCCTCAAGAGTGTTGATAAAGCATTTTTTGAAAGCATTTTTGAAATGTTTTATGTAAGTGTAAAAGTTTGTTTTTGAGCAAGCAACTAATAACTATCTACTTATACTCTAAAAAGTTCGTTCTTTTCCTCCTATCCTTTAGACAGTGCTATCCTACTATTAATGAGTAGGTAGCCCTATCGTTGGATGTATGAGGGACATTCGAAGGGACGTACAGTTATAAAGGCAACATATGGAGACGCTTTAGCAATTTTTGTTTAAGGGACTAGATCATTTACCGAAAGGAAACACCATAAGGTCATCGAGGGACTATGATCTTTTGATATACAGGTCTTTGGGACTATGATCTTTTGATATACAGGTCTTTGCTAAAGCGTCCCCATTTTCGAGGGACATGACTGTTTTATTTTCCGAACGCAACCAAAGTGGGAGTACCCTAGAGGTGTATATGTGCAAGTGGATTGTATTCAGTTACTTTTGTCTTTTTTGTTAGGTTTGCTAAGGTTTGATTATTAATCTTATCATGCAATCCTATTACCATACATCTAACATTTAATATATGTACAAGAATATAATGTGCGGAAACGTAAATCCTACGCTATTACATAGCATAGGGGATTAATTACATGTCCAAGAATGAAGAGATAAATGCAATAAATGTCCTAATTATTCTATTACAACCATGAGCAGTTACAATAATATGAAAAATGCGAAAATAAATAAATGCACGCGAATTGAAAAAAAAATGTCTAAAAATCCTAAGGAAATGGAAATATTTTTATTTGTTTTTATTTATAAAATAAAGAAAATCTTAAGTCTACTTAATTTTAATTAAGAAAGGTTAAAATAATTTTATATTAATTAAAAAAATTAATTTGGTTAATAAAACACTAGCCTAATTTTTTTGTTGTGATTTTGTTTATTTTTAATTTAAAAAAGAAATTAAGAAAGGAGTAAGTAACACAAAAAATAGAAATGCAAGAAAACAAGTCTTTCGATCCAGAGGAAATGGTAGATTTCGATCGAATGAAGAGGAAGTTTTCGATCCAATGAATGGTGATTGCCTTTTGATCCAATGAAGAGGCAGTTTTCGATCCAATGAATGGTGATTGTCTTTTGATCCAGGGGGCAAGCTGCTTTTCGATACATATCTGCAAGACAAGCATTCTATAAATAAAGATGCAGGACCTGGGTGTCGAACCCAAGTCCTTCGATCATGTGCGCGTTGGTCTGCTCAGGCTTGATCTGTAGTACAATCGTTAGAAAAAGAAACAAATACAAACCTGGGTGTCGAACCCAGGTCCTTAGTCCTGAATACAAGTCGAACTATAAATGTTAATATTCCATGCAACAATCAAAATTAACTTAGGATCAAAGGTTTGTTACCAATGGATTGCTTTGCTTTAGATGGAAATGGCTTGCTAGGTGCTTGGGCACGCCTCATGCAAACTTCAAGGAGTGAGTGGAGTGTGGTTGAAGATTCCTATGATTTGGATTACTCAGGAGATTTTTGATAACTTTGGTGTGGCTTATGAGGCAGAGTTCGCGTGTAAGGAAATATATGTGTGTGGTTCATGGGCTTATGTCTCCAATGTGTGTGTATGTATGTGGTATCCCCCCTTTGGTTTGTGGAAATAGTCTGTATTTATAGGGGATGGATAGAGGGTCATAACATATAAATGGAAAGGGATAACCATTAACTAGGCTTTGAAGGAAAAAATCAGACACATTAAAAGACTTCCATTTTTGAAATATTCATGCCTCTTTGAGCTTTGGGATGAACCTGGACATACTTCATTGTTTCGAATACCTTCAAGCCATTTCATTCGATTGGCCCGGAGTTTCATCCTTCGAATGGCTCTGGTTTCATTCTTATAGCTCCTTCGGTTGAGCCCATCTACATCAATTCGAATTTCTCAGATCTTCCCTTATTAGGGCTTCTTTGAAAGCCCCTCAGATCTTTGATCTTCGATTGGATCTGACACTACACAACTAGCCCAATCGAAAGATTCATTCTTGCCAGTCAAAGCTCCTTTTGCATGAATGTGCTTGTGCACGTTGATTTGAACTTGGCAGTATGTTAGATTTTGGGCTAGCAAGCCTCTTTGGATATTTCTCTTTCATTTTGACCAACTAGATCTATCCTTTGACCAGACCCCTTTTTAGACAACAATATATGTTTCCAATAAAATTGTCCTTCGAATGGGCCCTTTGTGTATCCTTTGTTTTGAACCAATGTGGTGTGTTCTTTTGAAGGGACCACATGCATCACTTGCAATTCCTTCGAATGGGGCAACAAAGTATATCCTTCGAATGGAACACCCACGTATGCCCCTTTAAATCCATCAATACATGTCCTTCGAATGGGGAAAATATATGTCCTTCGAATGGACCATGTTCCAGTCCTTCGAATCCACCAGTTGTGTACCTTTTGAAAGGGGCATCAAGGTATGTCAGTGCATGTCCTTCGAATGGGACACACAAGTATGTCATAGTGCAGAAACTATGTGTATTGAAGGTTTTCAAGGATGGAATCGAATATTGCATGCAGGAGGTCCCTGCCTTGTGAATGGAAGTAAATATTTCAAAAGACACTTGTCTTCTGAATCGAAGTAAAGAAATAGGAGGCATTGCCTTGTGCCTGCTGGCATGAAGGAAGTTCCTGCCTTGTGGATTGAAGGCAAGCGTAGAGAAGACACTTATCTTATGAATCGAAGGGCGCCAGTAGGAAGCCAACACCTTCTGAATCGAAAGAAGCCAGTAAGAAGCCAACGCCTTCTGAATCGAAAGAATCCAGTAGGAAGCCAATGCCTTCTGAATCGAAAGAAGCCAGTAGGAAGCCAGTAACTTCTGAATCGAAGGATACCAATAGAAGGCCCTTCCCTTTTGAATCGAAGGAGGTTATTTCAATGGAAACAAATGCCCAATCGAAGCTTGTACAAAGCAAACAAGGAAAAGGCCAATGCTTCAATCGAAGCTTGGAAATTTGAAGCAAGTTTGAAGGAGGTTAGGTGCTCAATCGAAACCCCTGAATCAAGCCTGTTCGAAAGAAGTTAGATGCTTAATCGAAGCAAATTTTGTGTAGCCTTGACTTAGTAGAAATTTTGTGAGAAAAATCTTTGAGAAATGAGAGGGAAAATTTTGGGGTACAACACTAACAAGTGAATAAAAATAAATGAACACAATTATTTTTATCCTGGTTCACAGTTAACTATGTTACTCCAGTCCATCCCGTAAGGTGATTTTCCTTATCCACAAGGACTTAATCCATTATAATCAACTGATTACAGATAACCACAATAAGTCTGATCAACCTTGTTGACAACCCCAACAAGTTCGTCGATCCTTATTGTCAATCCACGATGACTGCATCCAAAGTCTTCTTGAGAATCCTGACTCACCGAGTCTCTCTAAAAACCTATCAACAAACATTGTTCACAAAGATGCTTCTTATAAGCAAATTACAGAATGTTTAAGAACAATAACACATAAGCGTTGTTAAAAAGATATGAACAAAATCTCCTTGTTAGAAATTTGCTTCTTTGTAGAACAGTAAGTGTCAAGTTCCAATTTTCTTCCAAGTTCTCCTTTTATAGCTAAAAAAAGATCCATTGGAGAGTAGAATAAGAAACATAAAACCATCTATTTTATCCCCAACAATCATGGTGGTAATGGTAGATAACCAGTACAAAAAGGATTGTCCTTACACCACCCTAGAAGAGTAGAGGTCATAATGTACTTTGTATTTTTATACTCACCATCTCACGCAAGCCAGTATTGCTCTTTATCTTCTAAGTCTTCATAGGCTTCTGATGCATGTTGATGAAGCATGTTATAGAAGGATCAAAACTTGTTCAGAACTTGTTCGCAGAAACTTCTTTTCAGAGTCTTCAGCACTTGGTATTCAGAAGAAATGTCTTCAGATATTCAGAACTTGTTCAGTAGAACCTTGCCTCTAGGATATTCAGAACTTGGGACAACAAAAGCAAGGCTAACAAAATTCCATTTATGCTTGTTCAGTGTCTCCCGCTGAGCCCAAGACTCACATAATGAATTTTGCAGTACAAAGGTAACATAGAGAAGGAATACTTCCCCATTGAAGTGTCATCATAGTCTGACTAGAAATGCATGGTCTTCATCTCAGAACCTGGCTTACTATCAGAACACTATGAAGTATCCAAACCTATTTAGTAATTGTCTTAATGACTCACATCAAACATCAGATCTAAATCACGGGTTCTTTTATAAATTGAATCATGCCACAAGATGGTGAAAAACATCATGTCATCAAAAGGTTCAGCACTTGAACTACTGCCTGAATGGTTGTGTCTTTGATCATGTCTCAGACCATGTCTTCCGACCATGTCTTAGACCATGTCTTTTGACCATGTCTTTTGACCATGTCTTAGACCATGTCTTCTGACCATGTCTTAGACCATGTATTTTGACTATGTCTTAGACCATGTCTTAGATCATGTGTTCTGACCGTGTCTTAGATCATGTCTTATGACCATGTTTTAGACCATGTCATAGATCATGTCTTCTGAATATGTCTTAGACCATGTCTTCCGATCAGATCTTTAGAAGGTCCATAACCTCTGAATGATGCATGGTGAAAGTAGACTTACTACACTTCCAAAAAGCTCACAACTTATGAAGTATCAGAGTCTGGTTTAACAGGTCCTGGTTACCAAAATGTTAGATAGTTTACAACTTCTGACATGCTTCATGGTATAGGAGAAAATGTTTCCAAAGCACATGATGACATTCTTTTAAATAGTTTACAACTTCTGAAAAATTCTTAGTAACATATCAACTTTGTCATGCTTCTAGAAATTTCACAACATCTGAAGCGTCAAAGTCTGATCATCATACCTTCTGAAAGTTCACAACTCCTGGACAATAGGTGTTGTCAAAACACGATTACCTTAATTTCTGACAGTTCACAACTTTTGAATAGTGTGAGGTATCAGAGCTTGATTTAACCATATTTTCAGGAAGTTCACAACTTCTGAAACATATGTTGTATTAGAGTCTAGATCAAACTTAATTAACTCAAAAGGTTCTCAGCTTCTGAAGAATACAATGTTCCTAGATGCTTAGCTTATCAGAGCATACTTCATGCGTCATGATCGCGTCTTTTGATTCCAGATGATAATCTTCTGAATTTCATTTAACTTGTCTATGATATTCAGTTAAATTTCACAAAGTTCCTGAATCAAACATCAAACATATGGTTAGAAGAAAAAGAATTATATCATGTTTAGGCTCCATATTATGGGATTGGATACTATCAAAATCATATACTTTTCCCCCCTTTGTCAGAAATCAAAAAGATTTAAAAGACAAAGAAATTTTTCATTAAAAATCAAAGGGATAAAGATACAATTGTTTTAGAAACAAAAGAAAAAATATTCTTAAGTTCTAATACAAAGGGCTAGGGCTCTAAGAATCCTTCTCGTCAAAGTTCGCCATGAACTACATTAACGCCTCAAATAATTGCTTGAACAAAGCCTCCTGTGAAGCAATCATTTCATCCTTCTTATCCAAGCTTTGATGGATGAAAAGATTATCTTCCTTGAGATCCTCTAACGTCTCCTTCACCCCAGCTGGCTAAACTTCTTCTTATATAAAATCATGCTTCTTAGATTTCTTCTTGTCCTTAGAAGAACCAATGTGAAGTTCCTTCATAGAGTGTTTCCTCTTTTTCTTCACTATTTTCTCCTCATCAGATAAGGCAGAAAACTCAAACTTAGGTCGTTAAACTATTGGAGGAAAGCATATTTTTATTCTAGAAATGAATTCTTGATTCAACACTTTATAGTATCTTAATTACATCAGTAATTAAAGAGATGCCTTGCAGATCTTCACCATTGAATAATTTACTAATCATGACTCTTGGCTCAGCTTGTAGGTTCAAAGATTCTACAATTTTGCTGTCAGGAATGCAGAGATTAATCTGTAAGAACAAGAAGTGTTTCTACATCTGACCTTGAGATTTTGATGATAACTTTACATGTTATCTTAGAGAACAATTGTATACACTAATGGTTTCTTCTAGTGTGTAGCTACTACTATAATTTTCTGATTCTGATACAAGACGTGTGACGTCATCAGGTTCTGAACATACACTTTGGAAGAAAACATGTGGTTACATGTTTCATTAAAGTCAAGGTTCTAAATCGATATTCTACAACATGTCTAAGGAACGTTAGTACAAGAAGTTTTGATCGTGACATTGTGGTTTAGCTTTGGAGTCCTTTTAAAGATTTACTTATGTGTTACAAGTTCTGAAGATTATGAAGACAAGGTTCTGCTGAACAAGATTTGATAATCTGAAGAAAAGTAAGTTCTTACAACCAAGTGCTGAAGACTCTGAAGAACAAGGTTCTGTGTGACATGTTCTGAAGACTCCAAGACATAGGTTCTAAGGCTTAAGAAAGATTCTTCTTCAATAAGCTTCAACGTTCAACATTCAAATATTTGAAACCTCTCAAGATAAGAAGAAAAGTTTAAATTATTAACGTGTGATGTTATGCAAAACGTACATAAAGTGTTTGTGACCTCTACCCTCTATGGTGGCATAAGGACAATCCTTTATACTATATTGATAACCATTCTCATTGTGACCGTTAGGAACAAACAAATGGATTTGCAATTATATTTTTTTTTACTTAACGAATCTCTGTTTGAAAGCTTAATAGAACAATATTATTCAGAGGAAAAGGTGGAAAGCTATCATTGAATAGTGACAGGATACAAAAATATTATTTTATAGTGTCTAAACTCTTACACCTTATTATATATGTTGGGAACTAACCGTTGGTGCAGGAAAAATATGTTCTATCCTCACAATGTCTCTCTGTGTCAAAGGCTATAAAAGAAGATCAAAGCTTCAAAGATAAATTGTTGGTTGGCGGTTTAGCTGTTACCATTGGCCATCAAGCTTCATCCCGTGGAAGGAAGGAAGTGGATTCTAAAGATGTTAAAGCTGCAATGGTATACATTCTGAAGAAAACTAAAGAAGAGATAAAAGAAAGAAGAAGAAGACTACAAGATGTTATTCTAATTCCAATCACATACATCTTGGTAGATCTCAGAAGAAGCAATCAATTGTTTCTCGTAGCTTTCTCAACAAGAAGATGAAGAAGAACATTGCAAGATGATACTCAACTTCTGGTCATATACATCTTTGTAGAACATTGTAATGAACACTAGAGTTGTTGCTCGGATAGTGTTTATGTTCATATCTCTTCATGTAAATTGTTTTAAGACTTGAGTTGTTGCTCGTAGAAGTGTTAAACAATATGTGCTTAAATGTTTTATGCAATCTGCTTAGAAGAAGCAACCATGTAAACACAGAAACCCCGTCAATTGTTGTTGATTGATTCCTTGAGATACCGAGTGAAGGATTAATCTCAAGAATATATTGTTTGTTCGTCATTATGGGAAATCCTGATAGAAGATCTTAAGTGATCAGATTCTATTGGGTCAATGATTTTTATATCCAGTTGGATCACTGAACATATCATTGAAAGGTTCTTGAGAGACTGAGTGAAGGGTTGATCTCAAGAAGATAATGGCTGCTGGTTATTATGGGAAATCCTAATAAGAGATTCTTTGGGATCAGATTCTGTTGGGTCAATGGTATTCATATCTCAAAGAGGACCGAGTGAAGGTCAGACTCTTGTGAGATCAGTGACGGATATCATTGCAAGGAAATCTTGGTAGAAGATCTTTAGGGATCAGATTCTATTGGGTCAATGAACGTTATATCCTGTAGAATCATTGAACATGTCATTGTTTGTTAGTCATTGGTGGTTTCTCGTGCGATTGTAATCAGTTTGGTTATAGTGGATTTAGTCCTTGGATAAGGCGAAATCATCCTGCGAGGGTGGAAAAGAGTAGCCTAGTTAACAGTGAACCTGGATAAAATACTTGTGACCTTTTCTCTTCATTGTATTTATCGCTATTATCATTAGAGTGCAAAGAATTTCTAATGGGGAATGTTTTCTATGAACACAATTCAGACCCCCCCTTTCTTGTGTTTTCTCTACCTTTAATTGGTATCAGATATCGACTATGTTATTAATTTAAGATCAAACACTTAACTGTATAGAGAGATCCAGTAAAGAGAAAATTTTGTAGCCTCTACTACTCAAAAGATAGAAAGCTATTCTGATTCAAAAACCTGTTCTATAGAGGATTCAAAACTCTGGGCTAGAATCAGAAATATGAAGACAGAACTTCTGAAACAAGCTCTCAGAATTCTGAAGGCTCAAGTACCTGATGGAAATGAAATTATCTTCTCAATCAATATAAGTTTTCCATCAGAAACAAATGTCAACTTTCAGCACTTTAACTTAACTGAAGTTGTCATCCAAATAACAACCACTGCAAGCTGCAATGGATCAAATCGACATCATCTAAGAAATATGGCTAGGAAAAAGGGCCGGTGGTTATTCAAAATCCACTCTACTCAAAAAGGGAGTAAATAAGTAAATAAGTCTTCTGCTAAAAGTAATGGAGCTGCTGTTGAAGATCAAAAAGTAAAAATTAGTAGATACTCATCAAGAATCCATTTTTGATCAGTCTCTTCTACAAAAGATCATGCAAAGAATATCCACTAAATGGAAGCAACATACAATCTTATCTAAAATATTATCATATCTTTGTAAGTATCACTTTTCTCAGCCAAAAGGTATTTCATACTTTACTTCTTATGCATGTGTCGTCACTTCTCTCTTAATAAGTTTCATTTAAATATCTAGCATGTTCTATCCCATTTTATGTCTATGAGATGTCTTTGTACCTTATCATAATAGTTTTCCTAATTTCTAGTCATTTATTTCCCAGTCCTTTCAAATCTCAGCATAAAATTATCTATCTCTTTATGCATGTTTTCTCTTCCTCTTAAGTCTTCTTGGAAGTTGTATTTGTTCTTCTCTCCTCCCAGTCACTCATTGTCTAGTCTCCCTAGTATGATTACCTTTCGTAAGGAAATTAATTATCCTATTTTTCTCCTTCTCCTCTTTCTATTTATACCCTTAGTACTTCTATCTTCCATTCATCCCACCATAATCCAATAAAATACCTTATCAAAATTTCTCTCTCCTCATTCTCAAAAACCTTTCGTGGTAATGAAGAACTTCTTGAGGTCCTTTGTGAACTTCGTCATAATAATCCTAAACTAAGCTTTGTTGAGCTCAATTTATCTTAAAGCATCGCTATTGAAGGATGGTCTAAGTACTTTGAATTTCTGCATGGACATATCTATCCTAATATGGTCAAGGAATTTTGGAAGTATTCCTCTTCTAAATTTGATGGTTCTTCTATCTCATCTATTATTTTTGGCATCAATATCACCATCACTCCTACAACCATTACTGGTATAATTAGATGTATCCCAATCGGAACTAGTGTTAAAGCTCACAGGTTCAATAGTTCTTTGATTGAAGATCCTAGTACCATCTTTGACAATACCATCAAATTTGAACCATCAAACCCCTGCGATCTTATATCCATTACTAAAGTTTGATTTCAACTTCTGATATCTAACTTCCATCTAAGAGGTATCAACACTAACTTTCTGAATCATGATGATATGCTTCTTTTCAATTTTCTTGCAAATCATGAAAAAGTCAATTTACCTCAAACAATTTTCAATCATCTTAGATACTCAATTGTGGTTTCCAAAAATTAACATTATTCCTTCGTCCCTTTTGGAAGAGTTCTCTCTGAAATCCTTTTCAAAATTAAGAAAACTAGTGATATTCACTTTAATATGTCTGAGAACACACTTGAAGAGAGAATATGTGAAGTCCTCAAGGTTTATCAAAATTGAAGTTCAAGTATGATGTTTGTATCTTGTTTGTTTTGGTTTTCTGCCTAATAATGTATGCATGAGTTTTCTTTAATTATGATGCCCTTCGTCAATTACCTTCAAAAATAATGTATGCTAATAAACATCAGCTTTCACTCTAAATTAAAACTTAAATAATCCTCATTCAATTCATATTCAAGGTGTTCTGTAATACATCTTTAATAAAGCTAAAAAGTTATGTTGTCCTTTTGAATCATACCCGACAAGTTTAATAAAGCTAAATAATGTGTCAAATGATGAAGAATGTGTATAGAATAATCTATTGTAACATATGGGATTATGAACATAATATTGAAGGAAAATTTCTTGAATGAGGAGAATAATAAGACAACCATTAAAATGCTTCGCAAGGAAAAGGAGATGATGACTTTAAACATCGTAAGTATGAAAGAAGAAGTATTCTTACTAAACTCCAAAAGTGAAAATATGACTAGGTATGTGGGTATGTTAAACAATGGTTTAAATATGCTAGATGAAAATATGGAGGCCAGAAAGATGTAGAGTAATTAAAAGGGAATGAATTTTGAGTCTAACATGATTAAGAAGAACACAAACCCTATAAGAACTTTGTTACTCCTGAGAAGAAGACTAAAGTTATTATGGTGGACCACAAGTCCTAGCGGCGAAATCACCATGTGTTCCCTCATCACAAAAGTCACAAGAATTTGTCTTGGAGATGTGCTCAATGTGGTAGATATGGGAATATAAGGCCTTATTGTTAAAAACGACATTTTTATCCTTAGTCATATAATAAACCAAGACAGAAGAGAAAGAATGGAAAAAAGGATCAAGGGAAGAAGGAGTGGAAGTTTAAATTTTCTTACACATCTGTCAGAGCATCCTCAATATGTGATAGGCACCTTGATAATGGATATTACAGAACCATGATTGATGAAAAGATATATCATGAAGAATTAAAGCTTCACTCTAACAATCATGATGAAATTGTAGGAAGAACCAAGGGCATAAGAAAACTGGTGAGTCCAAGCATTCCTTGGCCTCATGATGTGAGTGTGCTAGAATGATTATGTACTAGCTTGATCAACAAGATTCAAATGTGTAATAAATATTTAAATAATAGTATCAACAAGGAGTGTCAAGTAGAGAAGCAAGGGAAGATGACTTACATCGTGGGATGTGTGAGGGACAGGCGTAGGGTCGTCATTACTGTCATAGAATGCAACATATAGGGATACCTTAACAATTCGAAGGGACTGTCATCATATATTCATAGGCAACATCGAGGGACAAGATCATTTCTTGTAGGCGACTCGAGGGACATCGTAGGACTATGATCTTTATGATGATTTTAACTAAGGGTCTTTGCTAAGGGTATCCCTACATTCGAGGGACATGACCATGTTTCTGAAGGCAACAAGTGAGGTTACCCTAGACGTGCATGTGTGAAGAGTGATTCAATTCAGTTATTTATCTTGTTCATTTAGGGTTAGATAATGGTTGATTTTAAATCTTGCCATACAATCCTATTAACTAAACAGGTATAAGGAAAGCGGTAAATTTCAAAAGTTAAAAGGGTCATACGCTATTACAAAGCTTTGGGGAAGGGAGTACAAACCATAAAACTTGGGGGAAATAATAAACCCTAATTAAAACTATTACAAACCGTAGCAGTTACATAAATGAAACCCTAAAAACTAAGTCGATTTAATTTAATTCAGAAAACCTAAAAAACTTAGGGTTGATTAAATTAAACCTAAAATTAAGTTAAATTGATAAAAAAAAACCTAAAATTAAATTAAATTAGGGTTAGTTAAAAAAGGGTTTTGAAAAAGGTTTTGTAAAAGAATAGGGAAAAAAGGAGGAAAAAAGTAAGGATAATAGATAATTGAAACCAAATAAACAAAATGAGTACGGGTGGGTGTTAAACCCACGCCCTAAGTAGTCTCATGCATCAAGCTTACCACCAGGCCAAGCGTGCCTTGGTGTTAGGATACGCAACAAGCACATTTTGTATCAAATCCTGCAAAATATGAAATATTAAAAAACAAAGTGGAAAAGGCTGGATCGAACCCAGGCCCTTTGACACTAATTCCTTACCGCGCGCGCTTCTATCGCTTGGGCGGCTATACATCTGTTTACATAATTGAATCAATTAATATATAATATATATCTGAATATATTAACTAGAGAGGCGCATATGCCCTAGCTCTGTTCGTCTTCTCGGGTTGTCCTCTTTTGTTGAAACTGCAAAAAAACCACTTTAAGAAAGCAAACAAAACCCTAACCCCATAAATTGAGGGCTACGAGTTCAATGGTGCAATCGTTTTGGACTGAAAAGACATGGTTTTTGAGTTATGGCTCAAGTATAGAAAATTGGAGCAAATAAGGCACTCTTTGTTTCAGCGTGCATGGGACCATTATGATTGTCTAGACCTGTTCAAATATGACTCAGAAGCATGTTAATGACATCAATATAGCTTAAAATAAAGAAAAATTAAAAAATATGAATTTTTCAAGAATGTGAAATCGATTATGCCATGCGATGAGATTTCACGTGTTTGAAACATCAAAACCGACCCAACCTTACTATGTGTGATTGTTAGGAATGAATGGAAGGGATGTTTGTAGTGAGAAGGGTTTGGCACAAGAGTTTTGAAATTCTAGGGTTCTTGAAGAAGTTTGATATTTTTTAGCAAATTTGTGAGGCAAGGTTTCGTGTCCCTTTTGTGTGAGAATGAATGAGATTATATAGTGAAAATTTTAGGGCAAAACATGTGGACTTGGACCTTGTGTAAAAAGATATGATTTTATTTTATTTATTTTGTATTATTAATGAATACATAAAAAATAATTAAAATAATTAAAATAAATAATATGTCAAGAGGTGTATGAATGAGTTATAAGGTGTATAAAGAGTGCAATACACGTTTGGACTCTTAAACCATAGCCCAATAGCCCAAAATATCGAGTTTGCTCAATTTGAACTTCATGCATTTGCTCAAACTTTCCTAACTTGAAATGGTCATAACTCACTCAATTTCTATCTTTTGGAAGTGATCTTTGACTTTTTGGAAAGCTCAAGATGTCTTCTACAATCTCTCTTTCGATCATTTTTGCATTTGGAGAATTTTTCTTGATGTAAGTTGCCTTGAAAAAAAGTGTCTTTTTGTTAACTTTTGAAATGACCTATAATATATTGGCTCATATTTCTCAAATTAAGCACTTTTTGGACTTGACCTTAGATTTACAAAGTTGTAGAGAATTGAATTTCCTTCAAAATGGGCTTTGGTTGGCGAAAAGTTAATGAAGCGTGTGAAAGTTATGCTTGGTCAAAGTTTAGTTGACTTCTCTTAAGGAAACCCTAATTTGGCAACTTTTGTATTTTGATGATTTTGAGGACTTTCCTTGAGGAATCATGATCAACCCTTGATCAAATGATGAAGATCACTTTAAAATGTTGATGTTGACCAAAAATCTTGAAGTTTGACTGCATGTTGACCATAATTGACTTTTTACCCAATACAGTTGATTTTCAATCATCTGAGAAATTGACTGAGAAAACATGTGATGCATTACTTGAAACTTGACATGAACATTCTTAGGGACATATGAAGAACCTTGAAAACCACATGATACCTTGGGAACCCAATCTTCCTTGAGTTATATAAAACCCTAGTTGTGGACCCATTGCTTAGGAGGAGAATTTGTCTGATCAATTCTTAGGCAACCTTGAGCATTTGAGAACCTTAGGAGAATATCTTGTAGAAAATGAGAGGGAAAATTTTGGGGTACAATAGCTACCCCTGTTCAATCTTCTTAAACTGGAAGAGTTAGATTGGCATGTCCGCCATTCGTGATTTGAAGGTAGAAGATTATTGAACACTTAAGTTCCCAGAAATTTGCACTCGCATATGCAGGCGGTAATGCTATTGAATGATAACATTGCTTGAATGGGCTTAGAGATTCCATTTTTAGAGGTGACGGAGAGTCTTCAAAGATGGGATTATAGATGCCATTCAAAGTAATTATTGATAGAAGTACCAGAATGAGTCTACACTTGACTGTATATGAGGAATGCTTTTCAGAATGAATCTATTCGATCTTATCTAAAGGAAATGCTTTTCAAAATGAATTTCTGAAGGAAGTGTTTGTCATGTAGATAGTTTCCCCATCCTATTTCGGGAATTGATATACAATCTGTTTTTGTTGGTAAACCCATTCTGCTTCGGGAGTTCATACCACTTGGTGATAAAGATAGTCGCCCCGTCCTGTTTCGGGAATTGATCTTCATCTGGCCATACAAGAAAGATAGTTTCCCCTTCCTGTTTCAGGAGTTAATCTTTGCTCATTTGTATAGATAGCTTCCCCCTCCTGTTTTAGGAGTTAATATTCAACCTGTTTATGTAGATAGTCTCCCTGTCTTGTTTCAGGAATTGATCTACAATTTGTTTTCACAGATAATTACACTGTCTTGTTTCGGGAATTAATCTGTGATCTGTTTTGAAAATTGTTGATGATATTCGTCTGTTTGTAAAATTTACCTGAAAAGATAAAGAGTTAGTTGTATGGAATGTCATGATTTATGGAATGCATTACGTAAGGATGTTCTCAAAGTAAAGGAGAGTGTGCTATATGAGTTTCGTATGCATATGTTATGATATTTATAAATGGTGTATGATTGTAAGATATCGTTGAAGCATATTGGTAGCTTCATAAAACATCTCTGCCTGGAGAAAATGAATCTCGGATGGTTGCTGGAATTGAGGAATAGGCATAATCTTCAATCTTTCCTAGAATGTCTCTACTGGGGATTCATGCTTTCTGTCTTGAGGAAACTCCGCTGGGGAATGTGATTTCTGCTCGGGGAGAAGAGTTCTGGAAACATTGGTTGTTGATATCTCTACTGGGGAATTTAATTCTTATATACCCTGAATATGGATAAAAAAGATGGATAACCTTCTAAGGTGCTGTCTGACCGAGTTATGGATACCAACTCGTCTGGGGAGGATAAGGTTAAATGATATCTGGTTTGGTTTCATATTCCGTAGCAAGTCTCTGGAGATAGCAATTTGGACTGTCTTTTGCTAACGAGAGGAATTTTGGCGATGATTTGTAGTAGTCAGAGAAATAAACTCAAACTGGGGAGACTGGATTTTGTTGGGAAAATAAACCCTGTTGGGGAAATAAAACCTGCTGGACAAATAAAATGCTGAGGAATACTCTATTGAGGAATACGAACCTTGCTGGAGGAAGAGAATTTTGCAGGGAATTTTACAGTGTTGGAGAAATAAACTCAGCTGGGGAGGAGAATTTCTTTGAACTGTGCTGATGATATAATCTCTAATGGGGATTGGGACTCAGTAGGTTAGCAACGTTGTCGTAGAAAAGATCATACTCCTTTATCTTCTAGGGGGATCTACTGGGGAATATGATTAGGTTAATTGCTGGAGGACGTATCTTTGAAGATGAGTTTGTGAAGATGGCTCTGTGGGGACAATCTCATGGAACTTGTTTTGTGGGTATTTGTGGACGACTTGAACGTTATCCCAACTCCTAGAGTCTTGAGCAAATGCTTATTCCTGTTTTTATGCCTATATTTGTTTAAAAGTAATCGTATTCATATGCATATGTTCATTCAATTTAGTCATTGGACGTTTTTGTGAACAAAACAGAAAAAGCAAAAAAAAATTTAAATTTTGAAATGGTATTTGTATTGATAATATGCCTATAGACATGCGGTTTTTGAACAAAGAGAGAAAAATCCTAGGAAGAGTAGATCATCGTGAAATGAAAAGAGTACAAAGTAAAAACAAAGAAAACAACTATGTGGAAACAATCTCGTAGGGTTTCAACTTTGCTATTGCGCCTATGTTTTCAATTATCTCATCCCTTGCTGTCGGAAGAAGTTGACTAAATTGATCTGTACCATTTTAACTTGACGTTGGTAACAAAGCTTGCTGTAAGTAGATGATCCAAAAAGACATATTCGTACGCTTTAATCCCTAACTTTTTCCTGGACCTCCCTTTCGGGTTTTCAGTCCACCGGGATACCCTTTTTTGCCCAAGCCGCATTTTCAGGTTTTTGACTTGTCGGGTGTACAATCTTATATATATATATATATATATATATATATATATATATATATATATATATATATATATATATATATATATATATACATACACCTAATTTTTTCCCGAACCATTTTGTTTCGCAGATATGCCCTTATTTTTGCCTAGGCCGGTCAACCTAGCGGATCGTTTTTCATGCGTAGTATCTTTTGACTATGTCCGCGTTCACAGGGTGTGAAAGATCTTCACCGTCCATGGTGGTTAGTATTATAGCACCGCTAGAAAATATCTTCTTGATCACAAATGTCCCTTCGTATGTGGGAGTCCATTTGCTCCTGGGATCACCATGCGATAAAATGATGCTCTTTATTACCAAGTCACCAACATGATATACCTGATGCTTGACTTTCTTATTAAATAATTTGATCACACACTTGTGGTACATTTCACCATGATAGACAACCGCAAGCCTTTTCTCATCGATCAAATTTAACTAGTCCAGCCTAGTCTGAACCCACTCGTCTTTGTCTAAATCTACATCTTTCATAATTCTCGGAGAAGGAATCTGAACGTTGACAGGTAGGACGGCTTCCATACCGTATACTAGAGAGAATGGGGTTGCCCTAGTTGATGTGCGTACTGAAGTGCGGTAGCTGTGAAGAGAAAATGGTAACATCTCATGCCAGTCTTTGTAGGTTACCATCACCTTCTGTATAATCTTCTTAATGTTTTTAATGGCGGCTTCCACGGTGCCATTCATTTTCAGTCGATATGGAGAAGAGTTGTGGTGTTTGATCTTGAACTGCATACAGAGTTCCATGATCATAGTGTCGTTGAGATTGGTACCATTATATGTGGTAATCCTTTTGGGGATGCCATACCGACAGATAAGATTATGCTTAATGAACCGAGCAACCACTTTCTTGGTAACAGAGGCAAACGAGGCTGCTTCAACCCACTTTGTGAAGTAATTAATGGCGACGTGGATGAAGTGTGTCTGTTAGAAGCAGTAGGCTTTATTTCTCCAATCATATCAATTCTCCACATTGCAAACGGCCAAGGAGCAGTTAAGATATTCAGAGGTACTTAAGATACATGTACTTTATCAACATAGATCTGACACTTATGACAAGTTCTTGAGTAGTGGTGGAAATTAGCTTCCATAGTCGACCAATAATAACCCGCTCTTAGAATTTTCTTAGCCATAGTATGTCCACTGGAGTGAGTACCAAAGATATCTTCGTGCATAATTTCCATAATTTTCTCTGCTTCCTTCTTGTCCATACAATAAAGTAGAGTCGAGTAATGATTGCGCTTGTACAAAATTCAGTTGCTCAAGAAGAATTTTGCTGAGAACCTTCATAGAAATTTCTTGTCATTGATAGATGCCCCCTCAGGATACATTTGAGCCTCAATATATCTCTACACTTCATAAAACCAAAGCTTTTCTTCTACTCGGCCTGTGTCAACTTCATAGTAGTGTGATGATTCATCCAGTTTTTCAATTGTAATTTGGGGAGCTTCATTGTCCCAACTGGCCTTGAACATAAATAACATAGTAGCTAATGCATCTTCCAACTGATTCTCTTCTCTTGGGGTGTGCTCAAAAGTGGGAGAACTGACTTGAGGTTTTGCGTTTGTTTTCGCAAATGTTTCGGTTTAGCAAGAGTCGCCACCGACTTTTTATTTTATCCTAAGGAAAGGTTAAAAAGCACAGCAAAAACCTTTGAGATGTTTTCTTGGGTTCGGGGAGTAGATTATAGAAAGGGAAGGTATTAACACCCTTTCTATCCATGGTTATCCATGGGCTCTTAGTTACTTGCTTAGATAACTTGCCTTGCATTTTCAATTGTTTGAAATGGTGCTTTAAATTGTTTGAAATGGTGCTTTGTGTATGGATTTGAAAATGTTTTGAAAAATATGCCTTGTCTAGGCAACCCTTGTAACAATTCTTTACTCGAATGTTTTACAAAAGGTGTTTGTCTTTTTGAAAAGATGTTTCAAGGTTTTTTCGAAAGTTGTTTTGAAAGTTGTGTTTGTGAAGTGTGTTTTGAAAAATGGCAAGGATTTGTTTTGCAAGTTGGTCAAGTAACCAAGAGCTATCTACCCTAAATTTCTCAAAGATCTTTCCTATGTTTTAACCTTTTTAACAGTATTGTTCCACCATTGCATTTGGTGGACAATCTTGTATTAGGATGTTAACGGGACGGGCGCGGGTCATCGTTAGACCATGAATGCAATAGTGCCAAGTGTCTTTGGCAATTTTCCTTTAAGGGACTATGATCATTTGTTTAGGCAACTTTAGAAAGCGTCATCGAGGGACTATGATCTTTTGATTTGTTTTGTTTTGCCAAAGATACTCAACATGCAAGCATGGCCCATTATTGAAGGCAACAAGTGGAGTAACCCTAAGGGTGCAAGTGTGATTGGTGTTGTCCATTTTCATGCTTTTTTGTGTCTTTTGTTTAGTCAAGCTATTTGTTATTTGATTTTTGCATACAAACCCTAGGTCTATCATGGCATAATTAGAAAGCTTAAAAATGCGGAATTTAAAGTCCTAAATTATTACAACATAATTATGGGGATGGGGGTACAAATGTTCAAATGGGGGATATTTAGCAAGAAATTAAATCTAAACTATTACATCCAAATTGAATATACAAGTATTAAAATTGTACAATAATTAAATAAATACAATAAATATGCAAAATGCACAAAAAATGGTTTTGTATGTATGTAAAAGTATTTTTCATGAAAAAATATAAACAAAAATAAATAAAGTCAATTTTTGGATATTTTTATGTTTTAGGGCAAAACCCTAGTTTTCTAAATAAATAGTATTTATTATTTATATTATATACAATATTTATTAATTATATACAAAAAATAAATAAAAGAGAAGTATATTGTAAAAAAGAGAATTTTTTTATGTCATACATTAATAAAATAAAAAAAGTATTATTTTCATGCTTTTATCCTAAATATTCTAATAAATATACAAGTATTTATATTATTTATTAAATATACTAAATATATATAAAAATAAAATATTTATTATTTACCAAAAAATTATATTTTGAGAAAATGTTTTCAAAAGGTAAAATAAAATAATAACTGAAAATAAATATATTTTGTATTATTTTTAAGTGTTTTAAATAAAAGGTATTATATTTATTTATATGTACAAGTTTAAATAAAGCAAATAAATTCCAAATAAATGCAAAAATGGGTGGAAAAATATTTTTAATATTTTTTATATTTGAGCAAAAAATAATAAATCAGAATCAAAAATAAAAAATAAAAAAAATGATCAAAATAACACACAATGGGCCAAGGGGGTGTAAGATGAAACAAGGGGTGCAAAAAGCAGGTTGACTAAGGTCCAGCCCAAGTCAACTCTGTCTTCAACCTCTAGCCAGATTCAAACAAAAAAAAACGCGCGCTTCCTTCTCCACCTGCTATCTCTTGAATCTTTGACTTTTAACAAAAACTTACAACATCAATAATGTAGAGCATCTTGTCACAATTTCAAATATATAAAAAAGTTGTTCTAACTCTCAGAAATGAGAGAGAATTTCTTCTCCCCCAATTTATGACCTAAGTTTTTTCCAATGTTCATGTCCCAAATTCTCTCAGCACACACAATATAAATGAAAAGTAAGTATAAGGACAGCTTCAGTGCCATGAATAGAACATACTTTCTTCATAAACTTAAGCCTAAATATGCCTGGATAGAGAGATAGAAGTTCAAACTTTTACCTGTTCAGCTCGAGTCATGTACAGCAATGGAGGTATCTCCAATGGAGTTTGAGGACTTGTACAGCTTGCATGAGGTCCAAGGATGCTTCCTCTATGCTTGGTTTGCTTTGAATCTTACTGAATCGAGCTATGGAAGTCAACCTGCACAGCTTGAAAGCAAAAATGGAAAACAATGTTAAGGATGTTACAACTTGGATTTAGTGCTTGGGATAGTTTGTAGGGATAATATAGAATGTGTTTGAACTGGTTTTGGTCAAAATGCACGAGTGGAATGGATGGTGGAAGTCAATCTGCAGCAGACACCCTGTTTTTGCAGAAAAATAGTGTTTTGATGAATGAGGAAGTATTGAATGTGGTTTGGCCGTGCTTTAGGTCAGTTAGGGAGTATGAAATGTGTTTACAAAGTTTGTTTAGGCTCTTGCTTGCAGGAAGTGAATCTGGTATATCTTTTGCAATATTTCTTCTTATCTAAGCAAAGATTGTCAAGTTGGATTATAGGCTACTACAGGCTCCTCAAGCATGCTGCAAACTTGGTTCTTGATCAGTGGGATTTGTCCATAAACTTGTGCCCAAAAGATCTGGCTTGTACCTCTTTGATTTGTGAATTTGACATAAAGCACTTCTTTATCAAAATGGCAAATGTGCTTTTTCCATATATGGATTAATTTTGCATGTAATGGCTAAACACACAAAATAAGGCTTGAACACAAAGGATATGCATTAAATTATTGAGTGTGAGAAAGATTAGAGGCCTGTAATCTAGTTTGTGCAAGCTGAGTTTGAAAATGCAAAGTGTATGAACATACCTTGGTCAAGAACAAAAGTGGATTTTGCCCAACTTTGCAAATTCGATTCTCCCTAACCACAAGGGTGTTTGATAAGTTCTTGGACAATTTGGAAAGCTTGGACTGTGTACTACAATCAATCTTTGTAATGCAAGTTCAAATTCCAAGTGGAAGCATGTGAAAAGTGGCCATGAAGTTGGGCAAAAATCCTGCCTAAAATAGGTCAAAAATTTTCTAAGTTAAGAATGTTTTGCACCCTTGTTCCAAAAATCACAACTTGAGCTACAAGCCTCGTTTGAAGAAACTTTGTGAATAAAAGTTGTAGATTTTGCAATGGAATACAACTTTCATGTTTTGAGTTTTGTTTGAATACAAATATATCTTGATGAACAAAAGGGACAAAGTTAGGAAAAAATAAGGAAGTTTCATAACTTAGAAAAATTCTAAGTTATGAAATTTTCTCATTCTAAACCCTAATTTGCAATTTTTGGTTTCTTGATGAACAAGTTTCATAATTTGACATGTCTTGATGAAAAATGAATCTTGGCACTTGATTTTGACCAAAAAGTCAAAGTTTGACTTTTCAGTATATAGTCAAATTTGGATCAGTTGACTGGAAAATTCATTTGTCAATCCTGTGCATTTGGGACCTTTTGAACTTGTTGAATGTGTCAAGATCATGCCATTGAGTCCTTGAGCCCATATGTGAGCTTGGTTTGCCATTGGCTAGGTCAAACAGTCAAAAATTGCCTTTGTGCAGTCAAAACCCTAAAAATGACCATTTTACCCTTTTGGTGATCTGGTCAAATTTCTTGTGGAATTGTGATCCAACTTTGATCAAATGGTCCATATGAGTTCATTATGTTGATGTGGGTCAAAAATCATGAGGTTTGACTGTCAATTGGCCATAGTTGACTTTTTCCCCAATACAGCTGATTTCTAGGTCAACTGTCCAATTGACTGGGCAAAGATTGGAATCAAGGCTTGAAACTTGGTATGGATAAACTTGTGAGTCCAATATGAAGCATGAAAGTCATTTTGGGCATTTTAGGTCAAAACATCTTTGTACAAATTCAAACCCTAATTTGGGTCAACAGTGCAAGGAGGAGTCTTGAGCAGAGCAAACCCTAACTTGATCTTGAGTTCCAAGAGTCTTGTGGTGAGAAAATGTTGATGAAATGAGAGGGAAAATTTTGGGGTACAACAGTTGCCCCTGTTCAATCTTCTTGCACCTGAAGAGTTAGATTGGCAGGTTTGCCTTTCGCGTCTCGAAGGTAAAAGGAGATTGGACACTAGAGTGCCCTTAAATTTGCACTCGTCAGAACAATGGATGCAGGAATGGGCTTAGAGATGCCATTTGGAGATGGGCTTAAAGATGCCATCTAGAGGGGTGACAGAATCTTGTCGGGGATGGGCTTAAAGATGCCATCTGGAATGAGTATCAGAAAGGTGTCCATGCTTTGGAACATCTCTGAACTGGGGTTTTGAATAAGCAAGGGATTGATATCCGTGTTTGGAGAATCCGTAAACTGTTTTCAAAAGTTGAGTTTGAACAAGCAATAGATTAACATCCGTTGTTGGGAGGAATCTGTAAACTGCTTTCAGAGGTTGAAGAATCTGAACAAGCGATAGGTTAACATCCGTTACTAGAGAACTCGTGAACTGTTTTCAGAAGTCTTGACGTTGAATAAGCAATAGAGCAACATCCGTTGTTGGGAAGCGTCCCTAAACTGTTTTCAGGAGTCTTGAATTTGAATAAGCAATAGAGCAGCATCCGTTGTTGGGAAGCGTCCGTAAACTGTTTTCAGGAGTCTTGAATTTGAATAAGCAATAGAACAACATCCGTTGTTGGGAAGCGTCCGTAAACTATTTTCAAAAGTCTTGAATTTGAATAAGCAATAGAGCAGCATCCGTTGTTGGGAAGCGTCCGTAAACTATTTTCAAAAGTTGAGTCTGAACAAGCGATAGATTAACATCCGTTGTTGGGAAGAATCCGTAAACTATTTTCAGAGGTTGAGTCTGAACAAGCGATAGATTAACATCCGTTGTTGGGAGGAATCTGTAAACTGTTTTCAGAGGTTGAAGAATCTGAACAAGCGATAGGTTAACATCCGTTACTGGAGAACCCGTGAACTGTTTTCAGAAGTCTTGACGTTGAATAAGCAATAGAGCAGCATCCGTTGTTGGGAAGCGTCCCTAAACTGTTTTCAAAAGTTGAGAAGGAACCGGTGTAGGGTTTCCTGATGATGAGTCCGTGTAAAACTGCATCTTGAATAATTGTTAATGATAGCCTTTTATTCTTATCCTGAAAAGGACAAAATGTTAGCTAAACACAAAACTATGTTGCATGAAATGTATGATACAATATGTGTTATATTAATGTTTATGATATGAATGTAAATGAATGCGCATGTAAGCTGAAGAGCTGTCTTGCTGAGGATAAATGAATCCTGGATGGCTAGAGATAAAAGAATCTTGACTGCTTCCAGGGAAAGTGAGTCCTTGACTGCTGCAGGGGATGGCAAGAATCTTTTATTGCTGAAGAGGAGACATCCCTGTTGACTACTGTTGGAGAATCAGGAGCTTGGGTTGTATACCAATCTACTGGGGATTCCTATCCTGAGGAGATCTTCACTGGGGAATATCTGAATATCCTGTGAGGAACTGAGAATGAGAGTCTTCACTCTGCTCGGGGAATGCAAGATCTTCAATTGTTAAGGGATCTTAGGACCACTGTGGAGAATTGGAATTCCTTGGTGACTTGTGGGGAATGAGAATTTCTGATGATCTCTACTGGGGAGTCCAGAATCTGGTAGACCTATGCTGGAGAGGTATGATTGAGAATCTTCAGTTTGGTGGGAAGTATCTCTGTGGGGAGAAGGTTCATTAGTCTGGTTCCGCTGGGGATTGATGGTTGGAAATTTTAGTTCCGCTGGGGATTGGATTTTCAGTTTTTTAAGGCTCTACTAGGGATACTGAAACTCTGAGGGGAATTGAGTTCTGGAAGGCCCTCTGGCTGGGGAAATTAGTTTTGAGAAAGCTTTTGCTCTGCTAAGGATCCTGGAGTTTAACTCTGTTTAGGGAATTAAGTTCTGGATTGAGGAATTTGAAGTTTAAATCTGCTGGGGATTTCCTCTGAAAGGGCATCAAGACACCTACCTGTACCTTCAACCTATCAGTAATCATCTTCCTTGACTCATAAGGAAATGATTATGTTCAAATGCATATGCCTATTTAACAAAACATTGGACGTTTCTCAAATAAAACATAAGTGCAAAAGAGAAAAGAAAAGGAAGATAAAGCAAATTTCTATATTTGGAAAAATATTTGTATTAACTTTCTATGAGTATATTTGTACAAATGAGACAGTCATCCTAGTAAGAGGACATCATCGTAAAAATTGAAAAATTTATACAAAAGAAAGATGGCTATGTGAAACAATTCCATGGGATCCCCATTCTGCTATAGCCTTCACAACTCTGAATATTTGTCCATTTAATGCTTCGTCCACCGATGACTGGATTGATCAGAAACTTGGAGCCTGTTGATGAAGATATTTTCCTTTTGGTGATCCGACGAGACATAATCATACGCTTTAATTCCATAACTTTTGCCTGAATCGCCCTTTCGGGTTTTCGATCCACCGGGAAACTCCTTTTTGCCCAAGCCTCCCTTTTGGGTTTTCAACTTGCCGGGTGTACAGATTTTTTGTTTTATCCCTAATTTTTGCCTGAACCGCCCTTTCGGGTTTTCGGTTAACCGGGATGCCCATTTTTTCCCAAGCCGCCCTTTCGGGTTTTCGACTTGTTGGGTTGTTTTATGCATAGTATCTTTTGACTATGTCTGCATTCGCAGGGTGCGGAAAATCGTCGCCGTCCATGGTGGTCAGAATCATTGCACCACCAGAAAATATGCTCTTGATCACAAATGGTCCTTCGTAAGTAGGAGTCTATTTGCCCTTGGGGTCACTTTGCGGTAAGATAATCCGCTTGATTACGAGATCTTCGATTTGATATACTTGACGTATGACTTTCTTGTTGAAAGCCTTGATCATTCGTTTTTGATACGTGTGACCATGGCAAACAACAGTGAGTTGCTTCTCATCGATCAAATTTAGTTGATCAAGTCGGGTCTGAATCCAATCATCTTCATTCAAACCTGCATCCTTCATAATCCTTAAGGAAGGAATCTGAAATTCCATGGGTAGAACAGCTTCCATGCCATATACCAAAGAAAATGGGGTTGCCCCTGTTGAAGTACGTGCCGTGGTACGGTATCCATGCAGAGAAAACGGTAACATCTCATGCCAGTCCTTGTAAGTAACTGTCATTTTCTGAATGATCTTCTTGATGTTTTTGTTCGCAGCTTCAACAACACCGTTCATCTTCGGCCGATAGGGAGATAAATTGTGATGATAAATCTTGAACTGTTCGTATAGAGCGGTGATCATAGTATTGTTTAGATTTGTACCGTTGTCTGTGATGATCCTGTCGGGGACACCATACCGGTATATGAGGTTCTGCTTGATGAAGTGGGCAACCACATTCTTAGTGACAGAGGCGAAGGAAGCTGCTTCGACCCATTTGGTGAAATAGTCAATGGCGACCAGGATGAAGCGATGTCCATTGGATGCCGTGGGCTTGATCTCTCCAATCATGTCAATGCCCCACATTGCAAATGGCCAAGGAGCTGTCAAAACGTTGAGAGGAACCGGAGGAATATGAACCTTGTCAACATAGACTTGACATTTGTGGCAAGTACGGGAATGTTGATGGTAGTCAGCTTCCATGGTAGACCAGTAATAGCCTGCCCTTAGGATCTTTTTAGCCATCGTATGCCCGCTCAAGTGGGTGCCAAATGTACCGATGTGTATCTCAGTCATGATCAACTCTGCTTCAGCTTTGTCTACGCATCGGAGTAAAACACAATCATGGCTGCGCTTATATAGGATAACGTTGCTCAGGAAGAACTTGGCAGCAAATTTCCTTAGGAACTTTTTGTCATTTACGGAAGCTCCTTCGGGATATTCTCTAGTCTGGAGATACCTTTTGATTTCGTGAAACCAGGGTTGTTCCACTACTTCTTCGGTATTAATCTCATGACAATGCACAGGTTCATCCATTCGCTCAATGGTGATTTGGGGAGCCTCGTTATCCCAGTTGAGTTTAAACATGGAAGACATTGTAGCCAGGGCATCTGCTAGCTGATTCTCTTCTCGCGGGAAATGCTCGAAGGTAATTTGCTCAAAATGAGGCAACAATGTCAGGACATGTTCTTTGTATGGGATGAGATTAGGATGTTTGGTGTCCCACTCTCCTTTAATTTGATTGATAACCAAAGCCGAGTCCCCAAATACGATCAAAGATTTGATCCCCAAGTCTATAGCAGCCTTGAGACCAAAGATGCAAGCTTCATATTCAGCCATGTTGTTGGTACAGCTGAAGCAAAGTCGGGCCGTGAAAGGTGTGTGGCAACCTTCCAGGGAAATGAGTACCGCACCAATACCGTTTCCAAATGCATTTGAAGCACCATCAAAGTACAGGGTCCATCGGGATCCATTTTCAGGTCCGTCATATGGTCCGTTACTTTCAATGTTGTCTAAATTCATGATGTCCTCGTCTGGGAAGTCGAATCTCATGGATTGATAATCTTCGATAGCTTGATGAGCTAGATGGTCCGCTAGTACACTCCCTTTTATAGATTTTTGGGTGGTGTACTGGATGTCATACTCAGTCAGGATCATTTTCCATCTAGCGATTCTCCCAGATAAAGCAGGCTTTTCGAAGATATACTTGATAGGATCCATTTTGGAAATCAAAAGAGTGGTATGAGTCAACATATACTGCCTTAGTCGGCGAGCAGCCCATACCAAAGCGCAACAAGTTTTCTCGAGCAGTGAGTAGCGAGTCTCACAGTCGGTAAACTTTTTGCTAAGGTAATAAATGGCATGCTCTTTTCGACCAGACTCGTCATGCTGGCTCAACATGCACCCCATTGAATTATCCAACACGGTCAGATACATGATCAGCGACCTTCCTTCGACGAGTGGAATCAGAATAGGAGGTTCTAGCAAATACTCCTTGATCTTATCAAAAGCATCTTGGCAATCGTCGTTCCATTCGACTACTTGATCTTTCTTCAATAGCTTGAAAATTGGCTCACAGCTAGACGTCAGATGAGAGATGAATCTGGCAATATAGTTCAAGCGCCCCAAGAACCCTCTAACCTCCTTTTCAGTACGGGGAGCAGGCATTTCTCGTATAGCTTTCACTTTTGCTGGATCGACCTCAATGTCTTTGTTGCTGACAATAAATCCTAGAAGTTTACCAGACCCAACTCCAAAAGTACACTTACTTGGATTCAGCCTGAGTTTGTACTCTTTCAACCTGGAAAACAGCTTCTGCAAGTGCTCAAGGTGTTCCTCCTCTGTTTGTGATCGAGCTATCATATCGTCTACGTAAACTTCGATCTCATGATGTATGATATCATGAAATAAAGCTACCATGGCACGATGATAAGTTGCCCCTGTGTTCTTCAGTCCGAACGGCATCACCTTGTAGCAGAAGGTACCCCATTGCGTAACAAAAGTTGTTTTCTCCATGTCCTCGGGGGCCATTTTAATCTGGTTGTAGCCCGAGAATCCATCCATGAAGGAAAACACCTTGTGCTGAGCCGTGTTGTCAATCAAAATGTCGATGTGCGGTAGCGGAAAATCATCTTTAGGACTAGCCCTATTCAAATCCCGGTAGTCCACACACATCCTGACCTTGCAGTCTTTTTGGGTACTGGCACAATGTTAGCAACCCATTGTGGATAGGATGTAACAGCCAGAAAGCCAGCGTTGAATTGCTTCATTACTTCTGCTTTAATCTTCTCAGTCATGTCGGGCCTCATTCGGCGGACTTTTTGCTTGATCGGTGGACAATCCTCTCTTGTAGGGAGACGGTGAACCACGATGTCTGTGTCTAAACCCGACATGTCTTCATAAGACCAGGCGAGTATTTTGACGTACTCATTCAGCAGCTGTATCAAGCGCTCCTTGACACTTGGTTCTAGATTGGCACGTACTTGTACTTCTTTCCGGTCTTCCTCTGTTCCTAAGTTGACAGTTTCCAACAACTCTTCGTGAGGCAAGATGGCTCTCTCTTCTTGTTATAGAAGTCTGGCTAGCTCTCCCGGTACTTCACAACCTTCGTCATCTTCATACTCATCCTGATTGACCAGATCTTCAAAGTTATCGAAGGATATAGCAGAATAGTCACCCATAGAATCCAGAGTGGATGGGTACCTGCATTTGTGAGTGTGGGTGTGTGTAAGGGATAGCCATCCTTAAACAAACAAAAATGCAAAAGGAAAGAAAAATGAACATAGCAGTTTATCAATGAAAAACGTCCAATGAATCATTAAACATGGCATATGGATATGAAGATAATCAAAACCCTTACAAATGGACCTTCATGCCCCGGGCAAGGCATGAGGTGAAAAAGTAGCGTGCAGATTGTTCAAAAGTAATTATTACAGACCACAAGAAATGTTTGACAGATAATTACTGATTAATAAAAGTAATGGGGACAAAGTCTTTTGCCTCCCAGTTGCGTAGTCCTCCTTCGATGGTTGGAAGATCCAATCTTCAATGTTGGCCTCTTCGTCTTCACCTTCCAAAGCATTGATTCCAAAAGGAGAAATCTTGATGGGTGTTCTTTCAACCTTTGAGCGGCGCATAGCTTTCTGCCCCGCAGCAGTGAATCCTAATCCAAACTTGTCTGTTTTGTGGGGAATATCAGGCAACTGACCCCATGTTAAGCTCTTTCCTTCCTTCATCGCAGCCTTCGCATCTTTTAGAGATGCCATCCTGGCCATCTGCTTTGGTACCTCAGCTACCGTTTTTGCTACTGCCACCTGAGGAGAGACTTCCTCAAAGTGCTGGAATGGGGTTTCAATGAATTCACCCTCCACCTCTACATACCGAAAGGAGTTCAGGTGGCTGATCATATATTCCTCTTCACCGTGCACGGTTATGATTGTTCCTTTGACAGGGTATTTTCAGCATTTGATGTAAGGAAGAGGTGACCGCGCCAGCATTATGTATCCACGGTCTCCCTAGCAAGCAAGAGTATGACAGACGGATGTCCATCACATAGAAAGTTGAGGGGAACACTTCTGTGCCTACTTTAATTGGAATGTCTACCTCCCCATGTACCATTCTCTTTGACCCGTCAAATGCCCTTACAATGATATTACTTAGCCTTAGCTCCAAGCCTTCACAGTCCAATCGGTCGAGAGCCTTCTTAGGCAGCACGTTCAGAGAAGAACCAGTGTCGACCAAAAGATGGGCCAGAGTAGTTCCTTGGCATTCTACTGACACATGTAATGCGTCATTGTGCTTTCTTCCTTTTGGGGTAAGGTCAGCATCATAGAAACCTAGGCCGTTGTCTGCGGTAAGGCTGGCCACGCAATCTTGGAATTAGTCGGCAGAGGTTTCTTGAGGCACATGGGCTGTCTTCAGGAATTTTATCAATGCTTTGGCGTGCGCCTCTGAACAAAGCAGTAATGCTAACATGGAGATCTTCGAGGGGGTTTTCCCCAGTTGCTCTACCACGTCATAATCACTCTTTTTAATTATTTTCATAATCTCCTCCATCTCTTTCTTAGAGGCTTCGGGGATAACCAAAGGTTGAGCCCTCGTCCTGACGAGCTCACATTGGATCCCTTTCCCCTTATCAGCAGAATTAGGAGGGACAACAACAAGAATAACAACTTCTTCAATCAACAGAGTTTTTGCGGAAAGTTTTATCGGTGCAGGAGTAACTTTGGCAACAGCTGAGGGTCCAAAAATTGCCTTTGGAGGGGCAATCTCTGGAGAAAATATTCTCCCACTTAGGGTGATCTTGCTTGTACCGGAAATGTTTCCAATACTGACATCTTCTTCATCAGAGCTTTCCTCGGTTATCTCAACTTGCTTAACACCATGGTAGTAGATTTCTCCACCGTAATTCCATGGTATTGTCTTGTCAGAACTGTAGGGGACAGGCCCAGGCATAGTTATTTTCAAGGGAACAATCTTTGTAGCTGATGTAATCTTAACAGGCTTTCTGACGGCCTTGGAAAGATTGGTGGAAATGGTGATAATTGAAACATCTTCGATAGGGGTTGGAATAGCAGGAATCTTCTCGAACAGAATTTGTTGACTGTCCATCAGGCCTTGGATGCCTTTCTTCAGCAATGGACAGTCGATTGGTAGAGAGTAACAACAGTAGCAATCTTCTTTGCATCCTGAGAAAATCCCAGCTTTCAACAGATTTAACTTGATTGTTAACAGCAGAGTCATCAGGTCATCAACATCAGAAACATACAGATCTTCTTCAACAGCATGGACATTTCGACCATGCTTCGGCATCGGAGTGGATATTACGTTTGGCTTCTCTAGAGCATCAAACTCAACCTCGTTTGCCTCCATCAAGTCTTGAATTTTATGTTTGAGCGCCCAACAATTGTTGGTGTCGTGCCCGACACTGTCATAATGATAGGCGCATTTAGCATTGGGATGATAGTGCGGGGAAGATATGTTCACATTTTTTGGTGCCTCTTTGATAGTGGCGAGATTCAACTTCAACAGATGGGGAAGAACTTGCGCTGGCGTCATATTGATGCGGGTGAACTGCCGTTGTGGCCGTTCCACCCGTTGCTGATTTGGTCTGGACTGATTATAACGAGGCTGATCATTTGATGTATTTTGGATCATCACGGCCCCCACAGTCGGCCGGCGCTCAGTTCTTCCCGCTCCTCTCTGAGAGTACACAGCAGCCGCTTCCTTCTTTGCCGGAAATGATTTCTTAAGAGTTGTAGATGCAGAGGCATCCTTTTGAATCTTCCCATTCTTAATACCGGCTTCCACCCGCTCGCCAGTCAGAATTAATTCAGTAAACCCTACGGAAGAACTCCCGATCAAATGGTTGAAGAACGGGCCAGATAGCGTCCCCAGGAACATATCAACTAGTTCTCTATCAGAAAGAGGAGGCTGCACTCTCCCGGCCAGATCGCGCCATTTTTGGGTGTATTCCTTGAATCCCTCACCTGAGGCCATCCCCATACTCTGTAGCTGAGTACGTGTTGGTGCCATGTCAGAGTTATATTGATATTGGCGATTAAAGGCAGCCGCCAAGTCTTCCCAACTATGTATCTCTGACCTCTCGAGCTTGTAGAACCAGTCTAGCTGAGTACTAGATAGGCTATCCTGAAAGAAGTGCACCCAAAGATTTCTGTCGGATGTGTGAGGTTGATTTCTTTGGACGTACGACCTTAAGTGCATCTTTGGGCAAGACAGCCCGTCATACTTTGCAAAAATTGGCACTTTAAACTTTGGAGGGATCACAATTCCAGCAATTAATCCCAAATCTTCGAAATCTAAGCCGGGAATTCTTTGCAACTCCATAGCTGCCAGCCTATCCTCCATGTTTTTGTATTTGTCATCGGCCGGCGGGTATTGTTGCTCTGAGTAGTCTTCATCTTCTTCAGCCTCTTCTTCTTCCGCTTCGGATTCAGAAGGTACCGCAACCCCTTTTCCTTTACTGGTTTCTTCTTCAGATGCGGAGGGAAATTCAAGAACTCTTATGGCTTCACCCTCAAAACTTCTTCCCAAGGTAGCTACCCCCACTCTTTTCTTCTTCTTTTTCACTTGCTCTTTGTTCCCAAGCAGTGCATTTAGATCCTCCTGACCCTTTGCCAAGGTCATTAGGAGATGTTGAAACTGTGAGTTTTGAGACTGCAGATCTTTGACCGTTTGTTCGAGATCCATCTTACTGAAATAAACAGCAGAAAGATAAGGAAACCTGGTGTGGAGACCTGCTTATGCATATGATGAATGATATGTTTATTTATGCAATGCATTCAAGGATTTAGAAAATTCAAAATTGTCGCAGACAAAAAGAACACACGTCATATTAATAAGAAGAATTTTTGTCAGTACATAAATGCCCCATGGGCCAAATATTACAAAAACTTCTCAAGGTAAAAAGACGTTGTGCATCCTCTTTGGTGCGATGTAGGTGTTGAGGGTCTCTTCCTCATGAAGTCGGCGGGTAAGCTCCAAAACCTTCTTCTCACTGGCGTAGAAGCTGGCTTCAAAAGTATTTCGTTCCTCCTTGAGTTGGATCCAACTCTTCTGCATCTCCTCTCATGATGTTGGCATGTCAGGATATAGGATGGTGTAAGGAACCTCTCCTTCCTTAACAGGCTCTTTAATCAAAGGGAGAATATGAGGGTAAGGCATCATTAGACTCTGGGCTCGGGTTCATACCCACTTGAGATAAGGCTCAAGAGGGATGGAGTTCTTGTGCCCTAGTGTCTTGCTATCTACCTTGTTAGGCATCCTCCAAGCTCTGATGAATCTTTGGCGAAGTCCTTGCGCATCGTTGTCGAAGTCAAAAACTAGGTCAGGAATCAACATGTCATGAGGGCCATCCCTCCGTGCATATCCAAATTGTCTCAAAGCTAGACAAGGGTTATAGGTAATGCCTCCTCTAATGCCAAGTAATGGAACATTAGGGAACTCCCCACAACAATCGACGATGATGACATTTTCTCTGGACCGAGAACACCAATGTACATCAGAGTGTGTGAGGGTCATCAATCGTTGTGACCACCTTAAGCCTTGGTCATTCTTCAAAACAGATTGTGGAAGGTGCGAAATAAACCACCTTGCAAGGAGAGGAGTACAGCACATGAGAACACCCCTCTTTCTCATTGTTCGTGTGTAAAATGAGTGAAGGATGTCCCCAAGCAATGTTGGTATGGGATTCCTGGATAAGAAGATCTTGACGGCGTTGACATCTATAAGCTGGTCAGGATTTGGGAACAAGACCAACCCATAAATGAGGAGTGCCATAATTTCTTCAAAGGCTTGTAGATCCAATGAATTCCAACACTCTTGTGCCTTCTCAAACAAGAATTTTGCCAAGAAGCCTTTGACACCACTTCTAGTTTCCCAATGCCCCTTGATGTCAGATGGTTGCAAGTGTAGTGCTTGAGCAACATCTTCAGGCTTTGGTTCTTTTTCCGTACCGTTGTAGGGTAGTTGATTAAGAATAGGAATTCTCAGGAGTTGAGAAAATTCCTCCAAAGTAGGCACCAATTGGTAGTCGGGGAATGTGAAACAGTGGTGAAGGGGGTGAAAGAACTGGAATAGCACCTTCATCATGTCTTCTTCAATGTTGGTGTTTACTAGGCTGAGCAGTCTACCATGTCTTTCACTGAAGGGAGAGCTTTCGGGAATTCTGGATGTGAGTTCCTTGAGTTGAGGAGGGATTCTCACAAGGTTGACTTGGATAGTTTTCCTGCGAAGAATTTCCATGACCTACAAAACAAGAACAAAGATGAAGATCCAAACCCTTGAAATGGTTAGTGGATGCATATGATGCTTTATGATGTTCATGATGTATGCACAAACATATGTACAAGCCAATCACACAAAACCCTAGTTTCAGGCTTGCATGAGGTTTCATAGGTAAGTACCCTCTTGAGTGAAGTTGGCTTAAAAACCTGTCCTATAAATAGTAACCGGGTTCTAAGGAGCTCAATATCATTGGATTGTTTTCTGTGTTCATTGTTTTGTTTTAGCCACTTAACTAGCGACCAAAATATTCCAAGAAAATAACCCTCAATGAGTGTAGTATCGAGTATCTACCAACTTCGGACTGCACCAAAGCCGGTCATCTCACTACCCCTAATAAAAGGCCAAGATGGTCAAGTAAGGTTCTAGGTCATTAGTGCTTAGTGACATCACTCAGCGGCCCTGTACTCTCCTTGATTGAACTGAAGGGTTACCGGTACTCACAAATATGTCGCACTAATATAGCTATTGCTTCAACCGTGTCGGTATACCCCGCACAGTTTCCACAACATATTGCTATCTATGAATGTTTCCCCAAATCCGGGTGTAGGATTTCAAGCCCAAACAAGAGAACCAAGATGTAAAGCAATCAAGGCAAACAATTAGTCATGCAAAAGGGTGATCTAAGCCCTAAGGTTACTCCACTTTTAAATTACTCCCCAGCAGAGTCGCCAGTTCTGTGATACGGTGGGAGAACTGACTTGAGGTTTTGCGTTTGTTTTCGCAAATGTTTCGGTTTAGCAAGAGTCGCCGCCGACTTTTTATTTTATCCTAAGGAAAAGTTAAAAAGCACAACAAAAACCTTTGAGATGTTTTCTTGGGTTCGGGGAGTAGATTATAGAAAGGGAAGGTATTAGCACCCTTTCTATCCATGGTTATCCATGGGCTCTTAGTTACTTGCTTAGATCACTTGCCTTGCATTTTCAATTGTTTGAAATGGTGCTTTCAATTGTTTGAAATGGTGATTTGTGTATGGATTTGAAAATGTTTTGAAAAAGATGCCTTGTCTAGGCAACCCTTGTAACAATTCTTTACTCGAATGTTTTACAAAAGGTGTTTGTCTTTTTGAAAAGATGTTTCAAGGTTTTTTCGAAAGTTGTTTTGAAAGTTGTGTTTGTGAAGTGTGTTTTGAAAAATGGCAAGGATTTGTTTTGCAAGTTGGTCAAGTAACCAAGAGCTATCTACCCTAAATTTCTCAAAGATCTTTCCTATGTTTTAACCCTTTTAACAGTATTGTTCCACCATTGCATTTGGTGGACAATCTTGTGTTAGGATGTTAACGGGACGGGCGCGGGTCATCGTTAGACCATGAATGCAATAGTGCCAAGTGTCTTTGGCAATTTTCCTTTAAGGGACTATGATCATTTGTTTAGGCAACTTTAGAAAGCGTCATCGAGGGACTATGATCTTTTGATTTGTTTTGTTTTGCCAAAGATACTCAACATGCAAGCATGGCACATTATTGAAGGCAATAAGTGGAGTAACCCTAAGGGTGCAAGTGTGATTGGTGTTGTCCATTTTCATGCTTTTTTGTGTCTTTTGTTTAGTCAAGCTATTTGTTATTTGATTTTTGCATACAAACCCTAGGTCTATCATGGCATAATTAGAAAGCTTAAAAATGCGGAATTTAAAGTCCTAAATTATTACAACATAATTATGGGGATGGGGGTACAAATGTTCAAATGGGGGATATTTAGCAAGAAATTAAATCTAAACTATTACATCCAAATTGAATATACAAGTATTAAAATTGTACAATAATTAAATAAATACAATAAATATGCAAAATGCACAAAAAATGGTTTTGTATGTATGTAAAAGTATTTTTCATGAAAAAATATAAACAAAAATAAATAAAGTCAATTTTTGGATATTTTTATTTTATAGGGCAAAACCCTAGTTTTCTAAATAAATAGTATTTATTATTTATATTATATACAATATTTATTAATTATATAAAAAATAAAATAAAAGAGAAGTATATTGTAAAAAAGAGTATTTTTTTTATGTCATACATTAATAAAATAAAAAAAGTATTATTTTCATGCTTTTGTCCTAAATATTCTAATAAATATACAAGTATTTATATTATTTATTAAATATACTAAATATATATAAAAATAAAATATTTATTATTTACCAAAAATTATATTTTGAGAAAATGTTTTCAAAAGGTAAAATAAAATAATAACTGAAAATAAATATATTTTGTATTATTTTTTAGTGTTTTAAATAAAAGGTATTATATTTATTTATATGTACAAGTTTAAATAAAGCAAATAAATTCCAAATAAATGCAAAAATGGGTGGAAAAATATTTTTAATATTTATTATATTTGAGCAAAAAATAATAAATCAGAATCAAAAATAAAAAATAAAAAAAATGATCAAAATAACACACAATGGGCCAAGGGGGTGTAAGATGAAACAAGGGGTGCGAAAAGCAGGTTGACTCAGGACCAGCCCAAGTCAACTCTGTCTTCAACCTCTAGCCAGATTCAAACAAAAAAAAACGCGCGCTTCCTTCTCCACCTGCTATCTCTTGAATCTTTGACTTTTAACAAAAACTTACAACATCAATAATGTAGAGCATCTTGTCACAATTTCAAATATATAAAAAAGTTGTTCTAACTCTCAGAAATGAGAGAGAATTTCTTCTCCCCCAATTTATGACCTAAGTTTTTTCCAATGTTCATGTCCCAAATTCTCTCAGCACACACAATATAAATGAAAAGTAAGTATAAGGACAGCTTCAGTGCCATGAATAGAACATACTTTCTTCATAAACTTAAGCCTAAATATGCCTGGATAGAGAGATAGAAGTTCAAACTTTTACCTGTTCAGCTTGAGTCATGTACAGCAATGGAGGTATCTCCAATGGAGTTTGAGGACTTGTACAGCTTGCATGAGGTCCAAGGATGCTTCCTCTATGCTTGGTTTGCTTTGAATCTTACTGAATCGAGCTATGGAAGTCAACCTGCACAGCTTGAAAGCAAAAATGGAAAACAATGTTAAGGATGTTACAACTTGTATTTAGTGCTTGGGATAGTTTGTAGGGATAATATAGAATGTGTTTGAACTGGTTTTGGTCAAAATGCACGAGTGGAATGGATGGTGGAAGTCAATCTGCAGCAGACACCCTGTTTTTGCAGAAAAATAGTGTTTTGATGAATGAGGAAGTATTGAATGTGGTTTGGCCGTGCTTTAGGTCAGTTAGGGAGTATGAAATGTGTTTACAAAGTTTGTTTAGGCTCTTGCTTGCAGGAAGTGAATCTGGTATATCTTTTGCAATATTTCTTCTTATCTAAGCAAAGATTGTCAAGTTGGATTATAGGCTACTACAGGCCCCTCAAGCATGCTGTAAACTTGGTTCTTGATCAGTGGGATTTGTCCATAAACTTGTGCCCAAAAGATCTGGCTTGTACCTCTTTGATTTGTGAATTTGACATAAAGCACTTCTTTATCAAAATGGCAAATGTGCTTTTTCCATATATGGATTAATTTTGCATGTAATGGATAAACACACAAAATAAGGCTTGAACACAAAGGATATGCATTAAATTATTGAGTGTGAGAAAGATTAGAGGCCTGTAATCTAGTTTGTGCAAGCTGAGTTTGAAAATGCAAAGTGTATGAACATGCCTTGGTCAAGAACAAAAGTGGATTTTGCACAACTTTGCAAATTTGATTCTCCCTAACCACAAGGGTGTTTGAGAAGTTCTTGGACAATTTGGAAAGCTTGGAATGTGTACTACAATACAATTTGTAATGCAAGTTGAAATTCCAAGTCGAAGCATGTGAAAAGTGGCCATGAAGTTGGGCAAAAATCCTTCCTAAAATAGGTCAAAAATTTTCTAAGTTAAGAATGTTTTGCACCCTTGTTCCAAAAATCATAACTTGAGATACAAGACTCTTTTGAGGAAACTTTGTGAATTAAAGTTGTAGATTCTGCAATGGACTACGACTTTCATGTTTTGAGTTTTGTTTGAATCCAAATATATCTTGATGAAAAAAAGGGACAAAGTTAGGAAAAAATAAGGAAGTTTCATAACTTAGAAAAATTCTAAGTTATGAAATTTTCTCATTCTAAACCCTAATTTGCAATTTTTGGTTTCTTGATGAACAAGTTTCATAATTTGACATGTCTTGATGAAAAATGAATCTTGGCACTTGATTTTGACCAAAAAGTCAAAGTTTGACTTTTCAGTATACAGTCAAATTTGGATCAGTTGACTGGAAAATTCATCTGTCAATCCTGTGCATTTGGGTCCTTTTGAACTTGTTGAATGTGTCAAGATCATGCCATTGAGTCCTTGAGCCCATATGTGAGCTTGTTTTGCCATTGGCTAGGTCAAACAGTCAAAAATTGCCTTTGTGCAATCAAAACCCTAAAAATGACCATTTTACCGTTTTGGTGATCTGGTCAAATTTCTTGTGGAATTGTGATCCAAATTTGATCAAATGGTCCATATGAGTTCATTATGTTTATGTGGGTCAAAAATCATGAGGTTTGACTGTCAATTGGCGACAATTGACTTTTTCCCCAATACAATTGATTTCTAGGTCAACTGTCCAATTGATGGGGCAAAGATTGGAATCAAGGCTTGAAACTTGGTATGGATAAACTTGTGAGTCCAATATGAAGCATGAAAGTCATTTTGGGCATTTTAGGTCAAAACATCTTTGTACAAATTCAAACCCTAATTTGGGTCAACAGTGCAAGGAGGAGTCTTGAGCAAAGCAAACCCTAACTTGATCTTGAGTTCCAAGAGTCTTGTGGTGAGAAAATGTTGATGAATTGAGAGGGCAAATTTTGGGGTACAACAGTTGCCCCTGTTCAATCTTCTTGCACCTGAAGAGTTAGATTGGCAGGTTTGCCTTTTGCGTCTCGAAGTTAAAAGGAGATTGGACACTAGAGTGCCCTTAAATTTGCACTCGTCAGAACAATGGATGCAGGAATGGGCTTAGAGATGCCATTTGGAGATGGGCTTAAAGATGCCATCAAGAGGGGTGACAGAATCTTGTCGGGGATGGGCTTAAAGATGCCATCTGGAATGAGTATCAGAAAGGTGTCCATGCTTTGGAACATCTCTGAACTGGGGTTTTGAATAAGCAAGGGATTGATATCCGTGTTTGGAGAATCTGTAAACTGTTTTCAAAAGTTGAGTCTGAACAAGCGATAGATCAACATCCGTTGTTGGGAGGAATCTGTAAACTGTTTTCAGAGGTTGAAGAATCTGAACAAGCGATAGGTTAACATCCGTTACTGGAGAACCCGTGAACTGTTTTCAGAAGTCTTGACGTTGAATAAGCAATAGAGCAGCATCCGTTATTGGGAAGCGTCCCTAAACTGTTTTCAGGAGTCTTGAATTTGAATAAGCAATAGAGCAGCATCCGTTGTTGGGAAGCGTCCGTAAACTGTTTTCAGGAGTCTTGAATTTGAATAAGCAATAGAGCAGCATCCGTTGTTGGGAAGCGTCCGTAAACTGTTTTCAAAAGTCTTGAATTTGAATAAGCAATAGAGCAGCATCCGTTGTTGGGAAGCATCCGTAAACTGTTTTCAAAAGTTGAGTCTGAACAAGCGATAGATTAACATCCGTTGTTGGGAAGAATCCGTAAACAGTTTTCAGAGGTTGAGTCTGAACAAGCAATAGATTAACATCCGTTGTTGGGAGGAATTTGTAAACTGTTTTCAGAGGTTAAAGAATCTGAACAAGCGATAGGTTAACATCCGTTACTGGAGAACCCGTGAACTGTTTTCATAAGTCTTGACGTTGAATAAGCAATAGAGCAGCATCCGTTGTTGGGAAGCGTCCCTAAACTGTTTTCAAAAGTTGAGAAGGAACCGGTGTAGGGTTTCCTGATGATGAGTCCGTGTAAAACTGCATCTTGAATAATTGTTAATGATAGCCTTTTATTCTTATCCTGAAAAGGACAAAATGTTAGCTAAACACAAAACTATGTTGCATGAAATGTATGATGCAATATGTGTTATATCAATGTTTATGATATGAATGTAAATGAATGCGCATGTAAGCTGAAGAGCTATCTTGCTGAGGATAAATGAATCCTGGATGGCTGGAGATAAAAGAATCTTGACTGCTGCCAGGGAAAGTTTGTCCTTGACTGCTGCAGGGGATGGCAAGAATCTTTTATTGCTGAAGAGGAGACATCCCTGTTGACTACTGTTGGAGAATCAGGAGCTTGGGTTGTATACCAATCTACTGGGGATTCCTATCCTGAGGAGATCTTCACTGGGGAATATCTGAATATCCTGTGAGGAACTGAGAATGAGAGTCTTCACTCTGCTCGGGGAATGTAAGATCTTCAATTGTTGAGGGATCTTAGGACCACTGCGGAGAATTGGAATTCCTTGGTGACTTGTGGGGAATGAGAATTTCTGATGATCTCTACTGGGGAGTCCAGAATCTGGTAGACCTATGCTGGAGAGGTATGATTGAGAATCTTCAGTTTGGTGGGAAGTATCTCTGTGGGGAGAAGGTTCATTAGTCTGGTTCCGCTGGGGATTGATGGATGGAAATTTTAGTTCCGCTGGGGATTGGATTTTCAGTTTTTTAAGGCTCTACTGGGGATACTGAAACTCTGAGGGGAATTGAGTTCTGGAAGGCCCTCTAGCTGGGGAAATTAGTTTTGAGAAAGCTTTTGCTCTGCTAAGGATCCTGGAGTTTAACTCTGTTTAGGGAATTAAGTTCTGGATTGAGGAATTTGGAGTTTAAATCTGCTGGGGATTTCCTCTGAAAGGGCATCAAGACACCTACCTGTACCTTCAACCTATCAGTAATCATCTTTCTTGACTCATAAGGAAATGATTATGTTCAAATGCATATGCCTATTTAACAAAACATTGGACGTTTCTCAAATAAAACATAAGTGCAAAAGAGAAAAGAAAAGGAAGATAAAGCAAATTTCAGTATTTGGAAAAATTGTATTAACTTTCTATGAGTATATTTGTACAAAGGAGACAGTCATCCTAGTAAGAGGACATTGTCGTAAAAATTGAAAAATTTATACAAAAGAAAGATGGCCATGTGAAACAATTCCATGGGATCCCCATTCTGCTATAGCCTTCACAATTCTGAATATTTGTCCATTTAATGCTTCGTCCACCGATGACTGGATTAATCAGAAACTTGGAGCCGGTTGATGAAGAGATTGTCCTTTTGGTGATCCGACGAGACATAGTCATACGCTTTAATTCCCTAACTTTTGCCTGAATCGCCCTTTCGGGTTTTCGATCTACCGGGAAACCCCTTTTTGCCCATGTCGCCCTTTCGGGTTTTCAACTTGCCGGGTGTACAGATTTTTTTTATCCCTAATTTTTGCCTGAACTGCCCTTTCGGGTTTTCGGTTCACCGGGATGCCCATTTTTGCCCAAGCCGCCCTTTCGGGTTTTCGACTTGTCGGGTTGTTTTATGCATAGTATCTTTTGACTATGTATGCGTTCGCAGGGTGCGGCAAATCGTCGTCGTCCATGGTGGTCAGAATCATTGCACCACCAGAAAATATGCTCTTGATCACAAATGGTCCTTCGTAAGTAGGAGTCTATTTGCCCCTGGGGTCACTTTGCGGTAAGATAATCCGCTTGATTACGAGATCTCCGAGTTGATATACTTGACGTCTGACTTTCTTGTTGAAGCCTTGATCATTCGTTTTTGATACGTCTGACCATGGCAAATAGTAGTGAGTCGCTTCTCATCGATCAAATTGAGTTGATCAAGTCGGGTCTGAATCCAATCATCTTCATTCAAACCTGCATCCTTCATAATCCTTAAGGAAGGAATCTGAACTTCCATGGGTAGAACAACTTCCATGCCATATACCAAAGAAAATGGGGTTGCCCCTATTGAAGTACGTGCTGTGGTACGGTATCCATGCAGAGCAAACGGTAACATCTCATGCCAGTCCTTGTAAGTAACTGTCATTTTCTGAATGATCTTCTTGATGTTTTTGTTCGCAGCTTCAACAACACCGTTCATCTTCGGTCGATAGGGAGATGAATTGTGATGATAAATCTTGAACTGTTCGCATAGAGCGGTGATCATAGTATTGTTTAGATTTGTACCGTTGTCTATGATGATCCTGTCGGGGACACCATACCGGCATATGAGGTTCTGCTTGATGAAGCGGGCAACCACATTCTTAGTGATAGAGGCGAAGGAAGCTGCTTCGACCCATTTGGTGAAATAGTCAATGGTGACCAGGATGAAGCGATGTCCATTGGATGTCGTGGGCTTGATCTCTCCAATCATGTCAATGCCCCACATTGCAAATGGCCAAGGAGCTGTCAAAACATTGAGAGGAACCGGAGGAATATGAACCTTGTCAACGTAGACTTGACATTTGTGGCAAGTACGGGAATGTTGATGGCAGTCAGCTTCCATGGTAGACCAGTAATAGCCTGCCCTTAGGATCTTCTTAGCCATCGTATGCCCGCTCAAGTGGGTGCCAAATGTACCGCTGTGTATCTCAATCATGATCAACTCTGCTTTAGCTTTGTCTACGCATCGGAGTAAAACACAATCATGGCTGCGCTTATAGAGGATGTCGTTGCTCAGGAAGAACTTGGCAGCAAATTTCCTTAGGAACTTTTTGTCATTTACGGAAGCTCCTTCGGGATATTCTCTAGTCTGGAGATACCTTTTGATTTCGTGAAACCAGGGTTGTTCCACTACTTCTTCGGTATTAATCTCATGACAATGCGCAGGTTCATCCATTCGCTCGATGGTGATTTGGGGAGCCTCGTTATCCCAGTTGAGTTTAAACATGGAAGACATTGTAGCCAGGGCATCTGCTAGCTGATTCTCTTCTCGCGGGAAATGCTTGAAGGTAATTTGCTCGAAATGAGGCAACAATGTCAGGACATGTTCTTTGTATGGGATGAGATTAGGATGTTTGGTGTCCCACTCTCCTTTGATTTGACTGATAACCAAAGCCGAGTCCCCAAATACGATCAAAGATTTGATCCCCAAGTCTATAGCAGCCTTGAGACCAAAGATGCAAGCTTCATATTCAGCCATGTTGTTGGTACAGCTGAAGCAAAGTCGGGTCGTGAAAGGTGTGTGGCAACCTTCCGGGGAAATGAGTACCGCACCGATACCGTTTCGAAATGCATTTGAAGCACCATCAAAGTACAGGGTCCATCGGGATCCAATTTCAGGTCCGTCATATGGTCCGTTACTTTCAATGTTGTCTAAATTCATGATGTCCTCGTCTGGGAAGTCGAATCTCATGGATTGATAATCTTCGATAGCTTGATGAGCTAGATGGTCCGCTAGTACACTCCCTTTTATAGCTTTTTGGGTGGTGTACTGGATGTCATACTCAGTCAGGATCATTTTCCATCTAGCGATTCTCCCAGATAAAGCAGGCTTTTCGAAGATATACTTGATAGGATCCATTTTGGAAATCAAAAGAGTGGTATGAGTCAACATATACTGCCTTAGTCGGAGAGCAGCCCATACCAAAGCGCAACAAGTTTTCTCGAGCAGTGAGTAGCGAGTCTCACAGTCGGTAAACTTTTTGCTAAGGTAATAAATGGCATTCTCTTTTCGACCAGACTCGTCATGCTGGCCCAACACGCACCCCATTGAATTATCCAACACGGTCAGATACATGATCAGCGGCCTTCCTTCAACGTGTGGCATCAGAATAGGAGGTTATAGCCAATACTCCTTGATCTTATCAAAAGCAGCTTGGCAATCGTCGTTCCATTCGACTACCTGATCTTTCTTCAATAGCTTGAAAATTGGCTCACAGGTAGACGTCAGATGAGAGATGAATCTGGAAATATAGTTCAAGCGCCCCAAGAACCCTCTAACCTCCTTTTCAGTACGGGGAGCAGGAATTTCTCGTATAGCTTTCACTTTTGCTGGATCAACCTCAATGCCTTTGTTGCTGACAATAAATCCTAGAAGTTTACCAGACCCAACTCCAAAAGTACACTTACTTGGATTCATCCTGAGTTTGTACTCTTTCAACCTGGAAAACAGCTTCTGCAAGTGCTCAAGGTGTTCCTCCTCTGTTTGTGATCGAGCTATCATATCGTCTACGTAAACTTCGATCTCATGATGTATCATATCATGAAATAAAGCTACCATGGCGCGTTGATAAGTTGCCCCTGCGTTCTTCAGTCCGTACGGCATCACCTTGTAGCAGAAGGTACCCCATTGCGTAATAAAGGTTGTTTTCTCCATGTCCTCGGGGGCCATTTTAATCTGGTTGTAGCCCGAGAATCCATCCATGAAGGAAAACACCTTGTGCTGAGTCGTGTTGTCAATCAAAATGTCGATGTGCGGTAGCGGAAAATCATCTTTAGGACTAGCCCTATTCAAATCCCGGTAGTCCACACACATCCTGGCCTTGCCGTCTTTTTTGGGTACTGGCACAATGTTAGCAACCCATTGTGGATAGGATGTAACAGCCAGAAAGCCAGCGTTGAATTGCTTCATTACTTCTGCTTTAATCTTCTCAGTCATGTCGGGCCTCATTCGGCGGACTTTTTGCTTGATCGGTGGACAATCCTCCCTTGCAAAAGGGTGATCTAAGCCCTAAGGTTACTCCACTTTTAAATTACTCCCCAGCAGAGTCGCCAGTTCTGTGATACGGTGGGAGAACTGACTTGAGGTTTTGCGTTTGTTTTCGCAAATGTTTCGGTTTAGAAAGAGTCGCCGCCAACTTTTTATTTTATCCTAAGGAAAGGTTAAAAAGCACAGCAAAAACCTTTGAGATGTTTTCTTGGGTTCGGGGACTAGATTATAGAAAGGGAAGGCATTAGCACCCTTTCTATCCATGGTTATCCATGGGCTCTTAGTTACTTGCTTAGATCACTTTCCTTGCATTTTCAATTGTTTGAAATGGTGCTTTCAATTGTTTGAAATGGTGCTTTGTGTATGGATTTGAAAATGTTTTGAAAAATATGCCTTGTCTAGGCAACCCTTGTAACAATTCTTTACTCGAATGTTTTACAAAAGGTGTTTGTCTTTTTGAAAAGATGTTTCAAGGTTTTTTCGAAAGTTGTTTTAAAAGTTGTGTTTGTGAAGTGTGTTTTGAAAAATGGCAAGGATTTGTTTTGCAAGTTGGTCAAGTAACCAAGAGCTATCTACCCTAAATTTCTCAAAGATCTTTCCTATGTTTTAACCCTTTTAACAGTATTGTTCCACCATTGCATTTGGTGGACAATCTTGTGTTAGGATGTTAACGGGACGGGCGCGGGTCATCGTTAGACCATGAATGCAATAGTGCCAAGTGTCTTTGGCAATTTTCCTTTAAGGGACTATGATCATTTGTTTAGGCAACTTTAGAAAGCGTCATCGAGGGACTATGATCTTTTGATTTGTTTTGTTTTGCCAAAGATACTCAACATGCAAGCATGGCCCATTATTGAAGGCAATAAGTGGAGTAACCCTAAGGGTGCAAGTGTGATTGGTGTTGTCCATTTTCATGCTTTTTTGTGTCTTTTGTTTAGTCAAGCTATTTGTTATTTGATTTTTGCATACAAACCCTAGGTCTATCATGGCATAATTAGAAAGCTTAAAAATGCGGAATTTAAAGTCCTAAATTATTACAACATAATTATGGGGATGGGGGTACAAATGTTCAAATGGGGGATATTTAACAAGAAATTAAATCTAAACTATTACATCCAAATTGAATTTACAAGTATTAAAATTGTACAATAATTAAATAAATACAATAAATATGCAAAATGCACAAAAAATGGTTTTGTATGTATGTAAAAGTATTTTTCATGAAAAAATATAAACAAAAATAAATAAAGTCAATTTTTGGATATTTTTATGTTTTAGGGCAAAACCCTAGTTTTCTAAATAAATAGTATTTATTATTTATATTATATACAATATTTATTAATTATATAAAATAAAAAAATAAAAGAGAAGTATATTGTAAAAAAGAGTATTTTTTTTATGTCATACATTAATAAAATAAAAAAAGTATTATTTTCATGCTTTTGTCCTAAATATTCTAATAAATATACAAGTATTTATATTATTTATTAAATATACTAAATATATATAAAAATAAAATATTTATTATTTACCAAAAAACTATATTTTGAGAAAATGTTTTCAAAAGGTAAAATAAAATAATAACTGAAAATAAATATATTTTGTATTATTTTTTAGTGTTTTAAATAAAAGGTATTATGTTTATTTATATGTACAAGTTTAAATAAAGCAAATAAATTCCAAATAAATGCAAAAATGGGTGGAAAAATATTTTTAATATTTTTTATATTTGAGCAAAAAATAATAAATCAGAATCAAAAAGAAAAAATCAAAAAAATGATCAAAATAACACACAATGGGCCAAGGGGGTGTAAGATGAAACAAGGGGTGCAAAAAGCAGGTTGACTCAGACCCAGCCCAAGTCAACTCTGTCTTCAACCTCTAGCCAGATTCAAACAAAAAAAACGCGCGCTTCCTTCTCCACCTGCTATCTCTTGATTCTTTGACTTTTAACAAAAACTTACAACATCAATAATGTAGAGCATCTTGTCACGATTTCAAATATATAAAAAAGTTGTTCTAACTCAGAAATGAGAGAGAATTTCTTCTCCCCCAATTTCTGACCTAAGTTTTTTCCAATGTTCATGTCCCAAATTCTCTCAGCACACACAATATAAATGAAAAGTAAGTATATGGACAGCTTCAGTGCCATGAATAGAACATACTTTCTTCATAAACTTAAGCCTAAATATGCCTGGATAGAGAGATAGAAGTTCAAACTTTTACCTGTTCAGCTTGAGTCATGTACAACAATGGAGGTATCTTCAATGGAGTTTGAGGACTTGTACAGCTTTCCTGAGGTCCAAGGATGCTTCCTCTATGCTTGGCTTGCTTTGAATCTTACTGAATCGAGCTATGGAAGTCAACATGCACAGCTTGAAAGCAAAAATGGCAAACAATGTTAAGGATGTTACAGCTTGGATTTAGTGCTTGGGATAATTTGTATGGATAATATAGAATGTGTTTGAACTGGTTTTGGTCAAAATGCACAAGTGGAATGGATGGTGGAAGTCAATCTGCAGCAGGCACCCTGTTTTTGCATAAAAATAGTGTTTTGATGAATGAGGAAGTATTGAAGGTGGTTTGGTCGTGCTTTAGGTCAGTTAGGGAGTATGAAATGTGTTTACAAAGTTTGTTTAGGCTCTTGCTTGCAGGAAGTGAATCTGGTATATCTTTTGCAATATTTCTTCTTATCTAAGCAAAGATTGTCAAGTTGGATTATAGGATACTATAGGCCCCTCAAGCATGCTGCAAACTTGGTTCTTGATCAGTGGGATTTGTCCATAAACTTGTGCCCAAAAGATCTGGCTTGTACCTCTTTGATTTGTGAATTTGACATAAAGCACTTCTTTATCAAAATGGCAAATGTGTTTTTTCCATATATGGATTAATTTTGCATGTAATGGCTAAACACACAAAATAAGGCTTGAACACAAAGGATATGCATTAAATTATTGAGTGTGAGAAAGATTAGAGGCTTGTAATCTTGTTTGTGCAAGCTGAGTTTGAAAATGCAAAGTGTATGAACATGCTTTGGTCAAGAACAAAAGTGGATTTTACCCAACTTTGCAAATTCGATTCTCCCTAACCACAAGGGTGTTTGAGAAGTTCTTGGACAATTTGGAAAGCTTGGAATGTGTACTACAATCCATCTTTGTAATGCAAGTTGAAATTCCAAGTGGAAGCATGGGAAAAGTGGCCATGAAGTTGGGCAAAAATCCTTCCTAAAATAGGTCAAAAATTTTCTAAGTTAAGAATGTTTTGCACCCTTGTTCCAAAAATCATAACTTGAGCTACAAGCCTCTTTTGAGGAAAATTTGTGTATCAAAGTTGTAGATTTTGCAATGGACTACAACTTTCATTTTTTGAGTTTTGTTTGAATCCAAATATATCTTGATGAAAAAAGGGACAAAGTTAGGAAAAAATAAGGAAGTTTCATAACTTAGAAGAATTCTAAGTTATGAAATTTTCTCATTCTAAACCCTAATTTGCAATTTTTGGTTTCTTGATGAAAAAGTTTCATAATTTGACATGTCTTGATGAAAAATGAATCTTGGCACTTGATTTTGACCAAAAAGTCAAAGTTTGACTTTTCAGTATACAATCAAATTTGGATCAGTTGATTGGAAAATTCATCTGTCAATCCTGTGCATTTGGGACCTTTTGAACTTGTTGAATGTGTCAAGATCATGCCATTGATTCCTTGAGCCCATATGTGAGCTTGGTTTGCCATTGGCTAGGTCAAACAGTCAAAAATTGCCTTTGTGCAGTCAAAACCCTAAAAATGACCATTTTACCCTTTTGGTGATCTGGTCAAATTTCTTGTGGAATTGTGATCCAAATTTGATCAAATGGTCCATATGAGTTCATTATGTTGATGTGGGTCAAAAATCATAAGGTTTGACTGTCAATTGGCCATAGTTGACTTTTTCCCCAATACAGCTGATTTCTAGGTCAATTGTCCAATTGACTGGGCAAAGATTGGAATCAAGGCTTGAAACTTGGTATGGATAAACTTGTGAGTCCAATATGAAGCATGAAAGTCATTTTGGGCATTTTAGGTCAAAACATCTTTGTACAAATTCAAACCCTAATTTGGGTCAACAGTGCAAGGAGGAGTCTTGAGCAGAGCAAACCCTAACTTGATCTTGAGTTCCAAGAGTCTTGTGGTGAGAAAATGTTGATGAAATGAGAGGGAAAATTTTAAGGTACAACAGGATGCTTCCTATCTCATTCTCCCTTAATCTGACTGATTACCAGGGCTACCCCCCCATATACGCTCAAGAACTTGATTCTCAGGTTAATAGCAACTTTAATACCCATGATGCACGCTTCGTATTCAGCGATGTTGTTGGTACAATGAAAGCATAATATGGCATTGAATGGTGTATGGCAACCCTGAGAAGAGATAATTACAACACTAATTCTGTTGCCAAATGCATTAGAAGCTCTATCGAAAACCATAGTCCATTGGGATCCTGGCTCAGGTCCTTCATATGGTTCAGGTTCTTCACAATTTGTAACTAGCATGATATTCTCGTCTGGGAACTCAAAATTCATAGATTTGTAATCATTGAGAGCTTGATGAGCCAAATGGTATGCCAGTACACTTCCTTTGACTGCCTTCTGAGTGGTGTACTGAATGTCGTATTCCGTTAAGACCAAATGCCATCGGGTTATCCTTTCGGAGAGAGCTGGCTTCTCGAATATGTATTTGATGGGATCCATTTTAGAGATCAACAAACTAGTATGAGTCAACATATATTGTCTTAGTCGCGAGCAGCCCATGCCAAAGCGCAACAAGTTTTCTCTAGCAGCGAGTATCTTGTTTCACAGTCGGTAAACTTTTTTCTAAGGTAGTATATTGCATGCTCTTTTCGACCAAACTTGTCATGTTGGCCCGGTACACACCCCATTGAATTCTCTAACACTGTTAAGTACATGATTAGCGGTCTTTCTTAAACTGGTGGAATCAAAATTGGAGGTTCTTGGAGTTACTCCTTGTTTTTATCGGAAGCTACTTGACAGTCGTCGTTCCACTTTACTACTTGATCTTTCTTCAGCAGCTTGAAGATCGGCTCATAAGTAGCGGTCATATGAGAAATAAATCGGGCAATATAATTCATTTGTCCCAAGAAACCTTTGACTTATTTCTCATTACGGGGAACAAGCATTTCTTGAATAGATTTGACCTTGGAGTGATCAACTTTGATACTGTTATATGGTGGAAGAACTGACTTTTAGTTTTGCGTTTTATCGCAAATGTTGCGCATAGCAAGAGTCACCATCGAATTTTCTTTTATCCAATAAAGGAAAGGGTGAAAAGAACAAGAAAGACCTTCGAGAATTTTTCTGAGTACGGGGGGTAGGTTATGAAAAGGGAAGGTGTTAGCACCTTTTTTATCCGTAGTTATCTATGGGCTCTTGATTTCTACCTCAGTTTGTTTGACATGCTTTGTGTGTGTGTGTTTGAAAATATTTTGAAAAAAAATTCCTAAGTGCAGCAAGACTTTGTAATGGCTCTCGTATTATTAAGAGTGTGTACAAAGTGTTTCATTTTGAAAATATTTCAGAAAGTGTTTGTGAGAAAAAATTGTGTGTGAGCAAGTAATTAATAATTGTCTATCTACACAAAAGTATTTTGTTCTTTTCTTCCTCCTTTAGATAGTTTTATCCTACCATTAGTTAGTAGGAAGCATGTAATACAGTGGGAGAACTGACTTGGGTGTTTTGCGTTTGATCGTAAATGTTGCGGATAACAAGAGTCGCCACCGAGTTTTCTTTTATCCAATAAAGGAAAGGGTGAAAAGAACAAGAAAGTCCTTTTAAGAATTTTCTTGAGTTCAGGGGGTAGGTTATGAAAAGGGAAGGTGTTAGCACCCTTTTCATCTGTAATTATCTACGGGCTCTTAATTACTAGCACACTTTGAAATGCTTTGCGTTTTGTGTAATTTGAAAAGATGTTTTGAAGATGTTTTTTGAAAGTGGTTATTTTGTAATGATTCTCATATCGTTGAGAATGTATACACAATGCTTGTTTAGAAATATTTTGAAAACGCCTTAGTACGAAAAACTTTTTAATGATTCTCGTATCCTTGAGAACGCATACAAAGTGTTGGTTTTGAGAATATTTTTTTGAAAAGATCTTTTTTTTTAATGTTTGAAGTGTGGAATTTGTTTTAGTTTGTGAGCAAGCAATTACGAGAAATCTACCTCCTCAAAAAGTCTTTGTTCTTTTCCTCCTCCTTTAGATAATGCTATTTTATTATTGGTTGGTAAGGAGCCATATCATTGAATGTGAGGGACATGCGTGGGTCATCGTACAATCATAGAAGGCAACTTGTAAGATGTTTTACCAATTGTTGTAAGGGACTAAGATCGTTTACCGAAGGAAACGTCGAAGGGTCATCGAGGGACTATGATCTTTTAATCGAGGGTCTTTGCTAAAACAATCCACGTTCAAAGGACATGACTATTTTTTATCCGAGACAACAAGTGTGGTTACCCTAGAGGTGCATGTGTGAAAAGTGTGTTTGATTCAAATATTTTATCTTGAATTAGGATTTTCTATGTTTGATTTTAAATCTTGCCATACAAACCCTAATTACTAACAATAATAGGGAAAACATAAATTGCGGAATTTAAAGGTTCTACGCTATTACAATGCTTTGGGAATGAGGGGGGGTACAAGTTTACAAATGGGGATGACAAGTAAAGTAAACCCTAATTACCATTATAAAGATTTGACAGTTATATAAATTGTAATGCCAAATAGTAAAATGTGCAAAGGAACGTAAAGTGTAGAAAAGAGAGAAGAAATTGTTTTTGTTGAGTTTTTGATTGAAAAGGTTTTATAGTTAATTTAATTACAAAATGAGTTAGTTAGTTACTTAACAAAACCTAAAACCTAAATTAATTAAAATAAACCCTAAGTTGTCTAGAAAATAATTTTTTAAGGTTTTTATTTGCTTAAAAATAAATGAAGTAAAACTAAAATTGAATTAAAATATTTTAAGTCTTATCATTCAAAAAAATATATTTTTGTAATTTAGGTTAAATAAAATAAGTAAATAAATAAAAATAGGGAGAATATGAAAAGAAATAAAAAATAATTGGGCCAGGAGTCAGAAGTAAAAAAGGGGGTGAGAAACCATTTTTGTTAGGCCCATAGAAAGTTTGTTTGAAGTTAGAAATAAAAAAAAATAATGGGTTTGCATTGTCATGAGAAAGTTGGGGGTGATGGAAGGAAAAAGGTTGGGGCCCAAGGCTAGAGGCCCAGCGCTGCAAACAGCAAAAAATAGACAAAATAATATGAAAAAATACAAAAGGGTACCGTTGGGGCTCGAACCCAGGTCCCTAGTAACAAATGACTTAGCGCACGCTTCTCAGCCACTAGGGTGGCTATTTCATCCAGTAGTTATACAACCTGCACTAAATATATTTTAAACTCGTTCCTGACTGAACATCATCTTCTTCCTCGCTCCACCATTTTTGAACTTCTGAACTTGCTCATTTCTTAACCATTTTCAAAAATGTAAACATGAAAGTTGTTCCAAATTTCCTCATGAATTCAGCCATGTAAATAAGTAAAGCTATAAATCAAAGATGAGCATGAATTTTGTTTGGTACCAAATTAAACTTGATTTTTTCTGAAAGTTCAACTTCAAAATTCTCCATGCTCAGGCAAGATAAATGAAATGTAAGCACATGGTTAGCTTCAGGGAAATTATGTCTACATTTTTCATTTATAAAATAACCATTAATGATGCTTATATGAGATGTTCAAAGTTGAGAAAACTTACCTAAAAAATGGAAATCTTGTTTGGAGTTTGAGCACTCCTGGAGGTGCTGGGATGATCTGGATAGCTTCACTGAACTCCTAGGAAGCAATTGCAATGCTTACTTTGAGCTGAAAACGGCTGGATTCTTCTAGAGAAGTCAAGTTGCAGAGTTGAGTTTTTGGAAATGGAGGATGGTGCAAATGATGTTACAGTCAAGTAGAAAGTGCTTGGATAGATTATATATAACTTATAGAAGCTTTGTGATTGATTTAGAGGGAAAACACATGAGTGGATTAAGTGTTTGGAGTTTAAGGTCAGAACTTGTAACAATGGAGGATTTGTGTGCAAATTCTGATTTCATGGAGTTTGGGGGGTTAGAAAGCTTGTAAAATAGTGTGTTATCTTACAAATACATCCTCTATTTATAGAGGAAAAGTTTTGAAGCTTGAAGTAATCATAAATCAATGATCATGTGTTATGGTTATGTGACTTCATTTTGAAGCAAGCTTGACATACATTATCTCAATGTGAAGTACAAGCATGGTCTGAGGGGTTAGATGCTCTAGACAAGTTGCTTATGGTTTTGACATTATGTGTGTAGAAGGAACATGTGATAGGCTCAAGGAGATTTACCAAAATGCATAAAGCATGCTTTATGTAAATGGCAATGGTGCCTTTGTGCCATAAATGGAAAAATCATGTGGACAATGGTCAAACACTTGGATAATGGCTCAATCAGTTGTGTAAAAATTTAATTATGGAGTGATTTGCAAGTTAGAAGCCTGAAAAGCAAGATTATGTAGCATAGCTATGAGATTTGGTCAAGTGTTCTTCATGAAAATGACCTATAATTTAAGAATGGATGCCTAACTTCTTCTCTTCGATTCTCCTAGCTCAAGCATGATCTCTTAAAGTTATTTAACATTTTGGAAAGCTTGAAAAATTGTACACAACCTTAATGTTTACCACTTTGGCTAAATCCACTTGGAACTTGGTGAAAAATTGCCAAGAAGTTGGGACAAAAATTTGACCAAACTTGTTGAAAATTTCACTAAGTGTTTTTGTTAAAAATGTCATGACTTCATGGACCTATATTTCTTAATCCAAGAATTTTTTGGACATCAACCCTCTAATAAAAAGATGTAGAATTCATAAAGATCTACAAATTTCATGTTGAAAATTTTCCTTGAATCATCTTGCATCTTGGTGAAAAACGGTCATGAAGTAGTGAAACTATCAAGGTTAAAAACACTTAGAATTTTTCTAAGTATTAGAAATCTTGACTTTTTGTTGACTTTTATTGACTTTATTGATTCTTGATGATCAAGTTTGATATATTTGAATGTCTTTATAAATCTTGATCTTTGAAATTCAATGTTGACCAAAAAGTCAAAGTTTGACTTTTTGTGTGATAGTTGACTTTTCATCAATTGATCCAAATTTCAACTATCAATCATTTGATCTTGAGAAATGTTTTGAGCCATGAAATTAGGTCAAGATATTATGTTTGAGTCCTTAATATCATGATTCAAACCATTAAATCATGTATTAGGTAAAAAGTCATTGATCAGTCATTCTCAATCAAAACCCTAATTTTGACAATTTTGCCCCTTTGATGATTTGAATGCTTTTGTTGAGGAATTGTGATCAAACCTTAATCAATTGATGAATATGGATTCAAAATGTTGATGTGTAACAAGAATATTGATGTTTAACTATATATTGATCACAATTGAGTTTTTAACCAATACAACTGATTTTCAGCCATCTGAGCAATTGTCTGAGCAATATTGAGATGCAAGAGTTGAAACTTGGCATGAGCATTCTTTGAGACCTATGATGAACCATGAAAGTCATTTGAGGCATTAGAATTCCAATTTTCCCTGTGAAAACTAAAACCCTAATTTGTGGTCTCAATGCCTAGGAGGTAAGCTTGTTTGATCAACTCTTTGAGAATCCTTGAGTATTTGAGAAATTTTGTGAGAAATGTCTTGAAGAATAGGGAGGGAAAATTTTGGGGAAAATAAAGCCTATCGTTGGATGTGAGGGACATGCGCGAGTCATTGTACAGTCATAAAGGCAACTCGTAGGGGAACTTTAGCAATTTTATCGTAAGGGACTAAGATCGTTTACCGAATGCAGCATCAAAGGGTCATCGAGGGATTACGATCTTTTAATTGAGGGTCTTTGCTAAAGCTTCCCCACGTTCGAGAGATATGACTATGTTTTCCTAAGGCAACAAGTGAGGTTACCCTAGAGGTGCGTGTGTGAAAAATGATCCAGTTCAGTTACTTTATCTTGATTAGGGTTATCTAACAGTTGGTTTTAGATCTTGCCATACACGCCTAGTTACTATACAGTTATAAGGAAAGCGATAAATTGCAAAAAATAAAGGTCCTACGCTATTACGAAGCTTTAGGGAAGGGGGTACAAACCATAAAATGGGGGATAAAAAGTAAACCCTAATTAAGACTATTACAGACCATTAGAAGTTACATAAATTGAAAAGTAATACGAATATAATAAAAGTACGCGAAGATTATAAAATAAAGGGAAAAAGAAAAGTATTTTATGATTTAATGAAAAAATGATTTGGTGATTAATCTAAAAACCTAATTAGTTTGAATTAAGAAAAAATATTTATTAGTTAAAATAAAAACTAAAAACCCTACTTAATTTTGATTTAAAAGAATTTAATTTACTTAAAAAAAGAGGTTAATTAGTTTAATTAAAATAAAGACTTAATTTGGTTAATTTAATTTAAAAAAACCTAATTCAAAATTGATTTTAAATTAATTTAAAAAAAGAGTTAATTATGTTAAAAAAGAGTTAAAGTGAAATAATTAAAAATAAGATAATGGGCCTGTTGTAGAAAATATGGGGGTGTGAGAAACAGAACCGTTTGGCCCAGATCATGTAAGCCCAGTCCACCTTCCTGAGATCTAGCGTGTTGCTCCAAGTAGGTTTATCATGGGCACGGAAGCTCTAGTGCGTTGATTTAGATCCTTAGGAGATCCAAGGGTGATGACGAGAAGGGTGCTCCATGTATGCGTGAGGATAACTTCACTGGATCTGCAAAATTCATAAAACATGAAAAAAATATGTCCCATGCCAGGATCGAACCCGCGTATGGGTACAACAATGTCTTAAGGGCAAGCGCGATACCACTGGGATGACCATACATCCAATAACCTATGTCAATTCATAAATATATAATGTAAAACAAATTCCAAAAGTCAGCCAACCAAACACGTTCACATCAGTGGGACCCATGTATTTTGAATGGACCAATCATAACATCCTTTTTTGCCATGCGTAGTCAACCATCGGCCAAGCCACCTTGGACGGTGGTTCCAGTCACCATCTCCGGTTAGACCAAAATCAAACCTGCGAAATATGAAAAATCAAAGCCAACAAAACACTTTATTCCCCTTAAAATTTCCCCAAGAATCCAATGGTGGCCTTCATTTTGGCCAAAGATCCTTGTACTGTGAGTTTCGAAGCCACCGATTCTTGATGCCCTAACAATGGCAATCATGTATTCTTGTGTCAAAGATTTCCAAAAGTGGTTCTAAAAAATTACAAACATCAGTATGAACAAGTAATTATGCATTAATTCAATGAAAATCACGTGGTTTAAACATTTGGTTTCACGAAATATTACCCAACTGGCGTGCTTGAGACAAGGAGTTCTGGCGTGCTTCAGGCTTCAAGAATGGTTGGAATGACTTCCTGGGGACTTCGGGAACGCGTTTGGATGATTGAAATGGATTGACAAGGGCTGGAGATGTGAGTTTGACTTTTCCCCAATCCTTTGAAAATTTGAGAATTTTAGGAGTGTGTTTAAGGCAGCTTGCACATGTTTTGCATCTGGTCTTGTTAAATATATAGGTCATGAGATTAGGTCAACAAAAATTGAAGAAAATCATGCATTAAGAGGTGAAGATTTGATTTGTAATTTTTCATGGAAACATGTTATTTTTGGCTCAATCTTGCACCACTTTTGCACGATTTTAACAACTTGTACATGAAATCTTGGGCCTCCAACATGACTGAAATCAAAAGCCTTACGCTTTAGTCCATTAATTTTATATTTATTTGATTTATTTTGAGTTTAATTGAATAAAAACCAAAATAAATAAAAATAAAAATAAAATATAATGCATGAATGGACTTATGGGTCTTTAAGCATGTCATGAACACATTTGGATCTAAAAACTTAGGCCCAATAGCTCAAAATTACAAATTTGCTCAAATTTGGAATTTATGCATTCTACCAAAATTTCCCAACTTGCAATGGCCATATCCCTCTCAATTTTTATCTTTTGAATATGGTATTGGACTTTATAAAAATCTCAATTTGTCCTATACAAATTCTCTTTTGATCATATTTGCATTTGGAGACTTTACCTTGATGTAAGTTGCCTTGACAAAAAGTGTCTTTTTGTTGACTTTTAAATGACCTGTAATGTATTGACTCAAATCTATCAAATGAAGCACTTTTTGGACTTGAGCATATAGATACAAAGTTATAGAGAATTGAATTTCCTTCAAAACAAGCTTTGGTTGGGGAAAAGTTGATGAAGCATCTGAACGTTATGCCTTGTCAAAGTTCAATTGACTTCTCCTTAGAAAACCCTAATTTGGCAACTTTTGACTTTTGATGATTTCAGGACTTTCCTTGAGGAATCATGATCAACCATTGATAAAATGATGAATATCACTTAAAAATATTGATGTTGACCAAAAATATTGAAGTTTGACTGTATGTTGACCACAATTGACTTTTTATCCTATATAGTTGATTTTCAATCATCTGAGCAATTGACTGAGCAAACTTGTGATGTAAGGCTTGAAACATGACATGAGCATTCTTAGGGCCATATTAAGAACCATGAAAACAACTTTATACTTTGGAAACCCAATATTTCTTGAGAAATACAAAACCCTAATTGTGGACCCATTGCTTAGGAGGAGAATTTGTTTGATCACTTCTTAGGCAATCTTGAGAAAATGAGGACCTTAGGAGAATGTCTTGAAGAAAATGGGAGGGAAATTTTAGGATACAATAGATACCTTTACCACTGACAACGAAATCCAGGAGCTTACCAGATCTCATCCCAAAGGTACACTTGTTCTGATTCAACCCCAGCTTGTACTTCTTTAGTCTCTCAAATAGCTTATGTAGATGGTCAAGATGCTCTTTTTCAGTCTGAGATTTGGCTATCATATCGTCGACGTAAACCTCTATCTCGTGATGAATCATGTCATGGAATAGAGCTACCATGGCATGCTGATATATTGTGTCAGTGTTCTTTAACCCAAAAGGCATAACCTTGTAGAAGATCTTCAGGTGCCACTCTAATATGATTATAACTCGAGAAACTATCCATTAAGGAGAATACCTTGTGTTGAGCGGTGTTGTCGACCAAAACATCAATATGCGGAAGCGGGAAGTCATCTTTGGGGCTCGCCCTGTTCAGATCCCTGTAGTCTACACACATACGTACCATGCCGTCTTTCTTAGGTACCAGAACCACATTTTCAACCCATTGAGGATATGATGTAACAGTCAAGAAACCTACGTTGAATTGTTTCATAACCTCAGCCTTGATCTTTTTTGACATTTCAGGATGCATACGACGAACCTTCTTCTTTATTGGAGAACAACCCTCTTTCATTGGCAGACGGTGAACTGCAATATTAGTATCAAGCCCTGGCATGTCTTCGTGCGACTAAGCGAAGATCTCCATATATTGAGGAAACATCTGAATTAACATGTTCTTGACACTGCCTTCTAAGTTGGCACCTGTAATTACGGTTGAAGAACTGACTTGGTTGTTTTGCGTTTGATCGCAATTGTTGTGGATAGCAAGATTCTCCATCGACTTTTCTTTTATCCAATAAGGAAAGGGTGAAAAGAATAGGAAATACCTTTAAGATATTTTCTTGAGTTCGGGAGGTAGGTTATGAAAAGGGAAGGTGTTAGAACCCTTTTCATCTGTAGTTATCTAAGGGCTTTTAGTTGCTTGCTAGATCACTTTTGAAATTGCTTTGTTTGAAATATGTTTGTGGTGGATTTTGAAAGTATTTTTGAAAAGCGCCTTCTTTTAGGAAAACTTTGTAATGATTCCCGTCTCTATAAGAATGCATACAAAGTGTTGGACTTTTTAAAAATATTTCATGTTTTTTGAAAGTGTTTAGTGTATTTGAAATGATGTTTATTTTTAAAGATGGATTGTGAGCAAGAAACTGAGAACTTTCTACCTACTCAAAAGTCTTTTGTTCATTTCTCCTTTCCTTTGATATTTCTATCTCACCATTGATTGGTAAGTAGCCTTATATTTGGATATAAAGGGACAAGCGTAGGTCATCGTATAGTCATAAGATGCAATGTTGTGAGATACCTTAGCATATTTCTTAAGGGTCTAAGATCATTTGTAATACACCATTTGAAGCGTCATCGAGGGATTATGATCTTTTATTTTTTATTGTTCTTTGCTAAGGCGTCTCACATGCATAACATGACCATTTTCTCAAGGCAACAAGTGGAGTTAACCCTAGAGGTGCAAAGTGTGCAAGTATTTGTATTTCATGCTTGATTTATCTTGGATTAGGGTTTTCTAAGATTGATTTTATCTTTCCATACAAACATAAATTATATAGCATTTATATGAAAGCAATAAATTGCAGAAAGTAAATATCCTACGCTATTACATCAATTGGGGATGGGGTGTGCAAATTTACAAATGGGGATTGCAAGAAATTAAGCCTAATTATCTATTACAACCATATTGAACTTGAATAATGTACAAGAATTGAAATGTATATAATGTGCAAGGCATGAATGAAAAGAAAATGAATTTTTTTTGATTTTTTGTTAAAGAAAATATTTCACTACAAGAAAATTAGTGTTTAACGACACAAAAATTGCGACAGTTATGTGATAACTGTCGTAATTGACATATAGAGACAGTGTTTACGACAGTTGACACCAACCGTCCCTAATATTTATTTTGCGATGGTATAATTAACCATCATAATATTATTATTACGACGGTAAAACAACCGTCGGCCCCCATTTAACACTTTTAACATTGATTTTTCACCAACAACTAGTCACGACGGTAAAATTAACCGTCCTAAAAGGCATATCACGACGGTAAAGCACCCGTCGCACCCTTAAAACTTTCACGACGGTAAAATTATCCGTCCTAAAATTCATTTCACGACGGTAAAACAACCGTCGCACCTAAAACCTTTAAAAATTCTCATGGGCACGACGGTAAAACACCCGTCGCCGTAAAAAAGTTAAAAAGCTCTTCACTTTCTACTCCTGCGTTCACTTTTTCTACTCACGAAGAAAATACAAGAATTCTCGACCTAAGGTTCGTATGGGTCTTCCAAAGAAGAACCCTAAAGTTTTGAAACCCGCTTTCACCATTCCTCCCAAACTATTACAATCCCTTTGTTCGTCGGAAGAAGATGAGACCTCCCGACGGAAGAAGCAACGTTCGTCGGCAACCGAAAGAGTCGGCCTACTTACCACCAACTCCACTAAACAGCCACCGTGACTCTGACGTGAGTTTAGCCAGTAGCCGCCCATCCTCCATCGGAATCCATTCTCTCGACGTTTACAAAGACCGTTCGTACCAATAGAATGCAACCGCAACCATCAATTCATTCCTGGCCTCTCAGGATTTGAATGTCTCTTTCAAACCTTTTTCCTCTCCTTCCGCTAAACACATTCACCAAACCCTAATCTTCCGCGTCGGGCTCAATAAATCTATTCAGTCTTGTCAATGGAATACTGTGCGTGAAAAGGAAAAAACAAATTGGCGCGGATCACGTTGCTGACGCTGTTCTGCTCCTCTTAAATCTCTGCCATTTCCATCACTCTTTCACAGAGGTTTGTTTGTGAATCGGAGTGCCAAACCAAATCACATTTCACATCATTCCAACCATGCAAGCAATGGGGTTATCAGTAGCAGTTTTAGTTCCATTTTACCATTCCAGATTATGCATCAATGCCTCTCCTCATCCACCCATTCCCCTCAATTTGAATCATGGCTTTTCCAAATCACTTACATTCAGGGACAGACTAACTCGTGGGAAGAGTAGCTATGTCATTCGTTCCCAAAAGAATCGTGACGATGATGGTGATGTCGATGGATTTTACATGAGGAAAAGCGTTGAGCTCGCCAGAAAGGCTTTGGGGTGTACAAGCCCCAATCCTTTAGTTGGATGTGTTATTGTCAAAGATGGTCAAATTGTTGGCCAAGGTTTTCATCCTAAACCTGGTCAACCTCATGCTGAGGTGAGACTTGTTTCACACTCTTTGAATTCAAATCGTCATTTTCGTGTCACTGCATTTCTATTTCTGAGATTTTTCAGGTGTTTGCTCTGAGAGATGCTGCTGATTTGGACGAGAATGCAACGGCGTATGTCACTTTAGAACCTTGTAATCATTTTGGGAGGACTCCGCCTTGCACTGAAGTTCTCATTAAAGCTAGACTTAAAAAGGTTGTTGTTGGGATGGTGGATCCAAATCCTATCGTGGCTTCCAAAGGGTTAGATAGATTGAGAGGTGCTGGAATTGAAGTTGTTGTTGGTGTTGAGGAAGAATTGTGTAAGGGCCTCAATGAGGGTTATATGCTTGTAATTTGCAGGCATATGCTGCTACCGTACAGTGAATCAAAACTATGCAAATATTCTTTTGATGCTTTTACGTCTCCGTCAGGCTTGTGATCACCCACTTCTTGTTAAAGAATACAATTCTGATCCTGTTGGAAAAGATTCTGTTGAAATGGCAAAAAGGCTTCCAAAAGAGATGCTGATAAATCTGTTTAATAGTTTGGAAACAACTGCCGCTATATGTTTTGTCTACAATGTAAGTTAATTCTGATTTGATAATTTCATTATTTGTTTCTTTGTTGCAATTATTCCTTCTAAGAGCGTCATCTGATATAGATCATTTTGATCGTATCTTACCAGTCTTTCTCTTCCTATGGTACATGTTTTGTTTATATGTTTAATAAATAACATTAGTAGGAACACTTCTCCATGGTTTGAAATATGATGAAGTTTGTGAATAAATAACATTAGTAGGAACAGTTAATAATTGGGAATATGGCCTCAATACAAAGAACTAGCTTTCTTGTTATTTTCTTTTCTTCTGATACATGATATAGTAGTACATGATAAGCTTGGTAGACTCTGCTGTTAGTAATTGGTTTAATCTATTTAATGACTCAGTTATTTATTTTGCCTTGCCTGTGTTAAATACTTGAGTAGAGGCTAGAGAATAAGCTTGGAGATGATGAAACGTGGGATAGGGCTGAAAGTGCTCTCAAGGAGGCTTTGGATGAGTGTGGCAAAGGGAATGTGTTTGTTAAGGTATGTTATAGGGTTTATAGGTTTGATGTGAATTGTGAAATGCTTAAATGGTGATATTCTGTTTTCTTTTTATGTTTGATGTGAATTCTAATGGAAACTTTGCGGTGTTAATGTTATTATAGAACTTAGCGAAATCGATAGATAATGTGGGACTGCATGATTTATTTCAAGAATATGGGAATATTTTGTCTAGCAAAATTGTCATCTCTGAAGATGGGAAGAGCAAAGGGTTTGGTTATATACAGTTTGGTTCAGAGGAGTCTGCAAATGATGCTATCCAGAAAATGAATTGCTCTACTGTGAGAGATAAGCAGATGTATGTGAAATTGTTTTAGAATTTGTTAAAATTTTCCTTCAGTTCCATATGTATGTTTTCTCTTTTGAATTTGTTAATTGCTCTTTTAGTTATCTTAAGATTGGTTTTGATAATCTGATTCCATTTCTTCTCACAGATATGTTGGGAAATTTATCAGAAAAAGTGAGCGCTCTTTGCCTGAACCTGATGCCAAATATACAAACTTGTACGTTAAGAATTTGGACCCAGATATTACCGAAGCACTTCTTAAAGAAAAGTTCTCATCTTTTGGAAAAATTCTTAGCTTGGCTATTGTAAAGGATGAGAAGGGGTTGTCAAAAGGTTTTGGATTTATGAACTATGAAAACCCGGATGATGCAAGACGAGCAACAGAAGTAATGAATGGATCACAATTTGGTAATTTACTTATCTTTTTAGTACATAGGTCTTTTATGCTCAAAGTTGCACTTTTCTGGATGTTGATTCTCTGTGTATATCTGGTTTTGATTTGTCATAACTAGGTTCAAAGAACCTGTATGTTGCAAGAGCACAAAAAAAGGTTGAACGTGAGAAGATCTTGCATCAGTGGTTTGCAGAAAGATGCATGGAGAAAAACTTGAAATACAAGGTAATTCCATACCCTTTTTCCTATAGTTGACTAATTAATTTCAGCTTTCTTAGTTTGCCACCATTTTAACTTTCAGGGATCAAACATTTATGTGAAGAACATTGATGATAGTGTTAGTGACGAAGAACTAAAGAGTCAGTTTATGCAAATCAACAAAGAGAATCGCAAGCAGCTTCCTTATCAAATTACAGGTGCACAATTTTAGTCTCTGAGTTATTTAGTACCATTGCATTACCTAATGTAGTTGCGTTGCTCTAATTTCAGAGAATACAAATTCACAAATTTTCTTACAATACTAATCAATCTTGTTAATAGTTAGTATTTTTCCCATTCTAGATGCTAGCCCACTTGCCTTATTTTCAATCTTAGTGGTCATAGAAGGCTTATGCAGTTCCGTTACCAAAGTTCAACTTGGATGTTTTTTCCATTCTTCAGTTCACTAGCCTGACTTTGGCAATCGCATATGTTGTGGACAGTCTCCTGCTGTCAATCTCAGTTAGAGTCCAATTGTCCGAGGGTGCAGTCTCCCAAAGGACAGAATAAATGATTGGACTCAACAAGCAGATCTGATGTCTGCAATTTGTTTGATTAGTAGATATTTTGACACAGTGAAGATGATTATGAAGTACTTGTAGAGCTTGGCATACCGTACCACACAAGTGAAAAGGAAGATCTGATAGAGTTAAATAATATTCATGATAGAAATATCATATCTGGTCATATACTAAATCTTGGCATTGGAACCATTTTTGCCCCCAAATCTCCTAACAAGATCAAACTCAAGTATTACCTGCACGATTTGACTTCAACTTTATTTCAAAATCTAATATTGAAGTTATATTAGTATCATACTCAATTTCTAATTACTTGTCTATAAACATGACTTACATGCATTTTAGAGCTTCAAAGTTATCATCACAACCTGATATTTTGTCTTGTACACTTGATCATGCTGATTAGGGTGATGCGCTGCACGGTTAGTTTCTATTTTTTTGAAGATAATGAGTGAATTGTTATTATGGATGAGTGTTTCACAAACATAGTCTTGAATAGAGTTGATTAGGTTTGAGTTTGAATTGAAGTTATATGATTTGTGCCAAATTATCAGTAATGGTTAAACACCAAATACATGATATGATTTACTCTATGTGGAATAGGAAGTTATATTGTTTGTAATATCCTTAGGCAGATATGCAATTTAGAAACATAAACAAATAAAATATTGATTGCTTTTTATTTTGTGTTCCGTGGCTGAAAGAAACTCTGTTGTCGCTTTCAATTATGCAGGCATGGTTAAACCATCCAAGCTTTTAACATGCTTCCAGTGGGGTGCCTTGATGGTGGCAGGTCTGTGCAGGTAAATTACATTGCTTTAGGTAGATTTAATATTGGAGGATGCATTTTTTTAATCACTTCCTTAAAATGCTGTAAAGTTCAAAGCATGAAGTAGATAATGTAGAAAATAGAGCATTTAGTAATTATCAATATGGAGTTGTTCGCTTTGCCTTATGATGATTGGTAGAAACAATTCACTGGAAGGTTTTTGTTTTTCTACATAAATGTTACTTATTGATTATTTAAATTGATGTTATATGCCACAGGACGCATGTTTCACGGAAAACCACTGTATGTTGCTTTTGCTCAGAGGAAAGATGTTAGGCAAAGCCTATTGCAGCTCCAGCATTCACACTGGTGTTGTTTATCATCACCCTAAGGGTTCTACAACATTTTATCATCATTCATCGGGTTCTATTGTGAGTGACAAATTTGCATAATAACTAGATAAAAGGAGTTCATCATAGGAAATTGAACTCTTAATGCAAATGCATAATTTTAGTGGAAGACAGGTATATTATTTTGACGCATTTAAAGTTAAATTTTATGAGTATTATTTTAAAGATTATTATTTTAATACCTTTTTTTAGGGATTGGAATCACCCGCTGATGGTAGACGTTCATCTGAGTCTAGCTACCGTATTGGAGATAATGGAACTTCAGGGGGGACAAATTAGAGTTTGCTATGATCGAGATAATTAGATTGTGAACTTTCTCATGTATTTTTGGCATAATTATACTTATTATTATAAGATTAGGAATTGATATATTTTGGGTTTTTTGTACTACTTGACATGATTATGGAACTCGCAATTTACATGATTATGGAACACACATTTTTTTGGATATTATAATGCTTATTTGATGTTAAATATTTTTTATTGAAATTATTTTTACTATATTACAAAGTGATAGAAAATAAAATAAAAAATAATACTATAAATAAATATATTAAAGAAGAAATAATTTAAAGAAAAAAATAACACAAAAAAAAACTATATTTAAAATTTTTTACATAGATAATAATTTAAATAAAAAATATATATAATAGAAAAATAAAAAAAAATCAAGACATAAACAAAAGTCATGGTGACAGTACCGAACCGTCGTAATCAACAATTAAAAATAATCAACAAAAGTCATGACGGTATCGAACCGTCGCCATAAACAATTTAATCAATTTCAAAAGATATTCACGACAGTATCGAACCGTCGCCATCAATAATTAAAAGAAACTCAAAAGATAGTCACGAAGGTATCAAACAGTCACCAATACTTGATTATGTCAGCTCCAAACCCATCGTAAACTTGAACGACAGTTTTTGTAACCGTCGCAAAATAGGTTGAGGACACACACTTCTGCGACGGTAAAGCAACCGTCGTGGAAAGCAAATTGCGACGGTTTTAACCGTCGTAATCTACAAAAATACATGTCGCAATCTGCAATTTTCTTGTAGTGTTTTAACCTAATTTTCTAAAAGAAGATATATAGTTAGAAGTAAGAAAATTAAAATAAGTTAATTTTAAATTTAAACCTAGAAAATGAACTAAATCTAAGTTTAATATTTAGTTAAAGAAAAGAAATTAAATAGGAAAATGTTTTTGGTCTTTTTTATTTTAAGAGGTTAAATAAAAATAAAATAAATAATTTAAATACTTAATATAATATTTTTTGGTGTTTTTTGATTAATAATAAAAGTAATAGTGGTGATACTAAAATAGTAAAAGAAAGACAATAAAATAAAATAAAATAAAATAAAATAAAAGTCAGGGGGGTTTAGAAAGTGGAAAGGAAGAAGCCCATAAGTTCTAGCCCAGGCGCGCTACTAACAAGTAAGTGAGGAAATGATGCTGGAAGTAGGAAATGCGAAAGCCTAGAAGTTCTGGCTCAGGCATGCTGCTAACAAGTATATGGAGATGGTGATGGTGGAAGAAAAAATGAGAAGGCCTATAAGTTCTGGCCCAAGCATGTTGTTGACAAGTATATGGAGAGGGATGCTAGAAGCAAAGATGAGGCAGGCTAGATGTTCTGGCCCAGGCATGATGTTAACAAGTAAATGGGGAGGGTGATGCTAGGAGCAAAAATGAGATAGCCTAGAAGTTCTGGCCTAGGAGTGTTGTTTAACCGGTAAATGAAGCAAGAATGAGAAGGCCTAGAAGTTCTGTCCCAGGAATGCTATTAACAGGTAAATGGGATAAGATGTTAAGAAATAAAAACAAAAAGGTTCTCCTGGGGCTAGAACCCAGGACCCGTAACACTAATGCCTTACGCACGCGCTCTCTACGACTAGGGTGGCTATACATCTGGTATTATAAACAAAACCCTAAATATGTGTTACAAAATCAGTTCTGATGATGAACTTCATCTTCTTCCTCGCGCATGCCAGAGCATCTGCAACTCATTCATTTCTCAACCAAAATGGAAAATGCAAACATGAAAGTTATGGAAAATTTCATCATGGTTCCAGAACTATAAAGTATTAAAGTTATAAATCAGAAACAAACATGAATTTTTCTAGCCCTAATCTGAACCCTAATTTTTTCAAGAAGTTCTGATCCTAAATTCTCTCTACTCAGGCCATATAAATAAAACCTATGGATATGTACAGTTTCAGAGCAATGATATCTAGATTTTGTCTTCGAAAATGAAAGCCTAACAATGCCTAAATAATGAGATGAAAATTAGAAGAACTTACCTTGCAGCTGAAGATCGTGTTCTGAACTAGATCTTGATTCAAGTTTTTGTGATGATCTTGTTAGCTTCCTCAAGTTCCGAGGAACTTAATGTAATGGTTTGCTTGAGCTGTTGATGGATGGAATGTTATGAAGAAACCAAGGTGTAATGCTCTGTTTTTGAAAATGGATTTTGGTGAAGATGAGGTTACATTTTGAAAATAGAGTTTGGGATTGCTTCTATATGTGTATCCGAAACTTTGTGGATGGTTTGGCCAAGAAACACATGAGGGATTTTAGAGATTGGATTCAAAAATCAGAAAATGACAAGTTTTTTGTGCTTGTGTTGCAATTTATGGTTATTGGGAATTTTAGTGAGTTTCAGGGCTTGTTTAATCCTCTTTTAGTTTTCAAATAAAGGTTTAATTTATAGGCAAAGGGTTTGGAAGGATGGTGAAGTCAGAAGTACAAAATCACATGTTGTGGATTTTGACTTATTTTTTAAGCAAGCTTGGACAACCATGGTTTCAAGGAAAGGTAGGGTGGATATAAACTTTAAACACGCATGTTCTGAGTTTGTAGGGGATTCTTGTGCAGAAAGAACAAACACAAAGCTCAAGGAGAGTGTACTTTGTGATTAAAGTCACTTTTCTATAATAGAAGTGTGAACTTTCTTCCTTAAATGGCAAGGTGTATTGGACAAAGCTTAAATCAAGTGGTTCATAACTTAAAAGCTTGTGTAATCTTATGATTAAAGATAGATACACACACGCTAGAGGGCCTGAAAAGTGGGATTATGCAACATTGTTTGGAATTGGATCAGATGTTCATCATGAAAATGACTCATAATTTAAGAACGAATGTCCAACTTTTGATCTTCGATTCTCCCTGCTCCAGCATGATCTGACAGAGTTCTTGGACTTTTTAGGAACCTTGTAACATGCTCTAAAATCCCTCTTTGGATCACCTTTGTAAACTCCCATTGTAACTGTATTAAAATTAGCCCAGAAGTTTTGTCAAAATTCTGACTTAAAATGCCCAGAATTTTACTAAGTGTTTCAGTTTCATGGATTTATAACTTGAGATCCGAGCATTTCTAGAAGAAGTTCTTCCCTTTAAAGTTTCTGATCTCATTGAGATCTACAAATTTCATGTTGGAAGTTATTCTTGAATTATCCTGCATCATGGTGAAAATCTGGCGCAAAGTTATGAAATTATCATATTTATTCTTAACACTTAGAAAAATTTCTAAGTGTTTAGAACTTTGACTTTTTCAAAGTAATCTTGACTTCTGATTTCTTGATGAACAATCTTCATACTTTGACATGTCTTGGTGAAATGTGATTTTTGAAACTTGATTTTGATCCAAAAATCAAAGTTTGACTTTTCAGTGTATAGTTGACTTTTTCATCAGTTGACCAAATTTCAACTATCAATCAATTGATTTTGAGAAATGCTTTGAACCATGCTCTTAGGTGAAAATGATGCATTTGGATTATTGATATAATGTCTGAAACCATCAACTCATGTATTTGGGTTGAAAGTCCAAAATCAAGCCTTCTCAGTCAAAACCCTAATTTTGACCATTTTGCCCTTTTTGGGATTTGATCAAATTTCTTGAGGAATTGTGATCAAAACTTAACCAAATGGTTCATATGAGTTTAATATGTTGATATGGATAAAAAATTATGAGTTTTGATTGTAAATTGACCATAGTTGACTTTCTCCCCAATATAGTTAATTTTAGGTCAACTGATCAATTGTTTGAGCAAAAAAGTAATCCAAAGCCTGAAACTTGACATGAGCAATCTTGAGAGTCCAAAATGATCCCTGAAAATTATATGAAACATTTAAAGGTCCAATTGTATTTATACAAACTCAAACCCTAATTTTTAGTTTTTGGAGCCCCAAATTTGCCCTCTCACTTATCAAGAATTTACTCACAAGATCTCCTTGGGCTCAAGACTGCACTAGGGTTTGATCAGCTCAAGACACCTCCTTAAGCACTGATGACCAAATTTAGGGTTTGAGATTGCACAAGGATATTTGAAATTCCAATGGGACATATGAATTTCATGGATCATTATGGACCCTCAAGATCACTCATGTCAAGTTTCAAGCTTTGGATCACACTTTTGCTCAGTCAATTGTGCAGTTGACCTAAAAATTAACTGTATTGGGGGAAAAAGCCAACCACGGCCAATTTACATTCAAAATTCATAATTTTTTATTCACATCAACATTTTAAACTCATATGTATCATTTGATCAAGTTTGGACCATAATTCCTCAAGAAATTTGATCAAATCTTCAAAAGGGCAAAATGGTCAAAATTAGGATTTTGACTAAGAAAGGGCAATTTCTGATTTTTGACCTAGTAAATGATCAATTGGTTTAAGGCATGATCTCAAGAGTCCAATGGCATAATTTTTACCTAATGACATAGCTCAAAGCATTGCTCAAGTCCAATGGATTGATAGATGAATTTTAAGTCAACTGATCAAAAGTCAACTGTATACTCAAAAGTCAAACTTTGACTTTTTGGTCAAAATCAAATGTAAAAGATCACAATTCATCAAAACATGTCAAAATATGAAACTTATTCATCAATAAACCCAAAATTCAAGATTTCATTTTGAAAAGTTAAAATTTCTAAACTTAGAAATTTTTCTAAGTGTTGGAAATTTCTTATTTTTTTCATAACTTTGAGCAACATTTTCACCATGATACAAGATGATTCAGAAGAAATTTCAAACATGAAAGTTGTAGATTTCCAGGAATTATACAACTTTTCTTTACACAACTCCTTTCAAAAGTGCTTGGATCTCAAGTTATAATTTTAAGAACATGTGGTCATGAAACAAAACACTTAGTGAAATTTTGCCCTAATTTGGTCAGGATTTTTTGTCCCGACTTCATGGAAATTTTTCATTTAGTTTCAAAGGGAATCTTCAAAAGTAATTCAAAGATGGTTTGTAGAGCATATTGCAAGATTTCCAAAATATCCTAGAACTCCTTGAGATCATTTTCGAGTAGGGAGAATCAAAGAGATGAAGTTAAGGTTTTATCACTTGAATTACAAGTCATTTTGTGATGAACCAAATTCAAAATTCAAAGTTATGTTGCATAACCTCTACTTTTCAGGCCTCAAACTTGTTAGGCACTCCATAATTAATTGCTTGCACAACTGTTAGAGGTCTCATTTCAAGCATTCAATGCAAGATCATGCTTTATATCCATTTTGGGAAGAAAGTGCACATTGCCATTTTGATAGTGACTTTTTGCACAAAACATGTTCTTGAGACTTGCACTTGTTCTATTCTGATCATACATGTCTTATAACACAAGAGAAATGGTTTAGACACTTACAATCACCCAACCCATGCTTGTACTTCACATTGAAACTTGTTTTCCCATTTTTCTTGAAAATCAAGTAACCTAGCAATTAGCTTAAGACTTGTACTTCTGACTTTCCAAAAAATTCAAGACCTTTTGCTTATACATACACAAGCCATTTGCCACAAAATACACGCATGTTTGACCCCTAAAAAACCCCAAGAGCTCATAACTGTTTCACATTCCTCCCTTGTTGCCCAACCTGACCAAAAGTTTGAAACTCACATCTCCCTCGTGCGTTTTCAAGCCTTTTGGTTCCTAAACTTTCTAAACATCATTTAGAACTCATCTCACACCCTGTTACAGAACTGTAACACCATTAATACCATCCTCCATTTTCAAAAACAGATCTTTGCACTTGGACTTCTCTAGAACTCCTCAGGCACTTTCAACTCAAGCTAAGCATCCCATTAGCTTCCTGGGAACTTGAGGAAGCTAACCCTATCATTGGAACTCACTGAAAGCTTCTCAAACTCCAAATCCGGTACCCTCTTGTAAGGTAATTTTTCTAACTTTGGAACTTTTCATACAGGCATCATTAATGATTTATTTGTGAATGAAACATGTAGACATCAATGCCCTAAAGCTTACCATGTCCATAGTTTCCTTTAATTTTTCTTGAGCTTAGAGAATTTTAAGATTGAAGTTTCTGAGATTTTTAGGGTTCAGAGTAGGGCCATTAAAATTCATGCTTACCTTTGATCTATAATTATTTTGCTTTGCATTTCTGAAATCGTGAGGAAATTTTCTACAAGTTTCATGTTTATAGTTTTTATTTTTGTTGAGATTTGAACAAGTTACAGAGGTTCTGGCTGGGCGAGAGGTTGAAGGTGAAGTTGGCCTCAGGAATATGATTGCCATATATATTTATGTTTTGATTTATATAAACGGATGTATAGCCACCCAAGTGGTAGAAGAACGCGGTTGTAACCTGAGGGACCTGGGTTCGAACCCTAGTGGTACATTTTTGATTTTTTACATTTTTTTGCATTCTGACTTTTTAGATAAGGCGCCTGGGCCTCCCTTGGGCTTTTCACTTTTTTTCTTACTGTTAACCCCCCTGTTTCATTTTCACACCCCTGGCCCATTTTTTTCTTCTTTTTTTTTCTTATTTTCATTTTTTTGTTTTCTTACTTATTTTTCTAATACTAAAAAATCATAAAAAACATAAAAATAGTAGATTTATATTTTGACATAGTTTATTTATTTTTTCTCACAAAAATTATTTTATTTAATCAATACTTTATTTATTTTACTATTTGTTCTTGTAAATTTAATTAAAAATAGGGTTTTAGTTATTTCATTTTACACCATTTTAATATTTTATTTTAAAATATAAAAAGATCAAAAATATTTTATAATACTATAATTTATTTTAAGACAAAAAATACCAAAAAAATTATTCTTCTTACAAATTTGATTTTCTTTTAATCAATTAATAGATCAGGGTTTTATTTATTTTTCTTTTCCTAGTAAATATAAGTTTTACTTTTAATTAATTATTTTCCCCTTTAGTTAATTAGGTGAAATTCAAAATCCATTTTTTCTAAAAATCCAAACAAAAATATCCATTTTCTTCACATTTACATTCTTGTATATTTTCATTCTTGTACATTTATTTATTCAATTCTTGTATAAATTCAATATGGTTGTAATAGATTAATTAGGTTTATTTTCTTTCAATCCCCATTTATAATTTGTATTCCCCCTCCCACAAGTATTGTAATAGCGTAGGAACTTTAAATTCTGCAATTTATCGCTTTTATATACAAATGCTAGTAATTAGGGTTTGTATGGAAAGACTAAAAGCAATGCTTAGAAAATCCTAATCAAAGACAAAAACAAGCATGAAAACAATACACTTGCACACAAGCATCCCTAGGGTAAATCCACTTGGTTGCCTTTACAAAATAGCCATATAACGCATGTGAGGTATCTTAGCAAAAACAAGAAAATAGAAGATCATAGTCCCTCTATGACGCTATCTATGTTGCCTTTCAAATGATCTTAGTCCCTAAAAGAGAATGCTAAGATACCTTGCAAACATTGCTAATCATAGTTATACGATGACCCACGCCCGTCCCGTTTACATCCAAAGATAGGGTTACTTACCAAATCAATGGTAAGATAACAATGTCAAAGGAAAAGAAAATGAACAAGAAAGACTTTTGAGTAGGTAGAATGCTCCTAATTACTTGCTCAATTTCAAAACAAAACATCCTTACTATTTTCAAAACAAACACCTACACTTTCAAAAACATCTCACAAACTTGAAAACATTTTCAAAAGATCAAACACTTTGTATACATTCTTACGAACGAGAATCATTACAAAGTTTGCCTAAACAATAGCCTCTTTACAAAATACTTTAAAAAAACCACACAAAGCACAATTTCAAACAAAAGCAAGTAATCTAGCAAGTAACTAAGATCCCATGGAAAACCATGGATGAAAAGGATGTTAATACCTTCCCTTTTCATAATCTACCCCCGAACTCGAGAAATAATCTCAAAGGTCTTTCCTGTGCTTTTTCACCTTTCCTTTTGGATAAAAGAAAAGTCGGTGGCGACTCTTGCTAACCGCAACATTTGCAATCAAACGCAAAACCTTCAAATCAGTTCTCCCACCATATCACAGAACTGGCGACTCTGTTGGGGATTATTCTAAAAGTGGGGTTACCTTAGGGTTAGATCACATTTACTTGCTTTCATTGTTTGACTTGTATGCTTTACATTATGGTTCTTTGTTTGGGTTTGAATCCTCTACCCGGATTTGGGATACCTTATAGGTAAGTAGCAATACGTTGTACAAACTATGCGGGGTATACTGACATGGTCTAAGAAATAGCTATGTTAGTGCGACATATTTGTGGGTACCAGTAGCCCTTGAGTTAATCAAGGAGAATACGGGGCCACTGAGTGATGTCATGAAGCACTAATGATCTTTTAGAACCTTTACTTGACCAACTTGGCCTTTAGGACGTACTGAGATGACCGACTTTGGTGCAGTTCGAAGTTGGTAGATACTCGATACTACACTGATTAAGGTTTGGTTTTTTGGGATATTTCGGTCGCCATTAAAGAGGCTTGTGCTGAAACAATGACCAAGGAAACAAACCAGTGATATTGAGCTCCTTAGAATCCGGTTACTATTACTAGGACAGGTTAAGCCAACTAAACTTCAAGAGGGTACTTACCTATGAGACTCCATTCAATCCTAAACCTAAGGACTTGTTTGCTTTATTTGTGTATACATACTTGTACATAACATCATGAACATCATAACATCATACTCATTCACTAACCATTTCAAGGATCTTTAGATTTATCTTTGTTCTGTTTTGTAGGACATGGATTGTATCCGCAGGAAAACCATTCAAGTCAATCTTGTAAGGATCCTTCCACAACTTAAAGAGCTAGCTTCAAGGATTCCTGATAATTCTTGATTTACCTAAATACATGGTCGCATACTCAATTTGGTCACCTCTAACACTGATGAGGACATGATGAAGGTGCTCTTTCAGTTCTTTGATCCTTTACACCATTGCTTCACATTTCCCGATTATCAACTTGTGCCAGCATTGGAATAATTCTCCCAACTCTCGAGGATTCCCATTCTAAATCAACTACCTTTCAACGGTACGAAAAGAGATCCAAAGCCAGAAGAGATTGCTCAAGCTCTACACTTGCAACCATCTGATGTCACAACTAATTGGGAAACAAGGAGTCGTGTCAAGGGTTTCTTAGCAAAGTTCTTGTTAAGAAAGCCCAAAACTGTTGGAACTCTTTGGATTTGTAAGACTTTGAGGAAATTGTGGCTCTCCTCATATATGGGATGGTTTTGTTTCTAAATCCTGACCAACTCATAGATGTGAACACCGTCAAAATCTTCATATCCCGCAACCCGGTGCCTACTTTGCTAGGGGATATCCTACACTCTTTTCACACTCGCACTCTGAGGAAAAGAGGTGCCCTTATGTGTTGCACTCCTCTCTTGGCAAGATGGTTTATTTCGCATCTTCCCCAATCCGTATTAAAGAACGAGCAAGGTTCAAGGTGGTCACAAAGGTTGATGACGCTCAAACATTCAGAAATTTATTGGTGTTCCCGATCCATAGAGAATGTTACTATTGTCGACCGTTGTGGAGAATTCCCTAATGTATCTTTACTTGGAACTAGGGGAGGTATTACCTACAACCCCTGCTTAGCCTTAAGACAGTTTGGTTACGCCCGAAGGGATGACCCTCATGAGATGCTCATTCATGGTTTGGTGTTTGACTACGAGAACGACGATCAAGGTCTTCTCCAGAGATTTATCTGAGCTTGGAGGATGTTGAACAAGGTATATAGAAATAAATTGGGGCATAATAATTCCATCCCTCTTGAGCCTTACCTCAAATGGGTACAAACGCGTGCTCAAAGTATTATTGTGCCTTATCCTTCCATTCTCCTGGTAATCATTGAGCTTGTTATGGAAGGAGATGTTCCATACACTATCCTACATCCTGACATGCCCACCTCTCTTGAAGACTTACAAAGATATTGGATAAAACTCAATGGGGAGCGGGATAATTTCGAAGCCCAATTCTACGCTAGTGAGAAGAAGGTTTTGGAACTCACTAAGCAACTTCATGAGGAGCGGAACTTGAATGCCTACATCGCACCAAAGAGGATGCGTACAACCTTTCGATCTTAGAGTTTTTGTATTTGTTTTTCCCAAAGAGGCATTGATGTACTCAAGCTTTAATTTATTAATATAACGTGTGTTTCCTTTTTGTCTAAAACAAATTTAAATCTTTAAAATCCTTGAAATCATTGCATATGCATTTATCATTCATCATAACATAAGCAGGTTTCTTGCAACAAGTCTCCTCATCTTTCTACTGTTTATTTCAGTAAGATGGATCTCGAGAAAACGGTGAAGGAACTCCAAGCATAAAATGTTCAGTTGTCCAACAAGATTCAGAAGAGGAAGATGAAGAAGAAGATTATTCTAAAGAACAATACCCTCCGGCCGACGACAAGTATAAGCATCTAGAAGAGCGGTTGAGCGCAATGGAAATCCAAAAAGTGCCTGGACTGGACTTTGAGTAGTTGGGGTTCGTATTAGGGATTATCATTCCTCCAAAATTAAAAACACTTGTGTTCGCAAAATATGACGGAGTTTCATGTCCCAAAATTCATCTCCGGTCCTATGTAAGGAAAATCTAGCCTCATACCGCTGATAAGGATTTATGGGTACAATTCTTTCAAGACAGTCTGTCTGGAACTCAACTTGATTGGTTTTATCAGTTAGAAAGAGACAATGTTCATAACTGGGAAGATCTGGCCACTTCCTTTTACAAACAATACCAATACAACGCTGATATTGCGCCCACCCGTACTCAACTCCAGAGTATGGCGATGGTTTCAAATGAAGGCTTGAAGGACTACGCGCAAAAATGGAGGGACTTAGCAGGAAGAGTCCAGCCTCCCCTATCTGAAAGAGAATTAGTATACATGTTCTTAGGCACCTTGTCCGGTCCTTTCTTCAATCACTTAATTGGGAGTTCATCGGCAGGTTTTACCGAATTGATATTGACCAGAGAAAGGTTGGAAGCCGGGATAAAGAATGGGAAGATTCAAAAAGATGCGTCCTCTGCTGCTGTAAGAAAACCATTCATCGGAAAGAAAGAAGTTGTTGCAGTATATCCTCAGAGAAATCAAGAGAGGGCTGAACGTCGTCCAATGGTGGGGGCTGTCATGATTCCTAAACCAACGCCTGATCATCAAAGAAGCAACCGACAAATAGTGGAAAGACCAGTCAGACAGTTCACCTGAATTAATATGACACTATCTCAAGTATTTCCACATTTGTTAAGATCCAATCTAGTGACTTTGAAAGAAGCTTAAAAAATCCTAACACAACCTCTCCTCACTATCATCCTAATGCCTGATGTGCATACCATTCTGAGAGTCCCGACCATGACACTAACAACTGTTGGGCTCTGAAGAACAAAGTACAAGACCTTCTTGAAGCCAAAGAAATTGAATTCGATGCGCCATAAATTCCCAATGTCATTACTGCCCCTATGCCTAAACACGACCGTGATGTCAACGTCGTTGAGGAAGATATGTTTGTTACTTAAGTTGATGAAATTGTGACCCAACTCCTGACTATCAAAAAGAACTTGTTGAATGCTGGTGTATTCCCAAGATGTGATAAAATCTGTCATTTCTATTTGTCCTCACCAACCAGATGTCCTTTGTTAAAAGCAGGCGTTCAATACCTAATAGATAACAAGGAGATTTTGTTCGAGAAGACTTCTATTCCAACTGTTTCTTATAATGATGTTTCCATAGTAACCATTTCCTCCAATTCTTCCAGGGTCTCCACCAAAAGACCCGTTAGAATTACATCAGTTCCTAAAGTAGCTCCGTTGATAATTACAATGCTTGGACCAATCTCGTATTCATCAGATAAAACCGTCCCATGGAATTATGGAGGTGATGTCTACTACCACGGTATCAAGCAAGATTGGCCAACTTCTGAAGATTCAAGTTCTGAGAAAGTTGACTCCGACATCAGTAACATTGCAGGGACTAGTAAGATAACCCGAAGCAGAAGGGTGTTCTCTCCAGAAATTTCTCCTCCAAAAGCTATTTCTGGACCCGTAATCATTCCTGTTATTGTTGCTCCTTCGAAGGCTATTCCCAGTCCTGCAATCATCTCTGCTAATACTCTTGTTGACAAAACTTTTACAGTCCCTATTATCACCCCTACTGACATTCTTGCTGCCGAGTTAATTGAAACTCGAGGAAAAGGTATTATGGTTGAGCCTGTCTAGAAGAAGGAACAATCAGTAGCTATCCCTGAGACCTCCCAAAAAGATATGGAGGAAATTCTAAAGATCATAAAAAGAAGCGACTACAATATAGTCGAGCAACTGGGGAAAACTCCATCAAAAATTTCCATGTTGGCTTTATTACTATGGTACGAGGCTGGTGCAAAGGCCCTAGTAAAGTTCCTTAAAACTACTCATGTATCCCAAGAAACATCTGCCGATCAGTTCCAAGACTGCGTAGCCAGCTTGACTGCAGATGATGGTTTAGGTTTTTTGGATGCTGACATAACGCCAAGGGGGAGGAAGCATAACGAGGAATTGCATGTCTCAGTCGAATGTAGGGGCACGACGTTGGCTCATGTCTTGGTTGAAACCGGTTCGTCTCTGAATGTGTTGCCTAAAAAGGATCTTGATAGGCTTGACTGTGAGGGATTGACATTAAAACCAAGCAACATAGTAGTGAGGTCCTTCGATGGCTCAAAAAGGATGGTGCATGGGGAAGTATACATCCCCATAAAAGTTGGAACCCAAAAATTTGATTCAACTTTTTATGTAATGGATATTCGCCCTTCATATTCCTGCTTATTAGGCCGTCCATGGATTCACAATATTGGTGTCATCACCTCTACATTGCATCAAATGCTGAAATATCCAATTCAGGGGAAGATTAGCATTGTTCATGGATAAGAAGAGTATATGGTCAGCCATCTAAATTCATTCAGATATGTGGAATTAGATGGTGAATTTATTGAAACTCCATTCCCGCACTTTGAAGAAGTCCCGCAGACTGTGGCAGTAACCAAGGTTGCGTCTCAAGTTCCCAAGATCACAAGGCCTCGACTAAAGATGTCATCTTTGAAGGATGCCAAGGTAGTGATAGAAGAAGGTGGGTGCACTATTTAGGGCCAACTCCCAAATATCCCATACAAATATGACAAGTTTAGTTTGGGTTTCACTTCAGGAGCCCAGAAAGCTATACGTCGCGCTCGTGCCGGAGGACCACCTTCGAAGATCAGCAACCACCAAGTCAGCATCGTGGAGGATGATGAAGACAACTACAACCTGGAGGATTGGATTTTTCCAACTATCAGTGGAGGGCTCGGCAATTGGGAGGCTAGAGATTTTGTCCCGATCACTTTTATCCCACAGTAATTTGTCTTTAAATTTTGTCGGATCTCTAATATTAAAATAATTCAGACTCTTAAAACCTTGTGTCTTACCCGAGGCACAATGGTCCATTTATAAGGGTTATTATCTCATTTCCATATGACATCAATGAATCATGGACGTTTTTGCATACAAAATTTGTGCTCATTGTTTTTCCTTTTTACATTTTCATTTCTTTCAAAGACAACTATACTCTTACACACACTCACACTTACAATGCAAGTTTACATCCATTCGGGATCCCATGGGTAACGGTTCTGCTATGGCCTTTTGTGACTCTAAAAATCTAATCTACCAAGCCGAAGACGAAGGTGAGGAAGATAGTGAAGTACCATGGGAACTCGCCAGGTTACTGCAACAAGAAGAGAGGACCAATCAGCCCTACGAGGAACCAGTGGACACAATCAACCTAGGTACCAAAGAAGACAAAAGAGAAGTTAAGGTGGGTTCCAATATGGAATCCAGTGTCAAGGAGCATCTGACTCAGTTTCTACACGATTATGTTGAGGTCTTTGCCTGGTCGTATGAAGACATGCCAGGACTACATGCAGATATCGTAGTACATCGTCTACCTAGAAAAGAGGGCTGCACACCCGTAAAATAAAAGGCCCGTTGAATGCGACCAGATATGTCGGATAAGATCAAAGCAGAAGTCATGAAACAATTCAACGTCTGATTCTTGGTCGTCACCTCCTATCCGCAATGGGTTGCCAATGTTGTTCCCGTGCCCAAAAAGGAAGGCAAGGTACGAATGTGCGTGGACTACAAAGATTTGAATAGGGAAAGCCCTAAGGATGATTTCCCACTTCCCCACATTGATATTCTAGTTGACAATACGGCACAACACAAAGTGTTTTCCTTCATGGACTGTTTCTCAGGCTACAACCAAATCAAAATGATGCCTTAGGACATGGAGAAAACAACTTTTGTCACACAGTGGGGCACATTCTGCTACAAGGTTATGCCATTTGGGGTGAAGAATGTTGGGGCAACCTATCAGCATGCCATGGTAGCCTTATTTCACAACATGATACATCATGAAATAGAGGTCTATGTGGACGACATGATAGCTAGATCTCAAACAGAAGAAGAGCATCTTGATCATTTATGGAAACTGTTTGAGAGGCTAAAGAAATACAAGTTGAGGTTGAACCCAAATAAATGCACGTTTGGAGTAAGGTCTGGTAAACTCCTAGGCTTTGTCGTCAGCAGTAATGGTATTGAAGTAGATCCTGCCAAAGTGAAAGCTATACAAGAAATGCATGCTCCTCGTACTGAGAAGGAAGTCAGAGGATTCTTGGGACGTTTAAACTACATTGCCAGATTTATTTCTCACCTGACAGCTACTTGTGAACCAATCTTCAAATTACTGAAGAAAGATCAAGTAGTCAAATGGAATGATGAGTGCCAAACTGCTTTCGACAAGATCAAAGAGTACCTGCAAGAGCCTCCTGTTTTAATGCCACCAATTGAGGGAAGACCATTGATCATGTATCTAACTATTTTGGAAAATTCAATTGGGTGTGTGCTGAGGCAGCATGACGAGTCTTGCCAAAAAGAGCACGCTATTTACTACCTGAGCAAAATGTTTACCGACTGCGAAACAAGATATTCACTACTCGAGAAAACTTGTTGCGCTTTGGCACGGGCTGCTCGCTGGCTAAGACAGTATATGCTGACTCATACTACCTTGCTGATATCTAAAATGGATCCAATAAAATACATCTTCGAGAAACCTACCCTCTCTGAAAGAATAGCGAGATGGAAGATGATCCTGACAGAATATGACATATAGTATACTACCCAGAAATCAATAAAGGGTAGTGTACTAGCTGATCACCTTGCTCACCAAGCCGTGGAAGACTACCAGTCCATGAAGTTCGAATTCTCAGATGAAGACATCATGATGGTAAACAACTGTGAAGAATTCAGGCCACATGACGGACCTGAACAAGGATCTCGATGGACCCTTGTTTTTAATGGGGCATCTAACACACTCGACAATGGTATTGGTGTTGTACTTATATCTCCTGAAGGATGTCATACTCCCTTTACAGCGAGACTCTGCTTCAATTGTACAAATAACATGGCAGAATATGAAGCGTGCATTTTTAGTCTCAAAGCTGCCATAGATTCGGGATCAAATCCTTAAATGTATTCAGAGATTCAGCTTTGGTCATCAGCCAGATCAAAGGGGAATGGGACACAAACACCCTAACCTTATCCCCTACAAAGAACATGTGTTGACATTGATCCCACAATTTGAGAAGATTACCTTCGAGCATTTCCCGCGATAAGAAAATTAGCCAGCAGATGCACTAGCCACAATGTCATCCATGTTTAAACTTAAATCGTATAACGAGGCTCCCCAGATCACCATTGAACGAATGGATGAACCAGCTCACTGTCACGAGATTAATACTGAAGAAGTAGTGGACCGAATTTGGTTTCACGAAGTCAAGAGGTATCTCGAGGCTCAAGAATATCCAGAAGGAGCTTCAGTCAAAGATAAGAAGTTCTTATGGATATTCTCTGCTAAGTTCTTCCTTAGTAATGGAATTCTCTATAAACGCAACCATGACTTTGTGTTACTTCGATGCATAGACAAGGTTGAAGCGGAAAAGATCATGTCTGAGTTACATGAAGGCACTTTTGGCACCCATTCTAGTGGGCATACGATGGCAAAGAAGATCCTACAGGCAGGCTATTACTCATCTACCATGGAAGCAGATTGCTATCAACACTCTCGAACCTGCCACAAGTGTCAGATCTATGCTGACAAGGTGCACGTACCTCTGGTTCCTCTGAATGTCTTGATAGCTCCTTGGCCCTTTGCTATGTGGGGCATTGATATGATTGGAGAAATCAAACCAACAACCTCTAATGGACACCGCTTCATCTTAGTGGCCATTGGCTATTTTAAAAAGTGGGTTGAGGAAGCCTCCTTCGCTTTCGTTACCAATAATGTTGTCACCCGGTTCATCAAGCAAAATCTCATTTGTCATTACGGTATCCCGAAGAGGATCATCACAGACAATGGTACGAATCTAAATAATACTATGATCACCGCCCTGTGCGATAAATTCAAGATTCAACATCACAATCTTCCTCTTACCGGCCAAAGATGAATGGTGATGTCGAAGCCGCAAATAAGAACATCAAAAAGATCGTACAGAAAATGACATTCACATACAAATACTAGAATGAGATGCTACCATTCTCTCTCCATGGTTATCGTACCACGGCATACACATCGATCGGGGAAACACCCTACTCTCTGGTTTATGGCATGGAGGTTGTATTGCCTATTGAGGTCCAGATCCCCTCTCTAAGAATTATGAAGGATGCAGGGATGAATAAAGAAGATTGGATCCAGACTCGACTTGATCAACTAAACTTGATTGATGAGAAAAGGCTTACTGCTGCCTGTCATGGTCAAATGTATCAAAAACGGATGATCAAGGTTTCAACAAAAAGGTCAGATGCCAAGTGTATCAAGTCGGGATCTGGTGATCAAACGTATCATACTACTGCAAGGTGATCCCAGGGGCAAATGGACTCCTACATATGAAGGACCATTTGTAATCAAAAGCATATTCTCTGGTGGAGCAATGATCTTGACCACCATGGATGGCGACGACCTTCCGCACCCTGTGAGCGCGGACATAGTCAAAAGATATTATGCATAAGAGACCCACTAGGTTGACACACCTAGGAAAAACAAGAGCATCCCGGTGAACCAAAGAGGTTCGGGAAAAAATTAGGGATAAAACAAAAAAATTTGTACACCCGGCAAGTTGAAAACCCGAAAGGGCGACTTGGGCAAAAAAGGTTATCCCAGTGGACTGAAAACCCGAAAGGGCGGTCCAGGAAAAAGTTAAGGAATTAAATTGTATGACTATGTCCCGTTGGATCACCTTACATACAACCTTTGTCTTCAACTGGCAAACTCAACAGTTCTGATCAATTCAATCAGCTTCAGACAAGGCAACAAATACATAAGATGCTCATAGACACGAAGGCTATAGCAGAATGGGAACCCCAATGGGATTATTTCACATAACTATCTTTTCTTTGTATCAAATTTTCATGTTTTACGACAGCATTCTCTTACTAGAATGTTCGTCTCATTGTACAAAAATACTTACTCAAAACTTGAATTACTTTCATAATAAACTTGGACTTAGGTCCATGCATTTTCAAAACTTTCTCATCTTTTTCAAAAGCTTATTTGTTTATAAAATCGAACCGCTTTCATAATAAAGCTCAACTTTGTCGAGTGCCTTTTCTTTTAAAACTTCTTTTCTCTAAAAAAAACTTCAATTCATTTAATCATACTTTGACATTTTTTCAAAATTAACCAAAAACACTTCAACTCATTCAAACCTTTTTTCAAGATGAGACATGATTCATTGATATTCGAGCAACATTCTCCCATCCCCATGGGTATAAAGGTGTCAACTTTTTCACTTGAGTACTAGAGGTGTTCTCAAACCCTCACACTTGCTGACGTAGGGTCCATCTTTCTCACACATTGTGGGCGTTATTCGAGATTTATCTCCTAACAATGATGACTTTTCTCTTCGTTTAAAAACAATCAACAGACAAGTATTTTCTAGCCGAACTACGGTTCTCTGACTTTCCAATTGCACGAGGGAGTACTGTTGTACCCCAAAATTTCCCTCTCATTTCTCAAAATATTATCCTGGACCCTCAGGTCTGCTTCTGGCAAGTTTCAAGTCTCAGATTACTATTTTCTAACAAAGTCATTCACAAGGGCAAAATGGTCAAAAACACTCTAAAAAGTCAAACTTTGACTTTTTGATCAAAAATCAAGTTTCAATAATTATATTTCGTCAGACATGAAATTGGTTCATCAAAAATCAGAAGGCAGATATTGCTTTGAAAAATCAAATTTCTAAATATTTAGAAAATTTTATAAGTGTTAAGAGAATGTGATACTTCAAAACTTCTGGGCCAGCCTCCATCCGAGTACAGTCAAAATTTGCAAACATGGTTCAGAACATGATTCTTCAATCAAAACATGATTCTTCAGCATATGGAGACTACATTGTATGTGTAGCAGTAGAAATGTTTAAGACTAAGCCATTAGATTGACTAGACTTATATAGATCAAAATAGAAATTGCTACCGCGCTTTCTTGTTTCCAAAGGAATGGGAAAAGAGCGAATAACCCAAAAAGAGTGGGAAATATTCAAGGTAAGGGGGTTGGTTATGCAAAGGGAAGGTATTAGCACCCTAAACATCTACGGTACTCCACAGGAACCTCTTTGAAAAGTCTGTATATTTTGGCTATAAAATGTTGTATAGAAATAGATGGTGGAGGTGAGAAGAGAAGCATTTTTTATGATTTTGCACCCGCCGCGGTTGCGAAACTTTAGTGCCTACGTACCACCTTTCTTGCAATAGGATATCAGGGTACACGTAGTTCCTCTTTAATAAAAATTTAAAACACAAGTGTGTTGATTGATTTTATGAGATAAGACATCATCGTCATTATCCGTGTGGAAAACATACTTACTACCCACAATTATGAGAAATAAGAATTTACATCATCTCAAAGTGGAGGATATGGCTTGGATTTTAAAATCATCAATGCATCACTCAACACCCAAGTGGAAAATATCTCACTTTACTACATATTGTAGAAGTATAGTTGTTTGCATCACTACAAGGATTGACAAGAGTCTAATATTTTAAGAAAGTTTTTAAAATAAAGAGCCAAAGTGGCAAAAATGGTTTGAAATGAGATTGATTGACTATTAGTATTCTCACAAAAAATGTCAAGGTATTATTAAATTGATTGAAATTTGTTTATGAAAAATGTTTTGAAAATGCATGGACATAAGTCCAGGTTTATTATGAAAGTGGTTCAAGTTTAGAAACAAGAAGAGTTTTCAAGAGGAGGGAGAAGATTTTTGAAATTAAAGAAGATGGGAGGAGAAGAAGAGACTATCCTAAAGCATAAGGTAAAAGCTAAGGAGAAGAATCATCTAACCAACAAGAAGCCAATACTTGACATTATGAGTCAAGATAGAATTCCCATTCTTTGGATTGAAACCAAGAAAGCAAAGATACTAGAACTTTTAAGAGTACCAAAATTCAAGTGTATTAAGTCTTCACAAAAATTGGGCAGAGTAACAGCTGTATACGGGTGAATTCCAGATTACAAACAAAGTATGTAATCATAATAACCTGCACACAAAACAAACAAAAAACCCAATGTCTTGAGGTAAACCTCAAGATCTCCAGACAAAATATCAATTAAGGTCACAAGGTCTCCAACATAGGCCAAGGTGTCTAATCCTAAGTCCAAGAAGTCCAATACTCCATAATGCCAAGGATAGTAACTAAATAGTCCAAGTATCATTAAAGCATTTTATGGTTCATGTTGATTATTAGGTGTCTTAAAAAAGAAAAGGAAAAGCCCATGTGAGCAAAATAAAAATGACAAGAATATAAATGCTCAGTGAGCAAAATAAAAATGGCATGAAATGTAATGCTTAAAGTACATGGTACATAAAGCATAAAAAATAAAAGCATAAAGGAAAAAAAATTTAATAATTAGTGGTTAGTTGGATGACCATCTTGAAACTTGCATTTGGAAATCATTAGAGGATTGTTAGAACCAAAGCCTCCATACAACAAGTTACATTTTCTTTATGTCAAGTATATCATTCATTGGGAATCCTCAATGGTATCATTTAATGATCAACGATGTTTAAGTGATCCGCATTGACCAAAAGTGTTGTAGATCCATTAGAGGATTGGTAGAACCAAAGTCTCCACACAATGAATCTAAAGGTTATTGGATCAAAGAGATCAAATTAATATAATTGGGCTTGCAAACATATGTTTGGGCCACAAATGATTCTTTATTTGAATCGGGACAAAATTTAGCACCTATATAGAAGTCGCACCTATTTTGAGGTCGGTCAATAGTAATCTATGCACCATTTTTTTGAGACATGATATAGAGATCATGCTCCAATAACACTTAGTGCAATAAGAAAGGGATAAGATGAAGAGGGGTGGGAAAGAATATGCAAACCACATTTGAATTAAAATTTAATCAAACTATTATTAAAACCATTCATCCATTTTTATGGAGTTAGACTCAACACCATGGATCCAATGATGTTAATAAGGTTCATGATCAAAATTCAACCCAAGATCATCAAGAAAATGATCACAAAATAATATTGAATTTAATATATACATTAAAAATGTTTTAAAAATGTTTTAAAATAGAAATAAGAAAGAAAAATATCAACTAGGTTCAAACTAATCAAGAAATATTAAGTAAGACCATAGAAAAATCAGAAATGAACTCAAATATTTTTATAAATTTTTTTGTAATTTTTAAAGTCAAAAACTATTTTTATAATTAAAAGAAATGAGTAAAATAAAACAAAAATGATAAAAAATAACAAAGTCAGAAATAAAAAGATAAATGAGGTCACCAATATTTGTCACAATATCATTGGATCATTCCATGATTTTTTCAGAATTTAAAAATGCATAAAAGTATTTTTAAACATTTAAAACAATTCAAATAAAGTGAAAATTTATAAAAAAATATCAAAACACAAAATAAAATTGTGAAAAAATAAAAATCAGAAAGAGCAAAATCAAAAATATTTTTCATAATTTTTTCAGATTTCTTGGACTAAAAATGAGTTTTCTATGATTTTTTGAAGTTTAAAACAATTAAATATAAAAATCAGAAAATAAAATAAAAACCAAAAAGATATGGACCAACGAAAAAGATTCAAAATGCGCTAGTAATCAAATCCAAGGGATCTAGCGCATTGTATATATCATGGTCATTACTGAATAAAGCATAGAATCAAATAAAAATCAGATTTTCAAAAAATACAAATGGCACACCATCATTGGTTGGAAGATGACACGTTGGTCATCTTCAACCTCCAGCCAGTCCCAAAACCAGGTCATTCAAATTGTAAAATTAGAGCATGAGACCTATGTCATTCGCTTCGTCTCTTCAAGATGAAGACAACCACACCTTCGCAAAAATTTATATAAACTGTAGCTCAGGCAATTTGGAAGGAAAGTTTTGAAAGGGAATTTGAAATTTCATGACGAAAACGTGTTTCCAGATAAAAGCAAGTGCTATGACTAGAACCAGGGCAACGAGAGCTTCATAATGATATCAAAGTTTTGAAGAATTGATGGAGAAATCTACCTATTGAAGTTGAGTTGCAGAGCTCTGAATTTGGACTTCTATGGATCAATATAGGTCAAGATTCTTGAAGGTATTTGTATGGTTAGCTTCAGGGAAGATCGAGGAAGGTGAATTGATAGATAAATCATATTGAAAAGGGCCTGAACATTGGTTTCGAATTTGCAGAAAAGTGAGTTATGGAATGAGTTTGGCAAGGTGATTTTGGTTGTTCAAGCTTGATAAAATGAATAAGGGATGACCCTCTGTTTATAGGTAATCAAATGGAATGTTCAAGTTTGTGAAATGATGAAGTTTGGAGGGAAATTGTGAGAAGTTGCAAACAAGAAAAGTGTGACTTCTATTTTGATCAAAACTTATCCAAAACATGCATTTTGCTATGCTAATCACTTCTAGAAGTTCACTAAACATGTTTAGAAGCAAAAATGCGCAGTAACAATGTGTTTAGAAGCTAAATCAAGGATTTTAAATTCTGACTTTTGAAGAAACTTCAGTTTCAAGTTACCAAGTTCAAATCAATGGCATTCTCAACTCAAGGGGTCTTAGGGTGTGATTCTTGATGCTTTAGAAAGATGACATTACAAGCTTTGCAATGGGAAAAGAATGGAATCAAATGGATGTTTGAGCTGAAAGTTGTGTTGAGTCAAAGTTGGGAAAAAGAAGTTGACTTTCCATACTTAGAAATATTTCATGTTTTTCATCAAAAGTGACCTATAATGTTTTGCATCAAAATATGGCCTTCCACTTGGAATTTTCTCTTGAAAAAAAAAATGGCAGGAAATAGACATCTTGAATGACATTTTGAGACTTGAACCATTAAAAATCTCCAAAAATTGAGAGAGTTATGAATTGTTGAAGTTGGCAAAATATCATGAAATGACCTATATTTTTTTGTATCCTTAGGGAATCTTCCATCCATTTTCTCACCTTGCATATAAAATAAGGAATAAAGTTCACATTCTCAAGATCATTATGGAAAAATAATGGGATCAAGGTGATCAAAATAGACCAAGTTATGATAATTTGAAGTTACACATGGGAAATTGGGGGTTCATCTAGAGGACTTGTAATCTTTCCTCATCATCAAGCTTCTTCCACATGAAAACTCCTTGAAACATTTGAAATGATTTGTTAATAACCCTTTTAAGAGAAGGATGTTTTTGGAATCACTCAAAAATACCAAAATATGAGAAAGATATACTTCTTTGAAGTTAAAAACCCTAACTCTTAGATCAAGAAAATGCTTTGAGGAACTTTGACAATTTTGAACAACCTTCTTGTACCAACACTTTTGCTTTGTAAATAGAAGTTGTTCAGGATGATAATGAGAACTCATAGCCACCAAAACCACTTTCATATCTAGATAATTTATAGAAATATTCACTTGTGACCAATGGGAACAAAGCCTTGTCCAAACATGACAACTTCTTCAATCAACCCCTTGTACTTTTGAATCAATCTTGATAACTTTGAAATGTGGTGAACCAAGATAAACCTTGCCATGCAATTTCTTCCAAAATAACTTCAATGGTGAGGTTTTAATTTCTCAAGCTTCATTGACTAGGGCATGGAAATAAACTCATGAACCCATGGATCAATCTTGCTAAGCCACTTTGCCTTTGCCTACATTATTAACAACTGAGACAAACCAACATTGCATTTTATTAATTAAAAGGAAATTCAAAACAAAACATGCATTATCACAAAAGAAAAACAAGTCAATGTGCTTGGTGATTCCTCAAAAAGAAAAGCTAAAGATAGGGAGGAGAACCAAGCCCTAATGTGATCTTGTTGTGATTGAATCAATATGTTATGATGAAGGGATCTTAGGGGCATAATTGGGGTACAACAGCTGCCCTTATTTAAGTTTCTTCTATCCGGAGATACGAAGGTTGAAAGTCTTCGTGTCGACGCGATCGAATATACATAAATATAAAACAAACCCTATTTTTGTCCCTAAGATGCCATGCCATGCTTATGAGTATGAATGCATATGAACAATTTCAAAGGGACACAAAACACCACTGGGGATATAACAAAGGAAATAAATATCAAAAGAGAAACCCAACTAGGAAAATAAATCACTGGTGAAACAAAAAGACCCGACTCATAGAGGATGGTAAAAGACCCAAGGATACACCAACGTTTATTGAAGGCGAAACTACCCATGTTCACTGAAGGTAGAAAGATGAAAGAATAACAACATTGACGTTCATTGACGGTGAGCTACCAACGTTCACTAAAGGTAGAGAGAAAAGAAACATCATAGCACCGCCATTCACTGACGATGAACTACCAACATTTATTGAAGGTAGCAAAAATATAACAATCACCGACTTTCATTGATGGTGATCTACCAACTTTCACTGAAGGTAGAGTGAAAATAAATATCATAGCATCTCCGTTCACTGATGATGAATTAACAACGTTCACTGAAAATAGCAAAAAGATAACAATCACCAACTTTCACTGATGGTGATCTACCAACTTTCATTGAAGGTAGAGAGAAAGTAAATATCATAGCACCGCTGTTCACTGACGATGAACTACCAATGTTCACTGAAGGTAGAAAAAAGATAACAATCACCAAATTTCAATGATGGTGATCTACCAAATTTCACTGAAGGTAGAGATAAAAGAAATATCATAGCACCGCCGTTTACTGATGATGAACTACCAACATTCACTGAAGGTAGAAAAAAGATAACAATCACCAACTTTCACTGATGGTGATCTACCAACTTTCACTGAAGGTAGAGAGAAAAGAAATATCATAGCTCCACCATTCACTGACGATGAACTACCAACTTTCACCGAAGGTAGAAAAAAGAAAACAATCACCAACTTTAACTGATGGTGATCTACCAACTTTCACTCAAGGTAGAGAGAAAAGAAATATCATAGAATTGCGGCTCACTGACGATGAACTACCAACGTTCATTGAAGGTAGCAAAAAGATAACAATCACCAACTTTCACTGATGGTGATCTACCAACTTTCACTGAAGGTAGAGAGAAAAGAAATATCATAGCACCGCCGTTCACTGACGATGAACTACCAATGTTCACTGAAGTTAGCAAAAAGATAACAAGTTTCCCTAAAATTCTGGCATTTCACCTATAAAGGGTCTAAACTTCTTCTTTAACCAAGGAACTCTGCCCGAAAAGGGTAATATATAAGCTATCTCAAATAAAGAGACTACCACTTGTAAATATTTCACAACTAATTGTCTTTGCGATATTGAAAGACTTGCCATCCACTGGAGTAATTTGACAACTAACTGCAAACTATCCACTCATAGAGAAGATAACAAAAAAGTAACGTCAACTTTTACGGGGAAGTATAAGTTACTCAAATAAAGATACATGCTACTTCCTGTTATGGGAAGGATTATAGAAATAACTTCATGGGGAGAGCAATATGGCTTCCTGGGGAAAGAAATATGACTTCCTGGGGAATGAATCATGAATTCATGGGGAATGAATCATGACTTCCTGGGGAATGAATCATGACTCCCTGGGGAAATGCCAATATATTCCTGCTGAGGAGATAAAGTCTTCTCGTGCAAAATAAATGCATATTCTCAAACCAAGGCTCGAAGCTTACGGAGGTCATAAGTAATAATATTGTCGGGATCCAAAGATTCAAACTAGAAATAAACTGGAATAAAATAGTCAACCAAAATACATCCTCTGAGAAATAAACTCAAGAGGGAAATCCAAATCTATCCAGACAAAAAGCTATACAGGAAGGCTAAAGCAAAAATATTCCATGAGGGATAACTCAGTGGGGAAATTGAAAGAATATACACTTTCTGCTTAAAACCAACACTCTATTTGAGAGAGGATAACACAACTCTGCAAAACTGGGTAATATGTCAACAAAATTTTAAGGAATGCGAATGAACAATGATTTGATAAATTTAACTATGCATGATATATGTATGAATATATGAGTGTTATCATGTATATGCTGACAAAACAAATATATAACATTGGAAATAACTAGGCAAAACCAACTCGGGCACAATCAATACTCGGCTAAATCGCATCCAAGATGAACATTCCATAAGAAAAATAAGCACCAACTGAGGAAGCAAAGTCCTATTTTGCGGATTAACTTCACTTGGGAGGAACATAATCTGGAAGTAAACAAATCAAAGAGACAAAATAGTACAGATACAGGGATATAACATCCTTCTCCAGGCTTCACCAGGGAATAACACTCAGACTTCAATGGGAAAACAAATGCTTTCACGGTCCTCACCTCTGTTGGGATTGCAATATTGATCTCAATAAGGTAGATGAAAACCATATCGTCAAAACATCAACTGAGGAATTTGAGCTGACTTCATTGGGGAAATATCATACAGACTTCACTAGTGGAGATAGTGCCTCATCATCGAGATACCAACTGGAGACCTCGTGCTGACTCTATTGGGATGGTCAACACCACATCGAAGAGAGGAAACCAAGATATGTTCTTCACTGGGGAAACCAGAGATACGTTCTTCAAAATTGAGAGTGACTATTGCACCCAATTCTCTGGGGAAAAAGTATGAAACCTCTTGGGGACAACAACTTGGAGAGTTAAAAAGTCAAACATTATAGCAAGAAATCAATCTTATGGGGATTTTAAATCAAACCCAACACTTGACGGGTGAAAACCCAAAAAGTTGATAACCATTTCAACACTTCTTAAATGAAACAACGCCCTTGCCTGATTATCGGGCAATCAAACAAAGTGCAAGTACTGCCGAGAGGGAGATGCTTCGTAGATGAGTCAAATCTCAACATGCACGGGGAGAAAATACTTTTATCAAATAAGCGAGGCCCTTACTGGGAAATCTCGAATTGAGTCTTCGTATCATGCAAACCTATTCCAACAAAAGATGCCCTGGGATAACCTTCCTAGGGAATCAAGAAGTCAACACATAGAAAGAGGTCAAACTCTTGGGGATTTTAAATCAAACCCAGCACTTGGCGAGTGAAAACCCAAAGGGTTGACAACTATCTCAACACTTCTTAGAAAATATACTGCCCTAGTCCAGTTACTTGGGAAATAAATATCAACAATAATGCCAACACTGCCAAAAAGAGAAACATTTTGCAAATAGTTCCATCTCAGCATATCAAGGGAACAAGACCTTTCGTTACATGAGGGAAGACTTTGCTGGGGAATCTGGGATAGTGGCCTCAGACCATGCAGACCCAAAAATCCTAAAAATGTACCAAAACTTGACTAGGAACACTGGGATCACAAACCTCATACCGCACCTTACACCAATTGGTATCGTCTTCAATATACAAGAATCACACGTAAACCAGCGAAAACGACCTAAGATAACCTTCCTGGGGGAACAACACTTCCCAAAATTGCTGGAGTTCGTCCATTCCTGGGATCACCACTTTTGTTTTCCCCTTGAATCACAGAATCTAAAGTAAAAGTAAGTTGTAAATTATTTTTGAAAAACAATTTTTTTATTTAATCTTTTTGCTTTGAGAATTATTATCAATAATAAATGGAGTCTTTGTAAGCTAAATAAAATAGGAATTATAAAGAATTGCTTAAAAGCTCAAATTTTATTGATAGAATGGTAGTATGGGAATGGCGAGACTCCATGGATAATTACAAATTTTGGAAAAAGGTAATATATAATGGAAAAGATACATTGAGGTACAATGACCACTATTCCCTCTAACAACTTTGAAATCCTGAGCAGCAGCTTCTGTTGAAGTTTGGTGAGGACCCAAGAAGATTGTTGCTTCAATGATCAAGTCTTGTCTGATGCAGTTACTTGCCAAGAAAAGTCCATAACTTTTGCCTAAGCTGCCCTTGCGGGTTTTCAACTTAGCGGGAAATTTTATTCTGTTTATGTCTCTAATTTTTTCATAGACCGCCCTTTCGGGTTTTCGGCCTACCGAGACGCTCCTTTTTGCCAAAGCCGCCCTTTCGGGTTTTTAACTTAGTGAGATGTACTTTTATTTCTTTAGGAGAAGTATTTCTTGACTGCATCAACAATCATGGGGTGTGGGAACTCCTCGCCATCCATAGTTTCAAGAATTAATGCACCGCCAAAGAAGGCTTTCTTGACAACATATGGGCCTTCAAAATTGTGAGTCCACTTGCCCCTAGAATCAGCGTTAAAAGACATGATCTTCCTGAGTACGAGGTCGCCTTCTTTGAATTCACGAGGTTTGACCTTCTTATCAAAAGCTTTATTCATTCTCTTCTGATATAATTGCCCATGACACAAAACCATCATTCTCTTCTCTTCGATCAAGTTTAATTGGTCAAACCTGTTCTGGACCTATTCATCCTCTGACAACTTGGTTTCCATTATCACACGCAAAGAGGGGATCTCAACCTCGATTGGGAGCACAACTTCCATTCTATACACAAGGGAGAACAATGTTACTCCTATTGAAGTGCGGGCAGATGTTTGATATCCATGTAACGCAAAAGGGAGCATTTCATGCCAATCTTTATAAGTAACAACCATCTTCTAGATGGTCTTCTTGATATTCTTATTAGCAGCTTCAACAACCCCGTTCATCTTCGGTATGTACCAAGATGAATTGTGATGGACAATCTTGAATTCTTCACAAAGTTCTGTCAACATCTTGTTGTTCAGATTCGAGCCATTATCAATGATAATTCTGCTAGGCACACCATACCGACATATGAGATTGTTCTTAATGAAACGCACTACCATCTGCTTAGTAACATTAGCATATGAAGCAACTTCTACCCATTTGGTGAAGTAATCAATTGCTACCAAGATAAAATGGTGTCCATTTGAAGCTTTGGGTTCTATCATTCCAATCATGTCGATACCCCACATAGATAAAGGCCACGGGGGAAGAAATAACAATTAGAGGTGTCGGAGGCACATGAATCTTGTCTGCATAAATCTGGCATTTATGGAACTTCTTTGCAAATCTGTAATAGTCAAATTCCACTGTCAGCCAATAGTAACCTTCCCTTAGCATCTTTTAGCCATCAAATGTCCATTGGCATGAGTGCCAAATGAACCTTCATGAATCTCATGCATCAATATGTCTCCTTCGTGTCTATCCACGCATCTGAGCAAGACCATGTAATAATTTCTCTTGTACAACACATTTTCATTGAGGAAGAAGTTGCCAGCCAATCTTCTCAATGTCTTTTTATCTTTATTCGATGCGCCAATGGGTTATTCCTGAGTCTGGAGAAAATGTTTGATATCATAATACCATGGTTTCTCATCTGCTACCTCTTTTGTTGTAAACACATGAGCGGGCCTATCCAGTCGCGGAACCATAATTCGAGGTATATCATTCCAAGTATTCACTTGATACATAGAAGCCAGAGTTTCCAGAGCATCCACTATATGATTTTCGTCTCTAGGGATGTGATGGAATTTAACTTTATTAAAGAAGGGTAACAATCTTCTAGCATAATATTTGTAAGGGATCAAGCTGGGGTGACGAGTATCCCACTCTCCTTTAATCTGATTTATTACCAAAATTGAATCACCATACACATCTAGAATTTTAATTCTGAGATCAATAGCTTCCTCGAGACCCATGATGCAAGCCTCATATTCTGCCATATTATTAGTACAATCAAATGTTAACCTTGCAGTAAAAGGAATGTGCAATCCATGTGGAGTGACAATCACAACACCAATTCCTTTATCGTATGCATTACCAGCTCCATCAAATATCATACTCCAGCGAGATTCATGATCAGGACCTTCCTCAGGCAATGGTTCATCACAATCTTTCACTTTCAGAAACATCACATCTTCATCGAGAAAATCATACTTCATAGACTGATAATCATCAACTGGTTAGTGAGCAAGATAATCTTCCAACATGTTGATTTTAATAGCTTTTTGAGTGTGGTATTTGATGTCATATTCAGATAACAACATCTGCCAACGGGCAATTCTCCCAGTAAGAGCAGGCTTTTCAAAAATGTACTTGATTGGATCCATTTTGGAGATCAACCAAGTAGTGTGATTCAACATATACTGCCGTAAATGTTTTTCCGCCCAGGCCAGAGCACAACATGTTTTTTCCAGCATGCAATACCACGATTCATAATTAGTAAACTTTTTACTGAGATAATAAATGGGATACTCTTTCTTCCCTGTTTCATCTTGTTGTCCCAAAATACAGCCCATGGAATTATCTAACACTGTCAGATACATAATTAAGGGTCTTCCTTCAATATGAGGGAACAAGATATGAGGTTCAAGCATATGTTATTTAATACTTTCAAATGCCCCTTGGAAGTCATCTGTCCATACAAAACCTTGATCTTTATTTAACAAATTAAAGATAGGTTCACACATTGTAGTCATGTGAGAAATGAATTCGGAGATATAATTCAAACGCTCGAGGAACCCTCTGACTTGCTTTCAGTTCTCGATGCTGGCATTTCTTTAATTGTTTTGACTTTATCAGGGTCAACTTCAATCCCTCTTTGGCTAACAATGAAACCCAACAATTTCCCTGACCAAACACCGAAGGTACACTTATTTGGATTCAAGCGGAGACGATACTTCCTCAAACATTGAAACAACTTCAACAAATCTTTTTCATGCCCTTCTTCAGACTGGGATTTAGCAATCATATCATCAACATATACCTCAATTTCTTTGTGCATCATATCATGGAATAGGGTTGTCATAGCCCTTTGGTACTGTTGTACCCCAATTTTTGCCCCTAAGATTTCTCTATCATATCATATCAACTCGATCATAACAAGATCACATTAGGATTGGTTCTTCCTCTTTTTTCCTATCTTTAAGTTTGCTCTTGAGGAATCTCCAAGCACCTTAGTTGTGTATTTTGTATATGTGTTGTTGACTAACTTCTAATCAAAATACAAAAAATATTTGTCTTTGTCTTTGTATATTTTTGTTTTGTAGGTACCAAGTCGAAGCATCTGACAAATAAGGATTTCTGGTATTATTTTCCTAAAATCTCTATTTGCAAAGAAAAAGAGTTAAAATTTTTCATTTTTTCACTGATGCAATCGATTGCTCTTAAAGTGCAATCGATTGCACATAGTGTATTTTGCGCCATTTTTGAAAAAAATACATTGTGCAATCGATTTGCACTGTAGTGCAATCGATTGCACAGCGTGAAAATTAAAAAAAAAATTAGCATTTTAAACTTGTCAAATTTTTGCTCCAATTTTCCTTCACTTTTGAAAAATGTATCATTAATTCAAATTTTAGTGCCAATCTTTCATTTTTAAAAAGAATTATCATTAATTCAAATTTTGGCTCTAATATTTGAAAGAATTATCATTAATTCAAATTTTGGCTCTAATTTTTGAAAGAGTTATCATTAATTCAAATTTTGGCTCCAAGAATCAATTACCAAATTACCACTAATCCCAATCCTAAAACTCTATAAATAGAGCTCTCATTTCATTAAAATTTAAAGCTTTTGATAGCCAAATCCACCTTGCTAAAAAATCTCTCAATTCTCTCTATCTACCAAATTCACTCAAAGCTCCATTTTCAAAAAGTTAGTAAGCTTTGCATTAAAGCTTACTAATCTTTGAGCTAAACCTTCATCTAAACACTTTTTCTCCATCAATTCTCTACATCCATGTTTGGTCAATTGATTCTTGTGGTTGAATTGAAGCAAATTCTTGAAGTTGTTTTGATAATTCTCTATATCTACCTTTGGTAAGTTGGATAATTCATCTTTCACAATGTGATCTCTTAGTGATCTTTGGGATTGATTCTTTGAGCATTATTTTGTGATTTCAATGGTGTTATTTTCTCATAATTTGATGGAATTTTCGTGCTTAAGTGGATCCATGATCATAAGGTGTTTGATGGAAAGTTTGAACAAGAAATTTCCCTTTTAAAATGTTGTTTTTGCTACTATAACTGTGTGCAATCGATTTATACTGTAATGCAATCGATTGCACAGAAGCAATTTTGCACAATTTTTAGAAAACTGTACTGTGTAAATCGATTTACACAATAGTGCAATCGATTTACACAGGGACCGAATGCACTTTTTTGCCTTGTTTTGGGGCACCTTTGATCCAAAATGTTTTTTCTACTCACTCCTTTTGATTGTTGGTTTGGATTGCAATTTTAAATGTCCAATTTGTCTTTAAACTCAATGAACTTTGTGATGTAGATGAAGTTGGATAAATGTTCATCAATTCAAATCTACCTAAGAGTGAATTATTTAATTCATTTTTGGTGCTTTGGATTAATGATATGTTTAGTGCTTTAATCCATCTAGAGGAGTGGTTGAATTTAAAGATGAAAGAATTTTGAAATGGTGATCCGAATTAGCTTATCATTCCCCTCCCTCTTCATCTTATCCCTTTATTTTTTAATTGTGCTACATGTTAAGGGATGGTGATATCTATATCATTTATCCAAACATGAAGTACATAGATTGCTATTGACCGACCTCAAAATAGGTGTGACTTCTACATAAGTCCACTTACGATTGCTTAACATAGCGCTAAATTTTGTCCCGATTCGAATAAACGATCATTCTTGGCCCAAACTTATGATTGCAAGCCCAAGTATGTTAATTTGATCTCTTTGATCCAATAACCTTGAGATTCATTGTATGGACGCTTTGGTTCTACCAATCCTCTAATGGATATACAACACCTTTGGTCAATGCGGATCACTTAAGCATCGTTGATCATTACATGTTGCCTTGTGAGAATTCTAAAATGGATGATATACTTGACAAAAAGAAAACGCAACTTGTTGTGTGGAGGCTTTGGTTCTACCAATCATCTAATGAGTTCCAAAGGCAAGTTTCAAGATGGTCATCCAACTAACCACTAATTACTAACAATTAACTTTACTTTACGCTTTTATTTTCATGCTTTATGTACCATTTACTTTTAGCATTTTACATTTCATGCTATTTTCGTCTTTGCTCACTTGAGCATTTACTTTTATGTCATTTTTATTTTGCTCACTTGAGCTTTTCTTTCTTTTTAAAGACACCTAATAATCAACATGAACCATAAAAAATCATTAATGATACTTGGACTACATGGTTACTATCCTTTGCATTATGGAGTGATGGACTTCTTGGACTTAGGATTAGAGACCTTGGCCTATCTTGGAGACTTTGTGACTTTATTTGATATTTTGTCTGGAGTTCTTGAGGTTTACCTCAAGACATTGGGTTGTTTGTTTGTTTTGTGTGCAGGTTATTGAGATTACGATCTTTGTTTGTAATCTGGAATTCACCCGTATACAGCCGTTACTCTGCCCAATTTTTGCGAAGACTTAAAACACTTGAAGTTTGGTTATCTCAAGAGGTCTAGTATCTTTGCTTGCTTGGTTTCAATCCGAAGAATGGGAATTTTATATTGACTCATAATGTCAAGTATTGGCTTCTTGTTGGTTAGATGGTTCTTATCCCTAGCTTTTACCTTATGCTTTAGGATAGCCTCTTCTTCTCCTCCCATCTTCTTTAATTTCAAAAATCTTCTCCCTCCTTAAAAAAAAAACTCTTCTTGTTTTGAAACTTGAAACATTTTCATAATAAACTTGGACTTAGGTCCATGCATCTTCGAAACATTTTCATAAATAAATTTCAATCAATTTAATAATACCTTGACCTTTTTTTGTGATAAGACTAAAGTCAATCAATCTCATTTCAAACCATTTTGCCACTTTGGCTTTTATCTTTAAACTTTTCTCAAAAGATTAGACTCTTGTCAATCCTTGTAGTGATGCAAACAACTATACTTCTACAATATGTAGTGAAGTGAGATATTTTCCACTTGGGTGTTGAGTGAGGCAATGTTGATTTTAAAATCCAAGCCATATCCTCCACTTTGAGATGATGCAAATTCTCCTTTCTCATGATTGTGGATAGTAAGTATGTTTTTCACACGGACAATTGCGATGATGTCTTATCTCATAAAATCAACCAACACACTTGTGTTACAAATTTTTAAAAAAGAGGAACTACGTGTACCCTGATCCCCTATTGCACAAAAGGTGGTACGTAGGCACTAAAGGTTCACAACCGCGGCGGGTGCAAAAATCATAAAAATATTTCTTTTCTCACCTCCACCATCCATTTTATATACAACACATTTTTATAGCCAAAATATACAGATTTTTTCAAAGAGGTTCCTGCGGAGTACCATAGATGTTTAGGGTGCTAATACCTTCCCTTTGCATAACCAACCCCCTTACCTTGAATCTTTCCCCCTCTTTTTGGGTTATTCGCTATTTTCCCATTCCTTTGGAAACAATAAAGCGCGGTGGCGATTTTTATTTTGATTTGTATAAAGTCTAGTCAATCCAATGGCCTAGTCTTGCACATTTCTACCGCCACAGAAAAATGGCGACTTCACCGGGGAGAGATTGACCTCTTGCTGGTCCATCCCTAAGTGGGTTAAACCTATCTTTGTTTATGTGTTATATTTTGTATATATGTTTGTCTGGATTTTCCTGGTTTACAGGGTGCTTGGTGATTACTCATAAGTCTTATACCCGGACTTGGGCAAACTTTAAGATAGGACGGGCGGTATAGTCATGTTAACTTTGAGGGATTAATCCTAAAAAAGGAGGCATGAGATCCCCCACTCAGTGGAGGCCCCTTTGACTGTAGTATCGTTTACCGAGTAATCGGGAAAACGTACTGCTTTCGACCTGGGAGCCTGCCGAAGCTGAGGACCGTAGATTACCTAACCCCTCTTGGCCTTTTAGGTGTAGTGAGGAAGCTATAACGGAGTAATCCGGAAGTAGTTGTCACGCGATACTACGCTCGGACGAGTCTTTCTTGAGAACATTACTAATTACTGAGTTAATCGGGAAGTTGGTAATATCGGAAGGAAGGATGTAGACTCTGAGAACCTCTAGAACCTTGTTCGGCAGGTGATAACTTTTTAGACCAATACCTTATGGGTAGTGTGATCGGTGGATCTGGAACTGACAGTTTAACGCTGGTTCGCGAAATGTCGTGGAAGCAAGAGTCGCCATCGTCTTTTATTTTCTCCAAATGGAAAGGACAAAAGCACAGAAAAATTCCTTATAGAGATTGCTCTCGGTTCGGGAGGTAGATTTATAGAAAGGGAAGGTGTTAGCACCCTTTCTATTCATGGTTATCCATGGGCTCTTAGATACTTGCTCACTTGTGTTTTCAAAATTGTTTGTTTTTCAAGTGTGAGTGGGTTTAAAAAAGTTTCGTTTAAAGATTTCAGATCGACTCTTGTATCAGTCCTCAAGAGTGTTTGAAAAATGTTTTTGAAAGCTTTTTGAAAAGTGTCGGTGTGAAAAGAGTTTTGATTTGTTTTGAAGAGAGCAAGTATCTACGAGTCGTCTACCTACCCTAAGGAATTAGGCTGTCTAAATGTCCTTAAGGTAGTGCCATCCCACCATTGAGGGATAGGTAGCACCACCGTTGGAGGTGTTCGGGTCAATTCGAGTTTAGGGACAGTGTGGTCACCAGAGCAACAGTAGGACACCTTAGAAGCTACCCTTATGCCATTGATCCTTTTTTAATTCGAGGCAACTTTTCTGAGGCAACTGGTTTTGAGGCATATGGATCAACGGACATAAGGACTTACTAAAATGTCCTATACTCGACGACCACGTTTCGAGGGCAAGGCAACAGTGAGGCGTACCATAAGAGTGGTGTGTGAATTTGTGTGTTATTTTCATATTATGTTTTATCTTGTACATGTATCATGGTGATCTACGCTTGTTTTTAATTTAGGCCATACATTCTTTCATGCAAAGTTTAGCAGTTTAAAAGTGCGGAAATTTAAATGCGGAAAGTAAAATCCTACGCTATTACAAGGCGCGGGTCTATACATCGCCAAATTAACAAAGACCCGTTTGATAAAAAAAATGCGGAAAGTAAAACCTAGTTACTATTACATGGCTTGAGCAATTACATAATATTCACAAGAAAAATAAGAATAAATGCGCGAAAAGAATAGAAAATAGAACGTTCGAGGGCGTTGGACCCTTTTGGAATTAAATTGAATTAAAAGTTAATTAATTATTTAATTAAAAGAAAAGAAATGTTTTTTAGGTTTTTGGTATTTAATGGAAAATAAAGAACAAGAATTAAAAGGAAACCCTAAATCTAGATTATTTTAATTATTAATGAAAATATTAAAGTTAACCTAATTTACTAGTTAATTAATTTATTTACATCTTTATTTACAAAATTAATGATAATTAATAATAATGATAAATAATGATTATTAATAATTTATTTAAGAAAAAGATGAATATGTCAAAAAAACCTAATTCTAGATACTTTTTACTTATTAAGAAAAAGATTAAAGTTTAAAAACCTAAATTAAACTAAGTTAATTGTTAGAGTTTATTTACAAAAAATAAGTTAGTGATGAAATTAATAATAATTAAATATATTTGTATTTTTGATTTTTCTGTTTTTATTATAGAAAATTATTTTATGGTGAAAAAAACAATTAGAACAATTAAAAAAGAATTAGAAAAGAAAAGAAAATAAAATTAAAAAGGATGCAAACCAATGGGGGGTTTCAGGCCCAAGGGGAGGTTTTTTTGAAGTATTCTGGCTCATTAGACAAAAAGCCTTGTTTGACTTTCTGGCATCACGTGCGTGTTCATTGACTCCTGAGTATCGTGGTCTGCATTCTTTGGCCATTGAATTGGGTTTCATGGCCATTTGTGTTCTGCATGTTGGCCATTTGTGTTCTGGCCTCATCATGCATAAGTTGTTCGTTTGGCCATTTGGCTTTTGGCTTTTGGCCATTTGTATTTTGGCCTCAACGTTCCTTAATGAACCTGCATGGGATCCTGTCTAAAATCTGCAGTGTTGAATCTCATGAACCATTAAATAAAATCATAAAATGCGAATAAAGTCAATATATGAAAAAATTTAATGTTTAGGCACAATATGACATGTATGAATGATTATACCCTTTTGATCATGGAGATCAAATCAATCTTACCCTTACTGGAAAATTAGTGACCTGAATGCTTTTATGCCCTTTGGATCATGGAGACCAAACCAGCTTTATCCTTACTGAAGAAGTAGTGAGGTGTTGATTTGTAACTGTGATGGCTTGTTTGTAGTGAGAGAGAGATTTGTAATAAGGATTTCAAGGTTTTAGGGTTCTTGAAAGAATTTGATATTCTAACAGTGTTGTGGCAAGGTTTTTTTCTCTCTTTTCCTCCTCTTTTTCTCCTCTCTGGTTTGTGTGAAAAGTAGGTGATTATATAATGGAAATTAGGGTAAAGAAAATGGGCTTTGAATGTGCAATTAGGCCTCCAATGTTCACTTGAGTTCGTCACTTTCCAGGATAAATCGCAGAGACTTAAGTGCAATTTTTGAAGTTGAAATGTGAAAACAAAATGTAGCTGACATCGAGAACTAACTCCTATCCGAAAATCGGCTCAATCGGATAAACGGTGAATTAGTTATGAATTTTTGAAGTTTCAGCTCAGACAAACTTATTTTGGGCTCCAGTGTCGACTCTGACACGTTCTTCAATAAAAAACTGGTATTGATCGGAGCATAATCCGGTCTCGACTTTTGAAGAAAAGTTGTAGATCTACGAGTCAGGGACCTTGTGTAAAAATATGAGCCCAATCCGATAAAAATTGACCGAGTTATGAATTTTCGAAGTTTCGGCCCAGATGAAATAATATTCAGCATTCAGGATTTTCAGCGTGTCACACACTCTGAGCAAAAAATGAAGGCATTTTGAATACCTTTTGAACTTAATACCTTCTGTGAAAATGTAGCCAACTCAATTTGTGAAATTTTGGCACCGGAACCAGCTCGATACGATGAAAATCGACCAAGTTATGATTTTCTGAACATGACGCAAATAAACTTCTGTCACAAATTTTCTGTATGAAAATACTTGATAAATCCACATTTTTGAAGACCTTATGATCGAAATTGGCTTCCATCCGTGAGAGATGAAAACGTAGATAATGTCATGATGGAATTTTGGCCACCGGAACGGGTTCAAAACGAGCCACGATCTTCAAGTTATGAATTTTTTAGCGCGTAAAAACTGCACTTTCAGCACACTTTTTCACCATATTTCTTCGAGAAAACTCACACATTCGGATACCTTCTTTAAAGAATTGACTCTTGAGCCGAACCTGAATTTGAGAATACGTTATCAGAGATATCTTGGCGAAAGAATACCTAAACATGACGCGCCGGGTTGGACTTGTGAATTTTTCTTGAAATATTTTGAGAAATATGGGAGGGCAAATTTTGGGGTACAACAGTTGCCCCTGTTCAATCTTCTTAAACCTGAGGATGTAGATTGGCTTGCGTGCCTTTCGTGATCCGAAGGTGGAAGATGATTGAACACTAAAGTGCCCAGAAATTTGCGCTCACATAGAGTGTGTTAGCAGTATGATGTAGGGAATGGGCTTACAGATGCCATGTTGAGAGATGATGGATAGGAGGATGGGCTTATAGATTCCATCTAGAGACTGATGGTAAGTGGAGAGATGGGCTTATAGATGCCATCAGGAGGTTGTCGATCGCGTAAGAGATTCCTTAGCGAGAACTTACGTACCTGAGAAAGAAAAATAATTACCTGGCCTGTTACAGGAGTTGATCTTCAAACCCTTTATGTAGATGTGCCCTGGCTAGATACAGGAATCAAATCTTTAAACTCTTCAGACGTGCCCTGGCAAGATACAGGAATCGAATCCGGAGAATATAGTCGTCAACAGATACACCCTGGCAAGATACAGGAATCAGATCTTCGAACTCTTCAGACGTGCCCTGGCAAGATACAGGAATCGAGTCTGGAATTAGTCGTCAACAGATACACCCTGGAAAGATACAGGAATCAGATCTTCGAACTCTTCAGACGTGCCCTGGCAGGATACAGGAATCGAGTCTGGAATTCAGAAAGGTTGGTGAGTTGTCTCTACTGACAGGTTATTTCCATGGACGGGTGGTCTTTAACGACGAGTGTCTATAACGACGAGTGTCTATAACGACGAGTGTCTATGACGACGAGTGTCTATGACGACAAGTGTCTATGACGACGAGTGTCTATGACGACGAGTGTCTATAACGACGAGTGTCTATAATAACAAGTGTCTATAACGACGAGTGTCTATAACGACGAGTGTCTATACGACGAGTGTCTATAACGACGAGTGTCTATAACGACGAGTGTCTATAACGACGAGTGTCTATAATGACGAGTGTCTATAACGACGGGTGTCTATAACGACGGGTGTCTATAACGACGGGTGTCTATAACGACGGGTGTATATAACGACGGGTGTTTATAACGACGAGTGTCTATAACGACGAGTGTCTATGACGACGAGTCTCTATGACGACGAGTGTCTATGACGACGAGTGTCTATGACGACGAGTGTCTATAAAGACGAGTGTCTATAACGACGAGTGTCTATAACAACGAGTGTCTATAACGACGAGTGTCTATAACGACGAGTGTCTATAACGACGAGTGTCTATAACGACGAGTGTCTATAACGACGAGTGTCTATAACGACGAGTGTCTATGACGATGAGTGTCTATGACGACGAGTGTCTATGACGACGAGTGTCTATGACGACGAGTGTCTATGACGACGAGTGTCTATGACGACGAGTGTCTATAACGATGAGTGTCTATGACCACGAGTGTCTATGACGACGAGTGTCTATGACGACGGGTGTCTATAACGACGGGTGTCTATGACGACGAGTGTCTATAACGACGAGTGTCTATAACGACGAATGTCTATAACGACGAGTGTCTATAGCGACGAGTGTCTATAGCGACGAGTGTCTATAACGACGAGTTGGATCAGAGAAATCTTTAGGCATTGATTTAACTGGATTTGTATTCTTTGACTGGGTTGGTCTCTTTTGACTGTATTCGTCTACATAGCTGATCTTTTAACTGTATCCTTCCTGAAAGGTAAAGGTCAGTCATATGCAATGCATGATATGGATCAAGCAATAATATTTTTCAACACATGAGATTGTATGATATGATGCGTATATGCATGTATCATGATGTATAACAATGTGATGTTTATGAATGTATCTGCGTCTAGGAAAATAGATCCTTGACGGATGCCGGGAAGTCAAATCCTGGGCTCATGTTGAAGAGTGAGATTCTTCATTTCCGTTGGGGATGATGATTGCAAGAATACCGGTCGGAGAAGATAACTCCATTGGGGAATAAACTTGGCGAAGAGATTACTCTGCGGGGAATTACTCTGTGGGAAGAGATACTTCGCTGAGATTTGATGATAACTCCGCTGGGGATTTCGTTGTTGTGCTCTGTTGGATGTTTTGATGAACTCCGCTGGGGAATAAGAAGAGCTTTGCCGAGGACGATCTTTCCGTGGATTTTAGATGAGGATAATCCAGTTATAAGCTCTGGTGGAGAAATAACCTTTGAATAAAACCGGGGAGACGCGTTCGCTCTGTAGGGAGTGAACGTATCTTGGTCGCATTCTTCAGCTGAACTTACCTTGGCACTTCGGTGGACAGGGCAACCGGATCATTTAGATAACTCATTATTGCCCCAGTTTCTGTTGGAGAAGAAGGTACCTGTGAAGGTGTTTGATGACTGCCGTTTGACAAATCTTCTTCTGGTAGGCAAGTGACGAGATACTGGGACATAGTCGTACGCTTCGATCCCTAATTTTTGCCTGGACCGCCCTTTCGGGTTTTCAGTCCATCGGGATACCCATTTTTGCCCAAGCCGCCTTTTCAGGTTTTCGACTTGCCGGGTGTACAGATATTTTTCATTTCATCCCTTATTTTTGCCCGAACCCTTTTGGTTCGCCGGGAAGCCCTTATTTTTGCCTAGGTGTGTCAACCTAGCGGGTCTTTGATTTTGCGTAGTATTTTTTCGACTATGTCCACGTTCTCAGAATGTAGGGAGGTGCCCCTGTTGTTGGGTTGCCATGCCACCAGAAGATCTTCGTTTGATCGTCTAATGCCCCAAGTGACTTAGACGAAGATTTGCCCCAGGCTATTTGGCATTTTGAGAGATTCTTCGGATCTTGACTTAACTGCCCCAGATGACGGACAATGATCATGTCATGCCCCTTGTTTGGGAGTGCTTTTGTTCATCCGATATTCGTCGTGCGAGCTTTTATGCTGTTCAAACAAATAGTCGTATGCAAACAAAGTTATGTTAAAAATGCAAAGCTTATGTTTGTTTCGAAGTTTTTTTGAAAATGCAGTTTTTTAATAAAACAAGTGAGTTCTTTTGTAAACTGTGATGTCAAACTCGTTATTTTACTGCGAGCCTTAAGGAGTCAGGATACCTTTGTAACAGTATGCTTTCAAACTAGCCCATGCTTCAGCTAGGAATTTTTAGGGTTATAACGTGGCCTGGTTCACGGTTTAAGAAACAAAGGATAAAGGCTCAAATTATTTGTACCCACCCGTTCTTCGTGATGTTCTCCAAACCTAAACTCAGCTGATCGTGCGTTAGACCTTGTTTGAGTCTTTGCTTTGATATACCAGTGATGGTTCGGATATTGATAGTTTATTTTGAATAGGTAGTCATTTTTTGTTGATGGTTTGTAGGACCTCTTTCTTTTTGATTTTATTATCCCTATTTTTTGCCTGAACTGTTTCTTTTTGGGTTTACAATCAGCGGGATGCCCCAGTTTTGTAAGTCTCCTTCATAGGTTTTGACTTAATGGGTTTTTATTTTGAGAAGTAATGACTGCCTATCTGTATGATTGTTCGGAACCATCACTGTCTTTCTTTGTTTTATAAGGTCCTCTTTGGTGCCATTTGTTATGCACTTGGATCGACTGAGAGAACTACCCTGCCCCAGGTTATGATTAAGGGTTTTAAATTTCGAAAAGAAAAAATCCTACTTCTTTGGCTCAGAGGGTTTGACGAGGGATTATCTTCCTTATAACTCCAGTGTTTAGGAATTGAAACAATGCATGTACCTCATCAGCGGGGTCTGTTTAAAAGCATGCTGTAAATTGCGGTATCGTTTTAGTCATCCTCCCTCAAGAGGCTTAGAGTTTTTTTAATTGAGAGTTGATCATCACAGAAAAATGAAAGCAATTTGCAATATAGTGAATACGAAATAATTACTTCAAAACAGACATGTGCAATGCATTAATGAAATAACCAAGTTTGACATGAAATAAAATGTTTGAACAATCAAAGAAAATTACAATTTGAACATTCGAATGAACAAAAGTCTTCTCATCTTAGGACTTGTTACTTCACATGGTGAATCCTGTAGGGATGATAGCAGACCTCAGCTTGACCTGCTTGGGTGAAATCCACTGCTCCTTCATTAATCAGGTCCTGGACCTTGTTCTTCAGAGCCCAGCAGTCGGCAGTGTCATGTCCAGGACTATCGAAGTGGTATGCACATCTTTTGTTGGGATGATAGTTAGGAGCAGATGTGTTGGGGTTCCGGGGAGGAGCCCTTAGTGTAATTAGATTCAACCTCAGCAGGTGTTGTAGAGCTTGAAACAACGGCATGTTGAGCTGGGTGAACTGCCTCCTGGACCTGCTTGGCTTACTCTGATCAGCCTGCTGCTCTGGGCGAGGTTGATGTTGGGCTTGTGAAGTAGTAGCAATTTGGAGAGGTCCATTCTTCACCATACCAGACTCTTGTCCTCTTGGAAGCTGATCAAAGACCTAGTCCCTGACTCAGACTGGTTGCTTCATGTTGGATCTGTCTTGGTGGAGTTGACTGATCATGGTCCTCAACTCTTCTTGCTCCTGAGATAAACCTTGGATGAGAGCCCTTTGCCTCATCATCTGGGTTTTCAATGTATCTACCTCAGCTTGCAGGCGTTTCAGCCGTTCGTCCTTGTCATCTTCGGGACTTTTCTTGGCCAAATTCCCCATGAGGAGTGTCCTCAACTCTTCTTGCCCCTTGGATAGGCTTAAGAAGATCTCCCTGAACTGAGTCTCTTGAGCATCAGGATCCTGGTTGTCTGGTTGGAAAGCCATTGCTGAAATAAACAGCGAGGAAGGTAAGTGACCTGTAACAAGGATACCTGTAATGCAATGATGTGTATGTATGCATGCAATGTTTTCAAGGATCTTGCGGGATAGACTAGAAAATTTGTTAGAATATGCATTTTGTAGCTTGATGGAAGGCACTGCATATTATTGAGAGTCCTTCTTCAAGAGTCAAGGCTCACCATATCGAGTGGGTCATCGCCCCTGACTTTAGTCATCATGTCTGGTTTTGATTTCCAAACAACCTTGGTTAGGGGAACCTTCTTCAAGAGTCAAGGCTCACCATGTTAAGTGGGTCATAGCCTCTGACTCAGATCATCAACCTGGCTAGAGGAAAATAAATCCCCTTTGCCCCTTGCTAGACATTCTGATTCATCATGACCTGCATCACAAGCCCTTGAGATCCTTGAAACGGATTAGTCCTTATGCGGGATGTATGCAAAGGTATGATGTTATGCTATGCATCGGGTAATGTAGGCAAATCCTATTATGAGTCCCAATTAAGGACTGTAAGCAAAACCTGCAAGAAACGCAAGTGTCAGATAACAAGCATGCAAATAGTCAAGTTGGAAGGCACACAAGTCACACAAGAGAGCCCTTAGAGTTTAGGCCAGCGTGGGGTTTAGGGTGCTACCCTCTTTCAGTTTGTTGGTTAAGACCTGTCCTATCAGAAGTAACTTGGTTCTAGAGGATCCCAATATCACTGACTACCCTCAATCGGTCATAACTCCAGCATCACAATCTTTTCTTGCGGCCAGAACCATCACGAGAGTTTAGCCTCAATGGGTGTAGCATACTGCTACTGTTCTATTGGCCAAGTTGGGTCATTTAAGGTTCTAAGGTCGGTTGGTGCTTAATGACTCCTCAGAAGACCCATATTCTCCTCGTTGCGACACAAGGGATATCGGTACAGACCAAGGTGCCACACCAACGTAGCCACTGCTTCACCCATGTCGGTCTACGCCGGACAGGTCCCTCACAGCTTATGCTACCTAACAGGGTATCCCTAGATCCGGGTTAGGATCTATGTAACTCCGATGCAGCCCACGATAATAAAGCAAACAAGCACAACAATTGAAAACACAAGTGATCTTAGTCCTAAGGTACACCTCACTTTATAAATGTCCCCAGCAGAGTCGCCAGTTCTGTGATCGGTGGATCTGGAACTGACTATTTAACGCTGGTTCGCGAAATGTCGCGGAAGCAAGAGTCGCCATCGTCTTTTATTTTCTCCAAATGGAAAGGACAAAAGCACAGAAAAATTCCTTATAGAGATTGCTCTCGGTTCGGGAGGTAGATTTATAGAAAGGGAAGGTGTTAGCACCCTTTCTATCCATGGTTATCCATGGGCTCTTAGATACTTGCTCACTTGTGTTTTCAAAATTGTTTGTTTTTCAAGTGTGAGTGGGTTTAAAAAAGTTTCGTTTAAAGATTTCAGATCGACTCTTGTATCAGTCCTCAAGAGTGTTTGAAAAATGTTTTTGAAAGCTTTTTGAAAAGTGTCGGTGTGAAAAGAGTTTTGATTTGTTTTGAAGAGAGCAAGTATCTACGAGTCGTCTACCTACCCTAAGGAATTAGGCTGTCTAAATGTCCTTAAGGTAGTGCCATCCCACCATTGAGGGATAGGTAGCACCACCGTTGGAGGTGTTCGGGTCAATTCGAGTTTAGGGACAGTGTGGTCACCAGAGCAACAGTAGGACACCTTAGAAGCTACCCTTATGCCATTGATCCTTTTTTAATTCGAGGCAACTTTTCCGAGGCAACTGGTTTTGAGGCATATGGATCAACGGACATAAGGACTTACTAAAACGTCCTATACTCGACGACCACGTTTCGAGGGCAAGGCAACAGTGAGGCGTACCCTAAGAGTGGTGTGTGAATTTGTGTGTTATTTTCATATTATGTTTTATCTTGTACATGTATCATGGTGATCTACGCTTGTTTTTAATTTAGGCCATACATTCTTTCATGCAAAGTTTAGCAGTTTAAAAGTGCGGAAATTTAAATGCGGAAAGTAAAATCCTACGCTATTACAAGGCGCGGGTCTATACATCGCCAAATTAACAAAGACCCGTTTGATAAAAAAAATGCGGAAAGTAAAACCTAGTTACTATTACATGGCTTGAGCAATTACATAATATTCACAAGAAAAATAAGAATAAATGCGCGAAAAGAATAGAAAATAGAACGTTCGAGGGCGTTGGACCCTTTTGGAATTAAATTGAATTAAAAGTTAATTAATTATTTAATTAAAAGAAAAGAAATGTTTTTTAGGTTTTTGGTATTTAATGGAAAATAAAGAACAAGAATTAAAAGGAAACCCTAAATCTAGATTATTTTAATTATTAATGAAAATATTAAAGTTAACCTAATTTACTAGTTAATTAATTTATTTACATGTTTATTTACCAAATTAATGATAATTAATAATAATGATAAATAATGATGATTAATAATTTATTTAAGAAAAAGATGAATATGTCAAAAAAACCTAATTCTAGATACTTTTTACTTATTAAGAAAAAGATTAAAGTTTAAAAACCTAAATTAAACTAAGTTAATTGTTAGAGTTTATTTACAAAAAATAAGTTAGTGATGAAATTAATAATAATTAAATATATTTGTATTTTTGATTTTTCTGTTTTTATTATAGAAAATTATTTTATGGTGAAAAAAACAATTAGAACAATTAAAAAATAATTAGAAAAGAAAAGAAAATAAAATTAAAAAGGATGCAAACCAATGGGGGGTTTCAGGCCCAAGGGGAGGTTTTTTTGAAGTATTCTGGCCCATTAGATAAAAAGCCTTGTTTGACTTTCTGGCATCACGTGCGTGTTCATTGACTCCTGAGTATCGTGGTCTGCATTCTTTGGCCATTGGATTGGGTTTCATGGCCATTTGTGTTCTGCCTGTTGGCCATTTGTGTTCTGGCCTCATCATACATAAGTTGTTCTTTTGGCCATTTGGCTTTTGGCTTTTGGCCATTTGTATTTTGGCCTCAACGTTCCTTAATGAACCTGCATGGGATCCTGTCTAAAATCTGCAGTGTTGAATCTCATGAACCATTAAATAAAATCATAAAATGCGAATAAAGTCAATATATGAAAAAATTTAATGTTTAGGCACAATATGACATGTATGAATGATTATACCCTTTTGATCATGGAGATCAAATCAATCTTACCCTTACTGGAAAATTAGTGACCTGAATGCTTTTATGCCCTTTGGATCATGGAGACCAAGCCAGCCTTATCCTTACTGAAGAAGTAGTGAGGTGTTGATTTGTAACTGTGATGGCTTGTTTGTAGTGAGAGAGAGATTTGTAATAAGGATTTCAAGGTTTTAGGGTTCTTGAAAGAATTTGATATTCTAACAGTGTTGTGGCAAGGTTTTTTTCTCTCTTTTCCTCCTCTTTTTCTCCTCTCTGGTTTGTGTGAAAAGAAGGTGATTATATAATGGAAATTAGGGTAAAGAAAATGGGCTTTGAATGTGCAATTGGGCCTCCAATGTTCACTTGAGTTCGTCACTTTCCAGGCTAAATCGCAGGGACTTAAGTGCAATTTTTGAAGTTGAAATGTGAAAACAAAATGTAGCTGACATCGAGAACTAACTCCTGTCCGAAAATCGGCTCAATCGGATAAACGGTGAATTAGTTATGAATTTTTGAAGTTTCAGCTCAGACAAACTTATTTTGGGCTCCAGTGTCGACTCTGACACGTTCTTCAATAAAAAACTGGTATTGATCGGAGCATAATCCGGTCTCGACTTTTGAAGCAAAGTTGTAGATCTACGAGTCAGGGACCTTGTGTAAAAATATGAGCCCAATCCGATAAAAATTGACCGAGTTATGAATTTTCGAAGTTTCGGCCCAGATGAAATAATATTCAGCATTCAGGATTTTCAGCGTGTCACACACTCTGAGCAAAAAATGAAGGTCTTTTGAATACCTTTTGAACTCAATACCTTCTGTGAAAATGTAGCCAACTCAATTTGTGAAATTTTGGCACCGGAACCAGCTCGATACGATGAAAATCGACCAAGTTATGATTTTCTGAACATGATGCAAATAAACTTCTGTCACAAATTTTCTGTATGAAAATACTTGATAAATCCACATTTTTGAAGACCTTATGATCGAAATTGGCTTCCAGCCGTGGGAGATGAAAACGTAGATAATGTCTAGACGGAATTTTGGCCACCGGAACGGGTTCAAAACGAGCCACGATCTTCAAGTTATGAATTTTTTAGCGCGTAAAAACTGCACTTTCAGCACACTTTTTCACCATATTTCTTCGAGAAAACTCACACATTCGGATACCTTCTTTAAAGAATTGACTCTTGAGCCGAACCTGAATTTGAGAATACGTTATCAGAGATATCTTGGCGAAAGAATACCTGAACATGACGCGCCGGGTTGGACTTGTGAATTTTTCTTGAAATATTTTGAGAAATATGGGAGGGCAAATTTTGGGGTACAACAGGTAGTACTTTCGACCTCATGCTCGTGACGTTGAACCTGTGAACCCTATATGTGTGATCTTGCGTGTGATTGTTGCATCATGCATCCATGCACTCATAAGCATCTTTTGAAAAAACAATATTTCAAGGGATTTAAAGGTTGACTATTTGTGAATATCGCAGGTACTTTTAAACCATGGATTCTGGAAAGAGAAAGACCAGGAAATACAGTTTCAAGGATCCTAAGATAGATGAGTTGATCAGTCTAATTCCCGAGATCGAGTGTTCTGCAGACTTTCGGAAGAAGTATGGATCCATTATTCCTATCATGAAGCTGAAGATGAAGGAGGGTTTTCTCTCAACTTTGGTCCAGTTCTATGATCCGATGTATCACTGCTTTACTTTTCCCGATTATCAGTTGATGCCAACACCGGAAGAGTATTCCTATCTATTGGATTTACCTGTTACCGATCGCGTTCCTTTTACTGGTTTGGAGGGTGAGCCAAAACCACATGAGATTGCTGCTTTGATTCATCTGGGGAAGTCTGAGGTGGAAGCTCATATGACTACCAAAGGAGGGATTAGAGGATTACCAACTCAGTTCTTATTGGAGAAAGCTCGTTACTTTGTCAGGATGAAGAGTACGGTTGCTTTTGAGGCCATCTTTTCTTTACTCGCCTATGGATTATTCTTATTTCCTAATGTGGACAAGTTTGTCGACATTAACGCTATCAACATTTTCATGATTGGAAACCCGGTTCCTACACTGTTGGGTGATGCTTATTACTCTATTCATCTTCGGAATTCTTATCATGGGGGAATGATTATCTGTTGCACTCCTTTGTTGTATCGGTGGTTTACCTCTCATATGCCTCAGTCTGACGCTTTTTGGGATGTCAAGAAGGAACCCCGTTGGGCTCCTAAGATCATGGCACTTACTCACTTGGATATTGATTGGTATCATCGAGCTTACCAAGATGCGGAGATTATTAACAGTTGTGGTAGTTTCCCCAATGTGCCTCTTCTTGGTACAAAGGGAGGAATTAACTATAACCCTGTTCTTGCACAGCGACAGCTTGGTTATCCGATGAGGGATAAACCGAACAATATTCATCTGAGTAGTTTCTTTTTGAAGGAAGGAGAAGACCACAGGGAAGCTAGGGAGCAGATTGCGAAGGCCTGGTGTCACATTCATAAGAAGAGTAGGAAGGATTTGGGACCTAGGGGTGTTGTTTCTTTGGAGCCATATCTTCAGTGGGTCCGATCGAGAGCCATTCAGTTGAAGATGCCGTATACTAGGGAGAGACCCATGCATGATTTGTTTGTGAAGACCACTCCTCCCTTATTAGATGATCTAGAAGAGCTTCAGCTTGCTTTGGTTAGGATGCAACAGGAAAGGGATGCTTGGAAGAACAAGTTCCGGACTTTAGAGAGTTCCTACAGAGCAGACCTGAAGGAGAGAGATGATTTGATTGAGATCCTTGAGAGTCGAGCAGTAGAGTCTATGGAGAGGCAAGGAGATTTATTTTCTCCTAAGCCTCAAACAGGTGCTGTTTGTTCACTTCCTGATTCAGATGATTGGAAGGAGGTTGCCATCAGACATGTGGAAGAAAACTAGAGGTTGAGAGCTCAGATTTCCAGGCTCACAGGGAAGCGCATTCGTACAGATTGATCTCTATCAGTTCCTTTTCTCAGGATTTTAGATTGTATTTTCATCTTGTACTTGGGATCATTGAAACTTGTAACCCATTTCGAAGTTATTATAATAAAAGTTTCCAGTATTTCAAATGCGTTGTTATTTTGATGTTTGCAATATGTCTGTAAATCTTAAATCCCTTGAAATATTAAATGATAAAATAATAATAATCATATACATTGCATATCAGGCATCATATTGCACATGATTTTGCATTTGTTATGCATATCCAGGTGCCTTACCCAGCTTCTTTACTTCATTCAGCAAGCTGACTCATCACTACAACACTCGGGCTAATTTCAAAAAGAAGATGGACAACTTAGAATAGGAGAATCGCGAGCTGCGCGAAGAAGTTTCTTCTTTGAAGGCTGGCTTGGACAACTTGACTACTCTGATGGAAGCTCTGGTGGTTGCTCAGAATCAGCCACCGAGTGTTCAACCTCAACAAACAAGGGCAAGTACTGAAGTTCTGACTGTTCCTGTATCCGCTACTCTGACTGTTGTTCAAAACCGTATGCCTCAGGGTTATCCGTGGGGAATGCCAGATAATTTTGCACCTGAAGGTTTCAATCTGGGTCCTCAAGATGCTCCAGTGGTTCCAAATGTTGTTACTCCTGCATCTCCTGTGGTGCATATTGTTCCTGCTGCACCTCCTTCGATGAATTTGGTTCTGTTTGTTAATAAAGATGTGTGTCGTCCTTTCCCTCCGCCGAGTGAAGACTTGGGTCTTTATGAAAAAATGGATGATTTCTAAGAGCAGTTTGATAGAATGCAAAGGGAGATGAAGGCTCTTAGGGGAAAAGAGTTGTTCAGGCAGAATGTGAATGAGCTGTGTTTGGTCCCGAATGTTAAAGTGCCTGCTAAGTTCAAGGTCCCGGAATTTGAGAAGTACAAGGGCAACACTTGCCCTCGTGCTCATTTGGTGATGTATCGGAGAAGGATGTCTACCCATACTGATGATTAGCGTCTACTGATTCATTTTTTCCAGGATAGTCTGGCCGGTGCTGCGTTGAAATGGTACATGAGTTTAGACAACGTCAACATCCATACTTTTCATGATTTGGGAGAAGCATTCATTAAACAATAAAAGTACAATATGGACATGGCGCCTGACCGTGACCAGCTTAGGGCCATAGTTCAGAAAGACAGAGAATCATTCAAAGAGTATGCACAGAGATGGCACGAAGTGGCTGCACAAGTGATTCCGCCCATGGAAGATAAAGAAATGACCAAGATTTTTCTAAAGACGCTAGGAGCTTTCTACTACGAAAAAATGGTAGCAAGTTCCCCAAGTGATTTTACAGAGATGGTAGGAATGGGTGTCCTCCTAGAAGAGGCAGTAAGAGAAGGCCGTTTGACAAAGGGTGAAGGATCTTGAGGTGTGAAGAAGCCATCTTACGGGTTTACAAAGAAGAAAGAGGGGGATACAAATGCTGTTATGCAAGAGAGAAAGGTAAACGCTCCTAGAAGGAATTATCAGCGTCATCAGCAAGTCACCTCAGTTACTCCTGTTATGAATGCCGCTCCAACTACCGTTGCTTATCAGAGACCATCCCAGCAGGGGAATCAAGGGTATAATCAGAGAAGGGAGAACTATGATCCTATTCCCATGAGCTATGCAGAGCTATTACCAGCATTGGTTCAGAATAAGTTGGTCCAGACACGACCACCTCCCGTTGTATTGTCACCATTGTCGTGGTATTACAAAGCAGACCAGACGTGTGCCTTTCATCAAGGAGCACTAGGGCATAGTGTTGAGAATTGTTATCCTTTGAGGACTGAAGTGCAAAGGTTGTTGAAGTCTGGAATTTTATCTTTCAAAGACGTGGGACCTAATGTGAAAGACAATCCTCTATCCAAGCACGGGGGAGTGAATGCTGTGAATATGGTGGCCGGTTGTCCAGGCGACTTTCGAATTTTTGACATTAATCTGGTTAGAGGAGATTTGGTGAAGATGCATGCAGATCTCTGTAAATTCAGTTATTATACGCATGACCATACCGGTTGTGCTGTTTACAGTACAGATATACAGGGCTGCGAGAAGATAAATGCTGATATACAGGAGATGATGGATGAAGGTTTAATCCATATAATCAGGCCTAGGGCAGAATATAAAGAGGAAGTGAATATGGTTTCTGGATGTCTGGGTGAATTTAGAATTTTTTATATGGATCATTTGAATGAGGATCTCGTGCAGTTGCACGCTACCTTCTGCCGTACTGCTGGTCATGTGGATCCACCCGTGAACAAGAACAGAACTGGTTTGGGTTTTTCTTCGAAGAATGGCAAAGGCGAAAGTTTGAAGTCAAAGTCTCTTGTGAATAGTTATCATGATGTTTTCCGCAGCGGAGGCTACCTCCATCCAATTGGTTCTGGAATCAATGTTGTTGAAGAAGATGAAGCAGAGTAGGAAGTACCGAATTTTGTGACACATGGAGTCCGAGTTCAGAATTGGGTCACCATTGATGTTCCTTCTTGCATACATATTTCAAAGTAATTTGTTTTGTTAATCTGTTTCTTTCTTTGAAAATCTTTCACTCTGCCCAAGGTGAAAGTATTGTTTTAAGAATATTTACTTCCTTCGTGAAGGTTTTTCTCAGGTCATCTTGTTGGTATATGCGTAATCTTTGTGTGTTTCTCAAATAATTAAAGACGATACCAGTTGGCGTAAGGTACAATATTAGGTTTGTGATCCCATGATCCCCGGCCAAGTCTTGGTTCGCTTTTGATTTTGGGTTTGCATGGTCAGAAGCCTCTGTCCCAGGTTCCCCAGCGAAGTTTTCCCTCATATGATGAAAGGTTTTATTCCCTTGGTGTGCTAATATATCACTCTTTTTGCAGTATTGGCATTAGTGTTGACTTCTTGATTTCCCAGGAAGACTACACTAGGGCATGTTTTGTTGGAATAGGTTTGGTTGATATGAAGACTCAATCCAGTATTTTCCGATGAAGGCCTTGTTTATTTGATAGAAGTCCTTTTTCCCCAGTGAAGAACGTATCTTGGTTTCCCCTCGATGATGTGGTGTCGACCTCCCCAATGAAGTCAGCATGAAGTCCCCGGTAGAGGTCTCGATGATGAAGTATTGTCTCCCTTAGTGAAGTCCGTATGCTTTTCTTCCTTCAAAGTGGGCCTGATTTCCCCAGTGAATGTTTTGACAATTTGGTTTCCATTTTCCTTATTCACAATCAATATCGAAATCCCCAGTAGGAGTACGGACTGTGAAACATTTGTTTTCCCCATGGAAGTCTGTGTGTTATTCCCTGGGAAGGTTATCGCAGGGCATATCTTGTTGGAATGAGTATTCATGATGAAAAGTTTTCAATCCTCAGTTTTTTTCTCTCCAGGGAAGTGAGTTTGAATTCCTCAATGAGGTTTGGTTGTCTCGGCGTCAGTCTGCTTTATTTGAGACTAGTTTTGCAATCTTCAGTAGGCACGTTGTTTTTGGAAAACTGGTTTCTCCGATGAAAACGGAAGAAAGATGTTCTATCCCGGTATCTGTTTGATTTAGCTACATCCGGATTATGTTTCTCCTCAGTGAAGTTAGGACAGACAATAGGTTTGGTTTCCGCAGTTGCTTTTACCTTTCTTAGATTGATCTTTCTGGTTGAAGTTTACACCGATGTTGTTAATACCTGAGGCAGTTTTGTTCGATTATGTATCCTTTTACCAGCATATGCACGATATCACTCATACATTCATACATGCATCATGCATTGTTACAAATCATTTTTTATTGACATTGTGTTCAAACATTCCTGCAGCGCTCCTTGCTTAGTTGGATCTGGTTTTCCGTCTTGAGTTTATTTCTCAAAAGATGTATCTTCTTTGGCCGTCTTGCTCCAGTTTGTTTCTAATTGGATTCGTGGTTGCATGATAATATTATTTAATCTGGATTTTTGAGGACTTTGAGCTTTGATTTGTGCATTTATTTTGCACCAAAAGACTTTATCTCTTCAGTAGGAATAATGTGGCATTTCCTAGGAAGTCATATCTCTTTCCCCGGGAAGCCATATTTCTTTCCCCAGGAAGTCATATGTCTTTTCCCGGGAAGCCACATTTCTGTCCCCAGAAAGTCATTTCTTTTTGCAATCCTCCATGATAACAAGCAACAAGTATCTTTGTTTGAGCAACTCGTGCTTCCCTGTACAAGTCGACGTAACTTTTTTTTGCTATTTTCTCTATGAGTGGTTAGCTTACAGTCCGTCGTCAGTTTACGCCAGTGGATGGAAAGACTTTCAAATTCACAGAAATTGCTCGTTGTGAAATCTTTGCAAGTGGAAGTCTCTTTAATTGAGACAGCTTACATATTACCCTTTCCAGGCGGAATTCCTTGGTTAAGGAAGAAGTTGACACCCGTTCTAGGTGAAACACCAGAAGTTTGGGGAACATATGATATTTTCAAAATCTACCTTCAATGAACGTTGGTAGTGCATCGACAGTGAACGTCGGTGTTTCTTATCTTTTTGCTATCATCAGTGAACGATGGTGGTTCCTCGTCAGTGAACAGCGATGGTATGATATTTTCAAAATCTACCTTCAGTGAACGTTGGTAGTGCATCGGCAGTGAATGTCGGTGTTTCTTATCTTTTTGCTATCATCAGTGAACGATGGTGGTTCCTCGTCAGTGAACGGCGATGGTATGATATTTTCAAAATCTACCTTCAGTGAACGTTGGTAGTGCATCGACAGTGAACGACGGTGTTTCTTATCTTTTTGCTATCATCAGTGAACGGTGGTTGGTCCTCGTCAGTGAACGACGATAGTATGATATTTTCAAAATCTACCTTCAGTGAACGTTGGTAGTGCATCGGTAGTGAACGTCGGTGTTTCTTATCTTTTTTATATCATCAATGAGCGGTGGTGGTTCCTCGTCAGTGAACGGCGATGGTATGATATTTTCAAAATCTACCTTCAGTGAACGTTGGTAGTTCATCGGCAGCGAACGTCGGTGTTTCTTATCTTTTTGCTATCATCAGTGAACTGTGGTGGTTCCTCGTCAGTGAACGGCGATGGTATGATATTTTCAAAATCTACCTTCAGTGAACGTTGGTAATGCATCGGCAATGAACGTCGGTGTTTCTTATCTTTTTGCTATCATCAGTGAACGGTGGTAGTTCCTCGTCAGTGAACAGCAATGGTATGATATTTTCAAAATCTACCTTCAGTGAACGTTGGTAGTGCATCGGCAGTGAACGTCGGTGTTTCTTATCTTTTTGCATTCATCAGTGAACAGTGATAGTTCCTCGTTAGTGAACGGCGATGGCATGATATATATTTTCTCTTCTACCTTCAACTATTGAGTTGGTAGTTTACCGTCATCTGTGAGTCGGTATATATTCTTCTCTCTACCTTCAGTGAACGTTGGTAGACATCGGCAGTGAACGTCGATGCTTGTTATCCTCCTCTCTGGTTCTATTCTTTTGGTCCACCAATGATTTATTTTCCTGGTGGGGTTGCTCCTTTGTTTCTTCATTTTTGTGGCATCCCTAGTGTTACTTTGCGTCTCTTTTGTTTCGTTCATATGCATCCATAATCATAAGCATTGCATGGCATCTTAGAGACAAAAATAGGGATTGTTTTATATTTAAGTATCTTCAATCGCGTCGACACGAAGATTTGTAACCTTCGTATCTCCGGATAGAAGACACTTAAATAAGGGCAGCTGTTGTACCCCAATTTTTGCCCCTAAGATTCCTCTATCATATCATATCAACTCGATCATAACAAGATCACATTAGGATTGGTTCTTCCTCTTTTTTCCTATCTTTAAGTTTGCTCTTGAGGAATCTCCAAGCACCTTGGTTGTGTATTTTGTATATGTGTTGTTAACTAAATTCTAATCAAAATACAAAAAATATTTGTCTTTCTCTTTGTATATTTTTGTTTTGTAGGTACCAAGTCGAAGCATCTGACAAATAAGGATTTCTGGTATTATTTTCCTAAAATCTCTATTTGCAAAGAAAAAGAGTTAAAAATTTTCATTTTTTTCACTGATGCAATCGATTGCTCTTAAAGTGAAATCGATTGCACATAGTGTATTTTACGCCATTTTTGAAAAAAATACATTGTGCAATCGATTTGCACTGTAGTGCAATCGATTGCACAACGTGAAAATTAAAAAAAAAATCAGCATTTTAAACTTATCAAATTTTGGCTCCAATTTTCCTTCACTTTTGAAAGATGTATCATTAATTCAAATTTTAGTGCCAATCTTTCATTTTTTAAAAGAATTATCATTAATTCAAATTTTGGCTCTAATATTTGAAAGAATTATCATTAATTCAAATTTTGGCTCTAATTTTTGAAAGAGTTATCATTAATTAAAATTTTAGCTCCAAGAATCAATTACCAAATTACCACTAATCCCAATCCTAAAACTCTATAAATAGAGCTCTCATTTCATTCAAATTTAAAGCTTTTGATAGTCAAATCCACCTTGCTAAAAAATCTCTCAATTCTCTCCATCTACCAAATTCACTCAAAGCTCCATTTTCAAAAAGTTAGTAAGCTTTGCATTAAAGCTTACTAATCTTTGAGCTAAACCTTCATCCAAACATTTTTCTCCATCAATTCTCTACATCCAAGCGTGGTCAATTGATTCTTGTGGTTGAATTGAAGCAAATTCTTGAAGTTGTTTTGATAATTCTCTAGATCTACCTTTGGTAAGTTGGATAATTCATCTTTCACAATGTGATCTCTTGGTGATCTTTGGGATTGATTCTTTGAGCATTATTTTGTGATTTCAATGGTGTTATTTTCTCATAATTTGATGGAATTTTCGTGCTCAAGTGGATCCATGATCATAAGGTGTTTGATGGAAAGTTTGAACAAGAAATTGCCCTTTTAAAATGCTGTTTTTGCTACTGTAACTGTGTGCAATCGATTGCACAAAAGCAATTTTGCACAATTTTTAGAAAACTGTACTGTGTAAATCAATTTACGCAATAGTGCAATCGATTTACATAGGGACATAATGCACTTTTTTTCCTTGTTTTGGGGCAGCTTTGATCCAAAATGTTTTTTCTACTCACTCCTTTTGATTGTTGGTTTGGATTACAATTTTAAACGTCCAATTTGTCTTTAAACTCAATGGACTTTGTGATGTAGATGAAGTTGGATAAATGTTCATCAATTCAAATCTACCTAAGAGTGAATTATTTAATTCATTTTTGGTGCTTTGGATTAATGATATATTTAGTGTTTTAATCCATCTAGAGGAGTGGTTGAATTTAAAGATGAAAGAATTTTGAAATGGTGATCCAAATTAGCTTATCATTCCCCTCCATCTTCATCTTATCCCTTTATTTTTTAATTGTGCTACATGTTAAGGGATGGTGATCTCTATATCATTTATCCAAACATGAAGTACATAGATTTCTATTTACCGGTCTCAAAATAGGTGTGACTTCTACGTAAGTCCACTTACGATTGCTTAACATAGCGCTAAATTTTGTCCCGATTCGAATAAATGATCATTCGTGGCCCAAACTTATGATTGCAAGCCCAAGTATGTTAATTTGATCTCTTTGATCCAATAACCTTGAGATTCATTGTGTGGAGGCTTTGGTTCTACCAATCCTCTAATGGATCTACAACACCTTTGGTCAACGCGGATCACTTAAGCATCGTTGATCATTACATGTTGCCTTGTGAGAATTCTAAAATGGATGATATACTTGACAAAAAGAAAATGCAACTTGTTGTGTGGAGGCTTTGGTTCTACCAATCCTCTAATGAGTTCCAAAGGCAAGTTTCAAGATGGTCATCCAACTAACCACTAATTACTAACAATTAACTTTACTTTACGCTTTTATTTTCATGCTTTATGTACCATTTACTTTTAGCATTTTACATTTCATGCTATTTTCGTCTTTTCTCACTTGAGCATTTACTTTTATGTCATTTTTATTTTGCTCACTTGAGCTTTTCTTTCTTTTTAAAGACACCTAATAATCAACATGAACCATAAAAAATCATTAATGATACTTGGACTACATGGTTACTATCCTTTGCATTATGGAGTGATGGACTTCTTGGACTTAGGATTAGAGACCTTGGCCTATCTTGGAGACTTTGTGACTTTATTTGATATTTTGTCTGGAGTTCTTGAGGTTTACCTCAAGACATTGGGTTGTTTGTTTGTTTTGTGTGCAGGTTATTGAGATTACGATCTTTGTTTGTAATATGGAATTCACCCGTATACAGCCGTTACTCTGCCCAATTTTTGCGAAGACTTAAAACACTTGAAGTTTGGTTATCTCAAGAGGTCTAGTATCTTTGCTTGCTTGGTTTCAATCCGAAGAATGGGAATTCTATATTGACTCATAATGTCAAGTATTGGCTTCTTGTTGGTTAGATGGTTCTTATCCCTAGCTTTTACCTTATGCTTTAGGATAGCCTCTTCTTCTCCTCCCATCTTCTTTAATTTCAAAAATCTTCTCCCTCCTTAAAAAAAAAACTCTTCTTGTTTTGAAACTTGAAACATTTTCATAATAAACTTGGACTTAGGTCCATGCATCTTCGAAACATTTTCATAAATAAATTTCAATCAATTTAATAATACCTTGACCTTTTTTTATGTTAAGACTAAAGTCAATCAATCTCATTTCAAACCATTTTGCCACTTTGGCTTTTATCTTTAAACTTTTCTCAAAAGATTAGACTCTTGTCAATCCTTGTAGTGATGCAAACAACTATACTTCTACAATATGTAGTGAAGTGAGATATTTTCCACTTGGGTGTTGAGTGAGGCATTGTTGATTTTAAAATCCAAGCCATATCCTCCACTTTGAGATGATGCAAATTCTCCTTTCTCATGATTGTGGATAGTAAGTATGTTTTTCACACGGACAATTGCGATGATGTCTTATCTCATAAAATCAACCAACACACTTGTGTTACAAATTTTTAAAAAAGAGGAACTACGTGTACCATGATCCCCTATTGCACAAAAGGTGGTACGTATGCACTAAAGGTTCACAACCGCGGCGGGTGCAAAAATCATAAAAATATTTCTTTTCTCACCTCCACCATCCATTTTATATACAACACATTTTTATAGCCAAAATATACAGATTTTTTCAAAGAGGTTCCTGCGGAGTACCGTAGATGTTTAGGGTGCTAATACCTTCCCTTTGCATAACCAACCCCCTTACCTTGAATCTTTCCCCCTCTTTATGGGTTATTCGCTCTTTTCCCATTCCTTTGGAAACAATAAAGTGCGGTGGAGATTTTTATTTTGATTTGTATAAAGTCTAGTCAATCCAATGGCTTAGTCTTGCACATTTCTACCGGCACAGGTACGTTACACCAGCGTTCTTCAACCCGAAGGGCATCACTCTGTAACAGAATGTTCCCTAGGGTGTGATAAACGTTGTTTTTTCCATGTCCTCAAGAGCCATCCTTGTTTGATTATACTCGGAAAATTCGTCCATGAACGAGAAAACTTTGAATTTTCTTGTGCTATCCACTAATATATCAATGTGTGGCAACAAAAAATAATCTTTTGGATTAGCTTTATTTAGATCTCTGTAATCTATGCACATGCAAACATTTCCGTCTATCTTTGGTACTGGGACAATATTGGTAATCCACTGAGGGTACAATGATGTCACAAGAAAACCGGTGTTAATCTGCTTTAGAACTTCTTCTTTGATATTCACTGCCATATCTGGGTGAGTTCTTCGCAACTTCTTTTTGATTGGCGGGAACTCTGGATTCAGTGGCAAATGATGATCTACAATATTTGTGTCTAGACTAGGAATATCTTGGTAAGACCAAGAAACAATATCCACATATTCTTTCAACATCTTAATTAACCTGCTCTTCACATCAGGATGCAGCAATTCTCCAATCTTGACATCCTTCGGATCTTCTTGTGAACCCAAATTTATTATTTCCAATGGCTCTTTATATGGCTGAATGGAATTTTCCTCGTGCTCAAGCAACTGTGAGACCTCTTCTAGAATCTCATCATAGTCTTCTTCGGCCCCATACACAGGAAATTCAAAGTTGGGAGATGGTGCAGGGGCATTGTATTCAACGGGTTTTTTTTAATTAATCTGCACATATGATTTATGATTGCTTTTAGAAACTGATACATATAACAAGTGATCATGCAGATTGAATTTCAGTTAATATTTATTTTGAAGGGTTTTTTCTGATTACCATTTTCCAAGAAAAAGGAAAAAAAGACATAATTTGGGAAACAAAGACAACTTTTATTATTGATTTTAAAAATCACAGCAAACCAATAAGCCCATACAATATTAATACTTTCCCCTTGGGAAAAGCGAAAGATTTTCAAAAAGGATTATCAAAACAAATTACTTTGAAACATGTATGCAAGAGGGAACATCAATGGTGATCCAGTTCTGAACCCTAACTTTGTGCGTTACATAATTTGGCATTTCTGGCTCTGCTTCATCTTCCACAATGGCATTAATCACGGAAACAATCGGATGAAGATAACCTCCACTACGAAATATGTCTTGATACTTGCCTGCATCAGACTTCAGCTTCACGCTCTTACCTTTATCATTCTTCACAGAGAACCCCAAGCCAACTCTATTCTTGTTTACAGGTGGATCGACAATTTGTCCCCGTACTTCACTATAGCCATTATGAACAACCTACTACGCATCCTTAAACGAATCCATAGATTTCTCATTTCCTTTTATGTTATCAATGGATAAAGCTTGGAACTGGGTTCCAACAGCAGCTTCATTCGCCTCCACAATGTTGAAAGAGGACAAATGAGATATAAATAATGCCTGTTCTCCATTTATAATTACCACTTTTCCTTCATGCACAAACTTCAAATTCTGGTGTAAAGTCGAAGTGACAGCCCCTGCCTCATATATCCACGGCCTTCCCAACAAACAGTTATAGGCGGGTACAATATCCATGACCTGGAAAGTAATTTGAAACAAATCTGGACCTATATGAATAGGCAAATCCACTTCACCAATAACATATTTCCTTGATCCATCAAACGCTTTTACAATAATGCCACTTTGGTGCATGGGCGTTCCTTGATATTTAAATTTCATAAGTGTGCTCCTTGGTATAACGTTCAATGTGAATTCATTATCAATCAACACATTGGATAATGAATCATTCTTGCAATTCATAGAAATGTGAAGGGCCAGGTTGTGATTCCTTCCTTCATCAGGCAGTTCATCGTTGCAGAAACTCAGGTTATTATATGATGTAATGTTCCCTACTACACTGCTGAATTAATCTACATGCATATCACTTTCCACGAAAGCTTGGTCCAATACCCTCATCAAAGATTCTCTATGAGCAGAGGAGTTCATCAATAAAGCCAAGATAGATATTTTTGAAGTAGTCTACAGTAGCTGATCTACAATTTTGTAGTCTCTCATCTTGATTATCTTCAAAATATCATCCACCTCTTTTTCTAGTGTAGCTCCACTAGATTCCCCCACTGCCTTCTTGGGTTCAACATCTTCAACAATTTTCTTTCCAGTACTAACATCTCCACGAACAACTGGTGCAAATACACGACCATTGCGGGTCACTCTGCTAGTCTCAACAATATTTCCAACATTAGGCATTGGCTGGATGGTAACTTCCACACCATCCTCTAAAATTGTAGCATTATATTTGTAGGGTACCGTCTTGTTTGACTTGTAGGGGATGGGACTCGGAAAATTAATCACCATTGGAGTAACAACTGGCTTGCCGTGATATTCAACTTCAAAATGGGTAGGTGCACCAAAGCAAGGAACAATAACATTTACTCCTTCAACACCTTCAGTCATTACAGAGTCATCTCTGGAAAACATATCTTCATCCGAGGAGAAGAACTCATCTGTAGAGGCATACTCATCATCTGACTCTTCTTCATCCAAACAAAACTCAATCACATCAACTTCATGGTAATCATCCCTTTGGCCTGTAACCTTGATAGTTCCATTATCTAATAATAACAAAACACCTTTCCTTACAATTAAACACCCTCGGTAGTCCCAGCTGCAAATTCGGTAAGATCCATACTGATGTTCTACCTGATCAGCCTTGTGGCAGAAAGTAGCATGCAATTGTACAAGATCCTCATTCATATATTCCACATCAAAGATTCTGAACTCTCCAGGACATCCAAAAACCATGTTTACTTCCTCTTCATACTCTGCCCTAGGCCTGATTATGTGGATGAGACCCTCATCCATTATCTCATGCAAATCAACCTTTATCTTGTCTCAACCCTGTATATTCATACTGCAAATAGCACAATCAGCATGGTCGTGCGTATAGTATCTAAATTCACAGAGGTCTACATGAATTTTCACCAAATACCCTCTAACCAATTTAATATCAAAAATCTGGAAGTCGCCTGGACAACCCGCCACCATGTTCACAACATTTGCTCCTCCATGCTTGGGCAGAGGATTGTCTTTCACATTAGGGCCAACATCCTTGAAAGATAAGATACCAGACTTCACCAATTTTTATACTTCAGTCTTCAAAGGATATCAGTTCTAAAAATTGTGCCCTGGTGCTCCCTGATGAAAAGCACATGTTTGGCCTGCCTTGTAATACCAAGGAAATGGTGATGGTACAGTGGGAGGTGGTCTGGTATGAACCAACTTCTTCTGAATTAACACTGGGAGTAATTCTGTATAGCTCATAGGAATAGGTTCATAACTCTCCCTTCTCTGATTATACCCTTGATTCCCCTGATGGGATGGTCTCTGATAAGAAACGGTAGTTGGAGCTACACCAACAACTAGAGTTACTGAGGTGACTTGTTGATGACGCTGATAATTTCTTCTAGAAGGATTAACCCTCCTATCTTGTATAACATCATTTGTATCTCCTTCCTTATTTTTGGCAAACCCATAAGATGGCTTCTTCGTACTTCCGGAACTTTCACTTTTTGTTAAACGACCCTCTCTTAAAGCCTCTTCCAAACGGATACCCATGCCCACCATTTCAGTAAAGTCACTTGGTGCACTCTCTACCATCCTCTCATAGTAGAAAGAACCCAGAGTCTTCAAGAAAATCTTAGTCATCTCCTTCTCTTCCATGGGACGAATCACCTGGGCAGCTACCTCACGCCATCTTTGTGCATATTCTTTGAACGATTCCATGTCCTTCTGGACCATGGCTCTGAGTTGATCATGGTCAGGCTCCATGTCTATTTTGTATTTGTATTGTCTGATAAATGCTTCTCCCAAGTCGTTGAAAGTATGGATATTGACGCTATCCAAACTCATATACCACTTCATTGCAGCACCAGTCAAATTATCCTAAAAAAAGTGAATCAGTAGATGTTGATCATCAGTATGGGTAGACATTATTCTTACATACATCACAAGATGAGCACGAGGACAAGTGTTTCCCTTGTACTTCTCGAATTCTGGGACCTTAAACTTCGCAGGTATCTTGACATTCGGGACCAAGCATAAATCATTCACATTCTGCCCGAACAATTCCTTTCCCCTGAGGGCCTTCATCTCCCTCTGCATCTTGTCAAACTGTTCTTTAAAATCATCCATTCTATCATAGAGACACAAGTCTTCACTTGGTAGAGGAAAAGGACGTTACATATCATTGTTAGAAAATTGGACCATATTCACCGAAGGAGGTGCAACAGGAGCAGCATGCACTACAAGAGGTGCAGGAGTAACAGTAGTCTGAACAACTGGAGTATCTTGAGGACCAAGATTGAAACCTTCAGGCACAAAGTTCTCTGGCATTCCCCATGGACAACCTTGAGGCATGCAATTTTGAACAACAGCTGAAGTAGCAGACACAGGAATAGTTGGAGCTTCAGTAGTAACCCTTGTTTGTTGAGGCTGAACACTCGATGGCTTATTCTGAGCATCCACCAAAGATTCCATCAGAGTAGTGAGATTTTCCATGCCAGCCTTCAGAGCAGAAACTTCTTCGCGCAGCTCGTGATTCTCTTATTCTAAGTTGTCCATCTTCCTTCTGAAATTAGCTCGAGTATTGTAAGGGTGAGACAACTTGCTGAACAAAGTAAAGAAGCTTGGTAAGACACCTGGATATTCATAACAAATTCAAGAAATATGTGCAATATGATGCATGATATGCAATGCACATGATTTATTTTATTAATATTTCAAGGGACTTAAAGATTGATAGACACATTGAAAATATCAAAGTAATAACACATTTGAAATACTAAAAAAGTTTATTATAATAACTTCAAAATGGTTTACAAGTTCAAATAATCCCAAGTACAAGATGAAAATAAAGTCTAAAACCCTAAGAAGTAAAGTTGACGGAGATCACTCTATACGCTGGCGCTTCCCTGTAAGCATGGCAATCTGAGCTTTCAACCTCTGGTTTTCTTCCGCATATCTGGTGGCAACCTCCTTTTAATCATCTGAATCATGAAGTGAGCAACTAGCATCTGACTAAGGCTTAGGAGAAAATAAATCCCCTTGCCTCTCCATGGTCTCTATAGCCCGACTCTCAAGAATCTCAATCAAGTCGTCTTTCTCCTTCAAGTCTGCTTTATGGGAAATCTCTAAAGTTTAACACTTATTCTTCCAAGCATCCTTTTCCTGTTGCATCCTGACCAAAGAAAGTTGTAGCTCTTCCACATCATCAAATAGAGGATGAGTGGTCTTCACAAACAAATCAGGCATAGGTGTTTCCCGGGAATACGACATCTTCAGTCGAATATCTCTCATTTGGACCCACTAAAGATAAGGCTCCAAAAAAACAGCTCCTCTAGGTCCCAAGTCTTTCCTACTCTTCCTATGAATGTGATGCCAGGCCTTCGCAATCTGATCCCTAGCTTCCTTATGGTCTTCTCCATCCTTCAGGAAGAAACTGCTCAAATGAATACTATTTGGTTTATCCCTCATCGAATAACCAAGTTGTCGTCGTGCAAGAACATGGTTGTAGTTAATTTCGCCCTTTCTACCAAGAAGAGGTATCTTGGGGAAACTACCACAACTGTCGACAATCTCTATATCTAGGTAAGCACGGTGATACCAATCAATATCTGAGTGAGTAAGTTCCATGATCTTAGGAGCCCAACAGGGTTCCTTCCTGACATCCCAGAAAGCATTAGACTGAGGCATATGAGAAATAAACTACGGGTACAACAAAGGCGTGCAATAGATAATCATCTCCCCATGATAAGAATTCCAAAGATGAATATAGTAATAAGAATCATCTAACAACGTAGGAACTGGGTTTCCAATCATGAAGATCCTGATAGCATTAATGTCAACAAACTTGTCCATATTAGGAAATAAGAACAACCCGTAAGCAAGTAGAGGAAAGATGGCCTCAAAAGTGACTGTACTCTTCATCCTGACAAAGTAACGAGCTTTCTCCAATAATAACTCATCTGGTAATCCTCTAATAACTCCTTTAGTAGTCATATGGGCTTCAACCTCAGATTCCCTCAGATGGATCAAAGCAGCAATCTCGTATGGTTTTGGCTCACCCTCCAAACCAGTAAAAGGAACACGATCGGTAATAGGTAAATCCAACAAATAAGAATACTCTTCTAGTGTAGGCATCAACTGATAGTCAGGGAAAGTAAAGCAATGATACGTCGGATCATAGAACTAGACCAAGGTCGAGAGAATACCCTCCTTCATCCTAAGCTTCATGAGAGGAATGATAGATACATACTTCTTCCAAAAACCTACAGAACACTCAATCTCGGGAATTAGACTGATCAACTCATCTATCTTGGGATATTTGAAATTTTATTTTCCGGTCTTTCTTTTTCCAAAATCCATGATCAAAAGGTACCTGGGATATTCACAAATGGTCAACTTTCAAGTCCCTTGAAACGAAATTTCTTCAAAAGATGCTTATGAGTGCACAGATGCATGATGCAACAATCACACACAAGATCACAAACATAGGGTTCATAGGTTCAACGTCACGAGCATGAGGTCGAAGGTACTACCCATAAGGTATGGTCTAAAAGTTATCAGTTGCCGAATTACTCGATATTTAGTGATATTCTCAAGAAAAACTCATCCGAGCGTAGTATCGTGTGACAACTATTTCCGGATTACTCCGTCATAGCTTCTGCACTACACCTAAAAGGCCAAGATGGGTTAGGTATTCTACGGTCCTAAGCTTCAGCAAGCTCCTAGGTCGAAGGCAGTATGTCTTCCTGATTACTCGGTAAACGACAGTACAATTAAAGGGGCCTCCACTGAGTAGGGGATCTCATCCCTCAAAGTTAACATGACCATACCGCCCATCCTATCTTAAATTTTGCCCAAGTCCGGGTATAGGAAATATAAGTAATCACCAAGCACCCTGAAAACCAGGAAAATCCAGACAAACATATATATAACATATAACATATAAACAAAAATAGCATATATACAGATATAAACAAAGATAGGCTCAACCCACTTAGGGATGGACCAGCAAGAGGTCAATCTTTCCCCAGTGCAATCGCCATTCTTTTTCTGTAGAGGTAGAAATGTTTAAGACTAAGCCATTAGATTGACTAGACTTATACATATCAAAATAAAAATTGCTACCGTGCTTTAGTGTTTCAAAAGGAATGGGGAAAGAGCGAATAACCCAAAAAGAGTGGGAAAGATTCAAGGTAAAGGGGTTGGTTATGAAGATGTGAAAAACACAAGAAGGGGGGGGGGGGGTTGAATTGAAAACTTGAATCTAAAAATCTTAATGACACAGTATTTTTATACTGGTTCATTTGATCTCAAACTACTCCAGTCAAACCGTCAAGGTGATTTCCCCTCTCTCCAACGAGATCTTAATCCACTAATCTCAATAAGATTAAAAAAGCTACTTTAACAACTGTTAAAGTCTTCTTGAGTACAACCACAATCAGGTTAATCTCAAGGAACTCTTTTTCAATATACTTATACAATATGTGTTGTTGTTTTTCTAACAAAAACTGTTTATCATAACTGTGATAAATTACACAGGTTTATAGCTTAGAAAAGTAAAATGAATTTGCTTGCAGCTTGAGTATGCGTGAGTGGGTATCTAGCAAAACCGTTATACATATGTGTTCTCCTTTTCATTTTGAAAGTTGACTTGTTTATATAGGAAGTTTAATGGCGTTGATCATAAAGCATGTTTAATGTCATTAACACACTTTCCATTTGGAGAAGATCCTGTCCGAAGGAAGTTGTTGGAATTGATGTCGTCTTGAATGATCAGTAATGCTTCAGAATGTTTTCTCCTTACTGCTGATGACGCTTCAGAATATTGGTGACTTGGTTTGATATGTTCTTGTTAAGAGTCAGAGTTTACTTTGATTAAGCGCAGGTTTTGGTCATCAATCTTCAGTGTATGTTCTGATGGCTTCAGCGTGTAGCACTTAGCTTATCTTCTGATGCTGATATGATTAGAACTTCTGCATACATAAAGCATAATTTTTAAGGTGCATATTTGTTCTTTGTATTTTATAATTTATTCTTTGAATTTGTCATCATCAAAACTCTAACCAAGGGTTGTAGAATCAAACTATGTTCTAACAATCTCCCCCTTTTTGATGATGACAAAAACTAGATTTTTCAATTAAGGGTAAAGGATAAAAAATTTAGAGAAAACTCCCCCTTGAGTTGATTACTTCCCTTAAGTTCCTTGAGCATCAGAGTGTAGCTATATCTTTCATCAGAGTTTGTACCTGTTCAAGCTATTCAGAAGATAGAGGTTAAGTAGTTCATAATGTTTGAGACTTCTATCTCGGTAAACCGTTATTGAAAATATATTACTTTCTCCCCCTTTTTGTCAGTTATCAAAAAGACAATATAATCAGAGCCAAAATAGTTGAGTTATATTAGAAACAAGAAGCAATGATAAGTTCCAGAACAGAAGTGGTAATCAAAAACGTTACAAATAAACAGATTTAAAACAGAAAAGAATCTAAGAGGGAGGAGGAAGGCGTGTGAAAAAATTTTCCAGCAATCTCTTGATCTGGGTGTTAGATTCTTCTTGTTTTCCCAAGATGCTCTTGATTTCTTTGTTGGTGTCCTCTTGCTTATCCAACCTTTCCTGGATAATAGAATTTGCTCTCTTCAATTCTTCCAGAGTTTGCATGACTGAGGAAGGTGCTGGAGATTCTTCAGTATTTGGACGCTTCTCAACATTCTGCAGCTTGATCATAGTGAACCATTTCCTCTGCTGAGATCATCTCTTCTGGAGCAGCAGTCAAGGAGAGACCTTCTGATTCTGGTTAAACTTCATCTGAGAGATGATGCTCTGACCAGGGAGCATTATCCAGAGAGAGAATATCTTTCTTGAGCAGCTGGCTCATAACTTGGTCTTTAAAAGCCTGTAGCTTAGCACTGAATTTCCGTTGAACCTGTTCATAGCTTTATTCTTTCAGCTTCTTTGATTCAGAAATAAGCCAATTTCTGAATTTGGTCCATATATAATCAGAAGCAGCAGGATTAGTCATCTCTTGACTAGCATGCTTCAAAGAGGTTATCCATTATTGTATTCCTGTTTCAAACATCAACAAACTTGTACCAACATCTGATGTGGTTTCAGTTGGTTTTGGTTTTGGAATGGCAGTTTTGTGAGAGATAGCAGCTAGTCTTTCCAGCATAATTGGATCAATGACAAGTCTTACGAAGTCAGCTGGATTGCTATTGGTTGAATGAGTGGAAGAGTCAGGTATGATGATTGGACTGGTAGGAGAGTTTGGTGGTGTGGATTCCAGAGAAGAAGGAATTTGTGGAATGTCCAAGATGGTGAGAAGCATGCGAATAGAAAGTGGTTCAGTGATTCCCGGTATTAGGATTGTATCAGAATCTGAATGAGGTTCTTCAGATTGGTTTATTGAAACATGGTGAGGTTCTATTTCATGGGTCTCCTAAGGTTGATTCTCAGAAGGTTGAGCTTTTGTTTGTTGTTGTTCAGGTTGAGGTGATGGTGGATGAGGAATATCTTGTTGTTCAGGTAGTGGATTTTCTGATAGTGGAGAGAGAGGTTGTGGAATATCTGGTTGTGGAGAGAGATGTTGTGGAATATCTAATGGAGTTTCAGAGTTTGGATTATCATGGAGTTGAGGATTTGGATTTTGTGGTGTGGGAGCTAAAACGTCTTGGTCAAATGAGTCAATGTCAGACAGAACTTTGGCAAGTTCTGGTTGAGTTTGTTTAGGATTTTGATTCAGAGGAAGGGAGTGAGTTTCATTTATACTTAGAGTTTCTGATGGATCAAACCCTATGTCAAAATCTTCAAAAGTTTATGGGGTTGGATGTTCTGGTTCAGTAGTTATGGTTTCAGATGTTGATAAATTTATTGATTCTAAAACAGTAACAGAGGAAGGATTACCTTTCTTTTTGGCAGCTTTTGGAGTCTTCTGAGATGGTCCTTCTACTGCAACTTTCCTCTTCTTGGTCTTCTTCAGAACAACTTCTGGAGCAGCTTGATGCAAGTCCTGGATATTTATTTTTGGTGCAGTGCCATCTTCCTTACACGCATCCATATATCTGACAATTATCTTTGGCTTGGAGTCAATCTCAGAGAAAAGAGGAAAATCATCAAGAGGAATTCTCCTAGAGGTGATGGTTTCAAAAGAAGTAACGTTGGGTTCCTTCTTGATGTTCTCAATGATTTTCATCTTTTTTAGATTTTTTTCATTTAGAGGATTCCCAGCAGTTGCTTCCAATGAGCTGATTTGCTGTGCTTCAGTCAAGTGCTCTATCAGCCTATTCTCTGTCAGAATATCTGATATGAGTCTTCCTAGGGGTATCCAGTCCCTTTTGGTACATTCATATTATCTTGTTTCCTTTACACTGGTTCTCAGATGATTAAACAACAAGTGAGGGAGGTTTACCTTAGTCTTCTTTGAGATAAAATAGATCAGAAACTGCTGATCAATGTTTATGTAATTAGGAGAGCTAGTTGGCTACCTGTGGTTGATACACCCCAGAATTATTTTAGCCAAAATTTTGTGATGATCCTTCAGATCTCTAATCTTGCTGGAGGGAAGACCAAGAGTAAATATTTCCCTTGCAATAGAAGCTACATCAGAACATCTTTCAGCCATGTCAATACATCTGACACCTCCACCATTGTAACTAATAAGCCTTGAAATTAGGTCTTCAGTAATGACAATTTTCTTCCCCGTGACATAAGAGGTAACTTGATGATTTGAGGAGGAAGCATGTATCTAGAATTCTTTGACAAGAATTGGAAATGTTGGCCCTAGAAGACGATCAAAATACCTGTTCCAACCTTGAGCATTGACGTCTTCATACAGATTGAAGTCTTTTTCTTGTATGCTTTCAAAGTCAACAATCAGTTCTGAAAGAACTTCCAGATTATCAACGGGAGTGAGTAGAGTTCTGTAAAGTTCTTCGTACTGTTCCATAGAAGCATTTTCCTGAGTACTGATGTTTTGGACACTTGAAGAAGCCATGTTCACACAAGAATTGTTTTGAGAAAGACGAAGGGGTTTTTGAAAGTACGAACTGGAAACAATAGATGGTATTTGAGAGAGTAAAAGTGAAAGAATGTAAAGAGTGAAATTTTGAGTTTAAATAGATTTTCTTGAAAGCATAAACAGTAAGAGAGAGAAACAATTAGTCATGATTATAAGCATTAATGACAGCTGATTTTAGGGGATTCAGCAAGATACTGGAACGGTTACCCATGACATGTGTCTCAATGCACCCAATCAGCGCTTTTGACCTTTCAGAAAAGTGAATTCATGTTCTGCCTCAGAAGGTAGCTGATGAATGGATGACAATTGTTTTCTTACGTGAACAACACACTTTTATCCTTAAAATGAAACGTTCAGATCTTCATGGATAGATTCTGATGCAATCTGTACTTCTAAAACTCTGAAGGCAGGTAGATCAGTAGTTTACAGAAAATAACAAAGTTCTGAAGGTTAAGATATGTAAATAAAACCGTTTATTCTGGGCAAAGCTTCATGCTGAGATGTTTCAGAATGAAGTTAAACCTATCTTCAGAAAGAGGTTTTGTAAAGACATCAGCCCATTGATGGTCTGTGTCAATGAATTTTAAGTTAAGGATCCCTTTCTAAATATAGTCCCTAATAAAATGATGTTTTATTTCTATATGCTTAGCCCTAGAATGAAAAATAAGATTTTTACTGAGACAAATAGCAGAAGTGTTGTCACAGAGGATATGAATGTTACTCTCAAATATATTAAAGTCTTCAAGTTGACTTTTCATCCAGAGCATTTGCATACTACATCCAGCAGCTACTATGTATTCAACTTCTGCTGTTGATAGTGCTATTATGGATTATCTTTTGCTGGACCATGAGATCGGATTTTCTTTCAGAAACTGGCATCTTCCAGAAGTGCTTTTACTTTCTACTCTGTCTCCAGCAAAGTCAGCATCACAATATCCTACTAAGCTGTAATTGTTTGATTTTCTATAAAACAAACCCAGATTAGTAGTACCTTTCAGATACTTAAAAATTCGCTTAACTACTGTTAAGTGAGATTCTCTAGGATCTGATTGGAATCTAGCACAAATGTAAACACTGAATATAACGTCAGGCCTTGAAGCCGTCAGATAGAGAAGAGAACCAATCATACCTCTGTAGACCTTCTGTTCTACCTTTTTACTTACCTCTCCCTTTTCCAGAATACACGTGGGATGCATTGGAATCTTTGAGGGCTTACATTCTGAGAGATCAAATTTCTTCAGAAGTTCTGACATATTTTCACTGATGAATGTAAGTTCCTTCTGGAGTTTGATTTATCTGAATACCCAGAAAGAATTTGAGTTCCCCCATTAGACTCACCTCAAACTCTACCTGCATACATTTAGCAAACTTTCTTCCCAGAGAGGGTTTAGTAGATCCAAATATGATGTCATCAACATAAATCTGACATACTAACATGTCATTCTTAACTGTCTTACAGAATAAGGTTGTGTCCACTTTCCCTCTGGTGAATTCCTTTTCTAACAGGAAGTTACTTTGTCTTTCATACCAAGCTCTGGGAGCTTTTTTCAGACCATAGAGAGACTTCTTTAGTTTGAAAATATATTCTGGTTTTTTGGAATTCTCAAAACCAGGAGGTTGGTGCACATATACCTCTTTATCTATATAGCCATTTAAGAATGCACTATTGACATCCATCTGATACAGAGTGATGCCTTTATTAACAACAAATGATATCAAAAGTCTGATAGATTCTAACCTGGCGACTGGAGAAAAGGTTTATGTATAGTCTATCCCCTCTTGCTGACTATAACCTTGTGCTACCAGTCGTGCTTTGTTTCTGATGACTTCAACTTTCTCGTTCAGTTTGTTTCTGAACACCCATTTTGTACCAATGACGTTGAATCCTTTTGGTTTGGGAACTAGATCCCATACGTCTTTTTTGGTGATTTGATTTAGTTCCTCTTGCATTGCAAGAATCCAGTCATTGTCTAAAAGTGCTTCATCAATTTTTGTTGGTTCAATCAGAGAGACCAGTCCCACGAGGGATTCTTCATAGTTTCTGAATGTTGATCTTGTTCTGATTGGATCTTCCTTCTTTCCCAGTATTGTATCTTCTGGGTGATCAATGCTGCTTCTGGACAGTCTTTTCTGGAGTTGATCAACAGAAGGTTCTGGATTGCTTGCAGTAACTCTTTCTGCTATTGAGGGAGTGTCTCTATTGAGAACCTCTGATGAGTTGTCTTCAGTACCTGTGAGTTCAACTTCCATACCTGCAAGGAGTTCATTCTGCTTTGACTTTTGAGAGTCAAGCTTATCATCAAACCTAACACTGATTGACTCTTCAACAATCTGTGTTTCTGTATTGTATACTTTGTACCCTCTTGAGCGTTCAGAGTATCCAAACATAATACACTTTTGTGCTTTCGAGTCAAACTTGTTCAAATAATTTTTTGTATTCAGAATAAATCATGTGCATCCAAATGGGTGAAAATAAGAAATGTTAGGTTTTATGTTCTTCCATAATTCATATGGAGTCTTTTCCAGAATAGGTCTTATGGAGATTCTATTTTGAATATAACACATTGTTAATTATCTCTGCCCAGAAGATCTTAGCATTGTTAGTCTCGTTGATCATGGTTCTGGCCATTTCTTGCATTGTTATGTTCTTTCGTTCTACAACTCCATTTTGATGGGGAGTTCTAGGACAAGAGAAATCATGCAGCTTTTTCATTAAAGAATAATTCAAAAAATTTATTTTCAAATTCTCCACCATGATCACTTCTGACTTTAACAATTCTAAGATCCTTTTCATTCTGAACTTGGTTGCAGAAGGTGACAAACACAGAGTGTGACTCGTCCTTGTGTCTTAAGAACTTTACCCATGTCCATCTGCTATAGTCATCTTTGATTACTAACCCATACTTCTTGCCACTGACTGAAGCAGTTTTTACTGGTCCAAATATGTCAATATGCAGAAGTTCTAATGGCTTAGAGGTGGAAACAACATTTTTGGATTTGAAAGCAGGTTTTGCAAATTTGCCTTTCTGACATGCTTCACACAGAGCATCTGAGTTGAACTTCAAATTAGGAAGTCCTCTGACCAGATTGAGTTTGATAATTTGAGATATTCTTCTCATACTAACATGTCCCAATCTTCTGTGCCAGACCCATTGCTCGTTGTTAATAGAAAGTAGGCATTTTACATTCTGACTTTTTAGTTCAGAAAGTTTTATTTTATAAATGTTGTTTTTCCTCTTTCCATTAAATAGGATAGTCTCATCTTTCTGACTAACAGCTTTGCATGAATCTTGATTGAAGATTATATCATAACCATTATCACTTAATTGACTTATGGATAACAGGTTATGCATTAATCCATCAACTAATAATACATTATTTATAGAGGGAAGATTTCCATTACCTATTGTTCCAGAGCCAATGATTTTTCCTCTCTGATTGCCTCCAAAGCCCACGTAGCCTCCAGGATTAAGTTCCAGGCTTTGGAACATATACCTTCTTCCCGTCATGTGTCGCGAGAAGCCAGATTCCAGGTACCATGATTGGTGTCTTAGCCTTGCTGCTAAAGATATCTACCACATGTATGATTTTATCCTTAGGTACCGAAATTTTCTTGGGTCCCGATTTGTTAGTTTTACCAAAACTCTTATTGAATTTTGGTTTCACAGAATAATCACTACTTGTGTATTTTATGTCATGTGTGTGCCCATATATAAAATGTGAATTGAGTGGTGTGCGTTTTATAACCAAGTCCATGGCAGTTTTTGGTGTAGATACCTTACCTTGATATCCTATCCCTTTTCTGCCATTTTTGCTGACTCCATAGATCATTGAAGCCATCTTGCTTCTTTATATGTTTTTAGCTAGAAACTTCTGAAAGCTGTGATCATACTCTTTGATGATCTCATCAGCATTGCTGGGAGTTTCAGAGATTGTTTCCTTCTGAGAGTTTTGCAAATCATTTTCTAGTTTTGAAATTTTTTCTCTTAACCCAGAATTCTCCAATCTGAGACTCTCAGTCTTATCAGAGTCAGAGGCAAGATTCCTTTTCAAGTTCCTGAATTTGACTCTGATTTGATGATAGCTTTCCATAATTTCATTTAGACTTTCAGCAAGTTCAGCCTTAGTAAAGTTTATGGTAAATTCAGGGAATACCTCTTCAGTGTCTGATTCTGAGTCTGAACCAGAAGCTTCAATGTCTTCTGATACGTTTTCCATGAGAGATATGTTTGCTCTTTCATCATCTGATTCTGAGTCAGCTTCAGATGTGTCAGGATCATCGCATGTAGCCATGAGGCTTTTCTTTTCCTTGAGAAACTTCTTTTTGGGCTTTTCCTTCTAAAGCTCTGGGCAGTCACTTTTGTAGTGCCTTTGCTCGTTACATTCATAGCAGATGATGTCCTTGTTGTTTGGATTTCTATATCCTGAAGAAACTTCAGATCTTCTGTGTCCAGAGAAGGACTCAGACTTTCTGTATTTGGAGGAGGATTCATTCTGATTCTCTGATCTTTTGGGATTTCTGAACTTTCTTTGTCTCTACTTCCACAGTTGGTTCACCCTTCTAGAGAGGAGAGACAGTTCATCTTCTTCTGATGAGGATCCATCAGAAGTTTCTTCCACAGCCTGCAAAACCTTAGAGTCAGATTTTCTGTTAGATTTCAAAGCTAACGGCTTACCTTTCCTTTGAGGCTCATCTTCTTCTAACTCTATCTCGTGACTTCTGAGGGAGCTAACATGTTCCTCCAGATAATTTTTGTTGAGATCTTTGGCTAGCTTAAGTGATGTGACCATTGGCCTCCATTGTTTGGGCAAGCTTCTGATGATCTTCTTAACTTGATCAACAGTAGAATACCTTTTGTCAAGAACCTTTAGTCCAGCAACAAGAATTTGGAATCTTGAAAACATAGTTTCTATTGATTCACTATCTTCCATTTTGAATGCCTCATACTTCTGAATGAGCGCAAGGGCCTTGGTTTCTTTGTCTTATATATTGCTTTCATGCATCATTCTTAGAGAGTCAAACATATTATTGGCAATTTCTCTGTTTGATATTTTCTCATATTCTGAATATGAGATGGCGCTGAGAAGTATTGTTTTGTCCTTGTGGTGGTTTCTGAATTCACGCTTTTGCTGATCAGACATCATTTTCCTGTCTATCTTCTGACCATGTCCATCTACTGGGTGCGTGTATCCATCAGTCACCATGTCCCATAGATCAACATCATGAGCAAGAAAGAAACTCTCAATTCTGTCTTTCCAGTAGTCAAAGTTTTCTCCATCAAAGACTGGAGATTTGCCACTGAATCTGTCCTTGTCTTCATGGTTGTCATTGTTGATGTTTTGGCTTGGTCCCACCATAGTGTTTTTCTGATGCTTGGATCTTGTACTGACACAATTAAGTGTTTAAGCTCAAAACCAAGCGCTCTGATGCCAATTGAAGATGTGAAAAACACAAGAAGGGGGGGGGGGGGGGGGGTTGAATTTAAAACTTGAATCTAAAAAGCTTAATGACACACTATTTTTATCCTGGTTCGTTTGATCTCAAACTACTCCAGTCCACCCGTCAAGGTGATTTCGCCTCTCTCCAACGAGGTCTTAATCCACTAATCTCCACAAGATTACAAAAGCTACTTTAACAACTGTTAAAGTCTTCTTGAGTACAACCACAATCTGGTTAATCTCAAGGAACTCTTTTTCAATATACTTATACAATATGTGTTGTTGTTTTTCTAACAAAAACTATTTATTACAACTGTGATAAATTACACAGGTTTATAGCTTAGAAAAGTAAAATGAATTTACTTGCAGCTTGAGTATGCGTGAGTGGGTATCTAGCAAAATCGTTATACATATGTGTTCTCCTTTTCATTTTGAAAGCTGACTTGTTTATATAGGCAATGTAATGACGTTGATCATAAAGCATGTTTAATGTCATTAACACACTTTCCATTTGGAGAAGATCCTGTCTGAAGGAAGCCGTTAGAATTGATGCTGTCTTGAATGATCAGTAACGCTTCAGAATCTTTTCTCCTTACTGCTGATTACGCTTCAGAATATTGGTGACTTGGTTTGATATGTTCTTGTTCAGAGTCAGAGTTTACTTTTATTAAGCGCAGGTTCTGGTCATCAATCTTCAGCGTATGTTCTGATTGCTTCAGCGTGTAACACTTAGCTTATTTTATGACCCTGATATGATCAGAACTTCTGCATACATAAAACATAATTTTTAAGGTGCATATTTTTTATTTGTATTTTATAATTTATTCTTTGTATTTGTTATCATCAAAACTCTAACCAAGGGTTGTAGAATCAAACTATGTTCTAACATGTTATGCAAAGGGAGGTTATTAGCACCCTAAACATCTACGGTTTTCCGCAGGAACCTCTTTGAAAAGTCTGTATATTTTGGTTATAAAATGTTGTATAGAAATAGATGGTGGAGGTGAGAAGAGAAGCATTTTTTATGATTTTGCACCCACCGCCGTTGCGAGCCTTTAGTGCCTACGTACCACCTTTCGTGCAATAGAGGATCAGGGTACACATAGTTCCTCTTTAAAAAAAATTTAAAACACAAGTGTGTTGATTGATTTTATGAGATAAGACATCATTGTCATTATTCGTGTGGAAAACATACCTACTACCCACAATTATGAGAAAGGAGAATTTGCATCATCTCAAAGTGGAGGATATGGCTTAGATTTAAAAATCAACAATGCCTCGTTCAACACCCAAGTGGAAAATATCTCACTTCACTACATATTGTAGAAGTATAGTTGTTTGCATCACTACAAGGATTGACAAGAGTCTAATCATTTAAGAAAGGTTGTAAATAAAGAGCCAAAGTGAGAAAAATTGTTTGAAATGAGATTTGACTTTTAGTCTTCTCACAAAAAATGTCAAGGTATTATTAAATTGATTGAAATTTGTTTATGAAAAATGTTTTGAAAATGCATGGACATAATAGTACCATTTGAAATCCATTTGGAATCCTCAATAGTATCATTTAATGATCAACGATGTTTAAGTGATTCGCGTTGACCAAAAGTGTTGTAGATCCTTTAGAGGATTGGTAGTACCAAAGCCTCCACACAGTGAATCTCAAGGTTATTGGATCAAAGAGATCAAATTAACATACTTGGGCTTGCAAACATAGATTTGGGGCACAAATGATCATTTATTCGAATCGGGACAAAATTTAGCGCTATGTTAAGCAATCTTAAGTGGACTTATATAAAAGTCGCACCTATTTTGAGGCCGGTCAATAGCAATCTATGCACCATTTATTTTGAGACATGATATAGAGATCATACGCCAATAACACTTAGTGCAATAAGAAAGGGATAAGATGAAGAGGGGTGGGAAAGAATATACAAACCATATTTGAATTAAAATTTAATCAAACTATTATTAAAATCATTCATCCATTTTTATGGAGTTAGACTCAACACCATGGATCCAATGATGTTAATAAAGTTCATGATCAAAATTCAACCCAAAATCAGCCAGAAAATAATCACAAAATAATATTTCATTTAATATATACATTAAAAAGGTTTTAAATTTTTTTAAAAATAGAAATAAGAAATAAAAATATCAACTAGGTTCAAACTAATCAAGAAATATTAATTAAGATCATAGAAAAATCAGAAATAACCTCAAATATTTTTGTAAAATTTTTGGTAAATTTTTAAAGTCAGAAACTATTTTTAAAATTAAAAGAAATGAGTAAAATAAACCAAAAATGATAAAAAATAACAAAGTAAGAAATAAAAAATAAATGAGGTCACCAATATTTGTCACAATATCATTGGATCATTCCATAATTTTTTCAGAATTTAAAAATGTATTAAAGTATTTTTAAACATTTAAAATAATTCAAATAAAGTGAAAATTTATAAAAATCATCAAAACACAAAATAAAATTTTTAAAAAAATAAAAATCATAAAGAGGAAAATCTAAAATATTTATCATAATTTTTTCAGATTTTTTGGACTAAAAATGAATTTTCTATGATTTTTTAAAGTTTAAAACAATTAAATATAAAAATAAGAAAATAAAATAAAAACCAAAAAGATGTGGACCAATGGATGAGAGTTAAAACACGTTAGTAATCAAATCCAAGGGATCTGGCGCACTGTGCATATCATGGTCATTACTGAATAAAGCATAGAATCAAATATAAATCAGATTTTCAAAAAATACAAATGGCACACCATCATTGGTTGGAATATGACACGTTGGTCATCTTCAACCTCCAGCCAGTCCCAAAACCAGGTTATTCAAACTGTAAAATTAGAGCACGAGACTTATGTCATTCGTTTCGTCTCTTCAAGACGAAGACAACCACACCTTCGCGACAAATTTATATAAACTGTAGCTCAAGCAATTTGGAATGAAAGTTTTGAAAGGGAATTTAAAAATTTCATGACCAAAACGTGTTTCCAGATAAAGGCAAGTATTTCGACTAGAACCAGGGAAATGAGATCTTCATAATGATATCAAAGTTTTGAAGAATTGATGGAGAAATCTACCTATTGAAGTTGAGTTGCAGAGCTCTGAAACTGGACTTCTATGGATCAATATAGGTCACGATTCGTGAAGGTAATTGTATGGTTAGCTTCAGGGAAGATCAAGGAAGGTGAATTGATAGAAACATCAGATTGAAAAAGGCTTGAACACTGATTTCGAATTTGCAAAAAAAAAGACTTATGGAATGAGTTTGGCAGGGTGATTTTGGCTGTTCAATCTTGAGGAAATGAATGAGGGATGACCCTCTATTTATAGGGAATCAAATAGAATGTTCAAGCGTGTGAAATGATGAAGTTTTGAAGGAAATTGTGTGAAGTTGCAAACAAGAAAAGTGTGACTTCTATTTTGATCAAAACTCATCCAAAATGCACATTTTTATATGATAATCACTTATGGAAGTTCACTAAACATGTTTAGAAGCAAAAACACGCAGGAACAATGTGTTTAGAAGCTAAATCAAGGATTTCAAATTCTGACTTTTGAAGAAACTTCAGTTTCAAGTTACCAATTTTAAATCAATGGCATTCTCAACTCAAGGGGTCTTAGGGCATGATTCTTGATGCTTTAGAAAGATGAGATTACAAGCTTTGCAATGGGAAAATAATGGAATGAAATGGATGTTTGACCAAAAAATATGGCATGAAATAGACCTCTTGAATAATATTTTGAGACTTGAACCATTCAAAATATCCAAAAATTGAGAGAGTTATGAATTGTTAAAGTTGGCAAAAAATCATGAAATGGACTATAATTTTTTGTATCCTTAGGGAATCTTCCATCCATTTTTTCACCTTGCACATAAAACAAGGAATAAAGTTCACATTCTCAAGATCATTATGGAAAAAGAGTAGGCTCACGGTGATAAAAATTGACCAAGTTATGATCATTTGAAGTCACAGATGGGAAATTGGGGGTTCATCTGCAGGACTTCTAATCTTTCCCCATCATAAAGCTTCTTCCACATCAAAACTCCTTGAAATTTTTTAAATGATTTGTTAGTAACCATTTAAAGAGAATGATGTTTTTGGAATCACTCAAAAATACCAAAAGATGAGCAAGATATACTTCTTTAAAGTTCAAAACCCTAGCTCTTAGATCAAGAAAATGCTTTGAGGAACTTGGACAATTTTGAACAACCTTCTTGTACCAACACTTTTTCTTTGTAAATAGAAGTTGTTGGGGATGATAATGAGAACTAATAGCCACCAAAACCACTTCTATATCTTTATAATTGAGAGAAATATGCACTTGTGACCAATAGGAACAAAGCCTTGTCCAAACATGACAACTTCTTCAATCAACCCCTTGTACTTTTGAATCAATCTTGATAACTTTTAAATGTGGTGAACCAAGATAAACCTTGCCATGCCATTTCTTCCAAAACAACTTCAATGGTTATGTTTGAATTTCTCAAGCTTCATTGACTAGGGCATGGAAATAAACTCATGAATCCATGGATCAATCTTGCTAAGCCACTTTGCCTTTACTTACATTATTAACAAGTGAGAGAAACCAACATTGCATTTTATTAATTAAAAGGAAAGTCAAAACAAAACATGCATGATCACAAAAGAAAAACAAGTCAAGGTGATTGGTTATTTCTCAAAGAGTAAATCTAAAGATAAGGAGGAGAGTCATGCCCTAATGTGATATTGTTGTGATTGAATCAATATGGTATGATGAAGGGATATTATGGGCAAAAATTGGGGTACAACACTATGATTCGATCAGAGCCTCACCCTTCGAATCTCACTCTGGTCTTTTGCGATCATAACATCACTAAATCCCAAAACCTCGTTTGAGAAGCCTCCTGCACTGCTATAGCATAGTCCTGCCACCAACTGTCACAACGCTCCAAATTGCTGCTGATCTAGTCCACGCCTTCATTTTTCTCAAACCCCATAATTACACCAAATCAGCATATAAAAGCTGTGTTTAAAAAGCAATAGAACAGTATTCTAAAAAGGTTTAAAATCCCTTTTCCCCCCCTAAAACCACAACAAACCATCTATAAATAAGTTGCTCCATCACACGTTCAAGGGGATGGATTTTAGAAAGAGAGAAAAGAAAACAGTAAAGCATTCGTGAACACAAAATTTCCAAACTAAACTAAACCTTTGTTCTTCCCTTTGAATCAAAGAACATAACATTTTGTTTGGTTCCTTGCTAACCCCAGAATATCTGAAGGCAACAACTCAAGTCCCAAACACACACTTCAGATTCAAGGTAAGTCTTTCTGACTTTGAATTTTTCATTCAAAACATCATTAAATATGTAAATATCATAGTGTTGATGTTGTCCATATCATTACATAAGTAGAAAAACTATGGATCAGAAATTCTTGAATAAATCTAGGCTCAAAATTAAGATTAGAACTTCTATAAACTGCCGTGCTTTTATCTTTCTGATTTGCTGTTGTTAAGATATGAATAAGTTGCAGATGTTCTGATTAATGTAAGGAAGGAAGTGAAGTGTAACACAGAATTTCTAGGTTTTCTTTCCAACAATTTTAACACACTAGAACTTCTAGGTTTTCACATTGTTATGACACAACACCAGCATTTCTAGGTTGTCTTATTATTTTAACACACACATAACTTCTGAGTTTATCTCACTGTTTTAACACACATAACTTCTAGGCTTTCTTACTGTTTTAACACACACTGAACTTCCACGATTTTCTCACTGTTCTAACACTCAACTTCAGCGCGTAGCAACCCAGAACTTATGTTTTTCCTTCTAACGTTTCTTTCAGGACCTCAGAGTGCATCAACCCAGAACTTCTGATTACCTCTAAAATTTATTTCTAAACCACAACGCGCCTGGCATCATAACTTCTGGTCCTCTTTATTTTACTTTCAACAACATGCTGATCCTATTTCTCATTATTTTTCCTTTTCTCTCTCTTATTTTTATTATCTTTAGCATTAGTACTATTTTTATTAACATACAAAGACATCAAAAATATTTTATTTTATTAAATGATTATTTTCCTTTTAATTTATTAAGATAAAAAATCATTTTCAAAACAAGTCCTTTCCTTTTCTTGTATTTGTACAATTCAATATGGTTGTAATAGATAAGTAGGATTTAAAATTCTTGCAACCCCTCATTTGTAAATTTGTACCCCCGTCCCTAAATGATGTAATAGCGTAGGACTTTACGATTCCGCAATTTATCGCTTTCAAATATAAAATGCTAGTAATTAGGGTTTGTATGGAAAGACATAAAATACACAAATAGATAACCCTAATCAAGACTAAGTGCTTGTAAATTAAATACACTTGCACACTAGCACCCTTAAAGTGATCCCACTTTGTTGCCTTTCAGAAAATAGTCATGTCCTTCGAATATGGGTGTTTTAGCAAAGACCCTCGATAAAATATCGTAGTCCCTTGATGACTCTCAATGTTGCCTTCGGTAAATGATCTAGTCCCTAAACGACATTGCTAAAACGTCCCATAGGTTGCCTTTGATGACTATACAAAACATCCTGTGCCTGTCCCTTCACATCCAACGATGGGGCTTCTTACCAAATCAATGGTAAGATAGCAACATCTAAAGGAGAAGGAAAAGAATGTTTAAGACCTTTTGAGTAGGTAGGATACTCCTAGTTGCTCGCTCGCTCACAACAAAAACATTTTATACACCCACAATTTCACTTTGAAACATTTTTAAAAAAAGACAAAACACTTTGTACGCATTCTCATAGAGACGAGGACCATTACAAAGACATTTCTTTTCAAAATAATTTCAAGACCCACATCGCAAACACATTTTCAAACAAAAGCAAGTGATCTAGCAAGCAACTAAGAGCCCATAGATAACTACGGATGAAATGGGTGCTAACACCTTCCCTTTTCATAACCTACCCCTGGAACTCCAGAAAAAATATTGAAAGGTCTTTCCTGTTCTTTTCAGCCTTTCCTTTTGGATAAAAGAAAAGTCAGTGGCGACTCTTGCTAACCGCAACAATTGTGATCAAATGCAAACATACCAAGTCAGTTCTCCAACCGCGTTACAAAACTGGCGACTCTGATGGGGACAATCTTAAAAGTGGGGTTACCTTAGGGCTAGATCACCTCTAATTGCTTTTCATTGTTTAATTTGTTTGCTTTATATTATGGTTCCTTGTTTGGGTTTGTTTTAATCATCTACCCGGATCTGGGGCACCTTTTTAGGTAAGTAGCAATAGATTGTAGAAACTGTACGGCGTAGATCGATATGGCTGAAGCAATGGCTACATTAGTGTGACACATTTTTTGGTACCGGTATCCCTTATGTTGAATAGAGGAGAATATGGGGCCACTGAGCAGCGTCTTGAAGCACTAACTGACTTTAGAACCTTAATTGAATAACTTAGCCATTAGGAAGTAGTGAGATGATCGGTTTCGGTGGAAAGCTGAAAATTGGTTGATACACGATACTACACTCATTGAGACCAGACTTTTGGGTTATCTCGGCCGCAAGTAAAGATTGATTATGCTGAGACAATGCCTAAAAGAAAGTTCAGTGATATTGAGATCCCCTAGATCCCGATTACTTTCTATGATAGATTGAGCCAACTAAACTTCAAGAGAGTACTTACCTACAAACTCCATGCAAGCCTGAACCTAAGGACTTGTCTATTTTGTGTGTACATAACAACTTGATTACTTTGCATACTTGTACATAACATCATAAACATCATAACCTCATAAGCATCCTCACTAACCATTTCAAGGATTTAGGAATTTATCTTTGCTTTGTTTTGTAGGCCATGAATCTCGTTCGAAGGAATACAATCTGGATCAGCTTCGTAAAAGCACACCCTCAACTCCAAGAGTTAGCATCAAGGGTGCCCGAAGATTCTCCTTTTACCAAAAATATGGTTGACTCCTCAGTTTGTCTACCTCCAATTTCGCAGAGGAAATGATGTGTGTGATCTCCCAATTATTTGACCCCATACATCAAATCTTCACCTTTCCTGACTATCAGTTGGTGCCTACACTATAAGAGTTCTCTCTATTATTAGGAGTTCCCATGCTTGATCAGATACCGTTCAGCGGTCTAGAAGGGATTCTGAAACCTGGAGTCATTGCCGAAGCTTTGCATCTGAAGAGAGCCGACATCATGGCAAATTGGGAGATAAGAAGCAGAGTCAAAGGGTTCCTAGACAAGTTTCTATTGGAGAAGGCTCGTTCATTCTGGGAAGACATGGATTTTCAAGCCTTTGAAGATATCCTGGCCCTTCTAATTTATGGTTTGGTTCTATTTCCCAATTCAGAACAATTCATAGATTTGAATGCCATCAAAATCTTTCTCTCTGGTAATCATATACCTACTTTGCTCGGAGACATCTTACATTGTTTCCATACTCGCACAATGAAGAAAAGAAGTACTCTCTTGTGTTGCGTTCCTCTACTCGCTAAGTGGTTTACTTCGCACTTACCTCGATCGACATTGAAGAACGAGCAAGGATTAACATTGTCTCAAAGGATGATGTCCCTCACACACTCTGGCATTTATTGGTGTTCTCGATCCTTGGAGGACACTACTATCATTGACCATTATGGGGAATTCCCTAATGTCCCTTTTCTCGGCATTAGGGGAGGTAACACTTATAACCCTTCTCTTGCATTACGATAATTTGGCTATGCATAAAGAGATGGTCCTCACGATGCACCCATTCAAGGTTTGGTGTTCGACTACGAGAGTGACGATCAAGGCTACCGTCAGAGATTTATACGAGCTTGGAGGATGGTAAACAAAGGATAGCAAGACATTGGGGCGTAAGAACTCCATTCCTTTGGAGCCTTATCTTAATGGGTATGAACTCGTGCTCAAAGACTCGGTATGCCATACCCTGCCACTTTGCCTATCATCATTGAGCCATTAGTTAAAGGAGATATTCCTTATATTATCTCTCACCATACCATGCCTACTTCTCTTGAAGACTTACAAAGAGCTTGGATCCAGCTGAAGGAAGAACGAGACACATTCGAGGCCCAGTTCTATACGAGTGAAAAGAAGGTCCTGGAGCTTACGAGACAGCTTCATGAGGAGAGAAATCTGAACACCTACATCGCGCCAAAGAGGACGCGTTCGACTTTCTTGTCTTAGGAGTTTATTTTTCTTTATTTCCTCCATTGTAAGCCCAAGGGGCACAGTTGTACTCAATTTAAACTTATTAATACAATTGATGTTTGCTCCTTTATTTTTTTATAACAAATTTAAATTTTATAAGTCCTTGAAAACATTTCATCCACATACCATGCATCATATCATGACAGGATTTTCCACACAGGTTTCTCATCTACTTACTGTTTATTTTAGTAGAGATGGCTCTAGAACAGACTATCAAAGACATTCAGACTCAAAACACTCAACTTCAGGAAGTGTTTTAGAACCTGTCAAAGGGACAAGAAGAGGTTAAAGCACTCATCACTAGGGGCATGATCATGGGGAATCCTGAAGACAACAAGGATGACCAGTTGGAACGGCTACAAACTGAAATGGCAACAATGAAGATCCAAATGATGGGACAACTGGTGGGCCAGATGCCTCTTATCCAAAACTTAGCTCGGGGACAAGAGGAGCTAAGGACCCTCGTCAACAAACTTCATCAAGACAGTTTTAACCGTATGAAGCAAACGGTCGAGATTGAGGATCAAGTCATTATTCAGCTTACCATGAGATAAGAAATCGGGTTGAGGGAGAGAGGACCTTCCCAAATTGATGCTACATCACGAGCCCAACAACAACCTCAACAACAACAATAGGGTAATCAGCGTAAACGGGTCTCATCCGATAGGCAGTTTACCAAACTCGACATGCCAATAACACAAGTCTTGTGACACATGTTGAAGATGAATTTGGTTACATTAAGGGATCTTCCTCAGAATTCTAATATTGCTTCTCCCTGTTACAATCATGGAGAAAAGTGTGCATATCGTTCCAACAGTCTGGGGCACAATACTGATAACTGTTGGACATTGGAAAAAAAGATCCAAGATCTGATCGACGAAGGGGTGTTAGAGGTCACACAAGACGGTCAACTGGAGATTTTTTATCATCCCTCAAGGGAATCAATATGAAGTGGCGTTCTGTGCGAGGAATTTTTTTGTTTATTCGAATTTTCAGTTGTAATTTCTTTGTTTGCTTAAACACCTATCTTTATGTCAGACTTTGGTTACTCTCATTAATGCATTAAATATGTTTGACTTGAATTAATCCATTCATTTTCATTCTATTTAAACTATGATTTTTTCTCACTTTATAATATTCAATTCTTGTTTCATAAGTTGTAAGCCTTTAGTGGGAGGATGATGAAAACAATGCCATAATCTCATACAGTATATTTTTGAACAGACCTTGCTGATGATGTACATGCGTTATTTCAATTCCTAAACACTGGAGTTATAAGGAGGATAATCCCTAGTCATCCCCTTTGAGCCAAAGAAGTAGGAGTTTCCTTTTAAAACAAAATGAAACCTTTAATCAAAACCTGGGGCAGGGTAGTCTCTCAGTTAATTCAAACGCGCGTTCAGTCGCAAACCTTCACTTCGTATACAACGAATGACATAAAAAACATTCCCATGGAATCAAAAGACGGTGATGGTTCCCTACCAAATAGTCATTCATTATCTCTCAAAAGAAAAGCCCACTAAGTCAAAACCTACAAAGGAGACGTAAGAAAAAATGAGGCATCCCGCTGACTGTAATCTCAAAACAAGAATAGTCAAGCAAAATCAGGGATAATAAACCAAAAAAGAAGTCACTACAGATCCTCAAAAACATGTAAGATATGAAAAAAAATGTGTTTTCCTTCCAACAAACTTAACTTGTCTGAACCATCACCAAAACGTCATTCCAGACTCAATTGGAGTCCAAACGCACAATTAACTGAGTTTAGGACTAAAGGACATCACAAAGAATGGGCGGGTACAAATACACTTTGAGCCTTATCCTTTGTTTCTTAAACTGTGAACCAGACCATGCTACAACCTCCAAAAGTCCTAATTGAAGCATGGGTTAGTTCGAAAGCATACTGTTACATAAGGTATCCTGACTCCTATAAGGCTTTACTCCAAATCCTGTGTTGAATTTTCTGACGAAAATTCTTTTATCTGCTAAAACGCATTTTTAAAACTTCAAGACAAGCATAAACTTTGCATTGTTTGAATATCGATGTTTGCATATGGCTATTTATTTGACAACAAATAAATTCACACGACGAATATTCAGCAAATGAAATCTCTCTCCATAGACAAAATCACTTCAAATGGAAAGGTGCTTCAAATGACAAATCTCTCATAATCAAGGGGCACGACATGACCATTGTCCGACACATCGGGGACAATAAAGCCGAGATCCAAAGAATCCCTCAAATAAATGTTGAATAACTAGGGGCAAATCTCCATCTGAATCACTCAAGGGGAAATGTTACGTTGATCATGGGTTTGAACAAAATCCACTATGAAGACTTCTGGCAAATTGCTTGTCTGTGTCAATAGTATTAGATTGGTGTCAGTATCATATGGTGTCAATATCATATCTTCGGATCCTCCCATGACAGTTCTTAGAAAATTCTGAGACTTGACCAAAGATCTTGGATACCCCCAATTTGTTTGTTTGTGCCAATAGTACCAGATGGTGTCAGTATCAGGTCTTCCACAACAGTCTTAGAAAATATCCCTAGGAAGTTCAAAGCTACCAGAAATGTGATCAAAATCTCAAACATCAAGGTGCACCAGATTAACTCTAGGGGCAAACAGGCTCCCACATATAAAGGGTCAGGTTCGACCAAGCATACATTTTATGGCGTTACTACAAAACGTACTGCTATAGACAGTGAAAAATTCCCCACAAAGTCCTTTTCATAGGGTGATACTCAAACATAGTTTCAGTCTCTAAAAACTTCTCCCCAATTGGGTTTGATCTCGAGAATCTTCGAGGAATTCTACCAGAAGGAAGCGCCTTTTCAGCAAGCTGGTGACATGTTTATTTCCCAAACAAATGGCAAGATTCCCCAGTTTGAGTTTGCTTCTCTGACTACTACAAATCAAGGGACCACAACTCCTCTTCCCCAGTAGACTTTTCTACAATCCCTAGTGAGCTGCTGCAGAACCTAGAAAAATAACCAAATAATAGTTAACTCCTTCATCCCCAACAAGTTGTTAACCTCCTTTCTCTTCCGTCAAGAGATAACTCCCCAGTAGAACAACGGACAACAAAGACTCCTGAACTCCTTTCCCCAAGAAGGAATCAAGACTCTCCATAGGGTTTTCTTTTCAAGCAAAATCAATACCCCCTGGGAGATGTAGCGGTAGAAATGTTCAAGACTAAGCCATGGGATTGACTAGACTTTATACAAATCAAAAATAAAAATCGCCACCGCGCTTTATTGTTTCCAAAGGAATGGAAAAAGAGCGAATAACCCAAAAAGGGGGGAAAGACTCAAGGTAACGGGGTTGGTTGTGCAAAGGCAAGGTATTAGCACCCTAAACATCTATGGTATTCCGCAGGAACCTCTTTGTAAAATCTGTATATTTTGGCTATAAAAAAATGTGTTATATATAAAATGGATGGTGGAGGTGAGAAAAGAAATATTTTTTTTAATGATTTTTGCACCCGCCGCGGTTGCGAACCTTTAGTGCCTACATACCACTTTTCGTGCAATAGGGGATCAGGGTACATGTAGTTCCTCTTTTAAAAGTTTGAAACACAAAGTGTGTTGGTTAATTTTAAGAGATAAGACATCATAGTCATTGTCCGTGTGGAAAACATACTTACTACCCAAAATCATGAGAAAGGAAAGTTTGTATCGTCTCAAAGTGGAGGATATGGCTTGGATTTTTAAATCAACAATGCCTCACTGAACACCCAAGTGGAAAATATCTCTCTTCACTACATGTTGTATAAGTATAGTTGTTTGCATCACTACAAGGATTGACAAGAGTATAATCTTTTAAGAAAAGTTTAAAGGTAAAAGCCAAAGTGGCAAAATGGTTTGAAATGAGATTGGTTGACTTTTAGTCTTCTCATAAAAATGTCAAGGTATTATTAAATTGATTGAATTTTATTTATGATAATGTTTTTAAAATGCATGGACCTAAGTCCAATTTTATTATGAAAGTGGTTTATGTTTCAAAACAAGAAGAGTTTTCAAAAGGAGGGAGAAGATTTTTGAAATTAAAGAAGATAGGAGGAGAAGAATAAACTATCCTAAAGCATAAGATAAAAGCTAAGGATAAGAACCATCTAACCAACAAAAAGCCAATACTTGACATTATGAGCCAAGATAGAATTCCCATTCTTTGAATTGAAACCAAGAAAGAAAAGATACTAGACCTCTTCAAATGTATTAAGTCTTCACAAAATTTGGGCAGAGTAACGGCTGTATACGGGTGAATTCCATATTACAAACAAAGGATGTAATCACAAAAACCTGCACACAAAAACAAACAAGCAACCCAATGTCTTGAGGTAAACCTCAAGAACTTCAGAAAAAATAATCAGATATGATCACAAGGTATCCAAGATAGGCCAAGGTTTCTAATCCTAAGTCCCAGAAAAAGTCCACTGCTCCATAATTCCAAGGATAGTAACCAAATAATTCAAGTACCATTAAGAGTTTTTAAGGGTTTAAGTTGATTTTTAAGTATCTTAAGAAAAGAAAAAAGAAAAGCTCAAGTGAGCAAAATAAAAAAATGACAAGAAAATAAATGCTCAAATGAGCAAAGATGAAAATGGCATGAAATGTAAATGCTAAAAGATAAATAGTGCATAAAGCATAAAAGAATAAAAGCATAAAATAAACAAGTCAATAATTAGTGGTTAGTTGGATGACCATCTTGAAACTTGCATTTGGAACTCATTAGAGGATTGGTAGAACCAAAGCCTCCACACAACAAGTTGCATTTGCTTTTTGTCAACTATATCATCCATTTAAAGTTCTCACGAGTACCATTTAATGATCAACGATGTTTAAGTGATTCGCGTTGACCAAAAGTTTTGTAGATCCATTAGAGGATTGGTAGAACCAAAGCCTCCACACAACGAATCTCAAGGTTATTGGATGAAAGAGATCAAATTAACATACTTGGGCTTGCAATCATAATTTTGGGCCACGAATGATCATTTATTCGAATCGGGACAAAATTTAGCGCTATATTAAGCAATCGTAAGTGGACTTATATAGAAGTCGCACCTATTTTGAGGCCGATCAATAGCAATCTATGCACCATTTGTTTTGAGATATGATATGGAGATCATGCTCCAACAACATTTAGTGCAATGAGAAGGGGATGGGATGAAGAGGAATTAGGGTAAAAAAGAGAAACCACATTTCAATTAATATTTAATCAAACTATTATTAAAATCATTCATCCATTTTTTGTGGAGTTAAACTCAACACCATGGATCCAATGATGTTAATAAAGCCATGATAAAAAAATCAACCCAAGACAGCCAGAAAATAATCACAAAAATAATAATCCAATTAATATATAGATTATAGGGTTTAAAAATGTTTAAAAAAATGGAAAATAATGAAGAAAATGTCAATTATATTCAAATTAATCAAGAAATGAAAAATAAGACCATAGAAAAATCAGAAAAGAGGCCAAGTGATTTTAAAAAAATTTTGGGAATTTTTAAAAGTCAGAAACTATTTTTAAAAATTAAAATAAATGGGTAAAATAAACAAAAATGGTATAAAATGGAAAAATCATAAAAAAAAATAAAATAAGGTCACCAATATTTGTCACAATATCATTGGATCATTCCATAATTTTTTCAGAATTTAAAAATGTGTAAAAGTATTTTTAAACATTTAAAAAAAAACAAATAAGTGCAAAATTCATAAAAAATACCAAAACACAAAATTAAATTGTAAAAAAATAAAAATCAGAAAGAGAATAATCAAAAATATTTTTCATAATTTTTCAGTTTTTATGGACTAAAAATGAATTTTCTATAATTTTTTGAAATTTAAAACAATTAAAATATAAAATCAGAAAAAAGAAAATAAAAGTAAAAGATGTGGACCATTGGATGAAAGTCAAAACGTGTTAGTAATCAAATCCAAGGGATCTGGCGCACAGTGCATATCACGGTCTTTAATGAATAATGTACAAAATCAATAATAAAATCAGAATTTGAAAATAACAAATGGCACGCCTTCATTGGTTAGAAGATGACACGTTGGTCATCTTCAACCTCCAGCCATCACGAATTGCAGGTCTCTTAAATTGTAAAATCAGAAGCTCATACCTATTTCATTCGCTTCGTCTCTTCAAGACAAAGACAACCACACCCTCGCGCCAAATTTATATAAACTGTAGCTCAAGCAATTTGGAAAGAAAGTTTTGAAAAGGGATTTGAAAATTCATGGTCAAAACGTGCTTCCAGATGAAAGTAAGTGTTGCGACTAGAAATAGGCCAATGAGAGAAACACAATGATATCAAAGTTTTGAAAAATTGATAAAGGAACCTACCTATTGAAGTTGAGTTGTAGAGCTCTGAAACTGGACTTTTATGGAGCAATATAGGGCACGATTCTTGAATGTAATTATAAGGTTAGATCCAGGGAAGATCAAGGAAGGTGAATTGATGGAAAAAATGGATTGAAAAAGGCTTGAGAATAGGATTCGAAGTAGCTGAATTGTGGGTTGTGATGCAAGTTTGGAAGGGTGATTCTGGCTATCTAAGCTTGGGAAATTGAATGGGGGATGACCCTCTATTTATAGGGAAGAAAATGGGATCAAAAGGAATAACAAATGATGTGTTTTGGAGGGAATTCGTGTGGGTTTGCATCATGAAGAAAGTGTGACTCAAACTTGATCAAAACTCGGCCAAATCGTGTGTTTCATGATGCTAATCACTTCTGGAAAGTTTCTAAACATGATTAGAAACAAAAACGCGTGGAAATCTTGTGATTAGAAGCCAAAACAAAGATTTCAAAATTCTGACTTTGTGTAAAATTCAGTTTCAAACTACCAAATTCAAATCCATGGCATTTTCACGTCAAGGGGTCTTAGGGCATAATTATTGATGCTTTGGAAAGATGAGGTTACAAGCTTTGGAATGGAAAAATAATGGAATCAAATGGATGCTTGAGCTGAAAGTTACATGGAGTCAAAGTTGAAGAAAAAGAGTTGACTTTCCATACTTAGAAATATTTCAAATTCTTCTATAAAAATGACCTATAATCTTTTGCATCCAAACATGGCCTTCCACTTAGAATTTGCTCTTGACCAAAAAAGATGGAATGAATTAGACCTCTTGAATGACATTTTGATGTTTGAACCACTCAAAATCTCCAACAATTGAGCAAGTTATGACTTGTTGAAGTTGGCCAAAAATCATGAAATGACATATAATCTTTTGCATTCTTAAGGCAACTTCCATTCATTTTCTCACTTTGCACATAAAAGAAGGCATGAAGTACACATCCTTAGGATCATCATGAAAAATTAATGTGCTCAAGGGGATAAAAATTGACCAAGTTATGACCATTTGAAGTCACATATGGAAAATTGGGGATTCATCTGGATGACTTGTAATCTTTCTTCTTCACCAAGTTCCTTCCACATGAAAACTCCTTGGAACTTTTGAAGTGATTTGTTGGTAACTCTTTGAAGAGAAGGATGTTTTTGGAATCACTCAAAAATACCAAAATATGAGCAAGATATGCTCCTTTGAAGTTCAAAACCCTAGCCTCTAGATCAAGAGAATGCTTTCTGGAACCTTGCCAAGTTTGAACAAACTTTTTGTGCCAATATTCTTCCTTTATGAATAGAAATTGTTGAGAATGATGATGAGTAATCATGGCCACCAAAACTACTTCCATACCAATTCTTCCAAAACAACTTCAATGGTGAGGCCTGAATTACTCAAGCTATTGACTAGGGCATGGAAATAAACTCATGAACCCATGATGCAACTTTCTAGACCTCATTGCCTTTAACTACATTATTAACAAGTAAAACAAATCAATATTGCATTTTGTTAATTAGATAGAAAATTAAAGCAAAATATCCATGATCGCAAAAGAAAACAAGTTAAGGTGTTTGGTAACTTCTCAAAGAGCAAAGCTAAAGATAGGTAGAAGAACCAAAAGCCCTAATGTGATCTTGTTATGATTGAAACAATATGGTATGATGAAGGGATCTTAGGGGGAAAAATTGGGGTACAATAGCTGCCCTTATTTAAGTTTCTTCTATCCGGATATACGAAGGTTAAAAATCTTCGTGTCGACGTGATCGAAGATACTTAACTACACAAAAAACCCTATTTTTGGCCCTAAGATGCCATGCAAATGCTTATGCATATGAATGCATATGAACAAAACAAAAGAGACGCAAAGTAACATTGGGGATGCAAAAAAAATGTAGAAACAAAGGAGCAACCCCACCAGGAAAACAAATCACTGGTAAACCCCAAGAACAAAATCAGAGTGGAGGATAACAAGCATCGACGTTCACTACCGATATACTACCAACGTTCACTGAAGGTAGAAAGAGAAAATATATCATACCACCGCCGTTCACTGACGATGAACTATCAACGTTCACTAATGATAGCAAAAAGATAATAAATACCGACAGTCATTGCCGATGTACTACCAACGTTCACTGAAGGTAGAAAGAGAAAATATATCAAGTTTCCCCAAGATTCTGGTGTTATGCCTAGAATGGGTCTCAACTTCTTCTTTAACCAAGGCACTCTGCCTGGAAAGGGTAATATGTAAGTTGTATCAAATAAAGAGACTTCCACTCATTGTCAAGGGGAATTACAAAGAGAAATGACTTTCTGGGGATAGAAATATGACTTCCCGGGGAAATTCCACGATATTCCTGCTGAGGAGATAAAGTCTTCATGTGCAAAATAAATGCACAAAACAAAACTCCAAGTTCTCAGAAATCCAAAGTAAATGACATTGTCATGCAACCACAAATCCAATTCAGAAATAAACTGGAGCAAAAACTGCGGATTGAAACTTTTAGCACGAATACTCATTCCAACAAGAGATGCCCTGGGATAATCTTCCCCGGAAATCAAGAAGTCAAAATTAATGCCAATACTGCAAAAAAAGCGACATCTCAGCACACCAAGGGAATAAAACCTTTCGTTATATGAGGGAATACTTCGCTGGGGAATCTGGGATGGAGGCTTCTGATCATGCAAACCCAAAAAAGTGAATCAATACTTGATTGGGGATAATGGGATCACAAACCCAATATTGTACCTTGCACCCACTGATATCGTCTTTAACTATCTGAGAAACACACAAAGATTGCGCATACAAGCAAAATGACCTGAGAAAACCTTAATGAAGGAAGTAAATATTCTTAAAGCAACCGAAGTTTATTCATTCTTGGGATCACCATTCTTGTTGTCATTGTTTCATCACAAATCCCAAAGTAAATTGAATTGTAGAGATCTCTTCTCTTTTTTTTTGAAAAGTTAATTTTTCTTTTTTATTCTTTTTGCTTTAACAGTTATTATCAGTAATAAATGATTTCTTTGCAAGTTAAATAAAAATAAGAACACAAAAAATTTGGTAAAAGCTCGAATTTCATTAATAGAATGGTAGTTTATGAATGGTGATACTCCATGGATGATTACAAAGTTTGGGAAATGGTAATACATAATGGAAAAGATACATTGATATACAATGACCACTATTCCCCCTAACAACTTTTGAAATCCTGAGCAGCAGCTTTTGTTGAAGTATGGTGAGGATCCGAGAAGATTGTTGCTTCAACGATCAAGTCTTGTCTGACGCAGTTACTTGCCAAGAAAAAATCCCTAACTTTTGCCTAAGCTGCCCTTGCGGGTTTTCCACTTAGCGGGAAATTTATTCTATTTATGTCTCTAATTTTTTCCTAGACCTCCCTTTTGGGTTTTCGGCCTACCGAGACGCTCCTTTTTGCCTAAACCGCCCTTTGGGTTTTCAACTTAGCAAGCTGTTCTTTTATTTCTTTAGGCGAAGTATTTCTTGACTGCGTCAACATTCATGGGACATGGGAACTCCTCGCCATCCATAGTTTCAAGAATTAATGCACCACCAGAGAAGGCTTTCTTGACAACATACGGGCCTTCAAAATTGGGAGTCCACTTGCCACTAGAATCAGTGTTGAAAGACATGATCTTCCTGAGCATGAGGTCGCCTTCCCTGAATTCACGAGGTTTGACCTTTTTATCAAATGCTTTCTTCATTCATTTCTGATATAACTGCCCATGACATAAAGTTGTCATCCTCTTCTCTTCAATCAAATTCAATTGGTCAAACCTGTTCTGGACCCATTCAGCCTCTGTCAACTTGGCTTCCATTATCACACGCAACGAGGGAATCTTTACCTCGACAGGGAGTACAGCTTCCATTCCATACACTAGGGAGAACGGGGTTGCTCTTGTTAAAGTGCGAACATATGTCCGATATCCATGCAAAGCAAAAGGGGGAATTTCATGCCAATCCTTATAAGTGACAACCATTTTATGGATAATTCTCTTGATATTCTTATTAGCAGCTTCAACAGCCCCATTCATCTTTGGCCTGTATGGAGATGAATTGTGATGAACAATCTTGAATTCTTCGCACAGTTCTATCCATGCATCTGAGCAAGACCATGTCAGCATATAAGATTGTTTTTGATGAAACGCACAACCACCTGTTTGGTAACATTGGCATATGAAGCAGCTTCTACCCATTTGGTAAAGTAGTCAATTGCTACCAAAATGAAACGGTGTCCATTTAAAGCTTTGGGTTATATCATCCCGATCATGTCAATATCCCACATAGAGAAAGTCCATGGGGAGGAAATCACATTGAGAAGTGTCGGAGGCAAATGGATCTTATCTGCATAAATCTGGCATTTATGGAACTTCTTTACAAATTTTAACAGTCAGATTCCATTGTCAACCAATAATAACCTTCCCTTAGCATCTTTTTAGCCATCGAATGTCTGTTAGCATGAGTTCCAAATGAACCTTCATGGATCTCATGCATCAACATGTCCGCTTCGTGTCTATCCACGCATCTGAGCAAGACCATGTCATAATTTCTCTTGTATAACACATTTTCATTAAGGAAGAAACTGCCTGCCAATCTTCTCAGTGTCTTTCTATCTTTCCTCGATGCACCAAACGGGTATTCCTGAGTCTGAAGAAAATGCTTGATATCATAATACCAAGTCTTTTCATCTGCTACCTCCTCTGTTGGAAACACATGAGCGGGCCTTTCTAGTAATCAAACTATAACTCGGGGTATATCATTCCAGGTATTCACTTGGTACATGGAGGCCAGAGTTGCCAAAGCATGCGCCATTCGATTTTCATCCCTAGGAATGTGATGGAATTCAACTTTATTGAAGAAGGGTAATAATCTTCTAGCATAATCTTTGTAAGGGATAAATCCAGGGTGACGAGTGTCTCATTCTCCTTTAATCTGATTTATTACCAAAACTGAATCTCCATACACATCTAGAATCTTGATTCTGAGATCAATAGCTTCCTCAAGACCCATGATGCAAGCCTCATATTCCGCCATATTATTAGTGCAATCAAATGTTAACCTTGCGGTAAAAGGAATGTGTGATCCATGAGGAGTGACAATCACATCACCAATTCCTTTACCATAAGCATTCACATCTCCATCAAATATCATACTCCAACGAGATTCAGGGTCGGGGCCCTCCTCGGGCAACAGTTCATCACAATCTTTCACTTTCAGGAACATCACATCCTCGTCGGGGAATTCATACTCTGTAGACTGATGATCCTCCACCGGCTGGTGAGCAAGGTAATCTGCCAACACACTACTTTTAATATGCTTTTGAGTGAGGTACTCGATATCATATTCATATAAATACATCTGCCAGCGGGAAATTCTCCCGGTAAGAGCAGGCTTTTCAAAAATATACTTGATTGGATCCATTTTAGAGATCAACCAAGTGGTATGATTCAACATATACTGCCGCAAACGCTTTGCCGCCCAGGCCAAAGCACAACATGTTTTTTCTAGCATAGAATACCGCAGCTCACAATCAGTGAACTTTTTGTTGAGATAATAAATGGCGAACTCTTTCTTTCCTGTTTCATCCTCTTGTCCTAGAATACAACCCATGGATTTATCTAACATTATTAGATGCATAATCAACGGTCTTCCTTCTACGGGAGGGAGCAAGATAGGAGGTTCATGTAGATACTATTTAATACTTTCAAATTCCCTTTGGCAGTCACCCATCCACACACAACCTTGATCTTTCTTTAACAAGTTAAAGATCGGTTCACACGTTGCAGTCATGTGGGAAATAAATATGGAGATATAATTCAAACGCACGAGAAAACCCCTGACTTGCTTTTCAGTTCTTGGTGCTGGAATTTCTTGAATTGCTTTGACTTTGTCAGGGTCAACTTCAATTCCTTTCTGGCTAACAATAAAACCCAATAATTTCCCCGATCTAACTCTGAAGGTGCATTTATTTGGATTCAATCGGAGACGATACTTCCTTAAATGCTGTAACAACTTCAACAAATCTTCTATATGCCCTTCTTCAGTTTGGGATTTGGAAATCATATCATCAACATATACTTTGATTTCTTTGTGCATCAGATCATGGAATAGGGTTGTCATAGCCCTTTGGTACGTTGCACCATCGTTCTTCAACCCGAAGGGCATCACTCTGTAACAGAATGTTCCCCAGGGTGTGATAAACGTTGTTTTTTCCATGTCCTCTGGAGCCATTCTTATTTGATTATACCCGGAAAATCCGTCCATGAACGAGAATACTTTGAATTTTGCAGTACTGTCCACTAAAATGTCAATGTGAGGCAATGGAAAATCATCTTTTGGACTAGCTTTATTTAGATCTCTGTAATCTACGCACATGCGGACTTTTCCGTCTTTTTTCGGTACTGGGACAATATTGGCAATCCATTGAGGATACACTGATGTCACAAGAAAACCGGTATTAATCTGCTTTAGGGCCTCCTATTTGATCTTTACTTCCATATCTGGGTGGGTTCTTCTCAACTTTTGTTTAACTGGTGGACACTCTGGCTTCAACGACAAATGATGCTCAACAATGTCTGTATCTATACCAGGCATATCTTGATAAGACCAAGAAAAAATATCCACATACTCTTTCAATAGCTCAATCAACCCGCTCTTTACATCAGGATGCAACGATGCTCCAATCTTGACTTCCTTCAGATCTTCTTCTGAACCCAAATTAACCACTTCCAGAGGCTCTTTATATGGCTGAATGGTATTTTCCACGTGCTCAAGCAACCATGAGACCTCTTCTGGAATCTCATCATAATCTTCTTCTTCAGCCCAAAACACAGGACAATCAAAGTTGGGAGAGGGTGCAGGGTCATTGTATTCAACAGGTTTTTTAATTAATCTGCACATGTGATTTATGATTGCTTTTAGAAACTGACACATATAACAAGTGATCATGCAGATTAATTTTCAGTTATTATTTATTTTGAAAGGTTTTTTTATTACCATTTCCCAAGAAAAAGCAGAAAATAAAATACATAATTTGGAAGCAAAGACAACTTTTATTAATGATCTTAACAGTTATAGCAAACAGATAAGCCCTACAACATTAATACTTCCACCTTGGGCAGAGTGAAAGCTTTTCAAAAGAAAGAAACAGATTAACAAAACAAATTACTTTGAAACATGTATGCAAGAAGGAACATCAATGGTGACCCAGTTCTGAACTCGGACTCCATGCGTCACATAATTTGGTACTTCCTGCTCTTCTTCATCCTCTTCAACAACATTAATTCCAGAACCAATTGGATGAAGGTAGCCTCTGCTGCGGAAAACATCATGATAACTGTTCACAAAATACTTTGACTTCAAACTTTCACCTTTGTCATTCCTCGAAGAGAAACCCAAACCAGCTCTATTTTTCTTCATGGGTGGATCCACATGTTGTCCCCAAACTGCATTATGACCATTGTGCACAACCTGATGCGCGTCCTTCAGCGAAACCACGGAATTGTCATTCCTCCTTATGTTGTCAATGGATAGGGCTTGGAACTGGGTTCCAACAGCAGCTTCATCCGCTTCTACAATACTGAAAGATGATAGATGGGATATCAACAATGCTTGCTCCCCATTTATGATCACTACCTTCCCTTCACGCACAAATTTTAGCTTCTGATGTAGAGTTAAAGTGACAGCCCCTCCTTCGTGTATCCATGGTCGTCCTAGCAAACAACTATATGGGGGAATAATATCCATAACCTGGAAGGTTATCAAGAACAAATGTGGTCCTATATGGATGGGTAAGTCCACTTCACCGATGACAGATTTCCTCGACCCATCAAAATCCTTCACAATGATGCCACTCTGGCGCATATGTGTTCCCTGATACTTTAACTTCATGAGGGTACTTTTTGGTATAACATTCAACGCGGATCCGTTATCATTTAGCACATTGGATAGCGAGTCATTCTTGTAGTTCATGGATATTTGGAGGGCCAGGTTGTGATTCCTCCCTTCATCTGGTAACTCATCATCGCAGAAACATAAGTTGTTACGTGACGTAATGTTTCCAATTACGCTGCTGAATCGATCTAACGGCATGTCATTCTCTACAAAAGCTTGGTCTAGTACTCTCATCAGTGATTCTCTATGAGCGGAGGAATTCATCAATAAAGCTAGGATGGATATCTTTGAAGGAGTCTGCAATAGCTGATCTACAATTTTGTAGTCGCTCATCTTAATTATCTTCAAGATATCATCCATTTCTCTCTCTAATGTAGCTCAACTAGTCTCTCCTGCATCCTTCTTAGGCTAATCGTTCTCAGCAATTTTCTTTACATCAACAACATCTCTTCGAATAACCGGTGTAAACACACGACCGCTATAGGTCACCCTGCTATTATCAGCTATATTTCCAACATCTGCATTACCTAGATGGGAATTTCCACCCCGTCTTCTAAGATTGTAGTGTTGTATTTGTAAGGCACAACCTTATCTGAATTATAGGGAACAGGACCTTGCAGACTAATTACCAATGGGGTAACAGCTGGTTTGCTATGGTACTCCATCTCAAGATGAGCGGGTGCACCAAAACAAGGTACAATTACATTTACCCCTTCCTTAACACAATCATCCATCAAAAGATCATTTTCGGTAAACAAATCTTCGTCTGAACATAAATACTAATCCGCAGAGGCATACTCTTCCTCTGACTCTTTTTCCATCTAACAACCTTCAACCATATCAACATGTGATCTTGATAGTCCCATTGTCTAACAACAATTAAACACCCTCTCTCACAATAGAATATCCTCAGGGGTCTCGACAACAAACTATGCAAGATCCATATTGGTGTTCCACCTGACCAGCAGTACGGCAGAAGGTAGCATGCAACTGCACGAGATCCTCATTCAAATGCTCCACATCAAAAATTCTGAATTCACCCGGATATCCAGATACCATATTCACTTCCTCTTCATATTCTGCCCTTGGCTTAATTATATGGTTTAAACCTTCATCCATCATCTCCTGTAAATCAGCCTTTATCTTCTCGCAACCTTGTATGTTTGTACTGCAAATAGCACAACCGGCATGGTCATGTGTATAATAATTGAATTCACAGAGGTCTGCATGCATCTTCACCAAATCCCCTCTAACCAGATTAATGTCAAAAATTCGGAACTCACCTAGACAAACGGCCACCATATTCACAGCATTCACTCCCCCGTGCTTGGGTAGAGGATTGTCTTTCACATTAGGTCCCATGTCTTTGAAAGATAGAATTCCAGACTTCACAAACCTTTGCACTTCAGTCCTCAAAGGATAATAGTTTTCAACACTATGCCTAGGTGCTCCCTGATGAAAGGTTCTCGTCTGGTCCGCTTTGTAATACCAAGGCAATGGTGATGGTACAACTGAAGGTGGTCGTGTCTGGACCAACTTCTTCTGAATCAATGCTGGTAGTAGCTCTGCATAACTCATGGGAATAGGGTCGTAGTTCTCCCTTCTCTGATTATTCCCTTGGTTCCCCTGTTGGGACTGTCTTTGATATGCAACGGTAGTCGGAGCGGCATTCATAACAGGAGTAACTGAGGCAACTTACTGGTGACGCTGATAATTACTTCTAGGAGTGTTCACTCTCCTCTCTTGTATGACAGTATTTGTATCCCCTTCTTTCTTATTTGTAAACCCATAAGCTGGCTTTTTCACACCTCTAGATCCTTCACTCTTCATCAAACGGCCTTCTCTTACTGCCTCTTCTAGGTGGACACCCATCCCTACCATCTCTGTAAAATCACTTGGGGCACTTGCTACCATTCTTTTGTACTAGAAAGCGTCTAGCGTCTTCATAAAATTTTTAGTCATTTCCTTCTCCTCCATGGGAGGAATCCCTTGTGCAGCCACTTCGCACCATCTCTACGCATACTCTTTGAACGATTCTCTGTCTTTCTGAACCATGGCCCTAAGTTGGTCACAATCGGGCGTCATGTCCACATTGTACTTGTATTGTTTAATGAATGCGTCTCCCAAATCATTAAAAGTATGGATGTTGGCGCTGTCTAAACTCATGTACCATTTCAACACTGCGCCGATCAGACTATCCTTGAAAAAGTGAATCAGCAGACGCTGATCATCGGTGTGAGTAGACATTCTCCTCACGTACATCAGCAAGTGAGCCCGAGGGAAAGTGTTTCCCTTGTACTTCTCAAACTCTGGGACCTTGAACTTAGCAGGCACTGTAACTTTCGGGACCAAACACAACTCATTCACATTCTGCCCAAATAATTATTTTCCCCTAAGAGCCTTCATCTCTCTTTGGATTCTATCAAACTGCTCTTGGAAATCATCCATTATGTCATAAAGAACCAAGTCTTCACTCAGCGGAGGGAAAGGACGACACACATCTCCATTAACAAACGAAACCAAATTCACTAAAGGAGGTGCAGCAGGAACAGTATGCACCACATGAGGTGCTGGAGTAACAAAATTTTGAACTACTGGAGCATCTTGGGGCCCAAATTGAAACCTTCAGGTGCAAAATTCTCTGGCATTCCCCACGAATAACCCTGAGGCATACGATTTTGAACAATAGTCGGAGTAGCAGATACAGGAAAAATAAGAACTTCAGTATTTGACCTTGTTTGTTGAGTTTGAACACTCGGTGGCTGATTCTGAGCAACCACCAGAGCTTCCATCAGAGTAGTCAAGTTGGGCAAGCCAACCTTCAAAGCAGAAACTTCTTCGCGTAGCTCGCGATTCTCCTGTTCCAAATTGTCCATCTTCTTTTTAAAGTTAGCCCGAGTGTTGTAGTGATGAGTCAGTTTACTGAACGAAGTAAAAAGCTGGGTAAGGCACCTGGATATGCATAATAAATGTAAGAAATATATGTAATATGATGCATGACATGGAATGCATATGATTATTTTTACTTTATCATTTAATATTTCAAGGGATTTAACGTTTATAGACATATTGCAAACATCAAAATAATAACACATTTGAAATACTGAAATTTTTTATTATAATAACTTCAAAATGGGTTACAAGTTTCAATGATCCTAAGTACAAGATGAAAATACAATCTAAAAATCCTGAGAAAAAGAAACTGATAGAAATCAATTTGTATGCTGGCGCTTCCCTTTGAGCATGGCAATCTGAGCCCTCAACCTCTAGTTTTCTTCCACGTGCCTGATGGCAACTTCCTTACAATCCTCTGAAGCAGGAAGTGAGTAATCAGCACCTGTTTGAGGCTTAGGATAAAATAAATCCCCTTGCCTCTCCATAGACTCTACCGCCCGACTCTCAAGGATCTCAATCAAATCATCTTTCTCCTTCAGGTCTGCTCTGTAGGAACTCTCTAAAGTCTGGAACTTGTTCTTCCAAGCATCCCTTTCTTGTTGCATCCTAACCAAAGCAAGTTATAGCTCCTCTAGATCATCTAACAAAGGAGGAGTGGTCTTCACAAATAGATCAGGCGTGGGTGTCTCCTGAGTATATGACATCTTCAATTGGATGGCTCTCGATCGGACTCACTGAAGATATGGCTCCAAAGAAACAACACCCCTAGGTCCCAAATCCTTCCTACTCTTCTTATGAATGTGACGCCAGGCCTTCTCAATCATCTCCCTAGCTTCCATGTGGTCTTCTCCTTCCTTCAGAAAGAAACTACTTAAATGAATACTGTTTGGTTTATCCCTCATCGAATAACCAAGCTATCACCATGCAAGAACAAGGTTATAGTTAATTCCTCCCTTTGTACCAAGAAGAGGCACATTGGGGAAACTACCACAATTTTCAATAATATCTACATCCTGGTAAGCTCGATGATACCAATCAATATCCGAGTGAGTAAGTGCCATGATCTTAGGAGCCCAACGGGGTTCCTTCTTCACATCCCAAAAAGCATCAGAATGAGGCATATGAGAGACGAACCATCGGTACAACAAAGGCGTGCAACAGATAATCATTCCCCCATGATAAGAACTCTGAAGATGAACAGAGTAATAAGCATCACCCAACAGTGTAGGAATCGGGTTTCCAATCATGAAAATCCTGATAGCGTTAATGTCGACAAAGTTGTCCACATTAGGAAATAAGAACAATCCATAAGAAAGCAGAGCAAAGATGGCCTCAAAAGCAACCATACTCTTAATTCTGGAAAAGTAACAAGCTTTCTCCAATAAGAACTGAGTTGGTAATCCTCTAATCCCTCCTTTAGTAGTCATATGGGCTTCCACCTCAGACTTCCCCAGATGAATCAAAGCAGCAATCTCATGTGGTTTTGGCTCATGCTCTAAACCAGTAAAAGGAACATGATAGGTAACAGATAAATCTAATAGATAAAAATACTCCTCCAGTGTAGGCATCAACTGATAATCAGGAAAAGTAAAGCAGTGGTATACCGGATCATAGAACTGGATCAAGGTCGAGAGAATACCCTCCTTCATCTTCAGCTTCATGAGAGGAATAATGGATCCATACTTCTTCCAAAAGTCTGCAGGACACTCAATCTCTGGAATTAGACTGACCAACTCATCTATCTTGGGATTCTTGAAACTGTATTTCCCGGTCTTTCTCTTTCCAGAATCCATGGTTAAAAGTACCTGAGATATTCACAAATAGTAAACCTTTAAATCCCTTGAAATATTATTTTCTCTAAAAGATGCTTATGAGTGCATGGATGCATGATGCAACAATCACACACAAGATCACACATATAGGGTTCATAGGTTTAACGTCATGAGCATAAGGTCGAAGGTACTACCCATAAGGTGTTGGTCTATGAGTTATCACCTGCCGAACAAGGTTCTAGAGGTTCCCAGAGTCTACATCCTTCCTTTGGATATTACAAACTTCTCGATTAACTCTGTAATTAGTAATATTCTCAAGAAAGACTCGTCCGAGCGTAGTATCGCATGACAACTATTTTCGGATTATTCCGTCCTAGCTTCCGCACAACACCTAAAAGGCCAAGATGGGTTTGGTATTCTACGGTCCTCAGTTTCAACAGGCTCCCAGGTCGAAAGCAGTACGTCTTCTCGATTACTCGGTAAACGACACTAAAGTCTAAGGGGCCTCCACTGAGTGGGGGATCTCATGCCTCCTTTTTTGGGATTACTCCCTCAAAGTTAACATGACTATACTGCCCGTCCTATCTTAAAGTTTGCCCAAGTCCGGGTATAGGACTTATGAGTAATCACCAAGCACCCTGAAAACCAGGAAAATCCAAACAAACATATATACAAAATATAACACAAAACAACAATAGCACATATACAGATAATAAACAAAGATAGGCTCAACCCACTTAGGGATGGACCAGCAAGAGATCAATCTTTCCCCAGTGAAGTCGCCAATTTTCTGTAGCGGTATAAATGTTCAAGACTAAGCCATTGGATTGACTAGACTTTATACAAATCAAAAATAAAAATTGCCACCGTTCTTTATTGTTTCCAAAGGAATGGGAAAAGAGAGAATAACCAAAAAAGGGGGGAAAGACTCAAGGTAAGGGGGTTGGTTATGCAAAGGGAAGGTATTAGCACCCTAAACATCTACGGTACTCCCCAGGAACCTCTTTGTAAAATCTGTATATTTTGGTTATAAAAAAAAGTGTTATATATAAAATGGATGGTGGAGGTGAGAAAAGAAATATATATATTTTTTATGATTTTTGCACCCGTCGCGGTTGCGAATCTTTAGTGCCTACCTACCACCTTTCATGAAATAGGGGATCAGGGTACACGTAGTTCCTCTTTTAAAAGTTTGAAACACAAAGTGTGTTGGTTAATTTTAAGTGATAAGACATCATCGTCATTGTCCGTGTGGAAAACATACTTACGACACACAATCATGAGAAAGGAGAGTTTGTATCATCTCAAAGTGGAGGATATGGCTTGGATTTTAAAATCAACAATACCTCACTCGACACCCAAGTGGAAAATATCTCTCTTCACTACATGTTGTATAAGTATAGTTGTTTGCACCACTACAAGGATTGGCAAGAGTCTAATCTTTTAAGAAAAGTTTAAAGGTAAAAGCCAAAGTGGCAAAATGGTTTGAAATGGGATTGGTTGACTTTTAGTCTTCTCATAAAAATGTCAAGGTATTATTAAATTGATTGAAGTTTATTTATGATAATGTTTTGAAAATGCATGGACCTAAGTCCAAGTTTATTATGAAAGTGGTTTATGTTTCAAAACAAGAAGAGTTTTCAAAAGGAGGGAGAAGATTTTTGAAATTAAAGAAGATGGGAGGAGAAGAAGAAACTATCCTAAAGCATAAGATAAAAGCTAAGGATAAGAGCCATCTAACCAACAAAAAGCCAATACTTGACATTATGAGCCAAGATAGAATTCCCATTCTTTGGATTGAAACCAAGTAAGAAAAGATACTAGACCTCTTCAAATGTATTAAGTCTTCACAAAATTTGGGCAGAGTAATGACTGTATACGGGTGAATTCCAGATTACAAACAAAGGATGTAATCACAAAAACCTGCACACAAAATCAAACAAGCAACCCAATGTCTTGAGGTAAACCTCAAGAACTCCAGACAAAATAATCAGATAAGATCACAAGGTCTCCAAGATAGGCCAAGGTTTTTAATCCTAAGTCCAAGAAAAAGTCCACTACTCCATAATGCCAAGGATAGTAACCAAATAGTCCAAGTACCATTAAGAGTTTTTTAGGGTTTAAGTTGATTATTAAGTATCTTAATAAAAGAAAAAAGAAAAGCTGAAGTGAGCAAAATAAAAAAATGACAAGAAAATAAATGCTCAAATGAGCAAAGATGAAAATGGCATGAAATGTAAATGCTAAAAGATAAATAGTGCATAAAGCATAAAAGAATAAAAGCATAAAATAAACAAGTCAATAATTAGTGGTTAGTTGGATGACCATCTTGAAACTTGCATTTGGAACTCATTAGAGGATTGGTAGAACCAAAGCCTCCACACAACAAGTTGCATTTTCTTTTTTTCAAGTATATCATCCATTTCAAATTCTCCTAAGTACCATTTAATGATCAACGATGTTTAAGTGATTCGCGTTGACCAAAAGTGTTGTAGATCCATTAGAGGATTGGTAGAACCAAAGCCTCCACACAATGAATCTCAAGGTTACTGGATCAAAGAGATCAAATTAACATACTTGGGCTTGCAATCATAAGTTTGGGCCACGAATGATCATTTATTCGAATTGGGACAAAATTTAGTGCTATGTTAAGCAATCGTAAGTGGACTTATATAGAAGTCGCACCTATTTTGAGGCTGGTCAATAGCAATCTATGCACCATTTGTTTTGAGACATGATATGGAGATAATGCTCCAACAAAATTTAGTGCAATGAGAAGGGGATGAGATGAAGAGGAATTAGGGTAAAAAGAGAAACCACATTTGAATTAATATTTAATCAAACTATTATTAAAATCATTCATCCATTTTTTATGGAGTTAAACTCAACACCATGGATCCAATGATGTTAATAAATCCATGATAAAAAAATTCAACCCAAGACAGCCAGAAAATAATCAAAAAAATAATAATCCAATTAATATATACATTAAAGGGTTTTAAAATGTTTTAAAAAATGGAAAATAATGAATAAAATGTCAATTATATTAAAATTAATCAAGAAATGAAAAATAAGACCATAGAATAATCAGAAAAGAGGCCAAGTGATTTTATAAAAAAATTGGGAATTTTTAAAAGTCAGAAACTATTTTTAAAAATTAAAATAAATGGGTAAAATAAACAAAAATAGTAAAAAATAGCAAAGTCAGAAACAAAAATAAAATAAGGTCAGCAATATTTGTCACAATATCATTGGATCATTCCATAATTTTTTCAGAATTTAAAAATGTGTAAAAGTATTTTTAAACATTTTAAACAAATCAAATAAGTGCAAAATTCATAAAAAATAGCAAAACAAAAAATTTAATTTTGAAAAATTAAAAATCAAAAAGAGAATAATCAAAAATATTTTTTCGTAATTTTTTCAGATTTTTTGGATTAAAAATGAATTTTCTATGATTTTTTGAAATTTAACACAATTAAAATATAAAATCAGAAAAAAGAAAATAAAAGTTAAAGATATGGACCATTGGACGAAAGTCAAAACGCGCTAGTAATCAAATCCAAGGGATCTGACGCGCTGTGCATATCATGGTCTTTAATAAATAATGTACATAATCAATAATAAAATCAGAATTTGAAAATAACAAATTGCACGCCTTCATTGGTTAGAAGATGGCACGTTGGTCATCTTCAACCTCTAGCCATCATGAATTGAAGGTCTCTCAAACTGTAAAATCAGAAGCTCAGACCTATGTCATTCGCTCCGTCTCTTCAAGACGAAGACAACCACTCCATCGCGCCAAATTTATATAAACTGTAGCTCAAGCAATTTGGAAAGAAAGTTTTGAAAAGGGATTTGAAAATTCATGGTCAAAACGTGCTTCCAGATGAAAGTAAGTGTTGCAACTAGAACCAGGGCAATGAGAGCAACACAATGATATCAAAGTTTTGAAGAATTGATGAAGTAATCTACCTATTGAAGTTGAGTTGCAGTGCTCTGAAACTTGAATTCTATGGAGCAATATAGGGCACGATTCTTGAATGTAATTATATGGTTAGCTCCAGGGAAGATCAAGGAAGGTGAATTGATGGAAAAAATGGATTGGAAAAGGCTTGAGAATAGGATTCGAAGTACCTGAATTCTGTGTTGTGAAGCAACTTTGGCAGGGTGATTCTGGCTATCTAAGCTTGGGAAATTGAATGGGGGATGACCCTCTATTTATAGGGAAACAAATGGGATCAAAAGTAATAACAAATGATGCATTTTGGAGGGAATTCATGTGGGTTTGCATCATGAAGAAAGTGTGACTCAAACTTGATCAAAACTCAGCCAAATCGTGCGTTTCATGATGCTAATCACTTCTGGATAGTTGCTAAACATGATTAGAAACAAAAACGCGTGGAAATCTTGTGATTAGAAGCCAAAACAAAGATTTCAAAATTCTGACTTTGTGCAAAATTCAGTTTCAAACTACCAAATTCAAATCCATGGCATTTTCACCTAAAGGGGTCTTGGGGAATAATTCTTGATGCTTTGGAAAGATGGGGTTACAAGCTTTGCAATGGAAAAAGAATTGAATCAAATGGATGCTTGAGCTGAAAGTTACATGGAGTCAAAGTTGAAGAAAAAGAGTTGACTTTCCATACTTAGAAATATTTCAAATTCTTCTTTAAAAATGATCTATAATCATTTGCATCCAAACATGGCCTTCCACTTAGAATTTTCTCTTGACCAAAAAATATGGAATGAAGTAGACCTCTTGAGTGACATTTTTCAATTTGAACCACTCAAAATCTCCAAAAATTGAGCAAGTTATGACTTGTTGAAGTTGGCCAAAAATCATGAAATGACCTATAATATTTTGCATTCTTAAGGAAACTTCCATTCATTTTCTCACTTTGCACATAAAAGAAGGCATGAAGTACACATCCTTAGGATCATCATGAAAAAATAATGGGCTCAAGGTTGTAAAAATTGACCAAGTTATGACCATTTGAAGTCACATATGGAAAATTGGGGATTCATCTGGATGACTTATAATCTTTCTTCTTCACCAAGTTCCTTCCACATGAAAAATCCTTGGAACTTTTGAAGTGATTTGTTTGTAACTCTTTGAAGAGAAGGATGTTTTTGGAATCACTTAAAAATACGAAAATATGAGCAAGATATACTCCTTTGAAGTTAAAAACCCTAGCCTCTAGATCAAGAGAATGCTTTGTGGAACCTTGCCATGTTTGAACAAACTTTTTGTGCCAATATTATTCCTTTATGAATAAAAATTGTTGAGGATGATGATGAGGACTCATGGCCACAAAAACAACTTCCATACCAATTCTTCCAAAACAACTTCAATGGTGAGGCCTGAATTTCTCAAGCTATTGACTAGGGCATGGAAATAAACTCATGAACCCATGCTGCAACTTGCTAGACCTCATTTCCTTTACCTACATTATTAACAAGTAAGACAAACCAATATTGAATTTTGTTAACTAGAGAGGAAATCAAAGAAAAATATCCATGATCACAAAATAAAACAAGTTAAGGTGCTTGGTAACTCCTCAAAGAGAAAAGCTAAAGATAGGTAGAAGAACCAAAAGCCCTAATGTGATCTTGTTGTGATTGAAACAATATGGTATGATGAAGGGATCTTTGGGGAAAAAATTGGGGTACAATAGCAGATTTCTCCTCAAACAACAAAAACAGGAATCCCCAGTGGGAACATTCTAAGCAAGGTTTGAAGATATGCATACTCTTCATCTCCAACAGTCATCTGGGATTCAGCCTCCCAAAACTCCCTAACATTTTTCAAGGATTTATTTTCTAAGAAAAAAATACATTCCAATAACATTTCACATTTCATACATCATATTACATACATGACAAGTGCATACGACACAATCTCATTTATTTTGAGAACATCATTGAACCATGCATTTCATATATCATGGCATTACATGCAGCTAACTCTTTACCTTTTCAGGAAAGATCAAATCAACAGATGGCTATCATCAACGATCTTTAAAGGGTCATATATTAATACCTGAAACCAGACAGGACAACTATCTCAAATGACCAACTTTGTCAAGTTCCAGATTAATACCTGTAACTAGCCAGGAAAACTATCTATGGACGACAGATTATAGATTAACACCTGTAACAAGCCAGGAAAACTATCTACATGAAGAGATTGAATATTAACACTTGTAACAAGCCAGGAAAACTATCTTTATTTCTCAGGTCAAAGATTAATAGCTAAAACAAGACAGGAGAACTATCTACTCGACCAACTGAAGCAACCCTACCCAGGTTCCTTCTCATCTCCTGGTGCAGTTTTACATGAACTCATCATGAAGCAATCCCACACGGGCTCCTTCTCATTCAAATTTCAGATACAGTTCAGATACGCTCCAGATATGGATGCCATTCTAATACTCATTCAGATTCAGCTTCTCATTACAGTTCAGATACGCTCCAGATACAAATTCCATTCTAATACTCATTCAGATTCAGCTCTCCGATACAGTTCAGATACGCTCCTGATACGGATGCCATTATGATACTCATTCAGATTCATCTTTCCGATACAATTCAGATACGCTCTATATGCGGATGCCATTTTGATACTCATTCAGATTCAGCTTTCCGATATAGTTCAGATACGCTCCAGATACGAATCCCATTCTCATACTCATTCAAATTCAGCTTTCCGATACAGTTCAAACATGCTCCGGATACGGATGCCATTCTGATACTCATTCAGACTCAGCTTTTAGATACAGATCAGATACACTCCAGATACTGGTGCCATTCTGATACTCATTCATATTCAGCTCTCCGATATAGCTCAGATACGCTTCAGATACAAATGCCATTCTGATACTAATTCAGCTTTTCGATACAATTCAGATACGCTCTAGATATGAATGCTATTATGATACTCATTCAGATTCAGCTTTCCGATACAGTTCAGATACGCTCTAGATACGGATGCCATTCTTATACTCATTTAGGCTCAACTTTCAGATACACTCCATATACGAATGTTATTCTGATACTCATTCAGATTCAACTTTCAGGTACAGTTAAGATACGCTCCAGATACGGATGCCATTCTGATAGTCATTCATATTCGGCTTTCAGATACAGTTCAAATATGCTCTAGGTACGAATTCCATTCTGATGCTCATTCAGCATATTTCTCAAATACAGTCCAGATACGATCCAGATACAGATGTCATTCTAACGCTCATTCAGTATATCTTTCAGATGCGAGTCCGATACAATCCATTTATGGATATTTTTCTGATACTCATCCCACTACATCTACTATTTCAGTATAAATCAACCAGAGATTTATTCTTACACTTCTTCAAATTTTTGCCACCAATCACTTTTGGATGGCATCTGTAAGCCCATCTCCGACAACTCTCGATCATCTCTCCAAATGGCATCTTTAAGCCCATTCCCTACATAATCAACCACCATATCATCGAGTGCAAATTTCTGGGCACTCTAGTGTTCAATCATCTTCCACCTTCAAGTCACGAATGGCAGGTTTGCCAATCTAACTCTTCAGGTTTAAGATTGAACAGTGGCAGCTATTGTACCCCAACATTTTCCCTCTCAATTCTCAAAAGATTATCATGGACCCACAGGTCGGCTTTTGGCAAGTTTCAAGTCTCAGATTACAATTTTCCAAGAAAGTCATTCACATGGGAAAAATGGCCAAAAGCACACTAAAAAGTCAAACTTTGACTTTTTGATCAAAAATCAAGTTTCAACAATTATATTTCATCAGGACATGAAATTGGTTCATCAAAAATCAGAAAGCAAAAATTGCTTGGAAAAATCAAATTTCTAAACATTTAGAAAATTTTCTAAGTGTTAAGAGAATATGATACTTCAGAACTTCTGGGCCAGCCTCCACGCGAGTACAGTCTGAATTTGCAAACATGGTTCAGAACATGATTCTTCAATCAGAACATGACTCTTCAACATATGGAGACTACATTCTATGATTCGATTGGAGCCTCACCCTTCGAATCTCACTCTTGTATTCTGCGATCAGAACATCACCAAATCCCAAAACCTCGTTTGAGAAGCCTACTGCACTGCTATAGCACAGTCCTGCAACCAGCTGCCATAACGCTCCAAATTACGGTTGATCTAGTCCACGCCTGAATTTTTCTCAAACCCCATAATTACACCAAATTAGCATACAAACGTTGTGTTTAAAAAAGAAATGGAACAATATGCCAAAAAGGTTTAAAATCCAATTTGTTTTCCCCCCAAAACCATAACAAACGCATATATAAATAAGTTGTTCCATCACACGTTCAAGGGGCTGGATTTTAGAAAGAGTGAATTATCAAAGAGAGAAAAGAAAACTATAAAACATTTTTGAACCCAGAAATCCCAAACAAAAAAAAACCTTTGTTATTCCATTTGAATCAAAGAACATAACATTTTGTTCTGTTCCTTGCTAACCCTGGAACATCTGAAAGTAACAACTCAAGTCCGAAACACACGCTTCAGATTCAAGGTAAGTCTTTCTGACTTTGAATTTTTCATTCAGAACATCATTAAATATGTAAATATCATAGTGTTGATATTGTCCATATCATTGCATAGGTAGAAAAACTATGGATCAGAACTTCTTGAATAAAGCTAGGCTCAGAATTAGGATTAGAACTTCTATAAACTGTCGTGCTTTTATCTTTCTGATTTGCTGTTGTTAAGAACTGAATAAGTTGCAGATGTTCTGATTAATGTTAGGAAGGAATTGAAGTGTAACACAAATTTTTTGGGTTTTCTTTCCCACTGTTTTAACACGCCAGAACTTCTAGGTTTTCACATTGTTATGACATAGCACCAGCATTTCTAGGTTGTCTTATTGTTTTAACACACACAGAACTTGTGAGTTCTCCTCACTATTTTAACATACAGAACTTCTAGGAATTCTTATTATTTTAACACACACATAACTTCCAAGATTTTCTTACTATTCTAACACTCGGAACTTCACCGCGTAGCGGCCCAGAACTTATGTTTTTCCTTCTAATGTTTCTTCTAGAACCTCAGCGTGCATCAACCCATAACTTCTGATTACCTCTGACGTTTATTTCTGAACCACAACGCGCTGGTCCTCTTTATTTTAATTTCAGCAACATGCTGATCCTATTTCTCATTATTTTTCCTTTTTCTCTCTTTTTTTTATTATCTTTAGCATTAGTACTATTTTTATTAACATACAAAGACATCAAAAATATTTTCTTTTATTAAATAATTATTTTCCTTTTAATTTATTAAGATAAAAAAATCATTTTCAAAACAAGTCCTTTCATTTTCTTGTATTTATACAATTCAATATGGTTGTAATAGATAAGTAGGATTTAAAATTATTGCAACCCCCCATTTGTAAATTTGTAACCCCGTCCCTAAATGATTTAATAGCATAGGATTTTACATTTCTGCAATTTATCACTTTCAAATATAAGTGCTAGTAATTAGGGTTTGTATGGAAAGACATAAAATCAACAAATAGATAACCCTAATCAAGACTAAGTGCATGTAAATCAAACACACTTGCACACTAGCACCTTTAGGGTATACTCGCTTTGTTGCCTTTCGGAAAATCGTCATGTCCCTCGAATATGAGTGTTTTAGCAAAGACCCTTGATAAAAGATCATAGTCCCTCGATAACCCTCAATGTTGCCTTCGATAAACAATCTAGTCCCTAAACGATATTGCTAAAGCGTCCCATAGGTTGCCTTCAATGTCTATACAAAACGTCTCGTGCCCGTCCCTTCACATCTAATGATGGGGCTTCTTACCAAATCAATGGTAAGATAGCTACATATAAAGGAGAAGGAAAAGAACGTTTAAGACCTTTTGAGTAGGTAGGATACTCCTAGTTACTCGCTTGCTCATAACAAAAACATTGTATACACCCACAATTTCACTTTGAAACATTTTTTTAAAAAGACAAAACACTTTATACGCGTTCTCATAGAGACGAGGACCATTACAAAGACATGCCTTTTTGAAATACTTTCAAAACCCACATCGCAAACACATTTTCAAACAAAAGCAAGTTATCTAGCAAGCAACTAAGAGCCCGTAGATAACTACAGACGAAAAGGGTGCTAACACCTTCCCTTTTCATAACCTACCCCCTGAACTCCAGAAAAAATCTCGAATGGTCTTTCCTGTTCTTTTCAGCCTTTCCTTTTGGATAAAAGAAAAGTCAGTGGCGACTCTTGCTAACCGCAACAATTGCGATCAAACGCAAACATACCAAGTCAGTTCTCCTACCGCGTTACAAGTACGTAGGCACTAAGTCTTACGACCCAAGGCGAGAAATAAAAATAATAAAAAAACATTTCATTTTCTTTTGTTTACAAATACTCATTCATTTTTTTCCTTTAGTAAGTAAACCTTTACGTGACACTCCTTTTTAAAGAAACCAAACAAAGTGGATCCTGCGGAGTACCATAGATGATTAGGGTGCTAATACTTTCCCTTTGCATAACCGACCCTTGTACCTCGATATCTGATCTTTTATTTCATTGTGGGTTTTGTTCGCTTTTTTCCCATTTCCCTTTGGAAACAATAAAGTTCGACGGCGACTTCATGGTATGAGATAAATCAATTGATGGCTTAATCTCAAATATTTACCGCTACACATTCTCTTTCATCATTACTGTCGCATTTCGTTCATATTATTGTCTTCGACGATGGTGCGCGACAGCATTATATATTGTCCTTTTGGATGAAGTTTGGGGATCAAGCCCCTTTTTCTGAATAACCGAGTCAGAGTTACCCAACTTAGCGAGTAAGTTGTGTTGTACCCGAAAATTTCCCCTCTTTATTTTACCTTTCATGGCTCATGCTTTATCATACATACTCATACATTCTCATGATAAAGATTAGGGTATCTTAATTCCCAAGTTCTTCTACAGGCTATAAGGGATGTTTGTTTGGTCAATCAGTGCAAAAAAAGATCTCATATCTTCAATATTTAAAATCCACAAGGGTTTATTATTTTTTAATACATTTCATTTGTCCCATGTGATCATTAGAAATTGGAAATTTCAAAGTATGGAGAAGAATCACATTTCTACTGCTCATTTCTCAAGATTAGGGTTTTGACCAGTTGAAGAGTTTAAGGCTTGTAAGAATCAAGTATGTAAGGCATTACCTTCTAATTATCATATAAGGCATCTTTGTTTAAATAATCTCTCAATTTTTCCAGAAGAATGAGGGTTTTGAAGATTGGTTACTATCTCCTAACACAGAGGGCTAAAATTAGGGTTTTGATTTTAATCAGGAAATCTGAGTTTTGGGTAAGACTAAATTCCATGCCTATCTATATGTTGATAAATGCCTATGATTGAAAACTGGGAGCCAATTTTGAGTAAAATAAGTTCAATTGATCAAAAGGGGGAAAATAGTCATTTTGACCAAAAGTCAACCAAAGTCAAAGTTGAACAAGTGGACTTTTGGTCAAATATCAATTCAAGTATCCTATTTTCATATTTCATAATTAGTGGTGTCCTAAAATCAAGAGAATAGGTAAAAATAGAGATAACTTGTTAAAGAAGTTATTTAGAGATTTAGAAAAATTTCTAAGTCCTTAAGTCTCCATAATACTGAACTTTGGATTTCCATAACTTTCTCATTTTTTATCAAAAGAAGACAAACTCTACATGCTTGGAATGCTTGGAAAAAATCTACAAGTTTGCTATTGTGTGCTTAAGTCCAAAAAGTGAAGCATTTGTGAGTTATTGAGCTTAGGAGTTTAGGGCATAAAGATGGCAAGTTACAAGTCATGCTTGCACGCTTAGGCCAACATTTTCACAAACACATGGCGTGCTCCTATTCACAAGGATCTACCTCTTAATACAAGTGATAATTGGAATTGGAATTCAAAAGGTGTTTCAATTGGGTATGTAAGCTACAACTTGATCTTTGAATCACTTAATTTGGATCACAATCGAATGAGATACTAGGGTTTGAAGATTGGTTCATGAGGTTGCCATGCCATGGGAATTTTCCTATGACTGGCGCGCGCGCGTAAAGCATGCCAAGTCCAGATTTTTCTAAAATTTCACACCAACTTTTCTTCATGATCCAAGTACCATTTTTTTTAAATTTCAAAGTTTTATAATGATCTACATGGAAAGATCTTTCTAAAGTCCCTTCAAGTAAAGAAATCGCACTAGACAATTAGAGGATTTTCAAATTGAAACTGAGCTGGTCATGAGCAAAGTAGGCAATATCTCAGGTTTTCTATTTTATGCACATGCTTTTAAGACACATGTTATGCACGGCCCACACTCCCTTTCTTCCCCTTATAAGTGCCCAAAAAAACTGCAAGCTTGAACACTGAAAGCTTAAAATGTAGCAATTCATGAATTTGCCTCCAACGGCTCTAATTTGCAAAAGATTGTCCTACCCCTTTGTAAAGCTTATTCAGCACACTTCATTGTTCTATATAAGCTATCATCCATTCTCATTTTGAAGGAGGCTTGCAAGACACTCATACAAGAGCTCTGAAAATTTTCCTCGAAGTTCATTTCTTAAAAGCAGATTCTGACTTCTTCAAGTTTTCTCTCAAAAGCATTGATCAAAACTACAATTCTTGCTTAGCTACATTACATTTGAAGTAAGAGAGAAAGGTCCATCAAATTTTCTTGCAAATTCAGAGGCCCGGAGTGAATTTATTTTTCACTCATTCAAGGCGAGTCATTCATGAACTTCGATCCAAATTTTTACTTACATTTCAAGATGTAGAACATGTATGATAGTAAAGCTGGCCAAATCATAGATCTGATGAGTGTTTGCATCCATTTTGAAGCTTGAATTGTGCTCTGCAACTCATGTTCAAATTGCTTAATACAGTGATTTCATGATCATTTTTTGTTTTGATCTTTCAATAATTGAATAAACTAATAGTATAATCTTATTCCTTGCAATTTTCTGATGAACTTTGATGTTTGGATCTTTGAATTTTTTGGAAGAATGAGAGAGATTGATGGATCTAAAGTAGCCTGATTCAATTATGATTTTACAAGTTCAAATATGTTGATTTCAGTAATTTTTATGTGTATTTTTCTGTTTGATTCATACAGCATTTTTGAAAATCTTTATTCCTACGATGATCTACTCAATGAGATCTTTATTTTGATAACAATTTTATGAGTTTTCGTCAAGAATCGAAGGAGCAATCGTGATCTGAAATAAGCATGAAAAGCTGAATAGAATTTAGTTTTTTTTGAATTTTTAATCAATTTTTATTTTTTTTCTTATTTTTGTTTTAATATTTTTCTCTTACTCAAAAATTACCAAAAATATATATTAGGCTTCTTTTTTATTAAATATTTATTTTCTGAATTTTATTTCTTTTTATCTTTTTTTTTAGAATTAAAAAATTCAAATATTTCAATTAGGGTTTTCTTCTTCATTAAAGTGTTTTTAGAATTTTACTTTTCCAGCTTTTATTAATCCAAAAATTATCAAAAGAAATATATTAGGTTCCAATTTGAATATATTTCATAAAAATAATTTTGGTTTGATTTTACAAAAATTTGTTATAAGAAAATTAAATCAATCCTTGATAATATCATTTTTCTTTACTTTTTTGGTCACATTGGGTAAATAATTTTTGTTTAATATTTTTCTCTAGTACTAAAATTCCATAAAAATATTTTTACTGATCCTTACGTATCAAACTAATTTTATTTGATTTTTAATTGAATTTACACTTCAAATTTATTCCTTTTATAATTTTTAGAAGTTAATTTTGGGTTTTTGACCTTTCTTCTTGCTTAGGTCTTAAGAAACATTTTAAAACCTAACTTCCACTACTTGTAAAACCAAAGAAAATATGCTTAGTTTCCTTGGATGAATTAAAATAACAAAAATCACTTTTGATAAATTTTAACTTTTTATTTTGCATTTTTTCACAAATATTATACTAAAACTCTCCAGTTTGACCTTTTTATTAACTAGTCTTGGTAATTCCTAATCATTTCTAACCCCTCAATTTAATCCAAGCAATTTTAATCATGTTTATGACTTTTACAAGCCTTTAGAAAGTTAGGTTTTAATTGTCTCAATTCTAGAAAATTTTCTTCTTTTTTTAAACTAATTTTGATTAGGGAGCATGTTAGGGTTTTACCTTGGCCTTTTGTTTGTGTTTAGAAGTTTGTGTGCATAGTTTAAGGATTGATTCTATCTTTCTTCATTCTCGCATACCTCTAACACCTTTCTCTCGCATTCAATCTTGAGTACTTCTTATCCACCTCTCTTGGTATGTTTAAGATTTCCTTTCCTTGTTTTGTTTGATAGTGTTGATTGATCTTGAAGTTTGGTCATCTCTTTTATCTTCTAGACCCACCTCTTGTATGCTCCCCGTAGGTTTTTAATTCATTCTTCTCTAAATTTGAGTCGAATAGACCTTAGACTTATATCCATGTATTCTAATATTAGGTAGGTATTCCCCTCTTTTATCCTCAACTATATGATCAATATCACATGACAACATTAGGGATAGATTTAGGTTAGTCTCCCCTTTTACATTTCTTTTTATTTTTCATCACTGCATTTAAAACAAAACTTCTTTTTCTGGAAAATTTCAAAACACTTAAAGATTATTGATGAGAGTCATACCTTTGTTGAGCATGGGAAATGATAAGTGTGTTTCTTCTCGATCTTATTGTTCTTCTATTCTAACCCTTGGTGTGGTTCAAGTCTCAAAGACTTATTTCATAAATAATTGGAAAAGTGGATAATATGTCTCTCTTGAGATCAATTAGTTGTTATCTACAACAAAAACACCAACCAACACAAACTCTTTTTAGCTTCGAGCTTTTCTTTCAGCTTTTTCAAAAGAACAAGTTAATTCACTTCTGTGCTGACGCGTAAGTGTCCAAAGGTTGAGTTACGTTAGAAGGCATAATTATAATTGTTCATTAAAAGATACAAACCAAACAAAACATTTGAAGCCGAACTACGACTTCTTTGATTCCTTAAAAGGGATACGTAGGTATTAGGGTAGGGCGGAATGAGCACAACTTTTATTTTCCCTATATTATTTTCTTTTTTCTTTTGCATGCATTCCCCCTTTGCATCTTTCTTTTTAGCTTTAAAGCTTTAGACCTAGATTTACACACCCATATATTAGAACAACATAAGTGGATCCTATAGAGTACTAGAGACGTTGGGGTGCTAATACCTTCCCCTCCCGTAATCGAATTCCTTACTCGATCTTTATGGTTGCAAGATCATGATTTCACCCCTTCAGGTTTTATCGATGTTTTCCTTTCCCTTCCTATGGGATAAAAGACATTCGATGGCGACTTCATTGAATTTTATATCTGATGATTTTCAGCCAGTTGTTTCAGTTGGAGACTTCATTAGGGACAAATTGACCTATTGTTGGTCCATCCTTAGCAAGTCAGTCATAACTTATGTTTGTTTTCTTTTCTATTGGGTGTTTATGTGTTTATTGCTTTCCAGCTTTATTTGTTTATATGCTTTGATTATATGCCTTCATACATTGGATTTTATTGTCTTCTATACTCTGGATACTGATGTTATGTTGTTTTTTTGTGAGGTTGGAATGATACTTCTTGAGGTAATAAACCCAGTACCCAGGCCAGAGTACTCTAGGACACTAGGAATAGAGTTGGGGACATGACGGCTATAGGATGTGGTCTGGTTAGTGCAGTAATGTCATATACCATGCTTAGATGAGGTTCAAATGAAGGTATCTTCACCATGCACGTATATGTTGCGATGATTTTACTTTCAGGCGGATCTGTGATTTGTGAGTTACCTTTGACCTACGCTAACCTAGTCTTTAATCGCGAGTAGGGAGGGACTTAATTATTACAGGTACAAATGGTGACTATGTTCTGATGGTGACCACTTTGTTCTGTTGGTGACTCTAGTTCAGTTGGTTACTGGGTCATGTTGGTGACTCTCTTCTTGTCGGTACTTTGGTTGGTGATTATTATTAATGAATGTCTTGAACCTTTGAATCTGTGACTTTATGCAACAAAGTAGCAGTGTCTAGTACAATGGAAACCCTGGTCCTATCATGTTGCATCATAGCATATTTACTTCTCAAAAATATATGTTGTACAAAAAATGATTAACCTCATATGCATTGTCATTTCCAGGATATTCCAGGGTTCTCTTTTCCTCTAAGAAGGACAAACAACATCGATATCATGATGAAGACCAAGAGGGATAACTTTAGCTACCATTTTCGTCTGAATGTTTGGCCCTTTCTTGAAGAGCTCAAACATCTCATGAATTGTCAACAAATAGGTGTTTTTGGTGAAATATATGATAATCTCATATCCTTGTTGGATTCCAGGGTTGATGATAAGGTTGTTCAAACTTTACTACAGTTTTATGATCCGGAGTTGCGTTGTTTCATATTTCAGGATTATCAGTTGGCACCCATTCTTGATGAGTATTCTCATCTTCTCTACATCAAAGTTACTAATCACATTCCCTTCATCCAGGTCCCAGCTGAGCCTGACTATGAAGTTATTGCTAGGGTTCTTTATTTGAGCCTTAGTGATCTAAAAGGAAAGTGGAGACGAAATAAAGTCACTTGTGGTCTTCCAGTAGATTTCATAACAGGAAAGGTTAAATAAATGGCAAGAAAAGGACATTGGGATGCTTATTATGCATTGTTGGCTGCTACCATTTATGGGGTTGTCCTCTTCTCTGAGATTAAGGAGATAGTGGACTTAGCAACTTTGTGCGTCTTCATGAATAAAAATCCAATACCTACCTTGTTAGCTGACACCAACCATGCTATTCACTCTAGGTATGGGAAGAAGGGAGTAGTGGTATGTTGTGTGCCAATGGTTTACAAAAGGTTCATGGTACAATTACCTATGAAGGGACCATTGAAAAAAGTCCCTCATTCTTGGGAATCCAAAGTGATGACACTCACCTCTTTTGATATTCAGTGGTACAAACTTAAGGTTGATAAGATTGAGGTAATCTCTAACTGTGCAAGTTTCTCTAATGTTCCACTCATAGGAACAAAAGGGATTATCAACTATAATTCGGTACTCGCTCTTCTCCAGTTAGGTTATGTTATGAGGCATCCACCCACCGCTAAAGAAGTTGAACCTGTGTATTGAAAAAAGGGGGAAGACCTTGAATTGTTGAAAAAAGTAGAAGTTTCTTGGGCTCACGTTGCTAAGAAAGGAAAAGAGTTTTTGGATTAAAGGAGGTGTTAGCTTTTGATCCTTATGTGGATTGGGTGAAAGAAAGAGTTAAAACTCTTATGTTGCCTTTTGAAAAGGATATGTCCTTGTATCTTCAACCCACCGAACTACAACATGATGTACCTAAAGAAAGCTTTTATCAAGTACAATTGGAAAACACGGATCTTCGTCAAAATCATGAAGACAAAGAAATGGAAATATATTTCTTGACAGAAAAGAAGAGAGAATTAGCTCGTCAGCTAAAAGAATATGAAGGTGAAGGTAGTTCTAAAGGTAGGAAGAACAAAAGAAGATCGGGAATAGAAAGCTTTTTTTATTTACAGAAGAGTATCAGATAGCCTTTTCTGATGCAGAGAAGAATCGTCAAGAGACTATGAAATTCCAAATGGCCAACAATAGAAACAAGGTAAAAGCCAAAGAATTGGGAACTCAATTCAAGGTTACTATGATAGAACTGGAAACAAAGGAAGCTCAGATGACTGAAGTAATAAAAGAAAATGCCATACTATGAGACAAAATAAAAGAGATGGAAGATGCGCCCGTACCCATACCTGCCAGAATGCAAAGAATGTGATTTCTTCTTGGAGCAATGTGTGTACTTGGAGGGACAACTATTTCGGAATGATGTGGTGATTGATAGCTTCACACATGGACGAGATCGCAAAAAGACAAGAAAATTATTCGCAGAAACCAAAGAGTGGAGTGAAAGGTACTTCCGGCAGGGAGGGCCATTATAATATACAGATATCAGATATCCACCGCATTGATTGTCACTTTTATTTCTTCTTTGACGTCATTTGATCACCACCAGTCTTGTTGGATGGGATCATTTATATTTCATTATGTATTTTGGATCGTTCTTGTATGAATTCACTTTTTTTATCATATGGATAATTTATTTTTAATGAAACCAATTATCGTTAATTATATCTCTTGCTGATCGCTGGTTATCTCTCTTATCATGATTGTTTAAAAGTTCCTAGGGGTTGAAAAAACTCTTCGAAATGATAAAACATTTCATGAGGGATCATTAATTCATGCACATCATATCATGACAGGTAGTTCCCACATGTTTCTCATCTTCTATTTGGGTTTTATTTTCAGAAATTGCTACTGCAAACTCGCACCGCTACAACACTCGGAGTACTTCCAAGAGGCAGATGGAACATATTCAAGCAGATGTTATTGCTATGGGTACCAAGATGGATACTCGGGTTTTCCAGTTAATGGAGATCATTTAGAACATGGCTCGTCAACAAGAAGAAATGAGATCCATGATCATGAGGCCTACTGAAACTATGAATAATGGCAATGAAACTTTGAATGCTGCAAGGGGCCATCATCAAAGATCCTAATGGTGCTCTGGGTACTCAAAATATGGTTGAGAATCTGGGAGGTGGCACTCGAAATCTGAATTTGGATTCGAATGTCGGTCTAAATATTCAGAATGGTCAGCCTATAAATCTTGGCAATCCTGCAAGTAACCAAGTTATCCCTGTGATTCAAGCTGTGAGGAATCCTCCTCCACTTACTTCTATCCGTGAAAATATTGAACAACCTATTGTACCACCGAGGACTATTCGCATTCCTGCAAGGACAGTGGAAAAAGTTAACTGGGAAGATTGGATATCTAATGATGATGAGCCAACAGAATCTGACAAGAAGTTGCGTATGCTTGAAGAGCGGATGTGCAGGTTTGAAAGTCAAGGTGTAGTGGGCTTTGACATGTCTGATTTAGGTTTAGTGCCTGGGGTGAAGATTCCCTCAAAATTCAAGGTGTCTGATTTCATGAAATACAAAGGCACTTCATGTCAAAAGACCCATGTTAAGTCATTCTACCAGAAGATGTTCCTGTATTATGATGATGAGAAGCTATTGATGCATTTCTTTTAAGACAGCTTGACAGGTGGTCCACTCGAGTGGTACATGCAATTGGAAAGCATTCACATCCGTACATGGATAGAATTGGTCGAGGATTTTGTTATGCACTATCAGTATAACACTGACATGGCTCCCACAAGAACCCAATTGCAGAATTTATCCTAGAATCGGTTTGAGTCTTTTAAAGAGTATGCTCAGAGGTGGCGAGAGATGGTTGCGAAGGTTCAACCGCCCATGATGGAGAGGGAGATGGTGGAAATGTTTAGTAGTACATTACAGGTCCAGTACTAAACAACTTGTAGTACACCAGGCACTTTTGCTGAGATGGTAACACATGGAGAGCGAATTGAAATTGAAATTAAGTTAGGAAAGATCCAAGATATCGTTGCTGGAAATAATGCTGGTAACATTAAGAAGCCTTTTGGTGGTCACCAAAAGTAAAAGGAGGCTGAATCTAGTGCATTTTATTATCGAAAAGGGAAAGGTAGATATCAGGGTTCCGATCATCAGATTGTTGTTGTAACAATTCTAGTTGCTACGCCTCAGCATCAAGCATATACGCCTAGACAAAACAATTAACAAAAACCAAGAATACCCCATAGGAATTTTGATGCGCTTCCCATGTCATATGCTAAGTTGTTGCCTCAGTGGCTTGAGCTAAAGCTGATTGAGTTGTGTACGTGGAAGGTTGACCCTGAAAAATTACCAACTCACTTTGATGCTAATGCCTGGTGTGATTTCCACTCTGGTAGGTAGGGGCATTCTATTGAGAATTTATGCTTTCAAGCACAAATTCCAAGACCTATTGGACTCTCAGGCCATTAATTTTGGACCAGCGCCCAATATTACAAATCACCCTTTGCCACCTCATTGCGGTGCCACTGTTGGCGCCATCCTGGAAGATGAAAATTTGAATTTCATTATGGATGTTAATCAGTTGACTACACCTCTCGCATTTGTGACAGAACAATTGTCGAGTAAAAGTGTATTCTTGGGTTGTGGGATGGACTGTGCAGTTTTCTTAAGTCGACCGGAGGGTTGTCAATTGTTGAAGGATGCAGTCCAAGATTTGATCACCAAGGGAGTTCTGCAATTTGACCGCGTAATTGCCGAGACTGAAGTTTGTAAGGATAAGGTTGATGTAAAAACTATTCTTGTCAAACCAAAGACCATTCAAGTACCTGTTACAATTTCGGTTCCTTCCAGAAAGCCACCTGTAACTATCACCGTACCCGGACCAATACCGTATGTCAGTAACAAAGCAATTCCTTGGTATTATGGTGGTGAATGTTACCAACAAGGGCAGAAAATTGTTACTCAAAAGACTGAAGAGGGTAAGTTTAAGAAAGAGGAGTCTGAGATTCATGACATCGTTGGTAAAAGTAGGATTACTCACAGTGGTCGGATTTTCTCTCCACCAGAACAGTTTAAAAGTAGCACGGATGCCGCAATTAAGGCTAGAGGAAATCATATTGAGGTCAATGGTGAAAAACCGGGGCAAAATCCCCCTGTTCCTACTTTGGATGCTAAAATGGCTAAAGATGTAGCCGAGTTGATGAGTTATATCAAGAAAAGTGACTACAAGATTATTGTCCAGTTTAGTTAGACACCTTCAAAGATATTAATTCTTGCTTTACTCAGATATTCAGGATCCCATAGAAATGCATTGATGAAGCTGCTAGGAGCTTATTTCATTCCTTAAGAGATATCAATGAATATATTTGAAGGGATTGTGAATAGTATTTCTGCGAGTAATGGGCTGGGTTTTACAGATTTTGATTTACCCCCTAAGGGGAGAAGCACAATAAATTGTTACACATCTCCATGGAGATTGCAAAGATTACCTTATCCCATGTGCTAGTTGACACGGGTTCCTCTCTCAATGTGTTTCCCAAGTCTACCCTCTTGAGACTTGATTATGATGGATTTTTGTTAAGGCCAAGTGATTTGATTTTCAAAGCTTTTAATGGATCGAAAAACACATTGTTTGGGGAGTTTGACTTTTCGATCAAGATAGGTCCCTAAGTGTTTGAAGTTACCTTCTTTATCATGGACATTAATCCTTCCTATTGCTGTTTTTAGGGCATCCATGGATCCATGGGGCTGGTGCTGTCACATCCACTCTGCACCAAAAGTTGAAGTTTATGTTGAATGGGAAAGTGGTCATCGCAGCAAAGAAGATTATATTGTTAGCCATATGAGCTCCTTTCGCTATGTTAAGGTAGAGGGAGAAATCCATGAGACTTTGTGTTAAGATTTTGAGACTGTGTAAGTTGTCAGGGATCCTCGTCAAGAGGATATGATGCCCGAGGTTTGTATGTCATCTTATCTTCAGACACAAATGATTGTCCAATCTGGTCATCCAGAAGGCTGAGGAAGAGTGTTGAATCTCCCTACTCAGACAAATAAGAAGGGTTTAGGCTTCGTTTCTAGTCGATACAAGTCAATTTATACCCATCTCAAGGTTCAAGGTATTCCTCCACCAATTCGATTTGTCAGCGGTGAGGTTATCCATGAAGAAGCTCATGTTGTGAGTGAGGATGGTGACAGTGATTGCGATAAGTGGGTTCGTCCTATCGTGCCGGGTAAAATGCTTGCTAATTGGTTTGTTTAGGACTTCATTGAAGTCATTTGTTATGAAGAGTAATTTTCTTTTTATTTGTTATCATGCAATAATCCCTACGTCCTACCTAAGACGTAGTGGACATGCTATAAGGCACCGATGTTTTTCATTTCAAATTTATCATCAATAAATAACGTCTTTTGCATTCAAATATTTCGCTCCTTGTCTTTCTTTTTAATTTTGGGAAAAACGTGAGTGTTTTTATTTTTATTTTTTAATCTAAAACTAAAAGTAAAAATAAAAATAATCATGCATATTATGTCCCCCCTAATCCCGGAAATTGTCGAGAATGATTCTGTTATGGCTCTTTATGACTTTGAAAATCCGATATATCAAGCTAAAGAAGTTAAGGAAGATTATGAACTTCATGAAGAGTTGACTAGATTGTTGAGGCAAGAAGAAAAGGTCATTTAGCTGCACCATGAGGATACTAAGTTGATCAACTTGGGTACCGAAGAGGTCCGAAGAGAAGTCAAGATTGGGGCCGCTTTAGAAGACAGTGTCAAGTGAAGATTGATTGAGATGCTCAGTGAGTATGCAGATATCTGTGCTTGGTCTTGTAAGGATAAGCCTAGGCTGGATACATATATTGTTGTGCACCAACAGCCTCTTAAAGAAGAGTGTCCTCCTATTAAACAAAATCTTCGAAGAACTCATCCTAGGATGTCTAAAAAGATCAAAGAGGAGGTCCAGAAAAAGTTTGATACTGGGTTTTTGAAAGTAACTTCTTACTCACCGTGGGTCGCGAATATTGTAACAGTGCCAAAAAAGGATGGTAAAGTCAGAATATGTGTAGACTATAGGGACTTGAACAGAGCAATCCCTAAAGATGATTTCCCGTTACCATATATTGATATTCTGGTTGACAACACTGCTCAAGCTAAAGTGTTTTCCTTCATGGATGGTTTTTATGGCTATAATCAGATCAAGATGGCACTAGAAGACATGGAGAAAACTACTTTAATTACACCTTGGGGAACATTTTGTTACAAAGTGATGCCCTTTGGTTTGAAAAATGCAGGGCCAATCTATCAACATGCAATGGTCACTCTTTTTCATGACATGATGCATAAAGAGATTGAAGTATATGTTGATGATATGATTGCCAAGCCCCAGACAGAAGAGGAACATCTTTTCCACTTGTTGAAATTATTTGAAAGATTAAGGAAGTACAGACTGAGGTTAGATCCTAATAAGTTCAGCTTTAGGGTGAGGTCAGGAAAATTATTGGGCTTCATCGTAAGTGAAAAAGGAATTGAGGTTGATCCTAGAAAGGTGAAATCTATACAAGAAATTCCTGTGCCAAAAATAGAGAAAGAGGTTTGTGGTTTTCTTGGGAGATTGAACTACATTGCTAGATTCATTTCTCACCTAACAGCTACTTGTGAACCAATCTTCAAATTGTTGAAAAAAGATCAGACGGATAGGTGGAATAACAATTGCCAAACGACATTTGATAGAATTAAAGAATATTTGCTGGAACCTCCAATTGTTTCACATCCAGTGGAAGGTAGGCCCTGATAATGTATCTGACAGTGTTAGAGAATTCAATAGGGGTGTGTATTGGGACAACATGATGAGTCTGGTCAAAAAGATAATGCAATATAATACCTTAGTAACAAATTTACTGAATATGAAATAAGATACTCATTGCTCGATAAAACTTGATGCGCTTTGGCATGGGCTTCTCGCCGACTAAGGCAGTATATGTTGACTCACACTACTTTATTGATCTCTTAGATGGATCCAATCAAGTACGTCTTTAAAAATCCAGCTCTCACGGGAAGAATAGCCTGTTGGCAGATGATTTTAACTGAATATGACATCTATTATACTACCCAAAAAGCTATCAAAGGTAGTGTATTGGTTGATCATCTTGTCTCATCATCCCGTGAAAGACGACTATCAGCTGATGAATTTTGAATTTCCTGATGAAGACATCATGTACATACAGGATTGTAACATCCGAGGCCCATAAGAAGGACCCGAACTAGGATCGCAATGGACAATGGTGTTCGATGGTGCCTCCAATGCATTGGGTAATGGTGTTGGTGTTTTGATTACTTCTCCTGAAGGTTTCCATACTCTTTTTACCACCAAAATTTGCTTTGATTGTACAAATGATATGGCTGAGTATAAATCTTGTATCTTTAGGCTAGAAGCTGCTATTGATTAGCGAATCAATATCTTGGAAGTATGTGGGGACTCTGCTCTTGTGATTAATCAAATCAACAGAGATTGGGAGACTCGCAACCCAAATTTAATTCCTTATAATGAGCATGTGTTGAAGCTGATCCCTTATTTTAATGAGATTACTTTTAATTATATTCCTAGAGAAGATAACAACTTAGCAGACGCCTTGGGTACTCTTCCATCCATGTTTAAAGTTAGATGGGCAAATGAAGCCCCCTCCATCACCATTTTGAGGTTGGATGAGCCAGCATTTTTTTATGAAATAGAAGAGGATGTTGTTGATGAGAAAATGTGGTTTTACGATATCAAGAGATATCTTAAGACGAAAGAATATCTAGAAGATGCATCTATCACTGATAAGAAGACTCTGCGGAAATATGCAACCACATTTTTCCTCGATGGGGATGTGTGATCGGTGGATCTGGAACTGACTGTTTAACGCTGGTTCGCGAAATGTCGCGGAAGCAAGAGTCGCCACCGTCTTTTATTTTCTCCAAATGGAAAGGACAAAAGCACAGAAAAATTCCTCATAGAGATTGCTCTCGGTTCGGGAGGTAGATTATAGAAAGGGAATGTGTTAGCACCCTTTCTATCCATGGTTATCCATGGGCTCTTAGATACTTGCTCATTGTGTTTTCAAAAATGGTTTGTTTGCTTTTCAACTGTGGGTTTAAAAAGTTTCTTTGAAAATTTCAGTTCGACTCTTGTATCGGTCCTCAAGAGTGTTTGAAAAATTACTTTCGAAAGCTTTTTGAAAAGGTGTCGGTGTGAAAAGTATTTTTGATTTGTTTTGAAATTAGAGCAAGTATCTAGAGTCGTCTACCTACCCTAAGGAATTCGTCTGTGTAAATGTCCTTTAAAGTAGTGCCATCCCACCATTGAGAGGTAGGTAGCACCACCGTTGGAGGTGTTCGGGTCAATTCGAGTTTGTAGGGACATGGTGATCACCGGAGCAATAGGAAGACACATTAGAAGCTACCCTCATGCCAGGTTCCCGGATCATGAGGACTTACTAAAACATCCTCTACTCGACGATCACCTTTCGAGGCAAGGCAACAGTGAGACGTACCCTAGGGGTGGTGTGTGCGATTCGTGTGTCGTTTTTCATTCGCATTTGTCTTGTCAGGTTATTGGTGTTCTACGCTTGATTTTATTATGTCCATTCATTCTTGCATGCTTTGTTTAACAGTTGAAAATATTTGCGGAAAGGTAAATCTAAGCTATTACAAATGGCGCGGGTCCACATCGCCAAAATTAAACCGGACCCGATTTGACAGAAAAATAAAGAAAGCAAAGTAAATAAAGAATTAAAAGTATTAAAAGTGCGAGAAGTAATAGTTACAAGGCTTCGGGAGAGGTACATAATTATTTAGGCGAAATAAAATAAATATGCGAAATTAAACAATTAAGAACATGGGCGTTGGACCCTTTTGCAAAATTAAATTAATAAGGAATTAAAATTAAAATTAAAAGAAAATGTTTTTGGTATTTTTATGTTTTTTGAGGTGTAATAGAAAAAGAATTAATTAAAACTAAAATAAAATGTTAAACCTAGTTCTAATTATTTTTTAAGTTATTAAGAAAAATATTAAAGTTTTTTGACCTAAATGAAACCTAAGTTATTTATGTACAATTTAATTATAAAAATAAATAAATAAATAATATTATGGTAAAAAGGAAAATTAAAAAGGAATAAAAACATTAATTAAACCTATTTCTACATTTTTTAGATTTTTATGAAAAGAATTAATATTGCAAACCCTAATTTAAACTAAATTTATTTACATGCATTTATTTATAAGAAAAATATTAAAATAAAATACTTATTATATTTTTCATCTTTTCTGATTTTTTTTTAGGCATTTTTTTATATTTTGTAAAAAATAATTAATTAAATCAAAACAATAAAATAAATAAAACAATAATTGAAAAAATAAAATATGAAGAAAATTGCAAACCAGGGGGGGGTTCAGGCCCCAATATGGAGGTTAAGTTTGTGAAATTCTGGCCCAACAAGCTTCAGGTCCATTGACTTTTTTGAGTAGCGTGCACATGCGTTGACCATGGTATATGATGTACCTTCAATCTCAGCCTTTGGTTTAATTCTGATGGACGCGTGGAAGGAGAGATTCTTTGAGGAGGTATGGTGTGTCTTAACACTGGCGCTGCATGGGAATTGCTAATGAAAAATATTATGGAAATTATACAGACCTGGGGCTCGAACCCAGGTCTTGGACGTTACAAGCATATGTACCTGCCACTGAGCCACTTCAATTACATTTAATATATAATATCAGACAAACATGATAAAAGAAATAATGACCATGGTCCACTAACGCGCGCGAATTTTAAATGATCCAATCACCGGGTGCCACGAATTCGTCTTCTCCACTTTTCTGAAACACAGAACGTTTAGGCCACGGTTTTACACGCGTTGTTTTAGGCATGCTATTGGAAAATAGCGATTAGCTCTCAAGTGGTCATAAATTGGGCGCGAGCATGTTGTTTTCTTCGTCCAGACCTGCTGAATCCAATGATGGTGGTCTTGAGTCCTAATTTTTCCCTTTTACAAAAGCCCTATTTTGAAGCTCTGTAAACCCTAAATATCAACAATGGTGAAATCGAGTATACAGCACAAAAACGCAATTAATTATGTTGGTTAGCATCAGAATATCATAAGGAATATAAATCCATAATTAGAATGCCATGAGAATGCCTAGAATTAAAAATACGATCGTGACTTTTTCTCTGTACAGTTTTGATTCAATATACCAATTCTTCGTGCTTTGATGGTTGTCTTTGATTGGAACATGTTCAGGAGCCTTCAAGGAAGCTAATGGAATAGGTCTTATGCTTTGAATCCACCTGGAAAGCTGTTTTCAGTTTTGAGTTTATGGAGAAAAATTTCAGTTTGCCAATGGCTCTTTCTTGCGCAGCTTTCTGTGTATTAGCATTAGGTTTTCACTCAGGCTTATGTACTGAATAGATTAGGTTAACAAAATTGATCCCAATATCTTTCATTCATGGATTTGGAGATTTGATTTTTCACCATTATGTTTTCAATCTTTTCCATGTGCTCTTGTATCAATTATGCTCAAATCAAATCAAATCTTCCTATTTTTGGATGTGCACGAAATATTGAGGGCAAAACATGCATGAAAAGATTTATTAGGTCAAGTTATATATTTTTCACATATTTAAATGATTTAAATGAATTAATATGAATAATAATTCAAACAAATAAATAAAAAATGAGAAAATACTTCCCTTTGGGCCAAGTGGTCGTGCATATGCTTAGAATGATGAATCATGGAAGAAAAATGGGCCCATTAGCAATTTTGGGTCATTTGAATCAATGTTGACTTTTCAAAATATCCAAAAATTTCCCAACTTCCACAAGGCATAACTTGCTCAATTTTTAAGCTTTTCTCATGTTCTTGGACATTTTGGAAAGGTCGTTGAGTCCTCTAACCAATGTCTTTGGTCCCATGTCATTTTGCTTTACCAATCTCAAGTTATGGCCTTTGACTTAAAGTCCCTTTTTGTTAACTTTTGAAAATGACCTATAATGTTGAAATTGATAACTTTTTGTGAGAGCATTTCTTGGGCTTGAAGTATGAAGAGGAGTTGTAGGAAATGTCCTTCTCTTCAAAATGAGCTTTGGATGGAATTTTTCTGATAATCCATGTGAAAGTTATGCCCTGGTCAATTTCAGTTGACTTTTTCAGCTGTCCAAATAAGGAAACTTTTGCATCTTTGATGATTTCTGAGCCAAATTTTGAGAATCATGATCAAGCATTGACCAAATGATGTTTGTGGCTTCAAAATGATATGTTGACCAAAAATTTGAACTTTTGACTGTCAAATGACCATTTTGCCCCTACAGTTGACTGTAGTTCAATTAGGGTTTTGACTGTGCAATTTTGAGCTGAATGCCTTGAAGCTTGATATGAGGATACTTGACCATATTTGTAGGCATATGAGACTTGTTTGGGCCTTTGGAAACTTCATTTCCTTGATCAGAACACAAACCCTAGTTTTGACTGTATAGGAGACCTTTGCACTGTACAACCCTTGGGGAATTTTGCAGCTTGGCTTGGCAATTTCTTGAAGAATATGGGAGGGCAAATTTTAGGGTACAACAGTTGCCCCTGTTCAATCTTCTTAGACCTGAGGATGCAGATTGGCTGACGTGCCTTTCGTAATCCGAAGGTGGAAGATGATTGAACACTAGAGTGCCCAGAAATTTGCGCTCACATGTTAGCAATGTGATGGGGGAATGGGCTTATAGATGCCATTTGGAGATTGCTGGATAGGATGATGGGCTTATAGATGCCATCTGGATGTTGATCGCGTAGGAAATTCCTTAGCGAGAACCTGTATACCTGCAAAACAGAAAATGAGTACCTGACACGTTGCAGGAGCTGATTTTTAGATGCTTGGTATAGATATGTCATGACTGGTTACAGGAGCTGAGTCTGGAGCTTCAAACGGAGATGAATGAACCAGGGATGGTTACTGCCTTAGCATGAATGGTAAGAGAACCTTGGGCGACTTTAACTTCAACAACGCTCGTTGAGAAAATCTTGGGTATCTTCTACTGGGATAAGAATCAGGGAGATCTTAGGGTCGATCTGACTGAACCAGAGAAGGCCTTTGACTGGATAAGCATCAGGAAAATCTTAGGGTCGATTTAACTGAACCGGACAAGGTCTTGAAATATCTTCAACTGGATAAGCATCAGGGAGATCTTAGGGTCGATCTGACTGAACCAGAGAAGGCCTTAGACTGGATAAGCATCAGGAAAATCTTAGGGTCGATTTAACTGAACCGGTCTAGATCTTGAAATCTTCAACTGGATAAGCATCAGGGAGATCTTAGGGTCGATCTGACTGAACCAGAGAAGGCCTTTGACTGGATAAGCATCAGGAAAATCTTAGGGTCGATTTAACTGAACCGGACAAGGTCTTGAAATATCTTCAACTGGATAAGCATCAGGGAGATCTTAGGGTCGATCTGACTGAACCAGAGAAGGCCTTTGACTGGATAAGCATCAGGGAAATCTTAGGGTCGATTTACTGAACCGGTCTAGGTCTTGGAATATCTTCAACTGGATAAGCATCAGGGAGATCTTAGGGTCGATATGACTGAACCAGAGAAGGCCTTTGACTGGATAAGCATCAGGAAAATCTTAGGGTCGATTTACTGAACCGGTCTAGGTCTTGGAATATCTTCAACTGGATAAGCATCAGGGAGATCTTGGGGTCGATCTGACTGAACCAGAGAAGGCCTTTGACTGGATAAGCATCAGGAAAATCTTAGGGTCGATTTAACTGAACCGGACAAGGTCTTGGAATATCTTCAACTGGATAAGCATCAGGGAGATCTTAGGGTCGATCTGACTGAACCAGAGAAGGCCTTTGACTGGATAAGCATCAGGAAAATCTTAGGGTCGATTTAACTGAACCAGACTAAAGTCTTGAAATATAGTTGAAAATTTAACTGGATCTTTCCTGAAAGGTAAAGGTCAGTCATATGCAATGCATGATATGGATCAAGCAATGATGTTCTCAACATAAATGAGATTTGTATGATATGATGCGTCTATGCTTGTTATAATGATGTATGTGATGTTTTATGTATGTTTTTGTCTAGGAGAGTGAATCCTTGACGGGTGCCGGGAAGTCGTATCCTGGGCTGATGTTGAGGAATAGATTTTGCTTCCGCTGGGGATGATAATTGCAAGAATACCGGTAGGAGAAGATGACTCCGTCGCGGAATAAACTTGGCGAATGGGAGATTCTGCGGGGAGAAAAGATACTCTAGCGACCATGCTGGGAAGCAATACTCTGTGGGAAGAGGGATGCCTTGCTGAGTGTTGATAATAACTTGCTGAGGATGTCTTGTTATTGGAAGTGTGAATAGATTTCGCTGGGGATAGGAAAGAACTACGTTGACGACGACCTTTCCGTGGCTTTTGGCTGAGGATAACCCAGTTATATCCTGTTGAGGAAATAACTCTTTAAATAAAGCCGGTCGACGCGTTCGTGCTCTGCGAGGGATAAGCTTCCAGAATCTACTGGGGATAAGCTTACTGCTTGGGGGGATGGATTCCAATTTTCCTGGGGAAACTAGATTGGACTCTCCTGGGGGGTTTTGGGACTGCGGGGGAAGTGATTCCTTTGAATGTTGATATACCACCGGGGAACAATCTTTAGGCCAAGACTGTCGGGGATGCTTGTTAAGAATATGTGTTGCTGGGGGATGTTTGATATCTAATGGAGGATACCCACTTTCCTTGAGACCTGATGACTCTGCTTGGAGGAGAGTGCACTGACTGCTGACTTACTCTCTGGGGAATTGGGATGTACTGGTCACGTTCTTTAGCTGAACCTTCCTTGGTACCTTGGAGGACAGCATAATTAAATTGTTTAGACAACTCTTCATTGCCCCTGTTTCAGTGGGAGAGGAAGACATATGAGGTGCTGATAGTTGTTGATGGACAAACACCTCTTCTGATAGGCAGTTGACGAGATGACAGGACATAGTCGTACGCTTTGATCCCTAACTTTTGCCTGGACCGCCCTTTCGGGTTTTCAGTCCACCGGGATACCCATTTTTGCCCAAGCCGCCTTTTCAGGTTTTCGACTTGCCGGGTGTACAGATTTTTCATTTCATCCCTTCATTTTGCCCGAACCCTTTTGGTTCGCCGGGAAGCCCTTATTTTTGCCTAGGTGTGTCAACCTAGCGGGTCTTTGATTATGCGTAGTATATTTTTTTTCGACTATGTCCGCTCTCTCAGAATGTAGGGAGTTGCCCCTGTTAGAATTTGTGTTGTCATGCCACCAGAAGATGTTTGATCAGGCAAGATTCGTTGTTGAGATGCCCCAAGCGACTCAGGCAGAGATTTGCCCCAGGCTATTTGGCCTTTGAGAGATTCTCCGGATCTTGACTGAACTGCCCCAGATAATAGACCATGATCATGTCATGCCCCTTGATTGGAAGTGCTTTTGTTCACTAGGTATTCATCGTGCGAATTTCCCTGCTGTTCAAACAAAAAGTCATATGCAAACAAAGTTATGTTAAAAATGCAAAGCTTATGTCTGTCTCGAAGATTTTGAAAATGCATTTTTTTCTTCATAAAACAAGTGAATGTTTGTAAAACGTGATGTCAACCCGTATTTACCGTAGGCCTTAAGGAGTCAGGATACCTTTCGTGACAGTATGCTTTCGAGCTAACCCATGCTTCAGCTAGGACTTTTGAGGGTTATAACGTGGCCTGGTTCACGGTTTAAGAAACAAAGGATAAAGGCTCAAATTATTTGTACCCACCCGCTCTTCGTGATGTTCTCCAAACCTAAACTCAGCTGATCGTGCATTAGACCTTGGTGGAGTCTTTGCTCTGATTTTCCGGCGATGGTTCAGATGTTGATGATTTCTTTTGAATAGGCAGTCATTTTTTGCTTTGGTTGAGGGTTTGTGAGACCTCTTTCTTGATTTTTGTTATCCCTTTCTTTTTTTTTTGCCTGAACTGTTTCCTTTTTTGGAATTACAGTCAGCGGGATGCCCCAGTTTTGTAAGTCACCTTCATGGGTTTCGACTTAATGGGTTTTTATTTTGAGAAGTAATGACTGCCTTTCTTTATGATTGTTCAGAACCATCACTGTCTTTCTTTTTTTTCGGAAGGATCTCTTTGGTGCCATTTGTTATGCACTTGGATCAACTGAGAGAACTACCCTGCCCCAGGTTATGATAAGGGTTTTAAATTTCGAGAAGAAAAACTCCTACTTCTTTGGCTCAGATGGGTTGACGAGGGATTATCATCCTTATAACTCTAGTGTTTAGGGATTGAAACAATGCCTGTACCTCATCAGCAGGGTCTGTTCAAAAGCATACTGTAAAGATTATGGTATCGTTTTCGTCATCCTCCCTCAAGAGGCTTAGAATTCTAGATCCAGAGTTGACATCAGAAAAAATATGAAAAGAAATTTGAACATAATGAAATCAATTGTATTAATTCCCAAAACAGACGTATGCGATGCATTGATAGAATAAAAGAGTTTGCTATGACATTAATTGTTTGTATAAGCAGAGAAAAATACAACTCAAAATTCAAATAAACAAAAGGCTTCAACGATTGGGCAACGGAGCAGTAATTATGTTCGGAGTCTCAGGCACTTCAAACTGAATCTCCCCGGCGTCGATCATGTCTTGAATCTTGTTCTTGAGAGGCCAGCAGTTGTCCGTAGTATGCCCCGGGCTATCAGAATGATATGCGCACCTATCATTGGGGTAATAGTTGGGAGCAGAAGTGTTCGGATTCCGAAGAGGAGCCCTTAAGGTGATCAGCCCTGCCTTCAACATTTGTTGCAGTGCTTGATCCAGCGACATGTTGATTTTGGTGTACTGTCGTTTCTCCTTGCGCAGCTGCCCCTGTCCTTGTTGAGCAGGTCCAGGATTGGAGATCTGGATTGCCCCTACCTCATGACGGCTCTTTTTACCGTGCACAGCATTGGATTCTTTCTTTCCATGATGAGGCTTTTTATCAGAAGGTGCAGCCTCTTGAATTTTCCCAGACCGGATGCCAGCTTCTATTCGCTCTCCAGTCAAGATAAGATCTGTGAATCCAGCGGACGAATTCCCAATTAGGTGGTTGTAGAACGGACCAGACAGGGTCCCCAAGAACATATCGACAAGTTCCCGATCAGTCAGAGGTGGTTGTACCCTTCCAGCAAGATCCCTCCATTTCTGCGCATATTCTTTAAAACCTTCACTTGATCCTAACGACATACCCTGGAGTTGGGTACGCGTAGGAGCAAGGTCGGCATTATATTGATACTGCTTATAGAAAGCAGTAGCCAACTCCTCCCAGTTACGAACCTTGGTCCCATCTAGTTGATAGAACCATTCGAGATGAGTCCCTGAAAGACTCTCCTGGAAGAAGTGGACCCACAAATTCTTGTCCACCGTATATGGTTGAGTCTTCCGAACATAGGACCTGAGATGTAACTTGGGACAAGACGCCCCGTCATACTTGGTAAAGGATGGTGCTTTGAACTTCCGAGGAATAATCACACCAGTTGACAAACCCAGATCTCCAAAATCCAGCCCAGGTACCTGTTGGATCTCCATAGCATTCAGCCTATCCTCCAACTGTTTGTACTTGTCTTCGGCAGGAGGGTATTGTTCGTCGTTGAAATCTGTCTCGTTGTCGGAGACCACTGGACTGGGAACCCTTTCCTCATGATGACTACCTTCCCTCACAGATGGAGTTTTCCTCTCAGTTTAGATCTGCGGGGTATTCCTAGATCTGCGTCTAGGGCTGAACAAAACAGTCCTCCTCTTCTTCTTTTCTTTCTTCAAGAGCAAAGCCTTCAGATCTTGTTGCCCCTGGGTTAAATTCATGATCAGCCCTTGGAACTGGGCGTTCTGAGCCTGGAGGGCCTTGATAGTATGCTCGGCTGATGATTCAGGATTCATGACGATCGGCTGAAATAAACAGCGAAGAAGGGTAAGCAACCTGTCCAAGGGATACCTGCAATGCAATGAGATGTATGATATGCATGCAATGTTTTCAAGGACCTCGCGGGGTAAACAAGAAAATTTGTTAGCATTTGAATTTGTAGCTTGATGGAAAGAAACCCATGTTGTTGAGAATTCTTCTTCAAGGGTCAAAGGCTCACCATATCCAGTGGGTCATAGCCCCTGACAACCTTGGCTAGAGGAAAATAAATCCTCTTTGCCCCTGGCTAGATGTTTGATTTATCATGACCTGCATCACAAGCCCTTGAGATCCTTGAAATGGGTTAGGATGTATGCAATGGCATGATGTTATGGTATGCATGGGGTAATGTGAGTAGCCCTGTTATGAGTCCCAATTAAGGACATAAACAAAACCTGCAAAAAACTAGTCTGCAAGAAACTCAGTACATTCTGTTATAAGCCCTAATTAAGGACTATAAACAAAACCTGCAAGAAACTCAATACGCTCCGTTATGAGTCCTAATTAAGGACTATAAACAAAACCTGCAAGAAACTTAGTAAGCCTTGTCATGAGTCCCAATTAAGGACTATAAACAAAACCTGCAAGTAGTTCATGTGTTAGATAACAAGCACGCAAGTAGTCAAGTACGAAGGCACGCAAGTCACACAAGAGAAACCCTTAGAGTTTAGGCCAGCATGAGGTCTGGGTATTACCCTCTTGAAGTTGGTGGGCTCAACCTGTCCTATCAGAAGTAACCGGGTTCTAAAGGTCCCAATATCACGGGATTGCTTTCATTGTTCATCGTTTCGATTTAGCCACTGAACTGGCGACCGAAATATTCCAGGAAAGCAACCCTCAATTGGGTGTAGTATCGAGTATCAACCAACCTCGGACTGCGCCAAAGTCAGTTATCTCACTACCCTAAAGAGGCCAAGATAGTTCAATTAAGGTTCCTAAGGTCTGTTGATGCTTCACGACACCACGCGGAGGCCCCGTACTCTCCTTGACTGAACTCAAGGGTTACCGGTACACACCAAAGTGCCACATCAACGTAGCAGACTGTTTCAACCATGTCGGTATACCCCGCACAGTTCCCTCACAGCCTTGTTGCTACTTTCTAAGAAGGTATCCCCCAGATCCGGGTTAGGATCTATAGAACTCCCAAGCAACCCACAATTTAAAGCACACAAGGAAAACAATTGAAAACATAGTTATGAACTAGTCCTAAGGTACACCCCACTTTAAGTTTAGTCCCCAGCAAAGTCGCCAGTTCTGTGATCGGTGGATCTGGAACTGACTGTTTAACGCTGGTTCGCGAAATGTCACGGAAGCAAGAGTTGCCACCGTCTTTTATTTTCTCCAAATGGAAAGGACAAAAGCACAGAAAAATTCCTCATAGAGACTGCTCTCGGTTCGGGAGGTAGATTATAGAAAGGGAAGGTGTTAGCACCCTTTCTATCCATGGTTATCCATGGGCTCTTAGATACTTGCTCATTGTGTTTTCAAAAATGGTTTGTTTGCTTTTCAACTGTGGGTTTAAAAAGTTTCTTTGAAAATTTCAGTTCGACTCTTGTATCGGTCCTCAAGAGTGTTTGAAAAATTGCTTTCGAAAGCTTTTTGAAAAGGTGTCGGTGTGAAAAGTATTTTTGATTTGTTTTGAAATTAGAGCAAGTATCTAGAGTCGTCTACCTACCCTAAGGAATTCGTCTGTGTAAATGTCCTTTAAAGTAGTGCCATCCCACCATTGAGAGGTAGGTAGCACCACCGTTGGAGGTGTTCGGGTCAATTCGAGTTTGTAGGGACATGGTGATCACCGGAGCAATAGGAAGACACATTAGAAGCTACCCTCATGCCAGGTTCCCGGATCATGAGGACTTACTAAAACATCCTCTACTCGACGATCACCTTTCGAGGCAAGGCAACAGTGAGACGTACCCTAGGGGTGGTGTGTGCGATTCGTGTGTCGTTTTTCATTCGCATTTGTCTTGTCAGGTTATTGGTGTTCTACGCTTGATTTTATTATGTCCATTCATTCTTGCATGCTTTGTTTAACAGTTGAAAATATTTGCGGAAAGGTAAATCTAAGCTATTACAAATGGCGCGGGTCCACATCGCCAAAATTAAACCGGACCCGATTTGACAGAAAAATAAAGAAAGCAAAGTAAATAAAGAATTAAAAGTATTAAAAGTGCGAGAAGTAATAGTTACAAGGCTTCGGGAGAGGTACATAATTATTTAGGCGAAATAAAATAAATATGCGAAATTAAACAATTAAGAACATGGGCGTTGGACCCTTTTGCAAAATTAAATTAATAAGGAATTAAAATTAAAATTAAAAGAAAATGTTTTTGGTATTTTTATGTTTTTTGAGGTGTAATAGAAAAAGAATTAATTAAAACTAAAATAAAATGTTAAACCTAGTTCTAATTATTTTTTAAGTTATTAAGAAAAATATTAATGTTTTTTGACCTAAATGAAACCTAAGTTATTTATGTACAATTTAATTATAAAAATAAATAAATAAATAATATTATGGTAAAAAGGAAAATTAAAAAGGAATAAAAACATTAATTAAACCTATTTCTACATTTTTTAGATTTTTATGAAAAGAATTAATATTGCAAACCCTAATTTAAACTAAATTTATTTACATGCATTTATTTATAAGAAAAATATTAAAATAAAATACTTATTATATTTTTCATCTTTTCTGATTTTTTTTTAGGCATTTTTTTATATTTTGTAAAAAATAATTAATTAAATCAAAACAATAAAATAAATAAAAAAATAATTGAAAAAATAAAATATGAAGAAAATTGCAAACCAGGGGGGGGTTCAGGCCCCAATATGGAGGTTAAGTTTGTGAAATTCTGGCCCAACAAGCTTCAGGTCCATTGACTTTTTTGAGTAGCGTGCACATGCGTTGACCATGGTATATGATGTACCTTCAATCTCAGCCTTTGGTTTAATTCTGATGGACGCGTGGAAGGAGAGATTCTTTGAGGAGGTATGGTGTGTCTTAACACTGGCGCTGCATGGGAATTGCTAATGAAAAATATTATGCAAATTATACAGACCTGGGGCTCGAACCCAGGTCTTGGACGTTACAAGCATATGTACCTGCCACTGAGCCACTTCAATTACATTTAATATATAATATCAGACAAACATGATAAAAGAAATAATGACCATGGTCCACTAACGCGCGCGAATTTTAAATGATCCAATCACCGGGTGCCACGAATTCGTCTTCTCCACTTTTCTGAAACACAGAACGTTTAGGCCACGGTTTTACACGCGTTGTTTTAGGCATGCTATTGGAAAATAGCGATTAGCTCTCAAGTGGTCATAAATTGGGCGCGAGCATGTTGTTTTCTTCGTCCAGACCTGCTGAATCCAATGATGGTGGTCTTGAGTCCTAATTTTTCCCTTTTACAAAAGCCCTATTTTGAAGCTCTGTAAACCCTAAATATCAACAATGGTGAAATCGAGTATACAGCACAAAAACGCAATTAATTATGTTGGTTAGCATCAGAATATCATAAGGAATATAAATCCATAATTAGAATGCCATGAGAATGCCTAGAATTAAAAATACGATCGTGACTTTTTCTCTGTACAGTTTTGATTCAATATACCAATTCTTCATGCTTTGATGGTTGTCTTTGATTGGAACACGTTCAGGAGCCTTCAAGGAAGCTAATGGAATAGGTCTTATGCTTTGAATCCACCTGGAAAGCTGTTTTCAGTTTTGAGTTTATGGAGAAAAATTTCAGTTTGCCAATGGCTCTTTCTTGCACAGCTTTCTATGTATTAGCATTAGGTTTTCACTCAGGCTTATGTACTGAATAGATTAGGTTAACAAAATTGATCCCAATATCTTTCATTCATGGATTTGGAGATTTGATTTTTCACCATTATGTTTTCAATCTTTTCCATGTGCTCTTGTATCAATTATGCTCAAATCAAATCAAATCTTCCTATTTTTGGATGTGCACGAAATATTGAGGGCAAAACATGCATGAAAAGATTTATTAGGTCAAGTTATATATTTTTCACATATTTAAATGATTTAAATGAATTAATATGAATAATAATTCAAACAAATAAATAAAAAATGAGAAAATACTTCCCTTTGGGCCAAGTGGTCGTGCATATGCTTAGAATGATGAATCATGGAAGAAAAATGGGCCCATTAGCAATTTTGGGTCATTTGAATCAATGTTGACTTTTCAAAATATCCAAAAATTTCCCAACTTCCACAAGGCATAACTTGCTCAATATTTAAGCTTTTCTCATGTTCTTGGACATTTTGGAAAGGTCTTTGAGTCCTCTAACCAATGTCTTTGGTCCCATGTCATTTTGCTTTACCAATCTCAAGTTATGGCCTTTGACTTAAAGTCCCTTTTTGTTGACTTTTGAAAATGACCTATAATGTTGAAATTGATAACTTTTTGTGAGAGCATTTCTTGGGCTTGAAGTATGAAGAGGAGTTGTAGGAAATGTCCTTCTCTTCAAAATGAGCTTTGGATGGAATTTTTCTGATAATCCATGTGAAAGTTAAGCCCTGGTCAATTTCAGTTGACTTTTTCAGCTGTCCAAATAAGGAAACTTTTGCATCTTTGATGATTTCTGAGCCAAATTTTGAGAATCATGATCAAGCATTGACCAAATGATGTTTGTGGCTTCAAAATGATATGTTGACCAAAAATTTGAACTTTTGACTGTCAAATGACCATTTTGCCCCTACAGTTGACTGTAGTTCAATTAGGGTTTTGACTGTGCAATTTTGAGCTGAATGCCTTGAAGCTTGATATGAGGATACTTGACCATATTTGTAGGCATATGAGACTTGTTTGGGCCTTTGGAAACTTCATTTCCTTGATCAGAACACAAACCCTAGTTTTGACTGTATAGGAGACCTTTGCACTGTACAACCCTTGGGGAATTTTGCAGCTTGGCTTGGCAATTTCTTGAAGAATATGGGAGGGCAAATTTTGGGGTACAACAGGATGTTTTATACAAGGGATACTATGATTTCATTTTGCTCATATGCGTGGATAGACACGAAGAAAATAGGATCATAGAAGAAATTCACGAAGGTTACTTTGGAATGCATTCCAGCGGGCATACTATGGCCAAGAAAATCTTGAGAGCAGGTTATTATTGGTCAACAATGGAAAACGATTGCTACAATCATTCCAAGATCTGTTACAAGTGTCATATCTATGCCGATAAGATGCATGTGCCGCCCAATCCTCTGAATGTCTTAACTTCACCTTGGCCCTTCGCAATGTGGGGTATTGATCTGATTGGCCAGATTGAGTCAGCTGCTTCCAACGGACACCGCTTCATTTTGTTGTCCATCGACTACTTCACTAAGTGGGTCAAAGCAGCATCTTATGCCAACGTCACTAAACAAGTGGTTGCTAGTTTCATCAAGCATAATATCATTTATCGATACTGGGTTCCCGAGAATATTATTACCGATAATGGGTCGAATCTCAACAATAAGACAATGAAAGAGTTATGTGAAAGCTTTAAGATAAAGCATCACAATTCTTCTCCTTATCGTCCTAAGATGAATGGAGTGGTTGAGGAAGCTAATAAGAATATTAAGAAGATTGTGTAGAAAATGGTTGTCACCTATAAGGATTGGCATGAAATATTGCCATTTGCTTTACATGGTTATCGTACCATTGCGCGCACTTTGACCAGGGCAACCCCCTTCTCACTTGTTTTTGGCATGGAAGCAGTCCTGCCTGTGGAAGTGAAAATTCCTTCTTTGAGGATAATGACAGATGCACAATTATATGAAGCTGAATGGGTCCAGAATATATTTGACTAGCTGAATCTCATTGACGAGAAGAGATTGACGGCTATTTGCCGTGGGCAATTATACCATAAGAGGAAGAAGAAATCTTTCAACAAGAAGGTACGTCCGCAGAATTTTCAAGCTGGTGATCTTGTGCTGAAGAGAATCTTGCCTCCCAATAATACAGATGCTAGGGGTAAATGGGCTCCTAATTATGAAGGACCATATGTTGTCAACAAAGTCTTTTCAGGAGGGTCTATGATGCTCACGACTATGGACGGAGAAGATTTCCCTCACCCCGTCAATGTAGATGTAGTGAAAAAGTACTTCACATAAAATGACCATTGAGTTGACTGGCTCAGGAAAAAAAGGCATCTGGAGAACCTAAGCGAGCATAGGTTCAGGAAAAAGTTAGGGACAAAAGAAAGAATGAACGGGTGAAAAATAATTGTACACCCGCTAAATTGATCCTGTCAAAGGCAATTTAGGGAAAAAAAGGGTATCCTAGTGGATTGAAAACCCGAAAGGGCAATCCAGGCAAAAGTTAAGGATTAAAAGCGAATACTGCAGTCTGCGTTACATCTGTAATATCAACTTACCTTGTTGTTAGGTTGGCTTGAAAGGCACCAAGCCAATCGTTATTCAGAAATCAAGATACTAAGGAGCTTTAAGGTCATAAGAGCTACAACAGAGTTGTCCTCGATAAATCTGCACTCACATTGCCTTTTTTGTTTTCTCCTCTATATACTTTGTATGCAATTGCCACTTTTTAGGAATTGCTTCTTGATGTAAATGCCTATTTACAGGCCAATCAATCAATAAAAGTGTTTTCTCAATTTGTTACAATTTGCTTTTATTTTACTGTTTTGATTGCAAAAGACGTTCAACATTTTTGATAAACTTTGCATTTAAAACATTAAAAACCTTACATCACATGATACTGGTAAATAAAATTTCTTAAGAAGTTTCAGGTGTCTGATATGACGGTTAAGGTAGATATCCCATACTAGGGCATGTTTTTATGATCTACACGTTTTACAGAAAAGGATCTAATATCCCTAGTGAATGCTCATTTTCTGTTCAGGACAGAATCATGTGTCCCCAACGAGGTCATACTTTCGTTTAAGTACACTCTTCCTCTTCATTACAGTTTATTCTTTCTAGTTTTATTGAAGGATTATTGACATTCTCCCCTTGAAGTCGACATTTTGCAGCTTCCCCGGTAAGATTGGCCCTCGTTTTCCCCATGAAGTACGCTTGCTAATTCTCAAGAAAGTTTGCACTCATTTCCCTAGTGCTAATCTTTGATAGTAAGTTGCACAAATGATTTTCTTAAGTGGTTGATTTTGTTAAGATCACTATCCAAAGCTTCTCGGTTACTTAATGGAAGAGGTAGTTTTTTATCCCCAGTCGAAGCTGAATTTCAAGGACACTGGATTAATTCTCCTTTATCCCCTAGTGAAGAAAGTTTTCTCTCCCCAATATGGTGTACATGATGGTACCATTCATAGCTCTTCCAACCCCAGTGGTAGAAGGTGTTTGAGATATTCCTAGTGGAACTTTTGTCCCTAAGATGCTTGTTTCTTTGCATATAGAGATTTCTATCCTGGTGGTGTTATCCCCTATGAGGTTGATGTGTGACTCTCTATGAAGTTTGCTTTTCCCTAGGTAATTTTTCCCTATCAAATGTAGAGCCTGCTTATTTCCCAATGGGTCAAGCCCCTGGATTTTTATGAAGCAATATGCATTGACACTTGTCGTTCAAAGGTCTCTTATCTTCATTAGGAGAGTATTGCTGGAGAATTCCCCCGTTGGATTTCCAAATTTCAAGTTGTGGTTCAGAGGTTTTCTTTTCTTCCCTAAGTGGAGTTTGTTGCCTCTAGTTGTTATCCCCAGTGTGGTCTTAATATAATTCTTTTCGTTCAAGAATTTATGTGATCCCCAGTCAAAGTCTCTATTCCCAGTAAAGTTTTCCTCATCTGGAGGGAATTGGATTTGTTCCCTGAGGAGTTGAGAGTTTGATCAAGATTTCAAAATTCTTTCAGAACAGGGATTTATGTTTGTAGTTTTCTCCCCCAGGAAATTATTCGCCCAATCATAACAATCTTTAGAAGTTGTCGAGTCTGAATTGTGAATCCCCACTAAAGTTCATGTTGATCAGATATGTGAAGATCTTTGTTCGGGAGTTCTTTGTCTCCTCAACAGCCGATTATTAACGTGTTTTCCCCGGTGCATTGCTAAAACATGCATCATTTCATTGCATCTACCAAAACGCTTAGCATTTCCATTGTATGGAGCATTACACTATAAAAAATTCAAACATGCATGAGTATAAGCCAATTGTGTTCATCTTTGGTAACCGGGTTGTTACACACTCAGATTTGAATTATCACCACAACAAGCCTAGGATAATATGTTTCCCATCAGAGTATGTTTGATTTACCATCGTTCGGGTTTTCTTTGTATTATCCATTTCTCTAGTAAGTTGTCATTTCTTCTTTCCCTTGCAAGTCCTCGGTTATTTTACCCGTGTTTACCTCATCTCCAGAGTTATGACTAAGAGTCGGTGTATAACCTTTCTTTTTGCCTAAGCATTGAAGTATCCATGCTTGGTGTGTGGTAACTCAGATAATTGTCACTCTTGAAGAATTAATACCCCACCATTGGTTTAAGGGATATTGTAATTCTTGCATATTCACAACCTCTTGAAAGTCCAATATGTTTAGGCAAATCCTTGTTAGAGTACCCCTCAATTGGTATCTTTCTCCTGTAAAGTTCGCCTTTGATTCGGCGTTATTTTTAAAATTACTTCGGTCAAAACTCTCATCCAGTTTCCCCAACAGAATTTGTCATGTTGTGTCCCTAGTAAGTCTTCCTTTGGTCAGCATTCTCTCTCTAAAAATATATATTTTGACCAGTTTCTTTTTCATCGGTGAGTCCTCCTTTGATTGTTGTATTTTGATTAGGAGTCTGCTTTGGTCGGTCTCTTTTCTATATATTCAAACATTTAGGTTCTGTTTTGATCAGATCCTTTTCTCTAGTTTATTCGTTTAGACCGGGTTTACCTTCTATTAGCTTAGCTAACATTACTAGTTAAGTTATGGTTTGATCATTTCCCTCCCTTGTTTAGGTTCTGTTTTGATCAGTTCCTTTTCTATGGTTTATCCTTTTGGATCGGGTTTACCTTCTGTTAGCTTAGCTAACATTCCGGTTAGGTTATGTTTTGATCATTTCCTTCCCTTGTTTAGGTTCTATTTTGATCAGTTCCTTCTCTATGGTTTATCTACTTAGATCAGATTTACTTTCTGTTAGCTTAGCTAACATTTCCGGTTAGGGTATGTTTTGATCACCCCTTGCCATGTTAGAGCTTGTTTTGTCCGGTCTCTTTATATGCATGGCTAACTATGACTAGACATGCATATCTTTATCCCTAGTAAGTTCACCTTCACTCGGTGTCCCATTTTGTTGGTCAAAGTTCGCCTTCAATCGGTGTTCTTTCTCCAGAAGTCTATCTGCGATTAGCATTCCTTCTTTGATATCTCCTGTTGAAATCGATTTGATAGATTTCTCCCGTCTCTGATATCTTCCATATGTACCCTCTACCAACCCCGAATATGTATCTTTGATATCTCTTGACATGTGTTCGCTACCGACTCTGAACATGTGTTCCTTGATAACCAAGTTCCCTTGTGTATGTCTAACCTTGACATGGCATCCAAGAAATTTACCTAGATGATTATTGCAATCCAAAAAAGCAAAATTATAATATATACGAAAAGTAAAAATATAATAATACTTGACTGACTTCAGAGTGGACATTTTCGGGTTCTTCTCGTATTTAATCTTCTTTCACCTTGAAAGTTTGAAAGGCTAACGCCAATCTCACTTTCAGGTTGAAGACGATTAAATAGGGGCAACTGTTGTACCTCAAAACCCTCCCTCTTCATTTTACCTTTCATGGCTTATGCTTCATCATACATACTCATACATTCTCATGATAAAGATTAGGGTATCTTAATTCACAAGTTCTTCTACAGGCTATAAGGGATGTTTGTTTGGTCAATCAGTGTAAAAGAAGATCTCATATCTTCAATATTTAAAAGCCACAAGGTTTTCTTATTTTTCAAGACATTTCATTTGTCCCATATGATCATTAGAAATTGGAAATTTGCAAAGTATTGAGAAGAATCACATTTTTACTGCTCATTTCTCAAGATTAGGGTTTTGACCAGTTGAAGAGTTTGAGGCTTGTAAGAATCAAGTATGTAAGGAATTACCTTCTCATCATCATATAAGGCATATTTGTTCAAATAATCTCTCAAATTGTCTATAATAATAAGGGTTTTAAAGATTGGTTATTATCTCCTAACACAGAGGGCTAAAATTAGGGTTTTGATTTTAATCAGGAAATTTGAGTTTTTGGGATAGATTAAATCCCATGCCTCTCTATATGTTTATAAACACCTATTATTAAAATATTGGGAGCCAATTTTGAGTAAAATAAGTTCAATTGATCAAACGGGGGAAAATAGTCATTTTGACCAAAAGTCAACCAAAGTCAAAGTTGACAAAGTGGACTTTTGGTCAACTATCAATTCAAGTAACCTATTTTCATATTTCATGATCAGTGGTGTCATAAAATCAAGAGAAGATGTCAAAATAGAGATAAATTTTTCAAGAATTTATTTGGACATTTAGAAAAATTTCTAAGTCCTTAAGTCTCCATAGTACCGATCTTTGGATTTCTATAACTTTCTCATTTTTTATCAAAAGAAGACACACTCTACGTGCTTGGAAAGCTTGGAAAAAAATCTACAAGTTTTCCATTGTGTGCTTAAGTACAAAAAGTGAAGCATTTGTGAGTTATTGAGCTTAGGAGTTTAGGGCAAAAAGATGGCAAGTTACAAGTCATGCTTGTACGCTTAGGCTAGCATTTTCACAAACATATGGCGTGCCCCTATTCATAAGGCTCTACCTCTTAATACAAGTGATAATTGGAATTGTAATTCAAAAGGAATTTCTAATTTGGTATGTAAGCTACAACTTGATCTTTGAATAACTTAATTTGGATCACAATCGAATGAGATAATAGGGTTTGAAGATTGGTTCATGAGGTTGCCATGCCATGCGAATTTGCCTATGACTGGCGCGCGCGCGCGAAGCATGCCAAGTCCATATTTTCTCAAATTTTACACCAAATTTTCTTCATGATCCAAGTACCATTTTTTAAATTTCAAAGTGCGATGATGACCTACATGGAAAGAGCTTTCTAAAGGCCCTTCAAGTAAAGAAATCACACGAGTCAATTGGAGGATTTTCAAGTTGAAACTGAGCTAGTCATGAGCAATGTAGGCAATATCTAAGTTTTTCTATTTTTTTCACATGCTTTTAAGACACATGTTATGCTTGCCTCACACTCTATTTCTTCCCCTTATAAGTGCCCAAAACGACTACAAGCTTGAACACTGAAAGCTTAAAATGCAGCAATTCATGAATTTGCCTCCAATGACTCTAATTTGCAAAAAGACTATCCTACCCCTTTGCAAAGCTTCTTCAGCTAACTTCATTATTCTATATAAGCTATCATCCATTCTCATTTTGAAGGAGGCTTGCAAGACAGTCATAAAAGAGCTCTGAAAACTTTCCTCGAAGTTCATTTCTTCTCAAAAGCATATTCTGTCTTCTTCAAGTTTTCTCTCAAAAGCATCACTCGAAACTCCAATTCTTGCTTAGCTACATCACATTTGAAGTAATAGAGAAAGGTCCATCGAATTTTCTTGCAAATTCAGAGACCTAGAGTGAATTTATTTTCACTCATTTAAGGTGAGTCATTCATGAACTTCGATCCAAATTTGTACTTACATTTCAATATGTATATCATGTATGATAACATAGGTGGCCAGATCTTAGATCTGATGAGTGTTTGCATCCATTTTGAAGCTTAAATAGTTCTTTGCAACTCATGTTCAAACTTCTTAATACAGTGATTTCAAGATCATTTTTTGTTTTGATCTTGCAATAATTGAAGAAACTAATAGTATGACCTTATTCCTTCCAATTTTCTGATGAACTTTGATATTTGGATCTTTGAATTTGGTGGAAGAATGAGAGAGATCGATAGATCTGAAGTAGCCTGATTCAATTCTGATTTTACAAGTTCAAATATGTTGATTTCAGTGATTTTCATGCGCATTTTTCTCTTTGATTCATACATCATTTTTGAAAATCTTTGTTCCTATGTTGTTCTACTCAATGATATCTTTATCTTGATCATAATTTTATGCATTTTCGTCAAGAATCGAAGGAGCAACCGTGATCTGAAATAAGCATGAAAAGATTAATAACATGTGTTAGGGCATGGCTCGAGCTCAGGGATGACAACGTGGCGCGCATCCATTAAGCATGATTTGATTATCTTTTACAGCGCGCTTTGATTTAAACTGGTGTAATAGATTTTAGTTTTTTTGAATTTTTAATCAACTTTTATTTGTTTTCTTATTTTTGTTTTAATACTTTTCTCTTACTCAAAAATTACCAAAAAAAAATATATTAGACTTCTATTTTAGTATATTTATATTTTCTGAATTTTATTTCTTTTTATCTTTTTTTTTTTAAATTAAAAAATTCAAATATTTCAATTTGGGTTTTCTTTTTCGTTAAAGTGTTTTTAGAATTTCATTTTTTTCAGCTTTTATTAATCCAAAAATTGTCAAATATATATATATATATATATATATATATATATATATATATATATATATATATATATATATATATATATATATATATTTATATTAGGTTCCTATTTGAATATATTTCATAAAAATAATTTTTTTATTTTACAAATATTTGTGATAAGAAAATAAAATCAATCCTTGATAATATCATTTTTCTTTACTTTTTTGGTCACATTGGGTAAATAATTTTTGTTTAATATTTTTCTCTAGTACTAAAACTCCATAAAAATATTTTTACTAATCCTTAGGTATTAAACTAATTTTCTTTGGTTTTTAATTGAATTTACACTTTAATTTTCTTCATTTTATAATTTTTAGAAGTTAATTTTTGTTTTTTGACCTTTGTTCTTGCTTAGGTCTTAAGAAACATTTTAAAACCTAATTTCCACTACTTGGAAAAATCAAATAAAATATGATTAGTTTCCTTGGATTAATTAAAATAACAAAAATCATTTTTGATAAATTTTAACTTTTGATTTTGCATTTTTTTGACAAATATTATACTAAAATTCTCTAGTTTGACCTTTTTATTGGCTCAATTTTATAAATTTTTCTTCTTTTTTAAACTAATTTTGATAAGGGAGCATATTAGGGTTTTACCTTAACCTTTTGTTTATGTTTAGAAGTTTGTGTGCATAGTTTAAGGATTGATTCTATCTTTATTCATTCTCTCATACCTCTAACACCTTTCTCTCCCATTCAATCTTGAGTACTTCTTATCCACCTCTCTTGGGGTGTTTAAGATTTCCTTTCCTTGTTTTGTTTGATAGTGTTGATTGATCTTGAAGCTTGGTCATCTCTTTTATCTTCTAGACCCACCTCTTGTATGCTCCCAATAGGTTTTTAATTCATTCTTCTCTAAGTTTGAGCTCAATAAACCTTAGGCTTATATCCATGTATGCTAATATTAGGTAGGTATTCCCCTCTTTTATCCTCAAATATAGGATCAATGTCGCATGACAACATTAGACATTTCTTTTGCATCCCTACATTTAAGACAAAACTTTTTTTTCTGGAAAATTTCAAAACACTTTAATATTACTGATGAGAGTCATACCTTTGTTGAGCATGGGAATGTTAAGCGAGTTTCTTCTCGATCTTGTTGTTATTCCATTCTAACCATTAGTGTGGTTCAAGTCTCAAAGACTTATTTCATGATTAATCGGAAAAGTGGATAATATCTCTCTTTTCAACTAGTTGTTATCTGCAACAAAAACACCAACCAACGCAAACTCTTTTTACCTTCGGGCTTTTCTTTCAACTTTTTCAAAAGAACAAGTTCATTAAATTATGTGTTGATGCGTAACTCTCCAAAGGTCGAGTTGCGGCAGAAGGCGTAATTAATATTGTTCATTAAAAGATATAAACCAACAAAACATTTTAAGCTGAACTACGACTGTCTGATTCCTTAAAAGGGATACGTAGGCATTGGGGTAGGGCTCGAATGAGCACAATTTTTATTTTCCCTACATTATTTTCAATTTTCCTTTGCATGCATTCCCCCTTTGCATCTTTCTTTTTAGATCTTAATCTTTAGACCTAGATTTACACACCCATAGATTAGAACAACATATGTTGATTCTGTAGAGTACTACAGATGTTTGGGGTTCTAATACCTTCCCTTCGCATAACTGACTTCCTTACCTGATCTTTATGGTCGCAAGACTGCGATTTCACCCCTTCAGGTTTTATCAATGTTTACATTTCCCTTCCCGTAGGATAAAAGACGTTTGATGGTGACTTCATTGAATTTTATATCCGATGATTTTCATCCGGTTGTTTCAAGTTTCCTTTTACCTCCTTTTCATCATTTGGTGCCAAATTTATTTATTTCTCCACCAATCATACATGCGTGTGAATCTATATTATACCAGACTGTAAGGATAAACTACTTAGGAGTACTTGTCAGGATTAAAGCACTATGGTATAAATCTACACATTAGACTCGTATCATGTCACGTTATACCAAACTTCCTACCCTCGAACAACCATCCCTTTGTCTCTATATACTATACCCGAACTATGTGAGAAACAAGTTCTTGAAAAAAACGAAAATTTATTGGCCAAATTTGGAGGACTTAAACTCGTAGGTTTACACAGCAATTCACATAGAACTAACAATTAATTTGAAAAGAAGAAAAGCAATAAACCCCTCCCCCAAACATGAACTAAATATTGACCTCAATGTTTCAGAACAAACGCGAGAAAAGTGACTCACATAGGGAAATCCAACACTAGTTGCTGCCTCCTAGCTTTCACTAGTAAGACTCCCTTTTTATTACCTGCAAACAAAACATAAAGAAAAACAGAGTTATTAGAAAGCACGGGTTACCTCCCACGAAGCGCTTTGTTTAACGTCGCATGGCTCGGCGGTTCTTCCCCGTATGGGGGATACTTCCTCTTCCACACCTTATTGCTTGTCCTTTCTGCAACCTAAAACTCATCAAGATCAAAAGCATTTACCATTTTGTACTTCCAATCCCTTCCAACTTCCTACTTCTCACCTTTAAGTTTCCTTTTCTTTCTTTTCTTGACTTCTAGATTGAACTTAGAAGTTTTTGTTGATGCCACCTGAAAGCTTATACTGGAGACGTTTTCCGGGGGTGATTTTAAATTGATGTTGTCTCTTTCTAATTTAATCATACCAGCTGAAGCTTGATTATTTTCGCCTGCATCCTACTTTTTGATCTCCAACACCTTCAAAGTTATCTCCTTATCAAAATATTTTAGTGTCAGATTACCTGTCTCGATATCAAAATTGCATCGACTAGTCAGCATGAATGGTAGACCTAGAATGATAGGAGTGTCTTCATCTTCAGGTATGTCCATGATATGAAAATCAACTGGGAAAACAAAATTATCAATTTCCACTAATACATCTTCAGCTATCCCATATGACTGCTTGATGGTGTGATCCGCAAATTTAAATTTTGTCCCATTCCCGCTTATCTTCTCAATATAGAGCTTGTTGAAAATCGATAATGGCATTAAACTAACACTAGAGTCAGAATCAACCAAAACCCTCTTGAAAGCTCTGTCTTTTATGGTGCATGGTATTGCAACTGACCCCGAATCCTTCTACTTGACATGTATTTTTCTCTCGGGCCCAATTGTACACAATTTTTCATCAACGGGTACCTGTTGATCTTCTGTTGTTCTCTTATTTGAAAGTGCCTCCTTCATGAATTTCTGGTACAATGAAATTTTATCTATTGCTTCAAAGAACGGTATGTGGATCTCTAGCTTTTGAAAATTTTGACAAATTTCGCAAAATATTTTTCTTTTGTGTCATTCTTTACCACTCGAGATGGATACAATAACTTGATCACTGGTTTAGTCTTCTCTTCAACTGGCTTCAAAGGCGATACCACTTCTTCCTGTTTGTTCCTGTTATCTCTCACTTCCATCTCTACTTCTATGATATTGTCATCAAACTTTAACTTATCTTTGTTTTCTCTATCAACTTTCTCACCCCTTATTTTGACAGCATTCACATTCTCATGACTTTTCTGACTTTCTTGTGCTTGCAGCGCTACCTGTTGTGCAATCTGTCCCATTTGAACTTCCAATTTGTTTATTGCAGTTGTGGTGTTCCTGTAATTACTCCTTGTCTCTTCTTGAAATTGAGAGGTGTGGACAACCATCTTTTCAATAGCAACCTCCCACTCTGCTTTTTGAGGAGCTTGTTGTTGTTGATCTTTCTAGGATAAATTAGGATGATTCTTTCACCCCGGATTATAGGTGTTAGAATATGAGTTATTTTGCCTCAATAATTTAATCTCCTCAATTTTTTGTGGAGTTGCAAGACATTGCACAATAAGGTGCAGTCCACTACAAATTTCACAAGTAACCTTATGTACCTGTTAAACTTGAGCTACATGTTGAGTACCCATGTTCATTGCTCTCAACTCTTTCTCCACTTCTACAGTAATTGCCTCTTCAATTTTTAGTTTATTATTCACTTCCAACTTCAAATCAACCACTCCCTATGGTTTGCTTACAACTCTGTCATATAGCTCCAAATGCTCACTTGCAGCAATAAATTCAATAATCTTCTTCACACTAGTGGTTGTTCTAAAGTTGGATGAGCCATCGACAGTTGTATTAATAAGCTGCTTTATCTTCATTATGAGGCCATTTACAAACATTTGCATTTGCTCATTTTAACCCATGTTGTGAGTGTGATAGGCTACTAATAACCTCTTGAACCTCTTATAAGCATCACCTATCAACTATTTTTCCTTCTGCTTAAAATTCATAATATCATATCTTTTGCGAATATAAATAGAAGCAGTAAAGTACTCATCAAGAAAAGTCTTCTCCGTCTGTTCCCAAGTGGTGATACTTCCAACAGGAAATGAGTAAAACCACTCTTTAGCATCTTCAGACAATGTGAACAGGAACATCCTTAATTTCATGGCTTCTTTAGAGTGCCCTTCAATCTTCAAAGTAGTACTCATGGTGAGGAATCTCTGCAAATTCTTATTGGCATCTTCGTTGATCTTTCCGGTGAAAGATTTGTTCTCGAGCTGGCAGATGGTTGAACGATGCAGTTGAAAATTTGTAACATTGACCGGTTGATAAACAATAGTCAACCGACCTGCTAGAGAATTTGACCCTCCGTAATCCCCAAGAAGTCTCTCTGGTGGTGGTGGGTCTTCATCCATTGTTTTTTTCTTTTCAGACTCTGAACCTAAATGATCTGATGAACCTTCTGATTCCTTTCTAACTAGTCGAGCTTGTGCGCCTTGCGTGAAAAGTTCTTTCAATTTCTGCGTAAAAAGGAAATTGAGCTAAGGGCTTTCCTCACATGCAAAGTTTAGGAAAAATCAGTAATAACAAAAATATAAAAAGGTACAGAAAATGAATTTTAGTTGCAGAGCAACAAAATTTTAATTGAACTCAAATTACTCTCAATTACTAGGCGGTCCCAAGCCACGATGCTAAAAACTTGATAGGGAAAATAACAAGTGTACTATTTTGCCTTGCAGTAATAATAGGGAATTTCTCCCCGGATTTTGATCTCGAGGAATGCATGTAGTACTGAGGATGATGCATAGTTCAATTTAACAATAACTTTACTTTGGGATAAGGTTTTGAAATTGTCACTTAATCAACAGAAAAATAAAATGGCTTTTTAATAGATATGAGGAACATGCTAGGGTAAGTGTGTAATTTTACCTTGTATTAACCTTCATTCTTGATCTCTTCAACAAGTTCATTACTTTCAACTACCGAATCTTAAGTTTGTTTTCCCATAAGTCCTTAGTGAGAAAATCTTTGGTCTTTCATCTTAATACCTAAGTCCTTAGTGAATTATGATGAAACCAAGCAGGTATATTATCAAGATTTTATCAGTGACCTATAGGGTATCCTTAGTCCTAGGTGATATCTACTATAGTCTAATTGTTCAAAAACCTTAACAATGGCAGTCCATCCCTAATTGTTAACCGTGGATCAATCCATATTTGTCCTATAGGAAAGGCATAAGAACATTGAACAATTAAATTAAAAAGCAACTATTGTATCAATACCAAGAATTTAAAATTAATACATTTGCAAATAAGGGAAATCCCCTAGCATTGGGGGGTTTATCCTCTCATAGTATTAAAAATAAAAGAAATAATAAAATTAGACATTACAAAAGATGATGATTCTTCAATCTTCAATTGCTTCCGCGCATGAAGGAATCTTCGTCTCCAAATCTCTTGAAAGCCCCAATCTTTATCGTTCTTAATCTTATTCCGTTCAAAATTCCCCTTATTCCTTGTGAAAAATCATTTAAATAGTCACCAATCATCCAGGTCGGTTGGAAGTACACGAAATTCCCTCAGTACTTAACATGTGGAAAAAGTATGAAAAAATCATGAAATCAGCGTCATAGGCCGACACGGGCTGTGTCACCTGTCACAGGCACCCGTTCCGTTCTCTGTCCATCGCACCAATAACTCTCTCGCCCAGACCTTCTGACATAGGCCGTGTCAAATGACACGGGCACCCGTGTCAGCCTCTACCACTTCTCCCAAACTTGCCAACTGAGCATCCTCTCCTGACATGGCCTGTGTCAGGCGACATAGGTGGTTGTGTCAGGTACCATGTAGCTTAGTTGTAACACGGTTGGAGAACTGACTTATTTTGCATTTGATCGCAAATGTTGCAGATAACTAGAGTCTCCACCGACTTTTCTTTTATCCAATAAGGAAAGGTTGAAAAGAACAGGAAAGACCTTGATAGATTTTGAGTTCGGGGGTAGGTTATGAAAAGGGAAGGTGTTAACACCCTTTTCATCCGTAGTTATCTACCAACTCTTAATCGCTTATGTCACTTTGAAAATTTGCTTTGTGCGTGTGTGTGTGTTTGAAAATATTTTGAAAATTTTGCCAATGTGAGGTGAACTTTATAATAACTCTTGTATCGGTCCTCAAGAATGTATACAAAGTGTTTGAAAATATTTCATTATTTTGTTGAAAAATGTGATTGTGAGAAATGTTTTGTGAGCAAGCGATTAAAATTTCTACCCACTCAAGGTCGTTCTTGTACTTTTCCTCCTCATTTAGATAGTGTTATCCATACCATTAGTTAGTAGGAAGCCCTATCCGTTGGATGTGAAGGGACATGAGAAGGTTATCGTGCGGTCATCGAAGGCAACTTGTAAGGATGCTTTAGCAGTTTCGTAAGGGACTAGATCATTTTTCGAAAGGCAACGTTGAAGGATCATTGAGGGACTGTGATCTTTTTGTATCGAGGGTCTTTTGCTAAAGCATCCTCATATTCGAGGGACATGATCGTTTATTCTGAAGGTAATAAGAGAGGCTACCCTAGAGGTGCAAGTGTGAAGATGCGTTCAATTTAGTTATTTATATGTTGATATTAGGGTTTTCCATCGTTCGTTTTTATCTTTCCATACAAACCCTAATTACTAAGTAGTAGCATAGAATATAGTAGTAGAAAATAAAAGCAGAAACGTAAACCTAGGATTATTACAACGCTTTGGAGCAGATACATAATAGAAAGTGCGGAAAAGAAAATTCTACAACTATTATATACTAGAAAGAAATTACATGATAATGAATGAAATAGGAAGATAAAGATTACATTCGTGAAGCCTATACAATTTGATATATGAAATTAAAATAAGAAAAAGGAAAGATGAAAAATAAAATGTTTTTTTGGTGATTTGGTTATGAAAAATATGATTTATGATTAATACCTAAAAATCTAACTAATTTTAAAATTAATTAAAAAAAGGTTAATTGAAAGGTTGATTCAAAAACCTAAAACCTAATTAATTAGGGTTTGTAAAAAAGGGGTTTATGTTTGATTAAGAAATATTAGGGTTAGCCAAAATAATTAGGGTTAGGGAAAAATGACAAACAAGGTTAGAAAATAGAGAAAATATGAAAAATTCTAGGGGTGGGTGTTGAACCCACGCCCTTAGCCCTTTCAACAACATGACTTGTCACTGCGCCAGGCGCGCGCCTGTGTTAGGAGAATGGAATCAGCGCAACATGTAATGAACCTGCAAGAATTGGAAAATATGAAAAAATAAAATGTCAAAAGGCATGGATCAAACCCACGCCCTGGTATACGAATGCCTTATCATGCGCGTGCTTTCCACTAGGGTGGTTATTTCATCTGGTATATCCATGAAAACAAACAATTATATAATAAACAAAATTATTGGGTTGGAGAAGCGTCGGAGCCCTAGCTCCGGTCGTCTTCTCTTGCGAGCTCGTTCTTCATTCCTGCAAAATGAAGCATGTAAATTATTTAGAGGTACCCTACCCCCCTAATTTGGGCCTTGCAAATTCAATGGAGCCCTTAGTTTTGGCTCATTCCCTCTGTACAAAGATATACGACATGAATAACATGGAACAGTGTAAACATGGCCAAATGTGATTCGATCGTCATGGGGGGCATGTGATGGGTCTATCATGGCGTTGTTATACCTCAGAAACATGTTAGTGTGTTAGTATGCATTAAAGCGCAAAGGAAACAAAAATATGAATTTTATGAAAGAATGAAAATTAGTGATGTTTAGCAATGTGTTTCAAGCTCTTTGGATCATCAATATTGATCTAATCTTACCCTACACTTCTTCTAGAATGGATTTGAATGATTGACTTGATTGGAAAGAGGTTGTAACTAGGGTTTTTGATTTGCCCTAGTTTTTGATAAATTTTGGAATTTTGGAATGGTGATCTTGTGTAAGGTTTTCGTGTCTTGTTTGTCTGAATAATGTGGAATATATAGAGAGAGAGGAAATTAGGTCAAACAAGTATGGGCTTAGACCTTTGTATGAAAAGCCTTGACTTTATTCTATTTATTTTGAATTTTAAATAAATAATAAATAAATAGAATAAAAACCCAAGGGGTGTATGAGTAAGTTCAGAGGTTCACATTGAGGTTTAAAACTCGTTTGGACCTTGAAACGTGAGCCCATTAGCCCAAAAACTCAAGTTTGATCACTTTGGTTTTCATGTATTTTCTCAAAATTTCCCAACTTACACCAATCATAACTCTCTTAATTTTTATCATGTGAAGGTGATCTTGGACTTTTTGTGAAGCTTAAGATGTCATCTACAATCTCTATGTTGATCATTTTTTCATTTGAAGACTTTATCTTGATGTAAGTTGCTTAAGATGTCATCTATAATCTCTATCTTGATCATCTACAATCCTGTCAACTTTCGTCTCCCCGCCAGTCAAGGTGAAGATGAATTTTATCCGTGAACACTTACAATCTCCACTCGAGTAGCCGCACATAAAAAAGACCATGTCCCTCAAAGTGATTGGGGACCCCAGCGAAACTATGCTCGCCATACGGTGAAGTTGGTCTTAAGTCATAACTCCTTACCCCATGAGCAACGATTTAGGGGGCTCTTGTTCTGGACTTGACCCATATTTGGAACAAACACTATACAACTCCCAATCCAACTAGGCTGCGGGAGAAGACCAGCAGGAGAGAATCTGCCCTTGACCATATCAAGCAGTAATTCCACTCCTCTCGTCGCCCGGTGCTGGCTTCGTGACAGTAATTCGCTATTGCGTTTTCTGCACAATTCAGTCCCAATTTCCATACGATTTTCATACTAGAATAGTGTCAAACTCATATAATTCCATATAATTTCACCATGCAACAACAACACAATATGATATGTATCACATACTTCAAATCATGGTCAATTCATATCAAATTTTCATCGTAGATTCATCATGTTAGCAAATTCATCATAAACCCCAAAACAAATCTTACATAAACCCAAACCCCATATCAATGATAGTAATAAGGATCACCCATTTACCTGATAAATCCTAGGAGACGATTTCTTTATTCTCGTTCTACGGTGTTCTCTCTCCATGCTCTAGCTGCTTCCTCGTGTTCTCTCAATTCCACAATCGTACAAACTGAGTGTACAAAACCCTAATCTTCTCTTTTGTCACTCTTATCCCTATGACCCTTATTATGATATTCCCATCTTATCCTTACTAATCCTCATAATATTATCCTATTTAATCTAATAGAATAATTCTAAATAAAAATTCTAAATAATAATTCTAAATAATAGTTCTAAATAATTATACTAATTATCTAAATTATTAAAATACGCAATATCACCTTAACTCCCACTGTTCCACACATGGAATCGTGACACACATCATATTCAACAAAACATAATATATTCACCAATAATTCACAAATACTCATAATAAATAAATTAAATAAATAATTATAAATTTTGGGGTGTTACATGTTGCAACATCTAGTCTCTTACAACAAAAATATGTTATTGCAGTTATGGTTCTGAGTTAATCTATCAAAGATTCACTCTACTAATTAGATCTATATATTCAAGCTAGAGAGTTAATTTGGATGTACTGGTGCAACATGTTGAACATGATGTTTGAACACATGTGCAATGCAACATAAGGACTTGACAACATGCCATATGGATGTTGTTTGGTGCATAATATTTGGTTTGGATTTAATCATATTTGTTGTAGTTATTTTAGCAATTTCTATTTTATTTGTTTGACAAATGGAGATGTCCAAATCAAATTTAAATGGAGATTTAAATTTGAATTTAAAATATAACAAGTCATATCTTATTGTTTGAGTCAAATATAACTCTATTTTTAGAATTAAATCAAATTATATATCCAAAGGAGAAAATCCCAAAAGATATTGCTATATAAGGAGGCTCAAGTCTCACGTTTGAGACATGGATTTTGTGCACAAAGTTTAGTATCTTTATGCTAGGGTTTAAGTCTTTGTAAGTATTATTCCATGCTAATGCCATAATAACGATTAATGTTGATTGTTTGTGTACACCACTCTATGCTTCAGTAATTTGGCATAGTTGTTGATTTGTCTTAGTTGAGTGTAAATTCAACATTAAATAGAGTTGTTATTAAAGTTGATCACTTAGAATTACTGACCAAGAGAGGGTAAGACGGATTCTTATATTTATGGGAAGACGTAATAGAAAGTCACTAGGATAAGAAAGAGGTGTTGGAGAACATGAGATTGTTGTTCATAGAAGACTAAGAGTAATAATTTGAAGTAGTGAGTTTCCTTTCTTGGGTAGAGTTCCCTCCAAACATAGGTGTTATTTTCCCTGAATTGGGTTACTAATATCTTGCGTTATTTGTTGCTTTTACATTAACTCTGTATTGTTATCCATCTGCGTGTTAAATTTGGGTTAACTTATTGGACCATTTGTTCCAACATCGTATCCAACATTTATTTCCTCAAGAATAAAGTTTCAGGATGGATATGTATACACCTTTTTCACGCTCGATCTTAGAATTTTTCAAGGTTTTTCAGGGTCTAGGTTACAGTATGAGGACTCTTTTAGGTTTGGTTTCGATCTGACATTTAGTAGTCTAAAATATTTGTAAATGCATAATAAAGTTTTCTTTAGTCGAGAAATAAGGATGATTAATCACTTGATGACTTTGATTATTTGTTTTACTTTGAATTAGGTTCATGATCATGCTCCGATTTCTACCTTTTCTTTACTTGACTAGGAACTAAACACGCTTTGGTGCCTTAGCTTTTAGGGGAGTGCTTGGTGGCTAATTGCCTTATGTGTTTTTTTTTACAACTGGTTGTGTTTCCCTCTCTTCAACTTACTTTTCTTGAAGGAAAAGTGCATGATGTTTATGTGTAGGATTTTCCATTGTGTGGGTGAGGGGTTTTGTTTTTTGTGGTATTGGTGTAGTTTGTTTATGGAGGAGCCTCAAAAACCAATTCATCAGCAGCTTCATTGCATCTCGTCGACATCCGAAGACTGAAGCCACCTTCGAGGAAATCGTCCAAAGAAGCGACGAGACCCTCAAAGAGTATATTGATTGATTCAACCGCGAGGCCATCCAGGTCCCATGCACCGACCATATGAAGAGATACTTGCTTGAGATGGGACTCCTCCCGGGCACCGAATTTAGAAAGGCCCTCGGCATTGAACCACCCAGGTCTTTTGATGCCCTCCTCGAAAAGGCCTGGACATACATGGACTACGAGGAAAAAGAAGCATCTAACAATGCTCGCGACCACCGGAGCCACGATCATCTGACCAAAGACTCTGCCCCCCTGAAGGATTCCATTGAGACTCTCATCCAGGAAGGGAGAGTCGGGAAGTAAAAATGAAATAACTCCCTTCGCCAGGAAACCCATGAGGTTAAATAAATTAAGGAGGATACCCGACCTTCCAATGAGTTTGTACCCCTCCAAGTAGAATTATATGTCTCAAGGCCCAAGGACTTCTGCATCCCCGACAATTTTGAAGAAGGTGAACCTTTGTTCACCCACAATAGATGGGAGAAGTTCCTCTCTGGCATGGTCATATCTGATGGGGGATTCACTGACATCTCGATTAATTCAGAAAAGAGGAAACTCAACGAGCTGGTGGATTCAGCCCCAACCCAGGATGTAACCCTTGAAAGATTCAGGGGAAAATCTGAGCCGATCACCTTCTATCTCGAGGAGCTGTCCGGTGGAGCCCTAAACTCCGGCATTCCTCTGCTGGTGAGGGAGAACATGGCCAACTTTGATGTACATCGCATCCTGGTCGATGAGGGGAGTTTCGTCAACTCCATGTACACCCACCTGTTTTGCAAGTTGCAGCTCGACGATACGCACATGTTGTCATACGTGGGGTCTGACCTGCAGGGATTTAACCGATTGACCTCCAAGCCATGGGGCTACATTGAGTTCTTTGTCACGTTCTAGGAATAAACTGCATCCCGAAAGATCAAATTGTGATTTCTGGTGATCGACTTCCTGTCTCTCTAAAACTATATCCTTGGGATACTAACAATAGCTGAGATGACCGCCATACCCTCCACAATGCATTTGAAGATGAAGTTCTACACCAAGAGGGCTCGCGTCGCCACCATCCATGGAGACATTTTAGTTTCCCAGATATTTTTCAACACGGTATCCAAAGGGAAAAACATGGTCGATATTGGAGCATGATCTACTAAATGGGAAACCACCTTGATAGCAATGACTACCTCGATGGACAAAGCTGCTCGAACTGAAAAACAACAGGCTCCACCAAAGTCAACTCCATCGCACTTGACACCCGCTTTGACAAATATGAGGTCGAGGCCCCCAATAGCGAACATGGTCCTCTATGACCCTTACCATACGGAGACTTGGAGTTCATTCCCCTCGATGAAGACCTGAAGAAAGGCGTGAAGATCAGTGTCGGACTCCCCAACCTGGAAAGGAAACAACTCAAAGCCTGCTTGAGGGAGAATGCTAACCTATTCGCGTGGAGCACTGTAGAGATGCCCGAACTCGACCCTGAGGTCGCCTGTCACCAACTTGCTGTGGATCCAGCCACTAGGGAATTAGTACAACATATGCGTAGGCAGTCTCCCGAAAAAGTGGAGGCTGCTGAAAAGTTGTAAAAGACCTCCTAGAGGAAAATTTTATTCCTGAGCCCCGATATTCAACCTGGCTCTCAAACTTTGTTCTTTTTAAGAAAAATAATGGAAAATGGAGTATGTGTGTTGACTATACTTATCTCAACCAGGCATGTCCCAAAGATGCTTTCCCTTTACCTAACATTGACATGTTTGTCGACAACTAGGCCAAATATAAAATTTTATCATTTATGGACGCCTACTCAGGCTATATAAAAATTTCCATGGTGATGAGTGATAAACATTGCATCTCTTTCATGACCGGGTCTTGAAATTACTACTACAACGTAATGCCTTTTGGCCTAAAAAATGCAGGAGCAACATACCAGGGAATGATGAACAAAGTCTTCCATAATGAGATCAAGGACATGCTCAAGGTGTACATGGATGACATGATTGTCAAATATCAAACAAAAAACGACCACACTTCCCACCTCAAGAGAGTTTTCGCCGAAGAAAGGAAGTGCAAAATGATATTCAACCCAGAGAAATATACCTTCGGGGTCAAGGCATGAAAATTCCTCGATTTTTATCTAACCGAACGGGTGGTTGAGGCCAACCCCGATAAATTTCGAACATTCTCCGAGCTCCCAGCGCCAAGCTCTAAAAATCCATACAAGTCCTGAATGGCATGCACTCCCGTTTTTCAAACTCTTGCATAAATAGGCGTTGGAGCAGTATAGCGGACAGCAAAAAGTAAAGTATTATTTTTACTGGGTGATATAGGTTATATTGTATCGTGTCCGTAGAGATTGGTTATTGAATTGTCGTTCAATAAATCTCTCGTTAATGAGTTTGGGTTGAACGAATTGAAAGAAAATGTATTAACAGAAAATGAATGTGAACAAAAGGAAAAGGGAATAACTTATCAAGCATTTATATATACTACTTCTCACATACTTAAATCTATCGACCTATCATACTCAACCTAACAATAGTCATCAATGTCACTACGTATCACTCACAACCTAAGTCATTTCTAAGCCAAATTGAGAGGCCTATTGGGTCACCTCAGTAGTGATCTCTCAACCAACTCAACAACACAGAAGTCAATCGTGCTCGTCTGTGTCGACAATCTCTCAGAACGACACAAACAATACAGAGGCATTAAGCTCTAATATCCAAGTAGATAGTAGCGCTAAATCTATCTCTAGAATTCAGACACTATCAGATAATCATCTGAGATAAGAATCTAAGCAGTATATGTCTATAACAACTTATATCCCTAAGCATATAGCAAAAACCCAAGACAATAATCCACAAAGATTTATAAAGCAAGTTTTATATAACACTGAGGGCGACAAATATACATTAGTTCAAATAAAATACATGTACAAAACCAACCATTAGAGAATACACATAGAGGAAGAGAAATCAATCGCAGATCTACCGGTTTGTCAGTGCCAATCGAAGAGCAATCCACCTCAGATCATCCGTATGCAAGCTCCATAGATGTTATCTAAGCTAATCCACCATAAAAATGAGGTTGATGGAGTTGGGAGCAAAAAATTCCACAAAACCATAAACTAAAAAGTGACTAAAAATGAAAATATAAAACAAATCTCAGCAGCGCGCGCTAAGCGGCCTCAGCGCGCTAAGTAGGTTGCGCGTATTTTACACACTAAACTGACCTAAACCACGCTAAGCGTGCTATCCGCGCTAAGATGGCCTTAAAATTTGGTTCTGCCAAAACAGTAAAACGCAACAACACGCTACAAAAAGCGTTGAGCGCCACTCGCGCTTAGCGGCCTTCTGCGTGCTAAGCGGGCTCTCCTGGACAGCAAGTCCCAAAACTGATCTTTTATTCCAAAAACGTGCATCTGGTGCCGTGCCTTTGACACATTATTCCTCAATGCTCCAAAATGCAACAAATACCTACAAAATAAATGGAAAAACATCAAACGGTCCACTATATACACAAAAACACAAATAAACACAAACTAAACGTATTTACACAAAAGTCGAGGTTATTCAATGATATTATAAACAAAAAGTCGATAAGTGCAACAAAAAGTATATACAAAAAGAACTACAATTTGCACTTATCAAACTCTTCCCAACTTAAATTTTGTTTGTCCTCAAACAAGGCCAAACAACTCAAATAACTAAAAGTATTAAACCAAAGAATCGTTAATCAACAAGTTTTGAAAATCGAAAAACAAATGCAATGGCTCAAATGAAAAACGGTACACAAGAAGAAATATACTTACCACTAAACTAGGACGATAACATAAACATGAAACGAATGGTAAATACAAAAATTATGCCAAACATTTTAAACAACACTAGTTCATAAATGAATCACACCTAGCAAACATAATCATCGGTAGATGAAAACACAAAAATGGGGTATTTTCACTAATCCACAATCTTACAAACAATAGACTAAATTATGCATTCATCCAAAAATTTACATTGAAAATATAAAATCAAGAATATCAAGGGCTTCAAGGTTGTAATGTGGCTTGGTTAACAAACAAGTGATAAGTCCTAAAGTTAATCGAAACAAAAACTTGCCTAAACCTAAGGGAGTGATCAACTCACAAAGTTTCAAACAATAGAATTTCAATCAAACTTCTTCTTTACCATAAATTTCAAACCAACACACATCACTTATTAGCACAACATTATTCCATACTGTTTCTTTTTCTTCTTTTTTTTCAATGCTTTTTAAATTTTTTTCTTTCTTTTCCTATCACTTCTTTTTCACATTTTTTTTCTTTTTCTTTTTCAACCTCATAGCAATCATAACAAAAATATACAATCATCTTTCTCCCCAACTTGAATTTAACCATATATTAAAGTGAATACTCCCTACTTTCTAAGGCAGGGTAAAAATTCAACTAAAATTCATAGTCGAGGGTTCAAGAAAACAAAGAAATCAACATCCATGCAAAAATGGAAACTAAACACTCATAGACACGCATTTAGCAAAAAATGACATGGATATCAACAAAAAGCTCAAAGGGATTACTAATGATCACACACTCACAAGGTGAATTGACTATTTGGCCAAGGTAGTTATGCTCAAAATGGATCAAAAAATGCCTTGATCACTTTCTTGCATTCATAAAATCAACATAAATAAAATATTAAACATAATAAAATCCAATTAAAAAAAATTATGGTCTCCAGCATATGTGAACAATGGAAAGCTACCTCACAAAAAGGGAAGGAACTAAAGTGATTTACAAATGAACAAGTATACAAAAGAATGAATGGCATAAAAATTGTAAAAAGTTTATGTATCATGAATATGCTAACATATAGAATGCGATAAACACATACCTCAAACTTGTACAAAACTTTAACACAATCATTACCATGAATTCGCAAGTTGAAAAACTCAAACTTTGAAAATCAACAAAAGCGACCTCAAGCTATCGAACCAAAATTGAGTCCTAACAACAACAAAAGAATTAATTATTATAATATTATTTACTATTTAAAGCCTAGGTGGAAGTGGGAAAAAAGAAATCCAAGCGAAAAATTAAAAATAATTCACTGGCTCTGCATAGGAGAGCACGCTAAGCACACTACACTAGTTGCAGAAAAACAGGACAGCAACTAGTGGAGCTGCTATGCAAGCTCCACTTACACCGACACAACCTTAATGTAAAGAATATTTTCAACATACAAACTTACTTAAGTTAAACACGAAAAGCTTGCGGAAAAACACAAATTTACATAATGAAAATAACGGGTGAAATTGAATTAACATGTTGAAAAGTGAAATTTTGAAAATTTCAAAACAAGTCCAATTTCAACTTGTTAAAACACAAGTCAACACATACATAAACAAATATAAACAAAACATGCTTATTTTATGTCGTAAGCGCGAAGCCTTTATTGTGTGAACTAGTAACCTCCTCTCGTCATGTCGTGGTAGTGTCACACTGTGCAAACCTAAAGAAAGTGTCATAACATCCACATAACAAATGTTGCAAAAATGAGACAATTCACAATAATACGTGAAAACAAAGAAAAACACATATATACACAAGTATGAAAAGTAAACACAAAACATGTACAAGTAAAAATAGATATGTATATGTACACATTGTATACAACATATACATTAATTACAAAACTCAAAAACAAAAAAAGTATCACAATTCAAAACAATAAACACTAATCCCCGACAACAGCGCCATTTTGTTGCGGCGATAAAGCGGCAAGCAAAAAGTAAGTTATAATTTTTAATGGGTGATATAGGTTATTGTACCCCAAAATTTTCCCTCTCATTTTCTTCAAGTCATTCTTTCAAAGCTTCTCTGACACTCAAGGCACTCAAGGGTTGACTAGTCAAGATGCTCCTTCTAAGCCAAAGGCCTATAACTAGGGTTTGGAGTTTTATCAAGGAAATTTGGTTTACAAAGGTCTCAAGTGGATTCCATGGTTCTTCATAGGTCCTCAACAAGTTTAATGTCAAGTTTTAAGCCCTACGTCACAAGTTTGCTCAGTAAATGGCTCAGATGATTGAAAATCAGTTGTATTGGTCAAAAAGTAAATTATGGTCAACATATAGTCAAACTTTAATTTTTTTTAGTCAAAATCAACATTTTAAAGTGATATTCATAATTTGATCAAGGGTTTATCATGATTCATCAAGGAAAGCCCTCAGATCATCAAAATTTAAGAATTGCCAAATTAGGGTTTCCTTAGAAGAAATCAACTGAACTTTGACCAGGCATAACTTTCACATGCTTTATCAACTTTTCCCCAAACAAAACCATTTTGAATAAAATACAACTCTCTACAACTTTGATTTTATTTTCAAGTCCAAAAAATGCTTATTTGAAAGATATGAGCTAATACATTACAGGGCATTTTCAAAAGTCAACAAAAGACATGTTTTGTCAAGGCAACTTGCATCAAGATAACATCTCCAAAAGCAAAATGTATCAAAATAGGAAGTGTAAAGGACATCTTGAGATTTTTAAAAAGTCCAAGATCATCTTCAAAAAATTAAAATTGAATAAGTTATGAGTTTCACAAGTTGGGCAATTTTTAAGAAATGCATGAAAACTCAATTGAGTAAATTTGTGATTTTAATTTATTGGGCCTAACTTTTTGCAGTTCAAACATACTCATGACATATCCAAGAATCTCTAAACCTATCCATGCATTATTTTAATTTCATATTTTTATTTATTTGAATTTTTTTCATTTAAATACAAAACTAATGGGCTAAGTGTGCAAGACTTCATTTGGATCAGTCAAGAGGCCCAATAACTCCTTGTCAACCATGCAAATATTTGGTTTCTTCCTCATTTGTTTGACCTAATTTGATGCTCTATAAATACACAATACATTCAGATGCTCAAGGAGACGAAACTAATGCATAACAAAACTCTCCAAATTTCTCAAGAAATTTCAAAATTTCTCAAACTCAAAAACCCAACTTCCAGCCCATATCAATCCAAACCAAGGCCACCAATACACTCCTGAGATCCCCAGGAGTCTTCCAGGGTCCAGATTCGACCCCTAAGCATCCCAGGATCCCTTCATACGAGACCACCAGTTTGATAAAATTTCTTGATCTCAAACTCTTTAATCATGTAATTTCAATCCATCTTATGCATATATTCATGTTATTGGTGATATATGGATTAGAACTAACGTGTTACATGCAAGTTTGGACGCAGAGATGAGATCGTGCCATTGTTAGGGCATAATCTGAATTCACCTTTGAATTGTATGATAGAGGGACTGTTTTCTTGTTTTAAGCCCATATTGGAAATCATGACGTGATTTTGTGTAGGGTAGACCTCATGGTTTGCCACAAATCTTCCATTTTTACAGGTTCCAGAAATAACTCACCGGAGAAGAAGGAGTTGACCACCGTGATGGGTGGTCTGACTCCAGCGAGGCTCACGTGGTAAATTTAAATAACCTGATTGGTTTATTCAAATTCCAGGGACCCACTGAATGCACACGTGTTGGATGATCTGGCATTAGTTTGCATTTGTTTTATATTATTATTGATTTATTAACCTAACGGATAAATCACGCCACCCCAATGGCAGCATACTTGCATGTAAGTCTCTAATACACCTGGTCCTGGGTTCGATCCATGCGTGAGGCGTTTTGATTTTTCTTGTATTTTCATATCAGATCCAATGTAGGAAGTCCCACGCGCGTATCATGCATCTCCACATCCTGACCATCAAATCTCATTGGGTTTAGATCCAGCACCTCAAATGGAATTCAAGGTCCATCCATATTGGATCTAACGTAATGGTGGGCTTTTCCAGATTGGGCCTTGTGACTTCGGATCTTCACATCCCCCATTTCCTTTTACAACGCCTTGGCTCTCTGATTTTTGGGCCTAGGGACTTCTGATTCGCACCCCCCATTTTACTTGTTTGCAGGCCCATTTTTAATTTTCTTTATTTTGTTTTAACTAAGATTTTCTTTTTTTTATTCAGTTTTACTTTAATCAATAAAAAAGCATAAAATCAAAAAAACATTAGATTTAAGTTTTTTTAATTAAATTAAATTTTGTTAGTTTTTTTAATTAATTTAATTTAACCCCTCTAAGTTTATTTTATTAGTTGAAAATTACTTTAGAATTAGGGCTTTATAATTCGATTATTTTCTAAACAAAAACGAAAACAAAAATTCTACTTAAAATTATTTAAGGTTTTACATCTTCCCCTTCTCATTCTCCACGCGTTTATTTATTTTACGCCTTATAATCATTATGTATCTGCCAAAGAGATATAATAGTTTAAACTAGGACTTTTTAGTTTTTTCTTTCCCCCATTTTGGTTTGTATTCCCTCATCCCGAAGCAATGTAATAGCATAGTTTAACTTCTTTATTTTTATCTTTCCATACTTGTATATATTTAACTGCTAGATGTATGCTAATAGGTATTTCATGATAAGACTTAAAAGCAAACGTTAGGAAACCTAACATCCAAGACAAATAACTGAAAAATAACACACTTCACACATGCGCACCTCTAAGGTACCTCAACTTGTTGCCTTCGGAAAATAAACAGTCACGTTTCTTAAAACACTATCTAAAGGAAATGAGGAAAATAACAAAGATCTTTCGAGTAGGTAGATAGCTTGTAGTTTCTTACTCACAAGAAAAATTTCTCACACGTACAATTTTGTTTTCTAAATATTTTCAAAGACAAGAAAAATTTTGTATGCATTCTCAACGATACGAGAATCATTACAAAGTTCGTTGCACTAAGGCGTCTTTTCAAAATATTTTCAAAATACACTTACATAAAAAAGCATTTTCAAAGTGAGGTAGCAACTAAGAGACCATAGATAACTATGGATGAAAAGGTTACTAACACCTTCCCTTTTCTTAACTTACCCCCTTACTCTGAAAAATTCTCAAAAAGGTCGTCCCTGTTCTTTTCACCCTTTCCTTTGTTGGATAAAAGAAAAGTCGGTGGTGACTCTTGCTAACCGCAACATTACGATAAAACATAAAACCAGTAAAGTCAATTCTCCCACTGTATTACATAGGTTATATCGTATTGTATCGATAGAGATTGTTTATTGAATTGTCGTTCGATAAATATATCGTTAATGAGTTTGGGGTTGAATAGGTTGAAAGAAAATGTATTAATAGAAAATGAATGTGAACAAAAGGAAAAATTAATAACTTATCAAGCATGTATATATACTACTTCTCATATACTTAAATCTATCGACCTTTCATACTTAACCTAACAATAGTCATCAATGTCACTATATATCACTCACAACCTAAGTCATTTCTAACCCAAATTGAGAGGCCTATTGTGTTACCTCGGTAGTAATCTCTCAACCACCTCAACAACACAGAAGTCAATCGTTCTCGCCTGTGTCGATGATCTCTCAGAATGACACAAACAACAGAGGCATTAAGCTTTCATACCCATGTAGAAAATAGCGTTAAATCCATCTCCAAAATTTAGAAACTATCAGATAATCATCCTAGATAAGAATCTAAGTAGTATATGTCTATAGCAACTTAAATCCCTAAGCACAGAGCAAAAATCCAGGACAACCATCCACAAAGATGTAAAGCAAGTTTTATATAATGCGAAGGGAGAAAAATATACATTAGCTCAAAGGAAATACATGTAAAAACTCAACCATTAGAGAATACACAAACATGAAGAGAAATGAACCGCAGATCTACCGGTTTTTCAGGCCGATCAAAGAGTAATCCACCCCGGATCATCCATATTGAAGCTCCATAGTTGTTATCTATGCTAATCCACTATAAAAATGAGGTTGATGGAGATTGGGTAAAAAACATCCCTAAAAACATAACCTAAAAAGTACCTGAAAATGAAAATATAAAACAAATCTCAGCGGTGCATGCTAAGTGGTCTCAGCGCACTAAGCAGGCTGCGCATATTTTACACACTAAATCGCGCTAAGCGCGCTATCTGCACTAAGATGGCCTCAAAATTTAGTTCTTCCAAAACAATAAAACACAACAGCGTGCTACAAAAAGCACTGAGCACCACTCGCGCTTAGCGGCCTTATGTGCGCTAAGCAGGCTCTCCTGGAGAGCAAGTCTCAAAACTGATCTTTTATTCCAAAAATGCGCATTCGGAGCCGTGCCTTGGACACATTATTCCTCATTGCTGCAAAATGCAACAAATAACTACAAAATAAATGGAAAACATCAAACGGTATACTATATACAAATAAACACAAACTAAACATATTTACACAAAAGTCGGGGTTATTCAATGATATTACAAACAAAAAGTCGATAAGTGTAACAAAAAGTATATACAAAAAGAACTACAATTTGCACTTATCAGACTCTCCACAACTTAAACTTTATTTGTCCTCAAGCAAGGCCAAACAACTCAAAGAACTAAAATTAATAAACCAAAGAATCATGAGTCAACAAGTTTTGAAAATTGAAACACAAATGCAATGGCTTAAATAAAAAATG